>CM040118.1:247684076-248942890 GCA_022559845.1 Amorphophallus konjac | reverse complement strand
TTCTCTTTCTGCTTACCAATGCATTTTTGATTTTTTTGATCAGCATGCAGTATTGGGAGGCGGTAAGAGGTGATGGCTTCATTCTTACCCTTGACAAAAGTGATGTAGGCTTTGCTTCCGAAGAATCGTTGGTTTTTGGGTTTGTAACCCAAATCTCCCTCGTAATGACTTACTCTTGTTTCCAAGAGTCTGTTCATGCTTTCCTTATCCTGCATACACTTAGACAGAGAGTCATTTATATCTTTGATTTCATTCTCCAATGAGGAGATGTGCAGCTCGGTTTCAATGAGGTCCTCCTCACACACAGCCAATTGCTCATTGAGCATAGCATTAACCCCCTTGTAATTTTCAATCTCCATTTGAAGTTCATTCAGTTTTTCAGAACTATCATGGGCAATACCCTTGCCCTTCTCATAAATGGACGGTTTTTCAAGCAACATGTCGTTTTGTTCTTTTACCATTTTTATTTCTTCAATCAACCTTGTATTAGGGATTAACTTGTCCGACATGGTTTGTTCATTAGAGATTGATTTAGGTTGGTTTTAAAGTTTTCTTATGATTTCTTCCAACCTAGTGATTTTAGCTTGAGGGATTCTCATTTCATCATTTAGACACACGATGGTTTGTTTGTTTAGATCCAAGTCAAAGGCAAGAATATCGTTGAGCTCTTTAAGGTTGGAAAATTTTTCACAAGCATGACTCTTACCTTGACTATTTTTCTTCAAATCCTTTATCAATCTTTTGTTTTCAGATTTCATCTTTTTGGACTGCTCGATCAACTGATCATATGCACCCATAAGCTCTTCAAAAGTAAGGTCTTCAGAATCAGAGCTTACCTGAGATGAGGATGGATTGCTTGACTGCTCTGATCGGTCAGCCATAAGGCATTGATGCTCTTGATCTTCTTTCTCATGGATGTTTATCATCACTTCCAGAACACGCTTAGCTGTGCTACAGGTAGACACAAGATCAATTAGGTGGAAAAACCTTCGAAGCATGTGTAGCAGATGAAGCCATTTTCTCAAAATGCACTGGGATCATTCCCTGTAGATCGTAGGATCTAGGAAAAGCAGAGCTAGGCTCTAATACCAATTGTTGGGTCCCCTGGAGTGTAATCCGATCTAGAAGGGGGGTTGAATAGATCCTATTAAGAACTTTGGCCTATTTAAATCTTGACTAGTAAAAACATAAATGATGCGAGACGGACACGGGGGACCGACTCTACGTGATGCGGACCTCGGACTCTAGATGGAGACGCGACCAGCAACATACGAGTAGGAACGACACTTCAGCCCGACACTAAGAGTTCCTATGGGCTATACGTCGCTAACAGAAACGCAAGCTCACTCGTCGTCCCAAGCGAGGGGAAACACGGATCAGCGTGGTTGAGAAATCGGCAGAGTCAAGGGTGGTCGACTCACTTCCGTGCTCAGATCGAGCCACGGGACAGGTCACTCTCTCGCTCACAGTGGTGACATGAACTCACGGGCTAGAATCCTAACGCACTCACAGTGGCATATGACCATATACTAAACTAGCAAATGAACACCAAGGAGTTAAGACCATTACCTCCACGCTCCCGACGTGGGGAAGATAACCCCGGCCAAATCCGTACTCCTCCCGGTTAACAAATATTATAGCAGTACAAATGTTTCAACCCACTCCACACAGGGAGGTAACAGGTCACATGTGGGGCCCGGGAGTAACGGGAATTGGGTTGACAGGCAGCATCATGATGTCGCTCCGACGGTGCCGAAACCCGCATTAATTTTGGTGCTGTCCGGACGGCGCGATCTGCGGGTACATGGGGCCCACGTGCTGCTTAGTCCTCCGGACCTAGCGGGGTGGGTCCCGCTGTGATGGTGACACCACGTGGCCTGCTCCCCTGGATGGCGACCTGGCTGGAACACCGGTCGGAGGCCGATCGGCTCCGATCTCCAAGTCTTGGAGTGGCTGCCCACGGACCTGCTGCTTCTATTTTGCCACGCGCGATCCGGCGAGATCTATCGCTGCGATCAGCACCGACGTCAGATCGATGCACAAGAGATACCGTTGGAAAGCTCTCTCAAAGTCCTTCGACCCTCTGTGAGCCTAAAAAATTCTTTGGCACTGTACTTTTGTTGGCCGATTTATGAACCGGACTGATCTCTGTTTTAGATCTGGCCAGACAGGAATGAACTTTCCTGAGAGTTGACGTTGACCGTAAAGTAGACCTCCGATTCAGACTTTTAGCTCTTCAAGAAATGTGTAGAGGGGAGAGAGAGGAAAACGGTAATGATTTTTATCAATGGTTTGGTGGAGGTTTAGATTTTTTGGGGATTTTATACTGACTGGGGGTCAGATCTGGACAGTGGCAGACAGAATTGAGTTGGGATCTAGAGTGAATTTTTAGAAACTATGAACGTGAACTTAAATTCACAAGAAAATTTGTGGATGTGGTATTAGGTGGACAGAACCTCCAATAAAAATATCAAGTCATTTGGATCAAAAGAAGGTGGGTTCATGAATGACCTATTATGGTTTTGGAAATCTGGGCAGGCTGCTGGCATATCTGAAAGAAGGTGGAGAACGAAAATGGAAAAATGGAAAATAGAAACTAGAGGCTCCACCAATTTTTTTAGGACGTGGTGATGATCTATGGAACTCACCCTGAAAGTTTGGGCTCCAAAAGATCTCGAGGCGGGGAGCAGAAATTCGTGGAAGAAGGGGCTGTCCTAGATGGATAGAACTCCGACGACGATGGCGGTGGTGCGACGGCGGCACGATGGCGGCAGCGGCAGCAACGACGAACTCACGAACTGATAGAAGAGGCTTCAAACCTCTGATTCACAGCCTTCCCATCTACAGAAGGGGGAGAGAGGAGAGAGATAGGGGGCAGCCCTTGCTTGCTCCAACAAAATTCAGATTTTTCTCTTCATTAATTCTTGAAAATAGGAAATACAACCCTTTTATATGAAACCCATGGATCTTGGTTTACGTAGAGGAGATGCCAAATGCTATTTCCCCCATGTGGTCAAGCCTAATTAAATAAGTTTAGCCTATTGAGGCTAAAAGAGGGGGGCAGCCCCCTTATTTTAAGGAGAGAAAGTGGACTTTTCTTCCCACTTTGTCTCCCTTGGTCAACAAGAGAGGCTTGGTCCAAGTTGGGCCATAGACCAGCCAATTGGGCCTTCCAATCTAGGAAATCCATGAGAAAGAGAGTAGCCCAATTGGGCCTTAAGTCATTTAAAGACCCATTATGAAGTCTAGTGGTCCAATATGGCCACACTTCTTAATGGACTCTAAAGGGCTTAATCCAAATGGCTTATTAAGAGCCTTACAAAGAGCCCAACATGAAAACCCAAATAAAAACACACATTACAAGCCCAAATACAATGCAAATAAATGCAAAAAAAAAGTGTCCAAACTCATGGCGGAGACTCCAGACTATCTCCGAGCCAAAGAGAAGTTGATGTAGCTCGAGTGGTGCTCCGCGTACGGTACCGACGGCTCGCCGAGTCGTGCTTCTCGCTCGCTCTGGTGTCCGCACCAATTCTCCCCGGGTGGGAGAAACTCGACCCTGTCGAGTAAGGGTCTGCATCGCTCTGGTAGCGCTCCAGTAGGTCTAGATCTATCCGCTGCAACTCTCCACGGGTGATCCAAGTATCCTCGGTGGCCGGTCACCCTCTCCAATGCACCAGGTAGCGCGGGTAGGATCCACTCCTGGTAACTGTCACCTGCTCATCCAGTATATGATCTATATGCTCTCGCTGCTGTGGAAATGTGGCTGGTGGTGGACACTAAGGTGTGGGATCACTCGCAATGGGAGGAGATGGCTCGAAAGGCTCACTAGGGATCATTGCTGGGTCCCTATATGCAACTAGATCCGACACATTGAAAGTTGAGCTTATACCATATTCCTCGGGTAGGTCCACAACATACGCATTGGATCCAATGCGTTTCAACACTCTAAATGGACCGGCTCCGCGAGCTTGCAATTTCTTTACGGTTCCAGAGGGAAATCGTTCTGGTCTTACCCTGATCATGACATAATCACCCTATTCGAACTCACAGTGGTGTCTATGGGCATCGGCTAGCTCCTTATACCGTGCATTGGTGGCCTCAATGTGACAACGGATGTCGTCATGCAAACTCCTAACATGCCTAGCAAAAGACTCGGCATACTCAGACACTCGTGCATGAATGGGCATGGGAACAAGATCCACTGGCTTCCTAGGCCTACGACTTGTGACAATCTCGAATGGACTCATACCGGTAGACCTGTTAACCGAATCATTATATGTAAATTCTGCCAATGGTAATATGAGATCTCAATCCCCTACACGGTCCCTGACAAGACACCTTAAAAGGTCACCCAGACTCCTATTGACCACCTCGGTCTGACCATCTATCTGGGGATGATATGCAGTGTAAAACTTGAGGTGAGTACCCAACATATGCCACAGTGTCTTCCAAAAATAACTGGTGAACCTAACATCACGGTCAGACACTATGGTACGAGACAACCTGAACTTTCACACCACATGAGTAAGGAATAGGCGGGCTACCCTCGAAGCATCCGAAGTCTTCGAGTAGGGAATGAAAAGGGCCATCTTTGAGAACTAGTCAACTACCACATAGACCGAGTCTTGCTTCCTAGAGGTACGCGGCAATCCCAAGATAAAATCTATGCTAACATCATGCCACGGGGCATCAGGCACGGGAAGAGGCGTATAAAGGCCCGAGCTTTACTTCTTCATTTTAGCCGTAGCACATGTACGGCACTGAGCCACAATATGAGCAACATCACGCTTCAAGCTCGGCCAATAAAATCTATGCTTAACAGCCTCGATAGTCTTGTTCCAACCAAATTGGTCAGCTAGACCTCCCGCATGTAGCTCCCAGACTAAGAAGTCTCGAACCAAAGTTCGGGGAACACAAAGCCTGCCTCTTCAAAGGAGGTAACCCTCCTGAAGCACATAATCATCAAGGTCTCTCGAGGGTCCAGCCTGGAGAGTGGTATAAGTCTGACCAAAGTTAGGATAGTCAACATAGGCCTCTCTCATCTTCTCTAACCCTATGACCTCGACACTCATGGTGGTCAGCAGACAAGCACGCCGACTCAAGACATCGGCCACCTTGTTCTCCACTCTAGCCTTATGTTTAAGCACAAATGTGTACTGCTGGAGATACTTAACCCATCGGCTGTGACGTGCATTAAGCTTCTTTTGGGAATGGAGGTATCTCAAAACCTCATGATCGGAGTATAAGACAAACTCCTGATGTAATAGATAGTGCCTCCAATGCCTAAGAGCTTGAACAATTGCGTAGATTTCCTTATCATAAGTGGAGTATCACAGTTTCACGTCATTCAGTTTCTCACTGAAATATGCGACCGGGTGGGCCTCCTGACTCAACACTCCTCCAATTCCTACACCCGACGCATCACAAGAGACCTCAAACACCTTTGAGAAATCTGGCAATCGAAGGATCGATGTCTGGGTCATGCGCTCCTTGAAGTCCTTGAAGGTAGCAGCTGCGGCCTTCATCCATACAAACGTGCCCTTCCAAATACAGTCCGTGATCGGGGTAGTGACAGAGCTAAATCCGCTAATGAAACGATGATAGAACGTCGCAAGGCCATGGAAGCTGTGGACATCATGGATCGTACAGGGTTCCGGCCACTCAAAAATGGCCCGGACCTTCTCTGGATCGGCGGAGACCTCAGTACTAGACACAATAAAACTCAAGAAGGTAAGCTGAGGTGTCATGAAGGCACACTTCTGTGGGTTTGTAAACAACTACTCTCACCTCAGAAGCAGATAGACCTGCCGTAGATGGTCGAAGTGGTCCCCTTTAGTGCGACTATATATAAGGATATCATCAAAATACACAACCATAAAGACTCCAATGAATGGTCGAAGGACCTGAGTCATGAGTCGCATGAAGGTGCTAGGGGCATTGGTCAACCCAAAGGGCATAACCAACCACTCATATAGACCATCCTTGGTCTTAAATGCGGTCTTCCACTCATCACCTGGCCTAATCCTCACCTGGTGGTAACCACTCTTAAGATCGATCTTCGAGAAGATAGTGGCACCGGCCATCATGTCTATCATATCATCTAGGCGGGGAATAGGGAACCTGTACTTCACGGTGATTTTGTTGAGAACACGACTATCAATGCACATTCTCCACGTGCCATCCTTCTTTGGGGCGAGTAATGCGGGAACAGCACAAGGACTCATGCTGTCCCGAACAGACCCTCTCTGCATCAACTCATCGACATGTCGTTTTAGCTCGGCATGTTCCGTGGGACTCATGCGATAATGAGGAAGATTGGGCAATGAGGAGCCCGGAATCAGGTCGATAGCATGCTGAATATCCCGCATGGGTGGGAGTCCCTCAGGAAGCTCCTCGGGAAAGATATCAGCGAACTCCTGCAGAATAGGAATGACATCGGGTGGGAGTTCACCCTCGGATTGTGGCTCCACCTCTCAGACCGTAATATCAAACACTGGGCAACCCCTACTAGCCTCCCCCTCCATTTCTCGGGAGCTAATCATCATCAACCTCCTAGTCGAGGGCTCGCCTGTGCCAGAGGTAACGGTCATAGCCCGGGCTGGGGATGGGGTACTAGGCCCGGGGACGTAAGGCTCCGGAGTACTAGGACCAGTAGGACCCCTAACTGATGGCTTCTTGGGCTGAGAGGGGCTGAAGATAATCTGCTGGCCATCATGGTCGAAGGTACAGCTGTTCGACCGGCCATGGAGTGTGGCATCCCGATCAAATAACCATGGCCTACCAAGAATGATATTGCCCACCTCCATGGGGAGGACATCACACTAGATCTCGTCACGGTAGGCTTGGAACTGTAGTGGGACCAAACACCGCAGCCTGATCGGAATGGAGGTGGAATCCACCCATGATACTCGATAGGGGCAAGGATGGTCTAGGGGAGTAAGACCAAGACGTGAGACTGCGCCCGTGGAGATTGCATTGATGCAACTCCCACTATCGATAATCACCTTACACACATGCCCCCCCAGCCTACAGTATGTATAAAAGATGGTGGTCTGACGCCATTCATCACTGGCCTGTGGCTGGGTGAGAATACACCTGACAACCCCCACGTGGGTATCGTCCAAATGCTGGGCATCCTGGCCATCACCTTCAATCTCATAGTATTCGTCAGCTAGCTCCTGATCTGCTTCATAGCTGACTAACACAAGATCTAAAGAGGTGGCGTCCCCGGCCTGTGTGTCCCCAATGACAAGAGACTGACGAGTGGGACACTGGTTGGCGAAGTGGCCAAACCCATTGCAGCGATAACACTGCTACCGTGATCCACTAGGCTCCCCGATCAAAGGTCATTTCCCCTTATCCTCCCAACGGATAGGAGGTGTAGGAAACAAAGGACGAGCAACGGGTGCGGGTGCCGGTGGACGGACCGTGGGTGCCGTGGGTTGGGGACGAGGAGGGATATCCCTCGGAGGTGGAGAGCGAGGCCTAGGAGAGTGGGCTCCTGAGGTCGAGCCATGGGGGCCCTCGGATATGTGCCTGAAGAGCCACGGGGCTCGACACTACGAATGGGAAAGGGGCCCAACCGATGGGTAGGCTCAAACTCGGCCTCGAATTGCTCCAATTCGAGAGCAACCTGATACGCATGTTCCAAAGTGGTCACATTACGGTGGAAAAGTTCATATAGGTAATTCGGCCGCAGACCTCTTCGAAAGTGCGATATGGTCATGGTGCTCTCTTCCGTAACTCCACACCGCAAATAATACTCATCAAACTCGGCGGTGTACTCAGTCACGGACCGGTTCCCTTGGGAGAGACTTTGCCATTTGTCTATGAGACACTGGCGATACGTGGCAGGAAGGTATTTCTGCCTCAACTTCATTTTCATGTCATCCCAAGTATCGATCGGGGGTTGATGTCGCTGCACTAACAGGCTCTCCACATTGATCCAATAAGTTTGGGCCTGTCCATGCAACGTCATCTTTGCGTACCGAACTTCTCGGTGGTCCGTCATCTCAAACCACTTGAAGTACCGGTCCATGCCGGCCTCCCAATCTAAATAGACCTTCGGATCCAAAGACCCGTCAAATAGGGTAGGGTCCGCACGCACGCTCCTAAGAACACGGTCGTCGTCATCATCACAATTCCGTCGTTGGTTTCGACGATCACGACCGTAACCCCCTTGTTCATTATCAGATGCATAGTCATCCACCTCATGCACCTGCTGCCTCCCAACATCTACCCCATGAGCCCTTGGCATAGCAGGTTGCTGAGCTGGCTCTTGTTGGCCATTCGTCGGCGCGGGTTGTGCCGCTACTGGGGCCCTCTCAAGGACATCAATCCTTACTACAAGACCCTGAATGGACTGGTCCGATGCATCGGCCCGATCCTCGAGGGCTTTCATTCTCCCTTCTGGATGCGTTCCTACGCCATCTAGACGTGTACTAAGGTCATCCATACGCGTATCGAGACGATCCATGAGGGCTCGGAACATCTTGGCCGTCGAGCGCTCATCGGAGCTACGGGCTCGGGAATCCGCCATAGGTGGAGGTGGCGAGTATTGGGTACCTTGACGGGTGGGCATGCAAAGACACACGAACTAGGAGACACAGATTAGTGCAAACACTGACTTAAACCAATATGCGGTACGTGGCGGAGTTAATCGATCCGAAGATCACTCGCGCAAGTGTGCGGCCTTCCCGATAGGCGTAGCCTAACGTTCGGACAACACCTTTTAATATACCAAATTGTCGGGATGAAATGCAATTTTAAAACACTTTTTTTATTTTGAAAATAATGATGATCCTAGACTCGACTTAGACCGTGCAAGACTTATGCAATGACTACCCTAGACTCGACTCGCTCTGATACCAAACTGATGCGGGACGGACACGGGGGACCGACTCTACGTGATGCGGACCACGGACTCTAGATGGAGACGCGACCAGCAACATACGAGTAGGAACGACACTTCGGCTCGACACTAAGAGTTCCTATGGGCTATATGTCGTTAACAGAAACACAAGCTCACTCGTCGTCCCAAGCGAGGGGAAACGCGGATCCGCGCGGTTGAGAAACCGGCAGAGTCAAGGGTGGTCGACTCACTTCCGTGCTCGGATCGAGCCACGGGACGGGTCACTCTCTCGCTCACAGCGGTGACATGAACTCACGGACTAGAATCCTAACGCACTCACAGCGGCATATGATCATATACTAAACTAGCAAATGAATGCCAAGGAGTTAAGACCGTTACCTCCACGCTCTCGGCGTGGGGAAGACTACCCCAGCCAAATCCGTACTCCCGGTTAACAAATATTACACCGGTACAAATGTTTCTACCCACTCCAAGCAGGGAGGTAACAGGTCACATGAAGGACCCGGGAGTAACGGGAATTGGGTTGACGGGCAGCATCTTGATGTCGCTCCGACGGTGCCGAAACCCGCATTTTGGTGCTGTCCGGACGGCGCGATCTATGGGTACGTGGGGCCCATGTGCTGCTCAGTCCTCCGGAGCTGGCGGGGTGGGTCCCGCTGTAATGGTGACACCAGGTGGCACGCTCCCCTGGATGGCGGCCGGGATGGAACACCGGTCGGAGGCCGATCGGCTCCGATCTCCAAGTCTTGGAGAGGCTGCCCACGGACCTGCTGCTTTTGTTTTGCCGCGCGCGATCCGGCGAGATCTATCACTGCGATCAGCACCGATGCCGGATCGACACACAAAAGGTACCGTTGGAAATCTCTCTCGAAGTCCTTTGACCCTCTGTGACTCTAGAAAATTCGTTGGGACTGTACTTTTGTTGTCCGATTTATGAACCGGACTGATCTCTGTTTCAGATCTGGCCGGACAGGAATGAACTTTCCTGAGAGTTGGCATTAAACGTAAAGTAGACCTCCGATTCAGACTTTTAGCTCTTCAGAAAATGTGTAGAGGGGAGAGAGAGGAAAACGGCAATGATTTTTATGAAGGGTTTGGTGGAGGTTTCGATTTTTTGGGGATTTTATACTAATTGGGGGTCGGATCTGGATAGTGGCAGACAGAATTGAGTTGGGATCTGGAGTGAATTTTTAGAAAATATGAATGTGAACTTAAATTCACAAGAAAATTTTTGGATGTGGTATTAGGTGGACAGAACCTCCAATAAAAATATCAAGTCATTTGGATGACAAGAAGGTGGGTTCATGAATGACCTATTAGGGTTCTGAAAATCTGGGCAGGCTACTGGCAGATCTGAAAGAAGGTAGAGAACGAAAATAGAAAAATCAAAAATAGAAACTAGAGGCTCCACCAATTTTTCTAGGACGTGGTGATGATCTATAGAACTCACCCTGAAAGTTTGGGCTCTAAAATATCTCATGGCTGAGAGTAAAAATTCGCGGAAGAAGGGGTTGTCCTGGATGGACAGAACTCCGGCGACGATGGCGGTGGTGCGACGGCGGCACGATGGCGGCGGCAGCGGCAACGACGAACTCACGAACTGATAGAAGAGGCTTCACACCTCTGATTCATAGCCTTCCCAGCTATAGAAGGGGGAGAGAGGAGAGAGATAGGGGGCAGCCCTTGCTTACTCCAACAAAATTCAGATTTTTCTCTTCATTAATTCTTGAAAATAGGAAATACAACCCTTTTATAAGAAACCCATGGATCTTGGTTTACGTAGAGGAGATGCCAAATGCTATTTCCCCCACGTGGTCAAGCCTAATTAAATAAGTTTAGCCTATTGAGGCCAAAAAAGGGGGGCAGTCCCCTTATTTTAAGGAGAGAAAGTGGGCTTTTCTTCCCACTTTGTCTCCCTTGGTCAACAAGAGAGGCTTGGTCCAAGTTGGGCCATAGACCAGCCAATTGGGCCTTCCAATCTAGGAAATCCATGAGAAAGAGAGAAGCCGGATTGGGCCTTAAGTCATTTAAAGACCCATTATGAAGTCTAGTGGTCCAATATGGCCACACTTCTTAATGGACTCTAAAGGGCTTAATCCAAATGGCTTATTAAGAGCCTTACAAAGAGCCCAACATGAAAACCTAAATAAAAACACACATTACAAGCCCAAATACAATGCAAATAAATGTCAAAAAAAGTGTCCAAACTCATGGCGGAGACTCTAGACTATCTCCGAGCCAAAGAGAAGCTGATGTAGCTCGATTGGTGCTCCGCGTACGGTACCGACGGCTCGCCGGTTCGTGCTTCTCGCTCGCTCTGGTGACCGCACCAATAAACCACTCTTATAAGATAATTGAATTACTTAAGCATACAGCTTAGCGGATTAGATAAGAATGGAACATGTAATGACGTTAAACTCTCAATACTCAGTTCAGACAGATGAAGTTCCTTGGGAAAGCTTTCACCTTGGTCCCTGTTTGCAAGGGTGCAGTAGGCAGCCTAAGGCGCACATGCAGTTAGATACACAAGGGAGAAAGCTGCTCACACACGTGATAACTTCCTCTACTTGGGAGATGCTCCAAAGTGTCTGTAAGCAAGAGTGCTGCAGACACTTGAGAGGATTCACATTAGCTACGATAGCAGGAGGATCGAGATGAGACAGTTTTTTAAGCTGAACGCTTGAGTGGCAGAGAAAGTAAACAACGTAAGTAACACAAGAACCTATGAAGTAGGGATAGAGGATATTGAACAAGCTCACAAAGTATACTACCCACAACACAAGGATTTTAAGGTGGTTCGGTTATTAGCCCACAACCTACGTCCACCCCTCACCAAACTCGGTGAGGCTTTCCGACTGACACACAGCTTGATCCGCTGAGTAGCACAGCTTGCTTACACAGCTGAGCAGCACAGCTTGCTTTGCACTGACTAACAGCTTGAACCACCTAGAGGATCTGATCCTCTCTTCCTCTGAAACCACAGAGGGAACCCTGTCCCTAAACAGGGGATCGTAGAAACTAGATGTATTGGTGATGGAAGAACAGTAACAATTAGAAACTAACTACTGCAAGTGCAGTGGAGAATTAATAGAGACAGTGTACACATTAGCTAAAGAATGGATCAAGACATCAGAGCTGGTGAGTGCAGCTACAAGATTGGATCCAAGAATCCTTTTCTTAAAGCACCGGTAGACTGCAAGATTTTTCTTCTCTCTCTCAAGGCTGCTCTCTCTTCTTCTCTTTCTTCTTCTTTCCCAGCACTGGACTAAGTCCCATAGGTGCTGTGGCTGCTCTCACCCTACTTAGGATTATTCTTCATAGATTGGTCTAGGGCGTGGCACTTTGTGGACGACAGCAGCAGCAGCCCCTTCTTCAGTTGAGGAAGCTTGGTATAAATAGGTAAAAACTAGTTGTGAAGCCAGGGAAAAAATGGCGCCAAGAAGACTCTGATGGACCATTGTAACGGCTGTATTTTTCCCTCCATAATTTCCCTTGAAGCATGCTTCAGGGTGAAGTGAGAGCATGGAGTCTTCCAGGCAAGTTCTATGTTCGACGGTGGCAGCACCTGGAAGAAGTGACTGAGTCTTCTCATTTAGATGCTTGGAGATCTTTTCATTAAATGCTTCTATAGGCCTGCTGTCTTCCATTGGCTGAGCCCAGCTTTTAGTACAAGGATAGGTACGATGACAGACAGTGTTAAGGAGCAGAGCAGATTAGATTTTCCTTTAGACAGCATCACATATTCACAATAAATCTCCCTCCGATAAGTAGTCTTCCCATCCTGCACAGGTGTACTCTTCTGCATACAGCGGCTGGTTGGATAGCCCATTGATCGACAGCAAGGTAGTGGCAGACTGCGGAGTGTCCTATTCCCAGTAGCAGACAGTCTGGACAGGCAGACAGATAAGACTGACCTCGCGACAGATTGAAGTGCCTCTTCCAGCTGGATTTCTGACAAAACCGTCTCCATAAGGTAGACAAGTGAGAGATAAGATGGTTGAGCAAGCGTCAAGCCTTGGGACATGGTCCAAACCCCAAAATCCTTGCGTTTGATGTTTTACGGTAGACTTTTTCTCTCTCTGGATGGCCCACTTGATCTGACAGTTTATTGGCTTGAGGATTTCTGGAAGAACAAGTGTCGACACTTTCCTAGCAGTGCGTCGAGACATCCCATTGAAAGCCTTGAAGAATCATTCCGGTTGAACTTGGATGTGTCGAGACTTCTCTGTCAGTGTGTCGAGGCATCCCTTTGAAAGCCTTGAATATAGTTTCTGCCGGTTTCAAAAGCGTTCTGGTTGAACATTGATGTGTCGAATTTTTATACTCAGTGTGCCGGGACATTTAGTGAGTGTCTTGAAGATCCATGGCCGATGTGTCGAGACAACGCCAAAGGGTGTCGGAACATGTGAGCCATGAGCAGAGTTGTCGCATGACGGTGTCGAGACAGAAGTGCAAGTGTGCAGAGATTTTCATACGAGTGTGTCGACACTTTTCACTCAGTGTGTCGAGACATTAGTGAGTCCAGAGTCTTAGACAGAATAGCTTCGGCTTGATTTCTTCTGGATGTGTCGAGTCATGGGTTAGATGTGTCGACACATTCTTTTATGCCGGAGCTCAAGCAATGGAAATCTAACACAATCTCTTCTAGATGTGTCGGGACATCTTTAGGCCGTGTCAAGACATCACTTAAAGAGATTCTTCTGCACTTGTTTGAAGGAAGCATTGCAAAGACCTTCATCATCGTTCTTATTCATCATTATCTTCATGTGTGCACGGACCTTCTAATGTTAAAGACCTTGATTTATCACATAGAGAAAGTGCACAGACCTGGTTATCTACTGGGCAGAGGTTGCACGGACCTTGGTCTTCATAAGTGCTCAGACCTTAGTTCATAGGAATAAAACCTACACCGACCTTGATCTTCAGCTAGCCAAAGGTTGCATCGACCTTGATTGAACTAGCACCGAACTTGTATGTTACGCTGACGAAGCATGCACTAGCCTTGTAGCAGATGTTCACTGACCTTTTAGAAAAGGATTGCACCGATCTTACTTGTAGATGTGAATGGACTTGATTTGGTGCATGCATGTAGACCTTGTACGGTATGAGAGAAATGTACACGGACCTGATGTTGCCAGAAGATGCACCAACCTTGCATGCATGTGAGCAGCGTTGTGCACTAACCTTATCTGATTTCTTTCTATCTTTACAGATACACTTTGTTGCCGATGTGGGCTTGACCTGAAATTTATCTCTATCAAATGCAGATCAACTATATTAATGAATCATAGTCAGACATCATCGAAACAAAAGAATATTATACATAAGCCCAACATACAGAGTCAGCCATTATCAAAACAATGGAGTTACACATGCTATACACTTGTCCAACACTGGGGATATAAGACAACTCTAATGAACCTGGCCTTGTACATTTTATCGACCTCTTCTTTGATCCTTAAGGCCATGTGGGGATGAAATCTCCTTGATCTTTGCTTCACAGGTGTTGCCCCTGGCTTAAGCACTAATCGATGTTCCACCAAAGAGGGGTCAAGACCTGGCATGTCCTCGTAAGTCCAGGTGAAAGAATCGCTATACTCCCTCAGGACTTTGACTAAATCTTCTTCAATTGCTGAAGGGAGATTAGCGGCGATAATAATGGGCCTGGGGTCTTCTTCAATTCCCAGATTTATCTCCTTCGTAGGTTCATCCACTGCTGATGATGGCTCATCAAATCTCTTTAAGCCCTGTGCATGCAAGTCAGTAGTGTCGTCTACATCGCTATCCCCAAGATCCACCGGGTCCTTTTCATTAATGACTTCATAGACTCCCAATCCATCGTCGCTCGACACCCCACCTTGCTCCTCATCTTCTTCAATCACAATTGCCGTAGCTATGAACTTCGGACATTTAAGAAGAGCATGACATCGCTGAGCTAGATCCTGCAAGAACTTATCAGGAACGGATTGAGAATGATGCGCCAGTGGGCGCGGCTCGAGCGAGGATGGGTTGAACGACCTAGAACAAGACCCTACTTCTCTAGACTGAACAGACTCTACTATCCTAGACTCGACGGACCCTACGCCTAACCTGGGAGAGAGAAACCCTAATGGGAGGGAGGCAGCAGGGACCTCATGGCCCTGGGAAGAAGATGGAGAGAAGATAGGGTAATCTTCCACTGAAATCTCCATTTCAAATTTGACGTTTTTTTTTAGAGATCAGTGGAGATCATGCAACAAGATGGAGAGGAAGGTGGGGGAGGGAGCCTAAGGGGATACTTGGATGGACAGAAAATGTCGAGGAAGGGGTCAGAGGAGGAGAAGAAATGAGTAGATTGATCGACAGGTGGACAGCAGTCACAAGTCCTGACGATAAGGAAATCGGTTGGCATTTCAAGTAGCAATGGATTGATCAAGATAGGAGGTGACCAAGGTATGGATGCCATATTTTGAAAGAATGAAAATAAGCGGGAAGGAGACCAAGTGAAGATGACGAGTGAGCTCCCCCTTTCCCGCGAGCAGTAAGCTGGCTTCTTCGGCTCATAATGCACAAGCCGCACCTCCTAGTTTGTTTGGCAGCTTTCTTCTTCATAAAACAACCTTTCAAATGCTTGGATGAAATCAAGCATATCATCAACCGGCCCCTTGGGCAGCAATAGTAGGTTGTCGACTGTCTAAGCTATATTTTCTTCCCTGGGCTGGCTTGGTAATGCTTTCAAGGTGCTCGGCTGGAGAGGGCCCCTAACAAAATGTTGGCGGTAGTCCCATGTTAATGGTCTAGAGTCACCCAAAACCGAGAGTGAGGATTCGTGAAAACTAAGACCCCTCCTGTTCATCTTTCTACCCTTGGGGACCGGTTTGGTCTGCCCTTGCAATTATGCACCGAGGCCTCTCCCCAGCTGATAGCCCAATTTCAATATGATGGACCAGCCCTTGGAATCTTGTATCTGGGGCTTTACTTTGATGTTCATTGGCGTAGTGGTGGGTTTGCATGGCGCATAGGCCCATGGAAAGTTTAGATCCAGCACTGAGATGACGGGCCGATTATTGGGCCATAATGTTGGCAAGATCTTCTCGGAGACGGCCTTGACAGACTGGACCGTGGATATACTCTTTCCTTTGACCACCCTCCCTTGAAAAGAGAATTTAAGGCACTGGTGAGTAGTGGATGGTACGGCTTTAAGATTGTCAATCCACGGACGACCTAATATAGCCTTGAACATAGGGCCGATGTCCAGCACATAAAATTCAATTGGCATAGTGAGAGGCCCAAGCTCTGCTTGAATAGTGACTACCCCATGACACGCCCTTCTGGAATTGTCATATGCGGCAATAGTGGTCGGGGTTGGCCTTAGTGAATCTTCTGACAAATTGCAACCCCTTAAGGTGCTGAGAGGGCAGACATTAATAGAAGCCCCTGTGTCTACCAACACGGCATCTATGCTTACTTTGTTTAGAGTGATGAAATGCATAGCGGCATTTGTCGTGCCTCAGGGGGTGCCAGTTCAGTCTTAGAGAATGTAATTGCTGGCCCTTTGGAGATTGTAGCCAGGGCTGTCGGTAAGCTATCCACTGCCATGTCTTCATTTACTATCCCCTTCTGAAGGAAATTTTGGAGTGCCTCTTGATGAAGCGTGGACCTTTTAATCTACTCTAGCACAGAAATTTTAGCGGGCACTCGGTCTAGATGATGGAGCAGATCGTATTGTGTCCCTGGTAGCGGATCTGCCTCCTCCTGATTAGCGGCCTGTTGCGAGGACTGGGGATTAGGTGCAGGGGCACCAGTGGAAGGGTAGTTCCTATGGAACAAACGTTCGCTCTGTAGGGCAAGATTTTGGGCCACGTGGCATCAGATGGGCTTAAGATAAGCGGCTTGATGGGCTCGGCGTGGTGGATGAATGATGTGGTGGAAGGCGTGGAAGTGATAGGAATAGTGGTGGTGATAATGGGTTTTATGGGAGTAGTGGAGATGGCAGGCTGTTGAGGAAGGACAGGTGAAGGATTTGATGGGGGGATGGTGATGATGGGTACAGGTTTTGGCGGTGGAGTGGAGATAGGTTGGAAAATGGGGGAAGCGGATGGTATGATGAGGGGTTTGGCGACTGTGGGGGATGGAGGGGTTTGATGGTCAAGCGAGAGGATGACGGGGGTAGAAAGTAAAGAAGGGTTGCGGTAGTTATGGTGGATGGCCATGAGCCGTTGCACTGAGGGTTCATCGTCATAGGACCACCCAGCGTCAGGAGCTGGGGGTTGAACGAGGTTAACCTGAGCCGATGCCGGTGGTTGGGGTTGAGGAGCGGGCGGATGATTCGGCATGGGGTTTTGGTGGATCCCCAAGTCCTGAACGGGTTGCTGCTGTGGTTGTGGCTGCTGCTATGGCTGTGGTGCTTGTTGCTGCTGCACTTGCTGCTCGGCGCTTGCCTTCTTTTCTCTTTTATTTCTATGATGGCCTTATGCATCTCGGCCTAATCAATGCGGTGGCCTTCATGTAGGTGATACACCAGATCTCGGAACTGATAACACCCTTCAATAGTGTGCCCGGGCTGCCTATGGAACATGCAATACTTGGATTGATCAACAGTCGGGTTCCAATTGGGCCGTTCCGGAGGAAGCTGGATTGCACTTATCTACATGAGAGCGGAAAAGATGTCCGTGAGGGACTTGGGCAAAGGAGGATATTGCGCTCTCTTCGGAGCCGGGCATTTATTGGTGTAACCGTTGGGTGGAGGGACATTGTGGTATTGCGGAGGTTGTGGTGGCTGTTGTGGAGCGGGGAAGGCATTTTGTGGAGTGGAGAAGGTAGGCTGGGTGTTTGGTGAAGCAGGGAAAACAGGTTGGGCATTTTGCATAGTGGAGAACTGGGGATTGCGGGGAGTTTGTGGGAAGCGGAGCGGAGTAGACTGATTAGGGAAGGGGAATGCAACGGGTTGCACCTGTTCATTGGTATGGACTCCTTCAGTAATGGGCCCCTGGGATTTCTTATTGTATTTGGGCTTTTGGGGCTCGAAGAGAGAATGGATAGGGGAGTCCTTGAACTGGTTTGAATAAATCTCGCCCGGCTATAGAGTTGGTGCATGTTAGCAATATCATTCATGGCCAATATGTTGCGGAAAGTGTGGGTAGCATTAGATATAAGCAACTTGACCTTTTCCTCCTCCGGAATATGCCCTGGCACCCGGGCGGCCATCTGCCTCCATCTGTCGGCATATGTTGCGAAGTCTTCATCTGCCTTCATTTTCTCGGCCACAAGATCTGTAAATGAATATTCCTGGCCGACCTGGTCCTGGACCTCTGAATGAACTTTTCCTTGACAACATTGAAACTCTCAGCATCTTCAAGTGGCAAAGCATAGAACCACTCCAGAGCAACTCCATCTAGTGATCGGCGGAACAAATACACCATAAGGCGATCATCATACTGAAACTGTGCCAATTCATACATAAAGTCCCTCACATGAATAAATGGATTGTTGTTCCGTCATACTTGGGGTATGTGGGGAGCTCAGATTGGGGAGGGAATCAAATATTGTGAAAGCTGGGAACCGGAACATCTGTCAAAGATTGTGGGCCAACCCGCTTTTGAAGGAAGTCGACTTGTTGTTGCATGGCGGCCCATTTGTCAAGGAGTTCCTACTCCCGAGATGGAGTAGGTGGAGTGAAAGGAGTAAGCTCAAGGTGAGGAGCCGAGGGATAGACAGAGGGAGGTGGAGGAGGCCCATAAGAAGGGTATTGGGCCGGAGGATGACCCAAATTGGAGTGGACATGGGCCGCCCCTTGCTGAAGACGAGCAAAATCGGTAGGGCCGACAAGGGCTTGTGGCATTGATGGAACGGGCCTATAAGACTCCGTCTGGGTAAATGAGGGGAGAACAGTCTTCCCTTTATCAAGAACTTGATGGGCCGAGCCAGAGGACTGGCCTGCCTCTAGACTAGAGAATCAAAGGACCTTGGGCTGAATCGGGGTGAGATCAATTAGAATGGGTGGAACCCCGGGCCCATCAGCCCTAGACTGAGAGATGGAGGTAGTGGACAGACACTGTGTAATCATGGGAGATGGGGCACCGGACCCCTGCAAGGTCTGATAAAGGGCCTGAAGTTGAGCCGGATCCAATTGGGCCATCATCTGCAAGATATGACTAGTAGGATTGTTGGAGGAGCGGGAGGGCTGCGCACCCTCCATGGAGATAGAGGATGGAGGAGGGACGGACCCTTCTCCAGATGGGATTTGAATGACCCTGGATGGGTCCTCTAAGAGTCCCTGAGGAAGAGATTCCTTCTGGGACGGGGAAGATCGTAGGAAGACATGTTGGACTCAAACAAGGGATTGGAATAGGACGTGAAAGAGGAATTACCCCTAGGAGATGAATCTAAGGAACGAAAGCAACTCCACATGCAACGAAGCACCTTAAAACAAAGCAAACAACACAAACAAGCACAAATAAGTAACTAGACAAGATGACTCCAAACTTATGCAAATAAGAAAGGGATGAAAAGCAACCAAAGTCAACCAAGTTATAATGATGCACAAATTTTACTTATCTTCCTTTAGAACCTTAGTGATTTGAATTTAAAATGTTCTCTCCAACAATAGGTTCCTAATAGGGATGATATTTGGAAACTTGGTTAACTCTAGGTGTAAGCTCTCCCTTACTTATGCAACCTAGACACGGGGTGGTGAAGGTACAACTGGCCCGACGTCCGTGTAGGAATCCACGGCTCGCGGGGACTTATGGAGGTCCCTGATGTGGTCACCTAGTCGACCCCAAAGAATATGGAGGCTAGAGGATCACACACCAAGGTGGGAATGCAACTATGATATGAGAGATGAATGACCCTATGTGCACCGGAGTGCATACAATTTCTAGCCTGATAACTAGCAAACAATATGCAAACAATGATGTATATATATGTCACAATAGAGGAGGAGACTAGACAGCACCCAGGAATAATAAACATAGCCAAAAACTGTATAAATAATAGCAACCTCGGTGTGCATACCTGTGACTGGAGAGATGGTCGTATGGGAGACCGCTAAAAGATAAGACGGTCTATCGCTAGATCACTTTTAAGCCAGAAACGGCCAGGGAGGAGACCGCCAGGGAACCAAAGAGCAGAAAATAACAGGGAATAAATGGGAAAACTGAGGAAAACACAAGGGCAACTGAGAAAAACTAAGAACAGCAGGTCAGACAAAAACTCAACACGATTGGCACTAGATGTCCCACGGTGATCGCCAAAAAATAGAGGTTATTGATGTTTTTGTGTGAGTGTGATGGCATGAATGTGTAGAATGTGTGTGAACAAGTAGAATATGTGAACAAGTGGTGCACTAGCTCAAACAATCAACATGAAATTGAAGCAGATGGACATGCCATCTCAAATATCACAAGAATAAGAGAAAAGAGAAATAAAAACACAATCCTTGGGCGTGGAGCAAAGTAATAAAATAAACACACCGGGGGTGTGGATCGACTAAAAGAGCAAATAAGCAAGATGATGAACAATGCCCAAGTAAGAAGTGATGTGATCGCCACCAAGGTAAATAACACAGTGAACTTACAATATGTACCTTGGAAGGAGTTGAGTGAAGCCACCCGCCCGCGGGAGAGAGAAAACCAGGTGCTGCAGATGGAAAACGGTCTTCCAGACGACCGCTAGATGATGACAAAGGGTCCTACGATAGATCGCCTGAGATCTACAAACGGTCTGATAAATGGCTGCTAACGCACCCAGAACAGACACTTGGGACTTGTATCTCCACCCCACCTGGCCGGCCAGAAGAGCTAGTCCTCATGCAATGAGTCCTGTAAACCTGCAAAAGAGTGTAGACACAAAGAAAAATGACCCAATTAGCCCTTGGACTAGTGTAGTACCTATAATGTAATTAAACTAAAGTGCATAAAAGAAGGGTGAATACCTGGAGGTTGGTGATTTTTTAACCCCTGTGGGGGCGTGGAAAAGATAGGAGGATGTTTTAAAATGTGGTGTGAGTGCAGAGAACGTGGAAGAAGAATAGGGAATATGCTATGATGATGCTAAGAGAAAGACCAAAACTAAGAGAGAAAAGACACAAGAACAACTATTGGAACTCAATACTCCCTAGACCAAAAGCCTTATGGACATAGAAACGGCTTCTCCCTGGTTGGTACTCGCTCCAGAATGCAACAGCACTTCGTGGCAAGCTCCAGAAATCTCCTCTTCAAGCCATGAAGTCAAAGGTTCTATTTATAGAGCCCCAAACCCTAGGTTCGAGTTGGAGAGATAATGACACGAAAATAGGCCTGAAACTAGATAAATCTCGAAGATAATACTCCCAAGAGTCCACAAAAATAAACAGAAGCTTCTGAGAGCCTCTATCTAGAGAGAAAATAGTAAACCAAAGACTCTAGCTCAACCACGGCGAAGCAGAGGAGGAACAGACAGAGCAGGACTCTATGTCTCCCCAAACGGTCTTGCGATAGACTGCAAGGCTCAAGAAAATGGTCTAGCGATAGACCGCATGGATCATTCGTCTATAAAAGATAAGATCAAAGAAACCCAACAGGACTCTCTGACTCCTAGCGGTCTAGCAAAGACCGCTAACGCCCACCAAACGGTCGCACGATAGACCGCTAATCTAGTAGACGTGGCAAAAGAGATAAAGACCGATAAATCTCAAAGTTAATCCACAAGATAATCCTTATTAGCCCTTATCCAGGCCCAGTAAGCTGAAATGACGAAAACTCAGAGGAACTTGGCCCAAGCAGGGAGACTAACCCATAAAATAAGCCCAGAAACTAACCAAAAATGACCCAGTAGTCGGTGAATAACTCGGGACATCATAAAATATAGATAAGGAGATGACCCATCTCATTGGTCATAAAACGGGTGTCAACAAACGGGAGCCACCTCTAGAGTCCTCCATAACTAAATGACTAGTTATGCGCTATACTACGCTTCTTAAGCTTTTCTTGAAACTCAGATTGGCCATAATTATAAATCAATTGTTCTAGAAATTACATGGGACTTTGGTCCACCTGATACTCAATGCCTGGCAAACATGGGGGCCCTGATCTGGTCCTAGGCGAGTAAAACCTGAAAGTACTTGTGTCCGAGGGAGTTGAATGATGAGGTGTGGTATTGCACCAACTCACATGCAAGATTGAACTAGACAATTCACTTATTACATGTTTAACTTGTTACATGCTTGACTTCCTATATATGACATGTTTGACCAGAAGGGTTATTATCCTTGTTACATGGCCATATTTACAATTCTATACTTGTTATTGATCTTCATGCTTACACTTCAGTTCTACAATAACTATTCTTGAAATTCTTGATTTCCTGATCTTGTTCTCTATCTGTCATTTGTTTTACTACTTGTTTTATTCGAGGGCATATAGATGATTCAAAATGCTAATTACTTAAAGTGACTGGTAAAAAGATATAAGTCCTACTAAGCTTTCTAGCTCACCCTATGTATTGTTGTTAATTTTCAGGAAATCCCGAAGATGACGGGAATGGGCTGGAGTGATGAGAGTGATGCTAGTTTTTAATAAATTTCTTTTCTCAGTCTGTCTACTTATAAATGATTGTATCGAGTTTGAATAGTATTATAAGTCCTTGAATGATATTTGTTGGAAATGTCAAATTATGAAATAAAGATGTGATTTTGTCCATTTGTTGTTCATACTCATCATCTGAGTCTCTTGATCGACCTACCCGTATAACTGTTCACGCCTTGATAATTCTACCTTGTTCGGGGCGTGACATATTCCTTCTTCATTCATTTTATTTTTAAAAACCTATTTTGTTCCAATGACAGTTGCATTTTCAGGTCTAGGAACTAGTTTCCAAACATCATTTCATTCAAATTGTCCTAGTTCCTCATTCATTGCATTAACCCAAGATTCATCATTCAATGCATCTTCTACAGTTTTGGGTTCAATTTGAGACATTAATGCAACTAGGTCTTGGTTATTCACATCTCTGTAATATGACCTAGTCCTAGGGGGATCATGTAAGTTGCCTATAACATCCTGTACAGGATGATCTTTCAGAAATTTTAAATTTGTTGAGGATTCACCTGGTTCAGCTGACTCACCCTGATCAGGACCCTTTAATGCAGCAGGTGGTGAATTTTCTTCATTCAGCTTGTCCTCTAGGAACTCTCCATCATGCTTAGAGTCCATGTCATCATTTTCAAAATTAGTGGCAATTTTTGTTTCATCAAAAATAACATGTGGAGACTCTTCAACCTTTTGTTCAGAAATGTTGAAAACCCTATATGCTCTAGATACTTCAGAGTAACCTAAGAATATTCCAGGGTTACTTTTGGCTTCAAACTTATCTAAGTCCTTTTTGTCATTATTGTGTATGAAACACTTGGAGCCAAAATTTTTGAAGTGAGCTAGGTTAGGTTTCTTACCTTTTGGGAGCTCATAAGAGGTTTTCTTATGCACTGGTCTTACCATGGCCCTGTTGATAGTGTAGTATGTTGTGTTGGCCGCTTCTGCCCAGAACTTCCATGGTAGTTGACTTTCAATTAGCATGGTTCGGGCCATCTCCACAATGGTTCGATTTCTCCTCTCCCCAATTCCATTTTGCTCAGGTGTCCTGGGAGAAGAGAATTTATGAGTTAGTCCCTCATTTTCACAGAAATCAGAAAACATGGAGTTTTCAAATTCACCTCCATGGTCAGACTGTATTGAGCAGATTTTATGTTTTCCTTCTTGTTTGACCTTATTAAAAAATAGTCTAAACTTCTGAAATGCATCATTTTTATTTGCTAAGAAAAATAGCCAAGAAAATCTAGTGTGATCATCTATTATCACAAACCCAAACCTTTTCCCATTCAGACTCTGATTCCTGGTTGGATCGAAAAGATCCATATGCAAAAGTTCCATTGGCATGGAGGACAATGGCTCAGATCTGAGCTTAAATGAATTACGGGTTTGTTTGCCTAGAGCACAGGCATCACAAATTTTTGAAATGGAGTTAAATTTAATCTTGGGCATGCCTCTAACTAAGTCATATTTGACCAATTTATTCAATGTGGTGTAGCTAGCATGGCCTGAACGTCTATGCCAATTAAATGCATTATTTTCAAGATCAGCAGACAAACAAAGATTTGATTTTGGGCTTTCATTTAAGTCTACAATGTATACATCATTGACTCTATGTGCTGCAAACTTGACCTTGTCATAATTTATTTCAAGAATTTTGCATGCATTGTTATCAAAAATTACTCTGTGACCCTTGTCACATAGTTGACTGATACTAAGCAGGTTATGCTGAAGAGCTTCTACAAGCAAAACTTTCTCAATGACATTTGAAGGAAACTTACCAATTTTACCTATTCCTATGATCATACCTTTGTTCTTCCCTCCAAATTTGACCAAACCTCTTACCTTCATTTCCAATTCACTGAATTTGGTCTTATCATATGTCATGTGCCTAGAGCAGCCGCAATCCAAGTACCATCTGTTATGCTCGACTGCCAGACCAACCTACAATCAATTCAGACAAAGAGAATTTGCAACCCAAGAAAGGTTGGGTCCAAACAAGTTACTCATTCCTTCCAGAATAGTCTTAGGAATCCAGATCTGTCTTGTAGCAACCCTGGTAAAAATAAAAGGAAATAAAAACCCCAATTGATCAAAATAAGATTAAAAGATTTAAAGAAGTAAATAATAAACCAAAATGTAAATAACGCCTTGATTCAAGGCGCTACTTCAAAAAGAAACGCCCTTATACAAGGCGCGAATTCCAGAAAGGACGACCACAGAAGATGTCGTCAATTCCCAAACGGCCAAAATAATAATAAGGGTAAGTAAACGTGACGCCCTCCACATGGACGCGTTTTACATAAGAAATGACCTTAACCAAGGCGTCAATTTAAATTAACGCCCTAACGTAAGGCGTTAATTCCATTTGTGTTCCGTTCGAGTTTCGTTCGAACCAGGAGACTATCCAGAGTAAGTTTCTGAATAACTACGAGGGAGATTGATTATGGCAAGGACTCTATGAGGGAAACATTACTTCCAATACAACACTAACTCCATTAGGGTACTAAAAATCCTATAAATATCCTGCTGTTCGACCCAGACCGCTGTTTGGCGTTCTGTGTTTTGCTGCTGTCATCCGTGAGGAACGTAAGTTGTTCTTCATTATTTTGCTTTCACCTTCGGTTATGTATGAGTATGAAGACTAATGTCTTCATCTTATTTCATGTAGGAAGTCTACAATAAGTAGCAACTCTCGTGTCAAAGAGAAGATCGTGGGTTCTTCGTCAAACGATCTATTCATTCCTTTTGTGCAGGTTGACTGCAACAGGGAAGAATTGTTACTGTTACCGTGTGAAGAACGTAGATTGATCTTCACCTTCCTTCTTCCTCTTGCAGCCAAACGACCGTGAAAGGAGGAAGCTTTCTTCTGCTTCTGCAAGGGGCTGCTTCTTCTTTCTGCTGTTGCTGTCTTATATTAAAACAGAGTATCATTCACCTTCTTCAATCAATCTTCACGTCTGTCAACCAATTCAAAAAGGTAGGTTTTCTCAAGAGCGTAGCCCAAACTAGTATAGATTCTGGAATAAATTCATCCATGATCTCATGCATATAGTTTTACTACGTTTTCAAATGTTTTTGGTGAATTTTGAATAAGGCGACCCTTCAAAGGGCGCTAATTCTTATTTTGACGCCCTGATCAGGAGTCGTCAATTTCATATAATTAATAATTACCCATGTTTAAAATTCTGTATCTATGAAACCATGAATCTAATCTAATGCATGATCATCCTAGTGGAATCCTACTATTTTTCTGGTCCTCACTATATAATTTATTCTTAAAATTTTATTATCAGAAATCTTGGAAAATGTTGAAATAATGACCTGATGCAGGTCGTCTCTTATTGAACTGACGCCCCAGAACAGGGCGCTAATTGAAAAGTAACGCCCCTATCCAGGGCGCGTTTTTATTAAAATTCTATATTATCTAAATTCTGCAAAATAGAAATACAGAATGGACGACTGCTGAACAAGCCGTCAATTTATAAATAAACGCCCCTGTATAAGGCGTTAATTCCATGATTAATGACTTTAGATAAGTCGCTATTTTCCTGTGATAATTTTACACAGTTACTGTTAACCGAAGGGTTTCATATGTATATTAATATATATATATATATATATATATATATATATATATATATATATATATATATATATATATATCGGCACTATATTCCACTCCGTGAATATAGTCCCATGTTTCATGATGTTTTATCGTTTACCCACTAACTCTCAGTGACATACAAACTCTCCATTGGACATTCCGTTCCTTTGGACTAGCGAGTTAGTCATAGAGACCTCCGTAAGACTCCTCGAGCCTTAGATTCCCTCAAGGCCGACTGAGCTGGTTGTACCATAAAAACTTATCACACTATTTTTGCCATGTCACTCTATAAGGAACATGGTATACCGGCCCTCATGTTATGCTATGTGTATAATATGAGAAGTATCTAAATAAATGGGGAAAGCATGTCTTTATGGAGATGTTCTTGTGGACCCCAATTCTATATCAACATTATTATGATGTTCTTGTGGACCTAAATTCTATATTAAAAGAGTGATCATCTACTTGCGGGCACTTACTTGTCATGGTACCCAAGTTAGGGAACCAATTCCTCCTAGTTTTTATCGATACTCGTGATTGCACCGTTATTATCGTCATTATGGTCATGTTCAAATCCTTGAAATGCTATCTACCTCTAAGTTCATACAAGTTCTTTATCCTTGAAACTCCATATTGGCTATGCACCAAGTGGATGTCAAAATACATGATCAATGCCTGCGCATTTAGGGCCCAATCTGGTCCTGGGAGGAGCACCCAAAAGTACTAGTGCCCATGGGAGTTGTAATGATAACGGTATTGGCATTGTACCGAAGTGCATGACTAGCTTGATTGGACATTCCACAAAAATCTCGTACTTGACTCAACTTGACATGACATGACTTGCTTGACCCGAAAAAGGGTAATTTGTATACTTGCTTGCTTGAAACGTGATAGCCAAGTTCTCGACATGACATGATGAAATTACTTGCTTGAACATCCTAACATCTATTACTTGAAAGTTCATGAATAGTTCACCTTGTTATCTTGTTGATATACTCTCTATCTTGTCGTTTTATGCGAGCATGCATAGCTATAGTGCATTCATGGAAAGATGTAATTACTTAAACCCCTTGCTAGTTCTTGAGATATAATTTCCTACTGAGCGTTCGCTCACTCAGTGTTTCCATACTTTTCAGGTAAGTCTGATGACGAGACCCAAACTGACGGGGAAGGTCAAGAGTGAAAGAGTTAGAGCTATTCAAGCGTCCATCAGTCCTGTCTTCTCTATATTTTTGTTGAGTCAGAAATGTACCTTTCTTTTATTGAGTCTAGTATTTGCAAGGGTTTGTAATAGACATATTCTTATTAAAGGAATAAATGGATTGGGTTATCTTTATATTTGCGCACTCTGTCTTTGTGTCGAATACACTACTACTCTTATTGACATGATTTATATAAACTCGTCACGCATCTACGGGTATCTTCCGCGCTCGGGGCGTGACAGTTTTAGTGGTATCAGAGCCTAGGGTATTCAATTCCTAGGAAACCCAAGTCCAAGGATAAGTCTGAACCTCTAACCAGTGAGATTGGGTAGAACCAAGAGCTAAAGTCAGCATAGAATTAAAAGCCTTTGAATGCAATCACATACTAATAGCTATTATAATTGTAGGACAATGGCTGCCGAACGTGCTCAATGGCGCAACATGCAACGCACTCTCCAAGGCATGACCCAGGCACTTCAACAAGTGGCACAAGGAGGTGCACATCGTGGAGCAGGAAATCTCCACCAAAGCTTCAAGAACATGAACCCTCCTAAGTTCATGGGATCCACTGATCCAGATGATGCCGAACACTGGATCTAAGAGACGGAACGTGTTTTTAGAGTCATGCAATGCTCGGACCAAGAGAAGGTCCTGTTAGCCACATTTCAATTAGAAAGAGATGCCCGATGCTGGTGGGAGTCGGTAGAAGCCACATTAGATCAAGGACAAGTTACTTGGGAGGAGTTCGTTGAACATTTCAACAATAAATATTTCTCAGATCGAGTTCAAGAGAAGAAAGCCGCTGAATTCGCCGCACTTAAGCAACGATCTTTGTCGGTGACTGAATATGAAGCGCAGTTCTCTAGGCTGTCTCGGCATGCTAAGCACTTAGTTAGTACTGAGAAGATGAAAGCTCGAAGATTCCTTAATGGGCTCAGGCCCCAATATATCACACAACTGGCACCGATGGACATACAAGTCTATTCGGAGATGGTTCGACGAGCTCAATTACTAGAAGATGCCACGGAACTATCTGATAGGATCCGTGAGAAAGACAAGAAGGAAAATGTTACTAGCTCCGGCACCTTCAAACCTAATTTCAAGAAGAGGCCAAGTAATGGAGGCATTCCCTCCTAGGAGCAAAAGTTCAAGAAGACCAAACCTTTCTCCATCACCACTACACCTGCTAAGGTGGTATGTAAGCACTGTGATAAGGCCGGGCACAAGGCCGAAGAATGTTGGAGGAAACTTGGAGCGTGTCTCCGTTGTGGGAGCCGTGATCATCGGATTCCCGACTGTCCCCTACTCAATGATCAAGCCAGTGACGGAAAGCGCCTGGTAACAAAGAATGCTCATCTCCACGCGATTAAGGAGACCGAAGAAGACGAAGGCGGACTAGTAGAAGGTACACTGAAAGTTTGTTCCAAGTCTGCACATGTCTTATTTGATACGGGTGCATCACATTCTTTTATTTCCAAGAAGTTTGCTAACCCACTGCCTATGGAACCGGAATGGATGAAAATATTTTTATCTACTCCTCTCGGAAACGAAACCGATATTACTCACCATTATCAAAACTGTGAAGTCTTAGTAAAAGGAAGAAATCTTCCTATCAATCTCATATGTTTAGGCCTAAAGGAATATGATGTCATATTGGGAGCAGATTGGTTATCTAGGTATCAGGCAACTGTGGATTGCCGTAACAGCAAAGTTACTTTCAAGGACTTTCCAAAACTAGTCTATTCTAGCCCTAAGAGTCGGAGCAAGTCACCTCTTATTTCGGCTCTCCGAGCTAGCAAGCTAATAAGGAAAGGATGTGTATCTTTCCTTGCATTTGTCACCATTAAGGAGACTAAGGAGACTAAGTTAGAAGACATCCCTGTTGTGCAAGAATTTCCGGAGGTGTTTCCGGAAGATTTGCCTGGATGACCCCCACAAAGAGAAGTGGCCTTCACCATCGATTTAGTCCCTGGTGCTGGACCAGTTTCTAAGGCACCATATAGGATGTCCCCTGCCGAACTCAAGGAGCTGAAGGAGCAGTTGATGGAACTTCTCAAGAAGGGATTTATTAGACCAAGCACTTCCCCGTGGGGAGCACCTGTGCTATTTGTAAAGAAGAAAGATGGATCCATGAGGTTATGCATCGACTATCGACAATTGAATCATCTCACTATCAAGAACAAGTATCCACTGCCAAGAATCGATGAGTTATTTGATCAAATATCTGGATCCAAGTATTTCTCAAAGATTGATCTCAGGTCAGGTTATCACCAACTAAGGATCAAGGATGAGGACATTCATAAGACCGCATTCAAAAGCAGGTATGTCCATTATGAGTTTGTTGTTATGCCTTTCGGACTAACAAATGCCCATGCTGCCTTTATGCAGTTGATGAATAGTATATTCAGATCTTATCTAGATCAATTCGTGGTGATTTTCATTGATGATATATTGATTTACTCCAAGACCAAGGGAGAGCATGAGGAATATTTAAGGATTACATTACATATATTGAGGACAAATCAGCTATATGCAAAGCTCAGCAAATGTGAATTTTGGTTAAGAGAAGTAGCTTTCTTGGGGCATGTTATATCAAAGGACGGTTTATCCGTAGATCCATCAAAGGTTGATGCTGTAAGGAATTGGGAAAGACCGACCAATGCTAGCGAGGTCCGTAGTTTCTTGGGTCTTGCGGGCTACTATCGGCGATTCATCAAGGATTTCTCCAAGATAGCCGTACCACTCACTAGGCTAACTCGCAAGGAGATACGCTATGAATGGAGCGAGGATTGTGAACGAAGCTTCCAAGCTCTCAAGGATCACTTGACTACTGCCTCAGTCTTAGCTCTACCAATTGAAGGAGAAAAGTTCGAGGTGTACACTGATGCATCTAGCATTGGCCTTGGATGTGTTTTAATGCAACAAGGGAAGGTTATAGCCTACTCTTCGCGCCAATTGAAGAAGCACGAGGAGAACTACCCAATTCATGATTTAGAATTGGCTGCGGTAGTATTTGCACTAAAGATATGGAGACATTATCTGTATGGAGTGCAGTTTCTTGTATACTCTGACCATAAAAGTCTTAAGTATCTCTTCTCTCGGAAGGAATTGAATATGAGGCAAAGACGTTGGCTAGAATATCTTAAGGACTTCGACTTTACTATACAATATCATCCTGGAAAGGGTAATCCGGTAGCTGATGCCCTTAGTCGAAAGCCGAGAGCATTATTAGCCAATTGTATGATTCAAGAGTGGAAATTGATAGAACAATTTACTAGACTTAATATAAGCATGGACAAGGACAGTAGGTGTGTCACCTTATCCCACATGAGCATACAGTCAGATTTGTTACCCGAAATATAAGGACTTCAAGGTAGTGACCCGGTATTACTGTAAATCAAGGGCAAACTAGAAGGACAATCTGTGTTCCAACTAGCTTCAGATGGAAGGTTGTTATTCCAAAATAGAACTTGTATACCGGATTGTCCAGAATTAAAGAAGAAGATCTTAGATGAAGCTCACAGATCAAGGTACACAATTCATCCAGGATCTACTAAGATGTACCAAGATTTAAAAAGGACCTTTTGGTGGCCCAATATGAAAAGAGAAATAGCGGATTTTGTGTCTCACTGTCTCACATGTCAACAAGTCAAGGCAGAACACCAAAAACCTGCCGATAAGCTACATCCTCTGGATATTCCCAAATGAAAGTGGGAGGATATTGGTATGGATTTCATCATGGGTCTAACTAAATCAAAAGGAGGATATGATGGAATATGGGTTATCATTGATCGATTGACCAAATCAGCGCACTTCATGCCAATCAAGAGTCGATGGTCAGTTGATGTTCTAGCTGCATTATACATAAAAGAGATAGTCAGATTACATGGTATCCCTGTCTCGATTGTGTCTGACAGAGATCCCCATTTTACTTCGCATTTTTGGAAAGGACTACAATATTCGTTGGGATCGAGACTTAACTTTAGTACAGCTTTTCATCCTCAAACGGATGGTCAGACCGAGAGAACTAATCAGGTGGTTGAAGATATGCTTAGGGCATGCATCATTGATTTTGGAGGAAGTTGGCATGATCACTTGCCTCTAGTTGAATTTGCATACAATAATAGCTACCAGGCAAGTATACAAATGGCACCTTTCGAAGCCTTATACAGAAGGAGTTGCCGATCACCCTTATGCTGGGACGAAGTTGGAGAGAAACAACTATTAGGTCCAGATATGGTAAGGGATACCACCGAGAAGATACAGTTGATTAGAGAAAGACTGCAAGTAGCTCAGTCTAGACAAAAGGCTTATGCTGATACAAGAAGAAGAAATCTCGAATTCCAAGTCGGAGATCACGTCTTTCTCAAGATATCACCTGGACGTAGAATAAGGAGATTTGGTGTTAAGGGCAAACTTACACCAAGGTTTATTGGACCTTTTGAGATACTAGAAAGAGTTGGCAAGGTTGCTTATCGCATCGCATTGCCTCCTCAATTGACCGATATCCATAATGTATTCCACATATCCATGTTGAAGAAATATGTGCATGATCCCTCACATATCATTGATCATGGAGACCTAGTGATTCAAAGGGATCTCACTTATGAACAGAAGCCCATGAAGATCCTTGACCGCGAGGTACGAACATTAAGGAATAAAGTTATCCCCATGCTAAAGGTGTAATGGAATAAATGTTCAGAACACGAAGCCACATGGGAGACCGAGGAGTATATGAGGAAACGATTCCCGAACTTATTCTAAAAAGGTATATAACTCTACACTCTCCATATATATATAAATATATGCGATTGAATTTGGGGATCAAATTCTTTTAAGTGGGGGAGGGTGTAACAACCCTGGTAAAAATAAAAGGAAATAAAAACCCCAATTGATCAAAATAAGATTAAAAGATTTAAAGAAGTAAATAATAAACCAAAATGTAAATAACGCCTTGATTCAAGGCGCTACTTCAAAAAGAAACGCCCTTATACAAGGCGCGAATTCCAGAAAGGACGACCACAGAAGATGTCGTCAATTCCCAAATGGCCAAAATAATAATAAGGGTAAGTAAACGTGACGCCCTCCACATGGATGCGTTTTACATAAGAAATGACCTTAACCAAGGCGTCAATTTAAATTAACGCCCTAACGTAAGGCGTTAATTCCATTTGTGTTCCGTTCGAGTTTCGTTCGAACCAGGAGACTATCCAGAGTAAGTTTCTGAATAACTACGAGGGAGATTGATTATGGCAAGGACTCTATGAGGGAAACATTACTTCCAATACAACACTAACTCCATTAGGGTTCTAAAAATCCTATAAATATCCTGCTGTTCGACCCAGACCGCTGTTTGGCATTCTGTGTTTTGCTGCTGTCATCCGTGAGGAACGTAAGTTGTTCTTCATTATTTTGCTTTCACCTTCGGTTATGTATGAGTATGAAGACTAATGTCTTCATCTTATTTCATGTAGGAAGTCTACAGTAAGTAGCAACTCTCGTGTCAAAGAGAAGATCGTGGGTTCTTCGTCAAACGATCTATTCATTCCTTTTGTGCAGGTTGACTGCAACAGGGAAGAATTGTTACTGTTACCGTGTGAAGAACGTAGATTGATCTTCACCTTCCTTCTTCCTCTTGCAGCCAAACGACCGTGAAAGGAGGAAGCTTTCTTCTGCTTCTGCAAGGGGCTGCTTCTTCTTTCTGCTGTTGCTGTCTTGTATTAAAACAGAGTATCATTCACCTTCTTCAATCAATCTTCACGTCTGTCAACCAATTCAAAAAGGTAGGTTTTCTCAAGAGCATAGCCCAAACTAGTATAGATTCTGGAATAAATTCATCCATGATCTCATGCATATAGTTTTACTACGTTTTCAAATGTTTTTGGTGAATTTTGAATAAGGCGACCCTTCAAAAGGCGCTAATTCTTATTTTGACGCCCGGATCAGGAGTCGTCAATTTCATATAATTAATAATTACCCATGTTTAAAATTCTGTATCTATGAAACCATGAATCTAATCTAATGCATGATCATCCTAGTGGAATCCTGCTATTTTTCTGGTCCTCACTATATAATTTGTTCTTGAAATTTTATTATCAGAAATCTTGGAAAATGTTGAAATAACGACCTGATGCAGGTCGTCTCTTATTGAACTGACGCCCCAGAACAGGGCGCTAATTGAAAAGTAACGCCCTTGTCCAGGGCGCGTTTTTATTAAAATTCCATATTATCTAAATTCTACAAAATAGAAATACAGAATGGATGACTGCTGAACAAGCCGTCAATTTATAAATAAATGCCCCTGTATAAGGCGTTAATTCCATGATTAATGACTTTAGATAAGTCGCTATTTTCCTGTGATACTATTTTACACTGTTACTGTTAACCGAAGGGTTTCATATGCATATTAATATATATATATATATATATATATATATATCGGCACTATATTCCACTCCGTGAATATAGTCCCATGTTTCATGATATTTTATCGTTTACCCACTAACTCTCAGTGACATACAAGCTCTCCATTGGACATTCTGTTCCTTTGGACTAGCGAGTTAGTCATAGAGACCTCCGTAAGACTCCTCGAGCCTTGGATTCCCTCAAGGCCGACTGAGCTGGTTGTACCATAAAAATCTATCACACTATTTTTGCCATGTCACTCTATAAGAAACATGGTATACCGGCCCTCATGTTATGCTATGTGTATAATATGAGAAGTATCTAAATAAATGGGGAAAGCATGTCTTTATGGAGATGTTCTTGTGGACCCCAATTCTATATCAACATAATTATGATGTTCTTGTGGACCTCAATTCTATATTAAAAGAGTGACCGTCTACTTGCGGGCACTTACTTGTCATGGTACCCAAGTTAGGGAACCAATTCCTCCTAGTTTTTATCGATACTCGTGATTGCACCATTATTATCGTCATTATGGTCATGTTCAAATCCTTGAAATGCTATCTACCTCTAAGTTCATACAAGTTCTTTATCCTTGAAACTCCATATTGGCTATACACCAAGTGGATGTCAAAATACATGATCAATGCCTGCGCATTTAGGGCCCAATCTAGTCCTGGGAGGAGCACCCAAAAGTACTAGTGCCCATGGGAGTTGTAATGATAACGGTATTGGTATTGTACCGAAGTGCATGACTAGCTTGATTGGACATTCCACAAAAATCTCGTACTTGACTCAACTTGACATGACATGACTTGCTTGACCAGAAAAAGGGTAATTTATATACTTGCTTGCTTGAAACGTGATAGCCAAGTTCTCGACATGACATGATGAAATTACTTGCTTGAACATCCTGACATCTATTACTTGAAAGTTCATGAATAGTTCACCTTGTTATCTTGTTGATATACTCTCTATCTTGCCGTTTTATGCGAGCATGCATAGCTATAGTGCATTCATGGAAAGATGTAATTACTTAAACCCCTTGCTAGTTCTTGAGATATAATTTTCTACTGAGCGTTCGCTCACTCAGTGTTTTCATACTTTTCAGGTAAGTCTGATGACGAGACCCAAACTGACGGTGAAGGTCAAGAGTGAAAGAGTTAGAGCTATTCAAGCGTCCATCAGTCCTGTCTTCTCTATATTTTTGTTGAGTCAGAAATGTACCTTTCTTTTATTGAGTCTAGTATTTGCAAGGGTTTGTAATAGACATATTCTTATTAAAGGAATAAATGGATTGGGTTATCTTTATATTTACGCACTCTGTCTTTGTGTCGAATACACTACTACTCTGATTGACATGATTGATATAAACTCGTCACGCATCTACGGGTATCTTCCGCGCTCGGGACGTGACATGTCTGGTTCCTACCCTGCGAACTAAGTTTTTATTTTCAACATGAAAAGTTTTATTGGTACCAGTCATGAGATTCTGATGAGTTTTATTCTTGTTGTAGAATGAGTTGTTCCAATTGTAAGTATTTCTTTGTGAATTTTTCCAGAACCTTTTCTGTTTGAATTGCTTCTGTGAAATATTAGAATGTGCCCAATATGATGTGTAATGATCCCAGTTTCTATTTTGATTGGGCCATCTCTGTTGAGTCCGCTGCATTGACCTGTCAGAGTTATTGCCATGATGCATCTGACTTTGGTGGATGAAATTGTTTCCATATGAATATTCATGAATTTTTTGATTATTGGTTTTAAGTCCAATGAGATTTGTTTTCAAAGATTTTTGGAAATTGTTATTGCTGTTTGAGCTGGATGGAGTGTCTAGCTTTTCTTTACCCTTTTCAGGACAGAAAGTCACTGTTTTGAATTCAAAGGGCCTTTTATTGGTGAGATCATATCCCAATCCTTCCCTGTTGAAATTTACCCTCATACCTAGCATTGTGTCTAGGTTGGTCTTTCCTTGCACGAATTTTTCTAGGGTATTTTGCTTATCTTCAAGATCTTTTTGAAGCTTTTCACTATTTTTCTGTATCTCTATGTTAGCCATTTCATGGCTTCATATTTTTCAGATACAAGATTATTTTCCTTTTGGATTTCTTGAAATTTTACTTTCAATTCATCCAGATTTTTATTAGCCTCTTCAAATTGATCTTGGAGGTTTTTATTTTCAACTTTCAAGGAGCTAAGTTCTTTAATCTTTTTCTTCCGATCCTCATTTTCTTTTTCCAGACAATTTTGCTCCTCAGCCAGGCTATTCAGTTTTCTCTTGAGAGTTTTATACTCTTTGGTTTGAGAATTAAATTTATCTAACAATTCTCTGTAAGCATCCTCCCAATCATCTAAAGAATAGTTTTCAAAAGGAATGCTTACCACATTCTCTGTGTCTGCCATGAGACACAGTCCGTGTTCTTCTTCTTCGGAATAATCTTCTTCAATGTCTTCTTCCTCATCACTCCAAGTGCAGACCATAGTCTGAGACTTCTTCTTTTACACTTTGGAGCTTTTCTTCTAGAGGTTGGGGCAATCCCCTTTCATGTGTCCGGGCCTTTTGCAATGAAAACATGTGATCTTATTAGCATTTTTGCTTTTATCAAAATTAGAATTGAAATGCTTACCAGAAGACTGTGATCTTTTTCTCCTAAACATTTTTCCTTTATTCCTCAAGAACTTTTGAAATTGTCGAGTCAGCATTGCTTGCTGCTCTTGATCAAGATCTGAGAAATTGTCAGATTCCACACTACTATTCCTACTGCTACTGCCACTTCCACTTCCACTTCGAGACACCTTTAGAGCAATATTCTTGCCCTTCTTATTTGTTTCTTCAACATTCCCTTTTAAATTGATTTCATAAGTCATCAGGGATCCGATTAATTCAGTGACAGTCATTTTAGACAAATCCTTAGACTCCTTGATGACTGTGGTCTTAGTGTGCCACACTGGAGTCAATGACTTGAGAATTTTCCTAACGAGATCCACTTCTGGGATCTGTTTCCCTAGACCCTTGAGGCTGTTTGTGATCAACGATAGTCTAGCATACATCTCAGTAATTATCTCCTCAAAATTCATCTTAAACAATTCATACTTAGAGGTTAGCATGTTTACCTTTGTAGCCTTGACTTGGGATGTACCTTCATACATTAGCTCTAGTTCATCCCACATTTTCTTCACTGTCTTGCAAGCTGATATCCTAGCATACTCTTCTGGATGGACTGCGCACTGCATTATATTTACTGTCGTCCAGTTCATGGTGGAAAGCCTGATGTGCTCCCTTATCCATGTATCCTCGTCCTCTAGAAGCTCGAACGGTCATGAGATTATCACTCTCCAAACTTCGTGACTCTACGCTCTTAAGAACACTTCCATCCTGTTCTTCCAGTAAAGATAATTGACACCATCAAAGAAAGGAGGACAGTTAATTGAATGTCCCTCGCCAATGAAGCTGTGAGGTGTGTTAGTTCCAGGTCTACCCTGGTCGTTAGACCACATATTAGGTAACCCGCTCTAATACCAATTGATAAGACACAAAGGGCGTGATCTAGAAGGGGGGGTTGAATAGATCACTCCCAACTTCGATTGATAAAGAAAATCAATTTATTAACTCTGAAATACAGTAATGAGACTCTTCTAGACTAGCCATAGAGCAGACAGATTATCAGAAATATATCAAGCGAGGGAACGGTGATGAATCAATGATCAAACAGTTGACGTGCATGTCGTGATTTGAGAGATCAGATATGCAAACCAGACAAATGGAACAGTGAGATTTTTAAGGTGGTTCGATTGCTACCCGCAATCTACATCCACCACTTACTCCTTCGGAGTAAGGCTTCCTTGCACTAAGTAAAAGAAACATCAGACTCAGTCTGCAAACACCTGCTGCCTGACAGCTTGCCCCGAGGAACACACTCCTCGCTTCTTCTGAAGACCAGAAGGAACACTGGAGATCCAAGCTCCCTTCCTCTGCTAACAGCAAAGGGAACCCCCATGAATTGCTCCCAGCAATTCACAAAATAGAGGATCGTTCCTCTCTTCCTCCAAACGCTATGGAGGGAAACCGGAGATGCTCTCCCTTCCTCCAAGCAAACTCAGAGGGTAACAAGATGTGATAGAAAACTAATCAAAACAAAGATGAAAACAAACATAAAAGAAATCAGAAACAATAGCAATGTAGCTTCCGTGGAAGCATACTTTCAAGCTCGATGGCCGGCTGAATTTCTGGCTCTTCTTACTCAGAAGTGGCTCTCTCTGATTTTTCTTTTGGACTGCTCTCTCTCGCTTCGAATGGAATTTTTCTTCAGCACTTGCAGTGGCTTCAGCTAATTCGGCACGTCGTCTTGGACGGAGATCCCCTTAATTTATAGAGCAGTGAATTTTTCTTTGGAAAGAATCGGCGAATCAGATCCATCCATGTGGAATCTAAATTATTCCACTTATCATAAAGTTCTGCCATGTAGACATTTGTTTTTGCGCCAAAGGGTTTTTTTTTTAGAGACACGTCAACATTTGATTTGGCGCCAAGGGAATCTTTAGAAGTATCTTCAATTAAGTGGTCATGTGTTGGATTGCGTGCCACTTCATTACTAGATTAAAATGGGTCTGGATTCTTTAGTAGCTCAATCCTGTTAACATAGATTAAAGGCATTTCATCAAACACCTTTGGTCAGCATAAGTAATATATTCATATGCTTTGACCTTGAAGAGCAAACGGATGAATGTGTATTGACCTTAGATAGCAGCATTTTCTACAAATGCTCAGACCTTATTATGCATGTGCACTGACTTGCCTATTGCATGTGCTTAGACTTTATTGTGCATGTGCACTGATTTACCTATTGCATGTGCTCAGACCTTATTATGCATGTGCACTGACTTGCTTATTGAAAAAAAAAACATGCACCAACCTTGGTTAACACTAAGTGAAAACATGCACAGACTTTGTGTATTGAAGTAAAAAGCATGCACTGACCTTTGTTAACACTAGGTGAAAATGTGTACAGACCTTGTGCAAAACATGCACCGACCTTTCACACATGCACAAAACATGCACCGACCTTGGTGAGAAACATATACACACTAGCGTCGACCTTAGTGAGTACACGTACACACTAGCACCTGTTGGCACCTAAAATAATAATTATATATATATAAACAAAAATGATGATAAAAAATAATAATAATGAAAGCATAGTTACAAACAAAAAAAATAATAACAATAATAAAAAAGGAACAAAAATATAAATCAAAGAAAGATATACATATGTATATAAATATATATATATATATATATATAATGAAACAAAAACAAAAAAAGAAGAGCAAAACAGCAAAACAAAAAAACTAACGAATGAAGAGAGGGCCAGCGCCTTTCCTCACGCCGACCAATGGGGGGAGGAGCCTCACGCCCCTCTCACACACTCTCCTCATTCGCACACATACAACACCTCACCTCTAGTGAATGCAGGGCGACGCCTGGCGAGCTGGCTCCGGCGAGGTCCCAGGCACCTTGGTCCGGCAAGCACGCGTCCAGCACACATAGCCGCCCCACTTGCAGAGCAGACCTGCACAAACGGGACCATCGGAGTGAGACGCGTGCCCGCCCCAGCGGCTCTCTGCTCCGACAGGTTCAAATTTCTCAAGCAGAAGCTCCACGTACGCCGCGTGATGGAGCTTCGAAGCTCGTCTAGAAGCACGCACGTGAAGCCGTACGAGGAATACGTGGACGAAGCCTCCAATCATTGAAGATCCCTCGGCCGTCCCCTCATCCTGCTGCTATAAGAACAAGCGAAGCTCTCCGGACTCTTCCCTCTCCGAACTCCATCGGCAACCATCCGCCTGAGCCCCTGAGAGTCTGAGCGACCGAGCCCTCGCGAAGCTCCCCCAGCCCCTGCCTGTGTCCATTTCGTAGAGGAGAGGAAGACCTAAGTGAAGGTGTGTTTTGGGGAGGGAACGGAGTCAATGCTCCGCCCTCCCCCACCTTTCTTTTTTTTGATTTCGATGTATATTTGTCTCCTTTTCTTTCGATTTCCTAAGTCTGGTCTTCTGGGGATGATGTACTCGTCTGTGCAAAAGAATGAATGAGATCTTCTTTTTAGCCCGATTCTGGGTGTGAATCTCTTCTTCCGTTTGAATTTATTTCTGATGCTCCCATGGTCTCTGTTTCTTATTTTCGCATCAACTGAACCTTAATGTGCTAATGCCTTCATGATTTATGTTGAATGTATGAATATCCTCCCCCATGTGTTGGACAGACACCGTTCACTGACTCTGATCTGAGCTGGCTCCGTATGTTGATATGCATGTTTCCATTCTGGTTAGAGCGTGTATCCTTTGCCGTTCAATACACTTGGTTTCTCTGGTAATGGCTAGGCACCCCTTCACCCTCCTCTATGGGTTGTAGAGGTCCTAGCTCAATCAATATACTGCGACCATGTTTTCTACCACTTCCCTTCACTTCATATTTTGACTTTTATATCGGGCATGCAAGAAAACTGTGCTGTTTGTTTAAATGCCCAAGTGGGCCGCGCACACACCGATGCCTCATTTCGCCTCTACAGAGTAATGGCAGCAGGCCAATGTTCCCTGCCTAATTTATGTTGGGGTCCTTCATCTCAGATCAACGACCCGCCACTGTGGATTCCACTGAAATTTCATACCGATGGATTCTTTTTTTAGGAAGGAGCATATCGTTCATGGTCTGCCATCTTTTTATTGAATCATACTCTGTCATCATTTTCAAATCCCCAGAGCTTACCCCTTCATGGTGGAGACTTCGAGGAATATCTCCCTAAGGGATGAATATCAATGGCCCTAGTGCCAGCAGCCCGTGGCTGCACATTAAGGAATGGAAGGATCAACCCCGGGTATGTGGAGCTCCCCTCGTAGGCTAGCCTCGGGGACTCTCTACCCAATTCGGGTTATTCGATCGGAATTATGTTTACAACCCATGGAGTATCGGTATCCCTCGTAGGCTAGCCCTCGGGGTCTCTGTCCATTTGGGTTCACCGGTTGCCGCGACGGCCTCCCAGTTTTTTAGGAACTTGCCCCGATAACCCCGTGGGTGAGTCTCCGCTTTCCCCTGGCAAATGCTCGGTCCGGGGGAGATGCTGCCAAAATTTCACCAGAATTTGGCACTTAAAAAAATATATGAAAACTAGCTATGACAACATGAACTTAATAGAAAATGATGAATTAATAACACCATGGTGAATAAAACATCCAAATGAGGTCCGCTATTTTTACGGCAATAACAACAGAATGAGAGGAATGAAACAAAAGATGACTTTGAAATTGATGAGATGAATCATGAGCCAACCCCCGTTTGCAGATCAACGAGGTCAGTGCGCCTCAGGGTAACAGCTCATCAGAGTCTGTAGAAGTGATCAAATTAGTGAAGAAGAAAGGGATAGCTCATGAAGATCCTCAAGAACAATAGGGCCAGGATGCACCTTATATGAAAGGCAGTGGACTTCCGCCCTCCTGGCGCACTTATACATCTTTTCCATGATGACTTGGATGAGTCTGGAGGTTCTCAGTCCATGCCAGCTTCTGCTCATGGAGAACGATTTACATTCTCTGACAGTGAGTATGTTCCCACAAAAAATTGATGCTAAGTTGTCACGAAGGTGAGCTCAAGTTTTGCGACCCCTGTGGAAGGTGATGAATGGCCTATTGAAAATAATGAAGGAATACAGAACCAAAAAGAGCATGATGAGGATGATAGCTATGAAGAAGATGATGAAGTTCACGACGGTGATGATGAAGATCTCGCCCTTGCCCATTCAGATATACAGAATGTGACTTCTCACCACCCTCCATCTTTGAGAGTTTTTGATGATTTTTCACCTACACAGAACCATATGCAGCACATACTTGGGATGGATATGGGTCTGTGTGCTGATGGAAATTCATGGAACGCAATCTACAATGCTATCTCAGGTGGTGTTAATGGGCAGTCTTGCATTGTCAACCACTCTTTATCTTCTGGTCACTTGCAGATCGTAGAAGATGGCATTCCTTGCTATTCTTCCAGATGTGGACTTAAGGAGCCTCACCAGCGTAATACTATGCAATCTGCCATTTTGTGTTCAAATGATGAAGCCCTGCAAGGGGGTTATAACTATTTCTTTGTCAAGGAGTTAAGTGGCCAACCATTAAGTTCACTTCCGGAGACACGTGTACAATTTTACCAAGATCAGATACAGTTCTTGGCTATCCATGAGACGCAAATTGTTATATGTGAATTGACAAAATTGAATTGTCTTAACCAGCGGCAATATTGAAGAGACCGAGGACTCCAACTGGACCAGCCATGGATTATCAATCAGCTAATTCAGAACACGTGTTAAAGAGACCGAGGCTGATTGGAATTTCTGATAGGTCAGCCTTCCTGTTAATGTTTTACCAATTGCACACACTGGTCAGAGTCTTCCACCAAGTGTGTGTACTTCTCATGACTTGCCAAAGAATGTGGCTGCGACCCTAACCCAGGGCTCATCTGTAATGAGCATGGACTTTCATCCCAGCCGGTCAAGATATCTTCTTGTTGGAACAAATGTTGGTGACATCTCTGTGTCGGAATTGGCATCTAGAGAAAGACTTGCCCTTGAGAATTTTAAGGTTTGGGACCTTGCAACATGTTCAGTTGCTTTACAGGCAACACCGGTCAATGATCCTTCCATATCTGTGAATCGTGTGATCTGGAGTCCCGATGGCACACTATTTGGTGTTGCATACTCCAAACACATTGTGCACACATATGCCTACCTTGGTGGTGAGGGGAGGCTGAGTTCATGACAGAATACCTCACAGAAAATTATAGATTCCTCGTCACAATTACAGGCAACTGTGGATTCGTCCAATAGTCAGTGTGATGCTGGACCCTCATGCGCATCTGGAGGACATAGGAATGAGCTTACTCTTGATACACATTGCCCGCAAGATCAAATTCAAATTACAGCACAGCAGCCTTACGGACCCATTGCCTTGCAGGCTGGATGTTCTGAAATAGCTTGTACATCTGGATCCACAGGTGAACAACAGCCGAAGTCCTCCCATGGTACTTCATTACAGATACCTGCAACAGCTGATGCAATTACCAATTCCAGCTTCGCCAATCCTTTTGCACACCAAGCACAACTGTCGACAGATTAGTCCCTGGAAACCATGTTTTCCAGGTTGGACAAACAGCTGCGGGCAAACCCTGTCAATGTTGCCTCAGTCCGAACATTAAAGAAACCGGCTAGTGCTTCTGGAGCACTTTTTGGAAGCTCATCTATGAAAAGGAAGCTTGACCCTGACTCGAAGAGGAGAAATGCTGAGCAAGATAAGGCTGATATCAAGTTAGAGCAGTTCAATGCAGTTGAAGAGAGATGGCCAAGGTTGATGCACTACATGGGCAGGTCGAGGCAGCCGAAGAAAACCTCAAAATCAGCAATCTTTCTGATCCTTCGATCCTCGGGCGCCCCACCCCTTCCAAATCCACTTCTACCTGAACATCTAAGCCTCTTTGTAGCATCTGTTCATAAACTCCCTTTAGTGCCATCATTTTCATATGCCCTTCCGAATAAATCCCTCCCCGACTCAATCCACTTGGCCAACCATGAGTCTAGCTTTTTCCACCTATCATTTCCATGTGGGTTATAATCCCTTAAAAATAAATAAATAATAATAATAATAAAATAAAAAATAATTAATAATTAATAAAAATAAAAAAGGATAAAACATATAATTAATAAATAAATATAAAACATGCATCTCAGTGTAGTTCGCTGTGATCTTCCTAAACTCAATTGCATATCCCTTTCTCCCCAAAGATTGGGGACATCATTGGCACTCTGACCCCTCTCAACTTGAGCCCCAATAAATGCATCAAAAATAGATAAAAAAAGAGAAATAATAAAATAAAAGAAAACATAATAAGCCATACATTCTGGTGAATTTTACGGGCATCTCATCTCCCTAGGACCCCACAAAGGGGAATATACACATGAAGTCCCAGCATCTGTGCCTGGATTCAAGGGAGTGTCCCCATCATGGCCATGACTCAGTTTGCTCGGGACTGAAAGCCTCTCTCCCCTCCCAAGGTTATATTTATGCATGAACTCGGGTTCTTCCGAAGCTCGGGCCCTAAACTTATGACTTACTTTACACGATGTATATTGTTGTCCTGTATTTTTCCTCAGTCCCAACGGCCCTCAATCACTGGCGATTAATCAAAGATTTTCCTTCTTCTGGAAGGATGTAATTAACGTCATAGCCTTTATGGTATGACAGACTTCTGGTCCCGACACGAACTTCACATTCGTCTGACTAAGTCAGATCGAGCGCACAATAATTTTGTCACACACGTGACTGGCACGCCAATAAATTAATGATACATCAATAATGAATGAAATATCAACAATAATAAAATAATATAAAAAAAGCGCGTCACCAGCACCGACCTTAGTGAGTACTCGTACACACTAGCATCGACCTTAGTATGTACCAGGTCCATCGTGCAACAACATCCATCGACCTTAGTGAGAAACATATACACACTTGCACCGATCTTAGTGAGTACTCGTACATACTAGCACTGACCTTAGTGAGCACTCGTATACACTAGCACCGACCTTAGTATGTAACAAACTGAAATAAGCGTCGACCTTACTATGCATGTGTTCTACATTAGCATCGACCTTAGTTGATGTGCATAGACTTTATGTGATATGCATCGACCTTATATAACATAATGATTGAATGTGCACCGACTTATCTATCAAAGGAATCATTCACCAATTATGACATCATGCACAGTAATCAAAGGCACAGTATTCAAAGCACAGTTATGCATAGTACAGTAAGCAAGACATCATCATCATTCAATTTTCATGCAAACACAGGATGACTTATAGTGTTTGCTATCATCAAAATCACAGGGACACAACACCCATCACCTGGGTCACGATCACAAACTAACGCGGCTCTTACCTGGGTTGCGTTAATAGATGCGGCCAAAACCTCGGGTGAGATAACACATAGTCGCAGCCTCCTCTTGGGTCGCATTAACAGAGTATCGCGCCCATCACATGGGTCACGTTCCTAACCTCCCTACTGTTCATCTCCTACACGAGACGCTATGCCTGGTTGTAGCGCGTTCAACTCGTAACGCGACTTACACGACCGGCGCATTCTCGTCCCGGTGCAAAACACTAAAAATCCGCACAAAAACCCATTTTCCATACCCCAATCGTCTCCAAACTAAGGGGAAACATCCATGGACTCAATGCCAACCTTTCACAAGCCGGAAGGGGCCAAACAAACCACAAAACAGCATCAAAACAGGCGATTTCATCAAATTAACCCAAAATGACTCACGTGGACATCCGACCTCATACCAGCCCCAAACCACGTGTAAATGGAACCAAACTGACGGGAAACGAATCCCGACAAACCAGGGGTTCATTTTCTACCAATTGAATCGAGAAACATCGCCTGGAACGGCGATTTCATCACAAACCCCAAAACATGCATTTAATTCCCCAAAAATGAAAACCCACTCAAACTCGCACTAATCGGCACGAAATTCAAGGGAAACGTAAAACAAGAGGTAAGGAATCCATCCCTCTACCTCCTTCGCCGATCTCCCGAGCCGAAAACATCGAAACCATCACACGAACCCACACCGGCTTCGAATCCACGCTCGGGATCGCGCCAAGCACCACGCTCCAATTCTCGCGCCATCACACTCCATGTCAGCTCCACGCCATCACCACCTCGTCTAGCTCCACCACGGTCGTACACCCCGGGGGAGAGGAGAAGAGGGGAGAGAGAATGGAGGGAGAGAGTGAGAACGTGAGAAGAGAGAGGAGAGAGGGTGAGGGTTAAAAAGAAAAGAAATTAGAAATATTTCTGAAATCCGATTTTTGGCCCAAAATTTCGTAAACTCAAAAAATTATGAAAAAATAGTCTCCGCAATCCTCGGAAAGAGCACAATGCACCTGTAGCGTCCCGGAGTCTCAAAACTCAACGGTTCACTCTCCACGGGTTCCGTAAGTTATACAAGAGAAAAACCTGAGTGGATCGTAAAACACAATTCAGGACCCACGAAAGCGTTCCGAAAGCTCTCCGATTTCGATCCGAAGAATCTCGGGTATTACAACCTCCCCTCCTTAGGAAATTTCATCCTCAAAATTTAAGGAGCTAACAAGGGAAAATGGAAGAACAACCCAAACAGCTAACTACGCTCTCCAAGCACTAGTCGAACCTCGAACACACAAAACACGATAACACAATTCTTGAAAAACACAATTCAGAGGAACACTGCCAAACCACGATCACAGGCACACCCTCCGGATCTCAAAGCACATCTATCCATAGAACGAGTATGGCACACAAAGGAACACAAGTCTGGCACCTCCGAAACAAGGCATCATCGCTATCGTCTCACAAAATAAGGAGACACGACCCATGCCACAAAACAACCACCGATAAAATTCGCACTCGGTAGACACACAAGCATCATCTCTTACGAGAAAGACAAATATCTTAGCTTACCACAAGCACAAACAATCATACAACCAAATGATGGACACTTGCAAATCCCCGGCTCCATTCTCAACACAGAACCACGGGACAACATCGCAAGCTAGGTCACATCAAGGCCAAATTACAGCTGAACAAACGGCTAAAATGTACTAGCCGCTTGCAACTCACCAACAAAGACCCACAAACAACCTCTCGGAGAATGCTTCCCTAGGACCACGATCCGTCCCGAGAGGACAACTTCCAAGAAATGTAGAGAAAGAAAAGGGTACTCAACCAACATATATGCCGACAGATTTACCCAAATCTCAAACTCGCTGGTGCCAACAACCACAATGCCTCAGGCAACGGCACGACAACCAACAACATCAAGGCATACATAGCCAAGACAATGTTGCACCGAGGAAACAATCCTCTCGGCTGGTCAGAATCTCCCAACAAAATGATCCTCGACCTGTGGGTTATGAGCCCATACGCTTCTGTTGTGCACTCGACACAACGCACACAGGCATCACAGACAACTCGGCATCCGCATCTCAGCACACCTTGGCGCCATCACATTTCATGAAATTACAATATACCACGCCTCGAGTACTGATCCTGCTAATAGCCGATCACAAGTCGCCATAGTGCAAACCATCATGCCAAGAGCCACAGCACAAGCCGCAACGGATGCCTGCCTCAGCTTATCCTCACATCCCGAAACAAACACTGAACCTTCATAGCACAACAGCCACCAAACACGGCATGTCGAACACGGTGCACAATGGCCCCCAAATTCTTAATCTGGGTCCAAAACCAAGCCACCGCCGAAACAAGAGCAAATCAGGTTCATAACTAACACAATCCACACATAAGCAGACACAGGACTAAGGCTTCACAGAGACAGCACTTCCAAGGCTCATCTCGAAACAATGCCACAAAACAGGATGACAAAGATCAAGCTTGACTGCAACTGCTCACCAAGAAGGAAATCTTAGGTTCGCCCAAGCACTCTCTCAACCAAGGCATCCAACAACCACCTAAAAGCACAACCTTAACACCTAAGGGGTTGAACAAACCTCAAGCTGGGCCGGCCAAAACAACATTAATCTCCTCCAGAGAACATGCATGGCCAACACACCAATGATAATGCCACCAGCCACCTGATCAAGTCACGGAAAAACTTGAACACCACACCACAGACTCATGCCTGTTGGCAAACTCTGCCCAGCACAGCACAATCGAGAACAACACCATGACGAAAGAAGGAAGCTCCATCAGATCCTGACGAGAGCAAAACCACCTCCACAGTGCTAACACATCGCACACAAGCTCTCACACGAGAAGGAAAGCGGTAAAAGAACACAAAACTTATGCCAGCTGTCGACTGTACTGGACCTTATGGACTCTAAGCACTACAATATCTCGAATTCCCATGTACTTTCATAAACACACGCTCTGATACCAACTGTGACGACCCAGGCTCCAGATACCGAGTAAACTCGATACCACTTGGATCCTGAGAGGTCTCCCAAGAGCGGTAAAGCTATGAAGGGATAAAAAGGAGTGTGTGAAGTACATTGAACTTCCAGATAAAGCAGTAACCAATTAATTACTATGATCAGGGTTGCTAAAATAGCAGAAATAAAATTATTACATTTTCTATTAAATAAATTAAGCTACAGAGCTAGCAGAGACCAGTCCATCTAAAGTACAATATAACAGGAAAGAGAACATACTCTGAAGTCGGGGGAAGCCCGACACTGGCAAAGCTGGCAACTAAGAACCACAGCACTACACCTCTGAACACGAGGAAGAATAGCTACACTTGAAAAGTTAGGGGTGAGCCTCGTCTCACTAGCTCAGTAGGGGTCCCGTAGATCCCCACCACGAAACAACGCAGCAACAGCAGTGCTAAACAACTAAAGCAAAGCAGTAACAACAAAAGTAAAGAGGAAAGTCATACTCAACAGAAACATGACAGCCGACTAAACCTCGGCCCTCTAAACTACTCCTAATCGGCAAAGACACGTATCCCCAGACACATAGTCGGGAATCACTTAACCGATACAAGGAACTCTGGCTACACAACCAGGACACATCATGACACCTCAGTCGCGCAGGCTTGTCTACTGAGACAAAAAGCCCAACCCAAGACCTCACGGTCAAAAAGCACCAACACATACACGATCTCACCGTCATATACACTACACTGACCTCGGGTAAAGCTGAACACAGACTACCCGACAAGTCACGTCAACAGTGACGGAAAACAGTCATGAAAGCCACAAGTTATGTGTCGTGTGACAGAAGCACCTCCTCACTAGAAGAAAAGCCAGATGCGCCCATTGACGTCTTACACTGCGCCTCACATGTCTCCCACTCGCAAGGAACGCGGTAACTAAGACACTGAACAAGAACCAAGGAACACTAGTAATGAGTGACTAGTCAGGGTCACGCTCGTCGACGCTGGTCCAAACGTCCCTAACCACGTGTGCACACACAAGCTCAATGTCTTGAGCCAGGCCTCTAGCTAGTTTTCCCCTCCTGTAGGACTCTCACGGCAAGACAAAGGGGTCCATGACAACCAGCCTACAAACTGTCTCAACCAGGAACTCACCCTGCCACCACTCCTAGGTGGGCCGACACACAGAAAGTGTCGTCAAGCTACGACTAGTGGAGGCTTACTAGACATAGAGACTCAAAATAGCAAAGTACGGACAGGCTAAACACGCACCTGTCGCAAGTACCACGAAGCATAAGGCAGCACACAGAACTGCCTCCAGACTCAGGACAGCCAACTAGACCTGTTAACACAACGATCATTGAGTCACAACACTCAAGTCAAGATCGTCGCACAAAGCGGTAACATGCCGCCAATCAGCCCAGTCCCTAAGTTAAAAACCACGGAACATATCATGGGATCGGCACAAGACAGCCGTATCCACATTAATAATGAGTCCTCCGCCTCGGAAGCCACTCAACGAACTCACAATTCCGCATAACACAAAACACGGAACATGAGGGATTTCCAAGGCCCTCAAACCACATGGATGCGTAAATCAAGGTAAGATAATACCTCCAAGCATCCAAAACTAGGTCTCGATCCTCACAGGATAGACAAGACACTCTCGAGGTCACTTGTCAACCACTGGGTCATAACCGGGTTGACCAAAAACCATAATGACCTTCGAAATAACATGAAATACCGCCTGGTACAATGGCACTCCCAGACACCCTATAACACGGTCACAGCCCTAATAGGATGTCCAAGACATCCACGGAACAATGGGCTAACTAAGGGGTCGAAGCCACAATGACCAGTGAGAAAACAGCACTACACACTGCTCGGGATAAAGCCGCTTCTCCGGGATCCCTTCAAGACCACCGTTTTCTTCTTCTTCGTTTCTTCCTCAGCTGTTCTCTTCATGTTTATCTCATAGGTCATCAGTGACCCTATGAGCTCATCCAAGGATAGTGTTGACAGATTCTTTGAATCTTTAAGAACCGTGGCTTTTGTGTGCCACGCAAGTAGAAGGGATCTCAAAACCTTCCTCACAAGTTCGGAGTTAGTATACTCTTTCCCAAAGCCTTTGAGACCATTGGTAATTTCTGTCAACCTTGCAAACATTTCTGAGATTGTATCTTACGGCTTCATTTTAAACAACTCATAATCTCTGACCAGCATATTGGCTTTGGTTTCTTTGACTTCGGAGGTTCCTTCATAAATAAGCTCCCACATTTCCTTTGCTGAGCTGCACATAGAAACACGAGAGTATTCATTAGGATGAATGGCACATTGCATGATGTTCATGGCATTAAAGTTCACTGTGGATTTTTTAATATCCTCAGGGTTCCACTCGTCTTCATTTTTAGAAAGCTCATATGGACCCTTGTCCACCACCCTCCAGATCTCATACTCTTGGGCTCACAAGAAAACATGCATCCTATTTTTCAAATAGGCATAATTCGAGCCGTCAAAGTATGGAGGACAGTGGATTGAGTGACCCTCAGGCATCATCCCCTTGTTGGCCATTGATCTGGATCTTACTCTAGATCGTTAGATCTGAAAAATGTAGAGCCTTAGCTCTGATACTGATGGGGACATCAGAGCAAGATCACTAACTTTTTATTTTGCATTTGAGACCTTCTATTTGCATTTATATCCTTGAGAAAACATGAATACAATTGTAAGACTTTATAAGCCAATTTGTCATTCCTTAAGGATGTTTGGGTTTTTGTGTAAAAGTCCCGTAGGTCCAGCGGGGGCCCCTCATCCCCTTCCCCATTGGTCCACCTAAGCCTTAGGGCCCATGTGGGGTCAGTCAAAGGTTCAAGGTGGGCTTCTAGATGGCTTGACCATTCAAGGGGACAATTGGATTAAAAAGTCCAATATTCCAACTCTTAAAGTCCAAGATGCTTCCCCCTTATAATATAGTTTATCTCATGTTAGATTTTTTATTTAATTTGGTCATTTGATCACATGGGAAATAAAATACCCTCTCTCCCACGAAATTCTCAGCCCCCACCCCTTACCATTCTCTATATAAGCCTATGTATAATGTCATTAGAGATTTTAATGAAGAATTAAACATTTTTGCCAAGAGTAAGCCCAAGGGCACCCCTTGTGTCTCTTCTCTCCCCCTTGCAGCAGTGATTGCTGCCCATTCTAGGGTGTGAAGCCCTCCTCTTGGTGTGACTCCAAGAACTCCACCTCCGCTGGATGCGACTTCCGGCCACCGCCTTCCGTTCGTGCCGCCAACGCGCCGCCACCGCCGCTTCGCCGGAGTTCTGTCTCCATCAGGACAGAACCCCAATCCCAAAATTCTAGTTATTTCTCTTATTGTCAAGTCGAGCCCTATTTTTGAGAGTTTGTTCTGCTCGTCTCCCCTAACCTCCAGTTCAAATTTTATGTCATTTGGACACCATTTGGTATTTTTCCCACATTTATTGTTCTTCCCCCTGTAATCTGCCATTCTGCTGATCTACGGGACAAAGTCACCTTCTTATATTTTTTCCACCCACTTATAAATTTCTCAAAAAATCACAAAAATTCCTTAGTGTTCCTCACATATACCCCCGTCCACCCTAATTTTTGTGGAGTCTAGAAAAATCATTTTCCTTTCGGTCAAAGGTCAGTCTCAGAAAAAATACAGTCTGCCCTGTGTGTCTGTCAGTCCGGGTAAGAAAATAAAACAATGTTACAGTCATTCTCATCTTCAATCCGTTCGGTCCCACGTCTTCCCTCGCTTAGGGATGATCACGAGCTAGAGTCCCAGGTTGCATGTCCGTCCCGCATCAATTTGGTATTAGAGCGCTAGTTGAGTCTAGGGTAGTCTGGTGGAAATAAAAAAAAAGAGTCGTTTAAGTCGAGTCTAAGTCTAAGTTGGTTTATGTGTCACATTTGCATACCATTAATCGGTATATCAAAAGGTGTTGTCCGAACGTTAGGCTACGCCTATCGGGAAGGCCGCACACTTGCGCGAGTGATCTTCGGATCGATTAACTCCGTCACGTACCGAGTATTGGTTTACGTCTAGGGTCCTTAGTGTGCATTAGTTAGTGCATTTCAACCTTGCATAGTCGTGTTTAGTGTCTTGTCCAAGTGTCAGCATGTCTAGCATGTAGTTCTCCCCAATTTCCCATGGATTCCCTATCGCCCAGGCGATATGACCGTTGGCACACCCATGGGCTTGGCAACCACCCTCTCCCCTTCCGTAGGCCCGAAGCCTCGGATTTTTATGGCTCCAATGATCCGGGCGACTATCTCAAGTGGGAGGCTGCCATGGACACATACTTTGATTGTTATACCATGTTCGAAGCCGGGAAATTCTATTTTGCCAAGGAGAGGCTTCTCCATAGGGCTGCCGAAAAATGGAGAACCATCGAAGGCTTAAGGCAGGTTAGGAGGCAATGGCCCCTCGAATCATGGTGGGACATGAAGAGAGAACTTAGGAAGATCTACGTTCCCCAATCGGTCCCCTCCAACCAATCCCACCCAGTCACCTCCAGCCAACCCTGCCAAATTATCTCCAAACAAGTAGGTCACACCTCCAGTCGACCCCACACCCTCACCTCCAACCAAGTGGGATATAGTTGGAGGCAAGAAACCCCACCGGTAGCCGAGCCTAGGCCCACCCCCAGGCTGAGAGATGAGGAGCGAGTCCACCCCGAGGCCCCTACTCCAACCCGCACCTTAGATGAAATCAAAAAAATGCCTTCGGATTAGTTGGATAGGATGGAAAGGACACGTGCTCCTTCACCACCCACGAGAGCTCCAATGCCACCACCATCTACTTCCGATCTTTATTCGGAACCATCTCATTTAGAGCCACTTCATTCTGAGCCACCCGTGTTTCTAACGGGTACGCTTTTCATAGCCGAGCCGCTTCTTAGTTGGCTCAAGGATGGCTTTGTCCCGCCTCCTTATTCATCAATGGACCCCACCCTACCATTAGTGCCGGTCAACTCATTCCATACCACATTCCGGTCTAGTCACCATGTTGACACCTTGGATGACAGTATTGTGGGATTAGATTCGCAATGGAAGTTGATGCACTCATTGACCCGAGACTTCGACCAACCCACTAGTCTTAGCTTCACCCATCCGGCCTTAGGGTCCATTACCTCCGTGTGCACCGTGGGTTTTGTCACCACAGAGATTCTCTTATTCCTCCCTATGTCGGTCGAGCCCGACTTCATACCCTTTTGCCCGAGGGAGGAATCTTATTTCCTACATATGATCACCGTCCCATCTACCACAATGTATGAAGGTGACCATACACACCTTCAAGACTTCCATACATAAGACCGTGACTTGTGGGAACCCACCACAAGGGGTCATACCTTCTTTGATCCCTTTGACCCATTCCCTAGTGGGCCCCTTGACCCTCCATATATACTTCATTTTTTCGAGGGAGTCCACTACCACACCCCTACCCCATGGCCGGGTCATCTATACCCACCAAGCCCAATCTCGATACACCCACACCCGGCTCGTCCACACCCGGCTCTCCTGCCCCTCTCAAGTCTCCCAAATCCAAAGGGTCGTTCATGCATGACTGGGTCATACTTGGGCGTCTAGGTGTTTCTCATACCACCAACCTTCGGTTACATAACATGCATGCATGGTACACATTCGGATGTCCTGGTCCACCCTTGCATGTGTATGGGTCGGACTAACAATAGGTTTGTCTAGGGTCTCGTGTGTCTGTACATGCATGTGTCGAGTCGAGTCGATCTTTGTACGCTCGTGTTGTCAGTCCCTTTCGAGTGCGATACTTGTCGGACTTTGGGATCGGCTCTGCTTCACATATCGGATCTAGTCACATAAGGGACAGGCGGTGATTCCTAGTGAGTCTTTGAGCCGCCTCCCTCTTTTGAGAGTGACCCCACCCCGGAGTGTCCACCTCTAGTCTCATTCCCTGCAGCGAGAGCATATCTAATTTTTACGGGATGAGCAGGTGTCGAAGACTTGGAGTGGAGCGTACTCCGCGCTTCCAGGTTCAGTGACGGATCCGCTGGAACTACTCGAGTAGCTGCACCCCTTACTCGACGGGGTCGAGTTCTTCCCACCCGGGGAGAATTGATGGGGACATCAAAGCAAGATCACTAACTTTTTATTTTACATTTGAGTCCTTTTATTTGCATTTATATCCTTGGGAAAAGATGTATGCAATTGTAAGGCTTTATAAGCCAATTTGTCATTCCTTAAGGATGTTTGGGTTTTTGTGTAAAAGTCTCGTATGTCCAGCGGGGGCCCCTCATCCCCTTCCCCATTTGTCCACCTAAGCCTTAGGGCCCATGTGGGGTCAGTCAAAGGTCCAAGGTGGGCTTCTAGATGGCTTGACCATTCAAGGGGACAATTGGATTAAAAAGTACAATATTCCAACCCTTAAAGTCCAAGATGCTTCCCCCTTATAATATAGTTTATCTCATGTTGTATTTTTTATTTAATTTGGTCATTTGACCACATGGAAAAGAAAATACCCTCTCTCCCACGAAATTCCCAGCCCCCCACCCCTTGCCATTCTCTATATAAGCCTATGTATAGTGTCATTAGAGATTTTAATGAAGAATTAAGTATTTTTGCCAAGAGCAAGCCCAAGGGCACCCCTTGTGTCTCTTCTCTCCCCCTTGCAGCAGTGATTGCTGCCCATTCTAGGGTGTGAAGCCCTCCTCTTTGTGTGACTCCAAGAACTCCACCTCCGCTGGATGCGACTTCCGGCCACCGCCTTCCATTCGTGCCGCCAACGCGCCGCCACCGCCGCTCTGCCGGAGTTCTGTCTCCATCAGGACAGAACCCCAATCCTGAAATTCTAGTTATTTCTCTTGTTGTCAGGTCGAGCCCTAACTTTGAGAGTTCTGCTCATCTCCCCTAACCTCATGTTCAAATTTTGTGTCATTTGGACTCCATTTGGTCTTTTTGCCACATTTATTGTTCTTCCCCCTGTAATCTGCCATTCTGCAGATCTGCGGGACAGAGTCACCTTCTTGTATTTTTCCCACCCACTTATAAATTTCCAAAAAAATCAAAAAATTCCTCAGTGTTCCTCACATATACCCCATTACACCATAATTTTCATAGAGTCTATACAAATCATTTCCCCTTCGGTCAAAGGTCAGTCTCAAGAAAAGCACAGTCTGCCCTGTGTGTCTGTCAGTCCGGGTCAGAAAATAAAATTGTGTTACAGTCATTCTCATCTTCAATCCGTTCGGTGGATGGAGCTGTGAAAAATATATGTTGTAGTTCTTTGAGTTCTCTTTCTAACGGCATCCGCCACACCTCGATCGGCCTCCAGATCTGAGCATCATAATTCTTGCCGCCGAGGCGCGCAAACCTGTTCTCTGTGCAGATCAGGAAAATCAGTCTGGGAATAATTCGTGCAAAAATATCAAAAGTCAACTTCTGGAACCGCCACTTCAGGGAGTCGATCAGGGACATCCCGCCATCGTCCCAGCCAAGCGGCGCCTTCAGAAGACCTTAGGAGGGCGTCATTCCTTTGGAATCTGCGCCTTGCTGTCCAGCGAGTCAGAACCGAGTCGGCGCAGTACTGAGTCGGCGCAGGACCGAGTCAGACCAGCAGGCCAAGTTCGTGCCGAACGCACCTCCAGATTGCTGCCCGTCAACACAGGGTCGGTCCTCTCGGGCCCCACTTGTAGCCCTTTACCTCCCTGCGTGGAGTGGGCAATAAAATTTATTGTTGTAATTAAGTTTTTACCATTGTACCGGGAGTTACCGTAACTGGCCGGGGTCGTCTTCCCCACACCCGGAGCGTGGAGGTATCGTGTTCGCTCTCTTACTCGGCTTTGCTTTACTCGTATTTATTCGTATATGCCGTTGCGAGTGTAGGTTCCTAGCTTGTTATACTTTTATTCACCGTTGCGAGAGTGAGTGAGTGTGATCCGTCCCGTTAATCAATCCGAGTTAACGCGAAAAAGCCGATACCCGAGACTCACTGCCGGTTTCTCAACCGCGCTCGGTCCCACGTCTTCCCTCGCTTAGGGACGATCGTGAGCTAGAGTCCCAGGTTGCGTGTCCGTCCCGCATCAATTTGGTATCAGAGCGTCAGTTGAGTCTAGGGTAGTCTGGTGGAAACAAAAAAAAAGTGTCGTTTAAGTCGAGTCTAAGTCTAAGTCGGTTTATGTGTCACATTTGCACACCATTAATCGGTATATCAAAAGGTGTTGTCCGAACGTTAGGCTACGCCTATCGGGAAGGCCGCGTACTTACGCGAGTGATCTTCGGATCGATTAACTCCGCCACGTACCGAGTATTGGTTTACATCTAGGGTCCTTGTGTGCATTAGTTAGTGCATTTCAACCTTGCATAGTCGTGTTTAGTGTCTTGTCCAAGTGTCAGCATGTCTAACATGTAGTTCTCCCCAATTTCCCATGGATTCCCTATCGCCCAGGCGATATGACCGTTGGCACACCCATGGGCTTGGCAACCACCCTCTCCACTTCCGTAGGCCCGAAGCCTCGGATTTTTATGGCTCCAATGATCCAGACGACTATCTCAAGTGGGAGGCCGCCATGGACACATACTTTGATTGTTATACCATGTCCGAAGCCGGGCAATTCTATTTTGCCAAGGAGAGGCTTCTCCACAGGGCTGCCGAAAAATGGAGAACCATCGAAGGCTTAAGACTGGTTAGGAGGCAATGGCCCCTCGAATCATGGTGGGACATGAAGAGAGAACTTAGGAAGATCTACGTTCCCCAATCGGTCCCCTCCAACCAATCCCACCCAGTCACCTCCAGCCAACCCCGCCAAATTATCTCCAAACAAGTAGGTCACACCTCCAGTCGACCCCACACCCTCACCTCCAACCAAGTGGGATATAGTCGGAGGCAAGAAGCCCCACCGGTAGCCGAGCCTAGGCCCACCCCCAGGCTGAGAGATGAGGAGCGAGTCCACCCCGAGGCCCCTACTCCAACCCGCACCTTAGATGAAATCAAAAAAATGCCTTCGGATTAGTTGGATAGGATGGAAAGGACACGTGCTCCTTCACCACCCACGAGAGCTCCAATGCCACCACCATCTACTTCCGATCTTTATTCGGAACCATCTCATTTAGAGCCACTTCATTCCGAGCCACCCGTGTTTCTAACGGGTACGCTTTTCATAGCCGAGCCGCTTCTTAGTTGGCTCAAGGATGGCTTTGTCCCGCCTCCTTATTCATCAATGGACCCCACCCTACCATTAGTGCCAGTCAACTCATTCCATACCACATTCCGGTCTAGTCACCATGTTGACACCTTGGATGACCTTATTGTGGGATTAGATTCGCAATGGAAGTTGACGCACTCATTGGCCCGAGGCTTCGACCAACCCACTAGTCTTAGCTTCACCCATCCGGCCTTAGGGTCCATTACCTCCGTGTGCACCGTGGGTTGTGTCACCACAGAGATTCTCTTATTCCTTCCTATGTCGGCCGAGCCCGACTTCATACCCTTTTGCCCGAGGGAGGAATCTTATTTCCTACATATGATCACCGTCCCATCTACCACAATGTATGAAGGTGACCATACACACCTTCAAGACTTTCATACATGGGACAGTGACTTGTGGGAACCCACCACAAGGGGTCATACCTTCTTTGATCCCTTTGACCCATTCCCTAGTGGGCCCCTTGACCCTCCATATATACTTCATTTCTTCGAGGGAGTCCACTACCACACCCCTACCCCTTGGGCCGGGTCATTTATACCCACCAAGCCCAATCTCGATACACCCACACCCGGCTCGTCCACACCCGGCTCTCCTAGCGCTCTCAAGTCTCCCAAATCCGAAGGGCCGTTCATGCATGACTGGGTCATACTTGGGCGTCTAGGTGTTTCCCATACCACCAACCTTCGGTTACATAACATGCATGCATGGTACACATTCGGATGTCCTTGTCCACCCTTGCATGTGTATGGGTCGGACTAACAATAGGTTTGTCTAGGGTCTCGTGTTCTGTAAATGCATGTGTCGAGTCAAGTCGGTCTTTGTAGGCTCGCATTGTCAGTCCCTTTCGAGTGCGATACTTGTCAGACTTTGACATCGGTTCTGCTTCACATATCGGATCTAGTCACATAAGGGACAAGCGGTGATTCCTAGTGAGTCTTTGAGCCGCCTCCCTCTTTTGAGAGTGACCCCACCCCGGAGTGTCCACCTCTAGCCTCATTCACTGCAGCGTGAGCATATCGAATTTATACGGGATGAGCAGGTGTCGATGACTTGGAGTGGAGCGTACTCCGCGCTTCCAGGTTCGGTGACGGATCCGTCGGAACTACTCGAGCAGCCGTACCCCTTACTTGACGGGTCGAGTTCTTCCCACTCGGGGAGAATTGATGGGGACATCAGAGCAAGACCACTAACTTTTTATTTTACATTTGAGTCCTTTTATTTACATTTATATCCTTGGGAAAACATGTATGCAATTGTAAGGCTTTATAAGCTAATTTGTCATTCCTTAAGGATGTTTGGGTTTTTGTGTAAAAGTCCAGTAGGTCCAGCGGGGGCCCCTCATCCCCTTCCCCATTAGTCCACCTAAGCCTTAGAGCCCATGTGGGGTCAGTCAAAGGTCCAAGGTGAGATTCTAGATGGCTTGACCATTCAAGGGGACAATTGGATTAAAAAGTCCAACATTCCAACCTTTAAAGTCCAAGATGCTTCCCCCTTATAATATAGTTTATCTCATGTTGTATTTTTTATTTAATTTGGTCATTTGACCACATGGGAAAGAAAATACGCACTCTCCCCCAAAATTCCCAGCCCTCCACCCCTTGCCATTCTCTATATAAGCCTATGTATAGTGTCATTAGAGATTTTAATGAAAAATTAAGTATTTTTACCAAGAGTAAGCCCAAGGACACCCCTTGTGTCTCTCCTCTCCCCCTTGCAGCAGTGATTGTTGCCCATTCTAGGGTGTGAAGCCCTCCTCTTTGTGTGACTCCAAGAACTCCACCTCCGCTGGATGTGACTTCCGGCCACCGCCTTCCGTTCGTGCCGCCAACGCGCCGCCACCGCCACTTTGCCGGAGTTTTGTCTCCATCATGATAGAACCCCAATCCCAAAATTCTAGTTATTTCTCTTGTTGTCAGGGCGAGCCCTAATTTTGAGAGTTTGTTATGCTCGTCTACCCTAACCTCCAATTCAAATTTTGTGTCATTTGAACACCATTTGGTATTTTTCCCACATTTATTGTTCTTCCCCCTGTAATATGCCACTCTGCAGATCTACGGGACAGAGTCACCTTCTTGTATTTTTCCAACCCACTTATAAATTTCTAAAAAAATCACAAAAATTCCTCAGTGTTCCTCACATATACCCCATTCCACCATAATTTTCATGGAGTCTATACAAATCATTTCCCCTTCGGTCAAAGGTTAGTCTCAGAAAAAACACAGTCTGCCCTGTGTGTCTGTCAGTCCGGGTTAGAAAACATAACAGTGTTACAGTCATTCTCATCTTCAATCCGTTTGGTGGATGGAGCTGCGAAAAATATATGTTGTAGTTCTTTGAGTTCTCTTTCCAACGGTATCCGCCACGCCTCGATTGGCCTCCAGATCTGAGCATCATAATTCTTGCCGCCGAGGCGCGCAAACTTGTTCTCTGTGCAGATCAGGAAAATCAGTCTGGGAATAATTCGTGCAAAAATATCAAAAGTCAACTTCTGGAACCGCCACTTCAGGGAGTCGATCAGGGACATCCCGCCATCGTCCCAGCCAAGCGGCGCCATCAGAAGACCTCAGGAGGGCATCATTCCTTTGGAATCCGTGCCTTACTATCCAGCGAGTCAGAACCGAGTCGGCGCAGGACCGAGTCGGACCAACAGGCCGAGTTCGTGCCGAACGCACCTCCAGATTGCTGCTCGTCAACCCAGGGTCGGTCCTCCCAGGCCCCACTTGTAGCCCTTTACCTCCCTGCGTGGAGTGGGCAATAAAATTCACTGTTGTAATTAAGTTTATACCATTGTACCGGGAGTTACCGTAACTGGCCGGGGTCGTCTTCCCCACGCCCGGAGCGTGGAGGTATCGTGTTCACTCTCTTACTCGACTTTGCTTTACTCGTATTTATTCGTATATGCCACTGCGAGTGTAGGTTCCTAGCTTGTTATACTTTTATTCACCGCTGCGAGAGTGAGTGAGTGTGATCCGTCCCGTGACTCAATCCGAGTTAACGCGGAAAAGTCGATACCCGAGACTCACTGCCAGTTTCTCAACTGCGCCCGGCCCTATGTCTTCCCTCGCTTAGAGATGATCGCGAGCTAGAGTCTCAGGTCGCGTGTCCGTCTTGCATCAAATACCAATTGAAGTCTCGCGATCAATGACACCCAAGAGGGGGGGGGTGAATTAGGTGAATACAAATTTTAGGAAAATTTTGCCGATTTAAACCAAGTATGATAAAATAGCAACTATCAAATTTAGATCTGATACAAGGCAAGTTAGATCTATCAAAATTAACCACCACAATAGCTCCTTGGTACCAGGTGGAGTTGGAATCTGGAGATTCTCTCACGCAAGGTGTTATCGTCCTGGCAATACTAACCTTGTCAATCTGAACCCAGCTTTTGATATACCAAGGATCTGCTGTAAGAATGATCAATTAAGCTAGATCTAAGCAGAGAAAAACAAACGATTTAATCTACGAGAGCTTGCACAGAAGGGAGATAGGAGAAAAGGACCAAACCATACAACAGACAATGATTTTTAGGTGGTTCGGATGTAACGATGGCAACCTACGTCCACCCCTCACAGACTGTGAGGATTCACACACTATCTTGTAAAGGATTACAAGATCTGAACACACACACACACACTCGTAGGATGAGAGAAACTCCCACGAAGGTGCAAATACACCAAAAATACGCAAGGATCTAAAAGATCCAATACACACACACACAGATCTGAGTAGATCCACACACACTTGAGTGTTTATAGATTACAAGAAACAAACACTTGAAGCTCAAGAATTTTGGAAGAAGAGACATAAAAGAAAAACTTCAGGTTTAAACTCCCCCTTAGTGGATGAAGAGAACCTTTGATGAAGCTTGCTTCTCAGCTCGATTTCCACTTGAATGGCTTCATGATGATCTTCAAATGCTTGAGATTTGATGAAGAATGCTTGGACGAAACACTGTTCACAGAACTCTTTCTGCAGCACTCTTTCTCCCTTGGCAGCCCCCTTTGATCTCCTCTTAGTGATTAGGGTTTTTAACCCCAATGAGATGTTTTGATACATCTTAAATGGTCAAGAGACAAGCAAAGAACTAGATTCATAAATCATGGCATGTCTGGTGGCTTTGGGATTAAAAGATCCAAGGAGAAGGGCTTTCCACGTTGAAGAAACACAAAGTCAACAATTGCTGCCTCGGGGGCTTCGGTCGACCGGGTAGAACTGGGCGGTCGACCTAACTTTTACAGGTTGAAGGCTTTTGGACGCTGGAAAATCCGGTCGACCGGCCCTGGGTTGGCGGTCGACTGAACTGTGTAAAATCTCAGAGTTCTGGGTGTTGGAAAATTAGGTCGACCGGACCAATCTTCCAGGTCGACCGAAATCTGGAAATCCTGCAAAAACAGTAGAGTTTAGTCCATGAATCATATCCAAATATTAGAGACTTGTGCTTGCTAAAGGATCCATATGAAATGAGCTTTTTTGAACTTCTTCTGGGCATTTGTTAATGCAAAACAAATTTAAGCATTTGCTTAGATGAAAATGATCTTGAGAGCTCACATATACGCTTGCCACTGAAGTTATAAACTTGTTGGCCATATCTGGGTTTTGTTATCATCAAAATCACTTGGCAGGACTCAACAATCTCCCCCTTTTTGATGATGACAAATATTGGATTATAAGAGCAATGGCATGCCTTGATGATCAAATTGAGTATTGGCAAGGCGATCAAAGCAACGTAAACCATTCAATATTTTATTTGCCAAAATAGATGGAAAATGAGAGACAAGATCCAACCATTTGATATTAAATACCAATTGCATTCATTTCATCATTTCATTACAAAGTACATTGATCCTTGAGAGAATGCAAGACTTCTAGACATCATAACAAAGGGAAATGCAAAACTGACTCACAAAATGCAATGACTCACAAAATGTTCTCACTATGATCATTCATACAGAACATAAGAACATGCATGCATAAATTATATAAGACCTGCATAACTACTTCTCCCCCTTTTGCATCATCAAAGGAGGGGATAGGATAGACGAATAGGAGACCCAAAAGACACACGACCCAAGTACAATAGTCTAGAGGTAGGAAGCAAAAGAAAAATCCTCATGGGTCATCTGCAGGAGGCTGATCCTCTAGAGGAGGAGGCTGATATCCAAGGCGACGTCGGATGTCCTCAAGGGAATGGTCTTGAAGCTGAAGACACAACCCCGCGTAAAGCCCAAAACACGTTCTGGGACTCACAACGACGCTTCGAACCAATGGATCCTGATCTGAAAAAATGAAAAAAAATTCAGGGTGTTATAGTCCTCCCCTCCTTACATAAATTTCATCATCAAAATTGAGGCAACCACCAAGGCACAGGGGAAGAACAGCATACCCAACTAGAAACGCTCCCAGAACTCCAGCTCACAAACCTTGATACTTACAGGACACGAATCCAGAGGGATACGTCCAGACCTTGATCACGATCAAATGCCTTGCTCTGCTCACAACACACATCGATCATCAGAGTAGGCATATCACAAAAGGGAACACGTCTGGCGTCACCTTAGCCACCATGAAAATCCAACAGTGGCATCACTGCCATGATCTCGCTCACCAAGGAAACACAATCCTCGTTATGAGAAATAGCCACCAATCAAATCCCATGTTGGACGGACCAATCACACGTCAGCTCCACTACCAGTTGACTGGTCTCACGCCCTCCACAGGGGATGACCATCACTGAGCTTCGCCAGCTCACACAGTCATTCCAACTGACTGCAACAAATCCGTCGGCTCTGCGCCATGAACCATCTCACACCTGGCAAGCCGAATGCCAATAACCGCACTGGACTAGCTCTGTCAAAACTTAAACTTCGACAAAGCCCAAATCTCATCCGAAAAAAGGCACATCATGGAAACGGCCACCAAAGGCCTCGCTTGCACACGACTCTCGCCATTCTTGACTTGCTACAACCCGCATCTTGTGTCTGTGAAAGACCATACACCGGTCACTAGACACTCGTCAACGGGAAGCCTTCACTCGCTCGACTTCTTCCTTCCTTCCTGGTCCATCACCATATTGAAGTCCCGCGATCAATGACACCCAGGAGGGGGGGTGAATTGGGTGAATACAAATTTTAGGAAAAGTTAGCCGATTTAAACCAAGTATGATAAAATAGCAACGATCAAATTTAGATCTGATACAAGGCAAGTTATATCTATCAAAATTAACCACCACAATAGCTCCTTGGTACCAGGCGGAGTTGGAATCCGGAGATTCTCTCACGCAAGGTGTTATCGTCCTAACAATACTAACCTTGTCAATCTGAACCCAGCTTTTGATATTGTAGCAACCCTAATAAATGAATAATTGAAATGAATTAAAACATATATATTACTGAAGTAATATATAAAAGGAATAGGGTTAATTGGATGAAATAAAACAAAATTAAAAATAACGCCTCTTATTAAGGCGTTAATTTATAAAGAAACGCCTCTACCAATGGCGTGAATAAAGAAAGGACGCCCACACCTACGGTCGTCAGTTCTCACGCGACCAAATGGGTAAGTAAAAGAAACGCCTCTATCTTGGGCGTGTTTTAAAACACGAAACGCCCTTTTTCAAGGCGCTTTTTAAGAAACGCCCTTATGCAAGGCGTTAATTCAAGAATACACGCCCTGACCTAAGGCGTTAATTCAGTTCGTGAACCGATCGAACCCAGCACTTATCCAAGGAAAGATTAACCTAATCTAGTAAGTGTCTATTAGAGTAAGGACTCTATTAAGGATATATTACCCTCAATCAAACCCTACTCTTGTTAGGACTTCAAAATCCTATAAATAACATGTTCGATCGAACCCTAAAACCCATTTGATCGAACGTCTGTTGCTAGGTACGTGAAGAACAAACAGTTCTTCTTCCTTTCCTTGCTTTTGATAAACACATGAGGAGGTTTTAACCATCCTTCATCGTCTTTGCTATAGGTGGCTGCTTCTAGTGTTTGAAGACAAAGGGTCTTCATCATCATCGTCTTCATCACCATCGTTGCCGAAGAATAGGTAAAGTTCTTCTTTTTCCCTTGCCTTCAGGTTACGTAGGTAAAGAAGATTGATATCTTCTCTTCCTTTACAGGTAGCTGTGGCAATATCTTCCTGAAGAACGAAGGTTCTTCATCCACGAAGGTTCCAAACAGAGTATCAGTATTATCAAACCATAAGGTAGGTTTTCTCAAGTTACTGTAGCCCAAATGAAATTAATGCAAGATATATATATATATATATATAAGCATGTCATGCATATGATTATTATAGTTTTCACGCGTTTTCTGAAATATTTTGAAAGAAACGCCCTTGATTAGGGCGCTAATTTAAAAGAAACGACCATACTAGTGGTCGTCAATTTAATATTTGACGCCCTCTACGCAGGCGTTAATTTCATAAGAATCGCATGTGATTAATAATTGATCCTGTTTAAAAATTACAATACATATGAAATATTGATTTTTAATATCTTGCATGACTCTGTGAATTCCTGTTAAATTTTACTGCCATGACATGTCTCCTGTCTCTCGAAATATTATTTATTAAAATATCGTGAATCCCTTGAAATTCACGACTTGGACAAAGTCGTTTTCCATATTCTAACGCCCCAGTACAAGGCGTGAATATTAAAAGTAACGCCCCTTCCTAGGGCGTGTATCTGTTAAAAACCTGAAATTCACATATTCTGTAAAATGGAATTGGAAAGTAACGCCCCTTCAAAGGGCGCGTTTTTGATAAATTTCTGAGAATAATTATATCCTGTCGAATATGTAAATGATGAGACGCCTGCCCCTGCAGTCGTCAACTTTTAAGAAACGCCCCCAGGAAAGGCGTGTTTTTGATAAATTAATGAAATAATGGAAATTCTGCAAATTGGCAATATATGTAAATGCCCTTCAGTTAGGCGTTAATTACTTGAGACACGACTTGACCTAAGTCGTTATTTTACTGTAAACTGATTTTTCCTCTGATTTGCTAACCGATGGTTTATATATTATACATATATATATATATATCGGCACTATTCTCCACTCCGTGAGTATAGTCCCACTTTTCACGTTGATTTATCGATCACACTCAACTCTCATTGACATACAAGCTCTCCATTGGACATTCCGTTCCTTTGGACTAGCGAGTTAGTCATAGAGACCTCCGTAAGACTCCTCGTAGCCTTGGATTCCCTCAAGGCCGACTGAGCTGGTTGTACCCTAAAAACCCATTACACAGTTTTTGCCATGTCAACCTAAAGAAAACATGGTATACCGGCCCTTATGATTATACAAAGAGTCTATCATAAGAAATTCTTAATGGGATGATGATATCATGCCATATCATGTCGTTCTTGTAAACCTCAATTCTATGATAAGAATGAGGGTATCTTACCTTTGATATACTGTTCATGTGGACCTCAATTCTATATAAAGAATGTCCATATTGATTTGTCATGGTACCTAAGTTAAAGGAACCATAATCTACCTAGTTTTACCGACATCGTGATTATACCGTTATTATCGCCATTTTATGTCATTTGTCATATTTTGGACTCTATTCTATCAAAGTTGTCATACGTATCTACAAGCTTGATTATTGAAATTCTATATTGGCTATATAAACAAGAGTGGATGTCAAAACACATGATAAATGCCTGCGCATATAGGGCCCGATCTGGTCCTGGGAGGAGCACCCGAAAGTACTTGTGCCCATGGGAGTTAAAATGATAAGGTATCTGGCATTATACCGAGTACTTGACTTGCTTGATTGGACATTCCACACACATCTTGTACTTGAATCGTACTTGACTTTACATGAAATGCGTGGCCCGAAAAAGGGTAATTTACTTGCTTGATACATGATAGCCAAAGTTCTTGACATGACTCGATAATGGTACTTGCTTGAATATCTTGAATAACTTGTATCTTGTTCATGAAAGTTCATCTTATTTCTTTGATATTACATTCTCTCTATCTTGTCGTTTCATGCGAGCATGCATAGCTTTATTGCATCCATGAAAATGTAATTACTTAAACCACTTGCTAGTACTTGAGATATAATTTCCTACTGAGCGTTCGCTCATCCCGTTTGTCCCTTTTTACTTTTCAGGTAAGTCCGACGACGATGGAAGTCAATCGGATGGGAATGGTCAAGAGTGAAAGTGATAGAGCTTCTACAAGTGTCGTCTAGTCTTTTCCATAGTTTCTTGAGTCAACTATGTATTCTTTTCCTTTTTATTTAACAGAGTATTGGATTTGTAATAGTCTATCCATTATGAAATAAAGGATTGGGTTATCTTGCTATTTTGCGCATCTCTGTCTTTGTGTCGAATACATGACCACTCTGATTGACATGATTGATATAGACACGTCGCGCATCTCTGGGTATCTTCCGCGCTCGGGGCGTGACAGTCTTTGTGGTATCAGAGCCTAAGGTATTCAATTCCTAGGAAACCCAAGTCCAAGGATAGGTTTCAAAACCCTTAACCAAGTGAGAGTGGGTAGAACCAAGGGTTAAATGATCAATGAGTCCTTTATAAGATTATAGTGACATAATACTAACATAGCTATTGTAATTGTAGGATAATGGCTGCCGAACGTGCTCAATGGCGCAACATGCAGCGTACCCTTCAAGGGATGACCCAAGTGCTACAACAGGTAGCACAAGGTGGTGCTCCACGAGCTGGAAGCTTACACCAAGCATTCAAGAATATGAATCCCCCGAAGTTCATGGGATCGACCGATCCAGACGATGCCGAGCATTGGGTTCGGGAGATTGAACGTATATTCCGTGTTATGCAATGCACGGATCAGGACAAAGTCTTATTAGCTACTTTCCAGTTAGAAAAGGATGCTAGATGCTGGTGGGAGTCGATTGAAGCTACTATTGACCCAACTCAAGTTACATGGGGTGAATTCGTTGAATATTTCAACGCCAAATATTTCTCTGATAGGGTCCAGGAAAGGAAGGCCGCCGAATTTGCCGCATTAAAGCAAAGATCTTTATCGGTGGCTGATTATGAAGCACAGTTCTCTAGACTGTCTAGATATGCTAAGCATTTAATTGGCACGGAAAAGATGAAAGCCCGTAGATTTCTTAATGGGCTTAGGCCCCACTACATTACTCAACTGGCGCCTATGGATATTCAAGTTTATACTGAAATAGTGCGCCGAGCTCAGTTGCTTGAAGATGCCACGGAACTATCTGATAGGATCCGTGGGAAAGACAAAAAGGAGCAAGTCACAAGTTCGGGTTCTTTTAAACCCAACTTTAAGAAGAGGCCCAATAATGGAGGTTCTTCCTCTCAAGATCAGAAGTACAAGAAATCCAAGCCTTTCTCTATCACCACTACCCCTTCAAACGTAGTATGCAAGCATTGTGACAAGGCTGGTCACAAAACAGAAGAATGCTGGAGGAAACTAGGAGCATGTCTCCGTTGTGGGAGTCGTGAACATCGGATTCCCGATTGTCCATTAATGAATGACCAAGACGGTGAGGGTAAACGCCCAGTGACAAGGAACGCGCGTCTTCATGCAATCCAAGAGACCGAACCAGAAGAAGAAGGCGGATTGGTGGAAGGTACATTAAAAATTTGTTCCAAATATGCACATGTCTTATTTGATACGGGTGCATCGCATTCCATTATTTCCAAGAAGTTTGCTGACCCATTACCTCTAGAACCAGAATGGATGAAGATAATATTGTCTACTCCTCTCTGAAACGAGACGGATATCACACATCATTACCAAAATTGTGAGGTATTGGTTCGAGGAAAGAATTTTCCTATTGATCTTATCTGCTTAGATCTAAAAGAATATGATGTTATACTAGGAGCAGATTGGTTATCCAAATACCAGGCAACGGTTGATTGCCGTGATAGCAAGATTGTTTTCAAGGAATTTCCGGAACTGACTTATACTAGTCCTAAGAGTCGAAGCAAATCCCCTCTTATTTCGGCTCTTCGAGCAAGCAAGCCCGTCAGGAAAGGATGTGTATCCTTCCTTGCTTTTGTCACTAATAAAGAAGCTAAGGAAACCAAGATAGAAGACGTTCAAGTAGTACGAGAATTCCCAGACGTATTTCCGGAAGAATTGCCGGGATTACCCCCGCAAAGAGATGTGGCCTTTACCATCGACTTAGTCCCTGGTGCTGGTCCGGTTTCAAAGGCACCATATAGAATGTCCCCTGCTGAACTCAAGGAGTTGAAGGAGCAGTTGATGGAACTAATCCGAAAAGGGTTTATTAGACCAAGTACTTCCCCGTGGGGAGCACCAGTCTTATTTGTAAAGAAGAAGGATGGATCCATGAGATTGTGTATTGACTATCGACAGTTGAATCATCTTACTATCAAGAACAAGTATCCACTGCCGAGAATCGATGAATTGTTTGATCAGATTTCAGGATCCAAATATTTCTCCAAGATTGATCTCCGGTCGGGATATCATCAATTAAGGATCAAGGATGATGACATTCACAAGACCGCATTCAGAAGCAGGTATGGCCATTACGAATTTGTTGTTATGCCTTTTGGACTAACAAATGCCCCTGCTGCCTTTATGCAGTTAATGAATAGCATATTCAGGCCTTACTTGGATCAATTCATAGTAGTCTTCATCGATGATATATTGATATATTCTAAGACTAAGGAAGAACATGAAGAGCATTTGAGGATTGCATTGCAAGTCTTGAGGACAAATCAATTATATGCTAAACTCAGCAAATGCGAGTTCTGGCTTGAAGAAGTGGCTTTTCTCGGACATGTCATATCCAAGGACGGTTTATCTGTGGATCCGTCAAAAGTTGAAGCTGTGAGAGACTGGGAGAGACCCACTAACGCAAGCGAGATCAGAAGTTTCTTAGGTCTTGCAGGCTATTATCGGCGATTTATCAAAGATTTCTCTAAGATCGCCGTACCACTTACAAGATTAACTCGTAAGGAGATCCGATATGAATGGAGTGAGGAATGTGAAAGCAGTTTCCAAACTCTCAAGGATCATCTCACCACAGCTCCGGTCTTAAACCTACCAATTGAAGGAGAGAAATTCGAGGTCTACACTGATGCTTCTGGCATTGGCCTCGGATGTGTTCTAATGCAACATGGGAAGGTCATAGCATACTCTTCTCGTCAACTGAAGAAGCATGAGGAGAATTACCCCGTCCATGACTTGGAATTGGCCGCGGTAGTATTTGCCCTAAAGATATGGAGACACTATCTCTATGGGGTACAGTTTACTGTATACTCCGATCACAAAAGTCTCAAATATCTATTTTCACAAAAGGAGCTGAACATGCGACAAAGACGTTGGCTAGAATATCTCAAGGACTTCGACTTCAATATACAATTCCATCCCGGAAAGGGTAATTATGTTGCTGACGCCCTTAGTCGAAAGCCGAGAGCAAAGATAGCAAATTGTATGATACAAGAATGGAGGTTACTTGAACAATTCTCCGAGCTCAATATAAGCTTGGACACGGAATCCAAATTTGTCACACTATCCCATGTAAGCATACAGTCAGATTTGTTATCTGAGATACAAACACTTCAGGATGACGATCCTATGTTAATAGAAATCAAAGGCAGATTAGAAGGACAATCTGATTTTCAACTAACTTCTGATGGAAGATTATCGTTCAAAGATAGAACTTGTATATCCGATTGTCCGGAATTAAAGAAGAAGATCTTAGATGAAGCTCACAGATCAAGATACACTATTCATCCTGGATCAACTAAAATGTACCAAGATGTAAAGAGGAACTTTTGGTGGCCCAATATGAAAAGAGAAATAGCGGACTATGTATCACGCTGTCTCACATGCCAACAGGTCAAGGCGGAACACCAAAAGCCTGCGGGAAAACTACATCCTCTAGATATTCCTAAGTGGAAATGGGAGGATATTGGTATGGACTTCATCATGGGTTTGTCTAAATCTAAAGGAGGACATGATGGAATCTGGGTTATCATTGATCGATTGACTAAATCGGCACATTTCTTGCCAATCAAAAGCCGATGGTCGATTGATGTGCTAGCTGCACTATACATTAAAGAAATAGTCAGGATACATGGAATTCCTGTCTCAATCGTGTCTGATAGAGATCCCCGTTTTACTTCTCATTTTTGGAAGGGATTACAACATTCGTTGGGGACAAGGCTCAACTTTAGTACTGCTTTTCACCCACAAACGGATGGTCAGACCGAGCGAACTAATCAAGTTGTTGAAGATATGCTGAGAGCATGCATTATTGACTTTGGAGGAAGCTGGCATGACCACTTACCTTTAGTTGAATTTGCATATAATAATAGCTACCAAGCTAGTATCCAAATGGCACCTTTCGAAGCCTTATACGGAAGGAGTTGTCGATCTCCCATATGTTGGAACGAAGTTGGAGAAAAACAACTATTAGGTCCAGACATGGTAAGGGATACAACCGAGAAGATACAAGTAATCAGAGAAAGATTACAAGTTGCTCAGACAAGGCAAAAGGCTTATGCTGATACCAGGAGAAGAGATCTTGAATTCCAGGTTGGAGATCATGTATTTCTTAAAATATCCCCTGGACGTGGCATACGAAGATTTGGTGTTAAGGGCAAGCTTACGCCAAGATTCATCGGACCATTTGAGGTACTCGAAAGAGTTGGCGAGGTTGCTTATCGCATCGCGTTGCCTCCTCAGTTGTCCGAGGTACACAATGTATTTCACATATCTATGTTGAAGAAGTATGTGCACGATCCGTCACATATTATTGAGCATGGAGATCTGGTGATCCAGAAAGATCTCACATATGAACAAAGGCCCTTGAAGATATTAGATCGAGAAATACGAGCTCTAAGGAATAAGGTTATTCCCATGATCAAGGTGCAATGGAATAAGAATCCTGAACGCGAAGCGACATGGGAGACCGAGGAATCTATGAAGAAACGATTTCCCGAGTTATTCTAAGAGGTATATGTCCTACACTCTCCGCGTGTATAATTATATATATATTGAATTTGGGGACCAAATTCTTTTAAGTGGGGGAGGGTGTAGCAACCCTAATAAATGAATAATTGAAATGAATTAAAACATATATATTACTGAAGTAATATATAAAAGGAATAGGGTTAATTGGATGAAATAAAACAAAATTAAAAATAACGCCTCTTATTAAGGCGTTAATTTATAAAGAAACGCCTCTACCAATGGCGTGAATAAAGAAAGGACGCCCACACCTACGGTCGTCAGTTCTCACGCGACCAAATGGGTAAGTAAAAGAAACGCCTCTATCTTGGGCGTGTTTTAAAACACGAAACGCCCTTTTTCAAGGCGCTTTTTAAGAAACGCCCTTATGCAAGGCGTTAATTCAAGAATACACGCCCTGACCTAAGGCGTTAATTCAGTTCGTGAACCGATCGAACCCAGCACTTATCCAAGGAAAGATTAACCTAATCTAGTAAGTGTCTATTAGAGTAAGGACTCTATTAAGGATATATTACCCTCAATCAAACCCTACTCTTGTTAGGACTTCAAAATCCTATAAATAACATGTTCGATCGAACCCTAAAACCCATTTGATCGAACGTCTGCTGCTAGGTACGTGAAGAACAAACAGTTCTTCTTCCTTTCCTTGCTTTTGATAAACACATGAGGAGGTTTTAACCATCCTTCATCATCTTTGCTATAGGTGGCTGCTTCTAGTGTTTGAAGACAAAGGGTCTTCATCATCATCGTCTTCATCACCATCGTTGCCGAAGAATAGGTAAAGTTCTTCTTTTTCCCTTGCCTTCAGGTTACGTAGGTAAAGAAGATTGATATCTTCTCTTCCTTTACAGGTAGCTGTGGCAATATCTTCCTGAAGAACGAAGGTTCTTCATCCACGAAGGTTCCAAACAGAGTATCAGTATTATCAAACCATAAGGTAGGTTTTCTCAAGTTACTGTAGCCCAAATGAAATTAATGCAAGATATATATATATATATATAAGCATGTCATGCATATGATTATTATAGTTTTCACGCGTTTTCTGAAATATTTTGAAAGAAACGCCCTTGATTAGGGCGCTAATTTAAAAGAAACGACCATACTAGTGGTCGTCAATTTAATATTTGACGCCCTCTACGCAGGCGTTAATTTCATAAGAATCGCATGTGATTAATAATTGATCCTGTTTAAAAATTACAATACATATGAAATATTGATTTTTAATATCTTGCATGACTCTGTGAATTCCTGTTAAATTTTACTGCCATGACATGTCTCCTGTCTCTCGAAATATTATTTATTAAAATATCGTGAATCCCTTGAAATTCACGACTTGGACAAAGTCGTTTTCCATATTCTAACGCCCCAGTACAAGGCGTGAATATTAAAAGTAACGCCCCTTCCTAGGGCGTGTATCTGTTAAAAACCTGAAATTCACATATTCTGTAAAATGGAATTGGAAAGTAACGCCCCTTCAAAGGGCGCGTTTTTGATAAATTTCTGAGAATAATTATATCCTGTCGAATATGTAAATGATGAGACGCCTGCCCCTGCAGTCGTCAACTTTTAAGAAACGCCCCCAGGAAAGGCGTGTTTTTGATAAATTAATGAAATAATGGAAATTCTGCAAATTGGCAATATATGTAAACGCCCTTCAGTTAGGCGTTAATTACTTGAGACACGACTTGACCTAAGTCGTTATTTTACTGTAAACTGATTTTTCCTCTGATTTGCTAACCGATGGTTTATATATTATACATATATATATATATATCGGCACTATTCTCCACTCCGTGAGTATAGTCCCACTTTTCACGTTGATTTATCGATCACACTCAACTCTCATTGACATACAAGCTCTCCATTGGACATTCCGTTCCTTTGGACTAGCGAGTTAGTCATAGAGACCTCCGTAAGACTCCTCGTAGCCTTGGATTCCCTCAAGGCCGACTGAGCTGGTTGTACCCTAAAAACCCATTACACAGTTTTTGCCATGTCAACCTAAAGAAAACATGGTATACCGGCCCTTATGATTATACAAAGAGTATATCATAAGAAATTCTTAATGGGATGATGATATCATGCCATATCATGTCGTTCTTGTAAACCTCAATTCTATGATAAGAATGAGGGTATCTTACCTTTGATATACTGTTCATGTGGACCTCAATTCTATATAAAGAATGTCCATATTGATTTGTCATGGTACCTAAGTTAAAGGAACCATAATCTACCTAGTTTTACCGACATCGTGATTATACCGTTATTATCGCCATTTTATGTCCTTTGTCATATTTTGGACTCTATTCTATCAAAGTTGTCATACGTATCTACAAACTTGATTATTGAAATTCTATATTGGCTATATAAACAAGAGTGGATGTCAAAACACATGATAAATGCCTGCGCATATAGGGCCCGATCTGGTCCTGGGAGGAGCACCCGAAAGTACTTGTGCCCATGGGAGTTAAAATGATAAGGTATCTGGCATTATACCGAGTACTTGACTTGCTTGATTGGACATTCCACACACATCTTGTACTTGAATCGTACTTGACTTTACATGAAATGCGTGGCCCGAAAAAGGGTAATTTACTTGCTTGATACATGATAGCCAAAGTTCTTGACATGACTCGATAATGGTACTTGCTTGAATATCTTGAATAACTTGTATCTTGTTCATGAAAGTTCATCTTATTTCTTTGATATTACATTCTCTCTATCTTGTCGTTTCATGCGAGCATGCATAGCTTTATTGCATCCATGAAAATGTAATTACTTAAACCACTTGCTAGTACTTGAGATATAATTTCCTACTGAGCGTTCGCTCATCCCGTTTGTCCCTTTTTACTTTTCAGGTAAGTCCGACGACGATGGAAGTCAATCGGATGGGAATGGTCAAGAGTGAAAGTGATAGAGCTTCTACAAGTGTCGTCTAGTCTTTTCCATAGTTTCTTGAGTCAACTATGTATTCTTTTCCTTTTTATTTAACAGAGTATTGGATTTGTAATAGTCTATCCATTATGAAATAAAGGATTGGGTTATCTTGCTATTTTGCGCATCTCTGTCTTTGTGTCGAATACATGACCACTCTGATTGACATGATTGATATAGACACGTCGCGCATCTCCGGGTATCTTCCGCGCTCGGGGCGTGACAGATATACCAAGGATCTACTGTAAGAATGATCAATTAAGCTAGATCTAAGCGGAGAAAAACAAATGATTTAATTTACGAGAGCTTGCACAGAAGGGAGATAAGAGAAAAGGACCAAACCATACAACAAACAATGATTTTTAGGTGGTTTGGATGCAACGATGGCAACCTACGTCCACCCCTCACAGACTGTGAGGATTCACACACTATCTTGTAAAGGATTACAAGATCTAAACATACACACTCATAGGATGAGAGAAACTCCCACGAAGGTGCAAATACAATAAAAACACACAAGGATCTGAAAGATCGAATACACACACACACACGAGTCTGAGTAGATCCACACACACTTGAGTGTTTAGATATTACAAGAAACAAACACTTGAAGCTCAAGACTTTTGGAAGAAGAGATACAAAAGAAAAACTTCAGGTTTAAGCTCCCCCTTAGTGGATGAAAGGAATCTTTGATGAAGCTTGCTTCTCAGCTCGATTTCCACTTGAATGGCTTTAGGATGATCTTTAAATACTTGAGATTTGATGAAGAATGCTTGGATGAAACACTATTCATGGAACTCTTCCTATAGCACTCTTTCTCCCTTGGTAGCCCCCTTTGATCTCCCTTTTGTGATTAAGGTTTTTGACCTCAATGAGATGTTTTTATACATCTTAAATGGTCAAGAGACAAGCCAGGAACTAGATCCATAAATCATTCCATGTATGGTGGCTTTGGGATTAAAAAATCCAAGGAGAAGGGCATTCCACGTTGAAGAAATATAAAGTCAACAATTACTGCCTCGGGGGGTTCGGTCGACCGGGTAGAACTGGGTAGTCGACCTAACTTTTACAGGTTGATGGCTTTTGGACGCTAGAAAATCCGGTCGACCGGCCCTGGGTTGGCGGTCGACCAAACTGTGTAAAATCTTGGAGTTCTGGGTGCTAGAAAATTAGGTCGACCGGACCAGTCTTCTTGGTCGACCGAAATCTGGAAATCCTGCAAAAATAATAGAGTTCAGTCCATGAATCATATCCAAATATTAGAGACTTGTGCTTGCTAAAGGATCCCTATGAAATGAGCTTGTTTGAACTTCTTTCGGGCATTTGTTAATGCAAAACATATTTGAGCATTTGCTTAGATGAAAATGATCTTGAGAGCCCACATATACGCTTGCTACTGAAGTTGTGGAGGTTATAAACTTGTTGGCCATATCTGGGTTTTGTTATCATCAAAATCACTTGGAAGGACTCAACACAGATCCAATGATCACATTGCAAATCTGGACAGGCCATCTACTGACTCTTGCACAGACCATTACTGCCTCACGAACCGATCCTCACTCGGACGTCACATCTAGACCTATCCTCGTGCCAACTCTACCCTCTCAGGGGAGCGCGGCGAAACCAAAGGACAAGATCCCAGAATCTTCGATCCTCACCTCACTCGACTCAGGCTTACAGGGGAAATCATCCCATGCTAGTCACTAGACCAAGGTTCATCATCCAATGATAACGTCCCTTCAGGGACCTTCACACGCAGGCATTGTCCATTGCACTGTCTCGTCAAATCCTCCGTCTCAATCAGTCCAAATGGACGCCAGCCAATTCCTCGGCTCCGCTCTCACCACAGAACCACATGACAACACCTGCACGATCCTCGGCACACGTCTCCAGAACAGGCAAGTGTCGCCTGCCACCACAGCATCCTGGTCAATGACGCCACGACCAATGCACACGAGTCCCCAAACCTCACAGATTCTTATCACCGCTGAGTCCTCTTCCACATCATTCTAAAACTCTCGGACTCAACCAGGCCTCTTGATAACACAAACCTTTCCATGGTCGACCACTCGACGCTTACCAGCCGCTCACAACTACCAATGCAAGTCGGGCACCAAGCCACCGACTCTGATCATCACATCCTTGTCCTCCGTCCGACGATTCCTCAGCAACCGCATCCAGTCTAACTTCAACGCCTGACACGGCTTCCAACAAGGGAACAAGGTACTCATGCAGCAACTTGCCGACATATTTCCCCGATTCTCCATCTTGCCAGTATCACGAACCACAATGCCTCCAACAATGGCACGGCAACAAACATGGCTCACATAGTCAGACACAATCTCACACAGAGGAAGCAATCCTTCAATGCTCCACACAAATCCGCAAGAATCCGCCCGTTGCAACCAACGCTATGATCCTGGGCTTACGGGGTTATAAGCCCACTTGACTTCCGTTGCGTACTCTAATCTACGCATGCAAAAACCATAACAACGAATAGGGATCCGCCATCCCGGCGATCTTCAACCGAGCTAGCTAACCCCAGAGAATAGGGTGAGGAATCACCCAATTACCTCGAACCCAAGCACATATTCTCTCTCTTAATCTGGCAATCCTCCGCAACTCCGTAGGCTCCGATGAAACACATCGGGAACCACAACACTAGCGACGAGTCTTCACAATCACCGCCCAACTGGCACACATCCTTTCGGAATAATGCCAATGCCTTTACGCATCAAGGGGGAAAGGGCAACGCTTCTCACAGGCAACCTCATTGCCGCAACACAGGACACGTCTCGCACGGACTTCATGGCACACAAGAGAGGCCAACCAATCCGAACACATAATGCAAGATGATGAAATTGGCAGAACACAATTCTCTCCAACCAAGGAGAAACCAACATACTTCCTACAAATCGGGAGATCTCCATGCTCGACCTAACCTCGAATCTTGCACATGCTGGGAACCGCACCTTCCAGCACCAGAAAACCATTGCCTTGCATCAGGTCAACTCCTCCGACAACACTCGCCAAATGTTCCGTAGGACCACGATCACAACATCTCTAGATGCACCACCGCTGTAATTCTGCGAACTGCAACTCGCCACGCCTCGAGCATTGATTTTGCTGATCGCCAGCCACACACTGCCACAACAGTTGAGCTAGCCGCTGCCACACACTCCTTTCCTACGCCTGCCTCGAATCTTGAACCCATTAACACGCCAAAACGCTTACCAAGGAGTGAAGAAACCACGAACGACGCCAGGCTCGAAGGCTACTACATCTCTAGCCACTGGACACTATTCCCTCGATTATGTCCGTGCTAACACCGATCCATCCTCGATACTTTGATCCTCAAAGTATCCATCTTCTGAGCTGCCACCGCGCGGACCACCACACCAAGAGCCATGACATGAACCACGTTCGGCACCTGCCAACGCTCATCCTCCATCCCAATTCTACCGCGGAACCTTCACATCTCGCCTGCAATCTCGCATAGCGCCTCCCAGAGTGGCGCAATGGCCCCAAATTCCACAATCTGGGCCAAAACCAAGCCACCGCCACACAATCTTGGACCAAATCCAGGACTAAGATAGTCCATCCACGCACAAAAATGTAGGACTTAGAGCTCTCTAGGACATCTCCACTCAATCTGCCTTGAAATCCACATAATAATCGGGACTGGCACGTCATTTCTGACGCCACAGAGCATGACAAGAACATCGGGCTCGACAATCAGCAGCTTATCCGGATGATCTTTCGCTCACCCGAGCACATTTCTCAACCAGAGCGCCCGCTCTGCCACCTCAAACTATGATCTTGGCACCTCAGGGGCTGGAAAAACCTCAAATTGGAGTGGCCAAGATGACAATAACTCCTTTAGAGCACACTCACGGCCACTTAACCATGAGCAATCCTCGCCAGCCACCTGACCTCGCTGTAAATTCCTCGAACATAGCACCACAACAATGCACCTGCCAGCAACCTCTACCCAACGCAGCACCACCGGGGCCACCACCCATCGGGAAGAAATCTCTCTATCTCATTCCTCAGGCCCCACACTAGTACTCCAACGAAACATCAACCGCCCGCACAACGCCAATGCAGCGCACTCAAGCTCTCAAGCGAGAAACAAAGCAAAAAATAAACACAAAACCCTATGCCAACTGCCGACTGTACTGGGCCTTATGGACTCTGATCACTATAATTATCTCAAATTCCCATGTACACTCCACAAACACACTTGCTCTGATATCATTTGTAACGACCCAAGATCCGGATACTGGGAAGGACCCGATACCATTCGAATCCTGGTCCGCCGCCCACGAGCTGGAGGGTTCGAAAGGTGATGAGGGCATCTCACAGCGCTCTCTTTGGCTCGGATCGCCTGCATCATTTTGAGGAAGCCCAGCTATGAGATCACATGTTATTTTCCTTTTCTTTGAGTCATATCATATGTACTTTCCTTTATTGAGTCATGTTGTTTTAGTCATTTCTCTTGTTATGCTTATTTGGGCCTTAGTACCTTAGTTATGGGCCCATAGGATTGAGTCTAGGATATGCTTGGTCTTTTGTCTAAATTGTCAAGGGTACTTTGGTCATGTAAAGAGTGGATGCCTATATATAGGCCCCATCTCTCCTCATGTACTCAACTTTTTGATGAATCAATTTGAATAGAAGCAACTCCCAAATCTTACTCTCCTCCACCAAATTTCTCTCTTCTCTCTCTCTCTCTCTCTCACTATCTCTCTCCCTCTCTCTCTCCTCAAGGAAGGGGGCGAACCCCTCTCTATCTCCCCTTCTCCCACCTACCACCTAACTCCCCCTCCCTCATTCAAGGCCCTCCCAAACTACCCACCACCCTAATAACTCCACCCCAGCCCCAAGATAGATTCCACCCATCCAAACCCCACCACCCAACCACCAACTACACCATACACTTCCCTAGGCACCTCCCCACCTCCCCAAGGTTGAAGGAGTGTCTCCCAAGGCCAAATTTGAATCTCCCTCCCATCTCACAACCCCCCCCCCCCCTACCAAGTTTTGGTCGCCGAAACCAGCCCCCTACCCAGCCCAAGTTCACCCTCCACCTCCTCTCCAACCCACCCTCTCTCTAGTGCACAACCACCCCCATCACCTCCTCCAGTAGCTCCAGCCCCTCCACCCCATCCCTGTCACCCCAGCCTTCTTGGAGACCCCAGCCACGTCCTTCCTTCTCCTTTATCCACCAGCCATCATTCCCTTGCTGTGCTACCCCCCCTCCTACTTCATTGGTCATTACAAGGTTGCAGCTCCAAGTAACAGATCGCAGGCAGCAAGCTTTGGTCCTGGAAGTCGCATCGTCTCTGGCCCTTCCCTGATCCTCCTGGTGGCAAGACATATACCTTTGGAAAGGTCATCCAGAGAGCTTTCCAAGCGAGGTGGTTTCGTCATCGTCCAAGCACCGAGCTGTCGGTGGGAGCGATTCTTCCTCGACTGCGCAGAACCACTCAGGCAGAGAACCAGAGCCTCAGATCCAATTCGACCACAGCCTCCCCCTTGCAGATCTAGGTGTGAAACTTGGCTGAGAGCTTCCCCTTCAAGTATTCTTCCATCCCCAAGAAGCAGAGCTAAGTTTGGACATCGGCATCAAAAGTTACAAATTTTCCATTCCAAGTGCATCAGGTTAGTCTTCCCGAGCCAGAATCGACACATCACTGCTGTTCGGACTTTCACGACCAGCTCCGACTTTTGCCGATAACACCGTTGGTCCCGACGGAAAGAAGACTCGACCACGATTGCAACGGTACCTACCTCGCTTCCAACAGAGTACGGGTCAGTTCGTGGCGCCCCTGTCTTCCAGCTGCATCACCCTGAGAGCAACCAGAACCAGCGAAGACCAGCCCTATTCCAGGCTCTGCCCCGACCAGCGACATCGACACGTAATTCCAAGAAAATTCAGGCGACATCCTGGGCCAGTCTGGAAAGTTTCAGCACTAATGTCGACTAATTCTGAGCTCGGCTGAGCCCGTGCCAGTGCCGACATCAACAACCTTTCAAGCTGCTCCTGAAGTTGGCAGAACTGGCAAAGCTTGGCAACTAGGTTTCTATCATAGTTTCCCCACCCTGCCTGGCCAGCTTACAGCCCCTCCCTGCGTGGAGGTAGTGTTTGGCTGTAACACATTAACCCCAACCCCTTGTCTCACCCTCTTGCGTGAGGAGTGTTGTACTTTCTATATTTTCAGGTCAAGCGGCATCGATGCGGCATGCGGGTGCGTACCCACGCCTCCCCGCTCGCCCTCATCTTTCGGCCGGGATCGGTGTCTTCACACCGATCAGGTGAGTGACTGGTCCCTACCTTGCTATTCCATGCTTTGCTAGTTTAGTATTGTCTCTTATGCTCATCGGTTGGTGAGGGAGTGTTCGGACCCGTAAGTGATCATTAGTGCGCCCGCCGTGGATTGTGAGTGAGAGCCACCCAACCCCACGCCCCGGCGTGCCGGCTGCCCACGAAGTTGGGAATTCTCAGACCCTTAGGGGTCAGCCTAAGCCAACCTAGTCGTTTGAATATTTGGGTCCCACCTCGGACCCTCGCCATCATCCCCCCGGCACCCCCGGGTGATCGTATGAGCCGTGCGAGTGAGCCGCTAACGTGAGTCCGTTGAAAGTGCTTGTATGCTTGCGGATCTAAGTCCTAGGTTCAACAATTCATTCATTTGCATCTTTGGGCTGTGCCACATCAAGTGGTATCAGAGCGGTCATAAGCTTGTTCTTACAAGTCTAGTCTTGGGTCGTCTTCACACTAGGTCATTCATTGGTGCATCCGCACACCCGTGCATAGCCCACCCAACTTTGCATGACCACTCGTAGTGGAACTCATTATCAAACCAATCCATCCTCTTCCAATTCCACAATGAATCCCAATCCCCAAGGGAATCCCGCCAACAACGAGCATGAGCTTCCCGATCACATGAAATTCCTAGTGGAGGGTATGGCTAGTATCTTTGGACGGCTTGATGACATAACAACCCGGCTTGAGCAACTTGAGGAGAATAGGCCCACCCCAAGGGTAGGTGATAGGAGGGCACCTCTCCCACATGAGGAACCGGCCATAGGAGAGCTCAACCTTGACCCTCCTCCGGAACCGGAAAGAGACCCACCTCCAAGGTGGAATGAAATACCCCCCCGGGACAACCCGGATGACCACCTTATGAGACTTGTGAAAGTAGATGCCCTCACCTTTGATGGATCTCATCACCCAAGCATCTATTTAGATTGGGAGGCGGCTATGGACCAATATTTTGATTGGTACCCAATGAGTGAGGATAGGAGAGTCCGGCTTGCAAAAATGCAACTTACCAAATTAGCTAAGACTCATTGGATGAACATTGAGGCATTAAGGATAGTTAGGAGGGAAGCTCCCATCACCACATGGGGGGCCATGAAGGAACAACTCAAACTCAAATATGTCCCTCCCTTCTACCATCAAAATCTCCTAGATGAGTGGCAAGCCTTAACTCAAGAAGGGAAGACCGTTATGGAGTACATTGAGAAATTTGACTACTACCTTCTTAAGTGTGGAGTCCAAGAGGACCCCGCCGTCACACTATCCCGCTTTAGGAATGGGCTTCAATTTCACATAAAAAGGAGCTATTCATGCGTCAAGTAGCCACTCTAGAGCAAGCCTACCAAGTAGCCCGAGATGCCGAGAAATTCTCTCGATACACCAGAACGTTTCCCTCTCGGGGGATGGACCCAAAATCCATGGTACCTCAGACCAACCCCCACCTCCTCAACGAGGTCTCCTTCCCACCCCTATGGGAACTCCTCCCACCCGAGCAGCCCCTCCTAGTGGCACCCCTCCTCCTCGCTCCACAAGTGGACCCCCCAACCCCACTCCCAATAGACCAAATCCGGCACCCACTCTCCCTCACACTAGGGCTACCCCAAACCACCAAAATGGGCAGCAATGCTTTAGGTGCCTTGGGTATGGACATTTCGCCAATCAATGCCCCACCAAGGGCGCATCTAGCTTGCTCATTGAGGAGACAACCCCCTTGCCCCAAGATGAAGTTGTACAAGGGGTTGAGGTGCATGTGGCCTCTCTCGATTGGGAGGAAGAGTATGAGAATCACTACATGGAAACCAATCAAGAACAACCCCCTCCATCTACCGACTCTCACCTTGGAGTGGTTAGGTGCACCCTCACTCAAACCCAAGAGCATAATTTGAGAAGAAACACCATCTTCCATACCTACATCCGGATAGGGAGTCATGCTAGGAAGGTCATCTTGGACAACGGGAGTAGTGTGAATGTGGTGTCACTCGACACCGTCAAATTTTTGGGCCTTACCATCTCCCCACATCCACACCCATATCGGGTAGCATGGATTGATGCACATCCGTACCCATTAGTACTCATTGCCTTGTCCCCATCACATTCCAATCCTACCAAGGCCAAGTTTGGTGTGACATTCTACCAATGGAAGTTGGGAGTATACTCCTAGGGAGGCCTTGGATCTACGATGTAGATGCCATCTTCCTTGGAAGGACGAATACTTGCATTTTCATTCATGAGGGGAAGAGAATCCAACTCAACCCCTCTCCACCCCGCTCCCTTCCCAAGAAGGCATCTCCCTCCCTTGAGGGATTCCCTACCTCTCCCACTATTCCAAACCCACCAAACTCCACCCCATCAAGTCCTAATCCTAGTTTGACCATTGGGACTACTAGGAACATACACCTCATCACTAGGAAAGAACTTGAGGAAGAAGTCAACCAAGGGGGACAAGTGTGTGCCATTGTTATTTGCCTTGGGGAATCCACCCCAACCGACCCACACCCAATAGAAATTCAACAAATCCTTGAGGACTTCCATGATGTGTTCCCCGATGAACTTCCGGATAAGCTACCACCCATGCGCGATGTGCAACATGCCATCGACTTTGTGCCCGGAGCTACCTTACCCAACCTACCTCACTATCGCCTCAACCCCACCGAGCATGCTGAACTTAGGAGGCAAATTGAGGAGCTCATCAAGAAGGGCTTCCTCCGCATTAGCAAATGCCCATGTGCCGTCCCGGCCCTCCTCACACCCAAAAAAGACGGAACTTGGCGAATGTGTGTGGATAGTCGGGCCATCAACAAAATCATAGTCAAATATAGGTTTTCCATCCCTCCGCTAGATGACATGCTAGACATGCTTGCTGGAGCCACCATCTTCTCTAAAATCGATCTCAAAAGTGGCTACCACCAAGTTCGCATTAGGCCCGGGGACGAGTGGAAGACCGCCTTTAAAACTAAGGACGGTCTCTATGAATGGCTTGTCATGCCTTTCGGCCTTTCCAATGCACCAAGCACATTTATGCGCCTCATGACCGAGGTCCTCCGACCCTTCTGATGGAGACATCACCCATGATTCCCTCTGGCTCGACACCTCTCTCCCTCCCAGAGACTGGTAGGGTGCGGCTCCACGACTGGACGGGTCCACCTCGACACTTGGGCTTGCTATGTGGGTCATCTTGATGTATTTTCTCCTTTTAGTTAAGTCATTTTGATGTAATTTGCCTTTGTTTTGAGTCAAGTCCCTAGGTTATTATGTTATTTACCTAAGTTTGTGTCACCATGTTGGGCTAGAGTGTCGTATGGGCCCATTTAGGTGGGCCTGGCCCAGGGGCGCCCCCCTCCCTTCCCCACGTCTTTTGCTTATTTGCTATTAGCACTTATTTCAGGGACTTTTTGTAAATGTTGGGATCCCTATAAATAGGACCCCAATCCCACTTGAGATGGCTAATGAAGTATTGATAAAAGTTTGCCACAAGGATTTGTGCATCTCTCTCTCTCTCTAGCTCTCTCTCTCTCTCTACTTCTCTCTCACTGAAAGGGGCGAACCCTTCTCTCTCTCCTCCCCCCTCTCTCCCAATTTCGCCCCCTCTCTCTCCTCCCTCACTTGCCACATCACCCTCCACCTCAGCATCCCACCCTTTCACCTCCCCAAGACCCATTACTCCCCTTTAGTGTCTCCACTTCCCAAGCAACCTTTCCTCTTCCCCATACAATCTTCCACCTTCCCAAGGGAGAATCCCATCTCCTAGACAACCTTTCCCCTACCCAAAGCAACCCTTCCCATTCCCTAGGCCCCCCATTAACCCTTCCATTAATCCACCACCCACACCCAAGAGACACCCCCATTCCCCTAGGCCATTTGCGCCCCCACCATCCACCACCTCCCAGCCCACTCCCCCCACCAGGTCCGCCCCCTGCCAACCTCCCCCTCTCCCCTCTCACACCCCCAAAACCTCCCTCCCACATCCACAACCAGCAACCTTCCACCCCTCTTTGCTACCCCTCCATCCCTTACCTTCCCATCTCCACCAACAACCCCCCCTTCTTTAACACTGCCCAGTTAGCAGGTAGCAGATTGGGACCCGACTTGCAGAACCTGCCCCGGAGTCATACGGAATCACCTGAAGACGTACCATACATCTCCGGAAAGATCGTCGAGATAGCTTCGCAGTCGAGGTGGTCTCGTCGGAATCCGACATCCCTACTGTCCGGAGGGTCCATTCTTGTGCGGTTGCGCCAGATTTGAGCCAGAACCTGAGGTCCGTTTAGCAGAGCCTACACCGACGTCAACAGCGCAAATCAGCCTAAACTCTCTTCTGGGAGTTGCTTCTTCTCTACGTCCTCAACGCTCCCAAGGTGGTCTCGCCTCGTTCCGACTTTGACACAGTGCGTGGCATTCGTTCTCCCACTACTGCGCAGATCAGGGGCCACCCAGTCTACCCAGATTGTGTGTCTACCTTGCAGAGCGTGCCACGCCCAACCTGTTCGTCGTCGGCCCAGGACATCTTCAACAACGTTGTGCCCCTTGACGACACGAAACCAACCCAGGTGGTTTTGTTCCATTCTAATCTCGGTGCAGAGAATTCCAACACGGCCTTCGCCTCCCTATCTGGCGGTCCTCCCAGAAATCAGAAGCTCACTACATCTGCGACTACGCCCGGATCGGGAATCCAATGGAGTCCATCTTTTGAGGGTACTTAGACCTCTCTGTCGGCCATCCGACCGAGTTGGTCCCGCCTCATTCGGAGTTCTACAGCGAGCGTACCGGTGACTGCACCACGGCGGCGCAGATCTGCCCAGCGAGACAGGTTCGTGCATGACCTCTTCGTCGGCCGGCCACGCCCTCCAGCGACCTCAGAACAAGGCCAAACTTTCAGGAGCACCCCTGGAATTCTCCAGAAACATTTTGGTGCTAGCAGCGTCATGTTCGAAGTCCCGTGCGTGGGGTACCTTTCAGAGCTTCGCGGTTCTGTCCTATAGGACAGCGTGTAGTGGTGTCTAATCTCCCCTCCCCGCCTGGCCGGCTTAGCCCCCCTCCCTACGTGGAGGTAGTGTTTGTGTGTAAACCTTACTTCCCCACCCCTAGTCCAACCCTCCTGTGTGAGGAGTAGTGAATGTAATTAATTTCAACAGGTTGAAGCTTCATCGACGCAGCGTGCGGGTGGCCCACGCTTCCCCGCTCGCCCTCGTCTCCTGCCGGGATCGGTGTATTCACACCGATCAGGTGAGCTTTGGGTTGCACTACTCTACTGGAATTTCTTTGCTTGTTTAGTAATACCTCTTAGTGCCGTCGGTCGGTGAGTGAGTGCCCGATCTCAAAAATATCTTCGATTTAAGCGACCACCGCGGAGTGAGTTGAGAGTGCGACCCTACATCCCACGCCCTCGGCGTGCCAGCCGCCCTTGATATTGGGCATCCCTGGCCCATTGGGGTCCATCCCTAGCTGGCCATACCCTTGGAACATTGAGGCCCAACGTCGGATCCTCACCACCATCGCCGGTCCACCTACGGACCCGAGTGTGCCTACGCGCGTGAGTCCGCTTGTGTTACGTTGCCTAATTGTTGTGTTGCTTGCAATCTTAGGTCCAAGGGGTGGTGTCGCATCAAGTGGTATCAGAGCAAGTTTTAGACTTGTCTCTAACGAGAAATTTCTTTACCTGTCCAATTTCTAACTGATCAAGATATCCATTTGCTCCAATTTTTTTATTTGGATTTGGAAAAGTAAAAATAGGAAAAATGATAAAATAAAAACCTCTTAGTCTTTTATTCCTCGCGCCCAAGATTACGAGAATAAAGGGGGTATTTAACCCTAGCGTGGGATGGGTGGGTCTAATATCGAATTTGATTGGTAGAATAGAAATGTAGGTCTAAGACAGGCTTCACGAATATAAAATACGTAAACGAACTTCGAATATTTATCTTTTTACTTTACCTTTATCCGGTAGAGAAAAAAAATAAGAAATTAAAATCTCCTTTTGGGGGAGAAGGATGGATTGTTAGTGTGGACGATTTAGAAGATATAATTGGAATGTTTATGAAGGGTTCAGAATATTCCTCTAAGGTCTTTGCTTTGTCTTTGTCAGTGTGTCCTCTTGTGCATGTCTACCCGTAGTGGTGCCTTGTTTCGGACCGACCCCTCATCCTCGGCTCCCCCTATGAATCCCAATTCCCAAGGCAACCAAGATATCCCTAGGGAGGCACCCCAAGCTCCGATAGATCAGATGGAGACTACCCTCTACCTCATCCTCGAACAGCTAGCTGGTCTTACCACCCAGATGGATAGACTCGAGGAAGCTAGGGCCCCACCCAGGAACCATGTCCAAAGAGCTCCCCCTCCACACGCTGAATTTGATAGAGAGGGTTTGGAGAACGACCACTACGAAGAGAATGAGAGGCCCCGCCAACCTCGACATCATGAGAGGCGACCTCGAGAAGACCCGGATGATTACCTCTTAAAAATGATTAGGGTGGAAGCTCCAAACTTCGATGGGTCCCATAACCCACATGTCTACCTAGAATGGGAGAGTGTCATGGACCAATACTTTGATTGGTACCCTATGACGGAAGATAGGAGAGTTAGGCTTGCAAAAATGCACCTTACCAAACTAGCCAAGACCTATTGGATGAGTGTGGAGAGTAGAAAGAGGATTAGGCGGGAAGAACCCATTCATACCTGGGAAGACATGAAAGCCCAACTAAGATTCAAGTACCTCCCCAACTCCTACACCCAAACTCTCTTAGACGAATAGCAATGCCTCACCCAGGAGGGAAAAACCGTGGTAGAATACATTGAACTGTTTGACTCCTACCTTCTAAAGTGTGGAGTACATGAAGAGTTGGCTGTCACCCTATCATGATTTAGGAATGGTCTCCACCCATACATCAAGAGAGAACTATTTATGAGGGATGTGGATTCCCTTGAGTTGGCTTATCAAATTGATGAGAACATCACCTCCTATTTCATCCGGCATGGTCTAGCCATTTAATTTTGAGTCCAATGTAATTTTTATTTGAGTCATTGATGTAATTTTAATTTTATTAGAGTCATGTCCCTAGGTCTAGCATTTATTTTCCTATGTTTGAGTGTCATTAGAATGTGTAATGTGCTAATTGGGCCCATTTCTTCGGGCTTAGCCGAATGAGCTCCCCTACCCCTTCGGTTATTTGTCAATGAGTCTTTTGTCAGGGTCTTTTGTAGAAATGTGAGTTTCCTATATATAGGACCCCATTTCCTCCATTTGAACTTAATGAATGAATGAATACAAAGCCTTCTATTTGAGTGTTCAAATCTAGTTTAAGGAGTGATTCCTCTAGTTTTTGGGTGAGAGACCCTAGGGGAGAGATTCCCCACCCATTCCCCTCTTAATCTCTCTATTTCACCCCTCTTTCTCTCTCCTCCAACCCCAATTTCGAATTTCCTTCTCTCTCCTCCCCTCCCCAACCACCTCCACTAGCTACCCACCTCATTCAATACCCCTCCACTTCCCCAAGTTGCCATTACTCCACTTCCATTGTCCCTAGGTGGCATCTCCTCCACTTCCAACATAATCTCCTCCCTCCCAATGCAATGCCACTAGTTCCCACACAACCCTCCACCTCCCTAGGCCAATTCAAATTTGAAATCCACCTTCCCTCCATGTTTTGGCCGCCCCCCTCTCCTCCCTTCTAGTCTTGGTCGCCCCTCTCATCTCCCTCCATTCACCTCCATTGACTCCACCTTCCTCTACCTCCAGCTGAGGACTTGCCCCACTGCCCCTCCCATCCTCTTCCTATCTCCATTAGCATTCCCCATCCCTCCATACACACTACTTCTTCCACCCCATCACCCCTTTCATACATACACCTCCCCCATCTCCTTCTTTAGAAGCCAACACAAGAGCTGCAGGTTGCTGTCCACAGGTTACAGACAAATCAGTCTGTTGCAGCGACCACCACGATGCCATCCGAACGAGTTTGAAGACACAAGAGCTATCGTTGGAAGCGTCTCCGGGTCTTCTTCGCAACAGAAGTGGTTTCGTCTTCATCGGAGCTCGGGGCTGTTCAGAAACTCCGTTCTCCCCCGACTGCGCGGAACAGATCCTGCTGAGCAACAGAACCGGATTGAGAGTCCTGCCACGTCAAACCTCGGAGGAATCAGTCTACCATTTCTTCTACAAAGTTCTACTTCTCCCTGTCTATTTTCAGAATCAGGAAGCGGAGTTCCATTTGGCCTCCGGTGTCCGAAGTTACCATTTTTTCTCTCTGCTGCGTCGCTCTGCTACAACACAGTCTGCTTCGACCTGTCAGCAGTGTTCGGCGTCCTCAGACCTCTCCCGACATCGGAAGGCTTCCCCGTCAGTTTTTCTGCGAAGAGAACTTGACTACGATTCCAACGACTCCAACGGTGCCTGATTTCAACAACGGGAGCGGCCGGAGTACCCTCTGCATCCTACTGTTGGAAGTCAGTCCCTGCTAGTCCGAGAAACAGAGGTCCTGTTCCATCTTCTGCCCCGATCGGTAGCTTCTCCAGAAGAAATCACAAAAATTCTGAAGCATTCCCCTTCCTGTTACGAAGCTTTTGCCACTGACCTCGCCATCAGCGAAATTCGTGAGTGGAATCTATAGCTGCAACACCAACCCACTATCTCTGTTCGTAGACAGTTGGCAGACTCGGCATCCACTATTAGTCGTTGTTCTTGCCTCGCCTTCCCCATCCCGCTTGGCCGGCTGAAGGCCCCTCCCTGCGTGGAGGTATTATTATTTGTAATTGCTTTAATCCCCACCCCAAGATCCCCCTCCTGCGAGAGGTGTAGTGGTGTACTTTGTTTGGGCAGATCAAGCTTCCCCGGCGCGGCATGTGGGGAACCCACGCTTCCCCGCTCGCCCACGTCTCCGACTCGGGGCCGGTGTCCTCACACCGGTCAGGTATAAGCTGAACCCTCCCTGAATATTTGTGTTTTATTAGTATCATCTCTTAGTTCAGCCGGCAAGGAAGAGAGTGCCCGATCCCGTGATTCCCGATCGCGAGTGGCCACCGCGGATTGAGTGAGGAGAGACCCCCGTACCCTCAAGGCACGGTGTCCGCCCCACTGATGTGGGTGCTCCGATCCAAGGGAGGGGAACTCATTGGCCAAGTCAATCACCCTAAGTAGCATGGTTTAGACTCTCAAATCCACCCTACCATCATTTAGTCACCACGGGAAAAGGGTTGTGTTGCGATATCGGTCCGCCAACATCGAGTCCGCCAATTTGTAAGTGAGCTTGCAAGTCTAGGTCCAAGGTTCATTTGGTTGTTACTAGTACACCCTTAGGTCGTGTCACATCAAGTGGTATCAGAGCAAGTCATTGACTTGTCTCTATCAAGTCAAGTCCATGGGCACGCTTGCATTAGAGTTCTCATCAGATCGTTCCATGCATTATCCACCTCCCATTGTCATTGAGTCTACAGACCAAAAGGCCCAAATTCCCATCATATCCCAAGCATACCTACCTAATGGGAGCCCCACAGAAATTGACTTCATCTACATGGTAGAAGATAATTGGGTATCCCCCGAAATTGTAGCCACCCTCTCTACGACCGGACAAATTGTGCACAACGGAGACCTAGTCTTCGTTGAATTTCATAAATGGTTTGGAGAAATCAAATACTTTGATGGAGCTTGGTGTCAAATTGGTACTTTGAAAGGCCCTTGCATAATCCTAGGAAAACAATGGCTTGATGAACGGAATACCACCTTCCACCCATTGCGTTGGTCTTGCCTAGTTCATCCCCCACATCTCCCGGGAGCCTATGGTTTCAACAACCTTTTGTTCCCTCACCCACCGGAGCCCCATACCCGGCCACCATGCCCTCTCAACCCACTACAAAGAATGAATGAGGTCATGAGTGAACATGAGGAGAACCCGGCCCACAAAACCAAATCCCCGGGATTGGACACCAACACAAATCTCTTCCCCACATTCAAGGAAATTCATACCCCAATCAATAAGGAAGAAAGACATCAACTCATCCCCGTCCAAACAAACACATGCCTCCCCAAATCACTCAATCTCACGCAAAAGGTTGTGACCGTAGGAGAACTCATCATCAAATGGCTCAAGCAAAATCCCATCCCTCATGCCTTATACTTTCAAACCCCAACCATGGAGCACCCTTTCCAATTAGCACCCATTAACTCCTATCACACCACATTCCAATCCTACTATGAGGTAAATGGTTGGGATGATCTCCTCAAGGGTTTAGAATGGCAACTAAAGTTGACTTGCTTATTGACCATAGGAGCGGCCCACCCAAGAAGACTTAGTCTCATCCACCCATGTGATGGTTCTATCACCTCAGTCTTCACCATTGGTTGCTACACTAGTGACCTCCTTCTCATTCTCCCCATGGATGAAGAACCCATCATGGTCCCCTCCACTACCATTAAAATCCCAAGTACCTTGATCAACTGGCCCACTAAAGACCTTAGTAAGGATGACCCACCATGCATAGGCCATGTGGACATAGAGTTCCTTCCTCTAGGAAGCCCAGTCCATGACCCCTTTGATTCCTTCCAATGGGAGCTTAGTTACCCATGTGATACACTCACCTTACCCACAACTCACATTTCCCTACCCCAACCAACCATGTTGGACCAAGATCACCTCTTACAAGACTTGGACTACACAAATGGAACCATCGCCATAGATAACGTCTGCCTAGGAAACAAGAAAGAGCCCCTCTCCATAATGCCCACCTTCCTAGATATGTTTGACCCTTTTACATGGAAGTTCAAAGGTCATCCCACACCCATACACATAGAAGTGATCTTTGGGATAGGAATGCATAAGTCTTGGCACACCACATCACTTGGCATGATTCATAAGACGGTTCCATTCATTCACATCACCCACATGTCAAGTAGGAAGCATGAATGGGCCATTTTCGGATGTAATGGTCCACCGCCATTCATCATGAGTCTTAAGCATGATAGGTGCATTCTTGGATGTCCAGGTCCCCCGGCATTTACCACCCCTTTGCATGATAGAGCTACATTTGGAGGTCCAGGCCCTCCTATCTTCACTAATCTTCATAGGGAGTCTAGACATGCTAGGTCCACATTTGGGTGCCCGGGACCCCCAACATCCAATAGAGTGCCAGCATTCACCAACTATGTCTCAGGATTGCATACTTGCAAGCCCATCATCAAAGGTAAAAAGATTTGTCAAAGGCGAATTGATACCCGCAAAAGAAACCTAGACTTCCAAGAGGGTGACTATCTGATGGTCAGGATAAAGAGGCTCTTCCCTAGAGTCGCCTTTACACTCAGGGATCGTGAGACTGGACCCTTTAAGGTCTTGGGGTGATTGAGTATATATGCCAATGAGTTGTTCCTTCTGAAGGAATGTGGGGTCAACCCTCATTGTAGTGTGGCGGACCTTGTGCCCTGCAAGGGCCCCGCGGTGGCACCTAGCGAGGATATTGAGTCCATACCCCCCTTTAAGAGTGACCCCACCAATAAGAATCCCCTTCTAACCTTGAGAGCCCGGCATGAGCACAAAGATTTGATACTGGTTGAACATAACGACACCATCAGGAGCAGGGCAATCCAACAGTATCTTATGAGGTGGAAGGACCGACCACGATGGTGGAGACATGGGCGAGCTAGGAAAGACTCTTACTCGACGGAGTCGAGTTCTTCGCACCCCGGGAGTATGATGAGAACATCACCTCCTATTTCATCCGGCATGGTCTAGCCATTTAATTTTGAGTCCAATGTAATTTTTATTTGAGTCATTGATGTAATTTTAATTTTATTAGAGTCATGTCCCTAGGTCTAGCATTTATTTTCCTATGTTTGAGTGTCATTAGAATGTGTAATGTGCTAATTGGGCCCATTTCTTCGGGCTTAGCCCAATGAGCTCCCCTACCCCTTCGGTTATTTGTCAATGAGTCTTTTGTCAGGGTCTTTTGTAGAAATGTGAGTTTCCTATATATAGGACCCCATTTCCTCCATTTGAACTTAATGAATGAATGAATACAAAGCCTTCTATTTGAGTGTTCAAATCTAGTTTAAGGAGTGATTCCTCTAGTTTTTGGGTGAGAGACCCTAGGGGAGAGATTCCCCACCCATTCCCCTCTTAATCTCTCTATTTCACCCCTCTTTCTCTCTCCTCCAACCCCAATTTCGAATTTCCTTCTCTCTCCTCCCCTCCCCAACCACCTCCACTAGCTACCCACCTCATTCAATACCCATCCACTTCCCCAAGTTGCCATTACTCCACTTCCATTGTCCCTAGGTGGCATCTCCTCCACTTCCAACATAATCTCCTCCCTCCCAATGCAATGCCACTAGTTCCCACACAACCCTCCACCTCCCTAGGCCAATTCAAATTTGAAATCCACCTTCCCTCCATGTTTTGGCCGCCCCCCTCTCCTCCCTTCTAGTCTTGGTCGCCCCTCTCATCTCCCTCCATTCACCTCCATTGACTCCACCTTCCCCTACCTCCAGCTGAGGACTTGCCCCACTGCCCCTCCCATCCTCTTCCTATCTCCATTAGCATTCCCCATCCCTCCATACACACTACTTCTTCCACCCCATCACCCCTTTCATACATACACCTCCCCCATCTCCTTCTTTAGAAGCCAACACAAGAGCTGCAGGTTGCTGTCCACAGGTTACAGACAAATCAGTCTGTTGCAGCGACCACCACGATGCCATCCGGACGAGTTTGAAGACACAAGAGCTATCGTTGGAAGCGTCTCCGGGTCTTCTTCGCAACAGAAGTGGTTTCGTCTTCATCGGAGCTCGGGGCTGTTCAGAAACTCCGTTCTCCCCCGACTGCGCGGAACAGATCCTGCTGAGCAACAGAACCGGATTGAGAGTCCTGCCACGTCAAACCTCGGAGGAATCAGTCTACCATTTCTTCTACAAAGTTCTACTTCTCCCTGTCTATTTTCAGAATCAGGAAGCGGAGTTCCATTTGGCCTCCGGTGTCCGAAGTTACCATTTTTTCTCTCTGCTGCGTCGCTCTGCTACAACACAGTCTGCTTCGACCTGTCAGCAGTGTTCGGCATCCTCAGACCTCTCCCGACATCGGAAGGCTTCCCCGTCAGTTTTTCTGCGAAGAGAACTTGACTACGATTCCAACGACTCCAACGGTGCCTGATTTCAACAACGGGAGCGGCCGGAGTACCCTCTGCATCCTACTGTTGGAAGTCAGTCCCTGCTAGTCCGAGAAACAGAGGTCCTGTTCCATCTTCTGCCCCGATCGGTAGCTTCTCCAGAAGAAATCACAAAAATTCTGAAGCATTCCCCTTCCTGTTACGAAGCTTTTTCCACTGACCTCGCCATCAGCGAAATTCGTGAGTGGAATCTATAGCTGCAACACCAACCCACTATCTCTGTTCGTAGACAGTTGGCAGACTCGGCATCCACTATTAGTCGTTGTTCTTGCCTCGCCTTCCCCATCCCGCTTGGCCGGCTGAAGGCCCCTCCCTGCGTGGAGGTATTATTATTTGTAATTGCTTTAATCCCCACCCCAAGATCCCCCTCCTGCGAGAGGTGTAGTGGTGTACTTTGTTTGGGCAGATCAAGCTTCCCCGGCGCGGCATGTGGGGAACCCACGCTTCCCCGCTCGCCCACGTCTCCGACTCGGGGCCGGTGTCCTCACACCGGTCAGGTATAAGCTGAACCCTCCCTGAATATTTGTGTTTTATTAGTATCATCTCTTAGTTCAGCCGGCAAGGAAGAGAGTGCCCGATCCCGTGATTCCCGATCGCGAGTGGCCACCGCGGATTGAGTGAGGAGAGACCCCCGTACCCTCAAGGCACGGTGTCCGCCCCACTGATGTGGGTGCTCCGATCCAAGGGAGGGGAACTAATTGGCCAAGTCAATCACCCTAAGTAGCATGGTTTAGACTCTCAAATCCACCCTACCATCATTTAGTCACCACGGGAAAAGGGTTGTGTTGCGATATCGGTCCGCCAACATCGAGTCCGCCAATTTGTAAGTGAGCTTGCAAGTCTAGGTCCAAGGTTCATTTGGTTGTTACTAGTACACCCTTAGGTCGTGTCACATCAAGTGGTATCAGAGCAAGTCATTGACTTGTCTCTATCAAGTCAAGTCCATGGGCACGCTTGCATTAGAGTTCTCATCAGATCGTTCCATGCATTATCCACCTCCCATTGTCATTGAGTCTACAGACCAAAAGGCCCAAATTCCCATCATATCCCAAGCATACCTACCTAATGGGAGCCCCACAGAAATTGACTTCATCTACATGGTAGAAGATAATTGGGTATCCCCCGAAATTGTAGCCACCCTCTCTACGACCGGACAAATTGTGCACAACGGAGACCTAGTCTTCGTTGAATTTCATAAATGGTTTGGAGAAATCAAATACTTTGATGGAGCTTGGTGTCAAATTGGTACTTTGAAAGGCCCTTGCATAATCCTAGGAAAACAATGGCTTGATGAACGGAATACCACCTTCCACCCATTGCGTTGGTCTTGCCTAGTTCATCCCCCACATCTCCCGGGAGCCTATGGTTTCAACAACCTTTTGTTCCCTCACCCACCGGAGCCCCATACCCGGCCACCATGCCCTCTCAACCCACTACAAAGAATGAATGAGGTCATGAGTGAACATGAGGAGAACCCGGCCCACAAAACCAAATCCCCGGGATTGGACACCAACACAAATCTCTTCCCCACATTCAAGGAAATTCATACCCCAATCAATAAGGAAGAAAGACATCAACTCATCCCCGTCCAAACAAACACATGCCTCCCCAAATCACTCAATCTCACGCAAAAGGTTGTGACCGTAGGAGAACTCATCATCAAATGGCTCAAGCAAAATCCCATCCCTCATGCCTTATACTTTCAAACCCCAACCATGGAGCACCCTTTCCAATTAGCACCCATTAACTCCTATCACACCACATTCCAATCCTACTATGAGGTAAATGGTTGGGATGATCTCCTCAAGGGTTTAGAATGGCAACTAAAGTTGACTTGCTTATTGACCATAGGAGCGGCCCACCCAAGAAGACTTAGTCTCATCCACCCATGTGATGGTTCTATCACCTCAGTCTTCACCATTGGTTGCTACACTAGTGACCTCCTTCTCATTCTCCCCATGGATGAAGAACCCATCATGGTCCACTCCACTACCATTAAAATCCCAAGTACCTTGATCAACTGGCCCACTAAAGACCTTAGTAAGGATGACCCACCATGCATAGGCCATGTGGACATAGAGTTCCTTCCTCTAGGAAGCCCAGTCCATGACCCCTTTGATTCCTTCCAATGGGAGCTTAGTTACCCATGTGATACACCCACCTTACCCACAACTCACATTTCCCTACCCCAACCAACCATGTTGGACCAAGATCACCTCTTACAAGACTTGGACTACACAAATGGAACCATCGCCATAGATAACGTCTGCCTAGGAAACAAGAAAGAGCCCCTCTCCATAATGCCCACCTTCCTAGATATGTTTGACCCTTTTACATGGAAGTTCAAAGGTCATCCCACACCCATACACATAGAAGTGATCTTTGGGATAGGAATGCATAAGTCTTGGCACACCACATCACTTGGCATGATTCATAAGACGGTTCCATTCATTCACATCACCCACATGTCAAGTAGGAAGCATGAATGGGCCATTTTCAGATGTAATGGTCCACCGCCATTCATCATGAGTCTTAAGCATGATAGGTGCATTCTTGGATGTCCAGGTCCCCCGGCATTTACCACCCCTTTGCATGATAGAGCTACATTTGGAGGTCCAGGCCCTCCTATCTTCACTAATCTTCATAGGGAGTCTAGACATGCTAGGTCCACATTTGGGTGCCCGGGACCCCCAACATCCAATAGAGTGCCAGCATTCACCAACTATGTCTCAGGATTGCATACTTGCAAGCCCATCATCAAAGGTAAAAAGATTTGTCAAAGGCGAATTGATACCCGCAAAAGAAACCTAGACTTCCAAGAGGGTGACTATCTGATGGTCAGGATAAAGAGGCTCTTCCCTAGAGTCGCCTTTACACTCAGGGATCGTGAGACTGGACCCTTTAAGGTCTTGGGGTGATTGAGTATATATGCCAATGAGTTGTTCCTTCTGAAGGAATGTGGGGTCAACCCTCATTGTAGTGTGGCGGACCTTGTGCCCTGCAAGGGCCCCGCGGTGGCACCTAGCGAGGATATTGAGTCCATACCCCCCTTTAAGAGTGACCCCACCAATAAGAATCCCCTTCTAACCTTGAGAGCCCGGCATGAGCACAAAGATTTGATACTGGTTGAACATAACGACACCATCAGGAGCAGGGCAATCCAACAGTATCTTATGAGGTGGAAGGACCGACCACGATGGTGGAGACATGGGCGAGCTAGGAAAGACTCTTACTCGACGGAGTCGAGTTCTTCGCACCCCGGGAGTATGATGAGAACATCACCTCCTATTTCATCCGGCATGGTCTAGCCATTTAATTTTGAGTCCAATGTAATTTTTATTTGAGTCATTGATGTAATTTTAATTTTATTAGAGTCATGTCCCTAGGTCTAGCATTTATTTTCCTATGTTTGAGTGTCATTAGAATGTGTAATGTGCTAATTGGGCCCATTTCTTCGGGCTTAGCCCAATGAGCTCCCCTACCCCTTCGGTTATTTGTCAATGAGTCTTTTGTCAGGGTCTTTTGTAGAAATGTGAGTTTCCTATATATAGGACCCCATTTCCTCCATTTGAACTTAATGAATGAATGAATACAAAGCCTTCTATTTGAGTGTTCAAATCTAGTTTAAGGAGTGATTCCTCTAGTTTTTGGGTGAGAGACCCTAGGGGAGAGATTCCCCACCCATTCCCCTCTTAATCTCTCTATTTCACCCCTCTTTCTCTCTCCTCCAACCCCAATTTCGAATTTCCTTCTCTCTCCTCCCCTCCCCAACCACCTCCACTAGCTACCCACCTCATTCAATACCCATCCACTTCCCCAAGTTGCCATTACTCCACTTCCATTGTCCCTAGGTGGCATCTCCTCCACTTCCAACATAATCTCCTCCCTCCCAATGCAATGCCACTAGTTCCCACACAACCCTCCACCTCCCTAGGCCAATTCAAATTTGAAATCCACCTTCCCTCCATGTTTTGGCCGCCCCCCTCTCCTCCCTTCTAGTCTTGGTCGCCCCTCTCATCTCCCTCCATTCACCTCCATTGACTCCACCTTCCCCTACCTCCAGCTGAGGACTTGCCCCACTGCCCCTCCCATCCTCTTCCTATCTCCATTAGCATTCCCCATCCCTCCATACACACTACTTCTTCCACCCCATCACCCCTTTCATACATACACCTCCCCCATCTCCTTCTTTAGAAGCCAACACAAGAGCTGCAGGTTGCTGTCCACAGGTTACAGACAAATCAGTCTGTTGCAGCGACCACCACGACGCCATCCGGACGAGTTTGAAGACACAAGAGCCATCGTTGGAAGCGTCTCCGGGTCTTCTTCGCAACAGAAGTGGTTTCGTCTTCATCGGAGCTCGGGGCTGTTCAGAAACTCCGTTCTCCCCCGACTGCGCGGAACAGATCCTGCTGAGCAACAGAACCGGATTGAGAGTCCTGCCACGTCAAACCTCGGAGGAATCAGTCTACCATTTCTTCTACAAAGTTCTACTTCTCCCTGTCTATTTTCAGAATCAGGAAGCGGAGTTCCATTTGGCCTCCGGTGTCCGAAGTTACCATTTTTTCTCTCTGCTGCGTCGCTCTGCTACAACACAGTCTGCTTCGACCTGTCAGCAGTGTTCGGCGTCCTCAGACCTCTCCCGACATCGGAAGGCTTCCCCGTCAGTTTTTCTGCGAAGAGAACTTAACTACGATTCCAACGACTCCAACGGCGCCTGATTTCAACAACGGGAGCGGCCGGAGTACCCTCTGCATCCTACTGTTGGAAGTCAGTCCCTGCTAGTCCGAGAAACAGAGGTCCTGTTCCATCTTCTGCCCCGATCGGTAGCTTCTCCAGAAGAAATCACAAAAATTCTGAAGCATTCCCCTTCCTGTTACGAAGCTTTTGCCACTGACCTCGCCATCAGCGAAATTCGTGAGTGGAATCTATAGCTGCAACACCAACCCACTGTCTCTGTTCGTAGACAGTTGGCAGACTCGGCATCCACTATTAGTCGTTGTTCTTGCCTCGCCTTCCCCATCCCGCTTGGCCAGCTGAAGGCCCCTCCCTGCGTGGAGGTATTATTATTTTTAATTGCTTTAATCCTCACCCCAAGATCCCCCTCCTGCGAGAGGTGTAGTGGTGTACTTTGTTTGGGCAGATCAAGCTTCCCCGGCGCGGCATGTGGGGAACCCACGCTTCCCCGCTCGCCCACGTCTCCGACTCGGGGCCGGTGTCCTCACACCGGTCAGGTATAAGCTGAACCCTCCCTGAATATTTGTGTTTTATTGGTATCATCTCTTAGTTCAGCCGGCAAGGAAGAGAGTGCCCGATCCCGTGATTCCCGATCGCGAGTGGCCACCGCGGATTGAGTGAGGAGAGACCCCCGTACCCTCAAGGCACGGTGTCCGCCCCACTGATGTGGGTGCTCCGATCCAAGGGAGGGGAACTCATTGGCCAAGTCAATCACCCTAAGTAGCATGGTTTAGACTCTCAAATCCACCCTACCATCATTTAGTCACCACGGGAAAAGGGTTGTGTTGCGATATCGGTCCGCCAACATCGAGTCCGCCAATTTGTAAGTGAGCTTGCAAGTCTAGGTCCAAGGTTCATTTGGTTGTTACTAGTACACCCTTAGGTCGTGTCACATCAAGTGGTATCAGAGCAAGTCATTGACTTGTCTCTATCAAGTCAAGTCCATGGGCACGCTTGCATTAGAGTTCTCATCAGATCGTTCCATGCATTATCCACCTCCCATTGTCATTGAGTCTACAGACCAAAAGGCCCAAATTCCCATCATATCCCAAGCATACCTACCTAATGGGAGCCCCACAGAAATTGACTTCATCTACATGGTAGAAGATAATTGGGTATCCCCCGAAATTGTAGCCACCCTCTCTACGACCGGACAAATTGTGCACAACGGAGACCTAGTCTTCGTTGAATTTCATAAATGGTTTGGAGAAATCAAATACTTTGATGGAGCTTGGTGTCAAATTGGTACTTTGAAAGGCCCTTGCATAATCCTAGGAAAACAATGGCTTGATGAACGGAATACCACCTTCCACCCATTGCGTTGGTCTTGCCTAGTTCATCCCCCACATCTCCCGGGAGCCTATGGTTTCAACAACCTTTTGTTCCCTCACCCACCGGAGCCCCATACCCGGCCACCATGCCCTCTCAACCCACTACAAAGAATGAATGAGGTCATGAGTGAACATGAGGAGAACCCGGCCCACAAAACCAAATCCCCGGGATTGGACACCAACACAAATCTCTTCCCCACATTCAAGGAAATTCATACCCCAATCAATAAGGAAGAAAGACATCAACTCATCCCCGTCCAAACAAACACATGCCTCCCCAAATCACTCAATCTCACGCAAAAGGTTGTGACCGTAGGAGAACTCATCATCAAATGGCTCAAGCAAAATCCCATCCCTCATGCCTTATACTTTCAAACCCCAACCATGGAGCACCCTTTCCAATTAGCACCCATTAACTCCTATCACACCACATTCCAATCCTACTATGAGGTAAATGGTTGGGATGATCTCCTCAAGGGTTTAGAATGGCAACTAAAGTTGACTTGCTTATTGACCATAGGAGCGGCCCACCCAAGAAGACTTAGTCTCATCCACCCATGTGATGGTTCTATCACCTCAGTCTTCACCATTGGTTGCTACACTAGTGACCTCCTTCTCATTCTCCCCATGGATGAAGAACCCATCATGGTCCACTCCACTACCATTAAAATCCCAAGTACCTTGATCAACTGGCCCACTAAAGACCTTAGTAAGGATGACCCACCATGCATAGGCCATGTGGACATAGAGTTCCTTCCTCTAGGAAGCCCAGTCCATGACCCCTTTGATTCCTTCCAATGGGAGCTTAGTTACCCATGTGATACACCCACCTTACCCACAACTCACATTTCCCTACCCCAACCAACCATGTTGGACCAAGATCACCTCTTACAAGACTTGGACTACACAAATGGAACCATCGCCATAGATAACGTCTGCCTAGGAAACAAGAAAGAGCCCCTCTCCATAATGCCCACCTTCCTAGATATGTTTGACCCTTTTACATGGAAGTTCAAAGGTCATCCCACACCCATACACATAGAAGTGATCTTTGGGATAGGAATGCATAAGTCTTGGCACACCACATCACTTGGCATGATTCATAAGACGGTTCCATTCATTCACATCACCCACATGTCAAGTAGGAAGCATGAATGGGCCATTTTCGGATGTAATGGTCCACCGCCATTCATCATGAGTCTTAAGCATGATAGGTGCATTCTTGGATGTCCAGGTCCCCCGGCATTTACCACCCCTTTGCATGATAGAGCTACATTTGGAGGTCCAGGCCCTCCTATCTTCACTAATCTTCATAGGGAGTCTAGACATGCTAGGTCCACATTTGGGTGCCCGGGACCCCCAACATCCAATAGAGTGCCAGCATTCACCAACTATGTCTCAGGATTGCATACTTGCAAGCCCATCATCAAAGGTAAAAAGATTTGTCAAAGGCGAATTGATACCCGCAAAAGAAACCTAGACTTCCAAGAGGGTGACTATCTGATGGTCAGGATAAAGAGGCTCTTCCCTAGAGTCGCCTTTACACTCAGGGATCGTGAGACTGGACCCTTTAAGGTCTTGGGGTGATTGAGTATATATGCCAATGAGTTGTTCCTTCTGAAGGAATGTGGGGTCAACCCTCATTGTAGTGTGGCGGACCTTGTGCCCTGCAAGGGCCCCGCGGTGGCACCTAGCGAGGATATTGAGTCCATACCCCCCTTTAAGAGTGACCCCACCAATAAGAATCCCCTTCTAACCTTGAGAGCCCGGCATGAGCACAAAGATTTGATACTGGTTGAACATAACGACACCATCAGGAGCAGGGCAATCCAACAGTATCTTATGAGGTGGAAGGACCGACCACGATGGTGGAGACATGGGCGAGCTAGGAAAGACTCTTACTCGACGGAGTCGAGTTCTTCGCACCCCGGGAGTATGATGAGAACATCACCTCCTATTTCATCCGGCATGGTCTAGCCATTTAATTTTGAGTCCAATGTAATTTTTATTTGAGTCATTGATGTAATTTTAATTTTATTAGAGTCATGTCCCTAGGTCTAGCATTTATTTTCCTATGTTTGAGTGTCATTAGAATGTGTAATGTGCTAATTGGGCCCATTTCTTCGGGCTTAGCCCAATGAGCTCCCCTACCCCTTCGGTTATTTGTCAATGAGTCTTTTGTCAGGGTCTTTTGTAGAAATGTGAGTTTCCTATATATAGGACCCCATTTCCTCCATTTGAACTTAATGAATGAATGAATACAAAGCCTTCTATTTGAGTGTTCAAATCTAGTTTAAGGAGTGATTCCTCTAGTTTTTGGGTGAGAGACCCTAGGGGAGAGATTCCCCACCCATTCCCCTCTTAATCTCTCTATTTCACCCCTCTTTCTCTCTCCTCCAACCCCAATTTCGAATTTCCTTCTCTCTCCTCCCCTCCCCAACCACCTCCACTAGCTACCCACCTCATTCAATACCCATCCACTTCCCCAAGTTGCCATTACTCCACTTCCATTGTCCCTAGGTGGCATCTCCTCCACTTCCAACATAATCTCCTCCCTCCCAATGCAATGCCACTAGTTCCCACACAACCCTCCACCTCCCTAGGCCAATTCAAATTTGAAATCCACCTTCCCTCCATGTTTTGGCCGCCCCCCTCTCCTCCCTTCTAGTCTTGGTCGCCCCTCTCATCTCCCTCCATTCACCTCCATTGACTCCACCTTCCCCTACCTCCAGCTGAGGACTTGCCCCACTGCCCCTCCCATCCTCTTCCTATCTCCATTAGCATTCCCCATCCCTCCATACACACTACTTCTTCCACCCCATCACCCCTTTCATACATACACCTCCCCCATCTCCTTCTTTAGAAGCCAACACAAGAGCTGCAGGTTGCTGTCCACAGGTTACAGACAAATCAGTCTGTTGCAGCGACCACCACGATGCCATCCGGACGAGTTTGAAGACACAAGAGCCATCGTTGGAAGCGTCTCCGGGTCTTCTTCGCAACAGAAGTGGTTTCGTCTTCATCGGAGCTCGGGGCTGTTCAGAAACTCCGTTCTCCCCCGACTGCGCGGAACAGATCCTGCTGAGCAACAGAACCGGATTGAGAGTCCTGCCACGTCAAACCTCGGAGGAATCAGTCTACCATTTCTTCTACAAAGTTCTACTTCTCCCTGTCTATTTTCAGAATCAGGAAGCGGAGTTCCATTTGGCCTCCGGTGTCCGAAGTTACCATTTTTTCTCTCTGCTGCGTCGCTCTGCTACAACACAGTCTGCTTCGACCTGTCAGCAGTGTTCGGCGTCCTCAGACCTCTCCCGACATCGGAAGGCTTCCCCGTCAGTTTTTCTGCGAAGAGAACTTAACTACGATTCCAACGACTCCAACGGCGCCTGATTTCAACAACGGGAGCGGCCGGAGTACCCTCTGCATCCTACTGTTGGAAGTCAGTCCCTGCTAGTCCGAGAAACAGAGGTCCTGTTCCATCTTCTGCCCCGATCGGTAGCTTCTCCAGAAGAAATCACAAAAATTCTGAAGCATTCCCCTTCCTGTTACGAAGCTTTTGCCACTGACCTCGCCATCAGCGAAATTCGTGAGTGGAATCTATAGCTGCAACACCAACCCACTGTCTCTGTTCGTAGACAGTTGGCAGACTCGGCATCCACTATTAGTCGTTGTTCTTGCCTCGCCTTCCCCATCCCGCTTGGCCAGCTGAAGGCCCCTCCCTGCGTGGAGGTATTATTATTTTTAATTGCTTTAATCCTCACCCCAAGATCCCCCTCCTGCGAGAGGTGTAGTGGTGTACTTTGTTTGGGCAGATCAAGCTTCCCCGGCGCGGCATGTGGGGAACCCACGCTTCCCCGCTCGCCCACGTCTCCGACTCGGGGCCGGTGTCCTCACACCGGTCAGGTATAAGCTGAACCCTCCCTGAATATTTGTGTTTTATTAGTATCATCTCTTAGTTCAGCCGGCAAGGAAGAGAGTGCCCGATCCCGTGATTCCCGATCGCGAGTGGCCACCGCGGATTGAGTGAGGAGAGACCCCCGTACCCTCAAGGCACGGTGTCCGCCCCACTGATGTGGGTGCTCCGATCCAAGGGAGGGGAACTCATTGGCCAAGTCAATCACCCTAAGTAGCATGGTTTAGACTCTCAAATCCACCCTACCATCATTTAGTCACCACGGGAAAAGGGTTGTGTTGCGATATCGGCCCGCCAACATCGAGTCCGCCAATTTGTAAGTGAGCTTGCAAGTCTAGGTCCAAGGTTCATTTGGTTGTTACTAGTACACCCTTAGGTCGTGTCACATCACAAATAGCCCGAGATACGGAGAGATTTTTTAGGAATCCTAAGTTTGCCTCTCCTCGCCCAGCTGAACCCAAAAATATGGGCCCCCGACCCCACCTTCCTCCCCTATTGAGGACTCTTATCCCCAGTGGGGGAACTCCTACTCGACCTTACCATCAACCACCCAATCCCACCCCCACCAAGGCAACCCCAGCCAACCCTCCTCCCCGAAGAGAGGAAACCCCTAAAGGAACAACCCCAGGGAGTAGTTCGATAAAATGCTTTCGATGCCATGGTTATGGTCACATTGCCACCCAATGTCCGTCCAAAGGATTGTCCAGCCTTATCATTGAAGGAGGGCCTACCCCATCCCAAGGAGAGCATGAGAGCATGGTTGAGGAGTATGAGGCTGCCTTGGGTTGGGAAGAAGAGTATGAGGAACAATTCTATGAAACGGGCTTAGATCACGACCCTCCTCCCGCCGACTCCCACTTAGGTGTGATTAGGTGCACCCTCACCAAATCACAAGAGGAGGATTGGCGTAGGACCTCCATTTTTCACACCTACCTCAAGATGGGGAGCCATGTTAGGAAAGTGATCCTAGATAATGGGAGTTGTGTCAACGCCGTGTCTCCTGACACCGTTAAGCTTCTTGGGCTTACTACCACACCCCACCCCAAGCCATACCGGGTCTCTTGGATTAACAACCACTCCATCCCAGTCAACACTTGTTGCCTTGTCCCCATCACCTTCTCATCCTATCAAGGACAAGTTTGGTGTGACATTATACCCATGGAAGTAGGGAGCATCCTACTAGGGAGGCCCTGGATCTATGACGTCAATGCAATCATCCTAGGAAAGCCCAACACATGCACTTTTGAACATGAGGGGGAAACCATCCGCCTCAATGCCTCCCCACCTCGAAAGGAACCTCCCTCCAAGGGGCTTCTCCCTTCACCACAATCCAAACCACCTCAAAACCCAGGGATCCCACACCCACCAACCCAACCAGCTTCCCAAGAACCTACCCAAGAAAAGCCAACTAGAAAAGTCAAGGGCCTGCATCTCATCACGAGAAAAGAACTGGAGGAGGAGGTTGCCCAAGGAACACCCTTGTGTGCAGTAGTCATATGCCTTGGAGAGTCAACTCCCTCCAACCCCCACCCAGTGGAAATACACCCTCTCCTGGAAGAATTTAAGGATGTGTTCCCCAATGAACTCCCTGAACAACTGCCACCCATGAGGGATGTTCAACATGCTATCGACCTCGTCCCAGGAGCCACCCTCCCAAACCTTCCCCACTATCGCCTCAACCCCACATAGCATGCTGAATTGAGGAGGCAAGTGGAAGAACTTATTAGGAAGGGCTTTCTCCGCCTTAGCAAAAGCCCTTGTGCTGTCCCGGCCCTTATCACACCCAAGAAAGATGGGACATGGCGAATGTGCATCGATAGCAGGGCCATTAACAAGATTACCGTCAAATACAGGTTCCCCATACCTAGGCTTGACGATATGCTCGACATGCTAGCCGGAGCCACCATTTTTTCCAAAATAGATCTTAAAAGTGGCTACCATCAGGTTAGGATAAGGCTAGGAGATGAATGGAAAACAGTCTTTAAAACCAAAGATGGACTCTATGAGTGGCTAGTGATGCCTTTTGGGCTATCAAATGCCCCGAGCACCTTTATGCGCCTGATGACGGAGGTCCTTAGACCTTACATTGGAGTTTTCTTGGTGGTCTATTTTGATGACATCCTTATCTACAGCCAGTCCAAGGAAGCCCACCTCAGCCATCTTAGGCAGATCTGCACTACCCTTAGGAAAGAGAGTCTCTTCGTCAACTTGGGAAAATGTCATTTCATGACCAAATCCATTACTTTCCTTGGATATGTGGTCTCCATCAAGGGAGTGTCCATGGACCCCGAAAAGGTCCAAGCTATCCTTGACTGGCCAGAGCCCCGCACTCTCCACGAGGTCCGGAGTTTCCATGGGTTGGCCACCTTCTATCGGAGATTTATCCGTGGGTTCAGCATGGTCACAGCCCCCATCACATATTACCTTAAGAAGGGGACGTTTGCATGGACCAAGTCTGCTTCTAGGGCCTTCCAAGAGCTCAAGGAAAGGATGACCCAAGCCCTGGTATTATGCCTCCCTGACTTTTCCAAAGTCTTTGAGGTGACTTGTGATGCCTCCGGGGTAGGGATTGGCGGGATCCTCAGCCAAGAGGGACACCCAGTGGCCTACTTTAGTGAGAAATTGTGTGATGCCAGGGTAAAGTACTCCACCTATGACAAAGAATTTTATGCCATGGTACAATCCCTCCGGCATTGGAGGCATTATCTCTTGCCCAAAGAGTTTGTCATATTTTCTGACCACGAGGCCCTGAAATATCTCAACTCCCAACAGAAACTGAATGCCCGACATGCCCGCTGGGTCGAATACATCCAGTCCTACGCTTTTGTTATCAAGCATAAGGCTGGGAGTGAGAATCGTGCCGCAGATGCACTCAGTAGGAGGGTCTCCTTGTTGGCTACCATTCGGGTGGAAGTCATAGGGTTTGAGAGAGTCAAGAATGAGTACCCTGATTGTCCGGATTTTGGGCCTATCCATACCACCCTGACCACCCAATCACCTAGAGAACACCAAGGTTTCATCCTAGAGGACGGGTTCATCTTCAAAGGCCATAGACTTTGCATACCTAGAACATCCCTGCGGGATTTCCTAGTCTGGGAGTTGCATGCAGGAGGCCTGGCTGGACATTTTGGAGTGCACAAGACCATTGCTATGGTTGAGGGTCAGTTCTATTGGCCAAGTCTCAAGAGGGATGTAGCCAAAATTGTGGGATAGTGTCGCATATGTGCCTCAGCCAAACAGATAAAACAGAACACTGGCCTATACACCCCACTCCCTGTCCCTGATCGTCCATGGCAGGATTTAAGCATGGACTTTGTCTTGGGCCTACCTAGAACTCAGAAGAAGCATGATTCCATCTTTGTCGTAGTGGACAGATTTTCAAAAATGGCCCATTTCATCCCCTGTTCAAAAACCTCTGATGCCTCCCATGTGGCCCGCCTATTCTTCGATGAAGTAGTTCGCCTCCATGGCCTACCCAAAACCATCATTTCTGATAGGGATGTCAAATTCACCAGCTATTTCTGGAAGACCCTCTGGCACCTAATGGGGACGCTTCTCAAATTCTCCACAGCCTATCACCCTCAAACTGATGGCCAGATCGAAGTCGTCAATCGAAGTCTTGGGAACCTCCTTCGGTGTCTTGTTGAGGATCACCCAGGGAATTGGGATCTTATTCTACCCCAGGCAGAGTTTGCCTACAACAACTCATTGAATAGGTCAATAGGGATGAGCCCATTTGAAGCCGTGCATGGGTACAAGCCTAGAAAGCCTACAGATCTCATTCCTTTGCCTACACATGCTAGAGTGTCTATTAGTGCTGAATCTTTTGCCCAACACATGAAAGAATTGCATGAGGAAATCCGCAAACACATCAACAAAAGCAATGAGGTGTATAAGAAATCGGCCGATTCCCACCGACGCCACCAGGAATTTCGTGTAGGTGACTTTGTGATGGTGAGAACTGAGAGACTTTTCCCTGGGAATGTCTCCAAACTGAGGTTGCGTGGATCAGGCCCCTTCCAGGTTCTGAGGCGGATCGGCACAAATGCTTACGTGTTGGACCTCCCCGAGGAGTACGGAGTAAGTCCCACATTCAATGTGACTGACTTGGTGCCATACAGGGGTCCCACGGTGACACCTAGTAAGGAAATCGAGCTTGTTCCACCCCTTGAGAGAGCCACCACCCGTGAGAAAGTTCCACCAAGCCAGAGGGGCCAACGTGAGCAAGTAGAGCGGATATTGGATGAACAGGTCACCATCACCCGGAGCAAAGCATACGAGCGATACTTGGTCAGGTGGAAGGGCCGGCCCCCTTCGGACGACTCATGGGTGAGCAGGGAGGATCTTCAGCAGCTAGACCCTGACCTCCTGGAGCGATATCGCAGCCGAGTGGACCCTTTCTCGACAGAGTCAAGCTCTTCATAGCCCGGGGGAGTTGATGGGGACATCACCCATGATTCCCTCTGGCTCGACACCTCTCTCCCTCCCGGAGACGGGTAGGGTGCGGCTCCACGACTGGACGGGTCCACCTCGACACTTGGGCTTGCTATGTGGGTCATCTTGATGTATTTTCTCCTTTTAGGTGAGTCATTTTGATGTAATTTGCCTTTGTTTTGAGTCAAGTCCCTAGGTTATTATGTTATTTACCTAAGTTTGTGTCATCATGTTGGGCTAGAGTGTCGTATGGGCCCATTTAGGTGGGCCTGGCCCAGGGGCGCCCCCTCCCTTCCCCACGTCTTTTGCTTATTTACTATTAGCACTTATTTCAGGGACTTTTTGTAAATGTTGGGATCCCTATAAATAGGACCCCAACCCCACTTGAGATGGCTAATGAAGTATTGATAAAAGTTTGCCACAAGGATTTGTGCATCTCTCTCTCTCTCTCTAGCTCTCTCTCTCTCTCTCTACTTCTCTCTCACTGAAAGGGGCGAACCCTTCTCTCTCTCCTCCCCCCCTCTCTCCCAATTTCACCCCCTCTCTCTCCTCCCTCACTTGCCACATCACCCTCCACGTCAGCATCCCACCCTTTCACCTCCCCAAGACCCTTTACTCCCCTTTAGTGTCTCCACTTCCCAAGCAACCTTTCCCCTTCCCCATACAATCTTCCACCTTCCCAAGGGAGAATCCCTTCTCCTAGACACCCTTTCCCCTCCCCAAAGCAACCCTTCCCATTCCCTAGGCCCCCCATTAACCCTTCCATTAATCCACCACCCACACCCAAGAGACACCCCCATTCCCCTAGGCCATTTGCGCCCCCACCATCCACCACCTCCCAGCCCACTCCCCACACCAGGTCCGCCCCCTGCCAACCTCCCCCTCTCCCCTCTCACACCCCCAAAACCTCCCTCCCACATCCACAACCAGCAACCTTCCACCCCTCTTTGCTACCCCTCCATCCCTTACCTTCCCATCTCCACCAACAACCCCCCCCCTTCTTTAACACTGCCCAGTTCGCAGGTAGCAGATTGGGACCCGACTTGCATAACCTGCCCCGGAGTCATACGGAATCACCTGAAGACTTAACATACATCGCCGGAAAGATCGTCGAGATAGCTTTGCAGCCGAGGTGGTCTCGCCAGAATCCGACATCCCTACTGTCCGGAGGGTCCATTCTCGTGCAGCTGCGCCAGATTTGAGCCAGAACCTGAGGTCCGTTTAGCAGAGCCTGGACCGACGTCAACAGTGCAAATCAGCCTGAACTCTCTTCTAGGAGTTGCTTCTTCTCCACGTCCTCAACGCTCCCGAGGTGGTCTCGCCTCGTTCCGACTTCGACACAGTGAGTGGTGTTCGTTCTCCCACGACTGCGCAGATCAGGGGCCACCCAGTCTACCCAGATTGTGTGTCTATCTTGCAGAGCGTGCCACGCCCAACTTTCTCGTCTTCGGCCCAGGACGTCTTCATCAAAGTTGTGCCCCTTGATGACACGAAACCAACCCAGGTGGTTTCGTTCCATTCTGATCTCGGTGAAGAGAATTCCAACACGGCCTTCGCCTCCCTGTCTGGCAGTCCTCCCAGAAATCAGAAGCTCACTACATCTGCGACTACGCCCGGCTCAAGAATCCAATGGAGTCCATCTTTTTAGGGTACTTAGACCTCTCTGTCGGCCATCCGACCGAGTTGGTCCCGCCTCATTCGGAGTTCTACAGCGAGCGTACCGGCGACTGCACCACGGCGGCGCAGATCTGTCCAGCGAGACAGGTTCATGCATGACCTCTTCGTCGGCCGGCCACGCCCTCCAGCGACCTCAGAACAAGGCCAAATATTCAGGAGCACCCCTGGACTTCTCCAGAAACATTTTGGTGCTAGCGGCGTCGCGTTCAGAGTCCCGTGCGTGGGGTACCTTTCAGAGCTTCGCGGTTCTGTCCTATAGGACAGCGTGTAGTGGTGTCTAATCTCCCCTCCCCGCCTGGCCGGCTTAGCGCCCCTCCCTGCATGGAGGCAGTGTTTGCGTGTAAACCTTACTTCCCCACCCCTAGTCCAACCCTCCTGTGTGAGGAGTAGTGGATGTAATTAATTTCAACAGGTTGAAGCTTCATCGACGCAGCGTGCGGGTGGCCCACGCTTCCCCGCTCGCCCTCATCTCCGGCCGAGATCGGTGTATTCACACCGATCAGGTGAGCTTCGGGTTGCACTACTCTACTGAAATTTCTTTGCTTGTTTAGTAATACCTCTTAGTGCCGTCGGTCGGTGAGTGAGTGCCCGATCTCAAAAATATCTTCGATTTGAGCGACCACCGCGGAGTGAGTTGAGAGTGCGACCCTACATCCCACGCCCTCGGCGTGCCAGCCGCCCTTGATATTGGGCATCCCTGGCCCATTGGGGTCCATCCCTATCTGGCCATACTCTTGGAACATTGAGGCCCAACCTCGGATCCTCACCACCATCGCCGGTCCATGTACGGACCCGAGTGTGCCTACGCGCGTGAGTCCGCTTGTGTGACGTTGCCTAATTGTTGTGTTGCTTGCAATCTTAGGTCCAAGGGGTGGTGTCGCATCACCTTCATTGGCATCTTCCTTGTCATCTACTTTGATGACATTCTCATATATAGCCAAACCAAGGAAGCCCACCTAGATCATCTCAAACAAGTTTGCACCGTTCTTAGGAAAGAAAGTCTCTTTGCCAACCCTGGGAAGTGTCATTTCTTGACCAATCAACTAGCCTTCCTAGGATTTATTGTCTCATCCCAAGGGGTATCCATGGACCCCGAGAAGGTCCAAGCCATTCACGAGTGGCCTGAGCCCAAGACCCTCCATGAGGCCTGAAGCTTTCACGGGCTAGCCACTTTCTATAGGAGATTCATCCGTGGGTTTAGCACTATCACCGCTCCTATCACGGATTGCCTCAAAAATGGCACTTTTGGGTGGACTAGGGCAGTCTCCAAAGCATTCCTAGAGCTCAAGGAAAAGATGACCCAGACCCCGGTCCTTTGCCTACCAGACTTCTCAAAAGTCTTCGAGGTCACTTGTGCTGCATCCGGGGTAGGGATTGGAGGCATTCTTAGTCAAGAAGGCCACCCAGTAGCCTATTTTAGTGAGAAACTTTGTGAGGCTAGGACTAGGTACTCCACATATGACAAAGAGCTTTACGCTGTGCTTCAATCCCTTCGGCAATGGAGGCACTATCTCCTATCCAAGGAGTTTGTGATCTTCTCAGACCACGAGGCCTTGAAGTACCTCAACACCCAACAAAAGCTCAATGCCCGCCATACCCGTTGGGTAGAATACATTCAAGCCTATACCTTTGTCCTCAAGTACGAGATGGGTAGTAAGAACCGTGCCGCCGATGCGCTAAGTAGGAGGGTAGCCTTACTTTCCACTATCCAGGTGGAAGTCACCGGATTTGAAAGAATCAAAGGGGAATATCCAAATTGCCCCAACTTTGGGAATCACTACAACACCCTCTCCACTCAGCCCAACAATGAACATGATGGATTCATACTCCAAGAGGGGTATCTTTTCAAGGGAGCTAGGCTATGCATACCCTGGACTTCACTTCGGGACTTCTTAGTTTGGGAGTTACACAGTGGTGGCCTAGCTAGTCACTTTGGGGTCCAAAAGACCATAGAGCTAGTTGAGAGGCAATTTGATGCGGGACGGACCACGGACTCGACTCCAATTAGGAATGCAATCCTCGGACTCTAAACAAGCTCGCGATCATCCTTTTTCGAGGGAAGCGTCGGACGTGCGCAGTTGAGAAACCGACAAGAGCTAGGGTGGTCAATTCTCTCTTGTGCCCGGATCGGGTCACGGGATGGTCTCGCTCTCTCCCACAGCAGCAGTGAATAGCAGTATATAGCGAGCTAGATTAACCTAACATGCTCTCTAACAGTGGCATAAACAAGCATATATGAAATAAAGCAAAGTGCCAAGCAAGGAGCGAATACGATACCTCCACGCTCTCGGCGTGGGGAAGACGGTCCCGGCCGAATTCGGTAACTCCCGGTAACAGTAATGAATTAAATTACAGCAATGAAATATCACCCACTCCATGCAGGGAGGTAAAGGGCTACACAAGTGGGCCCGGGAGGACCGATCTCGAGTTGACGGGCTGCACTTGATCACCCCGTCGGCACAGTTCGGACGGCGTATGCTGCTGGTTGTGGGGCCCACGTGCTGGTCGGTGGGGCCGTGTGGGACCGGGGAGGCACCACTATGGTGGAGATGCCTGGAGGGGCACTTCCTGGGATGGTGACGCGCTGGTTCGCCGGCCGGAGGCCGGGCGGCTCCGATCGGCACCGATCGGAAAGAGTGCCCACGGATCTGCTGCTTCTATTTTCAGGAGCGCATTCCGGTGAGATCGGCTGCTGCGATCAATCCTGAGGTCTGATTGAAGCATAGAAGGTATCGTTGGAAAGCTCTTTCGAAGTAATTTGATCTAGGGCCAAATAGATTAATTGGATCTTCACGGATCTGGCCTTAGTCTATTTTTGAAGTTGCTGTTGGACAGTGCCCGAAATCTTAGGGCAGCAGAGAAGTTTCCTGAGAACTACCTTTGACTGTGGGGTAAACCTCAGATTCAGACCTCGAGATCTTCATGAAAGTTGTAGAGGGGAGAGAAAGTAAAATGGAAATATTTTTTGTGAAGGGTTTTGTTGAGGTTTGGATGGGGAAAGGTATTTTAGACTAGTGGATGGTCGAATCTGGACAGAGGTAGATCGAACTGTAGAGGGATCTGAAAGTGAATTTTATAAAATAGGTGGAGGCCTGTGAAAATTCCAGGAAAATTCTTGGGTAGAGGGGATGGTGGGTAGAACCTCCAGTAATTTTGGGGGTTCCAGAAAAAATCAAAAAGGGGATCAAGAAGGCAAAACTCAGGGTGGCTATGACTAGATCTGAACAAAAGGCAGAACTGGTGGGTGGAGATGCACGAAAATGGAAAATTATAAAACGGGGCTATAATTTTTTTTCACTTTTTATGAAGGGTTATGATGAACCCTAGAACGTACTCTGAAAATATCAGCTCCAGAAGATGAGAGAATTGGGAGCTAAAATTCTCGGAGTGGCCTTCTTTCCAGCAAGACAGAACCTAGACAGAACTTCCGACGGTGGCTCGTGGCGGCTCGATGGCGGCACGAACGGCGGTGGCGGCGGCACAGAATGAAATTAGATGTGAAGGGGCTAAGATAGAAGGGTCACAACTCTGAAATACAGAGGAGCGAGATTGAATTCCAGAGGGAGAGGGAGAGGGGCGCACCAGCTCTTGGACATTCAACAATTTCTTCTCTTCATTAATTCACAAATAATAGAAATACATGGCTTATATAATAAATGGAAAAAGACCATGAATACCCTCAGATCTAGGATCTGGAGGGGCATTTAAGGGACATCACATTTGGTCCAAACAAAATAAAAAAAATCAATTCCTAATTAATTCTAAAGGGAGGGGCGCCCCCTTGACCAAGGGGGAGGGTAGGTGGCCTACCCTTGACTTTCCAACCCATTTGTCTCCCATGTGGTCAATTAGCATTCAACCCTTCTAGATGGCCACTTAGGATAGTTGACCAGCCCCACATGACTTAGGTGGACCAATGGGAAAGGAGGGAGGGCCCCCTAGCTGGACCTACTACACATTTGCACAAAAACCCACTAAGACTTACAATTGCGTACCCATATAACACAAGGGTATACATACAAAGGACATAAATGCAAACAAAAGGTGGACGGTCTTGCTTCGATGTCCCCATCACAATTCCATTGGCCCAGTCTCAAGAAGGATGTGGCCCATATTGTGGGACAATATCGCATTTGTGCCTCAGCCAAGCAAGTGAGGTAAAACACTGGACTTTACACACCCCTTCCCATCCAAGATCGACCTTGGGAGAATTTGAGCATGGACTTTATCCTTGGCCTACCTAGGACCTTATGCAAACATGATTCCATCTTCGTCGTTGTTGATAGGTTCTCTAGGATGGCCCACTTTATCCCTTGTGACAAGATTTCGGATGCTTCTAGGGTCGCCCGATTATTCTTTGATGAGGTGGTCCGACTCCATGGACTACCTAAAACCATTGTGTCCGACCGAGATGTGAAATTCACCAGTTACTTTTGGAAAACCCTCTGGCATCTAATGGGAACCCTCCTCAAATTCTCCACCGCTTATCATCCACAAATAGATGGCCAGACTGAGGTCGTCAACCGAAGCCTTGGGAACTTGCTCCGTTGTCTAGTAGGGGACCACCCTGGGAATTGGGATCTCCTCTTATCTCAGGCTGAGTTTGCCTACAATGATTCCATCAATAGGTCCATAGGCAAGAGTCCATTTGAGGTAGTACATGGTTATAGGCCTAGAAAACCCTCAGATCTTATTCCCCTTCCCCCACATGCTAGAGTGTCAGTCTGAGCTGAGTCCTTTGCACAGCATATCAAAGAGTTGCATGATGACATCCGCAAGCATATAGGGAAGAGCAACGAGGCTTACAAAAGACAAGCAGATGCTCATCGGCGCCACTGTGAGTTCCAAGTGGGAGACTCGGTGATGGTGAGGACGGAGCGGCTCCTTCTGGGGCCAGCCTCCAAGTTGAGGGCACGAGGGTCAGGACCCTTTCGAATTCTGAGATGACTAGACAGTAACGCTTATGAGCTGGACCTATCTGAGGGTTTTAGGGTACACCCTACCTTCAACGTGGCAGACCTGGTACCCTATAAGGGCCCCACGGTGGGACCTAGTGAGGAGTTTGAGCCTTTACCCTCCCTTGAGAGAGACACCCACGGTGTGACTCTACCTCCTACCTTGAGAGGCCGACGTGAGCAAGTGGAGGCAATACTGGATGAGCAGAGTACCATTACTAGGAACAGGGTATACCAGCGTTACCTAGTGAGGTGAAAGGGCCGTCCCCCGACCGACACTTGGGTGAGACGGGAAGACCTGCTGTGCCTTGACCCGGGCATTTTGGAGCACTACCACAGTCAGGCGGACCCATACTCAACGGGGTCGAGTTCTCCTCACCCCGGGGGATTTGATGAGGGCATCTCACAGCGCTCTCTTTGGCTCGGATCGCCTGCATCATTTTGAGGAAGCCCAGCTATGAGATCACATGTTATTTTCCTTTTCTTTGAGTCATATCTTATGTACTTTCCTTTATTGAGTCATGTTGTTTTAGTCATTTCTCTTGTTATGCTTATTTGAGCCTTAGTACCTTAGTTATGGGCCCATAGGATTGAGTCTAGGATATGCTTGGTCTTTTATCTAAATTGTCAAGGGTACTTTGGTCATGTAAAGAGTGGATGCATATATATAGGCCCCATCTCTCCTCATGTACTCAACTTTTTGATGAATCAATTTGAATAGAAGCAACGCCCAAATCTTACTCTCCTCCACCAAATTTCTCTCTTCTCTCTCTCTCACTATCTCTCTCCCTCTCTCTCCTCAAGGAAGGGGGCGAACCCCTCTCTCTCTCCCCTTCTCCCACCTACCACCTAACTCCCCCTCCCTCATTCAAGGCCCTCCCCAACTACCTACCACCCCAATAACTCCACCCCAGCCCCAAGATAGATTCCACCAATCCAAACCCCACCACCCAACCACCAACTACCCCATACACTTCCCTAGGCACATCCCCACCTCCCCAAGGCTGAAGGAGTGTCTCCCAAGGCCAAATTTGAATCTCCCTCCCATCTCACAACCCCCCCTACCAGGTTTTGGTCACCCAAACCAGCCCCCTACCCAGCCCAAGTTCGCCCTCCACCTCCTCTCCAACCCACCCTCTCTCTAGTGCACAACCACCCCCATCACCTCCTCCAGTAGCTCCAACCCCTCCACCCCATCCCTGCCACCCCAGCCTTCTTGGAGACCCCAGCCACGTCCTCCCCTCTCCCCTATCCATCAGCCATCATTCCCTTGCTGTGCTACCCCCCCTCCTACTTCATTTGTCATTACAAGGTTGCAGCTCCGAGTAGCAGATCGCAGGCAGCAAGCTTCGGTCCAGCGAGTCGCATTGTCTCCGGCCCTTCCCTGATCCTCCTGGTGGGAAGACATATACCTCTGGAAAGGTCGTCTAGAGAGCTTTCCAGGCGAGGTGGTTTCGTCATTGTCCAAGCACCGAGCTGCCGGTGGGAGTGATTCTTCCTCGACTGCACAGAACCACTCAGGCAGAGAACCAGAGCCTCAAATCCAGTTCGACCATGCCTCCCCCTTGCAGATCTGGGCACGAAACTTATCTGAGAGCTTCCCCTTCAAGTCTTCTTCCATCCCCAAGAAGCAGAGCTAAGTTTGGACATCGACATCAAAAGTTACAAATTTTCCATTCCAAGTGCATCAGGTCAATCTTCCCGAGCCAGAATCGACACATCCTTGCTGTTCGGACTTTCACGACCAGCTCCGACTTCTGCCGATAGCACTGTTGGTCCCGACGGAAAGAAGACTCGATCACGATTGCAACGGTACCTGCCTCGCCTCCAACAGAGTACAGGTCAGTTCGTGGCGCCCCCGTCTTCCAGCTGCATCACCCGGAGAGCAACCAGAACCAGTGAAGACCAGCCCTGTTCCAGGCTCTGCCCCGACCAGCGACATCGACATGAAATTACAAAAAAAATCAGGCGACATCCTGGGCTAGTCTGAAAAGTTTCGGCACCAATTTTGACTAATTCTGAGCTCGGCTGAGCCCGTGGAAGTGCCGACATCAACAACCTGTCAAGCTGCCCTTGAAGTTGGCAGAACCGACAAAGCTTTGCAACTCGGTTTCTATCATAGTTTCCCCACCCCGCCTGGCCGGCTTACAGCCCCTCCCTGCGTGGAGGTATTGTTTGGCTATAACACATTAACCCCAATCCCTTGTCCCACCCTCCTGCGTGAGGAGTAGTGTTGTACTTTCTATATTTTCAGGTCAAGCGGCATCGACGCGGCGTGCGGGTGCGTACCCATGCCTCCCCGCTCGCCCTCATCTTTCGGCTGGGATCGGTGTCTTCACACTGATCAGGTGAGTGACTGGTCCCTACCTTGCTGTTCCATGCTTTGCTAGTTTAGTATTGTCTCTTATGCCCGTCGCTCAGTGAGGGAGTGTTCGGACCCGTAAGTGATCATTTGTGCGCCCGCCGTGGATTGTGAGTGAGAGCCACCCAACCCCACGCCCCGGCGTGCCAGCTGCCCACGAAGTTGGGAATTTCCAGACCCTTAGGGGTCAGCCTAAGCCAACCTAGTCGTTTTAATATTTGGGTCCCACCTCGGACCCTCGCCATCATCCCCCCGGCACCCCCGGGTGATCGTATGAGCCGTGCGAGTGAGCCGCTAACGTGAGTCCGTTGAAAGTGCTTGTATGCTTGTGGATCTAAGTCCTAGGTTCAACAATTCATTCATTTGCATCTTTGGGCTGTGCCACATCAGAAGGGCTAAAGGATGTGTATAAGTGGAGTACACAGAAATAAGAAATAAAGCAGGAACACAAGAATATAACAATTAAATAAACTAACTATAGAGTCCAGTCCAAAGAGTCCAGTCTACAGAAATAAAACGTACCCAATGCCGAGTGAACACTAGGCCCGGCGACCTGGCAACTACGAACCTCTGCATTGCACCTCCGAACCTTGAGGAGGAATCGTCACACCTAAAAAGTAGGGGGTGAGCCTCGTCTTACTGGCTCAATAGGGGTCCCGTGGAACCCCAACCGTAAATAACGACGGTAACGGAAAGTAGCAACAATAGCGGAAACAGCAAACACGGTGGCCGGTAAAATCTTAGCTCTACAGCTACTCCTACTGTACCAGGAAGCACACCCCGATCTCATAGTCAGGGGACCACCGGACTAACGAGAAAACCCTGGCTACGCTGCCAGGAGAAACACCACGACAACGCTGTCGCGGAGGCCTGTCCTCGCTGACTAAGGCCTAGCCCAAGACCACGCGATCTGGGAACACGGTCACGACCTCGCTGTCGTGAACCCGGAGCTGTCTTGGGAAAACCCTCGGTAATGCTACCAGAAACCCTAGACCTCGGTGTCGGAAGGACACCCAGAAACCACTAAAAAATACGGGAAAACCCATCTCTTGTGATAGGAAGACTGCTCACTAGAAGTAAGGTCGGATGCGTCCACTGACGTCTTAGTTCGAGCCTCAGGTGTCTCCCTCTGACCCAGTGGGAAAGTGATACACTGTACTAGTAACCACGAAACAAGGGTCTAGTCGGGGTTGTGCTCATCAACACGTGTCCGAAGTCCCCGACCATGTGTGCACACACTAACTGACTGCACGTGTCAGGCCCTGTAGCTAGTTTTCCTCCCTGCCCAGACTCGAGCTGCTACAGGGGAGGCCCTACGGTGACCAGCCTATAAACCGTCTCTCCCGGGTGTAGCTCTCCACCTACTCTCTAGTGGGTATGCACACGCGTGCAAAGGTAAGCTACGACTAGTGGGGGCGCACTGAGTAAAATGACTCTCGAAAGAAACCTTGAAATACGAATAGGCTACACATGAGCCATGTAGTAAATTAGCTCAAAAAATAGGTGGCACGATGCCACCAGACTCTGGGCAGTCTACTAAACCTATTAAACCCAACGGCCCTCGAGTCACAAGACTCGGGTCAAGGCCGTTGCGCAGGACAGCCCCATGCCGTCAATCTGGCCTACCCCTAGGTCAGAAACCACGATATGATGTAGCTTATAAGGCGGGACGTAACCGTCAACTTAATCCCTTCAAAAGGAACCTAAGAAATCATCCATCCCCAGGCTAGGTAATTGGACTCGTAGTCCACAGGCGATACGCATGGCCCACACAAAAACCGCTTTCCGGAGAAGCCTACGACGTGAGGGAATAACCTTCCGCACTCATGCCGATATGCGGCGACTCGATTAAGCATAACACGGAAGCCCGGAACACGAAAGGTCACCCGGACCCCTAAAACCCACAGGCATGCTAATCGAGGAAAACGGTAACTCCGAACACCCAAAAACACGGCCACAGTACTCACGGGGTGTCCGGGACATTTACGGGGCCAAAGGTCAGTCATTGGGTCTCAACCGGACTGATCAGAACCCAAAACGGGCAATGGGGCAGGTGTCGGTTGACCAATGGGCTTGGGTCGGTCGACCAAAGCACCCTGCGTCTGTCGATCGACCGAACCAGCCCGGTCAGTCGATCGGCGCGACCAGGCGGTGTCGACGCAGCGCAGCTGCGTTGACCTCCCTCAGTAGCGGTCGGTCGACCAGCCCGCTAGGGTCGGTCGACCAAACCGACACGGTCAGGCACCCCTGCGAACGTTGGTCCGTCGACCGAACTACCTGAGTCGGTCGAACGATTACGACAGAAAATTGATCGGAGCCACCCTAGGGATCTGATTTCCACGCCCACTCGACCCCAGTCAATGGGGAAAACATTGGGGATCATTCCCCGGGTCCCAAAACAAAAAAATGGGAGGAAGCAAGTGGGAAAACGTCGATTGATTCGACGAAACCGTCGCACGCCCTACAACATGCATTTTGAACACCGACGAGAAATAAACCCACTCGGCTCACCACGGCCTAGAAAAATCATGGAAAAGAAAGTACATGGGTTAAGGAACCATCCCCTACCTCCACCAAAGATTCCGCGCACCGTGGATGCCATTCCGTGGTGCAACACCCCTTGCACCACCACTGGCGCCCCGAGCTCGCGAACAACTATCACCGCGCCACCGTCCCTCGATCCTTGCCCTGTTCCCACTCCACGCCCTCGCAGCATCCCCACCTCGCACTTGCCCCGCTCCGTCGGTCACCCGGAGAGGAGAGGGAGAGAAAGAGAAGAGGGAGAGAGTGGGGGGGTGAGTTGGTTTAAATAGAAAACCCACGCGCATTTTCTGAAATCCAGAGAATACAAAAATGGGAAAAAATACTTCCCACAATCCTCGAAACATGCACAACGCGATTGCAACGTCTCGGAGCCCGACAACACATCGGTTCACACTGCACAGGGTTCTGAAGGTTCGTTAGACACAAACCTACGTAAAGCCCAAAACACGTTCTGGGACTCACAACGGCGCTTCGAACCCACGGATCCTGATCCAGAAAAATGAAAAAAAAATTGAGGTGTCACAGACCCTCCTTCTTTTCTTTTGTTTTATCGGGCTGAGGTGCAGCTACCTTCTTGCCCTTATCTGTTTGTTGTTCAAATGTTTTGATATCAAGTGTATTTGCTTCCTTAGGCACCGGGCGCCGCTCTGCTGCCTTTGCTTTTTGCATAGTGACATTGGCTGTTGTTAAGGCATGTCTTGCCATGAAAGCTTCAATTTCAGCCACCACATTATTCAGATAGTCAAACGACCGTATCTTTATTCCGATCGTCTTTTCCAATACCTCCCTCCTAAGGTTTTTTTTACAAATTTGTACAATGTCCTCTTGATGCAGGGGCCACTTGCATCTCTTTCCGAGGTTCCTCCACCTCTTAATATAGTCGAGAGCTATTTCATCTGGCCTCTGCTTGGTTGCATATAGCTCAACCATAATGGCTTCTCTCTCGGTGACATGAAATCTTTCTCTAAATTTCTTCTGCACGTCTGGCCAATCACTGATTGATCCGGTCGGCAAGTTGGAATACCATTCAAATGCGAGCCCCGTCAACGAGGACTCGAAGAATTTTAGCAAATATGACTCATCTGTGGCTAAGTCTCCCATGACGGTCATGTAGAACGTAATGTGATCTTTCGGGGACCCCTGCCCATTGAACTTATCAAATTTGGGCGGCTTGCTGATCCTCAGGGGAAGCCTCTTAGCTGCATGAAGTGGCGGATAGGGTACACGATATGCGTCAAAAGCAACATATTCCCCTTCTCCCCACTCGGCTAGCTTCATTTCAATCATCCTCTCGACCATAAGTTTGTTCATGGCAGTCGGTTCATGGCAGTCGGGTGAGGTGGTTAGTAGAACCTCATCTTCTTCAGTTGTCACTACATTGGCAGTTAGCATAGTGACCCCTTTGAAAACCACATGTTTTCCTTTTGCCGCTTCTAACATTTCTTTCACGGCCTCGCTCCTCCTAGTATTCGCCCCTGGCCTTTCGGCTAATCGGGCCAGTTCTTGGGGCCCTTTGGGCAGACTCCCATATATGTCGGCCACTCCGGCCATGTTGCATGCAACAACTCGCATCCCTTTTCTTTGCCTGCAGACTTTCCTCTTTGTCCGACCGGGGAAGGCAGTCTCTCGAATACTGATATTCTTCTTTTCTCCTCCTGTTGGGGAGGGGCTTCATCGGCCTTGTTATCCGGACCATCTTCATACCCATTATCATCCACTGATGATGTCATTTCTCCTTCTCTTTCTTCTTTAGCTGCCACTAGCGAATAATCTTCCTCTCCAGCCACTGCCGCTCGGAGTAATCGCTGTTGGCCTAGTGAGGGGTTTCCCAAACCCCTAAAATAGCTTCTGACCATATTGGTCATTTCTTTTTGATCATGTCCTTGGTGGAGGACGGGGGATAGCTATCGTCCTCGCACTAGAGGGATATAAGCTAGCCGGGCTATCCCAGCAGGTTGATCAAATCTGCTTCCCGCTGTCGGGATATTGGCCTGTCGTGCGCAGGCCTTGAAAGCAACACGGCGTGAAGGATCCACAGCCATCTCATCTCTTCTCGAGGCCAAGCCCCTTTCATTCCTCCTCCCCGCCTCCATGGGTACGGGGTTGCAGCGAACATGTGTATTTTGATGGAAAGGCTGGATCTTTTTAGGGACCCACACCTGCTTGAATTTCTTCCCCCTCGAGCCAACTCTCTCTGGCCTTGGCAGCCTGCCTCCTCTTTCTCAGCTCTCCTATCAGATAGGGCCTGGATGGAAATATAGGTCGGTACAGTAGGGACCACGCGGTCTAGAATCACCTGGGCATCGCGCCTGTCCAGGAAGACGCGGACGCCACCAATAAGTATAGACTTTTCAGATGCTGAGAGTCGCCCGGTGATGGGGGTAGCAGTCTTTCTTCAGAAACTCCCTTGTCGGCGGCTCCCAGGTTTGTTGTTGTAAGCGGGTCAGCCGCCCTGAGCCACATGGTGCACCATACTACTTGCTAACAGAGCCCGACCTCCCAGCAAGACCTTGCAGCTTCGGGTGTGGGGCACTACAAGCTTCTTAACAACAGCTTCTCCAGCCAGCTCCGGGGTTTCCACCTCCAGCATGTTGGTGAAGGTGACCCCCAAGAAGTTGGGGAAGCCGACGACCGGCGGAAAGGTCTCAAAAATAGTAGGTACCGCCAGGTACCCATGCACAGCATGATCGGCCACAATTGCAAGACCAAAGGTCAGGGCAGCAAATCCAGCGGCCATTATCGCTTCCTGTGATCACAAAAATAGGCAAACGATCAGCACACTTTGGGAGGGCCCCAGGGGCCCTCTTATCTTGGCAAAAAGATGAAGAGAGACATAGTCCCACAGGGCGTGCTAGCTTGTGGGGGATGGATTTTTTTCTTCTACTTATCTTTTATTATTATTTTTTTTGGGTTTTATTTGTTTTTAGGCGTGCTAGTCACTCCCGTGACAAATTTTATTATGCGCTCGATCTGACTTGGTCAGATGAAAGTGAAATCCGTGTCGGGACCAAAAGTCCGCCATACCGTAAAGGTTATGACGTTAATTACATCCTCCCAGAAGGAGAAAAACCCTTGATTAATTGCCAAGATAGAGGGCCACTGGGGCTGGATAGATGCAATGCGTACGCAGATTAATAGATAACGATGGTGCAATATGAGACCCGGACATACACTCAGGCACGCAAAGCAGCCATATTTATTATCTTACCCTCGGTACGCGGCAGAGAATTTAGGTCTGAAGACCACCATCACGCTTAGTGAGAGCTTCCGGTCAGACTTAACCTGACCTTCTGAAGATCACTATTCGATATACCGAGAGGTCAGAACAAGCAAGCATACAGTAGAGATAAACGTGCATATCCGTATATATATATATATATATATATATATATATATGTATATGCATATGCATGAAGAGAGCAAACCCAAAAGGGATTCGTAATTGATTTTATCATTATTCTTACTATTTATTCACAAGATGACCATGGGCTGGGCAAAAGGGGGACCATTAATGGGTTAAAGAAGATAGAAGTCAAACCCAAAAGGGATTCGTAATTGATTTTATCATTATTCTTACTATTTATTCACAAGATGACCATGGGCTGGGCAAAAGGGGGACCATTAATGGGTTAAAGAAGATAGAAGTCGACTCAGGATTGCGGGAGTCGACTCTGAAGGTGCGGCAATGGGTCAGCGCAGGGAGGAAAACAAAGGTGACAAATAGGTGAAGTGGCAACTGCTGAAGGCAGCAAAGGTTATTAGGAATAACAAAGAAGAGGATAACCTGGCGTGGCCGATGGCGCGCCGGATCAGCCCACGCCATTTTAGGTGATGGCATATAGAGATGGGGAAAGAGGGGCAAAAGGAAGGAACAGAGTCGACGCCATGGAAACGGAGTCGACTCGAGATGATGAAGGGGACATGTAGGCTTTAGCAGTGAAAAAAAGGCCATAGTGGTGAATAATGGCTTGTAACGGTGAAAAATGACCTATAGGGGTGACAAATAGGTTTGGATGGCGCCGATTGAGGGCGATGGTCACAGAGACACAAAAGGAGGGTAATCTGGCATGGCCGATTGGCGCCCCGGATTAACCCATGATGTTTTAGCAGGACGGAGAGATAGGAGGGACAAAAAGAGACACATAAGGGGAGAGGATAGATTGTAGGGCCAACAAATGGCTCATAAGGGTGAATAATAGACTTTAGTGGTGAACAATAGCCATGTTAGGGTGACAAATAGGGTAAAGTAGCGAGAGTGTGATGACGGCCACGAAGATACGGAAAAAGGGTGATCCGGTGCGGGGGTTTGCGCGTCAGATTAGCTCACGTCGGGTGGAATGGTAGCGACACTGGCTTAAGAGGGGGGGTGGCGCCATTTTAGGGGAGAGGGTCTTCAGACTAAAGCAAACTCGTTTTGAGGCCCAGCTCAAACCGTGGCCCTCCTTTGTTAAAAAAATTTATGATTTATTCAAACTTCAAACATGAAGTTCATTAGAGCAGAAGTTGGTCAGTACAATTTCATGCGAGGTTCATACTCAAGCACAATTTTTGTTGCAGTTCAAGGCTGGCACACGTGCACTACGCCATATGATTATTAACAAAATCATTCCACATTTGTTAACCATTGTAGGTAATTTAATTACTTGTTAGCATCAACAAAATGATCACACGAGAAGGCAAATCATGGGTAAATTTTGGCAGCATTTCCCGTTATCCCGGAGCGTCATGGGGGAAAAGTGGAGACTCACCCATGGGGTTCTGAGGGTAAGTTCCTAACTGTCGGGAGGCCAAACACAACGACCGGCGGACCCGAATGGACGGAGACCCCGACGGCTAGCCTACGAAGGGTTCCGATTATCCATGGGTCATCAACACAAATTCGACCGAACAACCCGAATGGGATGAAGACCCCAAGGGCTAGCCTGCGAGGGGTTCCATGGGCCCACGGGTTACCACAATCCCAATCGGGAAATGTGGATTTAATTTCTGTCGGATAAAAAGATCCATTTGTATTTTCTCTTAGTGACTCACTGGGCTCCACATTATAAGAGAATGGGTCCTTGTGGTCCTCTAGTGATTCGGAAGGAAATGGATTGAGAGGCTCATTTGATAGGGAATGTTCCCCCTCCCCGGTCGATAAATTGATATTCACGTCAATAAAGAAACGTAATAATTAAGGAAAATTTTCATGTTATCCGAGCGAAAAGGAGGGCAGTGAATCATGCTATCGAGCTCATACCCCCCCTTTCTCAGGGATGAAGAAAACTGAGGACCTATAGATTGGCCTTCATCAGAAAATTAACAGCAAGCTGAGACATAGGAAATTAAACTCCCACTGCCTAGGCTAGTTATGAAGATGCACAGACTAAGTGAGATGGGCCCCTGGGTTCACAGTGGGGGAAAGTGTAGAGATGAAACTCTCTCAAGCAATTGGTTAAACACTTAAAAGGGGCAAGTGCATATGCAGCAAGGTCTAGAACTCCCGACGGGACAGGGTGCGATTGGAACGACCGTCATTATCATGGGGTTGAATCAAAGAAATGACATCCCGGCTGTGGGAATTGGCCATACCCCATCCGACTCATGACTGTGAGTGAAGGGGCAATAACAGATCCCATTCCAGATGCTAGTAGAAAGCGTGTATCTCTGACGAGGAGGGGGAATGGGCAATAAACACATAGGGTAAATCGAGGATAATCAATTCATCGAAGAGACCCCGGGGAGGGGGATGAGATTACTGTAGCCCTTGGGGACGGACCAGGGCACGTTTTGTTACGATGATGTGAACATAACAAAAGCAACGGAATGACTGGAAACAACATTGAAAGCACAGTGGAGGAGCATAACAGATGCGAAGGGAAATATTGAGGGGTAGTGAAGGATGCACTACCACAAGTAAATGCAAAGAACAAATGAACATTCAGATCTGATTTCATTACATAGAGGATGCATTAAAGGCTCCCATCACACCACAACGAAAGATCCATCTCTTCTTGCTCCGAGGAGCTCTTGTAGACGTAAACAACCATATCCTTAGAAAGAACATAGAAACAAAAGGAGGAAATGATTTACAGAGGCACAGAGAGGGATTCATACCCAAATACAAGCATTTTTCCTGAGGATCGGCTAAAATATCACATATGCAAACATGGCCAAGCATTTGTCACCCAAGGACTGACTATATTCCATTACAACCTCGAGATGGCAGGGTATACAGAGGGCAAATGCTATAAAATGAAATCGAACGGAGAAGGGAGACCATGGGGCCCATATCATCACCCTTTACATTCTCGGAGTCAAAAGAGAATCAAAAGAGAAGAACAAGGAAGTAATCAGAGCTCCGGTACGCAATCACAACGGGAACCCACCTCTGCTTATGAAAATATAGTATCAAAAACTGACTCCCCTCTCCTCGCTTTCGAGCTCTCCTGGAAAAAACTGGGATGGCGGCTGCTCACTCGAGGGTTTCTCTCCTCTGGGGAACTCTCTTTTCCAATTGCCTCTCTTCCTTTTTTCTTTCTCCGATCCTTCTTGTTTGAGTTGACAGTCTTTGCTAGTAGGGTGCAGAGGGTTTTGTTGAATGCCTCCGCAAGCCCGTTGGCCTGAGGGTTGTAGAGGGATGACATCCTCTAGTCAATTTTGTACTTGTCGGCTAGCATGTACACCTTCTGGTTTCTGAAATGGCTGCCATTGTCGAAGATAATTCGGCTGGGAACTCTGAACCGGAATATTATATTCTGACGGAAGAACCTGGCGACCAGCTCCCCCATCACTACTCTTAGTGTTACAGCCTCTGCCCACTTGGAAAAGTATTTTGTAGCCGCTAAAATATATTTACACCCTGATGAAGATGATCGTAATGGGCCCACCACATCCGTGCCCCATTGGGCTAACGGCCAGCTTAGGATGGTGGGGTGCAGTGGCGCCGGTGGCCTTCTCGGCACGGTGGCGTGTTCTTGACATTTCTGGCATGACTTGGCGAACTTGCAGCGGTCATCAAATATAGTAGGCCAGTAGTAGCCCAATTTCTTTATCTCAATCTTCATTTTCGGACCTGCCTGATGTGCCCCGGCTGATCCGACATGAACCTCTTTCATCACCTGCCAGGCTTCCTCCGTAGACAAGCAGCGGAGTAGGACTTTCTTTTGGGCGTCGGCCATTATTCGAAACAAAGTTCTGTTTCTCATTTCGTAGGAGTCTTTGATTCTAAGTAATTTCATCCTTTGTTCCTTCTCCTTTGACAACTGTTGATGCTGGAACCAATGCAGGAGATGCTCTCGCCAATCAGGCTGTTGACTTTTCTCCATGGCCATTATCTCATTTTCCTCTTCATTTTCTAAGACCTCTATCATGCTGGGGACTTGGCGCCTATTGATGACGGTTATATTCAGGCTCCTATCCGACGGGATTGCCAAGGAACTGGCCAGCTTTGTGAGGGCATCCGCCTGAGCATTTTGTCCTCGATTGATGTGTTTCACTTCAATGAAGTAGAATTTTGCTATCAGGCGCAGCACCAACTGGTGGTAAGGAAGAAGCTCTAGCTTCCGCACTTCAAATTGTCCTTCTACTTGCTTTACGACTAGCATCGAGTCTCCGAACACTTCAAGCATCTAAATTTCCATGGACAAAGCAATTTGCATACCAATAATCAAAGCTTCATATTCTGCCTCGTTGTTTATGTAGGGCTTGTTTATTGAATAGGATGTATATATGACCTCCCCTTCGGGAGACTTCAGGACTATGCCCGCACCAGCTCTGACTTTGACAGGCCTAGTTGCTGGAGTATCGATTCTGGATGCACCATCAAAATACAACTGCCATAAGGTGGGCTGCACTTGGTTTGCCTCCAGAGTCTCATCTTCAAGAAGTTCTATCGCCAGTAGGGAATCTTTAGGCACAAGGTGTGAGGCGAAGAAGTCTGCGATGGCCTGGCCTTTGACAGCTTTCTGCGGCATATAGAAGATGTCAAACTTCATGAGAATCACCGCCCGTTTGCCTAAGCGGCCTTTAAGTGCCGGTTGGGATAGTATGTACTTAAGCGGATCCGCTTTGGATATTAGCTTTATTTCATGTGACAACATATAGTGCCGATGTTTCTTAGCCGCGAAGACCAGGGCTAAGCAGACCTTCTCGATGAAGGTGTATTTTTCCTCAATTCTCACCAGCCTGCGACTGAGATAGTAGAGTGCTTGTTCTTTTCCTTCTTCATTATTTTGGGCCAACATTGCCCCCAGAGAGTAATGTGTGGCCGGTATGTATAGAATCAGCGGTCGCCCTTTCACTAGCGCGCCAAGCACAAGAGGAGTCTTCAGATAATCCTTCAGCTTATCAAAAGCTGTCTGACAGTCTTCATCCTAGTAGAAGGGTACATCCTTCATCATTAGTTTGTGAAAGGGGTGACATCGCCTCGACAAATTGGATATAAACCGCTGGATATATGCCAGCCGGCCTTGTAGGGACCGGAGCTCGGAGTTCCTTGGCGACAGTAACTCCTGGATTGCTTTGATCTTTACGGGGTCTATCTCAATCCCCCGATATCTAACAATGAAACCCAAGAATTTGCCACTGGATACTCCGAAGGCGCACTTCATGGGGTTCATCTTCAACTCATATTGCCTAAGCCTCTGAAATATGACTCGGAGGTCCTGCAGATTGTCTTCCTTCCTTCTGGTCTTGACTACCAGGTCATCTATATAGCACTCGACCTTGTGCTAGAGTAGCTCATCAAAGATTCTGGTCATCGCTCGCTAGTAGGTTGCGTTAGCATTCTTCAGACCGAACGGTATCCTTGTGTAGTGGTAGATGCCCTTGGGGGTTCGGAAGTCGTTGTGGACCTGATCATGCTCCGCGATCTATATCTGGTTGTAGCCAGATGACCCGTCCATGAACGAAAAATCCTGGTGACCAGTTGTAGCATCAATCATGACTTCCGTTATTGGCACCGGAAAGTCATCCTTTGGACATTCCTTATTCAGATCTCGGAAGTTGACGCATATCCGGATCTGTCCATTCTTGTTTTTGACGGGCACAATGTTGGCCAGCCAAGTGGTATATTGGTTCTCTTCGACGAAACCCACATCGATGAGTTTGTCTACCTCTTTACATATCTAGCTGATGAGCTCCGGCCTCATGCGCCGTGGTGGCTACTTCACCGGCTCCACTTCGGGATTTATGGCCAATTCATGTTGTGAAACTACGGGACTGAGTCCTGACATTTCCCAGTAGCTCTAGGCAAAGTAGTCCTAGAATTCTTGCAGCAGCTGAATGTATAGTTTCTGCTCTTCTGTGGAGAGATGGGCACTGAGGAAAGTCGGCATGGGATCTTCATTTCCCAAATTGACTTCTATCAATTCATCGACTGTGGCTTGGCCTCCGTCCTCAATTTTCGGGGGCACCGACTGGAGGCCAATGAAATCTTGAATGTCATTATCGAGTTAGAGTACCTCCACCTCTTCGTTATGTTGTCCCTAGAACTCCTCAGGGACTTCTAATTCAGGCGGTGGCAAAGGTATGAGCTATTCTACCAGTGGGTCTTCTGCAGCTTTGGCTTTCAGCTGGTGTGTCAGCAGCTTCGAGGGGCTGGCATTCATCCATTGTTGGCTCGGAAGGATTCGACTCTGCCATGTATGGGGATGATCTTGCCTTCATGTTGCCTTGAACTGCCATGTCTTTGGTAGAGGTAGCTTGTTCCTTCTTGGCCATAGCTTCAGTGATGGGTATTTTCCGATCAATTCCAACAGGAACCTCTTTGATCGGTCTGGGGTGTGCTGGTATCACCGCCAAGGGAGGGCTATAGGAGAAGCAAGCCCCTCCTTCTTTTGTGTCTTCGGCTTCATTATTGCTTGCCATGTCAAATTTGGCTTGTAAAGCCATTTCTTCACAGTACACTTTTTCCCAGCATCTGCAAGGGGTCACAGTTTCTGGTTCTTAGCCTTCTAGTTGAGGTGACCTGGCATGCTCAGCTTCTACCGGGTACTCATCATAAGTTGCCCCCGACGAATTGTCATCTACTAAAAAGAAAGTAGAGATGGTGTCCACCTCATAGCGCCCACTGTAATAATATTCTTCAAGGGTAAACCCCAATCTCGGATGCTTGGAAATACGCCTCAGCTCCTTGTCTAGGTTGATGGGATACCAAAGCTTTTTGAATGCCTCCCTTTCTTTGCGAGGCTGGCAGGAGGTGATATGCTGCTTTATGAACATTCTAGCCACCTTGTCTGATGTGAATGTTAGCCCTTGAATAGGGACTGTTGGGTTTTCCAGATCTTCAGGGAGGTGACAGTCAGTATCCTCTTGTACAGCATGCTCTTCAGCCGCATAGAGTAGACTGGTGGGACCTGCAGGCTGGGCCACCTCCAGTGTCTTGCGAGGCATGACAGTGAGATGGTCGAGGCTGGCTATCGGCTTGATAAGACCCTCAGGAATCTTGATGTGGCCGTAGTGCTTGTCAACCTCGGCTTTATTCGCTTCAGGGTAAGTGGTAGGAGGTGCAGTTCTACCCACGTCCCCTATGCTAGCCTGGGACTCACATATCCTAGTGGTGGTTGTGGAAACCAGTCATCGCCCGAGGTGTTCTTTACTGCCTTGATGTGAGTCTTCGTCTTGGGGGTCTCCCATGGCTATTCCACGTACAAGGAGGCATCAAGCAGGTGGCACTCAAATATCTCAAATGGATGGAGGTCAGCGAATATTCTCTCCTCCTTTCCATCTTGATTATACTTGATACATTGGTGTAGTGTAGATGGCACCACTAAATTTTCATGCAGCCAGGGGTAGTCGAGAAATGCTTTGTACGAGGTACTAGAGTTAATAACATGGAACTGCAAACTCGTAGTGAGATCTACCATGGTGAGGGTGAACTCCGCCACTTCCAATGGGACTTCAAACTTCTGATTGAAACCGGTGATACGCATATCCCCGACCTTATGAAGGTGCACATCGAAGTAATATTTTTGGTAAACCCTGTAAGGAAGAATGTTGACAGCTGCACTAGGGTCCACTAGAATTCTGTTCAGTTGATGGCCATTTAGTTGCCCCCTCATGTATAGTGGCCTATTATGGATGACGGTAGGAAGTAGCATATCCTCCTTAATAAAGGTCACATTTGTTCCCAGCAGCGTCTCAGCCATGCCACTTTCATATTGCGCCAGCGTTTGCAAGGCCGTAATAATCGCTTGCCGGGTCTCCTCACTCAAAGAGAGGATCTCCCAAAACCTTGCCAGGAGCTTCTTCAGTATCTTCACTACCCGGCTTTCGGCCTGAACATTTGATAGCTTCATTTCTTCAGCCCACCTTGGCTTGGAAGAATCTTGTGCCGCAGTCCCTGATGGACTTGCTTCATCAGACTCTGGGTCTGAACCTTGTCGCTGCATGGTGTCACCCTGCTACTCCTTGGCACATGCTATCAGGCTGGCCTTATCTTCATCTGGCACACCAGAAGGTTGGTGAGATTGCGGGAGAGTGCCCCGGTTGCAGAGCTGGTCCCTTGGTAGGGCTGCTTGCCCTTAGCCATTTTTAGAAACTCAGTGAAAGAAGGGACGCCACCGCTGCCCTCACTCTAATTGTATAGCCCTGGCGGAGGAGGGATTTGAATTCCCCTAACTTCTGGGGAGGGTATCCTATAGGGTTGCTCCCCTCTGAAGATAATATTATGGTTGGCAGGCGACGGGCGACGGGCGGCGGGCGACAGGCGCCCCCATTTTCAGCCTAATCGAGTTGCATGGGCAGTAGTTACTGCTTCAGCTTGGCTCGCCTCAGCCCCGAGTGTGAAACATATGTTCTCCTCATCTTCTTCCCCAGGCAAGTTGAAGAGGGCTGATAAAGTATTGCAGGAGAGTATTGTCTCCCTTTTGGCTTTGCGGGCCTTTATTTTCTTCTTCTGCTTCTTCTTAGATGGTGCCTGCCCCCAGAACAGGTCGTTATCTTCTTTTGTTGCTTTTTCTGACTCTTCCTTCTATTCTAGAGAAAGCTATTCTAACTCCTCCCATGGGACATGGTCTTTTATCAGCAACGGCTGCAACTTGGGCCATTCATATTCATCTAGCCCGTTTATATATGCTTGAAGTCGCCAGATTTCTGGGCTGATTTCTATGTTTACCGACAACGGAGTCTGTCTCCTCCGGTTATGAGTGGGTATTATGATCACTACCGGTGAATTCAACCAGACTAGCGCTGGAGTCGGTGGAGTTGGCCGTGATGTCACACCACGGATATGTGCCCCCGTTGCTGGGCGGGGTGAAAGCTTCTTCATGTTTTTTGCAGGGACCTGATGCCATCCCTGTTGCTCTATCAGGGGTGCTAGAAAACACGCCTCGTAAGTGTGTTGGGTGCTGGCCTCTGCAACTTCTTCTGGCAATGCCTGGTATAGAGATACCATATTGGCAACTACTCGGTTCATTGGTGCTTAATGAGGCTGTGGAGGATCAACTTTGTATTCCCCCATCTCAAGTTCGCCCTTCTTTATCAAGCCCTCAATGACATCTTTAAATACATAACAGTTTTCAATTGGATGCCCTACAATCTGATGATATGGGCAGAGTCTTGGACTGTCTCTTCTCTTCAAGTCTTCCGACCTTTTTGGCCCATGCAGGGTGATCTTGTTATACTAGGTAACCCAGTCAAATAGGACTTTAGTCTTCTCTTTGGGAAATGAGTAAGCCTTCTTCATCTTATCCCTGAGCGAGGGACCCTCCTTCTTATCTTCTGTTTTATCGGGCTGAGGTGTAGTTGCCTTCTTGCCCTTGTCTCTTTGTTTTTCAAATGTTTTGATATCAAGTGTATTTGCTTCCTTAGGCGCCGGGCGCCGCTCTACTGCCTTTGCTTTTGCATAGTGACATTGGCTGTCATTGAGACATGTCTTGCCAGGAAAGCTTCAATTTCAGCCACCACATTATTCAGATGGTCAAATGACCATATCTCCATACCGATCATCTTTTCCAGTACCTCCCTCCCAAGGTTTTGTTTGCAAATTTATACAGCGTCCTCCTGATGCGGGGGACGCTTGCATCTCATTCCGAGGTTCCTCCACCTCTTAATATAGTCGAGAGCTATTTCATTTGGCCTCTGCATGGTTGCATATAGCTCAGCCACAGTGACTTCTCTCTTGGTGACATGAAATCTTTCTCTAAATTTCTTTTGCATGTCCGGTCAATCGCTGATCGATCTGGCCGTCAAGCTGGAATACCATTTCAATGCGATCCCCGTCAATGAGGACTCAAAGAATTTTAGCAAATATGACTCATCTGTGGCTAAGTCTCCCATGACGATCATGTAGTATGTGATGTGTTCTTTCGGGGACCCCTGCCCATTGAACTTATCAAATTTGGGTGGCTTGCTGATCCCCGGGGGGAGCCACTTAGCAGCATGATGAGGCGGGTAGGGTACTCGATATGCGTCCAAAGCAACATATTCCCCTTCTCCCCGCTTGGCTAGCTTCATTTCAATCATCCTCTTGACCATAAGTTTTTTCATGGCAGTCGGGTCGACTGGCGCAGGGTAAAAATGTGTCGGCTGGAGGTAGGGGGTGACTAGAGTGGTCGCCTGAGGAGCCGGGCGTAGCAGAGGTGTTTGATGTAGCAGTGGCAACACTGGTGGTAGCAACGACTGAGGCACACGCTGCTGAGTGGCAGCTTGGCTGTGCTTTGCTGGTTGGGACAGAGTGTGCAGTGGTGGAAAATCGCACGGGTTGACTCCCCCTCGTGATAATTCAGCTTGCATCTCTGGCTGTTTGGATGCTGTGGTCTGTTCCATCTTCTCATGCAATTGTTTCTTCAGGAGCTCTATCTCCTGTTGATATTTTAGCAACAACATTAGCACTGATGGATCTAGGGTTGCTGCACTAGAAATACCTTCCACCGTTTCTCGCGAAGCACCTTCGGGTGAGGTGGTTAGTAGAACCTCATCTTATTCAGTTGTCACTACATTAGCAGTTAGCATAGTGACCCCTTCAAAAACCACCTATTTTCCTTTCGCTGCTTTCAACATTTTTTTCGCGACCTCACTCTTCCTAGTATTCGGCCCTGGCCTTTCGGCTAATTGGGCCAATTCTTGGGGCTCTTCGGGTAGACTCCCATATCTGTCGGCCACTCCGTCCATGTTGCATGCAACAACTCGCATCCCTTTTATTTTCATGCAGACTTTCCTCTTTGTCCGACTAGGGAAGGCCAGTCTCTCGAATACTGATATTCTTCTTTTCTCTTCCGATTGGGAAGGGGCTTCATCGGCCTTGTTATCCGGGCCGTCTTCGTACCCATTATCATCCATGGATGATGTCATTTCTCCTTCTCTTTCTTCTTCAGCTGCCATTGGCAAATAATCTTCCTCTTCAGCCACTCCCGCTCGGAGCAATCGCTGCTGGCCTAGTGAGGGGTTTCCCAAACCCATAAAATAGCTTCTGACCATATTGGTCATTTCTTCTTGATCATGTCCTCAGTGGAGGACGGGGGATAGCTATCGTCCTCGCACCGGAGGGATATAAGCCAGTCGGGCTATCCCAGCAGGTTGATCAAATCTCCTTCCCACTGTTGGGATATTGGCCTATCGTGCGCAGGCCTTGAAAGAAACACGGCATGGAGGATCCACGGCCATCTCATCTCTTCTCGAGGCCAAGCCCCTTTCATTCCTCCTCCCCGCCTCCACGGGCACGGGGTTGCGACGAACATGTGTATTTTGATGGACAGGCTGGATATAATATCCTGGATTCTTCGTATCGGAATCGGAGAGCTTTTGGAGCGCTTTCGTGGGTCCTGAAATGTGTTCTACGATCCACTTGGGTTTTCCCCTTGTATAACATGCGGAACCATGTGGAGAGTGAACCATTGAGTTTTGCGACTCCGGGACGCTACAGGTGCGTTGTGCTCATTTCGAGGATCGCGAAGACTATTTTTCTATGTTTTTCTGAATTTATGAAATTTCATGCAAGAAATTAGATTTTAGGATAATTGCTAATTTTCCTATTTTTCTTTTCTTGCTAACCCTTTCTCTCTCCTCACTCCTCCCTCACTATCTCTCATTTCTCTCCATCCGTTCTCTCTCCTCTCTTCTCCTCTCCCTCAGGTGCATGACCGGCGTAGAGCTGGGTGAGGTGGTGATGGCGTGGAGCTAACCTGAGGCGTGATGGCGCGAGTATCGGACCGTGGCGTTGGCGCGATCCCGCTCGTGGATTCAAAGCCGGCATGGGTTGTTCGTGTGATCGTTTTTGGCGAAGTTTGGCCGTTTTGGCACGTGAGATCTTCGGTGGAGGTAGGGGGATAGATACTCTACCTGTTTCCTACTTTCCCTCGCGATTTCAGGCCGAACGGTGTGAGTTTGAGCGGGTTTTGCCATGTTTGGGCGAAATGCATGTTCGGTGGGTGTGAGCCGTGTTCGCTGTTCCAAGTGACGGTTTATAGTTTAAATGGATTCATTTGAACCCCTGGCATGTTGGGAATCATTTCCTGCCAGTTTAAACTCGTTTGGTTGTGAATTAGGGCCGATATGAGTCCGTTTATCCATGTGACTTGGGTTGGGTCGATTCGTGGGAATCACTCATTTCTTACCATTTTGAGGTCGGTTTGACCCCTTTCGGATTGTGGAAGGATGGTATTGTTATTAGGGATGTTTCTCCATCGTTCTGGGATGATTTGGGGATGGAACGATTAAGTTTTGGGTGGTTCTACGGTTTTCTCGTCGGAGCGAAGTAGCGGTCCTTCCAGTGACCGCCATTTGTAATTGGCGGCCCTCTAGAGACCCCTAGGCGGTGCTCCATTGTCGATTTTGTGTTGCGATCTTGCGACCGACCGCAACTCTGACTTAGCGGCCCTTGGGTGATAGCTATTATATGTTTTAAGTCGGTTAATCAATTTAAGTAGGTTCGTGCTAGCAGTCTATCTCTTGACCGTAAGGTGGCTTTGGTGGCCATAGGAGGACCGCCATTCCCATGAAACGATCCTAGGAAGACCGTAAGCTGGTTTAGTTGGTACGCTGGTAACGGCCATGCGACTGACCGCCATTTGGTGGTAGCGGCCCTATGGGTGACCGCTACCTGATGTTTAAGATGGTTTGACTGGTTTTGGGGGTTGACTGGGAATAGCAGCCAGGTTATGACTGCTAAATCTAGGTTGCGGCCCTGAGGAGACCGCCTTGTGCGAGTAGCGGCCTCAGGCAGACCGCAAACTGCTTGTTTCTGTGGATTTCATGTCTGGGGTTTCCTAAGGGTAGCAGCTGATAGGATGGGTGCGTGCACTACTAAGATCTAGAGGGGGGGGGGGGTGAATGGATCCTAGTGAACGCTTTTACGGAATTAAAACACTACTGACTGATCTAAATAGATATCAGCATTGACTAGCAGAGTGATCTCATTACTTGGACCCAATCTCAAACACTCAGTATGCAAGTGATTCAGTAATTATCACTTGAATGAGGAGAAACACTAACAACCAAGTATGAGGCGGCGGTGTGATCAAAGATCCCTCACGCAAGGTATAACATTCCGGATTGGCGTAACCAATCCTCCCTGTCACACCCTTTTATATACTTGATAATTGAAAGTATTCACAACTCATTCTATTTAAAATGAAATCAAAATCAAGTGCTCATCGAGAGCGGCCCTAAGCATGCATCTATTTGAGACTTAGAATAGATAAGCAAACCCACAAGAGAGACAGGAATTTTTCAGGTGGTTCGGTCTCAACCTTGAGACCTATGTCCACCCCACACTCAAACCAGAGTGTGGATTCTATTGATACATAGCTTAACGGCTGATCCACAGCTTCGGGGACGAATCCCTACAACCGCTGATCCATAGCTTTGGGGAATGAATCCCAGACCGCTGAGCCTCATAGCTTGCTCTGCTGAGCCTTACAGCTTGCTCCGTTGCGTCTCACAGCTTGCTATCCGAGGAGTTGCTCCTCGCCGCTGAGCACCACAGCTTGCTCTGCTGCCTAACAGCTTGAAGAAGAGGATAAAAGATAACACAGAATAAAGCACAAATCAATCTCGGAAAACATGTGGCTCTGATGAGCTTATCGATTCTAGTTCTGATCTAGAAATCGAATCAACTAGCGTCGGTCTTCTTCTGTCTTCGATGCTCTGTTCCATCTCTTCCTCTCTTTACTACATCATACTCTCTTTCTCTCCGGCACTCTCCTCACTGTGACCCTACTCTCACTGGTCTTTTCTCTCTATTCTTCTTCTCTAGATTTTCTTCTTTCAAGACTGTCTTCTGCTTTTCGTCTGATCCTCTCTCGCTGATCTTGCTTCGACTGGGAGATAACCTTTTTATATGTGCGAGCAGATTCTTGTGGTCCCATACGATTACATTCCGACGCTTGGAGAGAATGTTCCCGCCAATTACCTTTCAGGAAAAGTGACTAAAAGCAGTCCACGTGGCAGACCTTGAAGACGAGACGAAACCACGTGGCTAATCATTCTTGAGAAGCTGGCCGCCTTAGATCATGTATCTGTTTAATATTAATTCTGGGATCACGTGATCACTTAAGTCTTTGCTGCTCTCTATCCTTTAAGTGTTTGATTAAGTTTCTGTCAATAAGATATAGAATATTTCATCAAACACTTGTTCATCATAATTGCTCAGAAGAAAGCATACTTAGCTAATTATAGAGAGATCAGATGCTCAGATTAAAAGAATGTATGATGATGCTTATGCCATAAGTACAAGTTCAATGCACAGACCAGATGATCTGGATTCTACATGTGCATCGACCTGATGACCCAGAATCTATATGTGCACCGACCTTGGACTCTACATGTGCACACACCCTGATGACCTATATTCTACATGTGCACCGACCTGATGACCTAGAATCTATAGGTGCATCGACCTTGGACTCTACATGTGCACAGACCCTTCATGTGCACAGACATGATGCACAGACCTAATGGACATGATGCTCGCATGAGTGTTGGCGTAATAGAGTAAATGCATGTATATGCACCGACCTTGATGAGCACAAGATATAATGTGCACCGACGTTATATACAGATAATGTGACATGCACCGACCTAACAGTCATTAGAGGTGTATGTGCACCGACCTATTAAGGTGCAGGTACAAGCATGCATTGACCTTAAGTTCAACGAAGTACAAGGATGCATCGACCTTATCTGACTTCCACGTGAACATGCATCGACCTTATCTGACTAACACGTGAACATGCATCGACCTTATCTGACTAAGACATAAACATGCATTGACCTCATATGACTTAGATGAGTTCTGACTTAGACTGTAAAAGACTTGTAAACTTGAGTGACTAAATGTTCTTGACTGGTTATAGCAACCAGACTCATAAAGAATGATGACTCAAACATTCATTATTAAGCATTTTTGTCTCAGTCATGATTCATAGTGCGTCATCATCAAAACCAGGGTTCCAACAATCTCCCCCCTTTTGATGATGACAACTATGAGTCATGTTTGCACAAGACAAATGTAATTCAATCATTCACACATTCATTCATAGAAGAGCATTTCAGACAAAAATCTTCATTCATTTCACATAATGATTTTTACACAGTGGTTTCAACAAAGTTTCCATGCATCAACCATACATCAGCCATACATCAAACTAACATGCAGACAAACTAAAAATAACAGGCACACTAACTAACATGCTGACTAAAACCCTGTGTACAATAGGAAAAGTGTAATACCCCAGAATTTTGTATATGATATTTTAGAATTTTCTCGAATTTATTTAGATTTTCTAAGATTTTCTAGAGATAAATAGACTATTAAAGGAATCTGGCTTAATTCAAAACCAAATAATAAGGCCCAATGTTTATTAATTAACCTGGCCTTTTAAATAAAACCAAAATGGCCCAAAACCTAGCCCACAAGGTTTGGCCCTGTCACGCCCGAGATTATGTAGCGGAAATAATCGGGAACGCGAATGTGAGCGACGTCACGCGGTTTGAGAAATGAAAATGCGGAGCGCGCGGGCTCGTTTTGTTTGCTGCAACACAGAAATAAGAGAAAAGAGAAGGGGCCACCACGGGAGATTGCTCCGGCGGAGAGAACGGGACAAATGCAATATAGTAAGATATGGGGGTTAAACGGCCATAGCGGGAAGTGACTCACCGCGGCCTCGGGGGGACGGGAATGGTGCAGAAATCAAATAGCAAGAATTGAAACGGCCATTGCGGGAAGTGACTCGCCGTGGCCTCGAGAGTATAGCAGATATAGCAGCAATTCAAGATATACAAGAGAAAGGACAGAATTCAAACGGCCATTGCGGGAAGTGACTCGCCGCGGCCTCGAGGATATGAGCAGATAAGAATATAACAAAATATAAAGAGAATATAAGAACTGGAATTTAAACGGCCATTGGGGAAGTGACTCGCCGCAACCTCGAGAATATGAGCATATAAGAATATAATAGAATATAAAGAGAATATAAGAGCGAGAATTTAAACAGCCATTGGGGAAGTGACTCGCCACGGCCTCAAGAATATGAGCAGATAAGAATATAACAGAATATAAAGAGAATATAAGAACGAGAATTTAAACGGCCATTGGGGAAGTGACTCGCCGCGGCCTCGAGAATATGATGTGATCGCCAGGGGCCAGAGACCCCAAAATAAGGAAATGATCGCGCCTACCTCACTAGCAGGAAGTGGCGGGTTGCTTCTTCCTCCCTCTTCGGCCGACCGACGGAGAGGGCCTTCTTTAGTTACCCTTGCAAAATAACAGACAGTAGGTAAATAGGATTAGAAAATGACGGTGTAGTATCAATCCCTTGCGAAGAAAATAACGAAATCGTGACAGAACACACACCTGGTTGGTGTGGTTTTAAACCCCTCTCGGACTCGAGTAGGAGGAAAGTGCGATGATGAATGCAAGAAGTATATAAGAGAAGGCGCCCTTATGAAGGGAGATAGAGGATGCGAAATGATGAATGCAAAGAACTACGGAGAAGAAGGGGGAGATAATTGGCTTATTGGATGTGCCGATGGCGAGATCCGACAGAGCTTCGGCAGCGTAGGGACGACGTGGAAGCGCGGTGGACAAAGATAACCTTCCTCTCACGAGCGCGGGCACCCGAGAAGCCGGCAGAACCTCCCCCTACAAAAGACCCCACGAATTAGAAATGACTCCAGCAGCCTCTGGGCTCCGGCAGCCTATCGGACCTCTTAAAACCTCCCCTCAGACTTAGGGGGGGTCTCTATTTATAGGGCTATGGAGTATGGAGGCGTCCAGGACCCTGGACGCCTTCATCAGGGTAGAAATTATATTTTATTCTATTTTTATTTTTTTATTTCGAATATTTTCAAGGAGGCGTCCAGGCAAACTGGACGCCTCCATAAAAGACCACCGAACGACCGCCGAAAGTCGCACGCGGTTTGGCACAATGCGTGGTTTTGATCGGTGCCCGTGATTCATGAATGGGCGCGTCCAGTTGGCAGGACGTCTTCATTTTTTGGATTTTTTCTCAAACGACAAACCGACCGTCGGACAGGGGCCGCCCGTGGGCAAGTTGATGGAGGCGTCCAGGGGCCTGGACGCTTCTTATACATATTATATTTATTTTGGTTTGTCTTTTATCATTATAATTATTTTATATTTTATATTTTGTTTTCATGGAGGCGTCCAGGGGCCTGGACGCCTCCATTAATTTCTTATTTTTTATGTGTTTTTTGTGGCAATAAATATATATTAAAATCATGGAGGCGTCCAGGGGCCTGGACGCCTCCATGAAGACCCCCCCGGGTCCCCTGAAAAGGTGTCGACAGCCGCCTGCCAGACATTCTTCCTGGTTCCGGAACCTTCCGGTGCGTCCGATTGGTGTTGATGCCGTCCGAATGCCGCAACGAGACGATTTCCGGATGCCGAAAAGGCGGAAGAAGACTCAAGAATAGGAAGCACTCAAGAGCGATTCAAAATGCGAAAGCCGCTGAGGGGCGTCGTATAGTAATATGAGATTTTCTCAGGAGACGTCAGGAATAGCGTGTCTACAGCGAACAGCCGGCATGGTAAGTCTCTTGCAAGCAAGAATAAACAGAGCGCAAAATAATCACACAAAGTAATTGCACAATAACATTCAAACCTTCATTTTTATTAATAATAACAACCATACTTCAAGTACATGAGACATTGACTTTCTTAAATTTGCTAGATTCAGTAAGAGAAAATTACATAGACTCAATCTAGACATTTTGACTTCCTAAGTCTTCACTCTTTAATCGCTCTCAGACCCATCACTGGGATGACCTGAATACGAATCCGACCCACTGGTACTTCCTGAAAAGATTGAAAAATAGGTAATGAGCACACTTGCCCAGTAGGTATCTTCGCATCAACATGATTGGCAATGTTAAAGTAATTAATATCTTTAGCTCTAAAGAAAAAGATAAATCATGCACATACGACTAAACATGCGATTAAAGCCAAAGTAACAAGACAAGATCAAGCTTGAGATATGAGAATATGAATTGAGTATAATGCGATTAAATCATACTTGCTCAATTCAAGTATAATCTAGCAAGAATGTAACATTGGACTTTCATGAACAAGAATATAACAAGAATGTACTAGCAAGTCATGTAACAAGCAAGAATGTACTCTTCACTTAGTAACAAGTACTTCGTGAATTCATGTAGATTTACATGATTTCCGTGGATATTTTCACTTGTTTATAAAGAAAGTACTCCCAGCGCAATGCGACGCCAGTAGCATCATACCCCATGATTTATATAGTATGTTTCCGACAATCAGCCGAGAGAACTAGCATAGAGCCTTGAACACAATCAGTGCTCGAACTGCATCTTGACGTATAAATCAAGTTACTTCCACGTATATAACAATAATATGGCCAAGATTGTAAAATTTCAATGATAGTTCCATGATAAAGTAACAAAATAAGAATGCTTCTATTGAGAATAAGAGTTCAATAAACACATTGATAACTAGGTTATGCCATGGAAATAAATCGGCAACATAACGGTACATTTCTTAACTTTCACAATTTACTTAGGTATTTTTGGAATAATGTGACAGACTCTAGATAATCAATTGGACTATCTAGGATCATAGGAATATTAACCCTTGGGTCAAACATCGGGTTAACTGTACTCAGGAAATAGTGGACGTTTACTGGGCCCTTTCATGGAGAAAGCGGTCTAGTTCTGGACCGTTAAGGATAAGACTGTTCGATATTTAAACAGATTATCTGGAGTCTTTAGCAGTCAAAGAAAGAACCGTTAAGGATCCGTTAGCGGTCTAGATAAGGCCCGTTAGCAGACTCTGGCGGTCAACCATAAGGCAGCTAAGTTCCTGAAATATAAAACACCGGTATAAGTGCTTTCTAGATAATGGGCTTTAATGGTACAACCAACTCGGCGTCCTGGAGGGAATCTCAGGCTCACGGAGAATTACGGAGGCCTTGAAACAAGATTTCCTAATCCATTAGAAGGAATATCCAAAGGAGAGGTTATCAAGACCAAGATTGTGTGCCTAATGTGCATAGGTGTAACTAATGGTCATATACCGGGATATATGCCATGTACTTATGGAAATGACTCTATAGATGAGAAAGAGATCATTAAAACTGTGATCAAGGTAAACCATGAATCATCTAACTTTAGAAACATGTATTTAATTACAAAAGTATATGATTTTGGCATAAAGTCAAACTATGTTAAAAATAATCCCAAGTACCATAAAGAGCATGAAATCTACTAGAAATCTCTATATATACATAAACAATGCCAGAATCAGGGATAAAACTTAACTAACTAGGTTTGTCATATAATAGATAGGGTAATCCTGCATTAGGTTTCGGATTAACCAAAATACAGAATCTTAGGGTCGCAAGCGATCTAATTTACAGCCGTTTAGAGGGCTTAAGCGGTCTATCGTAAGTCCGCTTGTGGTTTTATAACGGTGAAATCACATGAACACAAACGGTCCATATATTGGCCGTTAATCATCTGTTAGTGGTTTATCGTAGGGCCGCTAACCAATTCTGGCGGTCTATTTTTAGGCCGTCTAGCTTCTGTTTACAGACAAACTAAACATGTGCAACTAGATGCTAACTAAAACACATCATGTCTGGAAATCAACATATATAAAACTTCTTCTATCATGGTAGAACGAAGAATAAGCTAACAATATGCATAGGATTGATGTATTATGACAAGAGAACTAATTTAGTTCATTTAGGGCTAAGAAAAATGCATGTATGCTACACTAGACGCATAGATCCTATTAAAACATGAAATTCTCCGTATACAATACATGAAATCAAGTGCAACAAGAGGGATTTTAATCCTAGAATAACGTTTTAGCCGTTCATGAGATAGCCTACATCTGGAAACACCTCTAGACTTTGAATTTCGGACGGGAAGTCAACCCTAGTTCTGCACTTCCTGTGATAAATTAGTAATTTCACGCTCCTCTAACTTCTGATTCTCTTGACCTAAGGACGTGAAATTTGGAGGGTAAGAAGAAGATACTAAGGAGAACAAAAAGTTGTAAAGGTGCAACTTCTAAATACCTCGTTTTGGGTCCCTAATTTCCTGATCTTCACCACACCGTTGCATAGTCTCCTGGGTCGTTGATGTGGAACCAGCATCCTTGGGTGCCTCTATCTTCCTGATGGGTTGATCTCCTAGCACGAAATTTTGAGGCAAGTTAGTCCTTAGTATTAGGAATGAAAACCTCAAAAGAACCTACCTGAATTAAAGCCGTCTTACCTTAGTTCCACGCGAGCCAAACATGGGGGTCGCGCAAGTGCAACCTAGGGTCTATTTATAGGTTTTTACTAGGGTTTCGTGGATTAGATCCATTTTAGAGTCCCTAGTTGGTACTATCCCGACTTCTGAGAGTCCTTAAGATGCTTACTAGTTCTCCCACCTCGATCTCTAGGAGATAAAACGTCAAAAATCCAATCTTTTTGTTCTTTCTTCAACTCACGGAACTGACAGAAATTAGCGGTCTAGGACTGGACCGCCAACTGTTCCCTAGCGGTCTCACGATAGACCGCCATTACTATTGGGCGCCGAACTTGAATTTAATTCAAACTCTATTTTCGATTTATCCATTTAATTATCCATACAATGAGTATTTATCCTTATATTCCGTGAATAAGCTAATTACCTTCTAGAATATGGGCCAAACTTCATGGGCTTGGTCCTTAAGTCCTTTGGGCTTTGTTTAAATAGGCTAGGTTAATTGGTTATCACACTTGGGCCTTAATAATGATTTATTAAATCCAAAAATTCATTTATAAATCCATTTAGGTCTATAAAAATTTAAAATACTTCAGAAATATTCTATAAAATTTCCGGGGCATTACACCCTCCCCCACTTAAGAGAATTTGGTCCCCAAATTAAATACATGGATTTATGGAGAGTGTACTTACATTCATATAATTCTGGAAATCTTTTGCACATAGCTTCTTCCGTTTCCCATGTTGCTTCAAATGGTGCCATCTGTATACTGGCTTGATAGCTATTGTTGTATGAAAATTCCACTAGAGACAAGCGATCATGCCAACTTCCTCCAAAATCAATAGCACAAGTCCTGAGCATATCTTCCACCACTTGATTTGTCCTTTCTATTTGACCATCAGTTTGTGGATGGAATGTCGTGCTAAAGTTCAGTCGGGTCCCTAATGAATGTTGTAGACCCTTCCAAAATTATGATGTAAACCGACGATCTCGGTCAGATATGATGCTGACAGGGACACCGTGCAATTTGACAATTTCCCACATGTATAATGCTGCTAGTACATCCACAGACCATCGACTTTTGATCGATAAAAAATGTGCAGACTTAGTCAATCGGTCTATGATCACCCATATACCATCGTGTCCGCCTCTTGTCTTAGGCAAGCCCATGATAAAATCCATCCCTATACTTTTCTACTTCCACTCGGGAATATTCAAGGGGTGTAATTTACTTGCGGGTTTTAAATGTTCTGCCTTGACCTGTTGACAAGTGAGACAGCGGGACACAAAATCTGCTACCTCTCTCTTCATGTTGGGCCACCAAAAGTTTCTTTTTAAATCTTGATACATCTTGGTAGCACGAGGATGAACAACATACCTTGACTTATGTGCCTCTTCCAAGATTAATTTCTTAGTGTCATTATGATTTGGCACGTAAATCCTACCTTTAAATAGTAGTCTTCCATCATTTGAGATTGAAAATTCTGGTCTCTGATCAATATTATCTTTGATCTCGATCAATGCAGGGTCATTCTCTTGTAATTTGACTATATCCTTAATCAATGTAGGTTGAGACCTTATACTAGCAATTATACATCAATCTTCTTCCCTGTCAATATCAAGATTCAAGTGAGAGAAATCTTTGATAAGACAATTCATACCTTTCCTGAGGCTTGCTAGAGTAGCCTTTGGTCTTCTGCTAAGAGCGTCTGCTACAACATTTACTTTCCTAGGATGATATTGAATTATAAAGTCGAAGTCCTTGAGATTCTCCAACCATCTGCGTTGTCGCATATTTAATTCCTTCTAGGTGAAAAGATACTTCAGACTTTTATGATCTGAAAATATAGTAAATTTCTCCCCATAAAGGTAATGTCACCAAATTTTCAAAGCAAAAATAACCGCAGCTAATTCCAGATCATACATAGGGTAATTCTCTTCATGATGCTTCAATTATCTTGAGAAATAACTAATCACCTTTCCATTTTGCATGAGAACACATCCTAGGCCAATGCTAGATGCATCCATATAAAGTTCAAATCCACCACTCTCAACGGGCAATGTTAGAATAGGGGTTGTGGTGAGGTGATCTTTAAGAGTTAGAAAACTCTCATCGTAGTCCTTCGACCATACAAAAGGATTTTCTTTTCTTGTAAGTCTAGTCAAAGGAACGGCGATCTTAAAGAAATCCTTAATAAATCTCCTGTAATAGCCAGCTAGCCCTAGAAAGCTTCTTACTTCTGACACGGTCATTGGCCGGCTTCAATTCTTAACAGCTTCCATATTAGAAGGATCGATAGCGATACCTTCTCTGGAAATAATATGGCCAAGGAATGAGACTTCCTTTAGCCAGAACTCGCACTTACTAAGCTTCACATAGAGTTTGTTTTCTCTTAGTATCTGCAAGGCTATCCTTAAGTGCTCTTCATGTTCTTCCCTAGTCTTGGAATATATAAGGATGTCATCAATGAAGACAACTACAAACTGGTCAAGATAAGGCTGGAAGACATTATTCATCAGTTGCATAAAAGCTGTCGGGACATTAGTTAACCCGAATGGCATTACCACAAATTCATAGTGGCCATATCTGCTCTGAAAAGTAATTTTGTAAATGTCTTCATCTTTAATCCTGAGCTGATGATATCCTGACCTGAGGTCTATCTTGGAGAAATATTCTGCTCCCGAAATTTGATCAAAGAGCTCATCGATACGCGGCAACGAATACTTATTCTTGATAGTAAGTTGATTCAATCACCGGTAATCGATACATAATATGAGAGATCCATCTTTCTTCCTGACAAATAGAACTGGCACACCCCAAGGGGATGTGCTAGGTCGAATGAATCCCTTGTCCAATAACTCCTGAAGCTGTTTCTTCAATTCCTTAAGTTCCGTGGGGGACATCCTGTAAGGAGCTATTGAAACAGGTGCTGCTACGGGAATGAGTTCAATGGAGAAGTTTATTTCCTTTTCGGGTGGCAAACTGGATAAATTTGATGGAAATACATCAGAAAACTCATTGACAATAGGGATGTCTTCTAAAACGATCTCCTTAGATTCGGTGAGGATTACGGAAGCAAGAAAAGTTACACATCCTTGCGAAATAAGTTTGCAAGCGTGTAGAGATGAAATTATGGTAGGATGCTTCCTATATTTTATACCAAGGAAGGAAAACCTTGGAAGATCAGATTTTCGAAAAGAGATAATTCGGTTGCGGCAATTACTATAGGCGTCGTGGTCTACTAGCCAATCCACACCTAGAATAGTATCGTAGCCCTCCATATCAAGGCATACGAGATTTGCAGGAAGATTGTGACCTTCTACCACTACCTCACTATCAGGATAATAGTTGGTAAGTTTAGTTTCGGGACCTAAAGGTGTACTAATAGCAAAGTCCGAAGGTAAAGGAACTGATGAAACTGGCAAGGTCATTGCAAAGGCGGTAGATATAAAGGAATGAGAAACACCAGTATCGAATAGTACAAAAGCAAGATGGGAACACATGTGAACAGTACCTTCCATAAGCCCATCATTTGGGGGCGCTTCTTCCTCTTCCAGAATAGCATTTAAACGAGCATGACGCTTACGTCCACTTTCAGAAGATAGTTCCTTCATAAGGGGACAATCCGGCATTCGGTGCTCCCTGCTGCCACAACGTAAACAAGCGTCGAGACGCTTCCAGCATTCTTCGGCCGAATGAAGCCGTGGCTACCTGCTTATCTTCTTCCTTGACTTTCTTATTTTTGTGGTAGCCATTACCACCCCCGTTACGGGACCTCTTCTTGCTATCACGGGATTTATAGGGTTCCGTGATGCTGAACTTGCCTTTCTTATCACGTCGATCTGATCTTCGACTCGGTTCTTGACCTTTTCCTTTTAATTTTTTGACCTTCTCTAAGGTCCTTTCGCACAGATATGCCCATTGGACCATCTCCGCATAAGTACGGATATTTTGAGTCCCGAGCCGCTGAATAAAACCGGGTCTTAAACCATCCATGAACTGATTAGCCTTTAGTAAGTCGGTACTAACCAGATGAGGAGCATACGGCGCTGGCCTGGAAAAGTGAAGCTCATATTCTGCTACCGACAACATGCCCTGCTACAAAGAAGTGAATTCCACAGCCTTCCGTTCCTTGACGTGCTCAGAAAATTATTTGGCACGGAACAGCATAAGAAAACCTTCCCATGTATGGGGTGCATCTGCTGGCGGTGTCGAAACCGACTTCCACCATATACGTGCATCTTTGTTAAGTTGAAAAGCGGCTAGACGCACTTTCTCTTGGTCAGCACATTGCATGACCTCAAATATGCGGTTCATCTCATCAATCCAGTTCTCAGCTTCATCTGGATTTGAAGAACCATAAAATCATGGAGAGTTTAGACTCCGAAAGTTGCGATGTAAATCTCCAGCCCTTGCTCCGGCGCCAGCTTGCGCCATAATCTGCAATGCTTGAGTAAGACCAGCAATGGTCTCTTGCATACAGTTCCAATCTACGCGATGAGCCATTGAGATAATATTGTACCTGAGAGAAATAACAAATCATTAATCTCTCATGAAATTTAAAAGGGTTAATCTAGAGCTAATTTACTATCTCTTCTCGAGCTCTACCAAATTCTCACATAGGTGAGGAAATTTCTTCCTTAGTTCATAGGTATGGGTCCCTAAGCCTTGGACTTAACCTATGACACGACATTTTCCTAGGACTTACTTATGTCTAGGCTCTGGTACCAACGTAACTGTCACGCCCCGAGATTATATAGCGGAAACAATCAGGAATGCGAACAGCCGGCATGGTAAGCCTCTTGCAAGCAAGAATAAACAGAGCGCAAAATAATCACACAAAGTAATTACACAATAACATTCAAACCTTCATTTTTATTAATAATAACAACCATACTTCAAGTACATGAGACATTGACTTTCTTACATTTGCTAGATTCAATAAGAGAAAATTACATAGACTCATTCTAGACATTTTGACTTCCTAAGTCTTCACTATTTAATCACTCTCGGACCCATCACTGGGATGACCTGAATCCGAATCCGACCCACTGGTACTTCCTGAAAAGATTGAAAAAGAGGTAATGAGCACACTTGCCCAGTAGGTATCTTCGCATCAACATGATTGGTAATGTTAAAGTAATTAATATCTTTAGCTCTAAAGAAAAAGATAAATCATGCACATACGACTAAACATGCGATTAAAGCCAAAGTAACAAGACAAGATCAAGCTTGAGATATGAGAATATGAATTGAGTATAATGCGATTAAATCATACTTGCTCAATTCAAGTGTAATCCAGCAAGAATGTAACATTGACCTTTCATGAAAAAGAATATAACAAGAATGTACTAGCAAGTCATGTAACAAGCAAGGATATACTCTTCACTTAGTAACAAGTACTTCGTGAATTCATGTAGATTTTTGTGATTTCCCTGGGTATTTTCACTTGTTTATAAAGAAAGTACTCCCAGCGCAATGCGACGCCAGTAGCATCATACCCCATGATTTATATAGTATGTTTTCGAAAATCAGCCGAGGGGACTAGTATAGAGCCCTTGAACACAATCAGTGCTCGAACTGCATCTTCATGTATATATCAAGTTACTTCCACGTATATAACAATAATGTGGCCAAGATTATACAATGTTAATGATAGTTCCATGATAAAGTAACAAAATAAGAATCCTTCTATTGAGAATAAGAGTTCAATAAACACATTGATAACTAGGTTATGCCGTGGAAATAAATCGGCAGCATAACGGTACATTTCTTAACTTTCACAATTTACTTAGGTATTTTTGGAATAATGTGACAGGCTCTAGATAATCAATTGGACTATCTAGGATCATAGGAATATTAACCCTTGGGTCAAACCTCGGGTTAACTGTACTCAGGAAATAGCGGTCGTTTATTGGGCCCTTTCATGGAGAAAGCGGTCTAGTTCTGGACCGTTAAGGATAAGACTGTTCGATATTTAAACAGATTATCTGGAGTCTTTAGCGGTCAAAGAAAGAACCGTCAAGGATCCGTTAGCGGTCTAGATAAGGCCCGCTAGCAGACTCTGGCAGTCAACCGTAAGGCCGCTATGTTCCAGAAATATAAAACACCGGTATAAGTGCTTTCTAGATAATGGGTTTTAATGGTACAACCAACTCGGCGTCCAGGAGGGAATCCCAGGCTCACGGAGAATTACGGAGGCCTTGAAACAAGATTTCCTAGTCCGTTGGAAGGAATATCCAAAGGAGAGGTTATCAAGTCCAAGATTGTGTGCCTAATGTGCATAGGTGTAACTAATGGTCATATACCGGGATATATGCCATCTACTTATGGAAATAACTCTATAGATGAGAAAGAGATCTTTAAAACAGTGATCAAGGTAAACCATGAATCATCTAACTTTAGAAACATGTATTTAATTATAAAAGTATATGATTTTGGCATAAAGTCAAATTATGTTAAAAATAATCCCAAGTACCATAAAGAACATGAAATCTACTAGAAATCTCTATATATACATAAACAATGCCAGAATCAGGGATAAAACTTAAGTAACTAGGTTTGTCATATAATAGATAGGGTAATCCTGCATTAGGTTTCGGATTAACCAAAATACAGAATCTCAGGGTCGCAAACGGTCTAATTTACAACCGTTTGTAGGGATTAAGCGGTCTATCGTAAGTCCGCTTGTAGTTTTATAATGGTGAAATCATATGAACACAAACAGTGCATATATTGTCCGCTAATCATCTGTTAGCGATTTATCGTAGGACCGCTAACCAATTCTGGCGGTCCATTTTTAGGCCGTCTAGCTTCTGTTTACAGATAAACTAAACATGTGCAACTAGATGCTAACTAAAACACATCATGTCTGGAAATCAACATATATAAAACTTCTTCTATCATGGTAGAACGAAGAATAAGCTAACAATATGCATATGATTCATGTATTATGACAAGAGAACTAATTTAGTTCATTTAGGGCTAAGAAAAATGCATGTATGCTACACTAGACGCATAGATCCTATTAAAACATGAAATTCTCCGTATACAATACATGAAATCAAGTGCAACAAGAGGGCTTTTAATCCTAGAATAACATTTTAGTTGTTCATGAGATGACCTACCTTTGGAAACACCACTAGACTTTGAATTTCAGACGGGAAGTCAACCATAGTTCTGCACTTCCTGTGATAAATCAGTAATTTCACGCTCCTCTAGCTTCTGATTCTCTTGACCTAAGGACGTGAAATTTGGAGGGTAAAAAGAAGATACTAAGGAGAACAAAAAGTTGTAAAGGTGCAACTTCTAAATACCTCGTTTTGGGTCCCTAATTTTCTGATCTTCTCCACACCGTTGCACAGTCTCCTGGGTTGTTGATGTGGAACCAGCAACCTTGGGTGCCTCTATCTTCCTGATGGGTTGATCTCCTAGCACGAAAATTTGAGGCAAGTTAGTCCTTAGTTTTAGGAATAAAAACCTCAAAAGAACCTACCTGAATTATAGCCGTGTTACTTTAGTTCCACGCGAGCCAAACATGCGGGTCGCACAAGTGCAACCTAGGGTCTTTTTATAGGTTTTTGCTAGGGTTTCATGGATTAGATCCATTCTAGAGTCCCTAGTTGGTACTATCCCGACTTCTGAGAGTCCTTAAGATGCTTACTAGTTCTCCCACCTCGATCTCTAGGAGATAAAACGTCAAAAATCCAATCTTTTTGTTCTTTCTTCAACTCACGGAACTGACAGAAATTAGCGGTCTAGGACTGGACTGCTAACTGTTCCCTAGCGGTCTCACGATAGACCGCCATTACTATTGGGCACCGAACTTGAATTTAATTCAAACTCTATTTTTGGTTTATCCATTTAATTATCCATACAATGAGTATTTATCCTTATATTCCGTGAATAAGCTAATTACCTTCTAGAATATGGGCCAAACTTCATGGGCTTGGTCCTTAAGTCCTTTAGGCTTTGTTTAAATAGGCTAGGTTAATTGGTTATCACACTTGGGCCTTAATAATGATTTATTAAACCCAGAAATTCATGTATAAATCCATTTAGGTCTATAAAAATTTAAAATATTTCTGAAATATTCTATAAAATTTTCGGGGCATTACAGGCCCACATTCTAGAAACTTAAAATGGGATATTTACGGAATTTAGGGGGATAATGACTCCTTAAAGGGATAAATAAATAGATAAATAATTTGAAATGTTTCAAACTCGGTGCCCAAAGCCAAAAATGGTCTATCGGGCGACCGCTTGGGGAATTGAAAATGGTCTAGACTAAGACCGTTACTATCTGCAGATTTCGTGAATGGAAGAAGACATGAAAAGATGGGAACTTTGGCATCCAAATCGCCTAGGATTGATGCTATCTCTTAGGTAGATGAGTCTAGAAGGCTTAAGGATAGAATTAAAACCCTAATTAGGACTCTATGTTTGTTCTAATCCATGGAAACCCTAGCTAACCCTATAAATAGAACCCAAAACCAACCTGTACGACCCTTACTTTTGGCTCGCATGGAACTAAGGTAAAGAGACCGAATTAGAGGTATGTTCTTTTGAAGAATTTGTTTATAATAGTAAGGTCTAATTACTCTCCAAATTTCATCTTAGGAGATCAAGCCATTAGGAAGATAGAATCTTTCAAAGTCGCGAGTTCATAGCAAGCAACCCAGAAACCTGTGCAACGGACCCAGGTTGATCGGTCAAATAGAAGCCCTAAACAAGGTGATTAGATAGGAGTTCTTTAGAACAAATTGTTTCTTTTATTACCATCTTCTTACCCTCAAAATTTCGTGGTCATAGGTGAAGAGGATCAAGAGATAAAAGGCCACGAAGTTGTTCGGTTCAGGATGAGCAGAACTAGGGTCAAGTTCCAGCCCAAAATTGGAAGTCTAAAACCTAGTCCAAAGATAGGTTATCTCATGAGCGGCTGAAACATGATCTTAGGAGTAAAAACCCTCAATTTCTAGTAGATTTCATGCATTGCACGTGGGGTATTTTATGTTTTATTAACTAATTCATTTTTCATGCATGAGTCTAACCCTTTAGTGAAATGGATGTAATTTGTACTTAATTTACATTACCCTATGCATATTCTTGGCTGAACTTTCTTTTGGCATGTTTTATTACATATTTTTATGTATTTTCCATGTATCCATTTACCTTAGAGTAACCATATCTCAGTTTTTATTGCTATTTACCGTAAACAGGGAGAAACGGTCTTCCTGAAGACCGCCTGAAATCACAAGAGCCCTGCGATAGACCGCTAGGCCCGATGAAACGGTCCTCACATGACCGTTTACGTTTTTTTGGGTTTCTATAATTATGTTAACCTGAAACATAATGCAGAATAACCTTATTTATCATATAGTAAGCCTAGATAATTAGGTTTTATCCTTGTTTTAAGTGTTATATCTATAAACTTTGATCTATTCATGGTTCATTTCCAGTAGATTTCATGTGTCACCAATACTTAGAATTTACTTTAACTCAAGATTAATTTCATGCCAAAATATTATAATTTTGTAATTAAATGGTTTCTATATTGTGTACATAGTACATATGGTGTTTTGGTCCGTATGTTTCACTATTTCACTCTTATCTCTTGAGTCATTTTCTTAAGTACATGGCATATACTCTGGAATGTGACCATTAGTTACACTTTGCACTTATAGGCACACTCTCTTAGACTTATGAACCTCTCCATCGGATATTCCTTCTGTCGGACTAGGGGATTATGTTTCAAGGCCTCCGTAAGACTCCGCGAGCCTAGGATTCCCACTAGGACGCCGAGCTGGTTGTACCATCAAAGCCAATTGACTAGAAAGTACTTTATCGGTGTTTTATGTGTTCTAGACCTTAGCGGCCCTATGGTTGACCGTTAAAAGATACCAAACGGCCATTGACTAGACCGCTAAAGCTCCAAAAGGTTTTCCTGTGTCGACACTTCTTTTTCATGCGTCGATTCTAGTCATGAAACGGTCTAGACTCTGACCGCTTTCTTCATGAAATGGTCCAGTAAACGATTGCTTTATCTCTGGACCTGGTTAACACAGGGTTTGACTTTTAGGGTTGGTTTTCTTGCGTTCCTAGATGGTCTTAGGATTATCTGGAGTACTCAACATATGTTTAATAAGTAAATGTTAAGATATGAAACTTAATGAAAATACTGTTATGCTGCTGGAATGTCGCCGGAGTATAATATCCTTTTAATTCTTCTTTGATATCTCGTATCAATTTTGGTACGTTCTATACCTTGGTTACTTGGTCATTAAACTTATTATTTGGAATTAAATTATTGGCCAAAATTATTGTTATATCTCGTGGAAGTAGTTGGATTTATAACTGGAAGATGCAAGACCGGGCACAGATTGTGTCCAAGGGCTCCATGCTAGCCCCTACGGCCGATGGTCGGAAACGTGCTATAAACCATGGGGTACGATGATACTGGCATCGCATTACGCTGGGAGTACTTTCTCTTATAAATGAGTGAAAAATCACTAGGCTCGTTATGGAAATTACATGCTTGTTAATGACTTTCTAGTACATAGCCTTTACAAGGTTATGTAAATTACTTTCTAGTTACATGCTCGTACATTCTTGTTCATGAAAGGCCAAATTTATTTCTACATGATTAATCTTGCTTGTTCATGGTCTATACTCACTTACATCTACTTGCTCAGTTATTTCATGATTCTATATCCTTGGTTATCTTGGTTTATATCGCTTGTTTATCGCGTTCTTATTTTTACCTTCAGATCTAGAGCTAAGACATTAATCATGTAAATATTGCCTTCATGTTGATGCGAAGATACCTACTGGGCTAGTGTGCTCATACCTACTTTCTCAATTTTTTAGGAAATACTAGTGGATTGGATTCAGAATATACAAGTAGTGGGTCCGAGAGTGATTGAAGGTCAAATGGATCGAGAGAAGACCTAGTTGTCAAGTGTCTAGTCGAGTCCTAATGTAATTTTCTATTTTCTTGAGTCTATGTTGTAAGGAGGTTTAAAGTCATGATCTTATGTACATTTGGGTCATTATTATGAATAAAGCAGATTTTTGGAAAAAAATTACTTGTGCAATTACTTTTATGTGATTGTCTGGCACTCTGATTATATTGCTCGCTTGAGACGTACTAGCCGACTATCCACGTTCCCGAGATTCCTTCCGCTGTATTAAAAGCTCGGGGCGTGATAGTGAAAGTGATATCAGAGCCTAGGCCAAGAAGTCTTAGGAAAAGATGTCATATCATAAGTTAAGTCCAAGGATTAAGGACCCATGCCTACGAAACAAGGAAAGGAAATTCACAACCCATGAGAGAAATTGGGTAGAACCTAGGTTGAGCTAGTAATTAGGAATTATCTTTAGGATTACCCCATATATCCCATTGAGATTAACAAATCCATTACTCTTCTCAGGTACTTTACTCTTACAATGGCTCACCGTGTTGATTGGGGTGGAATGCAACAAATTGTTGCTGGTCTCACTTAGGCCTTGCAAAATATGGCTCAAGTTGGCGCTAGGGCAGGAGCTGATGATCTGCACCGTAATTTCTGGAGTTTAAACCCTTCGTGGTTTTCGGGTTCTTCTAACCCCGATAAGGTAGAAAACTGGATTAACGAAATGAACCATATATTCGAGGTCATGCAATGTGCCGACTAAGAAAAGGTTCATCTTGCTACGTTCCAGTTAAACAAAGATGCACGTACATGGTGGAAGTCTATTCCGACACTGCCTGCAGACGCACCACACACATGGGATGGATTTCTTACTCTTTTTCGAGCCAAATATTTATCCGAGCATGTCAAGGAGAGGAAGGCAGCTGAATTTGCGTCACTACGTTAAGGCATGTTGACGGTGGCAGAATATGAGTTACAATTCTCTCGCCTGGCACCTTATGCTCAACATCTAGTGAGCACGGATCTTCTTAAAGTAAATCACTTTATGGATGGGCTGCGGCCCATTTTCATCCAGCAACTTGACCCCCAAAAATTTTGGACCTACACAGAGATGGTCCAACGGGCACACTTATGTGAACGGACCTTGGAGAAGGTCGATAAACTTAAGGGCAAAGTGGAGGAGCCGAGCCGAAAGTCTAATCGGCGAGGTAAGAAGCAAGAAAAATTCAGCATCACCTATAACTCTCGGGATAGCAAGAAGAGATCCCAGAATGGGGACGGCAAGGATGATCGTCGAAACAAGAAGATTAAAGAAGAAGATAAGCAAATCATGGCGGCTTGCTCGTTCTGTGATAAATTCGGTCATGCGGCCGAAGAATGTTGGAAGCGATTGGGCGCCTGCCAAAGATGTGGAAGTCGGGAGCACCGCATGCTCGATTGTCCTCTGATGAAAGAGCAATCATCCACAATTAGCAATGGTGGACAAAAGCGGCAAGCTAGATTGAATGCCGTATTGGAGGATGAACCAACTAATGAAGGGGAGCTCATTGAAGGTACAATTCATATTCATTCCCATCTTGCTTTTGTGTTATTTGATACATGTGCTACTCATTCCTTTATTGCTAGTTCCTTTGCAAAAACATTGTCTATTTCACCTGTTCCCTTACCATTGAATTTAACCATAGTCACTCCTTTAGGGTCGGGAACGGAATTGAAAACCGATTTCCCCAATAGTGAAGTCACTGTAGAAGGGCATAATCTTCCTGCTAGTCTCGTATGCAATGATATGGAAGGCTACGATGCCATATTAGGAGTTGATTGGCTTGTAGACCACGACGCATATATAAATTATCACAGTAGGATAATTTCCTTTCAAAAATCAGGTCTCCCACGATTTTCCTTTCTTGGCATCAAATACTGGAAGCATCCCTATCTTATTTCTTCTCTTCACGCTTGCAAACTCATTTCGCAAGGATGTGAAGCTTTTCTTGCCTCCGTAGTAGTTACCGAGTCTAAAGAAATTCAGATAGAAGAAATCCCCGTAGTTAAGGAATTTCCTGATATTTTCTCTTCCGAGTTACCTGGCTTACTGCCCGAAAGGGAGGTTAACTTCACCATTGAACTCACACTTGGAGCAGCACCAGTGTCAATAGCTCCTTACAGGATGTCCCCCACAGAACTGAAGGAACTAAAGAAGCAACTTCAGGAACTACTAGAAAAAGGCTTCATTCGACCTAGCACATCCCCTTGGGGTGCGCCAGTCTTATTTGTTAAGAAGAAGGACAGTTCTATCAGATTATGGATTGATTACTGACAGTTGAATCAACTCACCATCAAAAATAAATATGCACTATCGCGTATTGATGAGCTGTTTGACCAACTTTCTGGTGCGGAGTACTTCTCCAAGATCGACCTCAGGTCAGGCTATCAACTAAGGGTCAAGGATGAAGACATTCACAAGACTGCTTTTCGAAGCAGATACGGACATTATGCATTTGTGGTTATGCCGTTTGGTTTAACTAATGCACCTGCTGCATTCATGCAATTAATGAATAATGTGTTCCGGCCTTATCTTGACCAATTTGTAATCGTATTCATTGATGATATTATCATCTATTCAAAGACAAAGGAGGAACACGAGGAACATCTAAGGGTTGCCTTGCAAACCTTGCGAGAACACCAACTTTATGCAAGTTATGTTGCATCCCCTATGGTTCTGAAGTTTTGATGATGACAAATATTATAAGTCATCATATATGACTTTGATCATTTAATTGTGATGAATTCATTGATGATCTCATCATTTATAAAAGTATGAAATATGTCAGAACAGGTTCTACAGATGATTCAAAAAGACATGAAAAGAAAGTCAACGGTCAACTCTAACTGACAGCAAGTCAATTTCTGGTAAAATGTGAATCAGCTTCCGACAGGTAAAGTCAATGATCATCCAAGTTTGATACATGTTCAGGTCAGTACAGATATCTCAGACTTCTAGTTTGTTGCATGCATATGAGGTTAGTGCTAGTTGTGTTTTCACACAGCTAAGGTCTGTGTTGGCTTTGCGTGAGGTCTGTGCAACGTTCTGGGTCTATGCATACTTTAGGTCTATGCATGCTGAAGGTCTATGCACGTTTTACTACAATGCTTATAAGTCTATGCATATATGTTTTCAGAATAAGGTCTTGTGCATATAACCTCATGCAGTCTTTGCTAAACTTCACATAAGGTCGGTGCTAGTTGCACCTATTGCATACATAGAGTCGGTGCACGTTTCATCTGTCAGCATATACACAGTCGGTGCATGTTTCGGTTTGATACATTGGAGTCGGTGCATATACTGTTGCATGCACACAAAGCTCGGTGCTAGTTTTTCTGTAGCTTGTTCACATATAGGTCGGTGCATGTTGCCTGGGGTGTTAGTTATAACGCTTCATATACATGTCTGTGCATACTTAGTTGTTGTGTTCATAACGTCGGTGCACGTTTTAGTCAATTGCATATAACATTTGTGCAATCTTTTGGTCTCAAAGGCATAAGGTCGGTGCATCTTTCCCTTCATGCATCATACACAGTCGGTGCATATAGGGCATCCTGCACATCTAGGTCGGTGCACACTTTGCTGCATGAACATCAACATCGGTGCATATCACTGTTCATCCTTCACAAAAGTCGGTGCACTCTTGCTAGTCTTCATATGAGGTCGGTGCATGTTTTTGTCAATGCATCTGCATAAAGTCTGTGTGCATATCATTTCATCAAACAACTTGTGTGCATGTCATTTCCGTGTGCATGACATTTCATCGAACAGTTCAAGGTTGATGCTAGTATAGACAGCATGCATTTAAGGGCCGTGCACATCACTGTAGCAAGTCAGTGCATGTTGTGCTTATAGCATAATAAGGTCGGTGCAGGTCTTGCATTGTGCATGATAAGGTCCGTGCATTTCACTGTAGCAGTCGGTGCACTTTACTGTTCAGGTCGATGAACATGCTCACTAATGTATGTAGAAGTCTACCTAAATTACTGTTAAAGTCAGTACAAATCACTGTTCACACATTCACAAGTCGGTGCACATTCTGTTGGTCAGCGCATGCAGGTCGATGCTAGTTTGCTATCAAGCAAACTAAGGTCGACGTTAGTTAAGATTTCGCACAACTAAGGTCTGTGCTATTTACTGTTCAAGGTTAATGCATGTTGTGCTACTAAGTCAAAGTCAAAGCATCTGTGACTATCATATGACAAAATGCCATCTGTCATATAGTCATTTGATTTCCATGGATTTGTTGTATCATGATTATCCTTATAATCCATGCATAATGAATATCTCTCAGATCTACATAATGACGATAAGGTGTTTGATTAAATACCTTTATGTTACTGCAGGGATTTAATTAAGGAAGATGCAAGTGTCGACTCTAGAAGTCGACACTCTCTTACAAGGCTTCTATCACTACCAGAAAAGGCAGGATTTCAGACTGCCAGCTTCCGTCTGAAATCCGTCTGAAATTCCGTCTGAACTCTGTTTTGTAACGGATTTCGGATGAATTTCGGACGGAAAGATGCCGTCTCATATTTTTGGTTACAAATATCGGACAGAATAATATATGTCTCAAATTCTGTCTTAAATTTCACACGGAATCAATTCCGTGTCAAATCCCGTCTATAAATACAAGTTTCAGATAGAATAATAGCAGTCACAAATACTGTCTGAAATTTGACACAGAACGTTTTTCATCTTAAATACTGTCTGAAATCAGTCCGTCTGAAATTTCACACGGAAACCATTCCGTGTGACGCACCGTCTGAAATTATCCGTCTGAAATACCGTTCCAATATCCGTCTGAAATTTCAGATGTATACTTCAGACGCATACGCTAAAATCCATCTTAAATTTCAGACGCACACGCACAAATACAAAATTATATCCGTCTAAAAATTCAGACGAAAATCCGTCCGAAAAAACTTCCATTAATTTTTTTAAAAAATACAAAATTGTTTTAAAAAAACATGTTAAAATTCAAACTAATGACTAAAAACAAAACACATAAATAAGAAACTCAACATTCATAGATAAAAAATATGCTGATCAAATATCCTCCTCCACATCGTCCATATGCTCGTCCCTGCCCTGCTCATCTCCTCTGTCGCCGCCCGCAGAAGGATAGGCCTACAATAACAAAATAATAACATTCATTCATAGATAAAAAATTTAGTGCAGAGATAAATTAGATATTTTATTACATTGGATAAATTAAAATCAAACATAATATCAAATCGATAACTGCATAGATTTTATAGACCCCACGTGCCTAGCTGTCATCAGTAATTTAAATTATTTACATTTACAAAATGCACTTTTGAGCGTCGGCCCCAAACCGGGTATCCGATTTGGATTCTGCTAGTTCTCACAAGTCTCTTTTAAGACCCAGGTCCTGTTAGAATGATCAGCACGCTGATCAGATGGATATTTCAGATTTTAGACCCCCGAACCCCGACTTCTTTAACTTTAGACTAAGCGTATTTACAAAATGCACTTTTGAGCGTCGGCCCCAAACCGGGTATAAGATTTGGATTCCGCCAGTTCTCACAAGTCTCTTTTATGTCCCAGGTCCTATTGGAATGATTGACACGCCGATCAGACGGGTATTTTAGATTTTAGACCCCCGGACCCCGACTTCTTTAATTTTAGACTAAGTGTATTTACAAAATACACTTTTGAGCGTCAGCCCCAAACCAGGTATCCGATTTAGATTCCGCCAGTTCTCACAAGTCTCTTTTATGTCCCAGGTCCTGTTGGAATGATCGGCATGCCGATCAGCCTGGTATTTCAGATTTTAGACCCCCGGACCCCGACTTCTTTAATTTTAGACTAAGTGTATTTACAAAATGCACTTTTGAGCGTCGGCCCCAAACCGGATATCCGATTTGGATTCTGCCAGTTCTCACAAGTCTCTTTTATGTCCCAAGTCCTATTGGAATGATCGGCACGCCGATCAGATGGGTATTTCAGATTTTAGACCCCCGGACCCCGACTTCTTTAATTTTAGACTAAGTGTATTTACAAAATGCACTTTTGAGCGTCGGCCCCAAACCGGGTATCCGATTTAGATTCCGCCAGTTCTCACAAGTCTCTTTTATGTCCCAGGTCCTCTTGGAATGATCGACACACCAATCAGATGGGTATTTCAGATTTTAGACCCCCGGACCCCGACTTCTTTAATTTTAGACTAAGTGTATTTACAAAATGCATTGTTGAGCGTCGGCCCCAAACCGGATATCCGATTTGGATTCCACCAGTTCTCACAAGTCTCTTTTATGTCTCAGGTCATGTTGGAATGATCGACATGTCGATCAGATGGGTATTTTAGATTTTAGACCCCCGGACCCTGACTTCTTTAATTTTATACTAAGTGTATTTATAAAATGCACTTTTGAGCGTCGGCCCCAAACCTGGTATCCGATTTGGATTCCACCAGTTCTCACAAGTCTCTTTTATGTCCCAGGTCCTATTGGAATGATCGGCATGCCGATCAGACCGGTATTTCAGATTTTAGACCCCCGGACCCTGACTTCTTTAATTTTAGACCAAGTGTATTTACAAAATGCACTTTTGAGCGTCAGCCCCAAACCGGGTATCCGATTTGGATTCTGCCAGTTCTCACAAGTCTCTTTTATGACCCAGGTCCTGTTGGAATGATCGGCATGCCGATCAGATGGGTATTTCAGATTTTAGACCCAGAACCCCGACTTCTTTAATTTTAGACTAAGTGTATTTACAAAATGCACTTTTGAGCGTCGGCCCCAAACCGGATATCCGATTTGGATTTCGCCAGTTCTCACAAGTCTCTTTTATGTCCCAGGTCCTGTTGGAATGATCGGCATGCCGATCAGACCGGTATTTCAGATTTTAGACCCCCAGACCCTGAATTAAATGAATCCTTCTAAACTAAGTTAGTTTTAAAAACACACTTAGTTTTGAATTGAGTTATTTGAGCGTCAGAGTCAAACCGGATATCCAATTTGTAATCCGTCAGCTGACTCAGCTCTCACAACTCACCTGTACCTCGCAAGTCGTGTTGGAACGATCGGCACGCCGATCAGGCCTGTATTTCTGATTTTAGACCCCTGAACCCCGAATTTTCCCAATTCTTCTAAACTAAGTTACTTTTGAAAACTAACTGAGTTTTTAAATTAATTATGAATATAATTGAGTAATTCTGTCAAAATAAAAACACAATAAACACGAACCTGATGGGCCTCTGCTGTGGTGGTGGTAGATCCATGATGGAGAATTCCCGCCTGGGAGAGGAGGCCACTGATTGCCTACAACATGGCTACCTGCTGGCTAGATATCTCCTCTCGGATGTGCCGCGACATCTGCTGTTGCAAATCATCAATCCTTCTTTGGACGATGTCCTTGACGTCGCTGGCTTTGGAACTGGGGGCAGGTGGAGGTACGCCGAATGAACTGCTACAGGTTTGGGCAGAGCTTGAACTCGCACACGATGATATCACTGCGCTAGAGTCCAGGCTCTCCCCAAAAACATATAGCCGGCCTTTCTTCGGTACGCCAACTGCTACCACCCATTCCGTCGGATCGAACTCCGGCTACTGCGTGTCTCCCTCCCCGTACTTCTCTATCACAGCTCTGCTATATGTTTCCTAAGAATTGAAACATTTGACTAGTCAATTTCATATGAATCAATCCGATTTAAATGAACGGTAGAAGTTGCATATGTAGATAAACTTACCGCTACTTAGTGAGCTCTCTTACTCACAAATTGATATGTCCCCTTCTTTTTGTGTGTTCTATCGAACACCTCGAGGAACGACGGAGCTCGATTAAGCTCCACAGCCTGTTATACCAACGATGCAAAAAAAACGTCATATATATTAACATAATGTAAGAAGATAAATTAAAACATTACTTACCATTTTTTGTTTATGAGCCGTGAAAGAGATGCACCCACTCGTATGCAAATTTGCGCCCAGTTTTGACGCCATGTTTGCTTTGGCTTTTTCAAACTTTGCTCTCCAGCTGGGATCGGCAAATTTGTCACATGCTATCTCCCAATCCTCCTTCCTCATCCATAGAGGGCAGTGCTCCTTCCACAGCTGTCGGTCTTCACTCCCACCATCCTTATTTTTAGCGTGTGCTCGGGCCTCATGTACTTTCTTTCGGAAATTATCCTTCATAGTCTTCTCCCAGGCCCTCCGACATCTCGCCGCGTCATGTCCACATGTGAATTGATAAGTCCGCTGTAAATAAAATAAGTTTCACACTTAGTATACTGTTGGGAATTGAGTTTGGAAAATATTTTAATTAATTGATGTAATTACGTACTGAGAACATGTCCCATAAGTTGTCGCGGACTTCCACTGGAAATTCTTTAAAAGACGTTGCTGCGTCGGGCACATGTGCCATTACTAGAGAGTTGGAATGATGGACAGCCTCGTGAGGTTCAAATTTCTTACTGCAATTGCAAATGTCAAAATATTCATATTAGACAGTTCAAGGCTAAATAATGAATGTAATAACCTTATAAATTTACCCGGAGATCCAGCACGGGCGATGTCCATCGCGGGTCGTGCCTCCCTCATGACGACTGCCGACATCGTCAAGTGGCTGAGTGGTGGGGGTGTGCCCTATTTAAAGACAAGGGGGAGGGGACTGTGAACTATAAGAGTTAAATATCATAAGTAAAATGAATATTTTGATGAAAATAAAAATTTACATAATTTGGAAAATACTGTGAACTGTAAGAATTAATAAACATAAGTAAACTGTCAAGGACTGGAAGGCTGGAGCTAATTAAATCTGTCCTTTCATCCTACTTCATGCTACCTACAGGGTTAATCGAGGAAGTTGAAAGACTTCTGCGCAATTTCTATTGGAATGGTCATTCTTCCAAGGCATCAACTCACATGGTTTCATGGAAGCAGATATGTAAACCCAAATCTGAAGGGGGGCTCGGAACCAAAAACCTAAAGGAATGGAATCAGGCTTCTTTATGTATGCTGCTATGGGATATTCTACAGAAAAAAAAATCTTTATGGTATTCTTGGATCTAGGTATCAAGTCACATTGTTTACTCAATTTCAAATGGCCAAGGCACAAATCTATGGTTTGACCCGTGGCTGAATGCCAACAGCATCAACCAATTGTATGGAGATCATATCAGATAGGATTTGGAATTAGGAAAAAATGCAAATGTGGGCCTCTTTATCTCTGAAGGGCAGTGGGTGCTTCCCATTGCACTATCTATGGAAATGGCTGATTTGTGGAATCTTGTTAGGCAAGTTCCAATTCATAATGAATCTTCAGATGCCATCAAGTGGAAAAACCATGAGCAGATCATGAAACCAAGTACCATCTAGGAAGAGATTAGGCAAAAATCCTACTACACAAATGCCTTCACATTACACATGGCAGGCGGTTCTTAATAAACTGCCCACAGCAGATAATCTACAAAAGAAGGGCTTTAACATTCCTAGTATGTGTGTTTTATGTAAACAGAACAGGGATACTCTAGATCATCTATACTTTGAGTGCCCATATACCAAGTGGATAAACATAAGCAGATTCTACTCAGATTTGACCTCCATAGGCAACCGAAAATTAATACAAGCTCTGAAAATTAAAACATACATACCTGTAGCGGGAACAGTCGGGGGTGGCGTCTGTAAAACAACATGTGGGAGGGCATTGGGACCTGTAAGAATTAATAAACACAGGTAAAATGATATAAATGGTTCAATGGCCCATATTTGGGTTTTTTGGACCGGATCATTGAATTCCTCTGTGCTATGTCAGGATGAGCAGCATATTTCTCTTATTCAAACAAACTCAAATATGCATTTTGGATGTGGATGAAAAGCTAGGGGGTAATCCTCCAAAAAATGGTGTCCATGTCAGATTTTAAGGAATGTGTGTCCGACTGTGATTTTTTTGATGCTGGTTTAAAGACTTGTTTAAAGACTCGATTTGGAGACCAAGATTTCATTAGATTAGCAGATTTCATTAGCTAAGTAGATTTCATTAGATTAGCAGATTCATTAGATTAGTAGATTCAAATGCTCTTATGCATGACATGTAGTGAAGTCCAATAAGAAATGAGACTCTAGAAACAATAATACCATTTTAAAGACTATGAAATATAGTACTGAGACAACCTCTTGATTCAGGGTACTAGGTGGAGGTTAATCCTCAACACATGATATGGGCTTTCAGACAAACAAAATTTATCCTTCCATCTCATATCATTTGATATACCTCTGAAATCAAGATAACAAATGTATGATGTCCGTCAATTATTCACAAGACAAGGTCTGAATCTTTATTCAGAAGCAAGGAACAGTCAATCATAAAATCATTCTTAACCATATCAGGTCGTTTATTCAGTTCAGTGAATTGAAACTAATAACTGAATTCAGAGAAATTATTCAAACATGGATTTTCAGATAGACAAATCATGAGCCAATTTCAGTCAGATCAGTAGATTTATTCCAAGGCAGACAGACATGAATTCACAAACCATTTGAGAAGCTTTATTCAAATCATATCAGAAGGTTTCTCGAACAACATCATAGCCGAAGCCAGAGAACTCATTAGATGGAGTGAGTCTAAGAACTTACTCAACATAAGGTTCAATCTCAATGTAATTCATAAGAATATATATCTCAGCGGCATACAACTCTCTATCTTCGAGCGTGCACGTCGAAGAATGTCCGAACGCACGTCCAGGATGCTTAAATATACAGAGCCGATCGGACAAATCATCAACTCCCCCATCATCATTATGTGGAGGTCGAGTACGATGCGTTGGAATCTTTGGCTCAAAGTACATGGAACAGAAGTTTGATATTTCTTCAAGAATATATATCTCAGCAATCGAACCCTCCACCTTCGCCTTGTTGCGAACTTTAATTTTTAATTCATGCATGCACCTACAAGAACAAGTTACATGGCAATGAAATGTACCAACCATGGATGACATTTAACTTAAAAAAATTATGACATACCTCTCAAATGGATACATCCATCAAAATTGTACTGGTCCTCCGATAATAGCCTCGTATGGCAAATGGACGACCAGGTGCTCCATCGAATCAAAGAATGTCGAATGAAATATCTTCTCGAGCTTGCAAATGATTGTGACCACATTTTCTTCGATAGTTTGTACATCACTCAGTCTGAGTTCTGATGCACATAAAATCTTGAAAAACTGACTCAGCTCGGTCAGTGCTCCCCATATAGGCTTTGGCAATATGTCACGGAATGCAATGGGCAGAAGTCTCTCCATGAACACATGACAGTCGTGACTTTTCAGACCAAATATTCTTCCCTCATTAACATTTACACAACGGGCTATGTTGGATGCATATCCATCTGGGAATCTCAACTATTTCAACCACTGGCACACTTCCTTGATCTGTGTATCATTAAGCACGTAAGTTGCTTTAGGCTGCATAGTTTTTCCATTTACGTGCTGTAATTCTAGTTTTGGACCTTTACAAAGCATCTTTAAGTCCATACGTGCTTTGGCGTTGTCCTTTGTTTTGCCTTTAACATTCATGATCGTATTGAACACATTATCAAAAAAATTCTTCTCCGTATGCATAACATCCAGATTGTGTCGTACAAGAAGAGTTGACCAATAAGGCAATTCCCAAAAATTACTTTTCTTGTTTCAGTTGTGATCATTTCCAAAGCCAGAGAGTTGGCGTGTGCTACCAGACAATTGTACTACATCTGGTAAATTTTGCACCCGTGTCGCCATATGTCGACCCGAAACCCTTTGCAAGTCTGCTTCATCCATTTCAACTGTAATTTTTTTAAAGGAGTCTTTTTGCCATCGAAAAGGATGGTCAATTGGTAGCAACCGCCGATGGCAATCAAACCAACATGCTTTCCCACCATGTTTCAATACAAATGATTTGGTATCTTCCATGCAGTAAGGACATGCTAACCTCCCATGTGTGCTCCAACCAGATAGCATTCCATATGCAGGGAAGTCACTTATTATCCACATCAGTGCAGCCTTCATTACAAAATTTTACTTCCTACAGGCATCATAAGTAACAACTCCATCAGTCCATAATAAATTGAGCTCATTAATCAACGGCTTGAGATATATGTCCAAATTTTTTCCAGGACTTTTTGGACCAAGAATTACTAAGGACAAAAATAGATTTTATCGCTTCAAGCACATGTCCGGCGGAAGGTTGTACGGTGTCACGAACACTGGCCAATAAGAATAAGATCCCACTGAACCACCGAATGGATTAAAACCACCTGTGCATAAACCCAATCGAACATTACATGGCTCTTTTGAGAAAGCAACATGAGTATGACTAAAGTGCGTCCAAGATTCACCATCGAAATGATGACTGATTATATCATCGGCTCGGCGTACTCTTTCGGTGTGCCATGTCATATGTCGAGCCATCTTTGAGGACATATACAACCGCTACAGCCTAGGCACAAGAGGGAAGTATCGCAATGCTTTATAAGGTACATCTTTTTGCTTTGAATTACCCCCTCTCTTAGGTTTGAATCTGTCATGGTGACAAATAGAACATGATATCTTATCTGCATCGTCTTTGTAATATAACATACAGTGATGGGCAAGCATCTATTTTCAGATATCCAAGCCCTAGCTCATTGACCATATTTTTAGCACGGTAATAAGTTTCTTGCAACTTCTCGTCTCGAGACAACATACTCTTGATTAAGAGGAGGAGACGATCAAAACAAGTCTCACTGATGTGAAATTCAGATTTCAAATTCAACAATTATGACATTGCAGACAACCGAGTGTGCTTTTCACAACCATCCCACAGCGGCTCATCGACATCCCTAAGTAGTTGATAAAATCTTCCGGCTGTCTGATTCGGCGCTTCTTCCATGTATGCAGGTTCCTCATCAACATTAAAACTAGGACCAGTAGCATCTACAATCATATCCATGTACCCACTTGTGCCTACAATATTGTCAGGCTCATACCTTAAGTATTCCTCACCATGACACGTCCAATTCGTATAACCATCCATGAACCCTCTCGTGTACAAATGATGTTGCACATCCCATGGTGAATGCCACCTCAAGTTTCTACAATTTGAACAAGGGCATCGAATGTGACCTTCACGGTCTGTTGCTGCATTGGGATTTCCCAATGCAAAGTCAACAAAACTCTGAACTCCATGCTTAAATTCATCCGACACCACCCGATCAACTATTCTACGATACATCCATGAATGATCTGTCATCATTTTGCCTGCACCCAATAAATGTTAATACACATCCTAACTTTGAAATCATTACTCCTAAAAATATTCACAACCATTTTCTCACATCGTTCGCCGTAGACCATTTACAGTTGGAAAGGGACTATTAATTAGATTATCACTTTTTAACCCATCCATGAAGGTTTGATCGCACAATCACTTACTATATGTGTTACACGATTTGCTGAAAATTTCGGCAGCATCTACCCAGACTTCTACGATATACCAAAAATATGTATTGATTTTGAAAATTTCTTAAACATTTACAAATAAGTGGTTAAGAAAACACTCAAAATCAATAATGGTATATCAGAGAAGAGTGAGGAGACGCAACCGAAATTCTCAACAAACCATACAAACACATATAGTAAATGACTGCCTAAGTACGATCACACATTCACAGACTGTCCTAACGGGACAATTCAAGACTTTGAGGTATATATATACATTCTCATAAAAAAATGAGAACATACACATCAATCCCAAAGTCTTGAACGGGAAGGTTCATTGACACAATTTTAACACGCTCTCCTGAGGTGCGTGTAATGTTAGGTCACGCCCATGCACCTCAGCTCACAGTGAATACCCCATGTATTTATCTAACATAAAATTAAATAATAATGCAATTATCATTATGCATATAACAAGTTAAATAACATCCAATTGTTAAACATTTCCAAATGAAGAACATCAAAGCGAAAGAATCCACATTTTTTAGTCAGATCAACATCAAAGATAAATAAGATAAAATAAACAAATGAAGCCACATCAGATAGAGGGCTTCAATTTCTTGGTGAGATACCTAGTGGGTGATAATCCTGGATGCTGCATTTTGGCACATGCACCAGGGTCAGGAAATACTTTCATGCTCATTAGCTTTCTTCAGAGTTTTTTGGCTAAATATCATTATTCCTAAAGGAATTCTGCCAACGTGCTTGGGAGCTACACATTGGCAAGTAGAAGAACTTCCTCTATATGACTTCTACTATGTTAAGGCTAACAATAGATCTCGGCAGCTTGATGTTCTTCAAAAATGGGAGGAGAAGAGGAGTATTCTTTTCTTGGGCTATAAGCAGTTTTCTAGAATTGTGTGCGATGTAAGAGACGAGATAGGGGCTGCATGTCAGGAGATGTTAGTAAAGGTCCCTAGCCTTCTCATTTTAGATGAAGGCCATACTCCCAGAAATGAAGACACAAATATTCTTCCTACGCTAGAAAAGGTGCAAACGGTAAGATGGTCCTTTCAGGGACACTATTTCAGAATCATGTCAAAGAAGTTTTTAATATATTAAATCTAGTGTGTCGTAAGTTTGAGAACATGGACTCAGTACGATCTTGTAATGATGAGTCCATGTTCAGGAAAACTTACGACACAGTAGATCAAATATATTAAAAACTTCTTTGACATGATTATGAAATAGTGTCTATGAAAGGACCACCTTGCGGGGAGTTTGCACCTTTTCTAGCGTAGAAAGACTATTTGTGTCTTCATTTCTGGGAGTATGGCCTTCATCTAAAATGAGAAGGCTAGGGACCTTTACTAACCTCTCCTGACGTGCAGCCCCTATCTCGTCTCCTATATCGCACATAATTCTAGAAAACTGCTTATAGACCAAGAAAAGAATACTCATGTTCTCCTCCCATTTTTGAGAACATCAAGCTACTGAGATCTATTGTCAGTCTTAACAGAGTAGAAGTCATACAGAGGAAGTTCTTCTACTTGCCAATGTGTAGATCCCAAGATATACCATCACGAGATGCCATGAGACTCATCACGAGATGCCATGAGACGAAAGTATCCTGAGTAGAGCATGTATATCAGGTGGCAGTAGGAGGCACCTGAAAGTTGATGCAGAGGCAGGTTTCTTTGATATAGTGGAGGAAACATTGCAAAACAAAGATCATTGTAAAAGGAGAATTTCTATCATAAAGGACCTTCGGGAGATGACCGGAGATGTCTTGCACTACTACAAAGATGAATTCTTGGATGAGTTGCCAGGACACATTGATTTCACTGTGCTTTTGTGTCTGAGTCCCATATAGAAAAAACTTCTAGGATTCTTCGAGAAATATGAGAAGTTTAAGAGAATTGATGTTGGTAGTGCAGTGTACCTACATCCATGTTTGAAAGATTGTGCTGATTATGCTTCTCGAGACTGGAGTGTCATGAAAGTGAAAGATCAAGATATTGATAATCTTTTGGACTCCATAGACTTGAAAGATGAGTGAAGATAAAATTCTTTTTGAACATTTTGTCAATTGCAGACTCTTCTGGAGAGAAAGTGATTGTATGATTTCTGGTGACACAAATACTGAGCAGAGGGAATTGGCAATGAAGCAATTCTTCCACCCACCTAATGCTAAGGTTCTATTTGGTTTAATTAAGGCATGTGGAGAAGGCATCTCTCTTGTAGGAGTATCCTAGAAGCTTAGTATGTATTTATGGAGGTTTTCATATGTAGAAAAAGCACCCAATGCCATTCAACCAGTTCAAATTAAGGCCTTATGACCCTCTTTGAAAACATGATTTTTCCAGAAAAATGGCATGCAAGATCTAGAGATGCAAAAGGAATGCAAGGTGGCTGCCTTTGTTACCAATGGGTGTTGGTCTTTACCACAACCTGCTTCTTCGAAAATGGCAGACCTTTGGAATACAATACAAGGGATCCCTATTACATCAGGTGGAAGAGATGAAATCTGATGGAACCATAATAATGGGCTGTTCACTACAGCACATTGCTGGGAAGTAATAAGAGCAAAAGCTACACCTTTGCTTTATAGTGAATGGATCTAGAAGGGGCCGACAATACAAAGAGCATCTCACTGTCTGTGGCAAGCAGTGTTAAGCAAACTCCCAACTATGGACAATTTACAAAAGAGAGGACAACACCTTGCTTCTATGTGCTACTTTTGCAAAAATAATTGTGAATTTTAAGAACATCTATTCTTTGAATGTCCTTACTCTAATTGGATTTGAAAAGAAATTCTAAGTAGGCTAGACTTGCACCAGTCTCCTAAAACTCTCAATGTGGAAATTATACAGCTTGCTAATAACTGCCCTAAGAAAGGGCCAATTCTGAAGCTGGTGAGAGTGCTACTAAGAACCATAGTTTGGCATATCTCGAAGGAGAGATGTGAAATAATTTTCCAAGGAGATTATGTGCTTAAAGGAAATCTTCTAATCCAAATATAGGAAGACAGCCGCCATTGCATAGAATTCCATGAAGCATTGACAAGGTTAAAGAGGAAGTGAGATATTAGCATATTCAAAAGATTTAACATTAATTGTAAAGCTCCTTAGAAGTTTTCCACATTTCTAGTTTTTCTAGTATGATATAATGCAATGAAGGGAGGTTAGCCGACTGGAGCTAGAGTAGTCATCTCCAACTTCTTCTGTACATTCTCTTACATAATACAAATCATTACTTATCAAAAAAAAACATGAAGAATAAAAATATTCAACCAAATCAAATGACATGCAATAAGGGCTCTTTTAATGTCAATAGGTAAAAAACATCAAGAATAAAAATATCCTCTGCCAAAAAGTGTCGACTCTGAGAGTCGACACTTTCGAATGGATTTTTTGTTTCTTTGCTAGAAATAGACTTCTCGATGAAATGTGTCGACTGTGAGAGTCGACTCTTTCACCCAGTGTTCAGATTTTATTCTTTGACAGAACACCCGTGAACCCTCATCAGAGGGTTTTGAGATGATTCCCAGAATACGCCATAGTCCATATGAAGGATGCCGAATGGCATGCATTGAATAATTCATAATATATTCCATAAACATGTAGACGCATAAGAAAAAAAAATAGCCCTATAATATGGTTCCAAAAATCAAGAATCGAAGGCCTAGACCGGTTATCTGAGATCAGAGGAGGCCTCCCCTCCCCCTCCGAGCTCCCCCACCCTCCCTGAACCCCCCTTCCCCTCCCACCGGCGACCTCCCCCCTCCCTGAACCCACTCCCACCGATGACCTCCCCTCCCCCTAAGAGCTCCCCCTCCCTGCCACCAGTCGCCCTGCCACTGGTCGCCCCTACCTGAACCCCCCCTCTCCCTATGAGCTCCCCCCTCCCCCTTTGAGCTCCCCCTCCCTGGCACCGGTCGTCCTGCCATCGGTCGCCCCTCCCTGAACCCCTCCTCCCCTCCCACCGGCAACCTCCCCCTCCCCCCCCCACCCTCCCTGAACCCCACCTCCCCTCCCACCGGCGACGTCCTCCTCCCCATCCGAGCTCCCCCTACCCCCCCCCCCCCCACGTACCCTTCCTGAACCCCTCCGATGATCCAAAAAAAAAGGGCACTTGCGCCCGCGAGGGAGGGGGAGGGGAAGGGGAGCTCAGGGGGAGGGGAAAGGGGATGGGACTTACCGGAGAGGCGGTGGCGATGATAGGAGGGGGCGGCGACGACGAGAGGGAGGAGGACGGCAGCGGCGGGGATGACGGAGGCTGGCGAAGACGGCGCGGACGGCGGCGGTGACGTCGAGAGGAGGGAGGGCGGCGGCGGCTCCGACGGGGAAGATGGAGGAGAAATAGTAAGAGTGAGAGGGAGGGTGGGGGAAATGAGGAAATGAGTAAATGGCAGTCTCAAATGTGGCGGGAGAGGGAAAATGTGAGACGGAACTTCGGACGAAAACATTTCCTGTCTCAAATTTCAGACGTAAAATTATTCATCTGAATATTCGTCTCTATTTTAAGACTTGAATTTTGTCGTCTGAATATCCGTCTGTAAATTCAAATGGATATTCAGACGGAATGATTCTGTCCTAAATACAGATGGAATTTGAGACGAATCATATCCGTCTGAATTTACAGATGGAAATGCGATGGAAATTAATCCGTCTTAAATTTCCGTCTGAAATACCACTTTTTCTTGTAGTGTATCTGCAGTGGAGACAGACCCGAACGCAAGATGTGTCGACTCCAAGAGTCGACACTCATTTCCTGGTCACTGGATTTTGTAGCAGACAGAGTATGGTGAAACACTAAGAGTCGACACTTCGTTTTGACGATCCCAGAAATGAAGAGAAGTGTTGGCACGTGATCTGAGGCTTCATGTCAGAACTTAAAGAGTAGCACGTGAGCCCAGGGAGCATATGCTGAGCACGTGACCACCTTAAAGAGGAATTTCTCCATATCATCCCAGATGCAACCTAAGGCTGGAAGTTGACACGTGGATTCTCTGGAAAAGGGGGCATGCGCCCAACACACGCCTGAGGCGTGAGTCCGTGGGACTCCAGGTCTGAAGCCCTATAAGAAGACATCTTCTACGATCAAAGGACCCCAACCGAGAAAAGAAAAAGGAGATCCGCCAGAGAGAAGAAAGAAAGAAGAAAGAGAGTGACAGTTGAGAAAGAAGAAGAAGAAGAACCAATGAGTGAGCAGCAAGAAAGAAAGAGAAAGAAAGAGAGATGAGCTGAGAAGAGAATAGAGAGAAGAAGAGAGAGCCTTCCTTGAAGATCAGAGTTGTATTGGCCTCTAGATCAGATCCAAGCCAAGTTGCTCCTACGGAGCTACATTTGTTTCTGTTTCTTCTTTTGTTTTTCGTTTGATCTTTCCATTTTCCATTAGTGTTCTTCTGATCCTCTGGTTTGAGGTCGGGGTTCCTCCTGTGGACTCAGGAGAAGGGAGATTGGTGTCTCCGATTGCTAGTGACGGGGTGTCAATAGTGGTTCCCCTCTGGGTTGGAGGAAGAGAGGAGAGTGTTCCTCTGGGTCAAGCTATCAGGCAGCATTTGTTTGCAGACTGAGTCTACGTCTTGCATTTTGCAAGGGAAGCCTCACTCCGGTTTGGGGTGAGGGGTGAATGTAGGCAGACTATGGGTCTGGCCGAACCACCTAAAAGTCCTGCGAGTCGCGTGTTTGCCTTGGTGTGATTGCTCCCTACTTCTTACCCCCCATTCGCTGGTTAGCTTCTGAAATGGTTTGATTGAACCCGTTATCTCTGATTGGGTTTGTGTTCCACGATAGATGTCTGCTTAGGTGCACTTCATGTTCATTCAGTTGGCCTACATCTATTTGAAGCTCCGCTGTTCGTTATAAGTTCTATTTCAACATTGCAACCTAGTGTTGTCAACTGATTAGTAGAGTCTTCAGCCGCGTAGGTTGGGTAAGCGTTTTAGTGTGATCTGCATTAGTGCTTCTATTTAGCTTGATCCATCCTATATTTATTTCTGCACGTATTGCTCAACGTGAGTGTTATTCGAAGCAAATTTTTAAAGAGGATTCATTCACCCCCCCTCTGAATCCATGGCTAGCATCCAAACAAGTTAAACAAATGTGAATTTTGGCTTAAGGAAGTCTCTTTCCTTGGCCATATTATTTCTAAAGAAGGTATTGCAGTAGATCCTTCTAAGGTTGAAGCTGTTAAGAACTGGAGCCAATCGAACATCGTATCTGAAGTTCAAAGTTTCATTGGCCTGGCTGGTTATTATAGGTGAATTATCAAGGATTTCTCCAAAATCGCCGCTCCTTTAACAAGACTCACTAGGAAAGAAAATCCTTTCGAGTGGACAAAGGAATGTGAAAAAAATTCTTAGCCCTTAAAGAGCATCTCACCACGGCACCTATACTGACATTGCCCGTAGAAGGTGGCGGATTTGAAGTTTATACCAATGCATCTGGCATTGGTCTAGGTTGTGTACTTATGGAAAATGGCAAGGTGGTTTGCTATGCTTTAAGACAGTTAAAGCGACATGAGGAAAATCACCCTATTCATGATCTAGAACTGACTGCTGTCATATTTGCCTTGAAGATTTGGCGTCACTACCTTTATGGAGAGAAATTCACGGTCTATTCAGACCATAAGAGCCTGAAATATCTATTCTCTCATAAAGAGCTAAATATGAGGCAAAGGCGATGGTTGGAGTACCTTAAGGACTTTGATTTTGCTATACAATATCATCATGGCAAGGCGAATGCTGTTGCCGATGCGCTCAGCAGGAAATCGATGGGAAAGCTATCAAGTCTTATGAAAGGTATGACCAATCTTATTTCTAACTTTGCTCAGTTGAATTTAGATATTAATATGAAGAAGAAAAAGGATTGCTTTATAGCCAATATCCGGACACAACCCACATTAAAAGAAGATCTAGTCAAACTCTAAGATAATGACCCTGTGTTATTAGATATCAAAGCCAATATGGAGCAACGATCAGAATTCTCTATTACAAATGATGGAAGATTGTTATTCAAAGGACGAGTTTGTATACCGGATCATGTTGATACTAAGAAATTGATCCTAGAAGAGGCTCATAAATCTAAGTACGCCATTCATCCTGGTGCTACCAAGATGTATCAAAACCTCAAAAGGAATTATTGGCGGCCCAATATGAAAAGGGAAGTAGCAGACTATGTGTCACGTTGCCTCACTTGTCAATAGATTAAGGCGGAACATCAAAGGCCTGCTGGAAAACTAAATCCCTTGAAAATTCCAGAATGAAAATGGGAGAGTATAGGGATAGACTTTATCATGGGACTGCCTAAATCGAGAGGTGGACATGATGGAATATGGGTGATCATAGACCGTTTAACAAAATCGGCTCATTTCCTACCTATTAAAAGTCGATGGTCTATGGATATCTTGGCTGCCTTATACATGAAAGAGATTGTTAAGTTACATGGTGTCTCTGTCACTATTATTTCCGATCGAGACCCTCGATTTACTTCACAATTCTGGAAGGGTCTGCAACATTCTTTGGGGACCCGATTGAATTTTAACACTACGTTTCATCTGCAAACTGATGGGAAACTGAAAGAACCAATCAAGTGGTAGAAGATATGCTAAGAGCATGTCTTATAGACTTCGGTGGAAGCTGGCACGACCATTTACCTCTAGTGGAATTTGCCTACAATAATAGTTACCAAGCTAGCATTCAAATGGCACCATTTGAGGCACTATATGGGAGAAGCTGTCGCTCACCTATCTGCTGAAGTGAAGTTGGGGAAAGATAACTTCAAGGTCCAGAATTGATAAGGAATACTACCAAGAAAGTTAAGCTAATTCGAGAAAGACTCAAGATGGCCCAAGATAGACAGAAATCATATGCTGATAATCGAAGGCATGACCTGGAATTCCAAGTAGGCGACCATGTATTTCTCAAGGTCTCTCTGGGTCGAGGTATTCGAAGGTTCAGCATCAAAGGCAAGCTTACACCAAGAGTCATTGGGCCTTTTGAAATTCTTGAAAGGGTTGGAGAGGTGGCGTATCGACTAGCTTTGCCTCCTCAATTGGCTGGAGTCCATGATGTATTCCATGTCTCCATGTTAAAGAAATATGTCTACGATCCATTCCACATTATCACTTATGATAATCTGGAGATCCAAAAGGATTTGACATACGAGCTAAAGCCAATTAAAATAATTGAACAAGAGGTACGTCAACTTCGGAATAAAACTATTCCCATGATCAAAGTTCAGTGGACCAAATCTTGCCCACATGAAGCGACATGGGAGACGGAGGAAGCCATGCGCAAGAGATTTTCTGATCTATTAGAATGTAAGTACACTCTCCCTTAAAACCTACGTATTGGAATTTGGAGATCAAATTCTCTTAAGTGGGGGAGGGTGTAATACCCCGGAATTTTGTATATGATATTTTAGAATTTTCTAAAATTTATTTAGATTTTCTAAGATTTTCTAGAGATAAATGGACTATTAAAAGAATTTGGGTTAATTCAAAACCAAATAATAAGGCCCAATGTTTATTAATTAACATGGCCTTTTAAATAAAACCAAAATGGCCCAAAACCAAGCCCACAAGGTTTGGCCCACATTCTAGAAACTTAAAATGGGATATTTATGGAATTTAGGGGGATAATTACTCCTTAAAGGGATAAATAAACAGAGAAATAATAGGAAGAGTTTAAAATGTTTCAAACTCGGTGCCCAAAGCCAAAAATGGTCTATCGGGCGACTGCTTGGGGAATTGAAAATGGTCTAGACTAAGACCGCTACTATCTGTAGATTCCGTGAATGGAAGAAGGCATGAAAAGATGAGAACTTTGGCATCTAAATCACCTAGGATTGATGTTATCTCTTAGGTAGATGAGTCTAGAAGGCTTAAGGATCGAATTGAAACCCTAATTAGGACTCTATGTTCGTTCTAATCCATGGAAACCCTAGCTAACCCTATAAATAGACCCCAGAACCAACCTGCACGACCCTTACTTTTGGCTCACGTGGAACTAAGGTAAAGAGGCCGAATTAGAGGTATGTTCTTTAGAAGAATTTATTTATAATAGTATGGTCTAATTACCCTCCAAATTTCATCTTAGGAGATTGAGCCATCAGGAAGATAGAAGCTTGCAAAGTCGCTGGTTCAGAGCAAGCAACCTAGAAACCTGTGCAACATATCCAAATTGATTGGTCAAATAGAAACCCTAAACGAGGTGATTAGATAGGGGTTCTTTGGAACAAATTGTTCCTTTTAGTACCATCTTCTTACCCTCAAAATTATGTGGTCATAAGTGAAGAGGATCAAGAGATAAAAGGCCACAAAGTTGCTGGTTCGGTTCAGGACAAGCAGAACTAGGGTCAAGTTCCAGCCCAAAATTGGAAGTCTAAAGCCTAGTCCAAAGGTAAGTTATCTCATGAACGGCTGAAACATGATCTTAGGAGTAAAACCCTCAATTTTCAATCGATTTCATGCATTGCACGTGAAGTATTTTATGTTTTATTAACTAGTTCATTTTTCATGCATGAGTCTAACCCTTTAATGAGAAGGATGTAATTTTTACTTAATTTACATTCCCCTATGCTTATTCTTGGCCTAACTTTCTTTTGGCATGTTTTATTACATGTTTTTACGTGTTTTCCATGTATCCATTTACCTTAGAGTAACCATATTTCGATTTTTATTGCTATTTACCGTAAACAGGGAGAAACGGTCTTCCTGAAGACCGCTTGAAATCACTAGCGGCCCTGCGATAGACCGCTAGGCCCGATGAAACGGTCCTCACATGACCGTTTACATTTTTTTGAGTTTCTGTAATTATGTTAACCCGAAATATAATGCAGAATAACCTTATTTATCATATAATAAGCTTAGATAATTAGGGTTTATCTTTGTTTTAAGTGTTATATCTATAAACTTGGATCTATTGATGGTTCATTTCCAGTAGATTTCATGTGTCACCAATACTTAGAATTTACTTTAACTCAAGATTAATTTCATGCCAAAATATTATAATTTTGTAATTAAATGGTTTGTATATTGTGTACATAGTACATATGTTGTTTTGGTCCGTATGTTTCACTGTTTCACTCTTATCTCTTGAGTCATTTTCTTAACTACATGGCATATACTCCGGTATGTGACCATTAGTTACACTTTGCACTTATAGGCACACTCTCTTAGACTTATGAACCTCTCCGCCGGATATTCCTTCTGTCGGACTAGGGGATTATGTTTCAAGGCCACCGTAAGACTCCGCGAGCCTGGGATTTCCACTAGGACGCCGAGCTGGTTGTACCATCAAAGCCAATTGTCTAGAAAGCACTTTACCGGTGTTTTATGTGTTCTGGACTTTAGCGGCCCTATGGTTGACCGTTAAAAGATACCAAACGGCCATTCACTAGACCACTAAAGCTCCAAAAGGTTTTCCTACGTCGACACTTCTTTTTCATGCGTCGACTCTAGTCATGAAACGGTCCAGTAAACGACCGCTTTATCTCTAGACTTGTCTAACCCAAGGTTTGACCTTTGGGGTTAGTTTTCTTGAGTTCCTAGATGGTCTTAGGATTATCTGGAGTACTCAACATATGTTTAACAAGTACATGTTAAGATATGAAACTAAATGAAAATACTGTTATGCTGTCGGAATGTCGTAGGAGTATAATATCCTTTTAATTCTTCTTTGATATCTCATATCAATTTTGGTACGTTCTATACCTTGGTTACTTGGTCATAAAACTTATTATTTGGAATTGAATTATTGGCCGAAATTATTGTTATATCTCGTGGAAGTAGCTGGATTTATAACTTGAAGATGCAAGACCGGGCACGGATTGTGTCCAAGGGCTCCATGCTAGCCCCCACGGCCGATGGTCGAAAATATGCTATAAACCATGGGGTACGATGATACTGGCGTCACATTGCACTGTGAGTACTTTCTCTTATAAATGAGTGAAAAACCACGAGACTCGTTATGGAAATTACATGCTTGTTAATGACTTTCTAGTACATAGCCTTTACAAGGTTATGTAATGTACTTTCTAGTTACATGTTCGTACATTCTTATTCATGAAAGGCCAAATTTATTTCTACATGATTAATCTTGCTTGTTCATGGTCTATACTCGCTTACATCTACTTGCTCAGTTATTTCATGATTCTATATCCTTGGTTATCTTAGTTTATATCGCTTGTTTATCGCGTTCTTATTTTTACCTTCAGATCTAGAGCAAAGACATTAATCATGTAAATATTACCTTCATGTTGATGCGAAGATACCTACTGGGCTAGTGTGCTCATACCTACTTTCTCAATTTTTCAGGAAATACTAGTGGATCGGATTCAGAATATACAAGTAGCGGGTCCGAGAGTGATTGAAGGTCAAATGGATCGAGAGAAGACCTAGTTGTCAAGTGTCTAGTTGGGTCCTAATGTAATTTTCTATTTTCTTGAGTCTATGTTGTAAGGAGGTTTAAAGTCATGATCTTATGTACATTTGGGTCATTATTATGAATAAAGCAGATTTTGGGAAAAAATTACTTGTGCAATTACTTTTATGTGATTGTCTTGCGCTCTGATTATATTGCTCGATTGAGACGTACTAGCCGACTGTCCACATTCCTGAGATTCCTTCCACTATATTAAAAGCTCAGGGCGTGACAAAAAGTGCTGCATCAAAGTAAAAACTTCAGCACACAAAGCTCGCAAACTTCTAAGATCTTCTCATGACTCACAAAAACATTTCTCCACCTTTGTCATTAGCAAAAAGCATAAAGGAGATAAGCTATATTTTCCTGATTCTGGCTCATCTTCAGACTTCATTACACATCTGCTATAGAGCTTCCTCCCCTTTGTCATCTTCGACGAGTGGGTGATCTGCTGGAACTTGCAATTGATATACCAGGTGATCTCAATGGTACTGCTTTTAGGAAATTCCGTGGAAGTCTGTCAACTTTGGTACCCAAAGCAGCAAATTTTGCAGTGAGCTTTTGATCAATTTGTTGAGTTTGGGCTTGAAGCTCTTTAACTGTACCAGTCAAATCAACAAACCAACTCTGTAGCATACTGCACATATTGTCTACCTGTGATGTATGTTGATGATGAATTTCTGCCATAGAATTAGAAGAACTGGCACCCTGTGCAGAGATGAGTTCTTTAAAGTTGTTGGTCAAGTTCAACATTACTTCTTGAATAGAATCAGTCTTGGTAAATATGTTTCCTAGCTGAACAAATATGTTGTGTGTTTCATCCAGTAAATGAATCATCTGCTGAGACATATTTCTTTGTTCATCTCTAATGAGTCTCATTTCTTCTCTGATATGCTCCTGGTCAGTCTTAATGTCAAAAGCATGGATGAGCATCTGAGTTATTTTTAAGTGGGATGAAGCTTGAGGGTCTCTTAATTTACTCAGAATGTATCCTACTTGATTACTCACTTCCAGTAATGACTCTAAGAAGCCATGTAGTTTTTCATCAGTTCTATATTTATCATATGCAAATTTTTCCCACTGACTGTTGACAGTTTGCTCAACATGTGTTAGTCTAGCATCAATCCTCTCTATTGTCAAATTTAATTGCACGAAAGAAGCATTCATAATCGTAAACTGATTCATCAGAAGATTTACTAGTGAAGGATGAATGTCAGAAGGATTTTGAGATGAACTTGGTCCTGCTGAGCTTGAAGCATGAAACTCTAGTGGGATATGTGGTTCCTCAGGAGATAAAGGTGGTTGAATTCCAAATGCTATCATAGGTCCATGATATGGTCCATAATATGTGACTGGACCTAGATATATATCTTGTGGCACTTCAACCTCTACTCTTTGCTGTTCATGTTGCTCATTTTGCTGCAGTTCTTCCAACCCTTGTTGTTCCTGGTGCTGCTCAATATGTGGTTGGTCCACTGCATGCAGCTCTGCCTGCTCCTGAATCTGCAACTGTTCTTGCTCCATATCTCTTTCTTGGTTTGTATCATCTGTTTGCAGCTATGGCTCCCCATCTACATGCATTTCTCTCCACTCTAGATCTGGTTTTTCTTCATTTTGTTCTTGTTGTTGATTAAGTTGCTGCTGCTACTACTCTATGTGCTGTACTAGCTGATCAATTTGTTGATCTAGCTGTTGCATTAATTCCATTTCTATTTGTGCCTCTTTCTTCAGCTCTTCCAGATCTTCTTCCCGATGTTCTAGTTACTGCTCTACATGCAGCTCTAGTTGAGGCTCTTGATGATCATGTTCTGCCTCCTATTGTTCCTCTTGCAGGTTTTCATCATGCACTACCTCATCAACCTGCTGTGTCTGCTCTGCCACTTGCTGCTCAGTCAACAGTGGCTGTTGCTCCCCTTCACCTTGTGCAGCCTGCTCAACTTGTTCTATCAGCTGCTCTGGTTGCTCTGCCATTTGTTGCTCAGTTAACAGTGGCTTGGGCTTCATGAATTTTGTGATAAAATTCATGGTATACACATTCACTTTTGGGATTTCCTTAAACTTTTCATTCTCTAAAGAAATTTTCCATTTCTTAAAAATGGCAGTAAGGTGAGCTACATATGGCAGGTGTCTTCTGTCTTCTTTTACATAGCCCATTATCTGTATCATGACCTCTGTGAGACACACTCTAATATTATTAAACAAGCAATAAAGTAAGAATATCTATGTCTCAGTCAATCTCCCTCTACCTCCATCTTAAGGGGTAATTATTGTGGTAATCACATGATGTAGCAACCTCTTCACTGGTGAAAAATTATTAGTATTAAAACTAGTCAACCGAGCTTGCCTACGATCAGCAGGGTTGCTTGGCTAGTTGGTTCGAATAGTATATGCCTCAAACTCATCATACTCAGTCTATTTCACGCACACCTTCCTCAGGTATCTTGAAGATTTTGTGAAGGGAATGTCTTGTTAGCTCAATTCTTATTCCCTTAACATATGACCAGATTTTGGACACATCTGGGTCATAATTCAAATTCCCATAAAATTCAGTTACAAGCTTCGGGTAGTAACATCTATGCTTACTCATGAACTTTTTCCATTTTTGAAATATGATCAGATTGAATAACTCAGGGTATTGACTAAGCATTTCATGATCGTAGAAGTCTACATACCGAGGAAAGATGATCTTGGCTGACTCAACCGGAGACTCTGCTTGCATAGATGTTGTTCCGGAATCATCTTTTTCTTCAGCCAGTGTGTGAGTTTCTTCTTCAGCCGAAATCCGGTGCCGCTTTGCTGGTAACTCAGACCTCTTCTCTTTACCCTTAACTGATTTCTCTGCAATCCTGCCTGAATGAGACTCCTTGTCATGCAGATGCTTAGACCTCCCCTCCTTGCGAGGTGTATCAACAGCTTTCTCTGTTTGACTGGCCGCTGGGTGCTGCTCCTCTGAGATCTTTCGTTTCCCTTTGCTCTTTGTGACCGGTGATGACATGATCGATACAAGAGATGAGAACAAACGGCACAGATATATGGAGTGAGAGGAAAGTAGAGAGTAAGGAATGAAGAAAATAGGATCGTGCAAGTGGGAGGATGCACGAGCGACTCCACTGAGTCTATGCAAGAGGGTTTTGTAGAGAAGAAGCTTCGACGTGGATAGGTTAGGCTTCGACGGTAAGGTAGAAGCTTATTAATAGGGTGGAGTAAGATACAAAACATTTAACTTTACCAATTTCAGAGTGAATGACCAAACTACCCTTTTCTTTGAAATAAAGTACTCTTCCTTTCATATGTGTGGTCTGCGGTTTATTAAAGGTTAAATCTTGATGCATTAATTTTCTAGAATCAATCCTTTTGATGCAGACACAATGGAGATAAAACAATCAAATCAAAGTACTATGCCAGTCATAAAACCCATCAACCTTACGTATCATTTTCATTAGACAAAGCTGATTTTAAATCTACCTTAATTATATTGAAATTTAACGGTTTTAAATTTTTGAAAAAGACACAAAGTCAACCATATTTTTCTTTTTCTTTTTGATTATGAATTTGACCATTCAAGTATGATCATAACTTTTTTACTCAAGGAGACATGTTGATCAGATGCCTGAATCCCTAGTTACTCAGTGTAATCAACCATTATGCCACACTTTATGAATAGAGTTAGCATCTTTTATCATGACATGACCTCTGAATTTCATTGATACAGATGGTCAGTTTCTCCAAAAGATATGCCATTGCTCTGCCTTTTTCTTATTTTTATACAATGGCGTATTCCATGGCCTTATATCAGATTTCACTTTAAAACAGCTTAAGAATAATATAAGTATGTGATTTTCTACCAGGATGTCTCATTATTTATAATTTTCAGATTTCAGAAGTTCAACTGGATAGTTCCATGTTAAGAATGTTTTAAAACCATTGTAAGCACATTCAAGGAAAATCTTGAACAATTAAGGTTAGATTTAATCTCCACAAATAGCAAATCACATTTCTGTAGGATCAAGCAACTTCTTTTAGATCTTGGTAGTTTAGTAATAAAGTATCTTGATCAGTAAAGATAACAAAGTTTTATAAATGACTCCCCCTGAATGATAGACTCCAATAAACTTTAAGGAGTGAGAAAAATGCGTCATGGATAACACAGATGAGAGAACATGGATGGAGAATTTAATGAAGGTAAAGGTAGTTAAGATGGGTAAAGTGAATGGCCACTCAGAAGCAGAAGGAGAACTAAGATCAGACTTGCATGCAACCAATGACACAGTCTTAATACCCTCTTATCAGAAATCAGCCTCCTTCATAGATCACAGCATCTCACAACAACCAGCTTGTACCAGGTGTAGTAAGGTCGATGTTTCCTTCATATGCATCAACCTTCCAGCATAGTGAGGTCGGTGTACCTGTCTCTTGCATTTACCTATCAATATGATAAGGTCGATGTTCCTTTCCGAAACGTCGACCTACTAGCATGGTAAGGTTGGTGCACCTATCATATTCATCGACCTATTAGCATAGCAAGGCTAGTACATCTTCCATGTGCATTGACCTGCTAGCTTATCAAGACAGACAGTTCACTCACATACTACAACAGCATTGACTCAACTGGACAGAGATTCAACATTATAACTAACAATATTATCTTAGCTCCCCTTCAGTGTGTGCAATAGTTCCAACCAAACAGTAGCCTTTTTCTCATTATACACAAATATGCAACTATGAAATGTAAAATGCAATTTTATCACTATATGCAAGTTTGACCCTTGGTACTTAGCGGAGGGCTAGCCTCTACGCATGATGTGGGTTTCCAGGCAGAAATGATCTGCCCTTCTCCCAGCATACCATATGATATACCAAAGGGTCATGCAAGAATATGCATCATGAATGACTAACATGAATGACTATTTAGCATGCAAAATCTCATTTGGAATTGCATGTGACAGATTATTAGAATCATAACAAGCATGACAACATAGCATCAAATGTCATCAATGACTTCAATCTAACCAGACAAGCAATAATCCAAAGAGAGTTATTCAAGTAGTAGTATAAAGAAAAAGAGTTGGGGTTTGACTGACCTTCATGTGCCTTGATTTTATTTAACCCCTTTTTATTTTCTACCATCAAAGCACACCTGCAGCCAAGAAATCATTTTGAATATCTAGGAGCCCAAGAGTTCTTGGGTCATGTCGGATGAGTTACACCTCTAAAAGGTGTTCTCCATGAATTCCAAGCATTTAAATGGTTAGATTTCATCCAATAGCATTCAAACATTGTATGACTAGATTTTCCACAGTATTTGCAAATTGGATGACTATAAGTTGGAGCAAAAATTTTCTTGACATGAGTATTTCTAAATCCAGGCAAATGAGCATGTTTAGAAAGAAAATTCCTCTTAGCAAACCAGCATTGTGACACAACATGTCCAAGTTTTTCACAATTGAAACACTCAATATTCTGAACTACATGTTTCCTAGCATGATAATCATTTGCATGACTATTTCTATTATGAGATTTGCCAAACATTTGATCATCCTGTTTCATTATATTACAGTCATACATGTGATGTCCATTAATTTCTTCCACAATAGAAACATGAAGTTCCAATTTTATTTCTATTTGCATGTGTATGTGAAATAGCATTGTGCTTGACATTCAAATTAGCATTACTACCAGAAATGTTTTTAAACTTTTTTTGTAAGTTCTTATTTTATTTATTAAGAACATTCATTTTCTTAAGTGCATTCATGTCATCAGCTTTCATAACATGGCAGTCGTCTATTACATGCCCTACCCTACCACAATAGTCACATGAGATATTCTTTTTATGTGCATGTGAATGAGTGGGAGACTTATGAGCTACATGCACTGGAGTATCAGAATTCACAGTAGTAACTGAAACATTTTTGGGTTTATTTGGATCAATAGTCTTTTTCTGTTGTCCAACCTTTTTTAGATTTTTAGTTTGTTTTTCTGACACTTGAGCAGTAAATTGAAACACAGATGAGCTAGAGGTTTTAGGTTGCTCAAAACTGCTCACGAATGAGGTTGTCAATTTATTTTCAAACTTTTTTTTATTTACCGGATTGTAACCCAGTCCTTCCTTCTGAAAGTTCACTCTAGTTCCAAGAAGTTTATCTAAATTTTCTTTTCCTTCAACAAATTTAGACATAGAATCATTTAAATCAGCCACTTGAGTTTCCAGAGATGTTATTGTCAATTCTAAATTAACTATCTCATCCCCACACTCAATTATTCTAATTTTTAGACTTTCATGTTCTCCCTGTAGAGTTGACAATTTTTTAGAATCAATGATGGCAGCTGTTTTACCTTTTTCAAAAGTTATTAACCTTTCTGACATAACAGTATTTAGAACCATCAGTTTCATGTTTTAATCTTTCAGATTTTGATTTTCCAATTTCAATTTTTCAAATTCTTCATTTCTTGACATGGAATTAAGCTTTTCACTCAGCTCCTCCTCACTCTTTTCAAGCTCTTTCTTCTTATCCAGCAATTCCTCATTCTCTTCCCTTATTGAAGCAATCGGTTCTTCTATCTATTTAATTTCAGATTGAAAGTTTTCATTCAAATCTTTCAAAAACAAACATTTATTGCATGATGAGCTATCACAAGAAGTATTGGGCACGTTTTGTTTAGCTTCCTTTTTCAACTTCTTATTTTCAGATTTTGTTTTCTTATATTTTTCATACAATTCAACATAAATGTCTCTTAGATCATCAAAAGTCATTTCATCAATATCCGATTCAGAGTTTACCTGATCCTCTCTTCCATTGCTCGAAGTACTGCTGTCTGTCATAGAGCTTTTCTGGTTCTCATGAAATTCAATCACTAAATCCCAAATCTCCTTCGCAGTCCTGCAGGTAGAGATAGAAGAAATGACATTAGTATCCACTGCATTCTTTAAAATATTCTGAACTTTTATATTCTCGGAATTCTTTTGTTTGTCCTTCTGGGACCAAGTGCTCTCCTCTTGAGACAAAGCATGTGGACCATGTTCCATAAGATTCCACAGTTTTGGATCCATAGAGTTCATAAAACCGTACAAGTTGTCTAACCATTTATTAAAATTAGAACCATCGTATATCACGGGAGAGTTCATTTTGACAGACAATCAGAAGCAATCGAAGCACACACGGTAGGATCTAATCTGTAGATCGTTGGATCCGTAAACATAGAAACTTGCTATGATACCAATTGATAGGATGGGTACGGGCACTACTAAGATCCAGAGGGGGGAGTGAATAGATCCTAGTGAACGCTTTTACGGAAATAAAACAAATTAAAACACTGCTGACTGATCTAAAGAGATATCAGCGTTGACTAGCAGAGTGATCTCTTTACTTAGACCCAATCTCAAACACTCAGTATGCAAGTGATTCAGCAATTATCACTTGAATGAGGAGAAACACTAACAACCAAGTACGAGGCGGAGGTGTGATCAAAGATCCCTCACGCAAGGTATAACATTCCAGAATGACGTAACCAATCTTCCCTGCCACACCCTTTTATATACTTGATAATTGAAAGTATTCACAACTCATTCAATTGAAAATGAAATCAAAATCAAGTGCTCACCGAGAGCGGCCCAAAGCATGCACTACTCGAGATTGAGAACAGATAAGCAAACCCACAAGAGAGACATGAATTTTTTAGGTGGTACGGTCTCAGCCTTGAGACCCACGTCCACCCCACACTCAAACCAGAGTGTGGATTCTACTGATACACAGCTTAACGGCTGATCCACAGCTTCAGGGACGAATCCCTAAAACCGCTGATCCACAGCTTTGGGGAATGAATCCCGGACTGCTGAGCCTCACAGCTTGCTCTGCTGAGCCTTACAGCTTGCTCCGCTGAGCCTCACAGTTTTCTGTCCGAGGAGTTGCTTCTCACCGCTGAGCACCACAGCTTGCTCTGTTGCCTAACAGCTTGAAGAAGAGGATAAAAGATAACATGGAATAAAGCACAAATCAATCTCGGAAAACATGTAGCTCTGATGAGCTTATCGATTCTAGTTCTGATCTAGAAATCGAATCAACCAGCGCCGATCTTCCTCTCTGAACTCTTCTTCTCTCTTCGATGCTCTATTATATCTCTTCCTCTCTTTACTACAATAGACTCTCTTTCTCTCTGGCACTCTCCTCACTGTGACTCTGGCACTCTCACTGGTCTTTTCTCTCTCTTCTTCTTCTTCTCTAGATTTTCTTCTTTCAAGACTGTCTTCTACTTTTCGTCTGATCCTCTCTCACTGATCTTGCTTCGATTGAGAGATAGCCGTTTTATATGCGCGAGCAGATTCTTGTGGTCCCACACGATTGCATTCCGGCGCTTGGAGAGAATGTTCCCGCCAATTACCTTTCAGGAAAAGTGACTAAAAGCAGTCCACGTGGCAGACCTTGAAGACGAGATGAAACCACGTGGCTAATCATTCTTGAGGAGCTGGCCACCTTGGATCATGTATATGTTTAATCTTAATTCTGGGATCACATGATCACTTAAGTCTTTTTTGCTCTTTGTCCTTTAAGTGTTTGATTAAGTTCCTGTCAATAAGATATAGAATATTTCATCAAACACTTGTTCATCATAATTGCTCAGAAGAAAGCATACTTAGATAATTACAGAGAGATCAGATGCTCAGATTAAAAGAATGTATGATGATGCTTATGCCTTAAGTACAGGTTCAATGCACAGACTTGATGATCTAGATTCTACATGTGCACCGACTTGATGACCTGGAATCTATATGTGCACCGACCTTGGACTCTACATGTGCATAGACCCTGATGACCTGGATTCTACATGTGCACCGACCTGATGACCTGGAATCTATAGGTGCATCGACCTTGGACTCTACATGTGCACAGACCCTTCATGTGCACAGACATGATGCACAGGCTTAATGGACATGATGCTCACATGAGTGTTGGCCTGATATAGTAAATGCATGTATATACACCGACCTTGCTCAGCACAAGATATAATGTGCACCGATGTTATATACAGATAACGTGACATGCACCGACCTAACAGTCGTCAGAGGTGTATGTGCACTGACTTATTAAGGTGCAGGTATAAGCATGCATCGACCTTAAGTTCAACGAAGTACAAGGATGCATCGACCTTATCTGACTTACACGTGAACATGCATCGACCTTATCTGACTTACACGTGAACATGCATCGACCTTATCAGACTAACACGTCAACATGCATCGACCTTATCTGACTAAGACATAAATGTGCATCGACCTCATATGACTTAGATGAGAATATGCATCGACCTCAGTTTTGACTTAGATTGTAAAAGACTTGTAAACTTGAGTGACTAAATGTTCTTGACAGATTATACCAACCAGACTCATAAAGAATGATAACTCAAACATTCATTATTAAGCATTTCTGTCTCAATCATGATTCATAGTGTGTCATCATCAAAACTAGGGTTCTAACAGCAGCCATGTACATGACCGCCAACTCCAGGAGGCGGCCCTTTGAGGACCGCCAATGGCAAGGTGCGGCCCTGGTGAGACCGCCATTTGCCTGTTGCTCTGTGTTGATGGTAGCGGGCCTTTTGATGACCGCCATTTTGGTTTAGCGGCCAGGGGTGAGCTCGGCACCTGCCCAGAGTCCTGTTTCAGTGTCGGTTTGGTTTCTGGTTAATGTGGCTTCGACCCCTTGGTTAGCCCATTGTTCCGTGGATGTCTTGGACGTCCTATAAGGGTTGTGACCATGTTATAGGGTGTTCGAGAGTGCCACTGTACCGAGCAGTGTTTTATATTATTTCGAGAATGTTGGAACCCTAGTTTTGATAATGACTTTCTATGAATCATGTTTAAATTAAAGTGCTTAAAATTCTTCAACTCTATTTTTTTTGTGTGGTTTACTTGCTGCATGTTATCTCATAAAAGAAATCATAGTCATTGCATGTGTTCTCCTGCTAGAGATCTAGCTCGGTGCTAGTCTAGCTTAGTTCTGCATTTCACATGTAAGTGCTTGCCTCGGTGCAAACCTTGCCTTGGTGCAAGTCTATGTTCACACACAAACACTGTCGTTCCGTTTTCATCTCGGTGCATTACTTGTCTCATACACATAAGGGGGCAGTGTATTTCAATGCAGCATGCGCATTTAGGCTCGTGCATTCCTTGTCTTTGCATCTCACCTTTCAAGGTCGGTGCAAGTCTTTAGGTCTGTGCAATACTTGCACAGCACGCACTGTTTAGTCTTGTCATTTAGTGTCAGTGCTTTCTTCTCCACCATCTCGGTGCAAGTTATGTCTTGCATTTTCCTTTGTCCGTATACTCTTCTCCATCATCTCGGTGCAACTCGTGTCTGGACCGCAAATCCAACTCGGTGCATCTACTGTGTTACGCATTTTTTTTTAAGAGTTAGTGCACTGTTCACCCTAGACATCTCTAGAGTCATTGCATATCTTTGGTTCTTTTTTTTCTTTGACTCGGTGCATAGTCTTCTTCTTGTGCCTCTTGGATTCATGTCCGTGCACATCAGCTGCACGGGTGGTCACTAAGATTTGTAAGTCAATATGGTGTCATGCATATTTGTAAGTCAATACATTTCCCACGTCTGGTTTTATCAACTCAGTGCATGCTATGTTTACTCTCTCATTACCCCGGTGCAAACTATGCTAAGTGCTTGACTAAGTGCCTTGCGTTTTCTGACAGAGTTTCTCTCCGAGGAGGGGCATGTGATCCAAGGTAGATCGAACTCCGAAAGAGTGCCACGTAGAAGGCTACAACGCTTAGATGGTGACACGTGGCTGAGAGCCTTCTGGAAGCCGTTTGGGCGGGAGTTCACCCTCCACACGCCCAGGGCGTGAGCACGGGATTCAGAGACAGAAGATATATATATATATATATATATATATATATATATATATATATATATATATATATATGAATCATTTCTGAACTCCAAACCAGAAGAGGGTGTGTGAATGAACAATTCAGAGAGAACTGAGAGAATACGAGGTTGCAGAGAGAAGGTAAAAAGATTAGCAGCGAGCCCAATCCAGAAAAGGAGAAGAAATTAAGAGAGAGCTTGTGGGAGAAGAAAAAGAGGTAGAGAAAGAGGGAGATCATGAAAAGAATATCTGAGAGTCTGTCCACTGGTACTTGGATCAAATCCAGACCAATCTGCTCCTGCATGAGCCATTTCATCGGATTTCATTGTCAGCCTTCAGTAGCTGTTTTCTACCGTTTTCTTTTCTTTATCTTACTCATCTGTTCAAGCTGTAATCCTCAGCAGTCATAGGAAGGATCATCTGGATAGCAAGCTGTGTTGCTCTGCCATTTGTATGCAAGGTGTGAGGCTCAGCGGACGCAAGCTATGTTGCGCAGCGTTTTCAAGCTGTAAGGCAGTAGGAAGCCTCACTCGGATTTGAGTGAGGGATGGACGTAGGTCTGCAGGTAGCAGACTGAACCATCTAAAATCTCCTTGTGCTCTGTGTGGCTTGCTTGTCTTTTATGAATCGATAGATGCATGACTAGGCTCGAGTAGTTTAGCTTGGCTTTCAAAATTTACTGGTGCACATCAGTTATTCGAGTCTTGATCTCATATAATCAGCCCTTTGCATTTGGATTAACTGGCTTTCAGTTGGTCAAAGTTTTTATTGATAGAGGGATTCATTCACCCCCCCCCCCTTTGTATCCTACACGCACCATTGCTAGATCCCATCAATTGATATCAGAGCGGTTGTTTGCACAAAGGGCCCCATGACCTGCAGATGAGTTCCCGAATTTGGTTTCGGTGCGTTTTCGTTTGATCTGTGTCTCTTATCTTTGCCTTCGATTTGTCCTGCATTTAGTTCAGTGATTTAATGTAAGGATGTCTTCGTTTGTTGATCTCCCGAAATATGAGGGTCTGAATTTTTATAACTGGCTAAACTAGTTCAGGGAACATGTGATGCAGTTTAATCCAAATCTGTGGATAATCATTGCACACAGCCCTTATGAAGTTCCAAAGGATAGATCCTTATGGAAAGCTTCAGACAGACTGAAATCCTCTGAGAATCAGAGAGCCCTGGACCTAATAAAAGGGGCGATAAATACTGATAAGTTCTCTTGCATTGCCAATTGCTGTAGTGCCTCTGAAGTGCTCGACATGTTAGCATCCAGCAGGAGCCGGGACGAAGTGAAATGTCTCATGGCTTCAGATGAAGATTTGATTCAAACTGAAGAAACTTCCTCACAAGTAAACTCTGACATTGTCAACTTTACATTTGAAGATTTGGTAGAGTTGAATGAACATCTCTTGATCAAGTATGATAGAATTAAATCTGAGAAAAGGAAGTTGAAGAGAGAGCTGGATATATTAAAATCTGAGAATAAGAACCTGAAAAATAATTCAATTCGAAATGAGGATTCGTGCAATGAATGTGCATTCTTAAAGGAATTGATTGAAGACTTAGATTCTGATGGCAATATGCAGAAGAATCTAATTAGATCCCTGAAAGAAGAAAATGAGTCATTGGTGAAACAGAAAAAGGAAACAGATGAATCTCAAGATAAATTGATTGAAGAAAACAGCCATTTGAAGGAACAAAATAAAAAGCTGATGGTTCTGAATACTTTCTGAAAAATGGCTAGCTATTGAAAGAGGAAAATCAATCTTGGAAGAAAAAGAAGTGAATATAGAATTGAAATTAACATAGGAGAATGAGACTCTGAAAAGTCTACATGATGGTTTGCATAATCAAGTCATTTCCTCTGAAGATTACATTGTTTCCTTGCAAACCGAAATTCAAGATCTAAAGAATTCCCTAGCAAAGTTTGTTAAGGGAAAGGACAATTTGAATAAGCTCCTTGGAGCTAATGTGAATTTTCAGAGAGAGGGACTGGGTTACAGTCCAGTAATGAAGAAGGTTGATGGAAATAAATTAAAAACTGTCTTTGCTAAAAGTTCAGAATAAGGAAAACCTTCCACTTCATCTGTATTTCAGTTCACGACGAAGAGAAGTGAAGAACAAAGTAAAAATTTAAAAAATGGAAGAAAATAGAAGAAGAGTAAAAACAAACATAGAACCAAAATTTCATCTAATGTTGTTAAAGTTTCTCTTGTTTCTGAAAATCATCATGAACAAGTGCATGATAGAAAAAGCTTCCCCATTCAGTCACATGCAAACACAAAACCATTTTCATGTCACTACTGTGGACAGAAAGGACATGTCATGGATGATTGCATTGTATTAGAAAATGATGAGTTAAATGCATGCAAGCATACCCACACAGTTCGAAATAAGTTTGTGAAAATGCCTGATAGAGTTGTCTCCGATGCATGTTATTACTGTGGCAAAAAGGGTCATTACCTGCATAATTGTTATTTAAAGAAACTGGAAGATCAAAACTACAGAAGTGGTTATGCAAAGAAACATGTGAAGAAATTTCAAAATCAGAGTGTTAGTTGCCTTAACTGTGGAAGATTTGGGCATGTTAAATCTGAATGCTGGTTTTTAAGAGACAGAAAAATATATCATGCTCACACGAACCATGTTGCATATAGGAGAATTCAGAATCTTGTATTCATGCATAAACCTCTCATTTGCAATAAGTGTGGCAGATTAGGTCATACTACTTTTAATTGTTCCTGGAAAAGCTGGAAACCATCAATGTGTGGTACTATTCATCCAGCTGGACCCAAGAATACTTGGAGTCCAAGGACTTTCAAATAACTCTTTGGCTGCAGGTGTGCTCCTGAAGATAAAATAAAAAAAAGAGAGCTAAATAAATTCAGAGGACTAAGGTCAGTCAAATTCCACCCTTTAGTTTCCTTGTTAAATTTTTGTTTGCATAATAATCTCTGTGGAATGCTGCATGATTAATTGAAACAATTCTGATGATTGATGACATTCTCTTACGAGTAATACATATTGAGAATGAAATCCATGCAAACTTCCTGCAGAATGCATATTTTGTTGATACACTTCTGTGAACTTTAAGAAAAACAAAAACAATAATGTTTGATGGAAATCTCTACTCACTCAAAGGGGATGCTTAGTCTATCTAAGGCAGCTGGTCATTAGAGGTATACCCGTCTGAAAAGGAGAACATGAGATTTGGTATCTCTTTCGCTGGTGAGCTTTAAGTATCTGGTCTGCTGTGAGCTGATAACTCTTTTTGTGGAGTGTCACTGGTATTGGTTCAGTGAGCTAGATGCTACCGTGTGAATGTTTAAAATCTTGAGAGGCTGTGCTTTGCTCTAGTAAGAGTCATTTTGTGGTGTCTGATGAATTTTGAAATACTGTTGCCAGTTCTGCCACTGGTGTAAGCTGAAGTTTGTTTGAGAAGACTGTCTGAAGGCTGGATGATGATTTATTTACTGACAGAAGTGCTGGTGGGTTGATGGCCGTTCAAGCTGTGGTCTTTGGAAATGCTCTTACCCTGCTCACGTATGGCATTCATCCTCCTCACCTTGTCATTGGTCTATCTCTCCTATCATTCTCTGTCTTCTAAATGTTTCTGGTTGTTCAAGTCAGGGGGAGTAGTATATAGATAAATACTGTCACCTTTACCCTCTTCAATAATTAAATGCCCAGATCACTCTGAACTAAAAAACATCTTGCTGATCTAAATTGAGATATAATTTACAGTGTATGAACATTAAATCTTATTCGAACAGTTCTCACAAATAATAGTGAATGATTTCTCAATGATTTTGAAACAGTCCAAATTGGAAGCTTCTCTGTAGAAGGTCTGATATCTGAAAATCTTTAGTAATCAGCCAATCTGTTTGAAACCTAAGGTTTATATGTTTGTTACGTTTTGATAAAGAGATTTTTCTGATAAAAGAACTGGGAATACGCCATGATGGAAAATGATGAATGAAATTTTGGCAGAGCAATGGCATGACATTTGAGAAACTGACCATCTGTTTCAAAGAAATTCAGAGGTTATGTCATGATAATTAATGCTAACTCTGTTAAACATATGAAGTACGAAAGTAAATTGCACTGAGTAACCAGGGATTCTGGTGTTTGATAGACATGTGTCCTTGTGTAAAAAAAGGTGTAGTTATACTGGAATACTCATCAGAAGTTTTTCCTAATAAAAAAAATGGAGGGAAAAAGGAGTAATGATATATATATATATGGTTGACCCAAGGGTTCTTTCAGTTAATCACTATAGACTTAAGAAAAATATAAAACTTGGTTCTTCAATCAGATTTTGGCTAACGAAAAGGATCGGTAAGATTAATGTCTTTAATGAATGAGTTGTTTCCCTGAATAAGCTGTTTTACCTTCATTGACTTCAATTCATAAGATGTCTTGTGAAGAATTACTCTGTGAGATATAATCTCATATTCCGTAAATTACTTCTCTACGAAGAAAGGTACCTTATTTTTAAGGAAAGGGTATTTTAGGTATTGTCTACTGAAGATTGGTAAAGTTGGTAATATTCCTCTATATACGAAACCCTATCTACTTTGTCATTTTACCTTTTCTTTCGAAGCTGAAGCGTCCTCCCGCTCCGTGTCTCCTTTGCGCGTGCACAACCTGCAACCCTTCGCTTCTCCAACCCGTCTCTCCTCCCAGTGCACTTGCTCTGTCTCCACATTTCGTCTCTCCTCCATCCCTGCTGCTGCCATGTCTACTTCGTCAGTTGTGAGCAAAGGGAAGAGGAAGTCAGTGAAGCAGCCGCACCCAGAAGATGCTATGTCCACGGTGGCCGCAGGACAACTTCAAGGGACGAAAAGACAAAAGAAAGTAGCTTCTACCATGAGGAAGAGAGATACGTTTACAACGTCTACAGAGAAACCTCTACTAGTGTTGGAAGCCAGGAAGATTATACCCCCTCGGTATATTGATTTTGCTGATCAAGAGATGGCTTCCGAGTTCCCTGAGGTACTTGAGCTGTTTGAATTCCAGCAATGGAAAGATTTCTTAAGCTTGCATAGGGTGTATTGCCCTAATCTGGTAGCAGAATTCTAGAGCAACTTGAGGTACGATAATGCTAAGTTCGTAATCTTTTCTCTGGTCAAAGGAAAAGTGATAGAGCTATCTGAGCAATCTCTTCACAGGATATTAAGAGTCCCTGTAGATGGAGAGGTCGAAGGAGGGTTTACTTTTAACCTATATGATGCATTTTCCCTCATCACTGACCTGCCTAGAAATATTCATGACAAACGGCAGACTAAGCTCGGTTATTATAACACCAACAAACTTTCTGCACCCAAGAGACTACTCCATAACATTCTTACCTCCATGATTACTCCACAAGTAGGAGGAAGGGGTAGACTGACAGATTCTCAGCGGTTCATTCTCTACTGCTTGCTAAAGAAAATTAGAATCTGTTTGCCGCATGTAATGATTCAGATTATGGGCACGTGCAAAGAGTCAAGAAGATATTTTCCTTATGCTGCTCAGTTGACTACATTTTTCAAAGAGGAAAACATCTCACTGGATGGTGAAGTTGTGTCAACAATCCCCAGGATAAACATTTATAACATGGGTTTCATTAATACATTCATGAAAAAGAAAGGAACCAAACGAACGAGTACTCCTTCTACAAAGGATACTCCATTGGAAAAGGATACAGAAACCTAGGATGAGTCAGTGTCTGAACAACCCACACAAGCCTCATTCAAAGAAACTCTCATTCTTGAGTCGATTCAAAGTAAGAGTCAATCAGCTCAGTCACCCATGGAACCAATTCGTCAGGAGAAGGATCAACCACCAGCTCAAGTTCAAGAAACTGAAGGTTCTGATGAGCAAGAACTTCAACTGGACCTAACTGCAGCTACAGCAACTGAGGCACCTCAAATTCATGAAATAGTTGAACAGAATGTTCAGGATGAGGACATCATTCAGGAATTAGACCATAATATTCATGAGATATTTGAATCTTTTGGACAGCAGTCACAGGAAAGACTAGTTACTAATCAAGCAGAGCTGGCGCAGGAAGAGGCTCTAACAGAAGAGCTACCTAATGACAGAGAAAAGGAAATCGTTGTAGAGGAAGAGGAAATAGCTAAATTGGTCGACGATGTTATGAAAGAAGCTGCTGAAATAATTTATGAAGGAACTGCCGATTCTGTAGTCAGTGAACAACAAAATGATCAACAAGGAGCTCAACCACCTGCTGAAGAAGCTCAACATGAGCAACAAATTGGTTTAGCTCCAAGGGCAACTGAAGAAGTATCACAATACTATATGTCATGGGACCTACCCCTCACCATAGGATGTATCCGAAGATGTCTTTCTCTCAGGCTCCTGAGTATGGTCCATACCTTGGAGAACTAATTAGTCTTGGCATACCACCTCCTCCACTCCCTGAACAGCATCATGAATACTTCACTGAGCTGCCAGATTCTAGTGCCTCTACTTCTAGTACACATGGAACAAATACTGAACCCAATCTTGCTCAGATGTTATCTAAGCTGACAGAGATTGTTCTAGATCAGAATGACTTGATGAACAAACAATTCCTGTTCCAGACTGTTCAAATAGACAGAATAGAGAGCCGAATGAAACATTTGGAAAAAGTTGTGAAACGCCAAAGGATAGAATTTTTAACTGCTAAGCGAAAGACAGATGAAACTGTAAGAGAAATTTTAGAATCTCTTATGGGTATCAGTACACGAATAGGTGACATGGTCAGTAAACTTCAAGATACCCAAGTCTCCATATTCACCAATATGGGTAAAATTCTTGACCAAACCTTTGATCTGAAAATTGAGTTTGAACTATTAAAGAGCACATTAACCAAGATAGCAACCACTCAGCCAGAAATCATCACAAAGTTTGAAGCTATTGAGTCTAATTTGGAAACATTGTCAGAGACAGTTAAACAAGCTCTCAACAAACGAGAGTCAGTTACCTCTCTAGTGGAAAGGCTGGGGAACACTGTGCATCAGAAAATTGATAGACTGGCAGACTCAATTAGAGATCTTCGTACTTCTTTATTGAACACAGCATATTCTACAAGAGACAGGGGGAGCTACCGAGGTCACTAGTCTCTCCAAATTCCTCATTTTTGATAATGACAAAAGGGGAGAAGAGAATCTCATGTATGAAGAAGACCTCATGGATTCTGCTGGGGTATATGCTGCAAAGAAACTCTGCAAGAAACTCTGCAAAGATATTGTCAAGTGGAATGATGAGCTGTCAAGAAGGAAAATGTGTTGCATCTAATATTTTGTGTGTGTGAAAAGAGATGTACATTCAAACACTAATGTTTGTTTTCTTAATACTCACAGAAGCATTACTCTTACATGTTGCATATTTGCATCTTGCTCATTTACACAGTTGTTTGAATGCTGAGTTCTGAATATTGTCATGGTTTAATCATACATGACTCATAGTTCTCATAATCAAAAAGGAGGAGACTGTTGGAACCCTAATTTTGATAATGACTTTCTATGAATCATGTTTAGATTAAAGTGCTTAAAATTCTTTGACTCTATTTGTTTTGTGTGGTTCACTTGCTGCATGTTATCTTATAAAAGAAATCATAGTCATTGCATGTGTTGTCCTGCTAGAGATCTAGCTCGGTGCTAGTCTAGCTTAGTTCTGCATTTCACGTGTAAGTGCTTGCCTCGGTGCAAACCTTGCCTCGGTGCAAGTCTATGTTCACACACAAACACTGTCGTTCCATTTTCATCTCGGTGCATTACTTGTCTCATACACATAAGGGGTCAGTGTATTTCAATGCAGCATGCGCATTTAGGCTCGTGCATTCCTTGTCTTTGCATCTCACCTTTCAAGGTCGGTGCAAGTCTTTAGGTCTGTGCAATACTTGCACAGCACGCACTGTTTAGTCTTGTCATTTAGTGTCAGTGCTTTCTTCTCCACCATCTCGGTGCAAGTTATGTCTTGCATTTTCCTTTGTCCGTATACTCTTCTCCATCATCTCGGTGCAACTCGTGTCTGGACCGCAAATCTAACTCGGTGCATCTACTGTGTTACGCATTTTTTTTTAAGAGTCAGTGCACTGTTCACCCTAGACATCTCTAGAGTCATTGCATATCTTTGGTTCTTTTTTTTCTTTGACTCGGTGCATAGTCTTCTTCTTGTGCCTCTTGGATTCATGTCCGTGCACATCAGCTGCACGGGTGGTCACTAAGATTTGTAAGTCAATATGGTGTCATGCATATTTGTAAGTCAATACATTTCTCACGTCTGGTTTTATCAACTCAGTGCATGCTATGTTTACTCTCTCATTACCCCGGTGCAAACTGTGCTAAGTGCTTGATAAGTGCCTTGCGTTTTCTGACAGAGTTTCTCTCCGAGGAGGGGCACGTGATCCAAGGTAGATCGACCTCCGAAAGAGTGCCACGTAGAAGGCTACAACGCTTAGATGGTGACACGTGGCTGAGAGCCTTCTGGAAGCCGTTTGGGCGGGAGTTCACCCTCCAAACGCCCAGGGCGTGAGCACAGGATTCAGAGATAGAAGATATATATATATATATATATATATATATATATATATATATATATATATATATATATATATCCTTTCTGAAGTCCAGACCAGAAGAGGGTGTGTGAATGAACAATTGAGAGAGAACTGAGAGAATACGAGGTTGCAGAGAGAAGGTAAAAAGATTAGCAGTGAGCCTAATCCAGAAAAGAAGAAGAAATTAAGAGAGAGCTTGTGGGGGAAGAAAAAGAGGTAGAGAAAGAGGGAGATCGTGAAAAGAATATCTGAGAGTCTATCCACTAGTACTTGGATCAAATCCAAACCAGTCTGCTCCTGCGTGAGCCATTTCATCGGATTTCATTGTCAGCCTTCAGTAGCTATTTTCTACCGTTTTCTTTTCTTTATCTTACTCATCTGTTCAAGCTGTGTGGCAGCAGAGGTCAAGATGTAATCCTCAGCAGTCAGAGGAAGGATCCTCTGGATAGCAAGCTGTGTTGCTCAGTCGTTTGTATGCAAGGTGTGAGGCTCAGCTGACGCAAGCTGTGTTGCGCAGCGTTTTCAAGCTGTAAGGTAGCATGAAGCCTCACTCGGATTTGAGTGAGGGATAGACGTAGGTTTGTAGGCAGCAGACTAAACCATCTAAAATCTCCTTGTGCTCTGTGTGGCTTGCTTGTCTTTTATGAATCGATAGATGCATGACTAGGCTCGAGTAGTTTAGCTTGGCTTTCAAAATTTACTGGTGCACATCAGTTATTCGAGTCTTGATCTGATTTAATCAGCCCTTTGCATTTGGATTAATTGGCTTTCAGTTGGTCAAAGTTTTTATTGATAGAGGGATTCATTCACCACCCCTTTGAATCCTACACGCACCATTGCTAGATCCCATCAGAGGATTATTATGGTCGTTGGTCAACCCGGTTGTGACCCAGTGGTTGACACGTGATGTAATACCCTGGATTCTTATCTGATATTTCGGATCCTTATCAGAGTGCTTTCGGATCACTTTTGTGGGTCCTGAGTTGAGTTTTACGATCCACGTGGGTTTTTCTCTCGTACAATTTACGAAACCCTATGATGAGTTTATTTCTCAGTTCATCGACTCGAGGACCCTACAGCTGCGATATACTCATTGAGAGGATCATTTCGACTATTTGTCCATAATTTTCTGAATTAGTGAATTTTTGGCACAAAAATCAGATTTTTGGAAATTAGGAAAATTCCTAATTTTCATATATTTCTTTCCTTTTCCTCTCTCCTCCCTCCCATTTCTCACGTTTCCCTCTCTCTCTCATTCTCTCTCCTCTCTGGTCCTCTCGACGTGGGGCACACACCGTTGGTGAGCTGGGCGAGGCGGGAACGCGATGGAGTGATCATGGAACGCGATGAAGTGACGGATGGAGCGTACGTTGGCACAATCCCTCGGTGGATTCAAAGCCGACGTCGTTTGTTCGTTTGCCGGTTTTCGACGCGGTTTAGTCACTTCGGCGCACGGAATCTTCGGTGGAGGTAGGGAGATGGAAGCTCTACTTCTCTGCTATGTTCCCTAGCAGTTTCACACCGAATAGTGTGAGAACGAGTGGGTTTCATTCAGTTTCAGGAAAATCATGCCTTTGGGGTGTTCGTCCGGTTCACCAAAAAATGGCGACGATTTTCAGATCAGTTGGTGTCATTCGAACCCCTGGAATGTCAGCATTCCATTCCCACTGATTTCGTTGTGATTGGTGGTCATTTGGGACCGGTAGGAGCCCGTGAACCCATGTGATTCCATTTAGGTCAATTCGGTAGAATTGCCCGTTTCTAGCCGTTTGTGTGTCGTTTTGACCCCTTCTGGAATTTGGAAGGTTGGTATTGTCATTGTGATTGTATCCCCTTCATCTCGGAGCGAACGGGGCATGGAAAGGTCGAGATCCGTCCAATCCTATGTTTTTCCTGCCGTGACGCCTGAACGGTCGTTACAGTAACCATTTAGGTCATTGCGCGGTCCAACATCTGACCGTTTAATGTATGTTGGTTTGGGTCTGCACGGTTGCGCGATAGACAGTTTTGTGAGTTTCACGGCCCATTCTGGACCGTTCATATCCTTTGGACGGCACTTGAGTGACCGTGCATTTCCTTCGGGCGGCCCTTGGGTGGCCGTGTATTTCTTTTGGGCGGCCCTCGGGTGGCCGTGTAGTTTTGGGTGGCAGTTGAGTAGTCTTTCGATAAATCGTTCAACTTGCTTGAGCAGCCCTTTGCTAGACCGCTTGGTGTTGTTGACCATCGTCAACGGTTTTATGGCGGTTAGTGAAGCGGTCCTTCCCCAGACCGTTCCTCGTCTTGGGCGGCCTTCTCTTAGACCATCTGGACCCTTTCGCGGCCCATTGGTTTACCGCTGTGGGGGTTTGACCGTAGTTGTCCGCCTCTTCATTGTAGCGCCATTTTCTTACGCCGCTACAGTCCGTTGTCTTAGGTCAATAGGTTAAGGAGGTTAGTGTGGCGGTTTACTCTTAGACTGCCTAGTCCGTGTAGCGTATCTATATTAGACCGCTTTTGGTGGTTTGACCGAATAGGTCGGTTCAGGGTTGACTGGGTTTAGCGGCCTAATCCTTGACTACTACAGTCCCCTAGCAGCCCATTCTATGACCGCCAGTGTTTGTTCCTCCGCTTAACTCCTCCGTGTCATTTTTCGATGTGTTGGTTTCCAAGTGCCTCGGCTGGACCTCGTGGTTTGCCCATTGTCCCGTGGACGTCTTTTGATGTTCTATGAGGGCTATGACCATGTTATCAGATAGCCAGGTGTACCCTGCTATTGGTTAGGTTTCTGTACTGCTTCAGAGTTGTTTTAGGTTCTGGTCAACCCGATGAGACCCAGTGGTTGACAAGTAACTGTGTGTGTGTCTCGACTATTTTGGATAGCTCGAGACAGTGGTTCTGGATATTTTAAGGTACTGTCCTACCTCGATCTGTGTGTCCAAATGCGTTGAGGGTCTTGGTAAATCCTCAGGTCTCCGTGAGTCATTTTATACGGTTGTGTGGATTTGATGATCCATTGTCGTTTCCTGTGGCTTAGGATTAGGCATATTGGCGGCTTGTCACCGTCGTTATGCGACGATCTTGACTCCGAGTCTTGTGACTCAAGGATCGTTGTGTCAGCAGGTCTAGTTGTCCTATCCTGAGTCTGTGGCAGTTGGTATACCACCATGTGTCTAGGTGCTTCGTAGTACGTGCGACAATGCATTCTTAGCCTGTTTGTACTCCAGCACTCGTGTTTCAGAGTCTCAGTGTCTACTGAGCCTCCACTAGTCGTAGCCTGACGACCTCGAGTGTCGGCCCACCTAGGAGTAGGTGGTGGGGCAGTTCCCGAGATATAGTTTGTAGGCTAGTTTCTGTGGGCTCCCTTGCCTTGAAGTAGCATCCTGTTGGGGGAGAAAACTAGCTAGAGGCCTGGCTCAAGGCATTGAGCTTGTGTGTGCACACATGGTCAGGGGCGTTTTGGACGAACGTCGACGGGCGTGACCCTGACTAGTCACTCGTTACTGTAGTTCCTGGTTCAGTTCAGTGAGTATCTCAATCTCTGTCATTCTTGGCGTCCGTAGGGAGATACTTGTGGCGCAGTGTAAGACGTCAGTGGACGCATCTGGCTATTCTTCTAGTGAGGAGGTTCTTCTGTCACTTAGCGCATGACTCTCGTGTTTCTCGGAGTCTGTGTTCCCCTTCCGAGTTAGTCTGTTCTTGGCTTCGTCCAAGTTCAGCTTCCCCCTTCCGAGTCGGTCTATTCTCGGCCTTGCCCGAGGATAGCTTTCTGTTGCATGCATGATGATCTAGTCATGTATGTGTTAGTGTCTGTTGTCTTTCTAAGTCTTTTCTAGGGCTTTTGCCGAGTTTCGTGGACTTTAGCCTTTCGGCTAATGGTTGGCTGACAGATCGGTAACTCCTGACTTTGTGAGATCAGGATTCACCCTTCTGTCGCTGTTTCGAGTAGCTTATGGAGCCGTGCTTTGCTCGGTAGCCGTGTTCTCATTCCTTACGGCTTTGCTTTTCTCTTTTCTTTTAGCCGTTCTACTCCTGCTCTCCCAACTTTCTTTTATAGCTTTCTAGTAGTAGTTTTTCCTGCTTTCTTTCCTGCTTTACTACTACTGTTGTTTTAGTTGTTGTTCCGTGTTACTGTGTTATTTTTCAGTGGGGATCCGCGTGACCCCTACTGAGTCAGTGACACAAGGCTCACCTCTACTTTTCAGGTGTGGTCGTCTCTGCTTCCTTCGCGGTTCCTGGTGTGGCGTGCTCGTAGTTGCCACGATACCTGCGTCGAACTTCCCCCGACCTCATTGTACGTTTTCTTTCTGTTGGACTGTACTTGTCTTTCCTTTGGACTGGACTCTGGTATAATAGTTAATCTAAACTGTTAATTAAAAAGTAATTTTATTTCTACTACTTTAGCAAACCTGAGTAATGAAATTTAATTGCTTACTGTTATATCTGCGACTTCAATGTACTACACAACAATCCTTTTATCCCTTCGGAGCTTTACAGCTCTTGGGAGGCTTCACGGGTTCCAAGTGGTATCGGGTCTACTCGGTTGTCATCGGGGTCGTCACACGTGACCTCGTGAGTGTCTCGTCTATCCTGTGAGGATCGAGACCTAGTTTTGGATGCTTGGAGGTATTATCTTATCTTGATTTACATGCCATGTGGTTTGAGGGATTCGGTAATCCCTCATGTTCTGTGTTTTACATTATGCAGAAGTGTGAGTCCATTGTGCGGCTTAGAGGCCGAGGACTCATTGTTAATGTGTGGAATAGGATATTCTATGTTGTCTTCCATGATGTGTTTCCCGTCATTTTGGCTTAGGGACTAGGTTGATTAACATCGTGTTGCTGTGATATGTGCGATGATCTTGACCTGAGTCTCGTGACTCAAGGATCGTTGTCAGCAGGTCTAGTTGACTGTCCTGAGTCTAGTAGTAGTTGTATACTGCATTATGCTCTGTAGTACGTACGACAAGTATGTGCTTACCCTATCTATACTTTGGTGTTAGCTGTTTTGAGTCTCTATGTCTAGTGAGCCTCAACTAGTCGTAGCCTGATGACACTTTCTGTGTGTCGGCCCACCTGGGAGTGGTGGCGGGGCGAGTTCCCGGTTGAGACGGTTTGTAGGTTGGTTGTCGTGGGCCCCTTTGTCTAGCCGTGAGAGTCCTATGGGAGGGGAAAACCAGCTAGAGGCCTGGATCAAGACATTGAGCTTGTGTGTGCACACGTGGTCAGGGGCGTTTGGACCAGTGCCGACGGGCGTGACCCTGACTAGTCACTCGTTACTTGCTATTTGGTCCTATTGAGTGTCTCAGTTACCGCCGTTCCAAGCGAGTGAGAGATACTTGTGGCACAATGTAAGACGTCAGTGGACGCATCTGGTTGTTCTTCTAGTGAGGAGGTGCTTCTGTCACTTGACGCATGACTTGTGCTTTCGTGACTTGCCGGGTAGCCTATGTTTGGCTTCACCCGAGGTCAGTGTAGCGTACACGATGGTGAGATCGTATATGTCTTGTGCCTTTGACAGTCTAGGTCTTTTGTAAGGCCTTTGCTTGTTTCAGTAGGCTTTCCCGATAGGGTTTCATGATTTGACAATGGATCGGTAACTCCCGACTTTGTGAGATCGGGGTTCGCCTTTTTGTTGTTGTTTGGAGTAGTTTAGAGGGCCGAGGTTCCATTGTCTACCATGTTTCCGTGGTACGGCTTCCTCTTTACTTTTGCTGTTGCTACTTTTGTTGTTACTGCTTTGCTTTAGTTTAGCACTGTTGTTACTGCGTTGTTTTGTGGTAGAGTTCTGCGGGATCCCTACTGAGCCAGTGATAGGAGGCTCACCCCTAACTTTTCAGGTGTTGTTGTTCTTCCTCGTGCTTGGAGGTGCAGTGCATGGTTCTTAGTTGCCAGCGTTTGCCAGTGTCGGGCTTCCCCCAATTTGAGAGTACATTCTCTTTCCTGTTGTACTGTACTTTGGTTGGACTGGATTCTATTAGTTTTAATTGTTATAGGAAATGTAATTTTATTTTTACTATTTTAGCAATCCTGATCATAGAAATTTAATTGCTTATTACTTTATTTGGAAGTTCAATGTACTCTCACATACCTTTCTATCCCTTCGGAGCTTTCCCACTCTTGGGAGGCCTCTCGGAATACAAGTGGTATCGGGTTTACCCGGTATCCAGAGACTGGGTCATCACAGTTGGTATCAGAGCATAGTTTAGAGTTTTTCTAAGCTATCTGAGAGTATGTTTGTGAAAGTACATGGGAATTCAAGATATCGTAGTGTTCAAAGTCCATAAGGTCCAGTACAGTCGGCAGCTAGCATAGGTTTTGTGATTATTTATCGCTTTGCTTTTCTCGTAAAGTCTTGTGCGTGCTGTGTTGGCACTGTGCGAGATGGTTTTGCTCTTATCAGGTTCTGATGGAGCGTTCTTCTTTCTTCATGGTGTTTGTCTCGGTTGTACTGTGCTTGGCAGAGTTTGTCGGCATGCATGAATCTGTGGTGCGGTGTTTGAGATTTTTCCGTGGCTTGTTCAGGCGGCTGGTGGCATTATCGTTGGTGTGATGGCCGTGCATGTTCTCCGAAGAGATTAATGTTGTTTTGGCCGTCCCAGCTTGAGGTTTGTTCATCCCCTGAGATGTTAAGGTTATGTTGAAGTGGTTGTTGGATGCCTTGTTTGAGAGAATGCTCGGGCGAACCTAGGATTTTCCTTCCTGGTGAGCTACTGTTAGTCGGGCTTGATTCTTATCATCCTGTCTTGTGGCATCCTTTCAAGGTAAGCTTTGGAAGTGCTGTCTCCATGAAGCTTTTGTCCCGTGTCCGCTTATGTGTGGAGTGTGTTAGTTCTAAACCTGATCTGCTCTTGTTTCGACGATTGCTTGGCTTTGAACCCAGTTTGTGAATTGGGGGCCATTGTGCACCGTGTCTGACGTGCCGTGTTGGGTAGCTGTTGTGCTGTGAAGGTTCAGTAATCATTTCAGGACGTGAGGATAAGCTGAGATTAACATTCTTTGTGGCTTGTGCTGTGGCTCTTGGCACGATGGTATGCACTTTGGCAACTGGTGATCGGCTGTTAGTAGGATCGGTACTCGAGGCGTGGTATATTGCAGTTTTGTGAATTGCGATGGAGCAGAGGTGTGTTGAGATGCGGATGCCGAGTTATTTGTGATGCTTGTGTGTGTTGTGTTGAGTGCGCAGCGAAAGAGTGTGGGTTTATCACCCACTGGTCAAGGATCGTTTGGTTGGAAGATTCTGACCAGCCGAGAGGATTGTTTCCTCGGTGTGACATCATCTTGGCTATGTGTGCCTTGATGCTGTTGATTGTCGTGTCGTTGCTTGAGGCTTTGTGGTTGTTGGGACTGGCATGTTTGAGAATTGGGGAAATCTGTTGGCATATGTGCTGGTCGAGTACCCTTTTATTTCTTTGTATTTCTTGGGAGTTGTGCTCTCGGGATGGATCGTGGTCCTAGAGATGCATTCTGCGAGATTGTTGTTGTGGGTCCTTGTTGGTAAGCTGCGAGCGGCTTGTATATGTCAGCCGTGTGTTCAGCTATAATTGTGCCTTGTTGTGACCCAGCTTGCAGTTGTGTCCGGTGGTTCTGGGTTGAGAATGGAGCCAAGATTCTACAGGTATTGATGTTTGTTGGTTTGTGGTTGTTGTCAGCCTAGGAGTAGTTCCATGTGAGTATGATTTGGCGTTGTGTAAATCGAGGTCTTGTCAGTTAGCTTTGTTGTACTCTTCTGTCATGGTAGAGTTGGCATGCAACTCGAATCAGATGTAATGTCTTAGTAAGGATTGACTTGATTGTGCTCGTGGTCCAGTGTTGTCATTGGCGTTCTACGTGCCAATTTAGATGTTGTTCATGGCGCGGAAGCCGATGGGTGGAGTAGTCAGCTGAGAGGACTGTGTTTTCTTGTCTAAGCTGATACTTATTTCGTCTGCCGAGTATGTGTTTTATCGGTGGCTGTTTCGTGGCATGGGTCGTGTCTCCTTGCCTTGTGAGACGAAAGCGATGATGCCCTATTTCGGAGGTGCCGGACTTGTGTTCCCTTGCGTGCCATGCTCGTTTTATGGATCGATGTGCCTTGAGATCCGGAGTGTGTGCCTGTGATTATGGTCTGGCAGTGTTCTTCTGAATTATGTTTTACGAGAATCGTGTTTTCATGTTTTGTGTTTGAGGTTTGGCTGATGCTTAGAGAGCGTGGCCAGCTTTATGGGTTGTTCTTCCCTTTTTCCTTTGTTTCCTCCTTGAATTTCGAGGATGAAATTCCTTAAAGGGGGGAGGATTGTAATATCCTGGATTCTTCGGATCGAAATCGGAGAGCTTTTGGAGCGCTTTCGTGGGTCCTGAAACGTGTTCTACAATCCACTCGGGTTTTTCCCTTGTATAACCTGCGGAACCCTATGGAGAGTGAACCGTTGAGTTTTGCGACTCTGGGACGCTACTGGTGCATTGTGCTCGTTCCGAGCATTACGAAGACTATTTTTTCATATTTTTTTGAATTTATGGAATTTCATGCAGAAAATCCAATTTTAGGAAAATTGCTAATTTTCCTATTTTTCTTTTCTTCTTAACCCTATCTCTCTCCTCTCTCCTCCCTCACGATCTCTCATTTCTCTCCCTTCGTTCTCTCTCCTCTCTTCTCCTCTACCCCGGGCACACGACCGACGTGGAGCTGTGAGGTGGTGATGGCGTGGAGCTGACCTGAGGCGTGATGGCAGGAGTATCGGAGCGTGGCGTTGGCACGATCCTACTCGTTGATTCAAAGCTGGCATGGGTTGTTCGTGTGATCATTTTCGGTGAAGTTTGGCTGTTTCGGCGCGTGAGATCTTCGGTGGAGATAGGGGGATAGATTCTCTACCTGTTTCCTACTTTCCCTCATGATTTCAGGCCGAACGGTGTGAGTTTGAGCGCGTTTTGCCATGTTTGGGCGAAATGCATGTTCGGGGGGTGTGAGCCGTGTTCGTCGCTCCAAGCGATGGTTTGCAGTTTGACTGGATTCATTTGAACCCCTGGGATGTTGGGAATCGTTTCCCGCCAGTTTGAACTCATTTGGTTGTGAATTAGGGCCGGTATGAGTCCGTTTGTCCAGGGGACTCGTGTTCGGTCGATTCATGGGAATCGCCCGTTTCTTACCGTTTTAAGGTCAGTTTGACCCCTTCCAGCTTGTAGAAGGATGGTATTGTGATTAGAGATGTTTCCCTGTCGTTCTGGGATAATTGGGGTGTGGAATGACCGAGTTTTGGGTGGTTCTACGATTTTCTCGTTGGTGTGAAGTAGCTGTCCTTCCAGTGATCGCCATTTGTAATAGGCGGCCCGCTGGAGATCGCTAGGCAGAGCTCCATTGTCAGTTTCGTGTTGCGGTCTCGCGACCGACTGCAACTCTGACTTAGCGGCCCTTGGGTGACCGCTATTTGACGTTTTAAGTTGGTTAATCGATTTAACTCGGTTCGGGCTAGCAGTCTATCTCCCGACCGCAAGGTGGCTTTGGCGGCCATAGGAGGATCGTCATTCCCGAGAAACGGTCCTAGGAAGATCGTTAGCTGGTTTAGTTGGTTCACTGGTAACGGCCATGCGACTGACCGCCATTTAGTGGTAGCGGCCCTATGGGTGATCGCTACCTGATGTTTAAGTTGGTTTGACCAATTTTAGGGGTTGACTGGGAATAGCGGCCAGGTTATGACCACTAAATCCAGCTTGCGGCTCTGAGGAGACCGCCTTGTGCAAGTAGCAGCCTCAGGCAGACCGTAAACCGCCTATTTCTATGGATTTCCTGAGGGTAGCGGCCATGGACATGATCGCCACCTCTAGGAGGCGGCCCTTTGAGGACCACCAACGGCAAGGTGCGGCCCTGGTGAGATCGCCATTTGCCTATTGCTCTGTGTTGATGGTAGTGGCCCTTTGGATGACCACCATTTTGGTTTAGCGGCCAGGGGTGAGACCGCCACCTGCCCAAAGTGCTGTTTCAGTGTCAGTTTGGTTTTTGGTTAATGTGGCTTCGACCCCTTGGTTAGCCCATTGTTCCGTAGATGTCTTTGACGTCCTATGAGGGCTGTGAGCATGTTATAGAGTGTTCGAGAGTGCCACTATACCGAGCAGTGTTTTGTATTATTTTGAGGATTGTTATAGTCGTTGGTAAACCCGATTGTGACCCAGTGGTTGACATGTGACCTCGTGAGTGTCTCGTCTATCAAGTGAGGATCGAGACCTGGTTTTGGACGCTTGGAGGTATTGTCTGACCACAGTTTGCATGCCATGTGGGTTGAGAACTTTGGTAATCTCTCATGTTCCGTGTTTCACGTTATGCGGAAGTGTGAGTCCATTGTGTGGCTTAGAGGATGAGGACTCATTATTAATGTGTGGATGCGGCTATTCTGTGCTGTCTTCCATGATCTATTTCCCGTGATTTTGGCATAGGGACTAGGCTGATTAACAGTGTGTTGCTATGATATGTGCGACGATCTTGACCTGAGTCTCGTGACTCAAGGATCGTTGTCCGCAGGTCTAGTTGACTATCCTGAGTCTAGTAGCAGTTATATACTGCATTGTGCTCCGTAGTACATGCAACAGGTTTGTGCTTGCCCTGTCTATACTTCGATGTTCGCTATTTTGAGTCTCTATGTCTAGTGAGACTCCACCAGTCGTAGTCTGACGACACTTTCCGTGTATCGGCCCACCTGGGAGTGGTGGCGGGGCGAGTTCCCGGTTGAGATGGTTTGTAGGCTGGTTGCCATGGGCCCCTTTGTCTAGCCGTGAGAGTCCTACGGGAGGGGAAAATCAGCTAGAGGCCTGGCTCAAGACATTGAGCTTGTGTGTGCATACGTGGTCAGGGGCGTTTGGACCAGCGCCGACGGGCGTGACCCTGACTAGTCACTCGTTACTTGGTACTTGGTCCTAGTGAGTGTCTCAGTTACCTCCGTTCTAGGTGAGTGGGAGATACTTGTGGTGTAGTGTAAGACATTAGTGGATGCATCTGGCTGTTCTTCTAGTGAGGAGGTGCTTCTGTCACTTGACGCATGACTTGTGCTTTCGTGACTTGCCGGGTAGCATGTGTTTGGCTTCACCCGAGGTCAGTGTAGCGTACACGACGGTGAGATCGTGTATGTCTTGTGCCTTTGACCGTGTAAGTCTTTTTGAAGGCATTTGCCTATTTTTGTAGGCTTTCATGAGAGGGTTTCATGATTTGACAATGGATCGGTAACTCTCGACTTTGAGAGATCGGGGTTTGCCTTTCTGTTACTGTTTGGAGTAGTTTAGAGGGTCGAGGTTCCTTCGGCTACCGTGTTTCTGTGGTACGGATTTCCTCTTTACTTTTGCTATTGCTACATCTACTATTACTACTTTGCTTTAGTTTAGCACTGTTGTTATTACGTTGTTTTGTGGTAGGGTTCTGCGGGATCCCTACTGAGCTAGTGATAGGAGGCTCACCCCTGACTTTTCAGGTGGTGTTGTTCTTCCTCATGCTTGGAGGTGCAGTGCGTTGTTCTTAGTTGCCAGCGTTTGCCAGTGTCGGGCATCCCCTGACTTGAGAGTACGTTCTCTTTCCTGTTGTACTGTTGGTTGGACTTGCCGCTGTTAATTTTAATTGTTATAGAAAATGTAATTTTATTTTTGCTATTTCAGCAATCTTGATCAAAGAAATTTAATTGCTTACTACTTTATCTGGAAGTTCAATGTACTCTCACATACCTTTCTATCCCTTCGGAGCTTTCACACTCTTGGGAGGCCTCTCGGAATCCAAGTGATATCTGGTTTACCTAGTATCCGGAGACTGGATCATCACACTGGATCTTTTTAGGGACCCACACCTGCTTGAATTTCTTCGGCAGGGCCAACTCTCTCTGGCCTTGGCGGCTTGCCTCCTCTTTCTCAACTCTCCTCCCGGATAAGGCCTGGAAGGAATTACGGGTTGGTACAGCAGGGACCACGTGGTCTGGAATCACCTGAGCATCGCGCCCATCCAGGAAGACGCGGACGCCACTGTTGAAACCCATTTTTAGCCTACAAGTTAAATTATGTCTCTTATTCTCCTTTATAATGCTCCAAATTATCCAGTGTTTCGAGTCCTTTTTTTGACCATTTTTCGAGCCTATTGAGCTTTGGAGACCTTTAGCTTTGATTCCCCGACCTTTCGGGACCGATTAGGGCAATCTGGGAGGCCGAACGGGCGTCCGGAACAAACTTGAGCAGGTTTCATGATGGCGGTCACCTACGTGACTGCCTTCTCATGAATAGTAGCTTTTTTATATTTTATATTTTTATTATTTTTTAATATTAATTGATGGTCCTCCTGAGACCGCCACTTTCAAGCAACGGTCTCATGAAGACCGGTTCTTCAATTTTACGCCCAGAATCATCCCGGTCACCCCCAGTCGCCTGGCAGTCACCCATATGACCATTTCTTCAAATGGCGATCATGCCATGACCATTTCTTCATGTTGCGGTCTCACGATAGACCGTTTTCTCATAACAGATTCTGGATGATTCTGAACTCCGATTTCTTCGCCGCAGGACTCTTTGGACTCCTACTTGACACCATTTTCGAGGGAGATAAGCCTCCACCTCAATTTCCATCGATCCAGGATTCTTACCCTTGCTATTATCTTGAGGTTTATGCATCTAAATCCCATAAATTGGGTGTTTATCTTGGATTTAAAATCCTAGGGTTTCCTGCTCTCTATATAAAGCACACAATATAAAGCACACAGTTCGTAGTGCGCGAAGGGGGGCTCTTCTTCGGTTCGGGGCAATGCCATGCTACGTCATCTACCTTCTTCTTCGACCCCAACCTATAGAGGGGAGTATTAGCTTCGTTTTCCACGCTCAAGGGCTTGTTTTCTCCATCCCTATTCTTAGTTCTATCTTCCAACTTTTCGGATTTCATCACAGATTCTTATTTTCTTCATTTTTTTTCATATTGCATGGCATATTCCCGTAGTTGTGCTGCCTGATTTTTCAATCTCTTTGTTTCATTCTCATCACAACACACACACCTATAATTTGCACCCTTTCACAGGGGTTAAAAACCTCCCCCGGTGCGTTCTTCACCATTTTCTACCACTGTTTTACACATCCGGGATAGATTCTACACCTTCATATTCTAATGGGTTTTCCTTATTTTGTTGTCTTTGATTTGCAGGAGAGCAAGAGAACGTGAGGCCCTCTTCTTCTAGCCGGCTGGAAGGTGAGGAGGTCTGATTCCAGAAGTTCCCCGCGTCTCATTGCTTTCATGCGATCACGTTGTAGCGGTCACCTTTGGCTGTGATTTTTCTTCTTCCTTTCCCAAGGTACGCAGTAGGTTTTCATTCATTGCAGTATCCCTTTCCTATTACTAATCCTTGGGTGGCGATCACGGTACATTCTTATTCTCCATCGCCCCTTTTCCTTTCATGCTTTCATGCTCATATGCATATATTATTTGTGTCGGGGCGGGGTAGATAGTTTATCTACAACCTTGGTTTTTTGGCGATCACGGTGGGAGACCTAGTGCCTATCACGTTATTCATGCTTTCCTGTGAGTTTGGTGTGTGTGGGATCATGTCTAGATAGTGTTTTATCTCATTTATTTCTGCGTTTCTAGGGTATAGTTGCGATCGCCAGGAGACCACTTCTATGAGAACGCGGTCCCCAAGGGACCATGTTCTGATTCTGGCAGACTCTGTGCACAGGCTCCCGGGCACGTCTTTCTTTGACGATTTAATTCACCTCCCGGAGTCGAATCGCTCTATTTTTGGTCCCACTTTGTAGCCCTTTGTATTGTCTTTCACTACATATATCATTTGCATTATTTGGGCCTTGTTTTCATAATTTAATTCTGTCTTGAACTTTGAGTTTTCTATAGGAAATCTACAAGTAGACCCGGGGCAGACTCACAGGTGCGTCATTCCCTCATGATTTAATACACCTCCCGGGGTCGGATTGTGCTGTTTATAGTCTCATCTTATTCTCCTTTGTATTGTCTTCATTTTCATCTATTATTTGCATGCATTCTGTGGTGTTTTCATGATTTAAAAGTGTCTTGATTTTCACATTTTATGCTGGAATCATGTACGCAGATTCTCAGGTGCACTGTTCATTGACCATTTAAATTGCTTTCCAGGGTCTGATTGTATTGTTTTCTTATTCTATCTTGTTGTCCTTCGTATTAGCTTTGTTTCCATATATCATTTGCATCCATATTGTATTGTTTGCATAATTTAATCTTGCCTTGATTTTTCACTTTTTTGTTAGAATTCTGCATGCACTCCGGTGCACATAGGGTCATGCATTGCATATCATAGTCGCATTCCTACCTTGGTAAGTGTCCCTCTTGCCTCCATATTCCTTGCGGTCGACTAGGTGATCTTATCTGAGACCTCCGTAAGTCCCCGTGAGCCGTGGATTCCCACACGGACGCTGGGCTGGTTGTAACTTTGCACCTCTTAGGCATGCATTTTACATACGTGTGAGGGAGTTAACCTTAGTCAACCCAAAGTTTGGACCTTATTCCCATAGGCTTCCTATCTTGAGGGAATTATTCTTAATTCAAATCATTAAAAGGCCCACCAAAACTCTGAAGAATAAAAAATTTCCCATCATATTAACTTGTTTGACTTGGGTGAAATCCTTCACATTGTTTGTGTTGTTTGCGCTTGTCCAAGCCCATTTGTGGTGTTTGTGTTGCATTTCCCTCATCATCCACATAGACTTGGTTGTTAGGCCCATTTAGGTTAATCCATTTTGTGTATCCATTGTCCTAGGTCGGTTTTGCATTAGTCTTAGTGAGTCAACCCTCTCCTTTCTTTAGCCCGTCAAGCCCTTGCTTCTCTAGATATCCTTGCATTAAGTCTCCATTTGTCCTCATGGAGCCCCGCTTCAACCCCATGTACCCTTCTTCTTTCCAATCTTCTTCCTATTCCCGCATGAAATCTTCTTCCCACGCAAGCCCATCTTCCCGTGGTCCCTCTGACACGTCTGAGGAGTAAGCCCATCTTATGGCCCACTTATCAGGCCTTGTTTGTCAAATGGACCCGACCCAAGCCCAACGACTCATTGCAAATCACCTTAATGGGCCTTCTTCCCTTAATGGGCTCTCTTCCCTTAATGGGTCTTATTCTTCTAATGGGCCTCATTCTCTTAATGGTCCTTCTCCTTCTTATGCTGCTGGCCCAGTCTCCAATGGTCAAATTCATCTTAATGGGCCTCCTCCTTCTACCCATTTTACTACTTGCCCAATGGGTCCCCATGTTAATATTTCTTCTAGGCCCGCATATCGTTCTACTCCCGGAATGGGCCCTTCTTCTTCTCGGCCCGGATCCTATTATCCGGCCCATTATAATCCTAGTCCAAATTCACAATCTCTTGCTCAAGCTGGCCCACATTATTCTCGATCTTTCCCTTCCCAAGAGATGATTGCTCAAACCCAACGCCAACTTGATGAACTCCAACGCCGAGTTGATCCCAGGTCCTCCTTAAGTGTCGCGTTTGCATTCCCAGATATCCGGCTTCCACCTCCTTCACAAATTCTCGCATATCACCATTATGGTGGAGTCGGTGACCCCTTTGTGCACTTGAAGGAGTTTGTTTACGAGTCGGCCCAGTTTCGACATGACCAATGCTTGATGGCCTATTTGTTTGGTTTGTTATTAGAAGGCTCGGCTCGGGATTGGTTCTTCTCATTACCGCAAAAGTAAGTTATGAATTTCCAAGTTGTGCAAGAAAAGTTTATTCAACAGTATCAGGACCAGGTTGGGCCCAAGGACTCTGTTGTAGATTTGGCCCACGAGAAGATGAAGCCTGATGAGGAGTTCTCCGCCTTTGCTGACTGCTGGCATCGCCTAGCTGCGCAAGCCCCGCGGCACATTCTGGAGGGAGAGCAAATCAAGATGCTTATTTCTAATGCCATGCCTAAGTATCGATTTGTCTTGGCCTTAAATAATATCACCTTTTGGCAACAACTTTATAGCTAGCCGATCCCGCTTCATCTGCCAACAACTCTATAATTCCTTTGACCCTGAGTCTCCTTCACCTTTTGCGCCGACATACACCTCGCTATCCTCCTATACCCCTCATGCACCCTCCATGAGTCCGCCTTCCACCGCCCACTCGCCCTCCACGAGTCAACCTTCCGGCACATATCCCTTTGTGAGTCCACCCTCCACATACCAATGTTCGACCTATCAACCGTCCATGAGTCAACCTACCGCCATCCAAAATCAGCCTACCGCTCCCGTGTACCCGCATGTGTCTTCGCCTCCGGTCAAGGGAATTCCATATCCCGAGCAAGTGGATGCTGTCTACATACCCCCTTATCCCACTCCACATATGTCTCCGCCTAGTCCTTCCACTAGACAAGCGACTTTGCCTATGCAACCTTCGCTTCCCTCTCCACAACCTTCCCCTTGGCATCCACCTTGCCCGAAGCGGGCTCCTTATTCTCCATTGCCGAAGTGTTTTACCGATATTTTTAGGGCTTTGATGGCCACTGACGCGTTGCCGCTCCCTCAGGATGTGCCTTGCCGACCCGTGGTCAGGAATTTTATCCAGTTCTGTGATTATCATTGACAGTAGGGGCATTTGGTTGAGGATTGCCCCTAGTTCCGAGAGTATGTTTATGGCTTGGAAGACAAGAAGAGAATTGATTGGGCCTATGATTCACCAAGGTGTCTAACATCTCCGCAGCAAGCAGCAGCAACAGGCGCCGTCAAGGTAGCCGTCTCCACCACTTCAAGACCAGGGGCACCCCTGTGGTTCTTCATCCGGCCCCATGCCCGCTCCGTCGCCTACTCCATCACCCGTTTCCCCACCTAAGACTTCCCCTACTCAGGCTCCATCTCTACAAACCCAAGCCTCTGCTCAGGTTAGTGCCTCCCTTTCTTCCTCCACTACCCCCGCTTCTGCTCCCGATGCCGCCAGGCACGTCATGTCGATATGCCGACGGTGGGCACCACGACCCTCCTCTTCATCTTCTCCCTCACCGATACCACCTCCACCGCCACCTTTACTGCATACACCTTCTCCGCCATCACCTGCGCCTGAGCCTGAGCAAGCTTTGCCTTCACCTTTACCTTCACCCGAGCCCATCATTGCCGCATTACCTTCGCCTCCACTTGACATCATCATACCCATTGAAGCCTCCACGCTTTTCAAACCTTCACCTCCACCATTCAAGCCTATCCCTTTTACCTCCATTTCTTCTCCATCCACTTCCACCCCACGGAGCAGGTGTGCGCTGCCTTTGGTGCCCCTTGGGTCTGGTCCCCAGGGAGAAGATAAGCCAAATCAGGATGATTCTATGCCGGTTCTGCATTTCAAGATTCAAGAATTCATCTGTCGGATGTCGATCCGTGTCTTGATCTCTGGCCATTTTGGGGATGATGAGCCTGCACTTCCGATGACGGTTGCTAAGATGAGTTCCCTTGCATTGATGCCAGTTTCTTCTCAAGCGAGACCGGTGGCAATCTCATTGCTCGCCAGAAAGTTAACCATTGATGCTGTTATTACTTCTCGCTCCGTTGCTGTTCAGTTCACTGGCCGAGAGGGGTTCTCCATCCGTATTGTGCTAACTCGTAAGGCTGCCAGAGACATTATGCATTCCATGTTCAAGGGGCAATTGGCCATATCTTCTGCACTCTCGAAGGACATTCTGCACATTTTATGCAATCTATCTCGGTTTATCGGTAAGCTGGCCACGTCAACGCCGCACAATACTCTTCCTCAGTTTCACCCTTCCCTTCTATCGAGGGAGTTACGCTTCACGCCCGATTGCCGAGTGGAGTTGCCGAACCTCATGCTCCTTGTGCCGAGGGACAAAACTCCATGGTTTTCTGATATTCATCATCCCAAGGAGTTTTGTTCAAGAATGTCCGCATATTATTAGCACTGGGTGTCTAGGGCGGTTGCAAAGCGGCATGTTCACAATCGGGCCAAGCCGTTTGCCAGATGGGCCTGCTATTTGAGAAGATATTTCAAGTCAAGAAGCCTGAAGGTCAGAGTCTGCGCCAGGCGGGTCCATTACAAGGAAGTTTTGGCCAAGAAGAGACAGTGGCGCTAGTTCAAAAGCCACCGGTTGTGCACTTAGGGGTCCACTGCTTCTTCCCCTTCCTTCCATTCATCTTTTCTGCTACTCAGCTCCCACCCTTGGGTGGTGTAACTTCCTTCTTCTAATCCAATTTCTTTGATTTTCTCTCCTCTTTCTGGATCCATGAACCCCCACTCTTCTCCTTCTCATCCGGATCCTCCGGATTTTCCTTATTTCCACAATTCTAGACCTCAGCCTAGGCCTTCCTCTCATCCCGATTTTGGGACGTCTTCTGATTCTCCTCTGGTATTCCCAGATTCTGCTTATGATCCTTCTCCGACCTTGTCGGATGATTCCAATTCTTCATCTCCGACCATGTCGGATGGCCACTATTCTCCTTCTCTGACCACGTCAGATGATCATTCTTCTTCTTCACCTCCGCAACAATCTCATCATTGTTTTTCTATTCTCTCTTCCTCACCCTTCCGAACCCTTTTTCATGCTATTTTTGAGACTTTAGTCCGCCTTGATCTCAATTAATCTGTATTTATTCTATATCTGATTCTTTGTTATCAGGGTCTCTGTGCCCTAGCGAGGGAGTTCTAGCCCTCATCTCTCTTCTTTTTTATCCTTCTTCGTCCAATTTGGTGTCAGCCGCTCCTTCGTATAGAGGAATCTTTAATCCTTGTTATCCTCTCCTTTTGGTCCTATCAAGCAAGGAATACACAGCTCGCGCTACTCAAAGCTCGATGGTCAAGATCGCTTCAGGATACTATTTTCATGCTATGGTTTTGCAAGGTATCCTTATTTTGTGCAAGAATATGCTGTCATTTCCATTATTTGCTCTTGCGCATGGTTATAAGGCTGGTTCCTCAACATGGTTGAGTGGCTTTAGGGAGTGGTTTAGGTCTTAGTTTAGTCAAAATTTCTAGTTTGCGTCTGCAGCATCTTAGGCTGGTGATAGCTCCGCGCTGGGAGTCTAGTTTCTTTCCCCGATCGTGGAGGGTGAGCTTTAAGCATAGGTTTTTTCACACACTACAGGGCAAGCTATAGCCGATTCCTCTGAGGCGCACCATTGTTGCTTTGGCCATACTTTGGGTATGCACGAAGGTCTTTTATTTTCTCTGCTCAGCTAAGTGCAGGGGCAAGAGATTGATGGATGAGATGCCCAACCTGGGCGCTCCCTAATACGAGAGATGTCTCAAATAGGGGCAGTCTTGACCCTTGAAAAATGATCTTTCATGCTAAATCTGGCCAATAAGGGCTATAAATCAATATGAATTATGCAAAATTATGGAATCAACGGCATGGCAAGAGTGGCAGTACAGTTCCCCGCGGGACGTCATGAGCCCGGTCGCATGCATGCCTAATATGGGTCTCAAAATCAAAGACACAAAGTCCCGGTGCAACAGACTGTATCTTTGAGGGGTAGTGCCCTGGAAGGAATTCAAGTCTTGATATCTCCCATCCTGCATAAAGCTTATCTCTATTTTTCTTTTGCTTCTCCCTCTTAGGCTAGGTTGTATCCCGGGTATGGCCTTAGTAAGGGCACTGTTCTTAGAAGCGGTTGGTTGTGGCAAGCCACCCTCATATGCACACCCTGCTCAAGGGAAGTCTTTAATGAGAGGGGAGGAGCGACGACCCTTGGCCAGTAGTTCGAGCCCGTCTTTGTGTACTGCAGATTACTTTGTCAATATTTTAAAATTCTAAAAAAAAATCAAATACTTCAAAATTCCAAAAAAAATCAAATATTATCAAAATTCTAAAAAAATCAAAAAAAATGTAAAAATCCAAAATTATGTGTCTTCTATTCTCCTTTTCAGGTGTTTTTTATCTATTTGTTTTGAGAATAGGTATAATGCGTTTGTTAAGTGTACAGGTTGCAGATGTTTGAGCTGTCCTTGCTCTCTTCATCTGTTTGCTCTATCTCCTATCCATATCTTGTTATTTGTTATGTTCCTTCTTCAATCTTATCTCTCGATCTTTATGGATCTCGTGTCCTTCTTAGCTTATCTCGCTTCATCATGTCTCCATGAGAGGGCTTTGTCTTACAATTGTGAACCTAGTGGTTCTGCTTCATCTGATCTTGGGCTTTGATTAGAGAGCGTATTTGTCATGTATTTTATCCCGCCGTGTCCTTGTCACACGTGTCCTTGTCCCACCGCGTGTGCTGTCCCACCACGTGTGTTGTCTTGTCCCACCATGCCGTTTTCATCCCACGCTTGTTGTTTTCTCTTGTGATGTTCCGTCTATGTTTTATTGTGATGTTTGTTATATTGTTATGCTTCGTTAATTATGTTATATTGTTATCATGCATGCTTATTTTGTTGTTATTGTGTCTTATTATGAAATTCCCAAAAAAATTTGAAATCTAAAAATAAAAAAAAATGCTGTTTCGCTTGGCAGGTAAGTCAGGTATGGCTTTCTATCCCAGCTCTTTGTTGCATTATTATATGGTATCTATCTTATTATAGCCTCTCAAGGACCGGCTGGTTCTTCGTATGTTCCGGGATTTGGTATACCACTTTAACAAAAATGATGATGATCTAGGAGCATACGGTTAATCATTGGATAAGCCGTTAGTTTGAGTCGGGTAGGGGACGATGGACTCTATCTCGCACACCATTGTTACAAGAAGACTCTTGACCCCATCTTGCTCAGTCTAGCAATATTATCCTTCAGTACTTTCTATTTTATCTTTCTTTACATTCATTTTGATGATTTCTTTATTTTAGCCTAACATGCATCATGTCATTTTTGAGCACTCACGTCTCGTGATTATTTCAAGGTTTCTCCTCAACAATGGCTAATTGCACTTCAGTTCTCTTGGATAAGAGATCTTCATTCCACTCCAAATTTGAACATTTTCTTTGATCTGCCCGCTTGGTCTGGTTGGCCAGCGTGATTCATGTCTAGATTTTTATCTCAGTTTCAATTTTCCTTTTCCAGCTTTTCAGCTGTGTCTCTTTCCGATCCCCTCATTGTCTGTGGATTGTGTCCCCGATGAGGTCGGTCGTGTTTCCATTTCCTTAGTTTAGCTCTCCAGACATGTTTCATCCTTGTCATCCGTTCCTTGCGGCTAGTTCGGCATTTTCGGGAGAATTCCCATTGGTTGCTGACTGTGATGGGTGTCTTTTGCCTTGATGCTCGCTTTTCAGTTCTCTTCGCTTCATCTCTGCTTCATCTCCATTTCACGTCACTTGCACTTTCGCTCCATCTCCTTTCCATTTCGCTCGTTCCCTAGCAAAGTAGACATCAAGGAGGGACATCTGTTGACACCCATTTTTACCCTACAAGTTAAGTTATGTCTCTTATTCTCTTTTATAATGCCTTGAATTATCCCGTGTTTTGAGTCCTTTTTTTGACCATTATTCGAGCCCATTGAGCTTTGGAGGCCTTTAGCTTTGATTCCCCACCTTTCGGGACCGATTCGGGCAGTCTGGGCGACCGAACGGGCGCCCGGAACAAACCCTACCTGGTAACTTTTTATTTTTATTTTTATTATTTTTTAATATCAATTGACGGTCCTCCCGAGACAGCCACTTTCAAATAGCGGTCTCATGAAGACCGGTTCTTCAATTTTTTGCCCAGAATCGTCCGGGTCACCCCCAGTCGCCTGGCGGTCACCCATATGACCGTTTCTTCAAATGGCGGTCATGCCATGACCGTTTCTTCATGTTGCAGTCTCACGATAGACCATTTTCTCATAATAGATTTTGGATGATTCTGAACTCCGATTTCTTCACCGCAAGACTCTTTGGACTCCTACTTGACACCATTTTCAAGAGAGATAAGCCTCCACCTCGGTTTCCATCGATCCAGGACTCTTACCCTTGCTATTATCTCAAGGTTTATGCATCTAAATCCCAGAAATTGGGTGTTTATCTTGGATTTAAAACCCTAGGGTTTCCTGCTCTCTATATAAAGCACCCAGTTCGCAGTGCTTGAAGGGGGGCTCTTCTTCAGTTCGGGGCAAAGCCATGCTGTGTCGTCTACCTTCTTCTTCGACCCCAACCTACAGAGGGGAGTATTAGCTTCGTTTGCCATGCTCAAGGGCTTGTTTTCTCCATCCCTATTCGTATTTCTATCTTCCAACTTTTCAGATTTCATCACAGATTCCTATTTTCAGCATTTTTCTTCATATTGCATGGCATATTCCCGCAGTTATGCTGCTTGATTTTTCAATCTCTTTGTTTCATTCTCATCACAACACACACACCTATCATTTGCACCCTTTTACAGGGGTTAAAAACCTCCCCCGGTGCGTTCTTTCCCATTTTCTACCACTGTTTTACACATCCGAGATAGATTCTACACCTTCATATTCTAATGGATTTTCCTTGTTTTGTTGTCTTTGATTTGCAGGAGAGCAAGAGAACGTGAGGCCCTCTTCTTCTAGTCAGCTGGAAGGCGAGGAGGTATGATTCCACAAGTTTCCCACGTCTCGTTGCTTGCGTGCGATCACGTTGTAGTGCTCACCTTTGGCCGCGATTTTTCTTCTTCCTTTCCCAAGGTACACAGTAGGTTTTCATTCATTGTAGTATCTCTTTCCTATTGCTAATCCTTGGGTGGCGATCACGGTACATTCTTATTCTCTATCGCCCCTTTTCCTTTCATGCTTTCATGGTCATATGCATATATTGTTTGTGTCGGGGAGGGGTAGATAGTTTATCTACAGCCACTAATAAGTATAGACTTTCAGGAGGCTGAGAGTCGCCCGGTGATAGGGGTAGCAGTCTTTCTTCGAAAACTCCCTCGTCGGCGTATCCCAGGTTTGTTGTTGTAAGCGGGTTAGCCGCCCTGAGCCACATGGTGCATCATACAGCTTGCTAACTGAGCTCGACCTACCAGCAAGACCTTGCGGCTTCGGGTGTAGGGCGCAACATGCTTCTTAACAGCAGCTTCTGCAGCCAGCTCCGAGGTTTCCACCTCCAGCATGTCGGTGAAGGCGACCCCCAAGAAGTTGGGGAAGCCGACCACCGGCGAAAAGGTCCCAAAAACAGTCGGTACTGCCAGGTCCATGCACAGCATGATCAGCCACAATTGCAAGACCGAAGGTCAGGGTAGCAAATCCAGCGGCCATTATCACTTCCTACGATCACAAAAATAGGCAAACGATCAGCACTCTTTGGGAGGGCCTCGAGGGCCCTCTTATCTTGGCAAAAAGATTAAGGGAGACTATGTCCCACCGAGCGTGCCATCTTCCCTGACCACGGTGATAGTGAGGCCGACATCCCCGTCTTCCCCTCCGAATGTGGTAACGGCGCATGGCCATCCCCTTTGCGGTGGCAGCGGCGGCATCTTCTCCGGTGATGGTGACAACGAGGGTGGGATCCCCTCCTTCTCCTCCCGTTGTGGTGGCCACGATGAGCTAGTGGTGAGGGCAAAGCCCTATTCGACAAATTCTAAAAGGGGTCCAACCTCTTTCTTTTCATGGCCCCTGGAGGTTCCTAGTAGGCTAGCCCTCGGAACCAAAATCCTCGGGTGTCCATTCGTCACAGGTGTGCTATGATGCGGGACGGACACGCGACCTGGGACTCTAGCTCGCGATCGTCCCTAAGCGAGGGAAACGTTGGATCGTGCGCGGTTGAGAAACCGATAGTGAGTCTCGAGTATCGGCCTTTCCGCGTTAACTCGGGTCGAGTCACGGGACAGTCACTCACTCTCGCTCTCGCAGCGGTGATAAAATGATAACAAGCTAGATAATCTATCACTCAGGCAGCGGCATATACAAAAATATACGAGTAAAGCAATGCCTACGAGGAGGGTGGCGAGTGTACCTCCACGCTCCGGGCGTGGGGAAGACGATCCCGGCCAGTTACGGTAACCCCCGGTAACAACGGTAAAAATTTAGTTACAACCGTGAATTTTATTGCCCACTCCACGTAGGGAGGTAAAGGACTACAAGTGGGGCCCGGGAGGACCGACCCTGGGTTGACGGGCAACAATCTCGAGGTGCGTTCAGGGTGAACTCAGTCTGCTGGTCCGACTCGGTACTGCGCCGACTCGGTTCTGACTCGCTGGACAGCAAGGCACAGATTCCAAAGGAATGTCACCCTCCTGAGGTCTTCTGAAGGCGCCGCTTGGCTGGGACGATGGCGGGATGTCCTTGATCGACTCCCTGAAGTGGCGGTTCCAGAAGTTGACTTTTGAATTTTTGCACGAATTATTCTTGGACTGATTTTTCTGATCTGCACAGGGAACAGAATTGCGCGCCTCGGCGGAAAGAATTATGGTGCTCAGATTCGGAGGCCGATCGAGACGTGGCTGATACCGTTGGAAAGAGCACTCACAGAAATACATCATATATTTTTCATAGCTCCATCCACCGAACGGATTGAAGATGAGAATGACTGTAACATTGTTTTGTTTTCTGACCCGGACTGACAGACACACAGGGCAGACTGTGTTTTTCCTGAGACTGACCTTTGACCGAGGGGTAAATGATTTTTTCAGGGGCGACAAAAATTATGGGAGACAGGGTAGGACGTGAGGAACACCTGAGAATTTTTGTTATTTTTTTGAGAAGTTATAAGTGGGTGGGAAAAATACAACAAGGTGACTCTGTCTCGTAGATCTGCAGAATGGCATATTACAGGGGGAAGAACAATAAATGTGGGAAAAATACCAAATGATGTCCAAATGACACAAAATTTGAACTGGAGGTTAGGGGAGACGAGTAGAACAAACTCTCAAAATTAGGGCTCGACCTGAAAACAAGAGAAATAACTAGAATTTTAGAATTGGGGTTCTATCCTGATGGAGATAGAACTCCGGCGAAGTGGCGGTGGTGGCGCGTTGGCGTGCCCACGAACGGAAGGCGGTGGCCAGAAGTCGCATCCAGCGGAGGTGGAGATCTTGGAGTCACACCAAGAGGAGGGCTTTACACCCTAGAATGGCAGAAATCCATCTGCAAGAGGGGAGGAGAGACACAAGGGGTGCCCTTGGGCTTGCTCTTGACAAAAATGCTTAATTCTTCATTAATATCTCTAATGACACTATACATAGGCTTATATAGAGAATGGCAAGGGGTGGGGGGTTGGGAATTTCATGGGAGAGAGGGGATTTTCTTCCCCATGTGGTCAAATGACCAAAGAAAATAAAAAATACAACATGGGATAAACTATATTATAAGGGGGAAGCATCTTGGACTTTAAGGGTTGGAATATTGGACTTTTTAATCCAATTGTCCCCTTGAATGGTCAAGCCATCTAGAAGCCCACCTTGGACCTTTGATTGACCCCACATGGGCCCTAAGACTTAGGTGGACCAATAGGAAAGGAGATGGGGGCCCCTTGCTGGTCCTACTGGACTTTTACACAAAAACCCAAAGAATCCCAGGGAATGACACATTGGCTTATAAAGCCTTACAATTGTGAACATACTTTCCCAATGATATAAAAATAAACTAAATGACACAAATGCAAATAAAATTTTAGTGCTCTTGGCGTCGATTCCCATCAACTCTCCCTGGGTGGGAAGAACTCGACCCCGTCGAGTAAGGGGTTCGGCTGCTCGAGTAGCTCCGGCGGATCCGTCACCGAACCTGGAAGCGCGGAGTACGCTCCACTCCAAGCAAGCAAACGACACCTACTCATCCCGTATAGATTTGATATGCGCACGCTGCCATGGGAATGAGGCAAGAGGTGGACACTTCGGGGTGGGGTCACTCTCAAAGGAGGGAAGGGGGCTCGAAGACTCACTAGGAATCACCGCTTGTCCCTTATGTGACTAGATCCGATATGTGGAATAGAACCGATCCCAATAGTCCGACAAGTCTCATACTCGAAAGGGACTAACAACGCGAGCATACAAAACCGACTCGACTCAACGTACGCACAGACACACAATGCACTTCGACAAACAAACCGGACGAAACAAAGACTCACACAGACCCTAAACAAACCTAATGTTAGTCCGACCCGTACGTGTGTGACGGCGGATCAGGACACCCGAATATGTGCCATGCATACACTAGATGTACTCGATGGTTGACGGAATGGAGGACTCCTAGACACTCTAAGATGTACCACTCATGCATTGGCGACCTATGGGATTTGGGTGGGGAAGGGCTAGGAGATCCAGAACTACCCTCGTCATTACCCCTAGACGTAGGTTCGGCTTGCCAACTACACCGAGGGGTAGGGGTGGGATAGTGAACTCCTTGGAAGAAGTGGAGTGAATATGATAGCTCGGGAGGTTCACTAGTGAAGGGGTCAAAAGGGTCAAAGAAGGTATGACCCCATGAAGTGGGTTCCCCCATGACTCGGTCCCAAGTTAAGAATTCATAATCACCATCATACATTGTGATCAGTGGGACAACGGTCATGTCTAGAAAATATGATTCCTCCCTTGGGCAAAAGGGAACGAAGTTGGACTCGGTCGGCATCGGGAGGAATAGAAGAATCTCCGTGGTGACACAACCCACGGTGCACACGGAGGTAATGGACCCTATGGCCGGATGGGTGAAGCTACGACTAGTGGGTTGGTCGAAGCCTCGGGCCAATAAGTGCGTCAACTTCCATTGCCAACCTAAACCAAGAATAAGGTCACCCAATGTGTCAACATGGTGACTAGATTGGAATGTAGTATGGTAGGAGTTGACGGGCACCAAAGGAAGGGTAGGGTCCATAGATGGGTAAGGAGGTGGGACCAAGCCATCCTTGAGCCAACTAAGAAGCGGCTCGGCTATATATAGCGTACCCGTTAGAAACACGGGTGGCTCAGGCTTGGGTGGCTCCAAATAAGATGGTTCCGAATAAAGTTCGGAAGTAGAAAGTGGCAATGGAGCACTCACGGGTGGTGAAGGAGCATGTGTCCTTTCTATCCTTTCCAACCAATCCAAAAGCATTTTCTTGATTTCATTTAAGGTGCGGGTTGGAGTAGGGGCCTCGGGGTGGACTCAATCCTCATCTCTCAGCCCGGATGCGGACCTAGACTCGACTATAAGTGGGGCTTCCACTTGGTTGGAGGTGATTGGGTGGGATTGGACGGAGGTGCCAAGGGGTGGTTGGTTGGAGGTGACAGGGAGGGCCACTTGATTGGGGTTGCTTTGGTGGACTTGGATGGAGGTGAAGGGGCGGGGTTGGTTGGAAGTGTGGCCCACTTGATTGTGGGTGAGTTGGTGGGGTTGGCTAGTGGTATGACCCCCGTGGTTGGAGGTAGGTGGACGAGGAAGGTAGACCCTCCTAAGTGTTCTCTTCATATCCCACCATGACTCGATGGGCCTTAGCCTCCTATCTTCCCGGAAGTACTTGATGTCCCTCCTTGTTTCGGCGGCTTCATAGAAAAGTCACCTTTTGGTAAAGTCGACTTGCGCGGGACCGGTCATAAGATAACACTTAAAGTAGTCGTCCATAATGGCTTCCCACTCTAGGTAGTCACTCGGATTATCGGAGCCGTAGAAGTCCTGGGCTACGGGCCTTTTGGGGTGGTCCGGGTGATCCTTCCATTTTAGATAGTATCGCCACCATGCAGAAGATGCGGCCCCTTGGTCATCCATGGGACACGGGGACACTAGTGAATGGACATGCCAACAGTTGGTGACAAGACACTAGACCGACTTTGTAAGGTTGGAATGCACTAACTAATGCACACTAAGGGCCCTAGACTTAAACCAAGACTCGGTACGTGGCGGAGTTAATCGATCCAAAGATCACTCGCGCAAGTGTGCGGCCTTCCCGATAGGCGTAGCCTAACGTTCGGACAACACCTTTTGATATACCGATTAATGGGATGCAAGTGCAACCAAGACCGACTTAGACAATGACTAATGACTAGACGTAAATGACACTCTTTTTTTTTATTTAAACACCCTAGACTCAACTGGGGCTCTGATATCAATATAATGCGAGACGGACACGCGACCTGGGACTCTAGCTCGCAATCGTCCCTAAGCGAGGGAACGTTGGACCGTGTGCGGTTGAGAAATCGACAGTGAGTCTCGAGTATCGGCCTTTTCGCGTTAACTCGGGTCGAGTCACGGGACGGTCACTCACTCTCGCTCTCGCAGCGGTGATAAAATGATAACAAGCTAGATAATCTATCACTCAGGCAGCGACATATATAAAAATATACGAGTAAAGCAATGCCTACGAGGAGGGTGGCGAGTGTACCTCCACGCTCCGGGCGTGGGGAAGACGATCCCGGCCAGTTACGGTAACCCCCGGTAACAACGGTAAAAATTTAGTTACAACCGTGAATTTTATTGCCCACTCCACGCAGGGAGGTAAAGGACTACAAGTGGGGCCCGGGATGACCGACCCTGGGTTGACGGGCAGCAATCTGGAGGTGCGTTCAGGGCGAACTCGGTCTGCTGGTCCGACTCGATCCTGCGCCGATTCGGTACTGCGCCGACTCGGTTCTGACTCGCTGGACAGCAAGGCACTGATTCCAAAGGAACGTCGCCCTCCTGAGGTCTTCTGAAGGCGCCGCTTGGCTGGGACCATGGCGGGATGTCCCTGATCGACTCCCTGAAGTGGTGGTTCATGAAGTTGACTTTTGGTATTTTTGCATGAATTATTCCCGGACTGATTTTTCTGATCTGCACATGGAACAAAATTACGCGCCTCGGCGGAAAGAATTATGGTGCTCAGATCCGGAGGCCGATCGAGACATGGCTGGTACCGTTGGAAAGAGCACTCACAAAAATACAACATATATTTTTCATAGCTCCATCCACCGAACGGATTGAAGATGAAGAATGACTGTAACACTGTTTTATTTTCTGACCCGGACTGACAGACACACAGGGCCGACTGTGTTTTTCCTGAGACTGACCTTTGACCGAGGGGTAAATGATTTTTCTAGACTCCACAAAAATTAGGGTGGACGGGGGTATATGTGAGGAAGACAAAGGAATTTTTGTGATTTTTTGAGAAATTTATAAGTGGGTGGGAAAAATATAAGAAGGTGACTCTGTCCCGTAGATCTGCAGAATGGCAGATTACAGGGGGAAGAATAATAAATGTGGGAAAAATACCAAATGGTGTCCAAATGACACAAAATTTGAACTGGAGGTTAAGGGAGACGAGCAGAACAAAATCTCAAAAATAGGGCTTGACTTGACAATAAGAGAAATAACTAGAATTTTGGGATTGGGGTTCTGTCCTGATGGAGACAGAACTCCGGCGAAGCGGCGGTGGCGGCGCGTTGGCGGCACGAATGGAAGGCGGTGGCCGGAAGTCGCATCCAGTGGAGGTGGAGATCTTGGAGTCACACCAAGAGGAAGGCTTCACACCCTAGAATGGCAGAAATCCATCTGCAAGAGGGGAGGAGAGACACAAGGGGTGCCCTTGGGCTTGCTCTTGACAAAAATGCTTAATTCTTCATTAATATCTCTAATGACACTATACATAGGCTTATATAGAGAATGACAAGGGGTGGTGGTTGGGAATTTTGTGGCAGAGAGGGGATTTTCTTCCCCATGTGGTCAAATGACCAAAAAAAATAAAAAATACAACATGGGATAAACTATATTATAAGGGGGAAGCATCTTGGACTTTAAGGGTTGGAATATTGGACTTTTTAATCCAATTGTCCTCTTGAATGGTCAAGCCATCTAGAATCCCACCTTGGACCTTTGATTGACCCCACATTGGCCCTAAGACTTAGGTGGACCAAAAGGAAAGGAGATGGGGGCCACTTGCTGGTCCTACTGGACTTTTGCACAAAAACCCAAAGAATCCTAGGGAATGACACATTGGCTTATAAAGCCTTACAATTGTGAACATACTTTCCCAAGGATATAAAAATAAACTCAATGACACAAATGCAAATAAAATTTTAGTGCCCTTGGCGTCGATTGCCATCATGCTACCTACGGCCTAGTTTAGGGACTGTCTCAGCATTGTGCATGGACGTGTTCCCGCTTCTCTTCTGGCACGTTACCCGGCTAGGGGAGCCTCTGTCGAAATTTTGTTAGAATTTTATTCAAGAAGCCTTCTTCTGATTATGTCTTTTGTTTCTCTTCTTTTGGATGCAGATATCATGGCGTCTGATTCTTCTTCTCCAGCTCGTGCCATTGTAACTTGGGGAGGTGTTTACTCCCTGGATCGAGGCACCAATCGGCTGGCTATAGTCGCCGAATCTTCTGACTTTGACACGGATACGGTGGACACCGGCTGTCTTTTGATTACCGGCAACGATTCTTTAAGCTATGACCGACATGTGGGCTATAGAGCAGATTATCCCAAGGACAAGCATCTATCCTCTTTCACACATCGCTTCAATCTTCGAGGGAAGAGGGACCTCTTCCTCGTTCGAAAGGCTGAACATGCGATTCTTGCTGAGTGGGATAGCTTAACCGGCTTTGTCATGCGGGGTAGATCAATATACTTGCCAGGCGAGCCCATAAAATGGGGTGTTGTACTCGGATTACAGGAGCTGACTCTATAGGATGGATTGCTGACCAGGGCGCCTGAGTTTATCCCAGCTAGATGGAATGAGTCAGTAGGTCGTGTGGACAGAGAGAAGCCATCCTTCGGATTATTCTTAGCCCCCCTAAAGTGGGGGTATAGAGAGGAGCCATTTTTGCTAGACTGTTTAGCCGTGCGCTTTAAACATCAAATTGTTGTGGGCTGGTTCGCTGACATGAAGGCTGCAGATGATCATGCTTTCAGGGCGGGAGCCGTAGAATTTACTATGTCTTGAAGAATTATGCCCCAATTCTGGTCAATGCCGGAGTGTACCACAGTGTGTATGCTTCGAGATATCGATATCCGATCTCCAAAAGGCTATGATGTGGCATGATCGAAGTATTTTGTCCAGAATAAAATACTTTCTATACATCAGAAGGAGAGACATCCTTGGATCTCTATAGTCTTTCTCAGCTGAGCGGCCTCCCCATTGACGGCGAGCTGTATGAAGAGGTTTGTTGGCTAGATTGGCTGCCGAAGAAATTCAAGCAGGTGTGGGTCCCTAAAAAGATCCACCCTGTCCATCAAAATACACTTGTTCGCCGCAACCTCGTGCCGGTGGAGGCGGGGAGGAGGAATGAAAGGGGCTTGGCCTCGAGAAGAGACGAGACGGTTGTGGATCCTCCACGCCCTGTTACTTTCAAGGCCTGTGCACGACAGGCCAATATCCCAACAGTGGGAAGGAGATTTGATCAACTTGCTGGGATAGCCCGGCTGGCGTATATCCCTCTGGTGCCAGGACGACAGCTATCCCCCATCCTCCACCGAGGATGTGATCAAGAAGAAATGACCAATATGGTTAGATGCTATTTTAGGGGTTTGGGAAACCCCTCACTAGGCCAGCAACGATTGCTCTGAGAGGCAATGGCTGAAGAGGAAGATTATTCGCTAGTGGTAGCTAAAGAAGAAAGAGAAGGAGAAATTAATGACATCATCCGTGGATGATAATGGGTACGAAGACGGCCCGGATAACAAGGCCGATGAAGCCCCTCCCCATGTGGCATGATGGGGGCCTTTAATGCCTCCTCTATGTAATGAAATCAGATCTGAATGTTCATTTGTTCTTTGCATTTACTTGTGGTAGTGCATCCTTCCCTACCCCTCAATATTTCCCTTCGCATCTGTTATGCTCCTCCACTGTGCTTTCATGGTCGTAGACGGATGATTGCGATTTTGGCGTCTTCTTGTTCCTCTCTTCAAGCCGCTTCACTTTATCTTCTTCCACGAGCTCCAGAAATGTCTTGGAGCAGATGAAATCTACATTGGCTTCTTCTCATTCTCTTCTTCTTCCCTTTCTTCTCCTACAAGATAGAAAAATAAGGACATTAGGGTTATCTTTCACAAATTCAGAGCTCACATATATATATATATAAGCAAGAGTGGCCAAAAGACCCATAAAACCTTCCTAAAGTGTGTTAAAAACACCCTCATATGTCTAGGAACCTTTTAGGGGTAATTTGGCAAAGTTTCAAAGGGTTTTCAATGGGTTTAGAATACTTTTGAAATCACCGTCCAGAAAGTGTCGACTCTTGGAGTCGACAGTTGAATTCTGTGCAAGCAAAACCACAAAAATAGAACCCAGGCAGACAAGAGTCGACTCTAGGAGTCGACTCTTGCGGGCTGCCCTCTTGGACAGCACCCAATCCAGCAAGAGTCGACTCTTGCTAGTCTGTCTGTCGAAGACAGACCAAGCAAGAGGGGGGGTAGCGTCGACCCTTCCAATGGCAGGTTGAAAAAAGATTTAAACCCTTTTAAACGGCCAATTTTGCTCAACCAAAAATTAAAAACAAATGACCTTGCATCAAAACAAAGTGTGAGGATCATTCAACCCAATATCAGCAAGGTTTATATGAATAAGCTTAACCACTTTCCAAGCTCAAAAACTCAAGAAGAAAATGCATGAATCACTTACAAAGCTTTAAGAGCTCATGAATGATGGTCATGAAAACCCATTCAACAGGGTGCATGAACACACTTTGAAAGCTTAATCGTTCTCAACCAAAGATCAAGATTATATAGCTATGCATTAAGAATAACACATTCAACTTGTTCGCTCAAAGATGCTTCAATGAACCCACTCAAACATGTTTTGGACTTCTATTTACAACCATCAAAAAGCACATTTCACCAAGTGATGTTACCATGATCCACTAGATATGTGAAGGTTTAGAAACCTTCCTTGGACCTGCAAAATCACACAGATATTAAGAGGAGCATTTGTATGAACAAGGGACTTTCTTGGATTCCTGTAAAAACACCATGGACTCAGTATTCCACTTACAAAGAATATAACCATGAACGCTTTGAACAATAATATCCATTCTCACGTGAAATCACATAGATCACACACATATACAAATATGCATTCTTGTTATGGATCACCATGATCTTCCACCTACATAAAGTTTTGTTGTCATCAAAATCACAAACATAGCACAAGGTTAAACACCTTATCGGATTTCTGATTTTATCCATGGGGTCCTACCATTTGCTGATTTATCTTTTTGCTTTTCATTTTACGAGAGCATTCAGGTGTAGCACACACTTTTTGACATGAGGATGCACGTTGGTCAGACGCCAGCATCCCCAGTTACTCAGTGTGACTAACCATTCTGCTTCATTTAGAATAGAGATATCAAGTCACTTCATGACTCTATCCACTCCACTTCATTGGTGAAGGGATTCGGTTTCTCAGTGAGTATTTTACCATTGCTCTGCCTTTGACCATTGACTTTGAGTACACACCTCCTTACGTAAGGATGCACATTTATCAGACGCCAGTATCCCTAGTTACTCGGTGTCACTGAAGTCATTGCTTTTATCATATGCTACCCTTTAGGAATTTTCAGATTATCCTGATGTTTAAAAATAATACTAAAATTGGAGTTTTTCAACCAAAGATGCCTTTGTACTTAAAAAGAATCTTTCAGATTTAAGAAGGCATTGTAGGACACAACATGTAAGAACTGGTTTAGGTCCATTAAAATTGAATACAATCATTTTCAACACATTTATCTTTAAGCTCATGAACTCATTAAACTTGAACCAACAATTTTTATGTCTTGGGCAATCACAGAGAACCATAATAGAAGATTCCTTTTTAATGTTTACTCTGATAAACAAACTTAGTAATCAGATTGAAAACTCCTCATAAATTCAAGCTCATTCAAGGAAATTTGGGACAAGCAGCCAAGCATTGAGCAAGTAGAAGATGGTCCAAAGGTGTTCAAGCATTTGGGAACCAATGGCAGATTTTTAGGATTTCCAGAGAACTTCATATCTCATGGAGCATCAGAACCAAGATAAAAAACAGCAAGTTATCAACATGATGCAAAAACTGATTTGTACATGGAATACAATTGTGTAGATAATGAAATCTCCCCCTCAATGAATGACTTACAAGGATGTTAAGAGAGGGACCAAAGGAAGTGATGCACATCTTATGAAATACACACACACAAATTGATGTATCATGATAGTGAGTGTGGTGTTTGACTACAGGAATGCATAGAAGGCAGACAACAAGTCAGGTCGACTCAAGAGGGTCAGCAGGTCGACCTATTTTTCAAATTAAGCATTCAGACAGAAATTAAAAATGAGCATTCAGACGATTTTCAGGTCTAGATGGCAGAAGGTATTGCAAGATTCCAAATTCATTCAAAAAACTTTTTTTTTAATATAAATCATGGCAAAGCTTACATGACATTAAATTTTTGCATACACAATAGGAAGGCACATTCAAACATGCTTTCAATTTTGTTGGAAACTGAAACTCCTCCTTAAATTGAACAATTTTATTCAAGCAGCATGCAAAGGAGGCATACAATTTTGAAAAGAAACAATTTGGACAAATAATTCAAACTCCCCCTGAATGCAATCACTTCAGATCTTGAGATGATGATCCTAAAACTTCAAAAGGGGCAATATGCAAACATGCAGACTGAACTCTTGTGCTGACTCCCCCTTAATATGTGCATGAACTTCAAAAAAAAACCTTAGTGAGATTTGACAAGGAAGTATGCACCTTATGACATATATGAATAGTTGACCCATGGTACCTGGTGGAGAACTTGATCCGAAGATCATCTCACGCATAGTGATAGTTTTCAGTTTGACCTAATCCAACCTTCCACAGATCACCATTCTATATACCAAAGTGTCATGACATGATTATGCATAAAAAATACATTGCATTGTAATATGAAGCACAAATTCTTCAAACTCCCCACTTAGCATGACATGCATGAAAATGCATGACGGGACAAAATGATATTCATTATTCACAACACATGCTAACTAAAAATATATGTGCAAAGCATTCTAATCTGAAAGATAAAACTCTCAAACTCCCCCTCAATGCAATACTCATGACCACAAGGTGACACTGTCAATAGACCAAGTGTCCACATGAAGGATGAGTTAGATGTCAAATCAGCCATGATAGACATCATCGACATCGGTTGTTAACAGTCATTAACCACAGACTAACATGGCAGCGAAAAGTGAGAGAGGATCGAGCTAAACCACAGGACTTGGAAATCATTAGCAATAAATTTATCATCAGATCAGCATAACAAACTCTTCATGGATTAAGCATTTGAAATTCTAAATTCTAGTACTAGGCAGAGATATTGATCCGAAGATCTAACTTACGAAAGGTGTGGTCTTCCAGATAGGCTTAGCCCATCATTCCAACAGACACCTTTTGATATACCGGAAAGTTCATATCAGATATCAATCAAATAACCCAGTTCAGATCCACAATTTCAACCGCAGGAGGGTTTTCCATAATTCAGGAAGGAGATCTCAATTTGAACAACATTCAAGAAGGAATCAACTCGAGCAATTCGAAGAGAACTTAACATGTAAACTTAACATGAACTGAAGTTTTTATTTCCAAACCTGTGCCTTGAGCAGTCATTTCTTCCCATTCTTTATTTAGTCTCAAGACATTCCTGTAACACAAATTCTTATTTGATGATTTTAGGTACCCAAGTTTTCTTGGGTCTAGTGGGTTAGTGGCACTTCTGACTGGCATGGTCCTCTTCTTCATGGCATTCATGTCATCAATTTTCATGCAAGGACAATCATCAACAATATGTCCATAATCACCATAATAAAAACAACACACCGGCAGTTTCATGTTCTCTTTATGCATGAGATTCGTGAATTTGTGTTTGTGAATAGCAGATTTAACATTTTCAACGTTGGACTTATTTCTCCTTCTGATTAACCAGCAATTTGACACTGTGTGTCTTGATTTTCCACAATGATAGTAGAATGAAGCGATGTTTCCTTTTCCAAAACTTTTGTTGATAGATTGATGATTTCTGGACATGTTTTTCTTGTTGGAAAACTTCCTTGATTTTTTAAGCACATTTCTACTCCTACAAGTCTTCATATCATCATTCTTCATGGCATAACAGTCATTCATAACATGACCATGCAGACCACAATAAAAACATAAAATTATATTTTTCTTTTTGGAAACATGGTGTTTAGCAATGGGTTTCCTAGCATGAACATCAAAACAAGGAAAGTCATTTTTCTATTTTTGCTTAAAAGTTTTATTTTTTTTATTTTTATTTTGTTTTTGAGTTTTCTGAGCACCAGACTGCTTTGGGGGTGTTTTAGAAGTGGAGGCAATACCCGAACTGGAGACAAATGAAGTGTGAAGTCTATTCTCAAAGGACTTATTATTTACAGGAATATATCCCAACCCTTCTTTCTGAAAATTCACTTTCGTCCCCAAGATTTTATCTAGATTTTCTCTTCCTTGAACAAACTTTGACAACGAGTCATTCAAATCCCTAATTTCCTTCTCCAGGGATGAAGTGTGCAGTTCTGAGCTAGCAAGGTCCTCCTCGCATGCAACAAATTGTTCATTCAACATAGCATTTACAGTTTTGTAGTTCTCAATTTCTAGTTCTAGCTCATTCAATTTTTCTGACTCATCAACAACCACACACTTCCCTTTTCGTTAGCACTCAATTTTTCAATCAACAAATTATTTTGTTCTTTCAACTCTTTTTCAGTTTCTTCCAGCTCAGATATCTTAGCCATTATAGTTTCATTTTCAGTTCTTAAACAACCAATCTGTTCTTTATGTAAATCTATGTCAATCAAAAGAGATTCATTTATCTCTTATAGATCAGAACAATTTTTACAAGAGAAGCTATCATCAGGGTTGTTTTCAAGTTTTCTTCTCAATTTTTTGTTTTCAGATTTTATTTTCTTGTATTGCTTTACCAACTCATCATATGCATCCATAAGTTCATCAAAGATAAAGACTTCTAGATCAGAACTTGCCTGACATGAGGATGGATCACTCGGCTGCTCAGTGCTGTCGGCCTTTAGGCAGTCGTGTCATTCTTCTTCTTTGTGGATGCTAACCAAGCCATCCCAGATTTCCTTGCCCGTGCTGTAGGCAGAAACAAAAGGGAATGACTTAGGATAAACTGCAACCTTTAACAAGTTCAAAGCAGCAAGGTTGTCAATATTTTTGGTCCTGTGTTCAACAAACCATTCAGATTTATCTTATGGCAGTTCATGAGGACCATGAGATATGAGATTCCACAATCTTGAATCAAAGGAGTTAACATACACGCACATCTTTCCTAGCAAACTAGTAAAATTAGAACCATTGTAAATCGATAGAGAAATCATAGAAACTTGTTCAGCGAAGGAGATCATGATAGCAAACACATTGGGATCTTCTCCTCAGATCATTGGATCTGGATATGGCAGAGACCCACTCTGATACCAATTGTTGGGTGCGTCAATAGGATCTAGAGGGGGGTGAATATATCCTCTAAGAAACAATGCCCAATTTAAAACTAATCCGATCACTTAATTAAATGCGGAGTAATGGAACACTGATGTTCCCTAACACGATGTGCTGAACCAGAATCAGGCAGTCCTTCACAAGAGATAATCACAACACATAGTGTAGAAGATGGCTTATGCCAAGCCTGGATGGGACACTTAGTGGGTGTGTGTGATCAACTAAAAGTGTGCATGTGTAGTGTAAGAACATTTCATAATGTGTGTAAATCTGAAGCACGCAAGTCCTTGTGAATGGGGATAGAAGGAAGGGATCAAATGCACAAGCACAAACCACTACACAAGGATTTTAAGGTGGTTCAGTCTGTAAACCCACAGACCTACGTCCACCCCTTATCAAACCCAGTGAGGCTTTACCACGTTACAAATGCAGCAACGGGGACAAGTCCCCTACAACCGCTGATACACAGCTTGATCGCTGATTCACAGCTTCCACACGAGGGCACAGTCCTTACCACTGATTCACAACTTCTCGCTGATTCACAACCTCCCGCTGATTCACACCTTCCACACGGGGATGAGCCCCAAAGAAGGAAAACAAAATAGACTGCAAAGATGCAGCAAAACATAGGGACAACTCCCCACAGACACACAGGGCTGCACAGCAGGCAAAGACCACTCCGGTCTCTAAAACAGAGCACAAGACACAAGCTATCAATACATCACAACACACTGAAATACCGTTTTGGAGCTTTCAAAAGAAAAACATAAGACAAGATGAGAGAAACCAAATGTAGCTTCAGAACAAAGTCTTGAAGCAGTAATGGCAGATCTGAAGTTAGATCTGAAGACTACTCTTCAAGCTCAAGCCACCCGCAAGGTTGTTCTCTCTAAAGGCTCAATGCTCTCTTCTCTCTCTTTTCAGCACTAGACTGGGTCAGACAAGGTGTTGGGCTACTCACTCTCTTCTTTTTCTTCCTCACAGATTTTCTGCAGAAAGGCTCATGCTAGCTTCTCTCTTTCCCGCTCTATTCTTCTCCAAGGGCAGCAGCAGGCTTCTCTTCAAGCAGGAGGTCAGAATTTATAGGAGGGAAGAATGAAAGACTTCCATATTTTTCATATCAACATTGGATTGGTCAGAATAAAAATAAGGTTCTTTGTCACGCCCCGAACCGATAGCAGCGGAACGTGTCGTTTGCTCGGAATGTGGCAGTTAAACAGTCGTGAACGATCAAGAGCAATGGCATGAGACAAAATAATTTGGAACAACAATAAAATTTTTATTTCGAATATAAATCTCTTACAAGAACTTGAAGACTCAACTACGACTATGAAAGAAAAGGAGATGACGCACTAATAGACTTAGACAAGATAACTAAATAAGAGACATCATGCTAGACCCAAGAAAGATAAAAGACACAGGTTCACTAGTTTTCGAAGCTCGGTTGCACACTTGTCCCTCCACCTGATTACCTGAAAAATGTTGGAATAAACTGAGTGAGCGAAAGCTCAGTAGGAATTATATCTCAAGAACAAGTAATTGGTTTAAGTAATTACATCTTTCACATGTAAATGCAGTAAGGCTAAGCATGTAAAATTAACCGAGCAAGTGAAACAAAACTAGCAAGAGATCAACAACGTCGTGCAAAAACTTTCAAGCAAGAGATATCAAGAGAGATTTATAAAATATTGGCTATTTCACGCAAGTACTTGCCCATTCCGGGCCACGCTAGTCGAGTCACGCAAGTCAAGTCACGCACGCAAGTAATATCAAGTAACATCACGAGAGAGAGAGAGTGTGTGTGGAATGCCAAAGATCAAGAGAGACGAGTACTGCGGTGCAATGCAAGACACCGCGATCATTACAACTCCCATGGGCACTAGTACTTTCGGGCGCTCCTCCCAAGACCAGATCGGGCCCTATATGCACAGCATTTAAAGATAGATCTAGACATCCACGATAGTTTATAGCCAATAAGGAGTTTCAAAATCAAGCTTTAAATAGAACGATAACGTAGAATTCACGGAACTCAAGGACAAAGCCCTTGAGTAGGGACAGACTTGCGATAAAATCCACGCGAAAGCATAGAAACTATGACATGTCGAAAAACTGGGTGGAATTGGCACCTAGATAGGTTGCCATGAATAACTTGAATAGATGACTAGCAAGATAGTCACCAGTTCAATGATGCAAGTTGAATAATTGGTACTTAGCAATAAGTTACCCAATTCAATGTATCACCAAGTGGAATGATCACTCATTCCACCGGCTAAGAGAATTTCTCCCATGGGTCAAGAATAGCACCATGAAAGGGCCGGGATACCACGTTTCTCTAGAGTGACGTGGCATTAAAATGGGTACAAGGTGTTTAAGATACAACCAGCTCAGTCGGCCTTGAGGGAATCCAAGGCTACGAGGAGACTTACGGAGGTCCTAATGACTAACTTATCGGTCCAACGGACCGGAATGTCCAATGGAGGGCTTGTATGTCACCGAGAGTTGAAGGGGTAATCGGTAAAGCGTCGAAAAACGTGGGGCTATACTCACGGATTGGAATATAGTGCCATGTACATGTGTATATATATATATAAATCTACGGTTACAGGAAAGCCATGAAAAATCAAAAGACAGGAAATTGGCGCCTTAGCCAACGTCTTTAATTCATTAAGTAGCGCCCTGGTCAGGGGCGTCATTTCACAAATTGAAGACTCTGAAAAGAGTCGTCAATTTCTATATGTATTTTTGTATATAAGTATAAATTTCCAGAATTTAGTAAATGGCGCCTGGTCTGACGCCACGTTAAAGAAATATAGCACCCTAGTCAGGGTCGCTATTTCATCAATTGAAGACTCTATAGAGAGTCGTCAATTTTTAATTTAGATATATGCATAAAAAATTTAGGATTTATTAAATGGCGACTTGGTAGTTGTCACCTTCTATGCATATAGCGCCCTTGACAGGGGGCGTCGTATGTAAGAGAAACGACATAGTGCAAGTCGTCATTTTACTTTTTACCAAATTTGCATTATGAACAGTAGCATTTTTCCAATATAAAATTTTTATGACAACATGTATATGGACAGGTCAAGAAAAATAGCAGGATTTCAAAACTAGGTTCATGCATTAAATCAGATTATTGGTTACATAGATATTAAATTGTTAACATGTGTAATTATTAAATCATATAGAAATTGACGACCGTTTGCGAGGGCGTCAAAAAGAATTGACGCCTTAGGTTGGGTCGTCTTTTACTAAAATTTCAGAACTCGATAGAACACAGTGATAACTACATGCATGATATATATATATATTTGATTTTTGGTTTTTATCCATGATTAAACTTCGTTTGGGCTACGAAACTTGAGAAAACCTACCTTGGATGTTGATTTGGTTGACAGTAAGTGAAGAACGGTGATGAGATATTCAATATTCCGATACTCTGTTTCGAACCGGCGATGACGATGAAGGAGGAGAACGCCTTAGCTTCTTCTTGCTGTAGATGATCAGCAGCAGAAGGAGGAGAATGGCCTTCAACAGGAGGAAGGAGAAGAAGAGCTTCTGCCTCTTCTCACGTCCACAGTAAACAGGAAGAAGTGGAAGAAGAAAGCGCCCTTCTCGTAGCTTGAACGGCAGCAGGATGTAGATGGAAGAAGAGGATCGTCCTTCTTCTTGTGCAGACGGTTGGCAGGATGAAGGAGAGGAAGGAGATGCTCGTCCTTCACGTGAACAGGAAGAAGATGGAAGAAGGGGACGAAGCCTTTCTTCACGTTCACAGCACGGAAACGAGAACGGCAGGAGGAAGAACGCAGTTAGCAGCATGAGGACGTTTGGATCAATATTGTCGACAGGGAGTTCGACGGAAGTGTGGGTATTTATAGGCGAAGAAGTCTTAATAGATTCTAGGAGTTCGATTGGAACTAAAATTTTCTAGGTATAACCCTTACTAAACTTAAATATCCACGTATTGATCCTTTCCTTAATCTAAACTTACCCAGGATAACATCTCAGTTCGAACCGAACACGAACATGTTTAGTTTGAAATTGACGCCTAAGGTTGGGGCGTTAATTAAAAATGACGCCCGTACACACAGTCGTCAATTCCTTAATTGACGACTTGAACAAAGGTGTCATTCACCTTTCCTATTTTGTTAATTTAAGGTGTAACGATCTTTCTGGATTTTTATATTTCTTTCTTGATGTGATCTTATTGGAAAATTTTAGGGGTATGAGTTTTCCATTTTTCTTTATTTTTTCATATAATTAGTTTTCCAAAATTCTTTAGTCGAAAAATTGGCACTATTCATTTTATTTGAAATGACGACTTGTTCAAAGTCATCTTCTATGCAATTGACGCAAGCATACGTTGGCGTCAATTCATTTTTTGCATTTTCATTTACCCTTCAAAAGACTAATATTGTATATATATATCCTTATTATTTCTATAACTATATAATGCACAAGTCCATACATTCTCCAACGTCTATACATTCCTTCTCCAAGTCTATACATCAATAAGTCCATACAATGCATAAGTCTATACATTCCTCCAAGTCTACACACTTCTTCCCCAAGTCTATACATTCATCTCCAAGTCTATACATTCATAAGTGCATACATCCATTCAAGTCCATACATTCCATTACACAAGTCTATACATTGTCAAAGTCTTTGCATTCCTGAAGTCTATACATTCCTGAAGTCTATACATTCTTAAATCCATACATCCATTCAAGTCCATACATTCCATTACACAAGTCTATACATTGTCAAAGCCTTTGCATTCCTAAAGCCTATATATTCTAAAGTCCATACATCCATTCAAGTCCATACATTTCATTACACAAGTCTATACATTGTCAAAGCCTTTGCATTCCTGAAGTCCATACATTCCTGAAGTCTATACATTCTACTCACTCAAGTCCACACATTCCTTCATCCAAAGTCTATACATTCATTCCTTCATCCAAAGTCTATACATCCATCCATTCATTTTTCAAAGTCTACACATTCCTTCATCCATAAAGTCTGTACATCAGTCCAAAGTCTATACATCGCATTCTTCCTCAAAGTCTGTACATCCATCTAATCCAAGTCTATACATTCCACAAGCCTAAACATCTAAGTCTGCACATTCCTAAGTCTGTACATTCCAGAGCATCTCACTCCCCAAGTCCATACACTCTTCAAGTCTATACAATGCAAAGTCTACACATGCAAAGTCTACACATCCGTTCCTCCTAAGTCTACACATCGTAAGTCTATATGTCCAACGTCTGTGCATTCCCCATTGCATGAGACATTCATACATTCCCATGTCTACACGTAAATTTAGATATATCCTCCCTTTATAATGTAATAAATGTGGAATATTAATTTTGCTAAATTAGTAAAAAAATATAAATTGACATTTTCTTCAAGATTTAAAGATTCTCAATTCAATTAAAAATATGTTGTGCATTAAATGGCTACTTAAAATAACATGTTATTATTAAATTTATTATAATATAATGGTAGGGTCCATGAGTTCTTCTTGTGAGACTTCTTAGGCTGTCAGAGGGTTGTGTATAGCCTGGCCTTAATTATTTACGTTGTATTATATTTATTTATTTTACATTATATATATATGAACAGATATATGGATGAGTGGGTTGAGACTTAAGGGCCCTTACAATGTGTGTGGGTTATTCACTAATCCCTCATATACCTATTAATAATTTGTATGTATATAGGGATTTTATTCCTCATAATTTCTTTAACTTTTATTTGTCGATCCTAGATAAATTTTTACTTCCATTCCAAAAGGTAATATTAACTAGTCTTTTATAAATTCTAGGAACCTTTATTAACTATTTATAGGGATATGTAGATATCATCATGTATATGTTATTTTTCTTTTCAAAATCTAAATATATATTTATTCTCTTTTTAGCCTTCAAATTACCGGGTGTTACACCCTCCCCCACTTAAAAGAATTTGGTCCCCAAATTCATATTATCCCTTACTCACGATGGAGAACTAGCTATAATGCGTAGAAGAAGTCTAGATATATTGAGTGGAACATAACTAATTTTAGGAAGAATTAATTTAGGCTTAGGGGTGAGGGGTACCTTCCGTAACTTTCCCTTTGGCAAGTTTGGTTAAATCTTGAACTCCTCTTGGAGGCTTCTTGGTAAAAATAGGGCATTCCGCTATCTTATGATCTAAGCTCCCGCAACGCAGACACGCTCCCGAACTCCACCAACACTTTTCCGATTGGTGACCATATCTTCCACAAGATTTACACTTACCTTGCTAGTGATTTGTCGAAGTTCCCTTCTTACTACACTGCTTACATTTCTGGCATTTCTTACACCTTTGTGAAATATCACCCTCGTTTATCCTTTTCTTAGTAGTGATGAACTTTCCTGACTCATGGACTTGATCTTTCCCTTCGACTCTTTGTTTTTCATCCACCACTTTCTCTAGCTCCTGAACTCTCCCGACAAGGTCCGCGTAAGCTTGGACATTCACTAAGATCATCTCATGAACAAAGCTTGGCTTAGATGCTTCCATTTTATCTAGGTTCTTGCAAGGATAAGTGGGGAGATAATTTATCGATTCAAGAATTAATGTTAATGAAATGTAAATATCTTATCTTTCTTTTATAACTTTAACACCTAGTTCCACCCATCTCTCACGGAATTCCTATAGGATGACCGACAAGGATACTTGACCTATCATTGGAACCTAATGACTGGAGGATATGAAAGTCAAAGCTCTGATATGACAGACAAGGATACTTGACCTATCATTCGAACCAAATAACTAGAGAATATGAAAGCCGAAACTCTGATATGACAGACAAGGATACTTGACCTATCATTCGAACCAAATAACTAGAGGATATGAAAGCCGAAGCTCTGATACCACCTCTGTCATGCCCCGAACCGATAGTAGCGGAACATGTCGTTTGCTCGGAACGTGACAGTTAAACAGTCGTGAACGATCAAGAGCAATGGCATGAGACCAAATAATTTGGAACAATAATAAAATTTTTATTTCGAATATAAATCTCTTACAAGAACTTGAAGACTCAACTACGACTATAAAAGAAAAGGAGATGACGCACTAATAGACTTAGACAAGATAACTAAATAAGAGACATCATGCTAGACCCAAGAAAGATAAAAGACACAGGTTCACTAGTTTTCGAAGCTCGGTTGCACACTTGTCCCTCCCATGTGAGTCACGGTCTCGCTAGCCACCTGATTACCTGAAAAATGTTGGAATAAACTGAGTGAGCGAAAGCTCAGTAGGAATTATATCTCAAGAACAAGCAATTGGTTTAAGTAATTACATCTTTCACATGTAAATGCAGTAAGGCTATGCATGTAAAATTAACCGAGCAAGTGAAACAAAACTAGCAAGATATCAACAACGTCGTGCAAAAACTTTCAAGCAAGAGATATCAAGAGAGATTTATAGAATATTGGCTATTTCACGCAAGTACTTGCCCATTCCGGGCCACGCTAGTCGAGTCACGCAAGTCAAGTCACGCACGCAAGTAATATCAAGTAACATCACGAGAGAGAGAGAGAGAGAGAGAGAGTGTGGAATGCCAAAGATCAAGAGAGACGAGTACTGCGGTGCAATGCAAGACACCGCGATCATTACAACTCCCATGGGCACTAGTACTTTCGGGCGCTCCTCCTAGGACCAGATCGGGCCCTATATGCACAGCATTTAAAGATAGATCTAGACATCCACGATAGTTTATAGCCAATAAGGAGTTTCAAAATCAAGCTTTAAATAGAACGATAACATAGAATTCACGGAACTCAAGGACAAAGCCCTTGAGTAGGGACAGACTTGCGATAAAATCCACGTGAAAGCATAGAAACTATGACATGTCGAAAAACTGGGTGGAATTGGCACCTAGATAGGTTGCCATGAATAACTTGAATAGATGACTAGCAAGATAGTCACTAGTTCAATGATGCAAGTTCAATAATTGGTACTTAGCAATAAGTTACCCAATTCAATGTATCACCTAGTGGAATGATCACTCATTCCACCGGCTAAGAGAATTTCTCCCATGGGTCAAGAATAGCACCATGAAAGGGCCGGGATACCACGTTTCTCTAGAGTGACGTAGCATTAAAATGGGTACAAGGTGTTTAAGATACAACCAACTCAGTCGGCCTTGAGGGAATCCAAGGCTACGAGGAGACTTACGGAGGTCCCAATGACTAACTTGCCGGTCCAACGGAACGGAATGTCCAATGGAGGGCTTGTATGTCACCGAGAGTTGAAGGGGTAATCGGTAAAGCGTCGAAAAACGTGGGGCTATACTCACGGATTGGAATATAGTGCCATGTACATGTGTATATATATATATAAATCTACGGTTACAGGAAAGCCATGAAAAATCAGAAGACAGGAAATTGGCACCTTAGCCAACGTCTTTAATTTATTAAGTAGCGCCCTGGTCAGGGGCGTCATTTCACAAATTGAAGACTCTGAAAAGAGTCGTCAATTTCTATATGTATTTTTGTATATAAGTATAAATTTACAGAATTTAGTAAATGGCGCCTGGTCTGACGCCACGTTAAAGAAATATAGCGCCCGAGTCAGGGTCGCTATTTCATCAATTGAAGACTCTATAGAGAGTCGTCAATTTTTAATTTAGATATATGCATAAAAAATTCAGGATTTATTAAATGGCGACTTGGTAGTTGTCACCTTCTATGCATATAGTGCCCTTGACAGGGGGCGTCGTATGTAAGAGAAACGACATAGTGCAAGTCATCATTTTACTTTTTACCAAATTTGCATTGTGAACAGTAGCATTTTCCAATATAAAATTTTTATGACAACATGTATATGGACAGGTCAAGAAAAATAGCAGGATTTCAAAACTAGGTTCATGCATTAAATCAGATTATTGGTTACATATATATTAAATTTTTAACATGTGTAATTATTAAATCATATAGGAATTGACGACCGTTTGCGAGGGCGTCAAAAAGAATTGACGCCTTAGGTTGGGTCATCTTTTACTAAAATTTCAGAACTCGATAGAACACAGTGATAACTACATGCATGATATATATATATTTGATTTTTGGTTTTTATCCATGATTAAACTTCGTTTGGGCTACGAAACTTGAGAAAACCTACCTTGGATGTTGATTTGGTTGACAGTAAGTGAAGAACGGTGATGAGATATTCAATATTCCGATACTCTGTTTCGAACCGGCGATGACGATGAAGGAGGAGAACGCCTTAGCTTCTTCTTGCTATAGATGATCAGCAGCAGAAGGAGGAGAATGGCCTTCAACAGGAGGAAGGAGAAGAAGAGCTTCTGCCTCTTCTCACGTCCACAGTAAACAGGAAGAAGTGGTAGAAGAAAGCGCCCTTCTCGTAGCTTGAACGGCAGCAGGATGTAGATGGAAGAAGAGGATCGTCCTTCTTCTTGTGCAGACGGTTGGCAGGATGAAGGAGAGGAAGAAGATGCTCGTCCTTCACGTCAACATGAAGAAGATGGAAAAAGGGGAGGAAGCCTTTCTTCACGTTCACAGCACGGAAACGAGAACGGCAGGAGGAAGAACGCAGTTAGCAGCATGAGGACGTTTGGATCAATATTGTCGACAGGGAGTTCGACGGAAGTGTGGGTATTTATAGGCGAAGAAGTCTTAATAGATTCTAGGAGTTCGATTGGAACTAAAATTTTCTAGGTATAACCCTTACTAAACTTAAATATCCACGTATTGATCCTTTCCTTAATCTAAACTTACCCAGGATAACATCTCAGTTCGAACCGAACACGAACATGTTTAGTTTGAAATTGACGCCTAAGGTTGGGGCGTTAATTAAAAATGACGCCCGTACACACAGTCGTCAGTTCCTTAATTGACGACTTGAACAAGGGCGTCATTCACCTTTCCTATTTTGTTAATTTAAGGTGTAACGATCTTTCTGGATTTTTATATTTTTTTCTTGATGTGATCTTATTGGAAAATTTTAGGGGTATGAGTTTTCCATTTTTCTCTACTTTTCCATATAATTAGTTTTCCAAAATTCTTTAGTCGAAAAATTGGCACTATTCATTTTATTTGAAATGACGACTTGTTCAAAGTCATCTTCTATGCAATTGACGCAAGCATACGTTGGCGTCAATTCATTTTTTGCATTTTCACTTACCCTTCAAAAGACTAATATTGTATATATATATATCCCTATTATTTCTATAACTATATAATGCACAAGTCCATACATTCTCCAACGTCTATACATTCCTTCTCCAAGTCTATACATCCATAAGTCCATACAATGCATAAGTCTATACATTCCTCCTAGTCTACACACTTCTTCCCCAAGTCTATACATTCATCTCCAAGTCTATACATTCATAAGTCCATACATCCATTCAAGTCCATACATTCCATTACACAAGTCTATACATTGTCAAAGTCTTTGCATTCCTGAAGTCTATACATTCCTTAAGTCTATACATTCTTAAGTCCATACATCCATTCAAATCCATACATTCCATTACACAAGTCTATACATTGTCAAAGCCTTTGCATTCCTGAAGTCTATACATTCTAAAGTCTATACATCCATTCAAGTCCATACATTTCATTACACAAGTCTATACATTGTCAAAGCCTTTGCATTCCTGAAGTCCATACATTCCTGAAGTCTATACTTTCTACCCACTCAAGTCCACACATTCCTTCATCCAAAGTCTATACATTCATTCCTTCATCCAAAGTCTATACATCCATCCATTCATTCTTCAAAGTCTACACATTCCTTCATCCATAAACTCTGTACATCAGTCCAAAGTCTATACATCACATTCTTCCTCAAAGCCTGTACATCCATCTAATCCAAGTCTATACATTCCACAAGCCTAAACATCTAAGTCTGCACATTCCTAAGTCTGTACATTCCAGAGCATCTCACTCCCAAAGTCCATACACTCTTCAAGTCTATACAATGCAAAGTCTACACATGCAAAGTCTACACATCCGTTCCTCCTAAGTCAACACATCGTAAGTCTATACGTCCAACGTCTGTGCATTCCCCATTGCATGAGACATTCATACATTCCCATGTCTACACGTAAATTTATATATATCCTCCCTTTATAATGTAATAAATGTGGAATATTAATTTTGCTAAATTAGTAAAAAAATATAAATTGACATTTTCTTCAAGATTTAAAGATTCTCAATTCAATTAAAAATATGTTGTGCATTAAATGGCTACTTAAAATAACATGTTATTATTAAATTTATTATAATATAATGGTAGGGTCCATGAGTTCTTCTTGTGAGACTTCTTAGGCTGTCAGAGGGTTGTGTATAGCCTGGCCTTAATTATTTACGTTGTATTATATTTATTTATTTTACATTATATATATATGAACAGATATATGGATGAGTGGGTTGAGACTTAAGGGCCCTTACAATGTGTGTGGGTTATTCACTAATCCCTCATATACCTATTAATAATTTGTATGTATATAGGGATTTTATTCCTCATAATTTCTTTAACTTTTATTTGTCATTGTCCTAGGTATCAGAGGCAGGTTCGATCCTAGATAAATTTTTACTTCCATTCCAAAAGGTAATATTAACTAGTCTTTTATAAATTCTAGGAACCTTTATTAACTATTTATAGAGATATGTAGATATCATCATGTATATGTTATTTTTCTTTTCAAAATCTAAATATATATTTATATATTTATTCTCTTTTTAGCCTTCAAAATTATCGGGTGTTACACCCTCCCCCACTTAAAAGAATTTGGTCCCCAAATTCATATTATCCCTTACTCACGATGGAGAACTAGCTATAATGCGTAGAAGAAGTCTAGATATATTGAGTGGAACAGAACTAATTTTAGGAAGAATTAATTTAGGCTTAAGGGTGAGGGGTACCTTCCGTAACTTTCCCTTTGGCAAATTTGGTTAAATCTTGAACTCCTCTTGGAGGCTTCTTGGTAAAAATAGGGCATTCCGCTATCTTATGATCTAATCTCCCGCAACACAGACACGCTCCCGAACTCCACCAACACTTTTCCGATTGGTGATCATATCTTCCACAAGATTTACACTTACCTTGCAAGTGATTTGTCGAAGTTCCCTTCTTATTACACTTCTTACATTTCTGGCATTTCTTACACCTTTGTGAAATATCACCCTCGTTTATCCTTTTCTTAGTAGTGATGAACTTTCCTGACTCATGGACTTGATCTTTCCCTTCGACTCTTTCTTTTTCTTCCACCACTTTCTCTAGCTCCTGAACTCTCCCGACAAGGTCTGCGTAAGCTTGGACATTCACTAAGATCATCTCATGAACAAAGCTTGGCTTAGATGCTTCCATTTTATCTAGGTTCCTGCAAGGATAAGTGGGGAGATAATTTATCGATTCAAGAATTAATGTTAATGAAATGTAAATATCTTATCTTTCTTTTATAACTTTAACACCTAGTTCTACCCATCTCTCATGGAATTCCTATAGGATGACCGACAAGGATACTTGACCTATCATTGGAACCTAATGACTGGAGGATATGAAAGTCGAAGCTCTGATATGACAGACAATGATACTTGACCTATCATTCGAACCAAATAACTAGAGTATATGAAAGCCGAAACTCTGATATGACAGACAAGGATACTTGACCTATCATTCGAACCAAATAACTAGAGGATATGAAAGCCGAAGCTCTGATACCACCTCTGTCACGCCCCGAACCGATAGTAGCGGAACGTGTCGTTTGCTCGGAACGTGGCAGTTAAACAGTCGTGAACGATCAAGAGCAATGGCATGAGACCAAATAATTTGTAACAACAATAAAATTTTTATTTCGAATATAAATCTCTTACAAGAACTTGAAGACTCAACTACGACTATGAAAGAAAAGGAGATGACGCACTAATAGACTTAGACAAGATAACTAAATAAGAGACATCATGCTAGACCCAAGAAAGATAAAAGACACAGGTTCACTAGTTTTCGAAGCTCGGTTGCACACTTGTCCCTCCCATATGAGTCACGGTCTCGCTAGCCACCTGATTACCTGAAAAATGTTGGAATAAACTGAGTGAGCGAAAGCTCAGTAGGAATTATATCTCAAGAACAAGCAATTGGTTTAAGTAATTACATCTTTCACATGTAAATGCAGTAAGGCTATGCATGTAAAATTAACCGAGCAAGTGAAACAAAACTAGCAAGAGATCAACAACGTCGTGCAAAAACTTTCAAGCAAGAGATATCAAGAGAGATTTATAAAATATTGGCTATTTCACGTAAGTACTTGCCCATTCCGGGCCACGCTAGTCGAGTCACGCAAGTCAAGTCACGCACGCAAGTAATATCAAGTAACATCACGAGAGAGAGAGAGAGAGTGTGGAATGCCAAATATCAAGAGAGACGAGTACTGAGGTGCAATGCAAGACACCGCGATCATTACAACTCCCATGGGCACTAGTACTTTCGGGCGCTCCTCCCAGGACCAGATCGGGCCCTATATGCACAACATTTAAAGATAGATCTAGACATCCACGATAGTTTATAGCCAATAAGGAGTTTCAAAATCAAGCTTTAAATAGAACGATAACGTAGAATTCACGAAACTCAAGGACAAAGCCCTTGAGTAGGGACAGACTTGCGATAAAATCCACGTGAAAGCATAGAAACTATGACATGTCGAAAAACTGGGTGGAATTGGCACCTAGATAGGTTGCCATGAATAACTTGAATAGATGACTAGCAAGATAGTCACCAGTTCAATGATGCAAGTTTAATAATTGGTACTTAGCAATAAGTTACCCAATTCAATGTATCACCTAGTGGAATGATCACTCATTCCACCGGCTAAGAGAATTTCTCCCATGGGCCAAGAATAGCACCATGAAAGGGCCGGGATACCACGTTTCTCTAGAGTAACGTGACATTAAAATGGGTACAAGGTGTTTAAGGTACAACCAGCTCAGTCGGCCTTGAGGGAATCCAAGGCTACGAGGAGACTTACGGAGGTCCCAATGACTAACTTGCCGGTCCAAAGGAACGGAATGTCCAATGGAGGGCTTGTATGTCACCGAGAGTTGAAGGGGTAATCGATAAAGCGTCGAAAAACGTGGGGCTATACTCACGGATTGGAATATATTGCCATGTACATGTATATATATATATATATAAATCCACGGTTACAGGAAAGCCATGAAAAATCGGAAGACAAGAAATTGGCGCCTTAGCCAACGTCTTTAATTCATTAAGTAGCGCCCTGGTCAAGGGCGTCATTTCACAAATTGAAGACTCTGAAAAGAGTCGTCAATTTCTATATGTATTTTTGTATATAAGTATAAATTTACAGAATTTAGTAAATGGCGCCTGGTCTGACGCCACGTTAAAGAAATATAGCGCCCTAGTCAGGGTCGCTATTTCATCAATTGAAGACTCTATAGAGAGTCGTCAATTTTTAATTTAGATATATGCATCAAAAATTCAGGATTTATTAAATGGCGACTTGGTAGCTGTCACCTGTGGACACCAAAAATTGCACATCCAGATATCCTACTCGGCCCAGCACCAGCAAACGGCACCAAGTGAAGAAGCCCCGGAGAGACTGGTCATCCGGAGTCCCCAAATATGCACACTACGGCGAAGCCGTCCCCAGAGTCACGACAGCCAAGAGAAACCAACCCCCGTGAAGCTCACAATCCGTGGCCCCCGAAGGAAATCAAATGAACCATAACTCGTGCTCAAAACGGGCTCGAGTCAGCCCCAGCGGCGCACCCCCAGGGTGCCTCCAGCGGCACACCCCCGGGGGAGCCTCAGCGGCACACCCCCAGGGTGCCTCCAGCACCCCCTGGGGAGCCCCAGCGGCACACCCCCAGGGTGCCTCCAGCGGCACGCCCCCAGGGTGCCTCCAGCGGCACGCCCCCCAGGCGCCCAGCCGCACGCCCCCCAGGCAACCAGCGGCACGCCCCCCAGGCGCCCAGCGGCACGCCCCCCAGGCTGCCCAGCAGCACGCCCGCCCTGGGCTTTAGCGGTACGGTCCCAGGGCTCCAGCGGCACGCCCATCTGGGCCTTCAGCGGCACGCCCATTGGGTGCTCCCGCGGCACGCCCTTTTGGCCCTCCTGCGGCACGCTTCTTGAGCCCGCCAGCGGTACAGCGTGAAGGCGTTTCAACGGCCGAACGACGTGACGCCCATGCCCTACATATCCTTGGCGAACAGTGAGCTGTCCGAGGTGTCAACCAACGGTTGGGCCACACAGTCTACTCCCCTGACAGCCAAGACGGGGGAAGTCAAACCCCATCATGACCGGCCGATTCCCGCCTCCAACTGCCATGCTCGAGGGCTCCCGCTGCTGAGAGTATAAATCCCCTCCCATTCCGGAGAAGGACAGACGGAGAGATAGAGAAGAGACCCAGAGGCAGAGACGAGTAGAGAGAGTTGCAGACGAGAAGAAGAATAAGAAGAGAGAAGAGAAGGGAGAGGGCTCCGGCGTGGAGTCTTCCGATAGCCACCCAAGCAACGAGAAGAGAGAGTAAGAGAGAGAGAGGGCTTGATGTAGTAGGGGAAGGTGGGGGAAAGAGCAGTGGACGATCGTCCCTGCTTCGATCTCCAACACCTCCTCCTCTCTTGTTCTTTATTTTTCCCCACTTCGTAGTCGTGTTCTCTGGTTTTCTTCCTTGCCTATAGCCTTAGCTCGGGCATGTTCTGTAATGTATACGGTCGGTTATGGCACTTTCCTCGTCATGAATGAAAACTACCCCTCTTTGGGTCTCCTTTTTTGTCTCCGTTGGTTTGAATCACTATATGCGTTTGGTCATCTCCTTCTTCCCCTTCGGTAGCTACAGTTTCTTACACCGATCTTCTCCCCCTGTCGTGGTCCCCCGTAGAGCCTCTGGCCCTCACATTTGCTCATATGCCCAAAGGGAGATGCCCTTCTTCTCTCTTCTGTGTACCCATGCCTCTACCTTAAAGCCCCTTTTTGAACTCTCCCCGTCCTGCCAAGTTTCCTTTGAAGCCTGCCAAACCCAATACCCCAGCCCGGTGCACCCATGGCTCCCTGACCAGCACACCCTTTGGCCCTCCTAGCCGGCATACACATAACCCCTCCATATGCCCCCAGCGGCACACCCTTCCGGCACCTTGGCCGGCATACCCATAGTAGCCCCCCCCAGCGGCACACCTCCCCCTTAGTGCCTCAGCGGCACGCCTGGCCTCTCCCTAGCCCGGTACACCCCTCAAGCACCTTGTGCTTGTCCTTGGCCGGTACGCCTTGACTAACTCCCAACCCACCCTGTCCAGTCTTAGAGGTCTCTGGCTCGTTGTTTTCCCCGTGTTTTTCGAGGTTTTATCAATGTGTTGCCGCCCTCGAGTGCCCACCTCCAGTTGTCGGGTTCCGCCACTCCATGTGGGTACGTTCCCTTATCTCCCTTACGCTCGGGTCAAGGGGAGATGCTGCCGAATTTTTGTTCGAAAATACAACACAAAAAAGGGGCAAAAGGACGCAACAAACGAATTGGATAAGAAATACATATCAAAAGGCAACAAAACCATCAAACGAATAGAACAACAGATTGTAAGAAGAAGGAGGAAAGATTTGTATAAAACTACGCAAAATCAAAGAGAAGAAGAAACTTAAAAAAAAGTAACAGAGGAGTGGACCTTCATCGGCACGTCCGTTCCCAGTACACCCTATCAGCCCTCCAGCGGCACACCCTATCAGCCCTCCAGCGGCACACCCTATCAACCCTTCAATGGCACACCTCCTTGGCTCCTCACCGGCACACTCCTACACCGTCTCATTCTTCCCCTCGCTGGTACACCCTATTAGCCCTCCAGCGGCACACCCTATCAGCCCTCCAGCGGCACACCCTATCAACCCTTCAACGACACACCTTCTCGGCCCTTCAGCGGCACACACTCCTTATCCTCCGAAGTGGAACACAATGTATAGACTTTAGATTGATGCACAAACGTAGCAACAAGCAATGTATAGACTTTGAGCTGCAGTGTATAGACTTTGAGTTGGCCAACGTACAGACTTTGGGCTGACCAATGTATGGACTTTGAGCTGCAATGTACGGACTTTGAGCTGCAGTGTACAGACTTTAGGCTGGCCAACGTACAGACTTTGGGCTGGCCAATGTACAGACTTTGAACTGCAATGTATAGACTTTGAGCTGGCCAACGTATAGACTTTGGGCTGGCCAATGCATGGACTCTGAGCTGCAGTGTACAGACTTTGGGCTGGCCAACGTACAGACTTTCGGCTGGCCAATGTATAGACTTTGAGCTGCAATGTATAGACTTTGAGCTGCAGCCAATGAACAATGTATAGACTTTGAGTTGGCCAACATACATACTTTGGGCTGGCCAATGTACGGACTTTGAACTGCAGCCAAGGGACAATGTATAGACTTTGAGCTGAACAATGTATAGACTTTGGGCTGGCCAATGTACGGACTTTGAACTACAGCCAAGGGACAATGTATAGACTTTGAGCTAAACAATGTATAGACTTTGAGCTGGCCAATGTATAGACTTTAATGGACAATGTACAAACTTTAAGCCGGCCAATGTATAGACTTTAATGGATAATGTACAGACTTTGAGCTGAAGGATGTATAGACTCTGTGTGCAGCAAACAGCCGATGTATAGACTTCGTGTCGCAGTTACCCGTCAATGTATAGACTTTGGGCTGAGGGACGTACAGACTTCGGGTGTGCTAACAGCCAGTGTATAGATTCGGAGTTGCAGCCAATGGATAATGTGTAGACTCGAACAGGCGACGTACAGACTTTGAGTTTTCCCCGGCACACCCTCTTCTACCTTCGCCGGCACACTCTCCTTGGTGCCTTCCCCGGCGCATCCTCTTCTCCCTTCATCGGTACACTCTCCAACCATCGCCCCAGCGGTACACCTCCTTCAGCCCTTCAGCGGCACCCTCCTTAAGCCCTTCAACGGCACACATCTCCAGCCCTTTGTCGGCACATTTTCTGCCCCCCTTTCTTCAGCGATACATCCCCCTTTAGCCCCCTTTTTAACCCGCCAAGGGCCAACTCTCCCCCCGAACAAAAAAATACATGTATATATGTACATACCGGTATCTAATGGTAGCACTGACAAGCTAATAAAAATCATGGTGAATAAATAAACCTGAATAGATTCATAAAAAAAAAAGATGATGAATGAACTAGGTGACAATAATAATAATGATAATAAAAAGGGTAATAATGACAATGAGCAAGATGAGGGAAATCACCTGGAACAGATACGGAAAGAGGAATAAGCAATGGAGTAACAAGAACAACAATGATAAAACAATATAAGGTACTAATAATTCCATGTTGCAGCCCCATCTCCCCCGTGACCCGATGCTGAAGGAACAATAATGCCGCCCTCTCAGGCCGGGCCCGGGTCTTGGGAATTATCCTGACGTGGCCAGGCCCCGACCTAGTCTTGGGCCGACATTCCAATCAGACCGGATTCGTTTCTCGCCCCGGATCCCTTCCGTGCCGTTACTAAAAATTATCGTGCATTCGGCAGACATTTGAACGGGTCCACCCCGGTTTCCGTCGCGTTTCTATCACAGACCGTGTCCGAATATGAAAAGGGTCCACGAGTGACCGACATGGCTAATGGCTCGTATCCTGATGCAGACTTTAGTGTGATTTATTCATGTCCCTTTCTCGCGCAGTTAGTATTATTTCTTTCGGCCGCAGGGCCCCTAATTTCGGTAATTAATCAAGGGTGTTCCCTCGTATGGGGGATGTAAATGACGTCGTGACCTTTATGGCTTGACGGGATTTGGTCCCGACATGAACCACACAATCATCTGACGAAGTCAGATCGAGCGCACCATGGGCTCTTCGGAGCCCGAACAAATTGTCACTCCGGTGACTGGCACGCCCACGCACTCAATAGACCAATAACCAAACCGGCCAGCGATTTTCGATCGAAAAGTGCATCCACATCACCTTCTATGCATATAGCACCCTTGACAGGGGGCGTCATATGTAAGAGAAACGACATAGTGCAAGTCGTCATTTTCCTTTTTACCAAATTTGTATTATGAACAATAGCATTTTTCCAATATAAAATTTTTATGACAACATGTATATGGACAGGTCAAGAAAAATAGCAGGATTTCAAAACTAGGTTCATGCATTAAATCAGATTATTGGTTACATAGATATTAAATTTTTAACATGTGTAATTATTAAATCATATAGGAATTGACGATCGTTTGCGAGGGCGTCAAAAAGAATTGACGCCTTAGGTTGGGCCATCTTTTACTATAAAATTTTAGAACTCGATAGAACACAGTGATAACTACATGCATGATATATATATATTTGATTTTTGGTTTTTATCCATGATTAAACTTCGTTTGGGCTACGAAACTTGAGAAAACCTACCTTGGATGTTTATTTGGTTGACAGTCAGTGAAGAACGGTGATGAGATATTCAATATTCCGATACTCTGTTTCGAACCGGCGATGACGATGAAGGAGGAGAACGCCTTAGCTTCTTCTTGTTGTAGATGATCAGCAGCAGAAGGAGGAGAATGGCCTTCAATAGGAGGAAGGAGAAGAAGAGCTTCTGCCTCTTCTCACGTCCACAGTAAACAGGAAGAAGTGGAAGAAGAAAGCGCCCTTCTCGTAGCTTGAACGGCAGCAGGATGTAGATGGAAGAAGAGGATCGTCCTTCTTCTTGTGCAGACGGTTGGCAGGATGAAGGAGAGGAAGGAGATGCTCGTCCTTCACGTCAACAGGAAGAAGATGGAAGAAGGGGACGAAGCCTTTCTTCACGTTCACAGCACGGAAACGAGAACGGCAGGAGGAAGAACGCAGTTAGCAGCATGAGGACGTTTGGATCAATATTGACGACAGGGAGTTCGACGGAAGTGTGGGTATTTATAGGCGAAGAAGTCTTAATAGATTCTAGGAGTTCGATTGGAACTAAAATTTTCTAGGTATAACCCTTACTAAACTTAAATATCCATGTATTGATCCTTTCCTTAATCTAAACTTACCCAGGATAACATCTCAGTTCGAACCGAACACGAACATGTTTAGTTTGAAATTGACGCCTAAGGTTGGGGAGTTAATTAAAAATGACGCCCGTATACACAGTCGTCAATTCCTTAATTGACGACTTGAACAAAGGCGTCATTCACCTTTCCTATTTTGTTAATTTAAGGTGTAACGATCTTTCTGGATTTTTATATTTTTTTCTTGATGTGATCTTATTGTAAAATTTTAGGGGTATGAGTTTTCCATTTTTCTCTATTTTTCCATATAATTAGTTTTCCAAAATTCTTTAGTCGAAAAATTGGCACTATTCATTTTATTTGAAATGACGACTTGTTCAAAGTCATCTTCTATGCAATTGACGCAAGCATACGTTGGCATCAATTCATTTTTTACATTTTCACTTACCCTTCAAAAGACTAATATTGTATTTATATATCCCTATTATTTCTATAACTATATAATGCACAAGTCCATACATTCTCCAACGTCTATACATTCCTTCTCCAAGTCTATACATCAATAAGTCCATACAATGCATAAGTCTATACATTCCTCCAAGTCTACACACTTCTTCCCCAAGTATATACATTCATCTCCAAGTCTATACATTCATAAGTCCATACATCCATTCAAGTCCATACATTCCATTACACAAGTCTATACATTGTCAAAGTCTTTGTATTCCTGAAGTCTATACATTCCTGAAGTCTATACATTCTTAAGTCCATACATCCATTCAAGTCCATACATTCCATTACACAAGTCTATACATTGTCAAAGCCTTTACATTCCTGAAGTCTATACATTCCTGAAGTCTATGCATTCTAAAGTCCATACATCCATTCAAGTCCATACATTCCATTACACAAGTCTATACATTGTCAAAGCCTTTGCATTCCTGAAGTCCATACATTCCTGAAGTCTATACATTCTACCCACTCAAGTCCACACATTCCTTCATCCAAAGTCTATACATTCATTCCTTCATCCAAAGTCTATACATCCATCCATTCATTCTTCAAAGTCTACACATTCCTTCATCCATAAAGTCTTTACATCAGTCCAAAGTCTATACATCACATTCTTCCTCAAAGTCTGTACATCCATCTAATCCAAGTCTATACATTCCACAAGCCTAAACATCTAAGTCTGCACATTTCTAAGTCTATACATTCCAGAGCATCTCACTCCCCAAGTCCATACACTCTTCAAGTCTATACAATGCAAAGTCTACACATGCAAAGTCTACACATCCGTTCCTCCTAAGTCTACACATCGTAAGTCTATACGTCCAACGTCTGTGCATTCCCCATTGCATGAGACATTCATACATTCCCATGTCTACACGTAAATTTATATATATCCTCCCTTTATAATGTAATAAATGTGGAATATTAATTTTGCTAAATTAGTAAAAAAATATAAATTGACCTTTTCTTCAAGATTTAAAGATTCTCAATTCAATTAAAAATATGTTGTGCATTAAATGGCTACTTAAAATAACATGTTATTATTAAATTTATTATAATATAATGGTAGGGTCCATGAGTTCTTCTTGTGAGACTTCTTAGGCTGTCAGAGGGTTGTGTATAGCCTGGCCTTAATTATTTACGTTGTATTATATTTATTTATTTTGCATTATATATATATGCACAGATATATGGATGAGTGGGTTGAGACTTAAGGGCCCTTACAATGTGTGTGGGTTATTCATTAATCCCTCATATACCTATTAATAATTTGTATGTATATAGGGATTTTATTCCTCATAATTTCTTTAACTTTTATTTGTTCTTGTCCTAGGTATCAGAGGCAGGTTCGATCCTAGATAAATTTTTACTTCCATTCCAAAAGGTAATATTAACTAGTCTTTTATAAATTCTTAGAACCTTTATTAACTATTTATAGAGATATGTAGATATCATCATGTATATGTTATTTTTCTTTTCAAAATCTAAATATATATTTATATATTTATTCCCTTTTTAGCCTTCAAAATTACCGGGTGTTACATTCTTTGTCCACCAACTTTTTCCATGGCAGTTTTTGATTGGTCCATGTATGTAGGAGAGCATGGACAAAGACTTTTTTCAGATCTGCTATTTGATTGGTCCAGGATAAATAAGGTTCTTTTGATGGAACCTTTCTAGATTTGCTTCCTTATTGGCTTGTGATAAAAAGGATAGACCTCTGTCCTAGGAACTTTTCAGAGATGAAATTTGATTGGTCCATCATAAAAAGGAAGACAACTTGAAAAGTGCTTTTTTTCAATTCTATTTTCTAACAGAACCTTCTCACAAAAAGGTATTCTGACTATCTCATGATGAAAAGGACATATCTCTGTCCTAGGACCTTTTTGGACCTTGAACCATTTGTCCTGGAGCCTTGTGTTGTTGACCCAGAGTAAGTGGTCACGTGACTAGTCCACCCCAGAAAGGGTCGATTCCCTCGGTCAAAACTTGAACCTTGTGCAAGGGTCCTTGTACAAAGGATGACCAGGGTAGAACGTAGACAAAAAGGAGTCAGCTCTCTGGGTCGACTCTTTCTTTTGAAACAAGTGCTTCTATGCTGAGTCTGGGCAGAATAGACCCCAGATTGAAGGGGGTCGACCCCATGGGTCGAATCCTCTGCCTGGCAGAGCCTTGTGGCTTAGGTGCTGGATGCTACTGGCATTGCTAATGTTGCTGCTTATGCTGCTAATGCTGCTAGTTGCTGCTGGTGTTGCTTGTTGTTGTTGATGGACTGCTGCTATGCTATTGTTGTTGATGACTTTGCTGAAGCTACTGACTGCTATTGCTCCATGCTATTGCTACTGCTATTGTTGAGCTTACAAATTCAGTTGACTTGTTCTTAGCAGCATTTCTTCGAACACCTGATGTGCAGTGCTTGGTCGGCTAAATTTGCATTCTATTGATGGCCGATGGCCGATGGCTTGATGATTGTTCCTTTGAATTCTAGTGATTCTTCATCAATTGCGTCCACTCCATGGCTTGATTGAGTTGACGCAACCTTCATATAACCTTTGTGTCTACTGCTGCTACTGGCTGTTGCTTGCATACTGCTATTGTTGCATCGACACTACGGCTTCACTGCGTCGATGCCAAGGCTTCATTGTTCAAGGGTGCGTCGACTCCATAAGTATGTTGCGTTGATGCAAGCTTCATGTGGCCCTGTTGCATGCTATTGCTGGAACGCCAGTTAGGTCGACACACCTAGTGAGGTGAGTCGATGCATTCTTGTAAAGTGCTCTTTGAGTAGTTTCCTAAGCTCAACCCTGTGTCGACGTAGTCTTGCAATAAGCTCCTGAAGCTTGACGCCTGCCACCTGGTCGGTCGACCGAGCTGCTGAGTCTGTCCACTGAAACTCACATCAGTCGACTGAATTTTGCTATTCTCTATCGATGTGTCTGCCAGGCTAGTGAATATCAATAGACTTGTTTACCTTTCAGTCGACTAATTTTTACTTCAGTCGACTGATTTTACATTCAGTCGACTGAGTTTGCCTTCTTTTTGTCGCCTTCTTTTCTGATCTATCAGCTTGATAAGAACTCATTTACTCACATCATAAGGTGAATAAAAGTCATTCAAAATGTTATGAATATAGGATTTTGAGGGCCAGATGAAATCTTTACACATGAGAGTATCTTTGTGAAGAATAAAGCATGGCAGCATGAAAATCATTAACACATGTAATTAATCATAGTTGGATCATGATTAAATGCACAATAATGAATCATAGTTGGACATCATAAAAATCATCAAAATCATGTATAAATCACAACATGTACAACAGGAGGTTCGAAGTTGCCCGCTTACCAAAGTCAGGTGCATACCCGGCGATTGAGGACGTTTCTTTCCCTATAGACTATACTTTGTGGAATAGACTCTGTAGTTAATTTATTAATAAAAAAATGTAATTTGTTTCTTGTTATTTAAATAGTTAATTCTATAGTTATTTCCTGCATTATTTTAAATTTCAATGTACCTCCATAATACCTAATTACCCCTTCTGAGCCATTCGGCTCGTGGGTGGCGGGGCAGGATTCGAATGATATCGGGTAATTCCTGATATTCGGATCTTGGGTCATTACACGGACTCTCTCCGAAAAATACTTCTCATTAAAATGCTCTAGGAAATCATTCCATGTTATTTGTTCATAGGGCAATGTTGCCTCTATGGACTCCCGCCAAGCCCACGCATCTCTTTCTAATTGGTATGTGCCCAACAAAACCTCTTCCTGATCCGTACATTGAATGACCCAAAAGGTCATTTTCATCTCTCTAACCCAATTTTCAACTTCATCTGGGTCAGTAGACCCACAAAATCTAGGCGGATTCATTCCTTGAAAACTCTGATGCAAGTCCCCCGCTCCCTGATGAACTCCACCTTGGACTCCCACCAAGCTCGTGCATCTCTTTCTAATTGGTACGTACCCAACAAAATATTTTTCTAATCCGTACACTGCATGACCCTAAAGGTCCTTTCCATCTCTTTAAACCAGTTTTCAGCTTCATCTGGGTCCGTAGACCCATAAAATCTAGGGGGATTCATTCCTTAAAAACTTCGATGCAAGTCCCTTGCTCCTTGACGAACTCCACCTTGAGCAACCAGTTGCAAAGCCGATGTCAAACCATGAACTGTTCTCAGCATCTCCCTTCATTGAGCATGCTCAGTAGCCATCTTAACCTATAAAACAAATTTATAAGGATTAATAACTTACACTCTTTTTAGCTCATTAGGATTAAACACATTTTAACACTTAGCCCCATGGCTCTACCCAATCTCACTGGGTACCTATAAGGTAATTGACAAAAGACAACTTAACATATAAACCTGGACTCAAAGACCTAGGGATTTTTAGAAAACCTAGGCTCTGATACCACTTCTGTCACGTCCCGAACCGATAGCAACGAAAACTACTTGGAACATGATAGCGAACAGTCATGAACAATCAAAGCAAACCACAAGAGACACAATAAGACCAGAAAATGTCAAAATGTCATTATTACACTTTATTAACTCAACTTACATAAAAGAAAGAAAAGACTCAAAATTTAATGACTAGACTCAAGAAAATAAAAAGACATAAGTCTTCAAGACTCTTGGAGCACTTTTCACTCTTGCCCTTCCCCATCTGATAGAATATCTTCATTATTACCTGAAAAATATTAAGAGAAATTGAGTGAGCAAAAATGCTCAGTAAGAATTACATCTTTATCATCAGGCTGAATAAAAGTGATTAACAGTTTAATCAATATATATGGAAAAATGTTGTACGATGTAAGGTGTCATTAAATAATTGAGGAAGAAAGGGGATATTTACAAATACAAGAATTCGAGGAAAGAAATGATAATATCCAAGCAAGACAATAACATGCGCAAAAGAATAATAACTTTAGATTGGCCATTCACAAGAATTTCAATAACAATTACCTATTTCGAGCACAATATTAAGAACGTGTCAAGTAACTTATAGGAATCATGTCAAATGTGTGAAATTGTCTAGAACAAATCTTGCATATAATTGGTGCAATGTCACACCTGATCATTCATAATACCAATACATTTTTGGGCTTTGCCTTACCCCTAGGACCAGATCCGGGTGTAGAAACCCATTTTGGACCACAAGGTGAGCTCTTTTCTTGTTCTCCTTGCTAATGCCCCAATTAGTCATTAATTGAATGATTTTCTGGTCCTTTGTGAGATCTTTCTATCCATCTTCAGCCATTGAGTTCAATCTCTGTGCCTTGGACGTCAGCCCAACACGTTGACCAGCTTGCGATTAACGCGGTTGTATCCTCTACCATGTTCTTATCGCGCTAAATTTTGACCGCGTTGAAAAGAATTTACATCAGATCTCCTAACGCCAATTCTTAATCAACGCCTTTTCATAAAGGCACAATTTCTTTTAAAATAAATTGGTTTTAATTTACATTAAAGGCTAAGATGCTATTTCTTTCAGTTACTCGTCCAAATTAACGCGGCATGTGTCGTGACTGTGTTCATGATCGCGGTCATAATGCAGACCGCGTTCCTAAAACTTTTGACTATTGTCCAATCGACTTTTGACCGGTCATCTTTGATCACGGTTAGTCATATGACCACCTTCTATTTCATCGCGGTCTAACCTTTGACCACATTCTCAGTCAGAAACCCTATCCGATCGAAACTTGTTCTTTCCAATTTTTGATGAAAGACAAAAATAGATCCGTGATCGCCACCGAAGCCTATAACTTGCCAAAGAGGAGGGCTAATAAAATGGGAGCACGCTACTTACCTCAAAAAGAGAAGGGAGGCCAGAGGTGGGCCTGATGATGAACGCGGTCACCATTACGGTCGCGTTCTACAGAACTCGGTCTCGACCTGCACCACGTTAATAGAACTGAAGCGGGATGTTTAGATCTATTCCTTCCTTGCTCCAAGGCCGGCCAAGGTGCAAGGGCCTCACGTCTTCTTCTTCCTATGCCTGTAAAACAATGAAACCAACCAAGAGAAAGCCCATTAGAATGTGATTAAGTGTAGAATCTATCCCTATTTTCAATAAGAACATGAAAAAGGAGGGCTAGATCACCTGGGGGTTTTGGTGGATTTCAACCCCTATGGAAGGGCAAAAATTCTTTTTGTTGTGTGTGTATGCGTGTGTAGTTGATAAAAGAAACTAATGTGAAGAGATTATGTGATGCTATGTGAAAATTAAAATGAAATAAGAGACATTAAGGAAGAAAAACAAGAACAAAAATGCCCTAGAATACTCCCTGACTGACAGAGGGACGAGAGATTAAGGGTCTCCAATGAAGCGTAGCCTCGCCCTCCCCTCGTGGTCAAATTCCCTGGGTTGCATCCTCTGGAATTGATGGCCAAGGATCCAATTTATAGGAGAAAGGGAACCTAAAAATCCTAGGTCGGAGTCCAAAAGATTCATAGATTTGGAGGCCCAAAATTAGTTAATCCTACTGAAGATTGAGGGGGAAAGGTTCCTAGAAGGATTAGGAACCCTCCTTGACTGATTCGAGCTCCAAAACCTACCCAAAATGGGTTCTAAAGGGATCTAAAATCAGAAAGAACAAGTTTTGATCAGGCATGGTTTCCGACTGAGAATGTAGTCAAAGGTTAGACCGCGATGAAATAGAAGGCGGCCATACGACTTACCACGACCAAAGTTGACAAGTCAATGAACAACGTATAGACTTTGAGTTGGCCAACATACAGACTTTGGGCAGGCCAATGTACAGACTTTGAACTGCAGCCAAGGGACAATGTATAGACTTTGAACTGAACAATGTATAGACTTTGAGTTTGCCAACGTACAGACTTTGGGCTGGCCAATGTACAGACTTTGAACTACAGCCAAGGGACAATGTATAGACTTTGAGCTGCAATGTATAGACTTTGAGCTGCAGCCAATGAACAATGTATAGACTTTGAGTTGGCCAACGTATAGGCTTTGGGCCGGCCAATGTATAGACTTTGAACTGCAGCCAAGGGACAATGTATAGACTTTGAGCTGAACAATGTATAGACTTTGAGTTGGCCAACGTACAGACTTTGGGCTGGCCAATGTGCAGACTTTGAACTGCAGCCAAGGGACAATGTATAGACTTTGAGCTACAATGTATAGACTTTGAACTGCAGCCAATGAACAATGTATAGACGTTGAGTTGGCCAATGTACAGACTTTGGGCCGGCCAATGTACAGACTTTGAACTGCAGCCAAGGGACAATGTATAGACTTTGAGCTGAACAATGTATAGACTTTGAGTTGGCCAACGTACAGACTTTGGGCTGGCCAATGTACAGACTTTGGGCTGGCCAACGTACAGACTTTGAGTTGGCCAATGTATAGACTTTGAGCTGGCCAACGTACAAACTTTGGGCTGGCCAATGTACAGACTTTGAACTGCAATGTATAGACTTTGAGCTGGTCAGCGTACAGACTTTAGGCTGGCCAATGTATGGACTTTGAGCTGCAGTGTACAGACTTTGAGTTGGTCAATGTATGGACTTTGAGCTGCAATGTACAGACTTTGAACTGCAATGTACAGACTTTGAGCTGGCCAACGTACAGACTTTGGGTTGGCCAATGTATAGACTTTGAGCTCGAATGTATAGACTTTGAGCTGCAATGTATAGACTTTGAGCTGGCCAACGTACAGACTTTGGGCTGGCCAATGTGTAGACTTTGAGCTGATGAACCCAGCCAATGTACCGACTTTGAGCTGGCCAATGTACAAACTTTGAGCTGGCCAACGCATAGACTTCGAGCTGATGAATGTAGCCAATGTATAGACTTCGAGCTGATGAATGCAGCCGATGTGCAGACTTTGAGCTGAAGAACGTATAGACTTTGTGTGCTGGTTGAATAGACAACGTATAGACTTTGGGCTGATGAATGTACGGACTTTATATCGCAGCGACCGGCCAATGTGCAGACTTCATGATGAGGACATCCCACGACACTCGCTATGGCTCGGGTCGCCTGCACACCCTTGATTTGGTCGACTCATTCTCATCTTATGTATCTTCCTTTTATTGAGTCTTATCATATGTAATTTTCCTTTTATTGGGTCATGTCTCATGTATTTCCTTTTATTATGTCATGTTGTACTAGTCCATTTCCCCTATTTGGTCTAATTGGGCCCTAATACCTTAGTTTGGGCCTATTGGACTGAGTCTAGGACATGTTTGGTCTTTTGCCTTAAATGGCAGGGTTATTTTTGTCTTGTAAAGATGGGTTGCCTATAAATAGCCCCCATCTCCCTCCATGTACTCACTTTTGATGAAATATTGAAAACTACTTCATTCCACCTCTCAAGATCTCTCTCTTTTACTCTCTCTCTCTCACTCTCTCTCTCATTCTCTCTCTCCCCAAGGGGAGTTCGACCCTCTCTCTCTCTCCTCCTTCCCCCTCACTTACTCCAACCCCCAACCACCTCCACTACCTCACCCACCTCCATTAAGGCCCTCCACTTCCCCATAGCCCCTCATTTACTCCCCCTCCTTGTCCCAAAGTAACTCTTCCACCTCCCAACACAATCCCCCCACTTCCCCACACAAATCCCACCCCTCCCAAGGCCAATTTCGAATTTGAACCTTCCCTCCATTGCCTTGGCCGCCCCATACCCCTCCCCCTCAAGCCAAGTTCGCCCCCACCCTCCATTCACACTCCCCCTCTCTCTTGTGCACACCCACCTCTCCACCTCCACCTCCAGCAGCTCCAGCCAGGTTCGCCATCACCCCTGCTCCCCTCAGCCCTCCAGCAACCTTCCTCCATATCCCACAGCCCACAGCCACCCTCCCCTTGCTAAGTTACCCCACCCCAACACCATTTGACACCATAAGATTGCGGCTACATCAACAGTTCGTTGGCAGCAGAGTTGGGTCCTGAAAGTCGCAACATCTTCGGCCGATACCTAATCTTCCTGGTGTCAAAGCCTACATCTCTGGAAAGGTCTTCCAGAGAGCTTTCCAGGCGAGGCGGTTTCGTCGGCATCCAAGCTCCGAGCTGTCCGCGGCAACCATTCTCCCTCGACTGCGCAGGGCTTCTCAGGCCAGGAACCAGAACGACAGAGCAGGCTCTCCCACGACGAACCTTGAAGGAACCAGCCTTCAAGGTCTTCTACAAAGATCTTCCTCCCCCTGTCAGCGTCCAGGAACAGAAGGTGGAACCCCGTTCGGCGTCCGAAACCAGAGATCTCAATTTTCTACCACAACCATGCCGATCTGCCTCCTCACAGTCTGCACCGACCACCGTCCACTCCTCTGGACACCCAGCTCATCTCTGACATCAGAAGACTTCCCCGTTTGTTTTGATGCAAAGTAGACTCGTCCACGGTTCCAACGGGTCTGGCGGTGCCATATTTGAAGCTCAGGAGCGGTCGTGGCAACTTCTGCAACCTGCTGTTTCAGATCGTGTTCGGCCAGAGACCAGAACTGCAACCACCTTCCAGTCGACGGAGCAGCCAGCCCCCAGATCGGAACGTCGCCCAAAAATTCAAGCCTTTTCCCTCTCCAGTTAGGAAGCTTTTGGCATAAGTCTCGTCAGATTCTGAGCTCGGTGGAATTATTGGGAGCATCGGCATCGATCCTCTGTCCCAAAATACAGAAGCTAGGCAGAATCGGCGAAGCTCGGAAAGTCGACTCTATCTCGCTCATTCCCCTCCCCGCTTGGCCGGCTGAAGGCCCCTCCCTGCGTGGAGGTAATTTTTGGTTGTAATACATTAACCCCCACCCCAAGATCCCCCCCTTGCACAGGGTGTAGTGATGTACCTCTTCGCATTTTCAGGTCAAGCTCCATCGCCGCGGCGATCCGGTGTATACCCTCGCCTCCCGGCGCGCCCTCGTCTCCGAATGGGATCGGTGTCTTCACACCGATCAGGTGAGCTTCTGATCACACCCTTGTAGCTTCATTTCTGCAAATGTAGTATTGCCTTGAATGCCCGTCGGACGGTAAGAGAGTGCTCGGACTTCACTTTAGGCAATATCGTGCCCACCGCGGCCCGTGAGTGAGTGCCACCCAACACCCCGTCTTGCGGGCCAGCCACCCACAAAGTTGGGTCTCCTAGGCCCATTGGGGGTCAGCCATAGCATTGTAAGTCCATTAGGACAATTGGGTCCCGCCTCGGACCCTCACCATCATCTCCCGGATCCACCGGGTGAACGTGTGAGCCGTGTGGGCAAAAATCGTCATTGTGAGAATCATTGAGCGCTTGTATGCTTGCGGGTCTAAGTCCTAGGGTCATCTCATCATATTTAGTGGTCTTTGGGCTGTGCCACATCAAGTGGTATCAGAGCGGTCATAGGCTTGTCCTTACAAGTCTAGTCTTGGGTCACACTAAGTTTTTCTTAGGTGCACTCGCACACCCTTGCATAGCCCACCCAACTTTGCATGACCACTCGTAGTGGAACTCATTATCAAGACAATTCATCTTCTTCCAATAACACCATGAATCCCAATTCCCACGGTGACTGGTTCACCATGTCCTTTAGCTTCAAAGTAGTCCTACCCCACAACAAAATCACCACTGTGTTCCTTGATGAGTACCAATCGGGAAATTATGTCTCCCAAACTCTTGTGAACTCCTTATCACAAGAAGGGAAAATTGTCATCCATGGGGAATGGGTTTTCGTAGAGTTCTACGTACCTTGTGTAAGCCGCATTCCCTCCAAATCCATTACGTGGGGTAGTGGAGCATGGTGCAAAATTCGGCCCCTTGGGTCACATATTATTTTGGGAAAAGAATGGATGGAAGAACAACAAGCAATCATAGACCCCGAAGGAAAAGGGTGTCACTTGCAATCCCCGGGAGACAAGAAAAGGTTCCACTTCCCAAATTCTTATAACCAAGCCCTCTCCAAGTTTAAGCAAACCATTCAAAAGCGATCAGTTAAAGTGGAAAATGAGCCTCAAATCTCCATTGCACAAAACCAACCCGAACCCCAACATGAGCAACTCATCCCACCCACTGGTGAGCTAACCATAGAGGAGCCCCTAGCTACCTGGCTCAAGAAAGGTCCCATCTTGTACCCTTCAACCCCATGCAACCTCCCCATAGAGCAAGTTCAACTAGTGCCATGTCATTCTCGTCACACAACATATCAATCCTTTTGCTTTGTGGAAACCCTTGAAGACCTACTTAGGAGTTTGAGTTATCAAATGGGGTTGACTAGCATGTTGGCCATGGAACCCATTAAGCCCAAGTACCTTGCCTTTGCCTACTCATCCATTGGCTCCATTACATCTATTTGCACTATAGGCCAATGCACTAGTGAGCTTCTAATCTTCCTGCCAACCCCTAGGGAACTTGACCCAATGAGCCCCACAAAAAAATGCTCTCCTCTCCTCAAGGTCACACTTCCTAGTGAGTCCACACTCTTGTTGTTGCCCCTTGTCGATGAAGGTTCAACATGCATCGGGGAACGTCCTACTTGGGCCAACCTATCCAAGGACATAGAGGAATCCCTCCATAAGAGTTTCAATTTCTATGATCCTTTTGACCCCACTCAATGGAAATCCCCTCCTTCCACAAGGAAAGGGATTTCAATTCCCGATGAGTTTTACACCACTCCCCTACCACAAGGAGAGGGCAATCAACCTAAGGAATCCACTTTGGTGCTTACCCCATTAGGAGACGAGTGCCCAGCCCACACTAGGGAGTGTATGCTTTGGAATGCTCAAGGTCCAGGATGGGAAGAAGCCTCATTCCCCTCAACCCAAGTCCTTCTAGATCCACATGTTCCCTTCCCACTAGCCCCTCATTACCAACCCACCTCCTGGCCCTCCTACATCTCTCCCTACCCCTCGCCCCTTTGCAAGGAGCATTACGATAAGTCCCACTGGGTTCATGATTTCCACTTCCCTATGTGTGCTAGGGACCCTAGGGCGACCACTTGGATTGAAACCCACCTCCACATCACCCACCCCTTAACCCATCTTGATCTGTTTGGCCACTCCCTATGGGCTTCCAAGTACTCCTCACCCACCACCCACTCCCTCCTACCCTCACCCACCATGTCAGGCCTAACCCACCCATTTCGAAATTCCGCCCACACTATGAGAGTCAATGCCAAGGGTGGCATCAACCTTGGAAATAAGGGAGTGACCCATCCCAAGATGTCCACCCCTTGGAACCGCTTCGATCCCCATGAGTGGAAACCCCCAAATCTCACAGATGGGACCATCTTGATAGGAATCCATGTATCAAAACCTTTTGCATCATGTGGTCAGGCTAGTCACATCATTTGTGTCATTCACACACTAGGTCCAATGCATGATAGGCTTACATTTGGACAAGTTGGTCTTCCCCCACTCTTCATCCGTCTCATGCATGATAGGGCCACTTGTGGCTGCCCCGGTCCACCTAAGTGCATCAAGATCCACATGGTTTCTAAGCATGATAGGTCAATTCATGGATGCCCTGGTCCTCCTAAGTCTGTCAAAACCAATCTAACACTTGATAGGGCTGAATTTGGCTGTCCAGGCCCTCCCTTCATCCCTATAGGATCATCATTCATGACAGTGCATGGTTTTAGGCCTAGAAAGCCCTCGGATCTCATTCCCCTTCCCCCACATGCTAGAGTGTCAGTCTCAGCTGAGTCCTTTGCACAGCATATCAAAGAGTTTCATGATGACATCTGCAAGCATATAGGGAAAAGCAATGAGGCTTACAAAAGACGGGCAGATGCTCACCGGCGCCACTGTGAATTCCAAGTGGGAGACCTAGTGATGGTGAGGACGGAGCGGCTCCTTCCCGGGCCTGCCTCCAAGTTGAGGGCACGAGGGTCGGGACCCTTTCGAGTTCTACGACGACTTGGCAGCAATGCTTATGAGCTTGACCTGCCAGAGAGCTATGGGGTGCACCCTACTTTCAATGTGGCAGATATGGTACCCTACAAAGGCCCCGCGGTGGAACCCAGTGAGGAGCTTGAGCTTTTACCCCACCTTGAGAGGGACACTTCCGGAGGGACTCCACCTTCTAGCCTGAGAGACCGACGAGAGCAGATAGAGGCAATACTGGATGAGCAGAGCATCATTACGAGGCACAAGGTGTATCAACGCTACTTGGTTAGGTGGAAGAACCGTCCCCCGACGGAGGATACTTGGGTGAGTCGGGAGGACCTGCTGCGGTTGGATCCCGACATTCTGGAGCACTATGACAGCCAGGCAGACCCGCACTCGACAGGGTAGAGTTCTCCCCACCCCGGGGGATTTGATAAGGACATCCCACGACACTCGCTATGGCTCGGGTCGCCTGCACACCCTTGATTTGGTCGACTCATTCTCATCTTATGTATCTTCCTTTTATTGAGTCTTATCATATGTAATTTTCCTTTTATTGGGTCATGTCGCATGTATTTCCTTTTATTATGTCATGTTGTACTAGTCCATTTCCCCTATTTGGTCTAATTGGGCCCTAATACCTTAGTTTGGGCCTATTGGACTGAGTCTAGGACATGTTTGGTCTTTTGCCTTAAATGGCAGGGTTATTTTTGTCTTGTAAAGATGGGTTGCCTATAAATAGCCCCCATCTCCCTCCATGTACTCACTTTTGATGAAATATTGAAAACTACTTCATTCCACCTCTCAAGATCTCTCTCTTTTACTCTCTCTCTCTCACTCTCTCTCTCATTCTCTCTCTCCCCAAGGGGAGTTCGACCCTCTCTCTCTCTCCTCCTTCCCCCTCACTTACTCCAACCCCCAACCACCTCCACTACCTCACCCACCTCCATTAAGGCCCTCCACTTCCCCATAGCCCCTCATTTACTCCCCCTCCTTGTCCCAAAGCAACTCTTCCACCTCCCAACACAATCCCCCCACTTCCCCACACAAATCCCACCCCTCCCAAGGCCAATTTCGAATTTGAACCTTCCCTCCATTGCCTTGGCCGCCCCATACCCCTCCCCCTCAAGCCAAGTTCGCCCCCACCCTCCATTCACACTCCCCCTCTCTCTTGTGCACACCCACCTCTCCACCTCCACCTCCAGCAGCTCCAGCCAGGTTCGCCATCACCCCTGCTCTCCTCAGCCATCCAGCAACCTTCCTCCATATCCCACAGCCCACAGCCACCCTCCCCTTGCTAAGTTACCCCACCCCAACACCATTTGACACCATAAGAATTCGGCTACATCAACAGTTCGTTGGCAGCAGAGTTGGGTCCTGAAAGTCGCAACATCTTCAGCCGATCCCTGATCTTCCTGGTGTCAAGGCCTACATCTCTGGAAAGGTCTTCCAGAGAGCTTTCCAGGCGAGGCAGTTTCGTCAGCATCCGAGCTCCGAGCTGTCCGCGGCAACCATTCTCCCTCGACTGCATAGGGCTTCTCAGGCCAGGAACCAGAATGACAGAGCAGGCTCTCCCACGACGAACCTTGAAGGAACCAGCCTTCAAGGTCTTCTACAAAGATCTTCCTCCCCCTGTCAGCGTCCAGGAACAGAAGGTGGAACCCCGTTCGGCATCTGAAAACCAGAGATCTCAATTTTCTACCACAACCACGCCGATCTGCCTCCTCACAGTCTGCACCGACCACCGTCCACTCCTCTGGACACCCAGCTCATCTCCAACATCAGACGACTTCCCCGTTTGTTTTTATGCAAAGTAGACTCGTTCACGGCTCCAACGAGTCTGGCGGTGCCAGATTTGGAGCTCAGGAGCGGTCGTGGCAACTTCTACAACCTGCTGTTTCAGATCATGTTTGGCCAGAGACCAGAACTGCAACCACCTTCCAGTCGCCGGAGCAGCCAGCCCCCAGATCGGAACGTCGCCCAAAAATTCAAGCCTTTCCCCTCTCCAGTTAGGAAGCTTTTGGCATAAGTCTCGTCAGATTCTGAGCTCAGTGGAATTATTGGCAGCATCAACATCGATCCTCTGTCCCGAAATATAGAAGCTAGGCAGAATCGGCGAAGCTCGGAAAGTCGACTCTATCTCGCTCATTCCCCTCCCCGCTTGGCCGGCTGAAGGCCCCTCCTTGCGTGGAGGTAATTTTTGGTTGTAATACATTAACCCCCACCCCAAGATCCCCCCCTTGCACGGGGTGTAGTGCTGTACCTCTTCGCATTTTCAGGTCAAGCTCCATCGCCGCGGCGATCGGGTGTATACCCTCGCCTCCCGGCGCGCCCTCGTCTCCGAACGGGATCGGTGTCTTCACACCGATCAGGTGAGCTTCTGATCACACCCTTGTAGCTTCATTTCTGCAAATGTAGTATTGCCTTGAATGCCCGTCGGACGGTAAGAGAGTGCTCGGACTTCACTTTAGGCAATATCGTGCCCACCGCGGCCCGTGAGTGAGTGCCACCCAACACCCCGTCTTGCGGTCCAGCCACCCACAAAGTTGGGTCTCCTAGGCCCATTGGGGGTCAGCCATAGCATTGTCAGTCCATTAGGACAATTGGGTCCCGCCTCGGACCCTCACCATCATCTCCCGGATCCACCGGGTGAACGTGTGAGCCGTGTGGGCAAAAATCGTCATTGTGAGAATCATTGAGCGCTTGTATGCTTGCGGGTCTAAGTCCTAGGGTCATCTCATCATATTTAGTGGTCTTTGGGATGTGCCACATCACTTCAGCCCTTCAACGGCACGCCAGCCTGCCCCTTCACCGGCACACTCTCCCAGCCCCTCTCCGGCACGCTCTCCCTGCCTTCGCCGGTACACCCCTTTTTGCCCCCAACGGCCCACTTTTCCTTTCAAAATAAATATATATAAACATATATAAATATGTCATGATAATGATAATGATAATAATGATAATAAATTAATAAAAATTATGATAAATAAATAAACCTGAATATATATATATATGAGAAATAAACAAAAAAATGTGAAATAATAATAATAATAGTAAAAAAGGAAAGGGAAAATATAATAGTAATAATAATAAACAAAATGGAGAAATCATCCAGAATAAATACATAAAAGGGAAATAAGCAATAATATATATATATGCACATAATTTAAAGCCCAGATAAAGAAAATGATAAAATCTATGTTGCAGCCCCGTCTCTCCCGTGACCCGATGCTGAAGGAACAACAATGCCGCCCTTCCAGGTTGGGCCTGAGTCTTGAGAATTATCCCGACATGGCCAGGCCCCGACCTAGTCTTGGGCCGACATTCCAATCAGACCGGACTCGTTCCTCAGGCCGGATCCCCTCCGAGCCACTACTAAAATTACCGCACGTTCGGCAAACATTTGAACGGGTTCGCCTCGATTTTCGCCGCGTTTCTATCATGGACCTGTGTCTGAACATGAAAAGACCCGTGAGCAACCAACATGGCCGACGGCTCCTACCCCGACGTGGTCATGACCCAGCATTGCTCTGGGCCGATAGCTCGTCAAATCAGATTCACCCTATCGGGATTCATTCCTGCCCTTTTATTGAAATTGCCGTAAACTCGGCATACACTTGTACGGGGTTGTTCCTATCCATGTCACACCTTCAATATGGACCCTTGTCCGAATATCAAGTGGTCCGCAAGTGACTGACATGAATCTGAATAGAACGAGATGGCTCCTGTCATCCCTGGACCCTATATACAGGAAATCAATAAGGCCTTTGTGGGCTGTGCTTGGACCTCGGGTCCGTCCCGATTATGGTCATTGTCTGACCCACGCCCTCCGCCTATAGCTCGCTTCCTTCGAACATGTTTTAGTTTTGAAATCTAGTCCCGGGACTCTTCCCCGTTGGCCTCCGGCACCGGGAACATTAATGATGCCCACGCAAGCCCCGTTTGGACCGCGGGAGGCGCCCCCGGTATGGTCCCAACTCGATCTCGCACCGGGCCAATAAATTCGCTAGTTTCCTGCTACACTAAACGAGATTTAACCGAATGTTTTCAGTATCTCAGAATAATGTATTTGCTGTATCACAGCATACATATGTTCCAGGTCCTCCTGCGACGATTATGATACTCTCAAGCCAGACACCCGTCTGAATATTAAACGGTCTCCCGAATGACCGACACGTTTCGAACATCCTCTTCCCTGGACACAGGGCCTTTCAGCCGATTCAAGGGATATTCCCTCGTTGCCCCTTGGCATCGAAAATATTAATGATGCTCATGCAAGTCTTGTTTCGACCACGGGGGGCCCACCGCAGTATGGTCGCAGCTTGCTCTTGCACCGGGCCAACAGATTTACTGGTTTTTGACCGCTCCAATCGAGGCTCAGCTGAACGTTTTCCGCTCTTCCGAACAATAAATTTGACGTACCTCGGCATACATGCGTTCCGGTTTTCCCGCGACAACCGTGATTTTCTCGAGCCGGACATTCGTCTGAACATTAAATGGTCAGTACACGATCGACATGATCGTGAATGTTTTCTTCTTACCCTCATACGGGGGTTTCGATACTTCCTAATAGACCTTTCGTGCAATTAATTTCTTGGCCATGAGGCCCTGAATCTCGGCGATTAATCAAGGGTGTTCCCTCGTATGGGGGATGTAAATGACGCCGTGACCTTTATGGCGCGACGGGTTTTGGTCCCGACACGAACTACACAATCGTCTGACGAAGTCAGATCGAGCGCACCATGGGCTCTTCGGGGCCCGAATAAATTGTCACTTTGGTGACTGGCACGCCCACGCACTTAATAGATGAACCACCTGAAGAAGCGAATTTTAGTGCGTCCATAAGTCTGGCACGCCCGGTGGGACCAAACCACCCTTCATCTCTTCGCCGGGATTCAGGGCCTCATAGCCCCCTAATAAACAATGTTTGCCTGCTTTGATGAATTACAGGTGCTGTCTCCGCCAGTCCTATAAAAAAAAGAGAAGCCAGACTCGGTGCAGCTGCCTTCGTGGCCTCGAGGACGCTGCTTCGAAGCATATGCGGCTTCCAGGAATCATGGGGGCTATTATAAAAAGGGGAAGAGAAAAGAAGAGAAAGAGAAGAGAAGGGAGGGGAAATCAAACTCTCCCCTTTTCCTCAAGAAGAAAGGGAAGAAAAGAAGAAAAGAAGAAGAGAAGAAAAGGAGAAAAGAATAAAAGAAGAAAAGAAGAAAAAGAGAAAAGAAAGAAGCAAAAAAAAGAAGAGAAAGAGTCGGCGAGAGAGGGCTGCACGGCCACGCCCGTCGAGACCCGTGCTGAATTAAGATTACCATTGTGGGGTTGATGCGGTGGAGCGAACCACTCATCCCCTCTCTGAGGGGGTGAGCGCTCTCCTGCACCTCCACCCTGGTCAATCATCCAAAAAAGGGAGAGAAATAAAGAAGAAAGGAAGAAAAGTTGGCCAACATCGCCGACTGAAAGAGCAAGAAGAAACCTGGCATCCCGCCTGACTCTAGGAGGTCCCGAGTCCGCGGTGTAATGACCCCGCTCGCTCCTCCTTCCTGCTGCCTCCATCCGGCACAAAACGGCCCCCGAGTGGTTGTCAAAAGACCCAGCAAGCCACAATTGTAGCTTGGTGAATGGTTGCCCGCTGTGGGGAATGCTTTACAGCAATGAGGCCAAGCATGGCCACCACTCCCGAAGAGAGCATGCACATACTCCGCCATGGGGGATGAGAAGAAGATATATACCCTGCTACGGGGGTATAGGAGGCAAAAAAGAAATACACCCCATTCCCAGGGGCACATGAAGAGAATCCGCCCCGACTGAGGGGCACACAAAGCAAAAGCTACACCCCGGCTTCGGGGTATTTGAAGGAGAATCCGCCCCGACCTGGAGACGTAAGAAGAAATAGAGCTGCACCCCGGCTTAGGGGCATTTGAAGGGGAAATACACCCCGATATGGGGGCACCTGAAGCAAAAGACATACCCCGCCATGGGGGCATAAGAAGAAAAGAATTCACCCCGACCTGAGGACACACAAAAAGAGAAACTCACCCTGGCTTAGGGGTATATGAAGAAGGAACGTACCCCGGCCTGGGAGCATAAGAAACAAAAGCACACCCCATGCTAGGGGCATATGGAGAGGAATGCGTCTCGCCCTGAGGGGCGCAAAAAAAGTATAAGAACACACCCTGGCTTAGAGGCATTTGAAGAAGAAACATACCCCGCCAGGGGGCACAGAAGTCATGAAGAATACGCCCCGTCTTAAGGGCATTTGAAGGAGTCACATCCCACCTCGGGAGCATGAGAAGTAGCAAGAATACACCCCGGCCTAGGGGTATTTTAAGAAGAAATATGCCCCGCCTGGGGGCATAGAAGCCGTAAAGAACACACCTCAGCTCAGGGGCATTTAAAGAAGCTACATCCTGCCTTGGGAGTATAAGAAGAAAAGAGTCCACCCCATCTTAGGGTTATTTGAAGAAGAAACACACCCCGCTATGGGGGCATAGAAGCCATAAAGAATATGCCCCGGCTTAGGGGTATTTGAGGAAGAAGGATACCCCGCCTCGGGGGACATTGCAAGCAGTGATACACCCTGCTTGGGTGCACAGGAAGCAAACCACGCCCCACTCCTGGGGACACATAAAGAGAGTACACCCCGCCATGGGGGCACATGAAGAGAATCCACCCCGACTCGAGGGTACATGAAGCAACAAACAATACACCCCGCCTTAGGGGAATCTGAAGAAGAAGCATACACCCCACCAACGGGGGCGCAGAAGCCGTCGAGAATCCACCCCACTTTGGGGGCACAAGAAACAGACATTCCCCAGCATGTCGGGGCAGAAGAAGAAGAATCCCCCCTCGGGGGCATATAAAAAAAAGCAAAGATACACCCGGTGTCCGACGCACATGAAGAGAAAGGCACCTACCTCTGGGGGCACAAAAAGCAACAAAGATACACCCCATTCCCAGGGGCACATGAAGAGAAATACACCCCTGCTCCAGGGGCATATGAGACAAAACTATACCCCGATTTTGGGGCATTTGAAGCAAAGACTTCACCCCGCCTCAAGGGGGGGCATAAGAAGCGAAAGATATACCCCACCCCGGGGGCACAAGAAGAAAACACACCCCACCTTGGGGGGCGTAAGAAGCCAAGAGATATACCCCACCACGGGGCAACGGAGGCAAAATACATTCCCCCCGGGGGCACGTAAAGCAACATACCCCTCGCCTCTGCAGCATATGAGGCCAAGAAGCCACATCCCGGCTCGGGAGCATAAGAAACAAAAGATATACCCCACGCCCGGGGCATATGAAGCCAAGAAACACACCCCCGTCTCGGGAGTATTTGAAGAAGAAGCATACCTCGCCCCGAGGGCCTAGAAGCTATAAAGAACATGCCTCGACTCAGGGGCATATGAAGAGAAGTCCACCCCGGCCTGGGGGTATTTGAAGAAGAAGCATGCCCCGCCAGGGGACATAGAAGCCTTAAAGAATACGCTCCGGTTTAGGGGTACTTGAAGAAGCTACATCCTGCCTTGGGAGCATGAGAAGAAAAGAGAATCCACCCCGGCCTAGGGACCTTTGAAGGAGCATACCCCAGGCTCGGAGTCCATGAAGCAACATGTACCCCCCCTCCCGGGGGGGGGGGGGGGGGGAGACATCTAAAGCAGAACAAACAACATCCCCCGGCTTAGGGAAGCATATGAAGAGAGGAATACACCCTGATATGGGGGCACATAAACAAAGAAGAAGAATTCACCCCGCCTCGGGTGCATAAAAAGCAAGAACCACACCCCGCATCAAAAGCGGCAATACACTCCACTCTGGGGGCACTAGAAGCGGAATACACCCCCGTGCCAGGGGCATATAAAAAAAGGGGGGATACCTCGCTCTGGGGCATCAGAAGCAGCAATACGCCCCACCTTGGGGGCATCAAAAGCAGTAATACACCCCACCTTGGGAGCATAAGAAGCAAACATTCCCCCGGTGTGTTTGGGAACAAGAAAAGAATTCACCCCGGCCTAGGGGTATTTGAAGAAGAAGCATACCCCGCCAGGGGACATAGAAGCCATACAGAATACGCCCCGGCCTAGGGGTTTTTGAAGAAGAAGCATACCTCACCTCGAAGGCCTAGAAGCTATAAAAGAGCATGCCCCGACTAAGGGGCATATGAAGAGAAGTCCACCCCGGCCTAGGGGTATTTGAAGAAGAAACATACCCCGCCAGGGGGCATGGAAGCCATAAAGAACACGCCCCGGCTTAGGGGTATTTAAAGAAGATACATCCCGCCTCGGGAGCATAAGAAAGAGAAGAATACATCCCGTCTTAGGGATATTTGAAGAAGAAATATACCCCGCCAGGGGGCATAGAAGCCATAAAGAATATGCGCCGGCTCAGGGGCATTGGAAGAAGAAACATACCCAGCCTGGGGGACGCGGAAGCAAAGAGACAGAGTACACCTCCACCCGGGGGCGTAAAGAAGCAAAGAGACATACATCCCGACCTGGGAGCACATGAAGAAAGAATATACCCCGGCCTAGGGGCGTCAGAAGAAGAAACATACGCCCCGATCCAAGGACATAAGAAGCAAGAGAATACGCCATGCGAAAAGGGTATAAGAAACATGAAGAATGTACCCCAGCCTAGGGGCACAGAAAGAGACACACTCCGCCCTTGGCGCATAAGAAGCAGAAGCATCTACCCCGACCCGGGGCACAGAAACAAAGAGACATACATCCCGATCCAGGAGCATGAGAAGAAAGATATACTCCGCCCAAGCGGCATTTGAAGAAACAACATACCCTACTTCGGGGGCACAGAAGCCGTAAAGAGATACACCCCCGCCTCAGGGGGGCATAAGGAGCAAAAGACACACCCCGGCCTCAGGGGGGCATAAGAAGCAAAAGATACACCCCCGTCTCGGGGGCATTTGAAGAGAGCTACGCCCCGTACCTGGGGCATATGAAGAAGAAACATACCTCACCTCGAGGGCCTAGAAGCTATAAAGAACACGCCCCGGCTCAGGGGCATATGAAGAGAAGTCCACCCTGACTCAGGGGTATTTGAAGAAGAGACATACCCCACCTGGGGGCATAGAAGCCGTGAAGAGTATACCCCACCATGGGGGCATTTGAAGAGAGCTACACCCGCCTCGGGGGCATTAAAAAAACACACCCTGGTCTGGGGACATAGAAGCAAAAGAAATACACCCCGCCTGGGGGCACAGAAGCGAAGAGGCAAAACACACCCCCTCAGGGGGGATGCACACCAAATGAAGCTACGCCCCAACCTGGGGCACATTAAGAGAAAAAAAGAGCAGAGTAAAGAAAAAGACACGCACGAGGCAGACGTGGTCTTCGAGCCCGCCTCATCACACAAAAGAAGAGAAGAAAAGGAAAAGAAGACACATGAGGCAGACGTGGTCTTCGAGCCCGCCTCATCACGCAAAAGAAGAGAAGAAAAGGAAGAAGAGACACATGAGGCAGACGTGGTCCCTGAACCCGCCTCTTCACATAAAAGAAGAAGAGCAAAACCAAAAGAAGACACATGAGGCAGACGTGGTCTTCGAGCCCGCCTCATCACACAAAAGAAAAGTAGGAAAGAAAGAATACACATGAGGCAGACGTGGTCTTCGAACCCGCCTCATCACACAAAAGAAAAGAAGAAAAGACACATAAGGCAGACGTGGTCTTTGAGCCTGCCTCATCACGCAAAAGAAGAGAAGAAAAGGAAGAAGAGACACATGAGGCAGACGTGGTCCCTGAACCCACCTCTTCACATAAAAGAAGAAGAGCAGAACCAAAAGAAGACACATGAGGCAGACATGGTCTTCGAGCCCGCCTCATCACACAAAAGAAGAGAAGGAAAGAAAGAATGCACATGAGGTAAACACGGTCTCTGCACCTGCCTCTCTACAAAAAAAAAAGAGAAAGAGTCACGAGGCGAACATGGTCTCTGCACCTGCCTCTCTACAAAAGAAGAAGAGAAGAAGAAAAAATAGAGTCACGAGGCAGACACGATCTTTGCACCTGCCTCTTCATAAAAGAAGAAGAGAAGAAGAGAAAGAACAATTACGGGGCGAACATGGTCTCTGCACCTGTCTCTCTACAAAAGAAGAAGAGAAGAAAAAAAAGAGAGTCACGAGGCAGACGCGGTCTTTGCACCTGCATGTCCATAAAAGAAAAAGAGAAGAAGAGAAAGAACAGCCATCGGGGCGTTAAACCAAAAAATATTCAGCCATCGGGGCTTCAAGTCGATAGATATTCCGCCAACGGAGCGTTAAATCTAAAAATATTCCACCGACGGGGCGTTAAACCAAAATATATATATATATATATATATATATATATTCGGCCATCGGGGCTTCAAGCTGACAGATATTCAGCCATCGGGGCTTCAAGCCGACAGATACTCAGCCATCCGGGCCTTAAACTGACTAGACCTTCCGCCGACGGGGCGTTAAACCAACTAAACCTTCCACCGATGGGGCGTTAAACCGACTAGACCTTCCACCGATGGGGCATTAAACCGACTAGACCTTCTGCAGACGGGGCGTTAAACCGACTAAACCTTCCGCCGACGGGGCGTTAAATCGACTAGACCTTCCGTCGATGGGGCGTTAAACCGACTAGACCTTCCGCCGACGGGGCGTTAAACCGACTAGACCTTCCGCCGATGCGGCGCTAAACCGACCAACTTTCAGCCATCGGGGCTTCAAGCCGACAACTACCCCTTCATCTGCCTTCGGGTCGACAGCTACCTCATCATCGGCCTTCGGGTCGACAGCTATATAATCATCGGCTCCTAGCCGACAGCTATCTCATTACCGGCTCCTAGCCGACAACTACCTCATCATCGGCCTTCGGGTCGATAGCTATATAATCATCGGCCTCCCGGTCGACAGCTATCTCATCATTGGCTCCTAGCCGACAGCTATCTCATCATCGGCTCCTAGCCGACAGCTATCTCATCACCGGCTCCTAGCCAACGGCTACCTCATCATCGACTCCTAGCCGACAGCTATCTCATCATTGGCACCCCAGCCGACAGGTTCCTAGTTAAAAGATATATATATATAGACCTCTCGCTTTGGTTCGGATCCTTCCCCAGCCAGAGAACAATAGAATAAACCTTTCACTTTGGTCCGGACCCTTCCCCGGCCATGGAACAAAAGAGACCCGTCTCTTCGACTCTCACATCCCGCTACCCAACGCCCCTCTGCAGGTCCATTTCGGCCGGGACCCACTGTCAGGGTTAATCCATCTGTCCCACCGCGCTTCCCATAACTTCGGCTCCTGCAGCCCGCTTCCTAATTTCGGCCCTTATGGCCCACTCCCCTAATGTCCCTTGGGTTCTGTAGCCCGCTTCCTCAATACCTGATGGGGACATCACCTCCCATGCCCACGTTCACAGCTCGTCTCCTCGCCCCGGTTGCATCCGGCATGGTTTAGTCATTTAATTTTGAGTCCTATGTAATTTTATTTGAGTCATTTGATGTATTTTCCCTTTTATTTGAGTCATGTTCCTAGGTCTTGCATTTATTTTCCTAAGTTTGAGTGTCATTAGATTGTGTAATGTGCTATTGGGCCCAATTCTTCGGGCTTGGCCCATGAGCCCCCCCTACCCCTTCGGTTATTTGTTATTGAGTCTTTTGTAAGGGACTTATTGTAAAATGTGGGTTTCCTATATATAGGGCCCCATTTATTTCATTTGGAGGTAATGAATGAATCAATGAAAAATGCCATTTGAGTATTCAAACTTAGTTCTAGAGGAGTGAATCCTATAGTTGGGTGAGAAGCCCTAGGGGAGTGATTCCCCACCCCACCTCTCTCTCTTTCTCTCTCTTCCCCAAGTGGGGTTCACCCCTTTCCTCTCTCCTCCCCTCTCCAACCACCTCCAAACCCCACCTACCCCATTAAAGCCACTCCACTTCCCATAGCCACCATTACTCCACTTCCCCCTAGTCCCAAGGAGATTCCTCCCCATTCCAACACCACCCTCCACATTCCAACATCACCTTCCCCATTCCAACACAATCACCCCTCTTCCCCACACAATCCCCCACATTCCAAAGCCATTTTGAATTTGAAATCCCCTTCCCTCCAAGTCTTGGCCGCCCCTCTCTCCTCCCCCATAGGGCTAGTTCGCCCTTGCCCTCCACTCCCCTTCACCCCCACCATCACTCATGCTTGCTGAAACCTACGCCCTAGCCTCCCTTCCACCATCTTCCTCATACCATTAGCACCCTTCCAACCCTCCCACATACTCCCTCCATCATCCCCTACCTCCCCTTCACCCTATAGTTCTTGCTTCCCCTTCTTCTTGGTGGTCTTTGGAAGCTCTATTCAAGTGCAGTTCGCTGTCCAGAAGCTGCAGGTGAACCAGCAACTTGCAGCGGCCACCACGACTTCCTCTGGGCAAGTTTGAAGGCACAAGAGGCATCCACATAAGAGTCTCCCTGTCTTCGTCACAACAGAAGTGGTTTCGTCTTCATCCGAGCTGTGTGCTGCCCAAGAGCTTCGTTCTTCCACAATGGCGTAGAGCTGTCCCTATTGAGTACTAGAACCGGCATAGAAGCTCTGCCACGACTAACCTTGGAGGAATCAGCCCTCAAGCTCTTCTACAAAGTTCTTCTTCTTCCTGTCTCCTTTCAGAAACAAGAAGTAGAAGTCCATTCAGCATCCGGGAACAGAAGTTACCAATTTTCTTCCACGATCGTGCGACTCTGCTTTCCACAGTCGGCATTGACCCCTCCTTACTCTTCTAGTTCCACAGATCGTCTCCGGCCTCTTCTTGTGTCCCCATTTCTTCTACGGGAAAGAGGACTCACCCACGGTTCTAAGGGAACTGACGGCACCTAATTCGGAGTTCGGGAGCGGCCGGGACAGCGTCTTCTTCCTACTGTTGGTGACCTGCTACTGTCAGTCCGAGAACCAGAGGCCCTGTTCGAGCTCCCGCCCCGACTGGCAGCGACCCCAGGAGAAATTAAAAAAATTCTGAAGCATCCCTGATCCTATAACGAAGAGTTTCCCACTGGTCTCGTCCCCGGAAAATTTCCAAAGACAGATCTATAGCTCCGGCACCGACTGTCTATCCTCATTGGCTGAAAGGAGGCAGATGCGGTGTCTTCGTTGCTTCAACATCTTTGACTTAGTTTCCCCCTCCCCGCTTGGCCGGCTGAAGGCTCCTCCCTGTGTGGAGGTAGTTTTGATTGTAATCATTTAATCCCCACCCCAAGATCCCCCTCCTGCGAGAGGCGTAGTGTTGTAATTGATTTGAGCAGGTCAAGCTACACCGCCGCGGCGTGTGGGGATCCACTCGCCTCCCCGCTCGCCCTCGTCTCCGAGCGGGACCAGTTTCTTCAAACCGGTCGAGTAAGTGCTCAAACCCTCACTCCATTTAGTGCTTGTCTTTCAATATTAGTTCTTAATTCCGCTGGTTATGCGAGTGAGAGCCCGATCCTCAAGTCCCGTTGTCTTGAGTGATCACCGTGGGAAAATTGCAACCGGTGCCTTTGGCACTTTGTTGGCCCCCTTGATTTGGGCATCCACACCCTTTGGGAATCAAGTCTTGGCCTTGCTGGCCCTCTACCAGCAAGGGCCCAACCCCACATCCTCCGCTTGGCATCGCCAAGTCACCCCGGGCTTGGGTGAGCGACGAGAGAGCGGCGGCCCAATTCAGCCCATTTGAATGCGATTGTGCTTGCTTGCCTTAAGTCCTTGGTTGTGTCACATCAATACCCTTTCAGCCGTTCACGGTCTGCTTCCCTAATACCTCTACTACCACTACACTTATACGTAACAACAATATTTTCTTATGCCACAAAAAAAAACAACAAACAAAAAAAAACACAGAAAAACAAAAAAAAAACAACAACAAAACAACAAAACAAAAAAAGAAGAAAGAAGAGAATGCTTGATTGCCCTGTTTGCATGGTTGCTTAATATAGAATAATACACCTCCTTGGAATTTTCTAGGACCGTGTTTCCTTGCTAAATAATACCGCCCGATTCCGGATGCACGGGCGTCAGGGCACGCGCTCGAAGGGAGCCCTATTATGGCGGGTGCACAAGTCAAGGGGAAGAGTCATGGCTGAATCGCTAAGCCCAACTCACAAAATAAACCCGAGACAACACTCGCACACTTAGCACGTAGCGTGTTCAATAGCTTTTAACTATAGGGATTACCCGAATTTCTTCTTAGCACTCTACGGATGCTTGAATTCCTGCACTCGCGTGAAAGGTAATCGTGAGGAAAAAGCTACCTACCCCCACTGTAAAAAAAAAACAAAAAAAAGAGAAAAAAAGAGAGAAAAAAAAGAAAAGAGAGTGAAAAGCGGAGCCGAGTAGCCGGGAATCCCCACTGAAACAAATGAGGAGACTCGCGCGAAATGGTGAAGCGAATCACAATAAGGACGAATCTTAGTAGCCGGGAATCCCCATTGAGACACATGAGGAGACTCACGCCGAACGGTGAAATCCGCTACCAAAATAAACAGATGGGGGCTGTGTGAAGCTATCGAAAGTCGAAAGCCTGGAACTAATGTGTATGCACTAGAGTGATCCTCGAATGTCACCAGGAAAGCCTGCATATCCCTATGGTTAGAGCTCTTTGTTCACACATTTGCACTGCCATGCCACATAGAATTGCCTCGGGTGAAATGCGTGAATTTAGGCTATGCATGTAAGACATGCGATATCCTCTTGACGGGTGCACCACCCCCCAATTGTGCATCGTGGCCCGCACCGTGTCTACGAATTTTGGGCGATGTCCCTATCCTATCCCCTATAGAGGGAGCTGCCTTACTTATATTTATGTTATGTCTGCTGATGAATGCTTGCATGCTTGAATGAAAATTTTATAATATAAAAAAAATATAATAATAATAAATAATAAAAATATGTGTATACAATAAACTCAATTTTAGCTAGCGAAGCCTACTTTCCCAGCGCTGGCTCGTAGAGCCCAATCTTGGCCTCCATGGCCTACCTCTTGCCCTCGCGGTTCGTTAATCTCCCAACTCCGGCTTCTATACTCTGCTTCCCCGATTTGTGCGTTCACATCTTGCACCCCAATTTTGGCTCTTGTAGCCTGCTTCCCTGATTTGGCTTCCATAGCCTGCTCCCCATAATTCCGGCCCTTGCAGCCTGCTTCCCAACTTTGGCTCTTGCAGCCTGCTTCCCTTTGGCTTTTATAGCCTGCTTCCCCAATCCGGCCTCCACGGCCCGCTTCTCATAACCTTGGCTCGTGTAGCCTGCTTACCTTCGGCCTTTGCGGCCTGCTTCCCAATTTGGCTCCCGCAGCCCGCTTCCCATAATTTCGACTCTCGCAGCCCATTTCCCGATATCTTTGGCCCTTACAGCCCGCTTCCCAGAGCTCGGCTCTCGTAGCCTGCTCCCCAGAATTTGGCCTTCACGGCCCGCTTCCCATAATTTTGGCTCTTGCAGCCCGCTGCCCAATACCCTTGGCTTTTATGGCCTACCTCCCCGATTCGGCTTCCATAGCCTGCTTCCCAACTTTGGCTCTTGTAGCCTGCTTACCTCGGCCCCCATGGCCCGCTTTCCCAATTTTGGCTCTGGCAGCCTGCCCGCTCCCCAATTTAGGCTTTTGTAGCCCGCTTTCCCGATTCATGGACACTAAATAAATTCTCACCCCATGTTTACGTGCAGGGGAATATAGAAGGGGAGAAAAGAGAAGAGAAGGTGAAAAGAAGAAGAGAGGAAAAAGAAACACTCTTGAAGTGCTCCAACGGCATAGTAGCATGCAAGGCCTCCAGCGGCACACTACTAAGTGCCCTCAGCGGCACACCCATTGTGAAGCCTCCAGCGGCACGCCCTTCTGCCGCTCCAATGGCACACTCCCGGCGCCCCAGCGGCACACCGATGACATGCCCCATCCGGTACTCTCCCACGCGCCCCTGGCGGCACACCTTCGGAGTGCCTTACACGGCACACCTTCCTGTGCTCTCTCCCGGCATCCACAAGAAGTGCTCCAACGGCGCGCCCTTCAAGTGTCCCGGCGGCACGCTCTAGCCAGCCCTTCAGCGGCGCCCCGCCCCCCTTATACGGCAAAAACAAAGAAGAGAAAAAAAAGGGGAAAGGAAAAAGTGAAAAGATGGTAAAAGAGGAAGAGAATAAAAAAGGAAGGGAAGGAGGGGATTTCGACAAAAAAAAAGAAAAAAAAAGAGAGAGAAGAAAATAAAAATGGAGAGGAAGAGGAAACGGAAAAGAGAGAGACAGAAAGAGAAAGAAGGGAAAATGATAATAATAATAATAATATATATATATATATGTATATACATATGTCCCCCATATGCACGCCCCTACATATCGACGGACATCCGCACGGGCAAAGACGGATCCACCCCTGCGTTGGCGTCAGTTCCTTGCCAACAAATAAGTCCTTTTTCGGCGCAAGGCTTCGTGCCCTAGCCACCCGCTCTCACACAATATTGCCATTACAGACCTTACGTCCGAATCGACAAAAAAAAAAACCCCGTTGCGTTGGCATTATCTTCTTGCCAACGAATGAACATTATCTTTCGGCGCAAGGCTTCGTGCCCTAGCCACCTTCTCTCATGCAAAATCGTCGTCACGGGCCTTACGCCCGGATCGGCAGAACCTCCATCCTTGCGCTGGCATTCGTCCCTTGCCAGTGAATAAACCCCTTTCCGGCGCAAGGCTCCGTGCCCTAGCCACCAACTCCATACAATATTGCCATTACGGACCCTACGTCCGAATCGGCACGAATTCTCCTATTGTGCTGGCATTTTCTTCTTGCCAACGAATGAGCCTTACCTTCCGGCGCAAGGCTTCATGCCCTAGACGACGCTTGCGTGTCACTCGCTCGTCAAAAAAAAGAAAAGAAAATAAAGTGGGGTTAAAAATAGAGGTGCCCCGCCAGACTTGCCCCTGCAAGGGGACAAGGGCAAAAATGGCAACAACCCAGCTGTGGCGAAAACCCGAAGGGGCGCTGCAGGCAAAATCGAGTACCCCGCCATGTGAAAACCCGAGAGGGCGCGTGGGCAAAAGCAAGAGGGGGCCGGTGCCAGTGAAAACCCGAAAGCGCGCTTGTACCGATAATGTGGTTCAAAAAAAAGGAGAAAAGAAAAGAGACAAAGAGACAAATAGACTACGTCAGCCCCCGGCACCCTGTCGGCACTGACGAAGAGACAAAGAGACCAACAAAGCAGGTCAGCTCCCGACACCCTATCGGCACTGACGAAGAGACAAAGAGACCAACAAACCAGGTCAGCTCCCGACACCCTGTCGGCACTGGCGAAGAGACAAAGAGATCAACAAACCAGGTCAGCTCCCGACACCCTGTCGGCACTCACGAAGAGACAAAGAGATCAGCAAACTTGGTCAGCTCCCGACACCCTGTCGGCACTGGCGAAGAGACAAAGAGACCAACAAACCAGGTCAGCTCCCGACACCCTGCCGGCACTGACAAAGAGACAAAGAGACCAACAAACCAGGTCAGCTCCCAGCACCTTGTCAGCACCGGCGAAGAGACAAAGAGATCAACAAACCAGGTCAGCTCCCGACACCCTATCGGCACTGACAAGGAGACAAAGAGACCAACAAACCAGGTCAGCTCTCGACACCCTGTCGGCACTAGCGAATAGATAAAGAGACCAACAAACCAGGTCAGCTCCCGACACCCTGTCGGCACTGGCGAAGAGACAAAGAGATCAACAAACCAGGTCAGCTCCCGACACCCCGTCGGCACTGACAAAGAGACAAAGAGACCAACAAACTAGGTCAGCTCTTGGCACCCTATCGGCACTAACGAGGAGACAAAGAGACCAACAAACCAAGTCAGCTCCCGACACCCTGTCGGCACTGACGAAGAGACAAAGAGACCAACAAACCAGGTCAGCTCCCGGCACCTTGTCGACACCGGCGAAGAGACAAAGAGATCAACAAACCAGGTCAGCTCCCAACACCCTGTCGGCACTGACGAAGAGACAAAGAGACCAATAAACCAGGTCAGCTACCGACACCCTGTCGGCACTGGCGAAGAGACAAAGAGACCAACAAACCAGGTCAACTCCCGACACCCTGTCGGCACTGGTGAAGAGACAAAGAGATCAACAAACCAGGTCAGCTCCCGACACCCCGTCGGCACTGACGAAGAGACAAAGAGACCAACAAACCAGGTCAGCTCCCGGCACCCTGTCGGCACTGACGAGGAGACAAAGAGACCAACAAACCAGGTCAGCTCCCGACACCGTGTCGGCACTAACGAAGAGACAAAGAGACCAACAAACCAGGTCAGCTCCCGGCACCTTGTCGGCACTGGCGAAGAGACAAAGAGATCAACAAACCAGGTCAGCTCCCGACACCTTGTCGACACTGACGAAGAGACAAAGAGACCAACAAACCAGGTCAGCTCCCGACACCCTGTCGGCACTGGCGAAGAGACAAAGAGATCAACAAACCAGGTCAGCTCCCGACACCCCGTCGGCACTGACAAAGAGACAAAGAGACCAACAAACTAGGTCAGCTCCCGACACCCTGTCGGCACTGACGAAGAGACAAAGAGACCAATAAACCAGGTCAACTCCCGGCACCTTGTCGGCACTGGCGAAGAGACAAAGAGATCAACAAACCAGGTCAGCTCCCGACACCCTGTCGGCACTGGCGAAGAGATAAAGAGATCAAGAAACCATGACAGCTCCCGACACCCCGTCGGCACTGACGAAGAGACAAACAGACCAGCATACCATGTCAGCCCCCGACGCCCTGTCGGCACGGATGAAAAAGAGAAGAAGAGACCAACATGCTATGGCAGCTCCCGACGCCCTATCGGCACTGATGCAAAAGAGAAGAAGAGACCAACACGTTACGGCGGCTCCCGATGCCCTGTCGGCGCTGATGAAGAGGAGAAGAGACAAGCATGCTACGTCAGCTCCCGACACCCCGTCGGTGCCAATGAAGAGAAAAGAGACCAGTACACCCGCGGGCACCGCTCGGCTCATCCTTCGCCTGCGCTACCCGTGGGTGGGGGGCATTTGTGAACACCAAAAATTGCACGCACAGATATCCAGCTCAGCCCAGCATTAACAACGGCACCGAGTGAAGAAGCCCCGGAGGGACTGGTCATTCGGACTCCCCAAATATGCACACTACCGTGAAGCCATCTCCGGAGTCACAACAGTGAAGAGAAATCAACCACCAAGAGCCCCCACAATCCATGGGCCTTGAAGAAAATTAAATGGGCCACAACTCATGCTCACAACGGGTGCAGAACTGCCCATTTTAGCCCTTCAGCGGCACAGCCTTTTGGCCCTTCAGCGGTACACCCCTGGGCCTTCTGCGGCACAGCCTTTTGGCCCTTCAGCGGTACACCCCTGGGCCTTCAGCGGCACGCCGTTGTGCCCTTTCAACGGCACACCCTGCAAGCCTTCAACGGCACACTATTTCCAGCCTTCAACGGCACACTATTTCAAGCCTTCAACGGCACACTATTTCAGGCCTTCAACGGCACACTATTTCTGGCCTTCAGCGGCACGCCCATTTGGGGCTTCAGCGGCACGCCCCTTTGGGGCTTCAGCGGCACGCCTTTTTGGCCCTCCTGCGGCACACTTATTGAGCCCGCCAGCGGCACAGCGTGAAGACATTTCAACGCCCGAACGACGTGACGCCCATGCCCTACGTATCCTTGGCGTGCAGTGAGTTGTCCGAGGTGTCAACCAGAGGTTGGGCCACGCAGGCTACTCCCCTGACGTCTAGAACGGGGGAAGTCAAACCCCATCATGACCAGCCGCTTCCCGCCTCCGACTGCCGTGCTCGAGGGCTCCCGCTGCTGGGAGTATAAAACCACTCCCATTCCGGCGAAGAGAAGGAGGACAGACGGAGAAGAGACCCAGAGGCAGAGACGAATAGAGGGGGTTGCATACGATAAGAAGAAGAAGAGAGAAGAAAAGGGAGAGGGCTCCAGCGTGGAGTCTTCCGACAGCCACCAGGCAACGAGAAGAGAGTAAGAGAGAGAGAGGGCTTGATGTAGTAGGGGAAGGTGGGGGGAAGAGCAGTGGACAATCATCCCTGCTTCGATCCCCAACACCTCCTCCTCTTTTGTTTCTCTGTTTTCCCCCTCTCTATTCCTTTGTTCTTAGGTTTTCTTTCTTGCCTATAGCCTTAGCTCGGGCATGTTTTGTTATGTATACGGGGTCCTACGGCCCTTTATTTCCCATGAATGAAGATCTCCCCCCCTCAGTGGGTTTTCTCTTTGTCTCATTGTTTTGGGCCACAGTGCGTTTGATCATTTTTCCCTTCGCTTTCCGATGTTTGCGTTCATCCCTCACGCTGACGGTTTCCTCCGGATGTGGCACCATCTTGAAAGGTTTGAGGTCATGAACCTTCTCCTGTGAAGCCCAGTACCAGTACCCTCACCTGTGCCTGCCCCTTTGCACCTTTTTCCCTTTTGCCGGAAGTCCCTGTGGGTTTGATCAGTCTAACACCCCTCCCCGCTAGCATACCAACCCTCTTTTGGAGTCCTGCCCGGTGCACCTGCACCTTCCCCCAGCGGCACACCCTTCCGGCACCTTGGCCGACACACCCATAGTGCCCCCCCCAGTGGTACACCTCCCCTTGGTGCCCCAGCGGCACACCTGGCCTCTCCCTAGCCCGGTACACCCCTCAAGCACCCTGTGCTTGTCCTTGGCCGGTACGCCTTGACTAACCCCCAGCCCACCCTGTCCAGTCTTAGAGGTCTTCGGCTCGTTGTTTTCCACGTGTTTTCCGAGGTTTTATCAAGGTGTTGCCGCCCTCGGGTGCCCACCTCCAGTTGTCGGGTTCCGCCACTCCATGTGGGTGCGTCCCCTTATCTCCGTTACGCTCGGGTCAAGGGGAGATGCTGCCGAATTTTTGTTAGAAAATAACAACACACAAAAAATGGGCAAAAGGATGCAACAAACGAATGGGATAAGAAATACATATCAAAAGACAACAAAACCATCAAACAAATAGAACAACAACAGATTGCAAGAAAAAGGAGGAAAGATTTGTATAAAACTACGCAAAACTCAAAGAAAAGAAGAAAAGAAAAGCCTTTAAAAAAAGTAACAGAGGAGTGGACCTTCATCGGTACGTCTGTTCCAGCCTTCGCCGGTACACCCTATCAGCCCTCCAGCGGCACCCTATCAGCCCTCCAGCGGCACACCCTATCAGCCCTTCAATGGCACACCTTCTTGGCTCCTCACCGGCACACTCCTCCACCGTCTCATTCTTCCCCTCGCCAGTACACCATATCAGCCCTCCAGCGGCACACCCTATCAACCCTTCAACGACACACCTTCTCGGCCCTTCAGCGGCACACTCTTCTCACTCTCCGAAGTGGAACCCAATGTACAGACTTTATGGAACAATGTATAGACTTTGAGTTGGCCAACGTACAGACTTTGGGTTGGCCAATGTACAGACTTTGAACTGCAGCAAAGGGACAATGTATAGACTTTGAGCTACAATGGATAGACTTTGAGCTGCAGCCAATGAATAACGTATAGACTTTGAGTTGGCCAACGTACAGACTTTGGGCTGGTCAATGTACAGACTTTGAACTACAGCCAAGGGACAATGTATAGACTTTGAGCTGAACAATGTATAGACTTTGAGTTGGCCAACGTACAGACTTTGGTCTGGCCAATGTACAGACTTTGAACTGCAGCCAAGGGACAATGTATAGACTTTGAGCTACAATGTATAGACTTTGAGCTGCAGCCAATGAACAATGTATAGACTTTGAGTTGGCCAACGTACAGACTTTGGGCCGGCCAATGTACAGACTTTGAACTGCAGCCAAGGGACAATGTATAGACTTTGAGCTGAACAATGTATAGACTTTGAGTTGGCCAACGTACAGACTTTGGGCTGGCCAATGTGCAGACTTTGAACTGCAGCCAAGGGACAATGTATAGACTTTGAGCTGCAATGTATACAATTTGAACTGTAGCCAATGAACAATGTATAGACTTTGAGTTGGCCAACGTACAGACTTTGGGCCGGCCAATGTACAGACTTTGAACTGCAGCCAAGGGACAATGTATAGACTTTGAGCTGAATAATGTATAGACTTTGAGTTGGCCAACGTACAGACTTTGGGCTGGCCAATGTACAGACTTTGGGCTGGCCAACGTACAGACTTTGAGTTGGCCAATGTATAGACTTTGAGCTGGCCAACGTACAGACTTTGGGCTGGCCAATATACAGACTTTGAACTGCAATGTATAGACTTTGAGCTGGCCAACGTACAGACTTTAGGCTGGCCAATGTATGGACTTTGAGCTGCAGTGTATAGACTTTGAGTTGGTCAATGTATGGACTTTGAGCTGCAATGTACAGACTTTGAACTACAATGTACAGACTTTGAGCTGGCCAACGTACAGACTTTGGCCTGGCCAATGTATAGACTTTGAGCTCCAATGTATTGACTTTGAGCTGCAATGCATAGACTTTGAGCTGTCCAACGTACAGACTTTGGGCTGGCCAATGTGTAGACTTTGAGCTGATGAACCCAGCCAATGTACCGACTTTGAGCTGGCCAACGCATAGACTTCGAGCTGATGAATGTAGCCAATGTAAAGACTTTGAGCTGATGAATGCAGCCGATGTGCAGACTTTGAGCTGAAGAACGTATAGACTTTGTGTGCTGGTTGAATAGACAACGTATAGACTTTGGGCTGATGAATGTACGGACTTTATGTCGCAGCGATCGGCCAATGTGCAGACTTCAGCCCTTCAGCGGCACGCCAGCCTACCCCTTCACCGGCACACTCTCCCAGCCCCTCTCCGGCACGCTCTCCCTGCCTTCGCCGGTACACCCCTTTTTGCCCCCAACATCCCACTTTTCCTTCCAAAATAAATATATATAAACATATATAAATATGTCATGATAATGATAATGATAATAATGATAATAAATTAATAAAAATTATGATAAATAAATAAACATGAATATATATATGAGAAATAAACAACAAAATGTGAAATAATAATAATAATAGTAAAAAAGGAAAGGAAAAATATAATAATAATAATAATAAACAAAATGGAGAAATCATCCAGAATAAATACATAAAAGGGAAATAAGCAATAATATATATATATGCACATAATTTAAAGCCCAGATAAAGAAAATGGTAAAATCTATGTTACAGCCCCGTCTCTCCCGTGACCCGATGCTGAAGGAACAACAATGCCGCCCTTCCAGGTTGGGCCTGAGTCTTGGGAATTATCCCGACATGACCAGGCCCCGACCTAGTCTTGGGCCGACATTCCAATCAGACCGGACTCGTTCCTCAGGCCGGATCCCCTCCGAGCCACTACTAAAATTGCCGCACGTTCGGCAAACATTTGAACGGGTTCGCCTCGGTTTTCGCCGCGTTTCTATCATGGACCTGTGTCTGAACATGAAAAGACCCGTGAGCAACCAACATGGCCGACAGCTCCTACCCCGACGTGGTCATGACCCAACATTGCTCTAGGCCGATAGCTCGTCAAATCGGATTCACCCTATCGGGATTCGTTCCCGTCCTTTTATTGAAATTGCCGTAAACTCGACATACACTTGTAGGGGGTTGTTCCTATCCACGTCGCACCTTCAATATGGACCCTTGTCCGAATATCAAGTGGTCCGCAAGTGACTGACATGAATCTGAATAGAACGAGATGGCTCCTGTCATCCCTGGACCCTATATATGGGAATATCAATAAGGCCTTTGTGGGCTGTGCTTGGACCTCGGGTCCGTCCCGATTATGGTCATTGTCTGACCCACGCCCTCCGCCTATAGCTCGCTTCCTTCGAACATGTTTTGGTTTTGGAATCTAGTCACGGGACTCTTCCCCGTTGCCCTCCGGCACTGGGAACATTAATGATGCCCACGCAAGCCCCGTTTGGACCGCGGGAGGCGCCCCCGGTATGGTCCCGACTCGATCTCGCACCGGGCCAATAAATTCGCTAGTTTCCTGCTACACTAATCGAGATTTAACCGAATATTTTCAGTGTCTCGGAATAATGTATTTGCCGTATCACAGCATACATATGTTCCAGGTCCTCCTGCGATGATTATGATACTCTCAAGCCGGACACCCGTCTGAATATTAAACGGTCTCCCGAATGACCGACACGTTTCGAACGTCCGCTTCCCTAGACACAGGGCCTTTCAGCCGATTCAAGGGATATTCCCTCGTTGCCCCTTGGCACCGAAAATATTAATGATGCTCATGAAAGTCTTGTTTCGACCGTGGGGGGCCCACCGTAGTATGGTCGCAGCTTGCTCTTGCACCGGGCCAACAGATTTACTAGTTTTTGACCACTCCAGCCGAGGCTCAGCTGAACGTTTTCCGCTCTTCCGAACAATAAATTTGCCGTACCTCGGCATACATGCGTTCCGGTTTTCCAGCGACAACCATGATTTTCTCGAGCCGGACATTCGTCCAAACATTAAATGGTCAGTACACGACCGACATGATCGCGAATGTTTTCTTCTTACCCTCATACGGGGGTTTCGATACTTCCTAATAGACCTTTCATGCAATTAATTTCTTGGCCATGAGGCCCTGAGTCTCGGCGATTAATCAAGGGTGTTTTCTGATATTTGGGATGTAAATGACGCCGTGACCTTTATGGCGCGACGGGATTTGGTCCCGACACGAACTACACAATCGTCTGACGAAGTCAGATCGAGCGCACCACGGGCTCTTCAGGGCCCGAATAAATTGTCACTTCGGTGACTGGCACGCCCACACACTTAATAGATGAACCACCTGAACAAGCGAATTTTAGTGCGTCCACACCCAGTAAACGACTGTTACATCGCTTGTTATGTTAACCCAAGGTTTGACCAAGGGTTGATATTTCAATGATTCTAGACAAACCTTGATGATCTAGAACTTATCATATTACTTAAGAAACTTAATATAATGAATGAAAGATAAAAGAATGTACCGTTATGCTGTCGAATTATTTCTATGAGCATAACCTTGTTTAAGTCGTTTTCTTGACTCATGCATTCTTATGTTGAAGCATTCATTCATTGATTATAGTTATCATGAAATTATTGGAATTGCTACATTCTTGGCCATACTTTACTGTTACATGCGTGGAAGTAGCTTAATTTATACCTGAAGATGCGATCGAGCACTGATTGTGTTCAAGGGCTCTATGCTAGTCCCCTCGGCTGATTGCCGGAAACATACTATTTTATAAACCATGGGGTATGATGCTACTGGCGTCGCATTGCGCTGGGAGTACTATTTCTATAAATAAGTGAAGATCCACGATACGACACGACATGACATTCTTGCTTGATATTCCACAGAAATTCACGAAGCACTTGCTCATAAGCATAAGATGCTAAAGTGATGAATATGTGGCTTGCTAGTACATTCTCGATATATTCTTGCTCGTAAAAGGTCAAATATCATGTTCATGTTATATTCTTGCTAGTTCATTCTTGATCATTCTATCTTATCTTGTTACTTTGGTTTGATCGCATGATTGATTCGCATTCACATGATTTTACCTTATTCTTTAGAGCTAAAATGTTAACTACTTTAATAGTGCATTTATGTTGATGCGAAGATACCTACTGGGCAAGTGTACTCATTACCTATTTCCAATGTTTTACAGGAGGTGGAAGTAGTTCGGATTCGGATTCAGGCTATACTAGTAGCGGGTCCGGAAGTGAGTGAAAGTCTTGTAAAGCTACGAGTGAAGACTTAGGAAGTTTATCATGTTTAGATTGAGTCAATGTAATTTTCCTATTTCTTGAGTCTAGTAGAAGGAAAAGATGATGAAAAGTGGTTGTATTATGAATATTGATCATTTATGAAATAAAGTTGAAGTTTGATTAAATCACGTGCAATTACATTTATGTGTGTGATTGTCTTGCGCTCTGATTGTTCTTGCTTGCAAGAGGCTTACCATGCCGGCTGTTCGCACTCCCCGAGCGAGTCTTCTGCTGTAAATAAGGCTCGGGGCGTGACAGTTAAGTTGGTATTAGAGCCTAAGTCTCAGGACTTAGGGAAAATAATCATGTCATAGGATAAGTCCAAGGGTTAAGGACCCCCACCTATGAACCAAGGAAGAAATTTTCATGCCCATGTGAGAATTGGGTAGAGCCAGGATGAGATAGTTATTAGCTTTAAGATTGATTTTCTTTCAGTCTCACGAGAAATAACAAGCTGTTATATTTCTCTCAGGTACCTTATTATTCTTATCATGGCTCATCGTGTAGACTGGAATGGCATGCAACAAACCGTAGCCGGCCTTACGCAGGCATTGCAAACCATGGCCCTGGCAGGGGCAGGAGCACGGGCTGGCGACCTTCATCGCAATTTTCGGAGTCTAAATCCTCCGCGTTTCTATGGATCTTCCAATCCAGACGAAGCAGAAAATTGGATCGATGAAATGAATCGTATCTTTGATGTCATTCAATGCACTAATCAGGAGAAGGTCTGTCTAGCAACATTCCAATTAAATAAGGATGCCCGTACTTGGTGGAAATTGGTCCCGGCACCTCCGGCCGATGCACCTCACACGTGGGATGGTTTTCTCACTTTATTTCGTGCCAAGTATTTCTCCGAACATGTGAAGGAAAGGAAGGCCATGGAGTTTGCCTCCCTTCGTCAAGGGATGATGTCAGTAGTAGAGTATGAGCTGCAGTTTTCAAGACTAGCACCATATGCACCACACCTTATTAGCACAGAATTATTAAAAGCAAATCGATTTATGGACGTGTTACGGCCCGGGTTCATTCAGCAACTTGGGACACAAAATATCCGCACTTACGTAGAGATGGTTCAGAGGGCATATCTATGCGAGAGGACCTTAGAGAAGGTTGAAAAGTTGAAAGGAAAGGGAGAGTAATCCAGCCGGCGCTCAGATCGGCATTATAAGAAGGAGAAGTTTAGCATCACGGAACCCTACAAAAGCCGTGATAACAAGAAAAGATCAAGGAGCGGGAACGGTGGAAGTTCCCAAAAGAATAATAAAAGGGTTAAGGAAGAGAAGGAGCAAGTTGTCACGGCGTGCACTTTTTGCGAGAAATTCGGCCATTCGGCTGAAGAATGCTGGAAGCGCCTCGGTGCTTGTTTGCGTTGTGGAAGTAGGGAGCATCGTGTGCCAGATTGCCCCCTTATGAAAGAGCAATCAGCTAATGGAGGACGCAGGAGGCAGGCTCACCTCAATGCGGTTATAGATGAAGCACCCAGGGATTTAAATGATGGGCTTATGGAAGGTACTCTTCAAATCGGTTCTCGCCCTACATTCGTGCTATTCGATACTGGTGCTTCTCATTCTTTTATCTCCACCACTTTTGCAAAAACCTTACCAATTGCATCAGTTTCATTACCTTCAGATCTTGCTATTACTACACCTTTAGGATCTGGAACTAAGCTTACCAAGTATTATCCTGATTGTGAGGTAGTGGTAGAAGGACACAATCTCCCCGCAAACTTAGTATGCCTTGATATGAAAGGTTATGACGTCATTTTAGGGATAGATTGGCTTGTAGACCATGATGCTTATATCAATTGCCGAAATAGGATAATATCTTTTTGAAAGCCCGGTCTTCCAAGATTTTCTTTTCTTGGCATCAAATACAAAAAGCATCCTACCATTATATCTTCTCCTCACGCTTGTAAGCTTATCTTGCAAGGATGCGAAGCTTTCCTTGCTTCAGTCATTATTACCGAATCTAAGGAGATTGTCCCAGCCAATATTCCTATTGCAAATGAGTTCCCAGACGTGTTCCCATCTGAACTACCTAATTTACCGCCCGAAAGGGAAGTAAACTTTACCATTGAACTCATTCCTAGTGCGGCACCTGTTTCTATAGCCCCTTACAGGATGTCCCCCACAGAACTCAAGGAACTAAAGAAGTAATTACAAGAACTTCTAGACAAGGGTTTCATTAGACCCAGCACATCCCCTTGGGGTGCGCATGTTCTATTTGTCAAGAAGAAAGATGGTTCCCTCAGGCTATGTATCGATTACCGGCGACTGAATCAGCTTACAATTAAGAATAAGTATCCGTTGCCGCGTATTGATGAGCTCTTCGACCAGCTTTCGGGAGTTGAGTACTTCTCTAAGATTGACCTCAGATCTGGTTATCATCAACTTAGAATTAAAGAAGAAGATATTTATAAATTGACTTTTCGAAGTCGTTATGGCCACTATGAATTCGTGGTGATGCCGTTCGGGTTAACTAATGCCCCAGCAGCATTCATGCAACTTATGAACAGTGTCTTCCAGTCATATTTGGACCAGTTCATCGTCGTCTTCATTGATGATATCTTAATATATTCCAAGACAAAAGAAGAACATGAACAACATTTGAAAATAGCCTTACAAACACTTAGAGAACACAAGCTATATGCCAAACTCAATAAGTGTGAATTCTGGCTTAAGGAAGTCTCATTTCTATGCCACATTATTTCAAAAGAAGGTATTGCTGTGGATCCTTCTAAGGTAGAAGCTGTCAGAGATTGGAGTCGGCCAACGACTGTATCTGAAGTAAGAAGCTTTTTGGGTCTAGCCGGTTATTATAGGAGATTCATAAAGGACTTCTCGAAGATCGCGGTTCCTTTAACTAGACTTACAAGAAAAGAAAATCCTTTTGTCTGGTCGAAGGACTGTGAAAAGAGTTTTCAAAGTCTCAAGAATCATCTTACCACAGCCCCTATTTTATCACTACCAATGGAGGGTGGTGGATTTGAAGTGTATACGGATGCGTCTGGAATTGGCTTAGGATGTGTCCTTATGCAAAATAGAAAAGTGATTTGCTATTCTTCAAGACAATTGAAGCGTCACGAAGAAAATTATCATGTACATGATTTAGAATTTGCAGGAGTTATCTTTGCCTTGAAAATTTGGCGCCATTATCTTTATGGAGAAAAGTTTACAATCTACTCAGACCACAAGAGCTTGAAGTATTTATTCTCTCAAAATGAGCTTAATATGAGGCAGAGGAGGTGGTTAGAACATCTCAAGGACTTTGACTTTGCTATTCAATATCATCCTGGCAAGGCAAATGCTATAGCAGATGCACTCAACAGAAAACCAATGGGTATGTTATCAAGTCTCATGATTAGTGCGACTAACCTTATTCCTCAATTTGCTCAGTTGAATTTAGATGTTGATATTAAGGAAGAAGATTGCTTCATAGCTAATATCCAAGCTCAACCTACATTAATAGAGGATTTGGCCAAATTACAAGAGGATGATCCAATTTTACTGGAAATTAAGGCCACTATTGAACAAAGGTCAGATTTTTCTATCTCTAATGATGGAAGATTGCTATTCAAGGGCCGAATGTGTATACCGGATCATGAGCATACAAAGAAATTGATCCTAGAAGAAGCACATAAATCAAAGTACACCATTCATCTAGGAGGTACAAAAATGTATCAGGACCTCAAAGGAAACTTTTGGTGGCCCAATATGAAGAGGGAAATAGCTGACTTCGTGTCTCGTTGTCTAACCTGCCAACAAGTTAAAGCTGAATATTTTAGACCCGCAGATAAATTACATCCCTTAAATATTCCCAAATGGAAATGGGAGAGCATAGGAATGGATTTCATCATGGGATTACCCAAGACAAGAGGTGGACACGATGGCATATGGGTAATCATAGACCGATTGACTAAATCTGCACATTTCATACCAATCAAAAGTCGATGGTCTGTGGATATTCTAGCTGCTTTATACATAAAGGAAATTGTCAAACTCCATGGTGTCCCAGTCACTATTGTATCAGATAGAGATCCTCGATTTACATCACAGTTCTGAAAAGATCTACAACATTCACTAGGGACCAGATTAAATTTTAGCACAGCCTTTCATCCACAAACTGATGGTCAGACAGAAAGAACAAATCAGGTGGTAGAAGACATGCTCAGGGCTTGTATCATTAACTTTGGAGGAAGTTGGCATGATCACTTGCCTCTGGTGGAATTTGTATATAATAACAGCTATCAAGCAAGCATACAAATGGCACCTTTTGAAGCTCTATATGGGAAAAGTTATCGATCTCCAATATGTTGGAATGAGATAGGGGAAAGGCAATTTCTAGGCCCTGACCTTATCAGAGATTCTATAGAAAAAATAAAGCTCATCAAGGAAAGAATGAAGATGGCACAAGATAGGCAGAAATCTTATGCCGACAATCGAAGACGCGACTTGGAGTTTCAAGTAGGAGAACATGTATATCTGAAGGTTTCTCCGGATCGTGATATTCGAAGATTTGGCATTAAAGGAAAGCTAACTCCTAGATTCATTGGCCCGTTTGAAATTCTTGAAAGGGTCGGTGAAGTGGCTTATAGATTAGCTTTACCTCCATAGTTAGCAGGAGTTCATGACGTATTTCACGTCTCTATGCTAAAGAAGTATGTATATGATCCAGATCATATTTTCATATTTGATAATCTGGAGATTCAGAAAGACTTAACATACAAACAAACACCAATAAAGATTTTGGATCGGGAAGTGCGTCAATTAAGGAATAAAGTTATTCCTATGGTCAAGATCCAATGGAAGAAAATATGGCCTTATGAAGCGACATGGGAAACCGAATCAGCTATGAAGAAAAGATTCCCAGAATTGTTTGACTGTAAGTACACTCTCCACAATCCATGTATCGAATTTGGGGATCAAATTCTTCTAAGTGGGGGAGGGTGTAGTGCCCCAGAATTTATTTAAGAATTTTCTAGCATTATTAGCAATAAAATGGACTAATTTAAATTTATTAATCAATATAAGGCCAAATGGTGTTAATCAATTAACCCAACTCACTTAATTAGAGTCCAAAAAGGTTTTAAGACCAGGCCCATTAAGTTTGGCCCCTAATCTAGAAGGTTATTAAGCCTATCCACGAATTTTTAAGGATAAATACTAATTATATAGATAAATATATGGATAGGTAAATAAAAGAGTTTTAATAATTAGAAACTCTAGCTACGACGACTGTAACGGTCTATCGTAAGACCGCCACAGCCGTGTAACGCGGTAGGGTTCGACCGTTACACTCTATGTATTCCGTGAATAGAAGAAGTTGTAAAAAGATTGGAACTTGATGTTCCTATCCACAAGAGACCTAAGTGGAACAATATATAAAGACTCTAAGAACTCTTAGAGATTAGGTTTTGATAGATTAAGGACTCTAAACTCGATCTAATCTTCAAACCCTAGCTAGAACCCTATAAATAGGACCTAGATCTGAACTGCGCGACCCCTACTTTTGCTCGCGTGGAATCAAGGTAAGGAGTCATTATCTCAGGTAAGTTCTTTAGAGGCATTTGTTTACAATACTTTAGACTAACTCCCCTCCAAATTTCACATCTTTAGGTCAAGAGGTCGTGGAGATAGAACCTAAAGAAGTCGCTGGAAATGTCACAGAAGAAGGAAAACTAGGGCAAGATTCTCAACCCAATTTAGAAGATACAGCCTAAGTTAAGAGGTAGGTTATCTCATGAACGGCAAAAACAACCTAATAGGACTAATAGGCCTCTGATTCAATTGATTTTCATGCATTAAAGACCATTGATTTCATGTTTTACTAGTTATTATACATGTCATGCATCTCTTAGCCCTAATAGGGAAATTAAAACATGTTGTCCATCTATTCATGATAACCTATGCATGTAGATAGCCTATACCTCATCATCATGCCTAGTATAGACATGATGATTGATTATAGACATGAGGTGAGTTGATCTCCTTGTGTTTCACATGGTTTTTGTCAGCAGATACTGTAACGCATCAGCGTAGGACCGTCACACTCATGTAACGGCCCTACGACAGACCGTCATACACTCTGTGGTATTTAAATTTCACTGTTAACTCTGACGCATCTGTCCAGACGCGTTACGTTCATATAACGGCTGTTCTCTGGCCGTCACAATCACTGTGATGCCCCACTTCTAGACCGTCAGAGCCCGTGTTCTATCAGCCCTAAGACAGAATATAACTTGCCAATATTATTTATTATTAAGCCTAGTTAACTAAGTTTTAACCTGATCATATGATTTATTTTGCTTGTTCATGATAGGTATTGCATAATTTGGTGTCTCATTGTTATTTTAAGTAATGTTAGTTTAATAAGCCCACGTCTATAGTTTTACATTATAAAGCATGACTCTTTTAAAAACATTGTATTGACGGAGTTTCACCATGATTTTCACATTGATTATACATATCTCTCTCTGTCAATAGAGTCAGTTCTATAAGTACATGGCACATATTCCGGTATGTTGCCATTAGTTCACACTTTGCACTATAGGAACACAATCTTGGACATGAGGACCTCTCTATTGGATATTCCTTCCAATGGACTATGAAACCATAGTTTCAAGGCCTCTGTAATTCTCCGCGAGCCTGGGATTCTCACTAGGACACCGAGTTGGTTGTACAATCAAAGCCCAATAACTAGAACACACGATCGTTGTTTTCTGGATCTTTTAATGTAACGGCCTTACATTGGACCGTCAGGCTCACGTAACGGCCCAATGCCCGACCGTCACATTCCTCTGAGTCTAATTGCATCTTTCTGGACTCGGATCACTGTAACGGCCCATTACTGGCGCGTCACATTATGTAACGGCCCAGTAAACGACCGTTACATCGCTTGTTATGTTAACCCAAGGTTTGACCAAGGGTTGATATTTCAATGATTCTAGACAAACCTTGATGATCTAGAACTTATCATATTACTTAAGAAACTTAATATAATGAATGAAAGATAAAAGAATGTACCATTATGCTGTCGAATTATTTCTATGAGCATAACCTTATTTAAGTCATTTTCTTGACTCATGCATTCTTATGTTGAAGCATTCATTCATTGATTATAGTTATCATGAAATTATTGGAATTGCTACATTCTTAGCCATACTTTACTGTTACATGCGTGGAAGTAGCTTAATTTATACCTGAAGATGCGATCGAGCACTGATTGTGTTCAATGGCTCTATGCTAGTCCCCTCGGCTGATTGCCGGAAACATACTATTTTATAAACCATGGGGTATGATGCTACTGGCGTCGCATTGCGCTGGGAGTACTATTTCTATAAACAAGTGAAGATCCACGATACGACACGACATGACATTCTTGGTTGATATTCCACAGAAATTCACGAAGCACTTGCTCATAAGCATAAGATGCTAAAGTGATGAATATGTGGCTTGCTAGTACATTCTCGATATATTCTTGCTCGTAAAAGGCCAAATATCATGTTCATGTTATATTCTTGCTAGTTCATTCTTGATCATTCTATCTTATCTTGTTACTTTGGTTTGATCGCATGATTGATTCGCATTTGCATGATTTTACCTTATTCTTTAGAGCTAAAATGTTAACTACTTTAATAGTGCATTTATGTTGATGCGAAGATACCTACTGGGCAAGTGTGCTCATTACCTATTTCCAATGTTTTACAGGAGGTGGAAGTAGTTTGGATTCGGATTCAGGCTATACTAGTAGCGGGTCCGGAAGTGAGTGAAAGTCTTATAAAGCTACGAGTGAAGACTTAGGAAGTTTATCATGTTTAGATTGAGTCAATGTAATTTTCCTATTTCTTGAGTCTAGTAGAAGGAAAAGATGATGAAAAGTGGTTGTATTATGAATATTGATCATTTATGAAATAAAGTTGAAGTTTGATTAAATCCTGTGCAATTACATTTATGTGTGTGATTGTATTACGCTCTGATTGTTCTTGCTTGCAAGAGGCTTACCATGCTGGCTGTTCGCGCTCCCCGAGCGAGTCTTCCGCTGTAAATAAAGCAGGAAATAAACAGGTGTTGAAGAGGTGAAGGAGAAACTATGGGGCATAAAGCAGGGAATAAAGCAGGAAAATGAAGCCGTCGTCCTCCGCGTGCTGAGCCTTTGATGTTCACCCCGCTTGGAAGAAGACGTCGTGGAAGAGGTGAAGGAGAAACATTGTTGTCACTCCGTCGTGGGGAAGGGGTTGTGGAGGAAGAAGAGATCCTACCTAAACTTTAAACAGAAAGAACTACAAAAAATAGAAAACACCAACTAGCTCTCAGTTCTCAAAAGAAAGAAAATAGTAAAATAGTAAGCTAAACTCCCCAAAACCAAAAATTGCTCACGCGTTCCCTAGGCTCTTGCTTAAATAGACAAGAAGACATAGCCAGCTCTACCCGCCTTAAAACCCTCATTAACAACCCTAACACACAACTAACAACGCCCAACCATAAGCCATCCGCTCTGCTCGGTTTCAGCCAATAACCAACAGTATAGGCCTCAGCCTTCTGAAGCCAACACACCGCAAGAGCTTTTACGTGTGCTCCACAGAAAATGCAAAGCACGCCTTCGATTTTCCTTATTGCACCCATGCCTACGCTCATGCATGCTTCTTCACTCATGCAAAGATATGGAATAAGCCTCCCGCTATCCCCACGAAGCATTAAATGTCAGCCCATTTCTCCTTCTCAAAACCAAATACCAACCATTTCTCCTATTCACGTTCAAGCCGTGCGCCCATGCAACTTTATGTGCCTTCTAGCTTATTTCCATCGCCTGCATACAAAAACACCATATGACCAATCATCCAAAAAATTTCTCTAATTCTCACAATTTAATTGGTTGTCTCATGGAAATCAAGATTGCATGTGAGAGTTAACTTACTCATGAAATTTATGCAATTACTCGTGTTTTAGTCTAAAAAGTGATGTGTGTGATGTAAATAAACATATAAAAATGTATGCTTATCAGCCTCTAACACTCGTCAGATTAGTGGTTACCCATGTCGCAATGCTTGCATCTTTCTTGCTGAGTGGGCATGAATACCATCTGCTTGTTGCCCTCCTTCGGCTTCTTCCGATCATTCAAGAATTCTCGACCTACACCTGGCCTCTTCTTTCCAGCAGTGGGTTTAAAACTCCCGGAGCCACTAGCTTGCTCCTTCTTTACGGTCTTTCCTCTAATTCCATCAGCGAAGGACAACCCGTCCTCTAATAACTGAGCCTTCTTGACCATCTCCGAATATATTTGAATATCCAACATAGATAAGTGGGGAATAAATCATGGCCTTACGCCATTCATAAACCTCTTCACTTTCATTTTCTCTGTACGGACAAGATGAGGGGCATATCGTGCTAACCTAGTAAACTGAGCTTCATATTCTGCTACACTAAGGTTCCACTGCATTAATGTTGCAAACTCGGCAGCCTTCTTCTCTCGAACTCTCTCGAAAAAATACTTGTCATTGAAGAACTCCAAGAATTCATCCCACGATACGGGCTCTTGTTGGCGAGTGGCCTCAATAGACCACCACCTGGCTCTAGCATCCTTCATAAATTGAAATGTCGCCAAGAGGACCTTCTCCTGATCTGTGCATTGCAGTACACAAAAAATTGTTCTAATTCTTTGATCTAGTGTTCGGCTTCATCTGGATCCATCGATCCATGGAACCTAGGGGGATTTAAGCCTCAGAAGCTCCTATATAAATGTTTTGCACCGTGATGCGCCGCTCCTTTTGCCATTTGTTGGAGAGCCTGAGTCATACCTTGTATGGTGTGCTGCATTTCATGCCATTGAGCTCTCTAGGCCGCCATTGGTATCAATAAAGCTTCAAAACAAGAATAAAGTAAGCTATTTTATTTCAAGAACATGTCTATTTAACTTATCAAGCTTGTTTAACTGTTAGCCCTTGGCTCTACCCATTCTTACTAGTGAGGTATAAGATATCGACTTAAGTTATGGGTCCTATTGACTGGGACTTTCTAACCTAGGGTCTTAAATAAATGTAGGCTCTGATACCACAAAGACTGCCATGCCCCAATGCGGAATCTCAGAGCACGATAGTCATAATCATTCATTCAATTAGAATAATAATCAGGAATTCAGAAGGATAGGATACCATAATTCAACCAAAATAAACTTTATTATTAATCATGAAAATATCAAGGGTTACATACACCAACTCCACTTACTAAAACATGACATCTACAAATTCTTCCTCGACACAAAGACTCCAAACTTTCTTATAACTCAATTTCAAGACTCATTACAAAAAGACAGTTCTACTAGACTCTAAGACACACATCTTCTAGGAGGTCACTCATGATCACTCCAATCCCAACCCGTCTAATTGAGGTTCCTCTTCATCGGAACTACAAGAAAAACATTCAAAACACTATGTGGGTGAACGCTCAGTAGGGATCACTCCTCTTTAACTAGGCAAATGTAAGTAATTAACCGTCTTATGCAATATGACTATATGTCATGGTATGAAATCACATGCTAAATCCAGAGACAATAGGAGATACAATATGAAATTATCAATAAGGAAGGAACTTTTAGAAGTACAAGACAATATCACGGAATAACCTATGATAAGGAAATAGATCATTAAAGAATTCCAATAACAAGCTCACATAATATATCAATGGATTGAACATTAAGATGAACATAATATTAGAATTGGCCCAATAATATTGGAGTTCAATAACAATTTACCCCTTTCTGGGTCAAGAATAATATTTCATTCGATTCGATCATTCATTCATTCATTCATTGAAATGTCTATATTCAATCTTGCATTGGGTTTGGTGCAATGCCATCACCACATTTCATCAATATTCCCGCGGTTATTGAATATTTCAGGTGCTTCTCCCAGGACCCGATCGGACCCTATATGCACAAGCATTGGGGTCAATTTGGATCGTAGTCCCATTCATTAATTTCTAGACAATTTCATTCACTCATTAGTGGCCAATGAATTCAAAGAAGTTATATTCCAGTAATATGAAAGAAGTCAAGTAACAATAGGTTATTGCAATATCAAATATCTTTTATAACTTAGATCAAACTCATGAAGAATTTCGATAAGGTCAAGTATTAAGATACAAGACTCTCGATAATACCCTCAATGGGTCAAGAGTAATGAGAAAATATGTCAGGCATGATAATCCTCGGACTTAGGGACATGCAGACACTCAATCATTACAAAAAACTCGGTCATCGAAAACCCTGGGTTGAACGCGGTCAGTCAGCATGCCGCCTTCTGATGAACGTGGCTAGTCTCTAGGCCACGTGAATGATAGACACGTGAGGAAGAATGCGGTTAGATGGGTGGCCACCTTCTCTAATAGAAAGTTGAATGGGGTCCCTATTCATGCCGCGTTCAAGACACTGTTGGCAGAACCCTGTTTTGCCCTTCCAAAGGCCGGTTGAACCCTATCCTACACATTAGGACGTGGATTCCAGTGGTTTTTTGGGGTTTTAGGGTACAACCTGCTTGACAGCTTAGTGGGAATCCCAGGCTGGCGGTGACTTACGGAGGCCTTGATGAAGAAAGTTTCAGTTCGACAGAAGGAATATCTGACAGAGGGTCCTAACTTCACCAAGAATTGTGTTCCTATCATACTACCAGAAACAAGTAACCAATGGTAGGCTATTATCACGAGAGTGATAAAACCTTCAAACAAAATAATATACAATCCATCATTAAACAACGATCTATATCATGTGCAAAGAAAGAGAATCATGCCATGAGATGCATCAATTTCAGGTTTCCTGAACACTTCTGCTCTATTAAGATAACATGAAGATAAAGGAATTTCATGAAATCATGAGGGACATAGTTCATGATCCTAACTTAAGAATTTACTTTCTTTCATGATGGCCTAGATATTTAGTTCATTCAGATGCCATGATTAGTTGAAATAACATGATATTACATTTATACATGTCATAAAACCAACTAGGAAAACCTAGAGTGTCTGAAAAACTCGTTGACAAAATGCAGTCATCACTAGGGACGCGATCAGGTCGCGGTCAGTCTGAAGGCCGCATTCAAGGAAAAACAATTATTTTATTAGAATTTTCACATGGTGTGGACACTAAAAAAAAGGAAGAAAGAAAAGGGAGAAGGCCTAAGCACAAATGGACTGAATTGAGATAGAAGAAAAAATGGGCCTAATGCGAATTGGGCCAAACAATGAAGTGAGCCAAATAAGATAAAAGAAGGGAAAGAGAAGGGGTGTATGCGCAAATGGAGAAGAAGGAAGGGGCAAAGGATAAAAGGAGATGTAATAAAAAAAGTTAAAATAAAAAAAATCATGCAAAACCCCTGTGGCTTTCCCCATCGTGTCTCCCTCTCTCTCTCTCTCTTCTCCCCCAGGCCGTTGACTTCCCTCGCACGAGCATTGAATGCTCGAAGCTCTCTCACGCGTAGCCCCACCTTTCGCGTGGCCAACGGTGCAAGCGCTACCATCTTCGGGCCGACAAGGTCCCCCTAGTTCGCCAACAACGAGTGAGCGGTTGCTCCTTCCCTCGCCCACTCCGCCGGCCAGCCGCACAGGCCCCCCCCTCCTCTTGCTCCGCCGCACGCAACAGTGCCAGCCATCCATCCCGTCGCACTCCCTACAACGTGGCAAAGGCAGCAATGTGCCAACAACAGTAGCAGGAGCAGCAGCATCAGCCCAGAGCAGTAGCAGGGAATTAAAAAAAAAAGAGGAAGAGGGGCTCTGGAGGTCCCCCTTCGAACAGGGGTCTCCCAAGGCCCCTATAAAGCTCACCCCAATGCAAGTGAGAGGACTTCTTCGGTCCAGAAAAAAAGAGGTTGGGGAGTTTGCTAAGGAGTTCTAGCTAAGAGGGCAAAAGAGTGGGAAACAGGGACGGAGATAAGAGAGGTGAGAGAACATTGGCCTCCCCCCCATGCTTTGTATGCTACCTTCTTTTTGTATCTTTGCTCCGATGTAATTGTAGCACTCCTTTCCATATGGAATAGAATAAACTCTCCCTTCGAGGTGATTTTTTTTGTGCTGCAACCAATATGGTGTTCAATTTCTGATGATCACATCTCCTTCCCCTTCCCTCCTTGCTTGCCAACCTACAAATTTTTTTTTAGTGCTGGCTTTCACCGGTGGCCAAGTTCTAGTAGTGGGGAGCTTCTCTTCTCATCTAAAAGATTTGTCAGCTGTGCAATCCCGATGCCAAAGAAGGGTGGAGGGATGAGAAGTAAAGAATTAATTCCTGAATGGGGGTCCTTTATAGCCTTGCTTCTGATTCCTTTTCTTTGGAGAGTAGGAATATAGTCAACTTCGGAAGGAAGGTCCCGGTTCTATGCCTCCTCGTGGATATGTCTCGAGATTCTATGCTCATTCGAGCCCTTGTGGACTATCCCTTGATTTTCTTTCCCTCTCTTTGGGTTTGTCTCCGAAGTTTCTCCGATTACTCATGGATATCTGGGAGCTTGCTTTTTCTTTAGTACGGTGTCTGGATCACTTTCTTTAAAGGGCAAATAATGACAGCCATATGCCTCGGCGATGATTTAAGCCCATGTCTCGGGAATGTGATCGTGGCAACCCACGGGTGTCTAGACTCCCTTGTAGGCTAGCCCGCGGGATTCCCGGCCCCAAATTGGGTAATTCTACGAGTGTTGCCGCCTCTATGTGCACCCTTCTACTTCGAGGCCGCCTCAGATTCTATCCAAGGGTGCGTACCTAATTAACCCCCCCCCCCCCCAAGCCTTCGGGACAAGGGGAGATGCTGCTGGATTTTCGCTAGGCAACTTGAGGACTCAAAAGAACACAGACCGAATTGAAGAACAATGACTATTGGTTTGAACCAAAAAAAAAGAAGAAGAAAAAAGAAGAAGCAAATGGGCAGCCGACTGGACGGGAGAGTTCATTGTGATATGAAATTCAACAAAAATGCAATGGCCGGCCCCAACTCTGAAAGCTGCTGAAAATTGGATAATAAAACAAGAAAATGAATGATGAGAATGGAACTTCCTGATTCAAGAACTGAAATCCAGTTTGGATACAAAGAAAATACAATGTTCTATATAAATTCTCTGGATTTGCTAAAAAAAACTAGATTGAACAGACCAAGAAGGACTAAATTTTGAACACATAATTTAATCTCCCGGGCTAAAATTGAAAGTTCTACACAACAACCATAAAGCTGTAACTAACCAAATTTTAGAAATATGCTGAAGCGTGGGTGAGCAAGGTAAAAAGTGAAGCAAAGGGCTTGGGACCCAATTTCTCAGATCTGAACAAAAATTTCAATCAAAGTGAGTTCATGCATATTGAACTCCTAGAGAAGAAGAGATAATGAACAACATAATTTTCTGAAACTGCTAAACTCTGAATGAACAGAACAAAAATGAATGATGAACATGAAATTAAGCTTCTTAAGACCAGAACTGAAATCTCTACATAAGAACTTTTTTTTCTTTTCTTTTGCATTGGCATGACATCTGCTATATGAGAACCCATCTTATGATTTTTACAAGCATGACAGAAATCCCATTTGCACCTTGTATGCATGAATCAAAAGAAATCCCACCTGCATTTGCATAATTGAAAAAAATGCACTCCTGCACTTCCCATTGGCATAAGGGATCACCAGAAAATTCAAAACTCAAGGTTGTTCTGTCTGGGCAGACCCTGTGTAGCAATCTGCATAGGGGTCGACCCCCATATCCCAGGGGTCGACCCCCCCCCCCTTTTGAGGCCTGCTAGCCCTCCAATTAGCCTTCATGGCCTTGCATATGATTTGATGTATAAAGATGTATTGATGTTTGATTTTGGGATAAATTTCCATGCATTTCCCACTCATGTGTGTCATGTATCCACCAAAAAAAGACTCATCCAGTGATAAAACAAGCCTAGTGGCTGTTGAACATATGGATGAATCTGCACAAAAGAAAAGATGTGTTGTCAGTTATGATTTCCAGAAATCTATCAAGATAAGGATGAGCAACAAAAGAATGAATGAAATAAAAAATGGATAAAAGAAACAAAAGAAAGAATACATGAGAAACTCATCAAAGGGCCTTTTAGTAAACAATTCCATTGTTTTCACACTGAAATCTCCGGTTCAAGTCAGGACAGGTCGACTTGTCCCTTGGACAGGTCAACCTACCCTGTAGGTTTCCCTGCTTCTAGGGAATTCGATTGACCGCCAGCACCAATTCGGTCGACCGAACGCCCTGTAAATAGAAAACCAAAGAAAATGAAAAACCAGCTAGGGGAGAATGCAGTGAATGTCAGTTGACCCAGGGTTTGATAACCCTTGGATCTCCTTGAAACTTAAATAGAGAAGCAAACATGAGCATGATAGAAACAAAGAAAAGTCAAGAAAGTAAAATCTGCATGCATATCCTTTGTGTGAAGGAACTTTCTTGCCCGTTCCACTTAAATAGCATTCATATACATTTTTGCATACATACATTTAGAAATCGCATATTGCATACATGAGTCAAAAAAAGGGGCATCTAGGAGTGTAGAAATGCATTTGCATGTTTGAAAAAGAAAAAGTGATTAAAACTAAGGATGAATGCAACAAAAATGAAATGACCGAACCTTCCCCCCCTTTTGTGAGGCCAGCTTACTCTTCCAGATAAAAAGAAGAGAGGGAGAGTGAATAAAAAAAATAACAAGTGTAGGGAATGATTTCCTTGAACCCAGCTGACAGTCTTCCTACGCACAACATGCATGAGCGGCCAATACTCCTCGAGTGCAAAGCATACTTCAGGCAAAAACAACAGAGATCAGGCTTTTGGTCTAGGGCAAGTCGACTTTGGCTAGCCCCAAGTCAACCTGACCCCTGTCCCAACCCAAAGCCTGCTGACAGGCCTTCTGTGTAGAATCACCTCTTACCCTGTCTGTCTCATAAGCATGTATACATACATGTTTTCATGACTAAGCATTCAAGACGAATACAATTCTATGAACATGAGAATCTTCACATGATGACTCCTCTCATGCCTTCGAGGTCTGCTGGCCCTCCTCATGGTATTCAAAGCATTATATATATTTTGATGCATGTAGTTGTATCATATTTGAATTAAGGGTAAATCCCCATGCATCCTTTATCCTCCAGTGTCATATCTTCACCAAGGGCATTCACGCATTACATGGCGTGATATGTCAACTCTAATGGATGAATGATAAGAAATTATGCTTACTGCTATGAGCTAAGCTGACCTGCCTGGACAGGAAGTTGACTTCCTCACATCCAGTGATAATTCTTGCCTTTTTTGGTCTCATTTGGAACATACATGCATACATTGGCTCACACTAGATTTCCATTGAAATTGCATTTCAGAGTTGAAATCTTTGCATAAGAACATTTTCTTGCATTGGCATGATATTTGACACATAAGAGTATCCATCTCATGATTTCACAACCATGATTGAAATCTTCATTGCATCTGGCATGCATAAATCAAAAGAAACCCCAGTTCGTATTTGCATGATTCAGACACTGTATTCCTGCACTTCCCCTTCGCACCTGCCATGCATGGACCAAAAGGAACCCCATTTGCATTTTGCATGCATGCATTTTCATACTGTGTATTTTTCTTATGTGTAGGGAGAAAAGTAAAAAAAAATGATGAAACCAGAAAAAGAAGTGATGAACCTCCCTAAAAAAAAATCTAAACCTGAACGATGACTGCAAGCTCTAGTGTTATAAAAGGCTGGAATATGTAAGGGCCTTATTTCTGTAAAAAAAAAATGACAAAAGCCCAAATCAGTCCAACAGACCCGCTGGTGGGAAGCTGGGCTTCTGCCTTGGGGTGGGTCAACCTGGGCTACAGCCAAGTCGACCTATCCCCCACACAGCAGCAGGGCCTGTCGGCATGTAATAAAAGGAAAAAAAGAGGACATGAAAAATGCGTGAATGATCTTCACCACGGGACTTCAGCCATCAACCACACTTCATGCATATTGTATTTGAAGCCCTACAAAGTTGGGAAGAAAGAAAGCCAAACACAATGAACAAGTGGAACCAAAAAAAAAATGGGTTTTGAAGGTCCTTGCAGAAGGGGGTCGACCCCTTCTGTGGGGCGTTCTATTTGGGGGGGCCCTGTGTGTAGGGCCCTTTCTCCTTTTTTAGGCCGGCCAACCATATATATATATATATATATATATATATATATATATATATATATATATATATATATATATATATATATAACAAAACAAAACACAAAAAAAACAAATGACAAAAAGGGGAAAGCCACAAATACATCCATGATGGCCAAAAAAAAATCGAATGATTGCCCTTATCATTAAAAAGGGGGGTAATAATTTTTCACCAAGTCACCCCTTGAGAAACCACACACTGCATACACGTCATGAACCTATCCGGGCCTCGGGCAGGTTTGCTCTCTCCTCTGTTGCACGATGCACACGTTGCATTTGCATCCTCATGCATCAACCCATGAATTCAAAACCAAAAAAAAACCATGCATTTGCATGCTTGAATGTTCATGGGCCATGGCTCATTCAGTATATCAAATGGTGTACGACGGAAGCCCAGATTACGTCCGGGTGAAGATCCTCACTGTGCGTGAGTAGAGTACTCCTCCACGTACCGAGGGTCATCCCACATGGCGCAAGCACGAGTTCCCACATTCATACACATATTCTTAGAGGGCATACATATGCACGAGTCCTTTTGAACTGGAGTGTGTTCTTCACATACGCTTGATTTTATGAACAAATTCCTAGTGTGAACAAAGCCCAAATGGAATGGATGTTAAGCAAGTCTAAGATCTATCGAGATCTACTATGATGGGACCATAAGAAATAACAAAGAAAAGAAAGAAGCCATCGCCAAAAGGGAGCATTGGACCCTCTGGGCTGTCCCTGCTTGGGTCAGCAAGCTCGGATCTTTTGAATATGATCATTCACCTCAAGAAAAAAAGAGAGAGAAATATACAGATGAAACATAAAAAAAGAACCTTAACGGCATCCAGCTGGGGTTATTCCCCTTTCACCCCACACGAGGGGGGACATCGAATGCGCCCTTGCAAAGGCACGCTTGGCCCTCGGGGATCACCCCATTATGGCCATAGCCCCGCTTTGCACCCCGGCCGATATTCCGCTAATTTTAAACCGTTTAACTGGGATTTAACCGAACATCTCTATTTATTCAAACAATATATTTGCCGTCCCCCGGCATACATATGCTCTAGTCTTACCGCTATGATTGTGATGTTTTCAACCTGGACATTCGTCTGAACATCAAATGGTCGATTCATGACCGATATGACTTTGAATGTCATTCCGCACCCGACTATGGGGGAATTGAATGCTTTTCAATATGCTATTTACTTCTTTCATAAAAATTGATGTTTAGGCCATGAGGCCACTTATCTTGGCGATTAATCAAAGGTTTTCCACTTCGGGACATGTAATTAACGATGTGACCTTTATGGCACGGCGGGTATCCAGTTCCGACCCGATACCCACAGTCGTCTGGTTAGTTAGGCGGAGCGCACCCCGGGTTTTGGACCACTCCAGTCTCGGAACCCGAACAAATGGTCACCTCAATGACTGACACACCCCCAGACTCAATAAATCAATAAATCATGGAGAGGGGAAATCTCACCGCCCGTACGGAGAGGCCAAACGAGGTCTAAACTAGACCGAACAAGGCTCAACTCCTCAAAGTGGTAGCCCCCGAGCCCACCTATTATGAAGCCCAAAAATTCACTCGGTACAAGCCCTTCCTAGGCGGCCTTCGGGTTGGGAAGTCCGAGCATCAGTCGATCAAGAAAGCTCCCCTGGAGCCCCCTATTCTTTGTCTCGACCCAGCACTTATCACTCGGGAGACCACTCCTGAACAAGTGCCATTCGCTCGGGCTCGCTGATAGAAGCTTATTGATTCGGCCATTGCGAATCCCTTAATGGCAAGAAGCTCAAGGGGACAAGGGAGACCAAGAGTCCATGCGCCGTAAGGAGCCCGCATGAAGGACGTAACCCCCCTGGAACTCCTCCGCTCACAGGGATCAATTCGCACAACAGGCCATTATTTAAACAGGACATGCCCTAGTACGAGAAGGTAAGCCTAAGCAAGGCAAGAGCCAGCAACCCTGAGCAGGAACCACTTCACCTTTCGGTGGAGAGGGATCTCGTGCTCCCATTTTCCTCCCAAGTCTTCTCTTCGCACCAGTGCTCTACTACTTGTGCTGACTTAAGCATCGGAGGGTCTCCTTCGGGGATCTATCCCTGGGCACCTATGACTTGTTTCCCTTCTTGCAGTTCTTACTTCAAGGATACGTGGTCATCTTCCTCCCCGCTCAGGAGTAGCGTGAGACGCCCCTCTTCATCTGGCGCCGTCTGTGGGAAATGCACAAAGAGCCATCATGGTTCGAAGAAGTTCTAGCAGGAAGACTGCCGGTGACATGGGAAAAGCTCTAATAACGGAGGAAGGCGCACCTTTCCTCCCCATAGAGGATTCCCCGTCTGACAACCAAGCCAACGAGCTACCTCCATCGGTGGCGAGGGAACCGCTTCCCGGCGGGAGCCCCGACACCCTCTAAACCCTCAACGCAAAATTGGACGTCCTCATGGATCTCATGAGGGCCCAGGCGGCTAGGGAAGAGAAGACACTGCTCCCCAGGAAAAGCCCCCCACATGGAGATGCCTCCCAAGAAACTATTGGAGGCCATTTCATCCTCCGGGGGCAGCGTCTCATTCGCAACCCGTCAGGAGGACTGTCACACGCCCCTCCCCCGGAGCAAGAAGCCTCCTCAACCCCGAGGAGGGAGAAGATCGGAGCACGCAGACTGTTCCCAGACGCCGAGGCCCCAGAGGAGCATCGGGGCAGCATGCAAGTGTGCCCCCCCAGCCCCTCGGGACTGCAACAACCGGAACTCTCTCTCCGGCTACGAGACTTCGAGAGGCGTTTCACAGAGCAAGAGCACGCTCTCCGCACCTTGCAGAAGACCTTTCCTATGGAGGATGAGGAGCGATCCCCGTTCTCCGACTACATCCTGAAGGCAGAGATATCTCCCAGAATCTCACTTTTGACCTTCAAGTCGTACGATGGCCAGGGAGACCCGGCTGACCATTACGATAGCTTCGACGCCCTGATGGCCTTGCATGGGGCATCCGATGTGATCAAGTGCCGAGCGTTCGTGACCACTCTGGTTCAGGGCACTCAGGCTTGGTTCAAAGCCCTCGCCCCCGGTAGCATCCACAACTTCAAGCAATTCGGGCGAGTATTCAAAGAAAGCTTTGCCGGCAGCGGTCGGCCCCGGTCAGTGGTGGGATTACTAGCCCTCAAACAGGAACAGGAGGAGAAGTTACGGGCTTATATCAACCAATTCAAATCAGAAGCCCTACGCATCCCCCGCCTGGATGTGGCCTTTGCCATCACCGCCTTGACCGGGGATACCCGTGACGAGAACCTACGGCGCGAGCTAGTGCTTCATCCCCCTACCTCCCTCGCCGAGCTAGTGACCTTGGCCCTATGCCACGTCGAGTGCGGGGAGGTCCCCAGCGCCTGCCGAGGCACAACCGGCTCTGTCGGGAGGGGCATAAGAAGAGACCGTCCGAGCAAGGGATGAGACAAGGAAAGAGGCGGAACCACGACAGAGATCGAAAAGAGCAGTCCTGGAAGTACGAGCGGTATACCCCACTTACCACTCCCATCTATGAAATCTACGAAGACATCAAAGGCTCGGGTCTGCTCAACCAACCCGAGCCCATAAGGACCAAGCATCACAATCACCGCAAACATTGCCTGTTCCACAGCGACCACGGGCTTCACACCAGTGATTGCCATCGACTTCAAGATGAGATTGAGCGCATCATCCACGAGGGACACCTATCTCGGTACGTGTCCGGGCAAAAGGAAGATCGTGGCACCGCTGAAGAGATTGACAATGCCCCCCGCGGAGTCCACATCAACATCATCGCAGGCGGGATGACATCAGGCGGGGATAGTAGCCGAGGAAGAAAGCATCACGCTGAGCGGGCGAGCCGAGCCTCTGCTGAGGCACCAGCGGCCCCGCAGGCTAGTGAACCGCATGCCCTGGTATTCTCTGACCAGGACCTGGAAGGGATAACCACCCCGCACGACGACACTCTCGTTGTATGGGCTACAATAAACCATTGTAACGTGGACAGAATCTTAGTCGACAGTGGTAGTGCCCTTGATGTATTATCCTATGAATGTTTCCTCAAAATGGGAGAGAATCCATCTAAACTCCACCCTATCCGAACCCCCCTCTATGGGTTCAACGCCCAGGCTACTTATCCCAAGGGAGCACTGATCCTGTCAGTTACTGTCAGCACCCCGCCCAAAATCGTTATGGTTATGGCAGACTTCATCGTGATTAAGGGGATGACGGCATACAACGCCATCTTCGGTCGAGGCATTCTCAGCCGAATGAGAGTGGTGCCCTCTACCTTTCACCAAAAGATGAAGTTCCCAACCAAATATGGCGTGAGGGAAGTTTGAGGTAACCAGGCATTGGTTAGACGGTGCTATATAGTCTTGATTGACGCCACTAGGTCGGAAGGAAAGAATAAAGGGGTAAAGGGAGCCGAGGAGGGACCCGTAACATCTTAGCCTGGCGGCGAGTTGCTAACAGTCTTCCTTAACTGTGACCCGACCCTAGGAGTAAAGATTGGAGTCGAGCTCCCACTTGAGGAACAAGAAAAATATAAAGATTTCCTTGCGCAGTACATCCAAGTCTTTGCATGGTCTGATGAGCACCTTCCCGAGATCCCAGGAGACGCGGTGATGCACAAGCTCAACCTCGACCCGACAGCAAAGCCAGTACAACAGCATAGGAGAAAGCACACCCCAGAGAAGCAAGTGGTCATCAAAGAGAAAGTCATCAAGGGGCAGAAGACTGGCCTCTTTCATCCGGTTCTATACCCTACATGGCTCGCCAATGTCGTCTTGGTGCCAAAAGCTTCTGGGAAATGGTGGATGTGCGTGGATTTCACTGACATCAACCAGGCTACCCCGAAGGATTGCTACCCATTACCGAGCATCGATCAACTGGTTGATTCAACCTCTGGCAACGAGCTGCTGAGCTTACTGGACGCCTACTCCGGCTACCATCAGATCAGGATGGACCCGGAGGACAACGAGAAGACCGCCTTCATCACCGACTTCGGCGTACACTGCTACACCCGGATGCCGTTCGGGTTAAAGAACGCTGGAGCAACATATCAGAGACTGATCAACCACATTTTTGAAGGACAGCTCGGTCGGAATGTCGAGGCGTATATTGACGATATGCTCGTCAAAACACCGAAGGTCAAAGACCACCTCACCGACTTAGCCGAGACCTTCGACACCCTCTTGAAGTACAACATGAAGCTCAACCCTGCCAAGTGCACCTTCGAAGTCAGATCCATGAAGTTCCTAGGCTTCCTGGTCACTCAGCGTGGAATTGAGGCCAACCCCGACAAGGTCCAGGCCATCCTGGACATGAGGCCACCTACCTGCATCAAGGACGTCCAACGCCTAACGGGGCGCATTGCTGCACTCAATCGTTTCCTGTCTCGGGCGACCGAACGATGCTTACCATTCTTCAAACTATTGAGGGGACCCAAAATGGCATCATCTACGTTCGCCTGGGACGAGGAATGTCAGAAGGCGTTCGCTGAACTCAAGGAATCCTTGGCCTCGCCCCCGGTGCTGTCCAAACCAGTCCAAGGCGAAGCTCTACACCTCTACCTCTCGACAACCCCTTCTCCTGTAAGCTTGGTCCTGGTTAGGAACGACGCAGGAGTTAAGAGACCAGTTTACTATGCCAGCAAGGTGCTTAATGAGGTCGAAAGAAGGTACCCCACAACTGAGACACTCGTGCTAGCGTTGGTTACCTCGGCCAAGCGCCTCCAATCCTACTTCCAAGGGCACTCCATCGTCGTATTGACCGGCGAACCCCTGAAGAAGATTCTCTTTCACCCTAAAGCCTCGGGATGCCTCGTCAAATGGGCCATCATGCTCAGGGCCTATGATATTTTGTATCACCCCCGCTCGACTATTAAAGGACAGGCACTCATAGACTTCATCGCTGAAAGCACGGTCCCGATTGAAGAAGCACTTCCACCAGCATCCGGGCCTACCTGGGATCTATTCATCGACGGGTCCTCCAATTCAACAGGAAGCGGCGCCGGTATTCTCCTCAAGTCCCCCGAAGGAGCGGAGCTGTGGTACGCCCTGAAGTTCAACTTCCAGGCATCCAACAACGCCCCTGAGTATGAAGACGTTATCTAGGGAGCCAGGATGGCTCGACGACTAGGGGTCGAACGAGTCAGGATCCACACTGACTCCCAATTGGTCGCAAGCCAGGTCAACGGTGAATACGAAGCTTGGGAAGGACAAATGGTCAAGTACCTCCAAGCGGTCATGAGGATGGCCCAACTCTTCGAGAGCTTTGAGGTAGTCCGAATAGCCCGGGAGGAAAACTCCCGAGCGGAGCCCTCTCTCGACTGGCCTCCTCGCCCGACCCCGCTAGTACACGATCGGTCTTCCTCGAAGAGCTCGAGCAACCGAGCATCGAATTTGAGCTTATGACTATTGACTCGGCACCATCAAGCGACTAGCGGACCCCCTACATATCATGGCTCCGACATTCTCAAGAGCCCACCGACCCTCGGGAGGCTCGGAAGCTCAAGTACCAAGCTTGGCGTTTCGTCATGCTGGATGATGCCTTATACCGCAGATCATTCTCCGGTCCTCTCCTCAAGTGCATCAGCGCCGACGAAGCCAGCCGAGCGATTCATGAAGTACATGAAGGCATCTATGGAGCGCACCAAAGAGGAAGATCACTCGCCAGGATCTTGATATGGCAGGGTTACTGGTGGCCCACTCTCCAGCGTGACTGCTCGACCTACGTACAGAAGTGCGATCGATGTCAGCGCATCGACCACCTGATTCATCAGCCCGCTGCAGAGCTCATCACCCTTGTCGAGCCATACCCTTTCGCTCGGTGGGGGATCGACATTTTGGGGCCGTTCCCTACGGCTCAAGCTCAGAAGAAGTTCGTCATCGTCACCATCGACTATTTCACCAAATGGATCGAGGCCGAAGCCACCACTAGGATCACCGAATCAGTCGTATGAAGTTTTGTTTGGAAATTGATCATCTGTCATATTGCATCCCCTAGTTCGTGTTTGGTTTCAATGATATCTTGATTTGATGAGTTAAAAAATGGAGTCAATGTTCACTCTTGAAAGTCATGTGAACCCTTGGTGTTTAAGGAACTAATGTTATATTTATGTTGGTTTGTAGGAACACAAATTCATGGCTCATACTTGGAATCTAAAGGAGTCCATCAATGAAGCCCTTCTTCTAAAAGGGAGTTAACTCTGTTCACATTTGAAAGTCATATGAATTATTTGTATTTAAGGATATCATGCTTTGAATATTTTGATTTGCAAGATAAAAATCCATGATTCATGTTTGGAACTCAAAGGAGTGCATCAATGAAGATCTTATTGAAAAAGGGAGTTGACTCACTCATTGCATTGCGTTGACTCTTCTATATTTCATGCATTTCATCAAATAGCTTTTCAAAGTCTTGGTTGGGTATTTTCATGCGTTTTCATCATAAGATTTTTGGGCTTGAAATATTCATACAAGACTTCATGAGAGTTGATTCTATATTGCTCATGCATTGCATGAATGATTGGTCTTGTGTACTATGCACTAAAAGCTTGAGTTAATGACTTACTGTGTGAAAGAATTGCACGAAGATGACTTTTCTGAAGATGGCTTCATTTGGGTCTCAATCAAGGAGATTGGGTTCACTGAACACACCTTTCTATTTGAATGATAGTGACATATCATTCATAGAGTTATTATGATTTCAATGTGTGCATGAATTTGTGAAACATACTTGAAAGAAGCACATGCCCTATACTCAATGAGAATTCATGAGAAAATGTGTTTGCATGATTGGAAATTTACTGATGTGTGAGATGCATGTGAAGACAATGCTCCTCGTGAAAATAATGTTTCATGAATGTTATCTTTTATCAACAAGAATGCTATTTGAATGATTGAGCTCCCACATCATTGTATATGCCTTGGATGCAATGGAAGATTAAAAGTTCCCCAAATGCCAAAGCTTGTAACTTATGTCTTTATGAAAACATTTATTTATTCAATGAGCATTTAGATGGTTGATAAGTTATGGAGGTTCTTTTGGAAGAATCTAGTTTATGAGCTCTTAACTTTCATACCTATGGTAACTTGATACTCTTGTGATTTTACAGGTCCAAGGATGGTTTTCATACCCTACCATATCAAGTGGATCATGGTAATATATAACCCCCTTGTGTGTTTGAATTGGAGGAGATTGTGGTTGAGCTCCAATGTCATTATAGTTGATTGTTTGAGAGAGAGTCATGTTCATCGTATCAAAATCTTGTTATTTGGTGGAATGCATTTTTGTTGATTGATAAGAGAAGCCAAATATAAATTTGAATGTGTTTATGATGTATTTTATTGTGAACATGTTCAAAGAGTTATTGGTTGATGCAAGGAATTTGATTCTCAACTAATCTCTTGTTTCATCATGTGTTTCAGGTTAAAAAAATCATGGTTAATTGTAGCAACCCTGGAAAAATAAATATTTTGAAAATGGATCAAATTAAAATAAAAGATAAGTAAATAGATGATGAAAGCCTAAACGCATAAGAATAAGCCAGAAGGAAAATAACGCCTTGGGTCAAGGCGCTACTTCAAGAAGAAACGCCCTTATACAAGGCGCTAATTTATGAAAGGACGCCAACATGTGAGGTCGTCAATTCTTAAACGGTCAAAATAAATAAAAAGGAAAGTAGAATTGACGCCCTCCACCTGGGCGTGTTTTATACAAGAAACGACGCTTGACAAGGCGTCAATTTAAATTAACGCCCTCACTTAGGACGTTAATTCAGTTTGAGTTTCGTTCGACCCAGGAGACTATCCAGAGCAAGTTTCTGGATAACTACGAGGAAGATTGAATAGGGTAAGAACTCTATTAGGGAAATATTACTTCCAATACAACACTAACTCCATTACGATCCTAAAAACCCTATAAATACCCTCCTAATTCACCCAGATCGCTACTTTGGCGATCTAACTTTCATTTTGCTGCTGCTGTCGACCGTAAAGAACAGGTAATGTTCTTTCCCCTGCCTTCAGTCATGGTTATGAAGGATACTGATGTTCTTCATCATCTTTTGCTATAGGTTGCCTGCCTTGCGTTTCCTGACGTGCTGAAGAACGAGGGGTTCTTCATCAAACATCATCTTCTAGAGGCCGGTTTAGAACAGAGCATCGGTTTCTTACCAAAACCTTCATGTTTCCTCTCCCAGATCACCTTCAGGTAGGTTTTCTCAAGGATTGTAGCCCAAACCAACATAGTAATTATGATTAAATCATCTGTTAATTCATGCATATAGATTCTCTACGTTTTCATAGTTTCTGGAAAATATTGTAAATAGCGACCCTCGTTAGGGCGCTAGTTTAAAAAGAAGCGACCCATCCAAGGGTACTAATTTTCTTTTGACGCCCTTCCCAGGAGTCGTCAATTTCATGAATTTAATAATTACTCACGTTTAAAATTTAATATTTAAGAAACCATGATTCTAATATGCTGCATGAATACACCTGTTGAATCCTGCTATTTTTCTGGTCCTGACCATGTACCATGTTTCCTGAAATTCTATTATCTGGAATATTGTAAAATCTTGAATTAACGACCTACACAAGGTCGTCTCTTATTGAACTGACGCCCCAGACTAGGGTGCTAATTGAAAAGTAACGCCCCTGTACAGGGCGCGTTTTTGTTAAAATTCTGTAAATTTGAAATTCTGTAAGAATTGAGATAAGATTTGGACGACTGCTTCACAAGTCGTCAAACGATTAATAGACGTCCTTAAGTAAGGCGTTAATTATATGATTAATGACTTTGGTCAAGTCGCTATTTTTCCTATATTATTATTTTTCCCTCGGTTAACACGGTTTGATATATATGTATAAGTATATTATCGGCACTATATTTCCATTCCGTGAATATAGTCCCATGTGTTATGATGTTTTATTGCATTACCATCAATTCTCGGTGACATACAAGCTCTCCATTGGACATTCCGTTCCCTTGGACCAGCGAGGTAGTCATAGAGACCTCCGTAAGACTCCTCGAGCCTTGGATTCCCTCAAGGCCAACTGAGCGGGTTGTACCATAAAAACCTATCACCCAAGTCTTGTCATGTCACTCTATAGAAACATGGTATACCGGCCCTCATATTATGCTATGAGTATGATATGAGAATTTTCTTAATGAACGGGGAAAGCATGCCATCAATGTGATGTTATTGTAGACCCCAATTCTATAACAACTTTGTTATGATGTTCTTGTGGACCTCAATTCTATATTAAAGGAGTGACCATCTACTTGTGGGCATTTACTTGTCATGGTACCCAAGTTAGGGAACCAATTCCACCTAGTTTTATCGATAATCGTGATTGTACCGTTATTATCACCATTCTATGTCAAGTGTCATATTTTTGGACTCTACTCTATCCAAGTTTATCCTACATGTCTACAAGTTTTATTCTTGAAATTCCATATTGGCTATACACAAAAGTGGATGTTAAAATACATGATTAATGCCTACGCATATAGGGCCCGATCTGGTCCTGGGAGGAGCACCCGAAAGTACTTATGCCCATGGGAGTTGATTGATCACGGTATTGGCATTATACCGAAGTGCATGACTAGCTTGATTGAACATTCCACAAATCTTGTACTTGACTTGATATTACATGACTTGCGTGACCCGAAAAAGGGTAATTGCATACTTGCATGCTTGAACGTGATAGCCAAATTTCAACATGACATGATGAATACACTTGCTTGAATATCTTGATATCTTTTGATATAAGTTCTTGAAAGTTCATGACTAGTTCTCGTCGCTATCTTATTGTTATACACTCTCTCTATCTTATCATTTTATGCGAGCATGCATAGCTATAGTGCATTCATGAAAGATGTAATTACTTAAACCCATTGCTAGTTCTTGAGATATAATTTCCTACTGAGCGTTCGCTCACTCAGTGTTTCCCTACTTTTCAGGTAAGTCTGACGATGAGGGAATTCAATCTGATAGGGAAAGCCAAGAGTGAAAGAGTTAGAGCTACTCAAGCGTCAATTAGTCCTGTCTTTTCTCTGTTTTTCTTGAGTCAAGCTTTGTATTTTTCCTTTTTTTGAGTCTAGTATTTGCAAAGGGATTGTAATAGACATATTCTTATTACAGGAATAAAATGGACTGGGTTATCTTTATAATTGCGCACTCTATCTTTGTGTCGAATACACTACTACTTTGATTGACATGATTGATATAAACTCGTCACGTATTTTCGGGTATTTTTCGCGCTCGGGGCGTGACAATTTTTTTATATGGTATCAGAGCCTAGGGTATTCAATTCCTAGGAAACCCAAGTCCAAGGATAGGTTTAACCTTTAACCGGTGAGATTGGGTAGAACCAAGGGTTAAAGTTAACATGGAAATGCTAGCTTCTAAATGAAATCACGTATTAATCTAGTTATGGTAATTGTAGGACGATGGCTGCCGAACGTGATCAGTGGCGCAACATGCAGCGTACACTTCAAGGCATGACTCAGGTGCTGCAACAGGTAGCACAAGGAGGAGCACAATGAGCAGGGAGTCTCCACCAAGTCTTTAAAAACATGAACCCGCCTAAATTCACGGGTTCTACTGATCCGGACGACGCAGAGCACTGGATCAGGGAGACGGAATGTATATTCCGTGTTATGCAGTGCACGGATCAAGATAAAGTCTTATTAGCTACCTTTCAGTTGGAAAGGGATGCCCGATGCTGGTGAGAATCAATAGAAGCTACTTTAAATCAAGACCAAGTTACTTGGGAAGAATTCGTTGAACATTTCAACGCTAAATATTTTTCGGACCGAGTATAGGAAAAGAAAGCTGCAGAATTTGCTGCACTGAAGCAACGGTCCTTGACAGTGGCCGAGTACGAGGCACAATTCTCTAGATTATCTCGGTATGCTAAGCACTTAGTTAGCACCGAGAAGATGAAAGCTAGGAGATTCCTTAATGGGCTCAGGCCCCAATATATTACCCAGCTGGCGCCAATAGAAATTTAGGTCTACTCAGAGTTAGTACGCTGAGCTCAATTGTTAGAAGATGCCACGGAGCTATCAGATAGAATCCGTGGGAAGGATAAGAAAGAACAAGTTACAAGTTCGGGTTCCTTTAAACCCAACTTCAAGAAGAGGCATAGCACTGGAGGTACTTCTTCTCAAAACCAAAAATTTAAGAAGACCAAGCCCTTCTCTATCACTACTACACCTTCGAATATAATATGCAAGCATTGTGACAAGGCTGGTCATAAAGCCGAAAAGTGCTGGAGGAAACTTGGAGCATGTCTCCGTTGCGGGAGCCGTGAGCATCGGATTTCCGATTGCCCATTACTTAATGATCAAGCCGGTGACGGAAAGCACCCGGTAACCAAGAACGCTCGTCTTCACGCAATTAAGGAGACCGAAGAAGAAGAAGGCGGACTAGTAGAAGGTACATTGAAAGTTTGTTCCAAGTCTGCATATGTCTTATTTGATACGGGTGCTTCACATTCAATTATTTCCAAAAAGTTTGCTGATCTATTACTCTTAGAACCGGAATGGATAAAATTAGTCTTGTATACTCCTCTAGGAAACGAGACTGATATTACACACCATTACCAGAACTGTGAAGTATTGGTTCATGGTAAGAATCTCCCTATTGATCTTATATGTTTAGATCTAAAGGAGTATGATGTCATACTAGGAGCGGATTGGTTATCCAAATACCAGGCAACTGTCGATTGCCACAATAGCAAGGTTACTTTCAAAGAGTTTCCGGAATTAATCTTTACTAGCCTCAAGAGTCGAAGCAAATCGCCGCTTATTTCAGCTCTCCGAGCTAGCAAGTTAATCAGGAAAGGATGTGTATCTTTCCTTGCATTTGTCACCCTTAAGGAGAATAATGAGACTAAGATAGAAGATATCCCAGTTGTGCAAGAATTTCCGGACGTGTTTCCGGAGGAATTGCCTGGATTACCTCCACAAAGAGAAGTGGCCTTCACCATCGATTTAATTCCTGGTGCTGGACCAGTTTCTAAGGCACCATATAGAATGTCACCTGTCGAACTTAAGGAGTTAAAGGAGCAATCGATGGAACTTCTCAAGAAGGGATTTATTAGACCAAGCACTTCCCCATGGGGAGCACTTGTGCTATTTGTAAAGAAGAAAGATGGATCCATGAGGTTATGCATCGACTATCGACAGTTGAATCATCTCACTATCAAGAACAAGTATCCACTGCTGAGAATCGATGAGTTATTTGATCAAATATCTGGATCCAAGTATTTTTCAAAGATTGATCTCAGGTCAGGTTATCACCAACTAAGGATCAAGGATGAGGACATTCATAAAACCGTATTCAGAAGCAGGTATGGCCATTATGAGTTTGTTGTTATGCCTTTCGGACTAACAAATGTCCCTGCTGCCTTTATGCAGTTGATGAATAGTATATTCAGACCTTATCTAGATCAATTCGTGGTGGTGTTCATTGATGATATATTGATTTACTCCAAGACCAAGGGAGAGCATGAGGAACATTTAAGGATTTCATTACAGATATTGAGGACAAACTAATTATATGCAAAGCTCAGTAAGTGTGAGTTCTGGCTCGAAGAAGTGACTTTTCTCGGACATGTTATATCAAAAGATGGCTTGTCTGTAGATCCATCAAAAGTGGAAGCTGTAAGAAATTGGGAAAGATCGACCAATGTTAGCGAGATCCGAAGTTTCTTAGGTCTTGCGGGCTATTATCGGCGGTTCATCAAGGATTTCTCTAAGATCGCCGTGCCACTTACGAGGTTGACTCGCAAAGAGATCCGCTATGAATGGAGTGAGGAATGTGAAGAAGCTTCCAAACTCTCAAAGATCATCTAACCACAGCCCCGGTCTTACCTTTACCAGTGGAAGGAAAGCAATTCGAGGTATACTCGGATGCTTCTGGCATTGGCCTCAGATGTGTCCTAATGCAACAAGGAAAGGTTATAGCTTATTCTTCTCATCAATTAAAGAAGCATGAAGAGAACTACCCCGTCCATGACTTAGAATTGGCCGCGGTAGTGTTTGCACTGAAAATCTGGAGACATTATCTATATGGAGTGTAGTTTACTGTATACTCCGATCACAAGAGTCTCAAGTATCTTTTCTCTCAAAAGGAACTAAATATGAGGCAAAGCCGTTGGCTAGAATATCTCAAGGACTTCGACTTCAATATACAATATCATCCCGGAAAGGGTAATCATGTAGCAGATGCCCTTAGTCGAAAGCCGAGAGCACTGTTAGCTAATTGTATGATTCAAGAATGGAAGTTGCTGGAGCAATTCTCTAAGCTCAATATAAGCATGGACACGAACTTCAAATGTGTCACATTATCTCATATAAGCATTCATCCAGACCTATTAACTGAAATACAAGCACTTCAGGATGATGACCCAATATTAGTGGAAATCAAGGGCAAACTAGAAGGACAGTCTGATTTCCAATTAGCATCAGATAGAAGGTTGTTATTCCAAAACAGAACTTGTATGAAGATCTTAGATGAAGCTCATAGATCAAGGTACACGATTCATCCTGGATCTACCAAAATGTACCAAGATGTGAAAAGAAATTTTTGGTGGCCCAACATGAAAAGGGAAATAGCGGACTACGTGTCGCGCTGTCTCACATGCCAACAGGTCAAGGCGGAACACCAAAAGCCTGCTGGAAAACTACATCCTCTAGATATCCCTAAATGGAAGTGGGAGGATATTGGTATGGATTTCATCATGGGTTTATCTAAATCAAAAGGAGGACATGATGGAATATGGGTTATTATTGACCGATTGACTAAATCGGCGCATTTCTTGCCAATCAAGAGCCGATGGTCAGTCGATGTGTTGGCTGCATTATACATCAAGGACATAGTCAGATTACATGGTATTCCTATTTCAATCGTGTCTGACAGAGATCCCCGTTTTACTTCTCATTTTTGGAAGGGACTACAACATTCGTTGGGAACAAGGCTTAACTTTAGTACAGCTTTTCATCCTCAAACGGATGGTCAGACCGAGAGAACTAATCAGGTGGTTGAAGATATGCTCAGAGCTTGCATCATTGATTTCGATGGAAGCTGGCATGATCACTTGCCGTTGGTGGAATTTGCATACAATAATAGCTACCAGGCAAGTATACAAATGGCACCTTTCGAAGCTTTATACGGAAGGAGTTGCCGATCACCCTTATGCTGGGACAAAGTTGGAGAGAAACAACTGCTAGGTCCAGACATGGTTAGGGTTACCACTGAAAGAATACAATTGATTCGAGAAAGACTGCAAGTTGCTCAGTCTAGGCAAAAGGCTTATGCTGATACAAGAAGGAGAGATCTTGAATTCCAAGTTGGAGATCATGTATTTCTCAAGATATCGCCTGGACGTGGCATACAGAGATTTGGTGTCAAGGGCAAGCTTACACCAAGATTCATCGGACCCTTCGAGATACTGGAAAGAGTTGGCGAGGTTGCTTATCGCATCGCATTGCCTCCTCAATTATCCGAAGTACATAATGTGTTCCACATATCTATGTTGAAGAAGTATGTACACGATCCATCACATATTATTGAACATGGAGACTTAGTTATCCAGAAGGATCTCACATATGAACAGAAGCCCATAAAGATACTAGATAGTGAAGTACGTACTCTAAGGAATAAGGTTATTCCCATGCTAAAAGTACAATGGAATAAGAGTTCCGATCATGAAGCCACATGGGAGACCGAGGAATTCATGAGGAAGCAATTTCCAGAATTATTTTAAGGTATATACTCTACACTCTCCACATATATATATACTATGGAATTTGGGGACCAAATTCTTTTAAGTGGGGGAGGGTGTAGCAACCCTGGAAAAATAAAGATTTTGAAAATGGATCAAATTAAAATAAAAGATAAGTAAATAGATGATGAAAGCCTAAACGCATAAGAATAAGCCAGAAGGAAAATAACGCCTTGGGTCAAGGCGCTACTTCAAGAAGAAACGCCCTTATACAAGGCGCTAATTTATGAAAGGACGCCAACATGTGAGGTCGTCAATTCTTAAACGGTCAAAATAAATAAAAAGGAAAGTAGAAGTGACGCCCTCCACCTGGGCGCGTTTTATACAAGAAACGACGCTTGACAAGGCGTCAATTTAAATTAACGCCCTCACTTAGGACGTTAATTCAGTTTGAGTTTCGTTCGACCCAGGAGACTATCCAGAGCAAGTTTCTGGATAACTACGAGGAAGATTGAATAGGGTAAGAACTCTATTAGGGAAATATTACTTCCAATACAACACTAACTCCATTACGATCCTAAAAACCCTATAAATACCCTCCTAATTCACCCAGATCGCTACTTTGGCGATCTAACTTTCGTTTTGCTGCTGCTGTCGACCGTAAAGAACAGGTAATGTTCTTTCCCCTGCCTTCAGTCATGGTTATGAAGGATACTGATGTTCTTCATCATCTTTTGCTATAGGTTGCCTGCCTTGCGTTTCCTGACGTGCTGAAGAACGAGGGGTTCTTCATCAAACATCATCTTCTGGAGGCCGGTTTAGAACAGAGCATCGGTTTCTTACCAAAACCTTCACGTTTCCTCTCCCAGATCACCTTCAGGTAGGTTTTCTCAAGGATTGTAGCCCAAACCAACGTAGTAATTATGATTAAATCATCTGTTAATTCATGCATATAGATTCTCTACATTTTCATAGTTTCTAGAAAATATTGTAAATAGCGACCCTCGTTAGGGCGCTAGTTTAAAAAGAAGCGACCCATCCAAGGGCGCTAATTTTCTTTTGACGCCCTTCCCAGAAGTCGTCAATTTCATGAATTTAATATTTCCTCACGTTTAAAATTTAGTATTTATGAAACCATGATTCTAATATGCTGCATGAATACACATGTTGAATCCTGCTATTTTTCTGGTCCTGACCATGTACCATGTTTCCTGAAATTCTATTATCTGGAATTTTATAAAATCTTGAATTAACGACCTACACAAGGTCGTCTCTTATTGAACTGACGCCCCAGACTAGGGCGCTAATTGAAAAGTAACGCCCCTGTACAGGGCGCGTTTTTGTTAAAATTCTGTAAATTTGAAATTCTGTAAGAATTGAGATAAGGTTTGGACGACTGCTTCACAAGTCGTCAAATGATTAATAGACGTCCTTAAGTAAGGCATTAATTATATGATTAATGACTTTGGTCAAGTCGCTATTTTTCCTGTATTATTATTTTTCCCTCGGTTAACATGGTTTGATATATATGTATAAGTATATTATCGGCACTATATTTCCATTCCGTGAATATAGTCTCATGTTTTATGATGTTTTATTGCATTACCATCAATTCTCAGTGACATACAAGCTCTTCATTGGACATTCCGTTCCTTTGGACTAGCGAGTTAGTCATAGAGACCTCCGTAAGACTCCTCGAGCCTTGGATTCCCTCAAGGCCGACTGAGCGGGTTGTACTATAAAAACCTATCACCCTATTTTTGCCATGTCATTCTGTAGAAACATGGTATACCGGCCCTCATATTATGCTATGAGTATGATATGAGAATTTTCTTAATGAACGGGGAAAGCATGCCATCAATGTGATGTTATTGTAGACCCCAATTCTATAACAACTTTGTTATGATGTTCTTGTTGACCTCAATTCTATATTAAAGGAGTGACCATCTACTTGTGGACATTTACTTGTCATGGTACCCAAGTTAGGGAACCAATTCCACCTAGTTTTATCGATAATCGTGATTGTACCGTTATTATCACCATTCTATGTCAAGTGTCATATTTTTGGACTCTACTCTATCCAAGTTTATCCTACATGTCTACAAGTTTTATTCTTGAAATTCCATATTGGCTATACACAAAAGTGGATGTTAAAATACATGATTAATGCCTGCGCATATAGGGCCCGATCTGGTCCTGGGAGGAGCACCCGAAAGTACTTGTGCCCATGGGAGTTGATTGATCACGGTATTGGCATTATACCGAAGTGCATGACTAGCTTGATTGAACATTCCACAAATCTTGTACTTGACTTGATATTACATGACTTGCGTGACCCGAAAAAGGGTAATGCATACTTGCGTGCTTGAACGTGATAGCCAAATTCCAACATGACATGATGAATACACTTGCTTGAGTATCTTGATATCTTTTGATATAAGTTCTTGAAAGTTCATGACTAGTTCTCGTCGCTATCTTATTGTTATACACTCTCTCTATCTTGTCGTTTTATGCGAGCATGCATAGCTATAGTGCATTCATAAAAGATGTAATTACTTAAACCCATTGCTAGTTCTTGAGATATGATTTCCTACTGAGCGTTCGCTCACTCAGTGTTTCCCTACTTTTCGGGTAAGTCCGACGATGAGGGAATTCAATCTGATAGGGAAAGCAAAGAGTGAAAGAGTTAGAGCTACTCAAGCGTCAATTAGTCCTGTCTTTTCTCTATTTTTCTTGAGTCAAGCTTTGTATTTTTCCTTTTTTTGAGTCTAGTATTTACAAAGGGATTGTAATAGACATATTCTTATTACAGGAATAAAATGGATTGGGTTATCTTTATAATTGCGCACTCTGTCTTTGTGTCGAATACACTACTACTCAGATTGACATGATTGATATAAACTCGTCACGCATTTCTGGGTATCTTCCGCGCTCGGGACGTGACATTGATCATCATGGGATTATGGTAATATTTAAACATTTATTCTCCCTTGAATTCTTGGAGGTTTGAAGTATTTTTGTAACCCTCTCTGGCAGGGGTCGACCCTTACAGTTTCTGGTAGAACAGAAGCTATTTTTTTGTTATCTGCCTGTAGGGGTCGACCCAATGGGTCGACCCTTATAGTTTCTAGTAGAACAGAAGCTGTTTTTTGTTGTCTGCCTGTAGGGGTCGACCCATGTGAGTTGGTTTTTTATTTTCAATCCGCCAGCCCTCTGGTTGCCCGAGGGTCGACCCCAGGGGTCGACCCTTCCGAAACGAGATTTCCGGGAGAGTTTAAAACCTTATGAAAACCACTCTAAACATTACCATACTACCGCCCATTAGTTCCTATTGTTATTAAGGTGTTTCTAACATGTATTGGGAGGGTTTTATGAGTCTTTTCGCCACCCCTTGAGTTGCATATATAAGAGTTACGATTTTGTGAGAAGAACAACCCTAATGCTCATTCGTTCATTCTTGTAGGTGAAGAAAAGGGGGAAAACGTGGTGGTGCTCTTGCAAGGTGATTTTCATCTACTTCCATGGAGATCTGGAGCTCGTGCTAGAAGAAGAAAAGAAGCATCTCGAAGAGAGGAACGCGAAGACGCTGAAATCGCCATCATCCGACATCAAACCAAGAAGAGCCGAAGATTCAATTGTAGGGGGAGCCTTGTGCTTGTTGAATCTTTCTTGTTTTAGTCTTTAGCACATGTTTTGGGCTTAGACCATTCATTTGTTAGCTTGTTATAAACCTATAAACGATTTTCTGTGTGTGGGTTCGGAGAACGGTTTCTCTGAGTTGTTTGAGTTGACGCTTGTGCGTCGTTTGGTGCGGAGCATATCTGCGTGTGTGTTGGAATTTTTACCTCGTGTGTGTGGGGAGAAATCCCCGTGTGTGTGTGCTACTTTTGTAGCGTGTTTGTGTTGGGATTTTTATCCCGTGTGTGTGGGGAGAAATCCCCATGTTTGCTGCATTTGCAACGTGTGGAGACAGCCTTACCGGTTTGGTAAGGGGTGGACATATGGAGCCCATCATGGTCCCGAACCACCTTTAAAAATCCTCGTCTCCTGTGGTTTGAATTGTGTGATTGTATGGTTAGCTTGTTATACTTATTTGTGCGATCATGTGTGAACGGAGAGAGTGAGAGAATCTAGTTAACTTGTGTAGCATTAAATTCCTCTATCTTATCAATCTTGTTAATTCTGATGTGCGCTAGTTTGTGTTTTTAATTGGACATAGTTTTTAGTAGAAGGATCTATTCACCCCCCCTCTAGATCTGTGTTCCTGCACTACGGGACCCAACAATTGGTATCAGAGCGAGGCTCTGCTGTCCCTAGATCTTATGATCTACAGAGTGATCCTAATGCATTCTACAATCATGAAATTTTCTGCTGAGCATATGTTGATGAATTGCCTTACTATTTTTAATGGTTCTGATTTTACTTCATGGTTAGGTAAAATGTGTGGACTGATCAATTCAGTTAATCCTAATCTTTGGAAGTTGATTTATGATGCTCCTCACATATTGCCTCTAGATGAGACCAAGTGGTTTAGTCAAGATAAATTGAAGAACTATGAAAATGTCATTGTCTTAAATTTATTGAAAAGTGCCATTGATACTCATATGTTTTCATTTGTTTCTTCTTGTAGAACGGCAAAGGAACTTATGGATCAGTTGATTAAAGCTCAAGAGATGGAAGGACAAAATTGTCTTATGGCCGATAATGATGATCAACTCAATGAAGAAAATTATGATGAGGTAAATTCTGAATCCGAAGAACTCTCTATTGAGGAATGGCAAATGGCATATGCTGAACTGTATGATAAATGCAAGAAACTCAAATCTGAAAATAAAACCTTGAAAATGAAGATTAATGAGAATGAGCATGCAAATTCCTCCTATGAGAACTACAAAACCTTGGAGTCAAAAATTAAACATCTGCAAGAACAAAATGAATCTCTTGAATCAAGAGTTGAATTATTTTCAGAAGAGAGTTCATGTTTGAATGAAGATGTTGAAATGACTAGAAAATATAACACATCTTTTCAAATTGAAAATGTGTGTGATGAGCTGCGTGAGCAAAATAAATTCCTCATGTCTAAAATCTCCATGCTTGAGAAAAATAAAGAATATCTTAAGAACAAGCTAGCTTCTTTGTCTGATGATGATAAAATGTTTGAAAAGTTACTTGATTCTGAAATTGATAGCAAGAACATCATGAATGAAAATGAAGATCTTAAAAAGAAAAATGGTGCCATGTCTATTCAGAATTCCTTGTTTGAGGGAAGATTGAAATGCTTTGATAAGCTTGAAAAAGAAAATTTCTTGTTGAAATCTGAGAATGAACAACTGCTTGTTAAGATTTCAAAGTTTGTTGAAACTGAGAAAGTTCTTGAAAACTTAACTGAAAAACTCCATGCCATGAATGATGAAAACAAGGAAATCTTGAAAGAGAATGAAAACTTGGAATCTGTGAATTACTTGCTTAGTGAGAAAATCCTTGCATGTGAAAAAGAGACAAATGATTTGAAAAATGACTTGTCTAGATTTGTCAAAGGGAAGGAGAACTTAGACAAAATACTAGGTGTCAAGATGAACTTTCAAAAAGAGAGTCTTGGATACACCCCGGTCAATACAAAATCTTTTGAACACAAAATGACAACATCTTTTGTTCATGCATCCGACATTCCTAGCACCTCCAAAGCTCTTCCTCCCATTTTTTAAAAGAAAACTTCTGAAAATAGTTTTGAGAAAAAGAAAAATCTCAACACAAAACCCACCATACAAAAAGAGTTTCAAAGAGTTCAAAATGGACAAAAAATGAAATTGAATGTTGAATGCTTTTACTGTGGCAGGCATGGCCATGAAATGAATGATTATGTTGTCATGAAAATAGATGATGAAAAAGCATGCAAAGATAAATCTGCTTTCAAACGAAAGAAAACTATTTCTTGTTTCTATTGTCATAAACTAGGCCATGTGATAGAAAATTACTTTGTGAAGTAAAATGATGATTTTCATGCCATGAATGCACATTCAAACCTTAAAAGAAAATTCAGAATTGAACATGCTTCCAATGCTCAAGGGTCTTCATCCTATAAGAGAAACTTGTTCACAAACACTCATGCAAATAATGGAAAGTCATTCCGTAGACCCACATCTCCTTGTTGCTTTCATTGTGGGAAGTACGTGCATCTTATGAAAGAGTGTTAGTTTTTGAAAATAGAAAATTTTCATGCTTCTAGAATGAATGCTAGGTCTAATTTTGTTAAATCTAAACCTTTTGAAAATAGAAGATGGAATGGACTTGAAAATTCCTTTACTCCTAAAAGGAAGCCTATTGGTAAAATTGCTTCTCCTCAATGCCTTTATTGTGGAAACCATGGACATGTTATTGAGGATTGCAGGATCATGGAAAGTGATGACAATGTGGCAATGAAAATGTCAACAAAAACTTTTGGAAGAAATACTTCTAACATCCAAGGACCTAAGAAGGCTTGGGTGCCAAAATCTGACAAAAGAGTCGGTTGTGATGAAGATGTGGCTTGAGGTAAATAAAGAATGAAAGGGGTTCTAGTAAAATAGAACAAGGCACACTCATATAGTAAAACCCCAACTTTGCTCCTTCATTATCAAACTTGATGGTTTTGATGTTTTGGAATGTGATTTTGGTATGTTCTCATGTAATGTTCTAAATTCTTCACAAGCCATACATGTCTTCATTGAATGAATATTTGGTATATCAAATGGTGATGTGTGAAATGATGGATTAAGTCTGTTAGGAAGGTAACATCATGCGTGAGGTGATCCTCGGATCAAAGCTCTCCGCCTTATACCAAAATTCAGAAATTGAATTGTTTGGCTAATGTGGAAACATGTCTTCTGAAGGAAATCAATTTGCCTTAAAATTCTAAAATACCATGTGTGTTCAAATTGATTCTGAAATTCATTCTTGCTTCAAGAAGGAAAAATTTCTGTAATGCAGAATTGTTCATTTGACAGATATTGATTCTGAACTAGATCTGTTATTCTTGTACTCTGCTATGATGAACATGTCTCATTGGTTGAATGAATTTAAAAATTTTGAGGTATAAGCATGATACCTTTGTCTTATGAATACTTTTCAATCTGAAATGCATGAGCATCTGAGTGTAATTGAGTATCTAGTATATCAAATGATGTGTAGTGGAAGGGTGTATTATGTCCACCCAGAAGCTCTCACTATGTGTGAGTTGGGTTTTCGAACCTTCACCTCCACCTCGTATCGGAACTTGTAAAATCTGTTTGATTTGTGGATGATACTCTAAGCTTTTAAAATGTTATTGAAAATCTGTTTTTGAACATTTCTGAAAATAATTTGGGCGCACTGTTTGATTTTGATCATTTGTGTACCTTTGTTCAAAAAGGGCAAGTCTTGGAAAATAGTTGTTGCTCATCATTTGAATATGTATGTCTCCTTGTGCAATCTGTCATGATGTTCTAAAAATTAAAAAAAAATTGTAACATGCATTGCATTCTCATGCTTTTATAAGTTACATCCATTAGAAACTTCATAAGGTGCATTTAGATCATTCATATGAAAAATTGAAAACTTGCATCTTGCACCCACGTTAAATTTTGCAATGCATTTAGAACTTTTAAACAAATATCTGACATTCTACATCGCATTGGTATCTTTGCATATCATTCACATACTATGCATATAAAATGACAAAAAGATGCATATTGCATATTCATGCATATAGAGCATATGCATACATTTCATGATAATCGCATATCTTGACTCATGAATGCATGCATGAATGTTTCATGAATCCTTGCATACTTGTAAGTATTTACACTATGAAACTAATTCTTGATCTTTCTAAGGCCTTACCTCCTTGCTAATCAACAATGCAGGGACTTTATTCATATGTGATACATGTCATATATTAAGGGTGAGGATTTGACTCCGACCGTGCATACATTTAGGGGGAGTCATAGCCGTGTCTTGTCGAATTCATTTCATTCATGTAAAATAAAAATTTACCCCCACACACTTGCACACAATGAATTTAATGACTTTACTTGATAATGATTTAAGAAATTTCTTCCAACACTTTAAAGGGAACTTGAATCTCTACATGGACATTAAAGAGTAATCGTGAGGAAAAAGCTACCTGCCCCACAAAAATTCAATAAGTGGTATGTGGATCCGAGTAACCGGGAATCCCCTCTGAAACAAAGGAGGAAACTCGTGTCGAAAGGAGAAACAAAAATCCATATGTGTGACGAATCCAAGTAGCCGGAAATCTCCATTGAGACATATGAGGAAACTCGCGCCGAAAGGTGAAGTCTATTAAAAGAAACAAAATAGGGGTTATGCGAAGCTACCGATAGTCGAGAATCTAAAGTGAAAGTGTAGAGAGGAGATTACCTTCAAGTGTTCTTTAGAAAATCTGAAAATTCATATGTTTTGAAGCTCATTAGTCATTACCTCACATTTCACATGGGCATTTTTATGATGTATGTATTTTATGAATTTGCCTACATTCATGGTTTATGTAGTACTCCTAGTTGTGTATGCACAAATCTCTTAGTTATGCTTCATGCCTTACATTCTTGAATTTGAATCACATACTCTTTTGTTAACCCGTGTCTCATATAGGGGGAGTTACTATATGTACTATATGTGTGCATGGCGATTGTGCTTGTGTGCTTACATGCTAATGCATTCCCCTTGAGTCTAATTCTGAGCATAAACCTTACTTTTGACGGATAGAAGTCATCATGTGTATAGCTTCATATCTTGCAAGATTAGCATTCACATAGTGCATATTCATTGCATTTGAAAGATGATGCTCATCGTGTACATATTTGTATATTTGACATTTTCAGCATGCATATAGTTCATTCATGATATCATCTTGACCAAATCCATACTTTCCAACAATTGGCATAGTTCATTTTGAAATACATATTCTGAACACTTCATGTTGCATAAATGTCAAAATGAGTTCAACAAACAAATGGTATCCTATCTTCGAGGCTTTCTCTTCGAGAATTGAAATTGCATATGTTTGTGCCTCTATCTTGATCAACATTTGGTATCATATCTTTGAGCCCCTCCTTAGCATCAATTTGCATTTAAATTGGAATCATATCCTTTGGCGTAACATGTTCATTTTATGTCACATCACCCCCTATCTTTTTGTAGATGACAAAAAAGGGGAGAATATTTTGGTGTGTGCTCAATGGTTTATGAATGATGTTGTCTTGGGGAGAATGAAAGAATTGGTGTATGCTCAATGTTTACAAATATTTGCAAAATCTGTATTATCACACACATCGTTTTGTCATCATCAAAAAGGGGAGATTGTTGCATCCCCTAGTTCATGTTTGGTTTCAATGATATCAAAACGATTGTGTTTGTGTGTGTATGTGTTTCATTGAGTAACATGTTTTATATCTTGATTTGATGAGTTGAAAAATGGAGTCAATGTTCACTCTTGAAAGTCATGTGAACCCTTAGTGTTTAAGGAACTAATGTTATATTTGTGTTGATTTGTAGGAACACAAATTCATGGCTCATACTTTCAATCTGAAGGAGTCCATCAATGAAGCCCTTCTTCTAAAAGGGTGTTAACTCTGTTCACATTTGAAAGTCATATGAATGATTTGTATTTAAGGATCTCATGCTTTGAATATTTTGATTTGCAGGATAAAAATCCATGATTCACGTTTGGAAATCGAAGGATTGCATCAATGAAGATCTTATTGAAAAAGGGAGTTGACTCACTCATTGCATTGCGTTGACTCTTCTATATTTCATGCATCTCATCAAATAGCTTTTTAAAGTCTTGGTTGGGTATTTTCATGCGTTTTCATCATAAGATTTTTGGGCTTGAAATATTCATACAAGACTTCATGAGAGTTGGTTCTATATTGCTCATGCATTGCATGAATGATTGGTCTTGTGTACTATGCACTAAAAGCTTGAGTTAATAACTTACTGTCTGAAAGAATTGCATGAAGATGGCTTTTCTGAAGATGGCTTCATTTGGGTCTCAATCAAAGAGATTGTGTTCACTGAACACACCTTTCTATTTGAATGATAGTGACATATCATTCATAGAGTTATTGTGATTTCAATGTGTGCATGAATTTGTGAAACATGCTTGAAAGAAGCAGATGCCCTGTAGTCAATGAGAATTTAAGAGAAAATGTGTTTGCATGATTGGATATTTACTGATGCGTGAGATGCATGTGAAGACAATGCTCCTCGTAAAAATAATGTTTCATGAATGCTAGCTTTTATCAACAAGAATGCTATTTGAGTGATTGAGCTCTCATATCATTATATATGCCTTGGATGCAATGGAAGGTTAAAAGTTCCCTAAATGCCAAAGCTTGTAACTTATGTCTTTATGGAAACATTTATTTATTCAATGAGTATTTGGATGGTTGACAAGTTATGGAGGTTCTTTTGGAAGAATCTAGTTTATGAGCTCTTAACTTTCATACCTATAGTAACTTGATACTCTTGTGATTTTGCAGGTCCAAGGATGATTTTCATACCCTACCATATCAAGTGGATCATGGTAATATTTAACCACCTTGTGTGTTTGAATTGGAGGAGATTGTGGTTGAGCTCCAATGTCATTATAGTTGATTGTTTAAGAGAGAGTCATGTTCATCGTATCAAAATCTTGTTATTTGGTGGTATGCTTTTTTGTTGATTGATAAGAGAAGCCAAATATAAATTTGAATGTATTTATGATGTATTTTATTGTGAACATGTTCAAAGAGTTATTGGTTGATGCAAGGAATTTGAGTCTCAACTAATCTCTTGTTTCATCATGTGTTTCAAGTTAAAAAAATCATGGTTAATCATCATGGGATTATGGTAATATTTAAACATTTATTCTCCCTTGAATTCTTGGAGGTTTGAAGTGTTTTTGTAACCCTCTCTGGAAGGGGTCGACCCTTACAGTTTCTGGTAGAACAGAAGCTATTTTTTTGTTGTCTGCCTGTGGGGGTCGACCCATGGGGTCGACCCAATGGGTCGAACCTTACAGTTTCTGGTAGAACAGAAGCTATTTTTTGTTGTCTGCCTGTAGGGGTCGACCCATGTGAGTTGGTTTTTTATTTTCGATCCGCCAGGCCTCTGGTTACCCGAGGGTCGACCCCAAGGGTCGACCCTTCCGAAACGGGATTTCCGGGAGAGTTTAAAACCTTATGAAAACCTCTCTAAACATTACCACACTACCGCCCATTAGTTCCTATTGTTATTAAGGTGTTTCTAACATGTATTGGGAGGGTTTTATGAGTCTTTTCCCCACCCCTTGAGTTGCATATATAAGAGTTACGATTTTGTGAGAAGAACAACCCTAATGCTCATTCGTTCATTCTTGTAGGTGAAGAAAAGGGGGGAAACGTGGTGGTGCTCTTGCAAGGTGATTTTCATCTACTTCCATGGAGATCTGGAGCTCGTGGTAGAAGAAGAAAAGAAGCATCTCGAAGAGAGGAATGTGAAGACGCCGAAATCGCCATCATCCGACATCAAACCAAGAAGAGCCGAAGATTCAATTGAAGGGGGAGCCTTGTGCTTGTTGAATCTTTCTTGTTTTAGTCTTTAGCACATGTTTTAGGCTTAGACCATTCATTTGTTAGCTTATTACAAACCTATCAACGATTTTTTGTGTGTGGGTTCGGAGAACGGTTTCTCTGAGTTGTTTGAGTTGACGCTTGTGCGTCGTTTGGTGCAGAGCATATCCGCGTGTGTGTTGTGGTTTTTGCCTCGTGTGTGTGGGGAGAAATCCCCGTGTGTGTGTGCTACTTTTGTAGCGTGTTTGTGTTGGGATTTTTATCCCGTGTGTGTGGGGAGAAATCCCCGTGTTTGCTGCATTTGCAACATGTGGAGAAAGCCTTACCGGTTTGGTAAGGGGTGGACATATGGAGCCCGTCGTGGTCCCGAACCACCTTAAAAATCCTCGTCTCTTGTGGTTTGAATTATGTGATTGCATGGTTAGCTTGTTATACTTATTTGTGTGATCATGTGTGAACGGAGAGAGTGAGAGAATCTAGTTAACTTGTGTAGCATTAAATTCCTCTATCTTATCAATCTTGTTAATTCCGATGTGCGCTAGTTTGTATTTTTAATTGGACATAGTTTTTAGTAGAATGATCTATTCAACCCCCCTCTTGATCCGTGTTCTTGCACTAGGGACCCAACAATTGGTATCAGAGCGAGGCTCTGCTGTCCCTAGATCTCACGATCTATAGAGTGATCCTAATGCATTCTACAATCATGAAATTTTCTGTTGAGCATATGTCGATGAATTGCCTTACTATTTTTAATGGTTCTGATTTTACTTCATGGTTAGGTAAAATGTGTGGACTGATCAATTCAGTTGATCCTAATCTATGGAAGTTGATTTATGATGCTCCTCACATATTGCCTCTAGATGAGACCAAGTGGTCTAGTCAAGATAAATTGAAGAACCATGAAAATGTCATTGCCTTAAGTTTATTGAAAAGTGCCATTGATACTCATATGTTTCCATTTGTTTCTTCTTGTAGAATGGCAAAGAAACTTATGGATCAGTTGATCAAAGCTCAAGAGATGGAAGGACAAAATTGTCTCATGGCCGACAATCATGATCAACTCAATGAAGAAAATTATGATGAGGTAAATTCTGAATCCGAAGAACTCTCTATTGAGGAATGGCAAATGGTATATGCTGAACTGTATGATAAATGCAAGAAACTCAAATCTGAAAATAAAACCTTGAAAATGAAGATTAATGAGAATGAGCATGCAAATTCCTCCTGTGAGAACTGCAAAACCTTGGAGTCAAAAATTAAACATCTGCAAGAACAAAATGAATCTCTTGAATCAAGAGTTGAATTGTTTTTAGAAGAGATTTCATATTTGAATGAAGATGTTGAAATGGCTAGAAAATATAACACATCTTTTCAAATTGAAAATGAGTGTGATGAGCTGCGTGAGTAAAATAAATTTCTCATGTCTAAAATCTCCATGCTTGAGAAAAATGAAGAATATCTTAAGAACAAGATAGCTTCTTTGTCTGATGATGATAAAATGTTTGAAAAGTTACTTGATTCTGAAATTGATAGCAAGAACATCATGAATGAAAATGATGATCTTAAAAAGAAAAATGGTGCCATGTCTATTCAGAATTCCTTGTTTGAGGGAAGATTGAAATACTTTGATAAGCTTTAAAAAGAAAATTCCTGGTTGAAATCTGAGAATGAACAACTACTTGTTAAGATTTCAAAGTTTGTTGAAACTGAGAAAGTTCTTGAAAACTTAACTGAAAAACTCCATGCCATGAATGATGAAAACAAGAAAATTTTCAAAGAGAATGAAAACTTGGAATCTGTGAATTGCTTGCTTAGTGAGAAAATCCTTGCATGTGAAAAAGAGACAAATGATTTGAAAAATGACTTGTCTAGATTTGTCAAAGGGAAGGAGAACTTAGACAAAATACTAGGTGTCAAGATGAACTTTCAAAAAGAGAGTCTTGGATACACCCCGATCAATAAAAAATCTTTTGAACACAAAATGACAACCTCGTTTGTTCATGCATCCGACATTCCTAGCACCTCCAAAGCTCTTCCTCCCATTTTTCAAAAGAAAACTTCTGAAAATAGTTTTGAGAAAAAGAAAAATCTCAACACAAAACCCACCATACAAAAAGAGTTCAAAATGGACAAAAAATGAAATTGAATGTTGAATGCTTTTACTGTGGCATACATGGCAATGAAATGAATGATTATGTTGTCATGAAAATAGATGATGAAAAAGTATGCAAAGATAAATCTGCTTTCAAACGAAAGAAAAATATTTCTTGTTTCTATTGTCATAAACTAGGCCATGTGATAGAAAATTTCTTTGTGAAGTAAAATGATGATTTTCATGCCATGAATGCACAATCAAACCTTCAAAGAAAATTCAGAATTGAACATGCTTCTAATGCTCAAGGGTCTTCATCCTATAAGATAAACTTGTTCACAAACACTAATGCAAATAATGGAAAGTCATTCCGTAGACCCACATCTCCTTATTACTTTCATTGTGGGAAGTACGGGCATCTTATGAAAGAGTGTTGGTTTTTGAAAATAGAAAATTTCCATGCTTCTAGAATGAATGCTAGGTCTAATTTTGTTAAATCTAGACCTTTTGTAAATAGAAGATGGAATGGATTTAAAAATTCCTTTACTCCTAAAAGGAAGTCTTTTGGTAAAACTGCTTCTCCTCAATGCTTTATTGTGAAACCATGGACATGTTATTAAGGATTGTAGGATCATGAAAGTGATGACAATTTGACAATGAAAATGTCAAAGAAAACTTTTGGTAGAAATGCTTCTAACATCCAATGACCCAAAAAGGCTTGGGTGTCAAAATCTGACAAATGAGTTGGTTATAATGAAGGTGTTCCTTGAGGTAAATAAAGAATGAAAGGGGTTCCAGTAAAATGGAACAAGGCACACTCATATGGAAAAATCCAACTTTACTCCTTCATTGTCAAACTTGATGATTTTGATGTTTTGGAATGAGATTTTGGTGTGTTCTCATATTATGTTCTAAATTCTTCACAAGCCATACATGTCTTTATTGAATGAATATTTGGTATATCAAATGGTGATGTGTGAAATGATGGATTAAGTATGTCAGGAAGCTAACATCATGCGTGAGGTGATCCTCGATCAAAGCTCTCCGCCTTGTACCAAAATTCAGAAATTGAATTGTTTGGCTAATGTGGAAACATATCTTTTGAAGGAAATCAATTTGTCTTGAAATTCTGAATACCATGTATGTTTAAATTGATTCTGAAATTCATTCTTGCTTCAAGAAGGTAAAATTTCTGTAATGCAGAATTGTTCATTTGACAGATATTGATTCTGAACTTGATCTGTTATTCTTGTACTCTGTTATGATGAACATGTCTCATTGGTTGAATGAATTTAAAAATTTTGAGATATAAGCATGATGCCTTTGCCTTATGAATACTTTTCAATCTGAAATGCATGAGCATCTGAGTGTAATTGAGTATCTGGTATATCAAATGGTGTGTAGTGGAAGGGTGGATTATGTCCACCTAGAAGCTCTCACTATGTGTGAGTTGGGTTTTCGAACCTTCACCTCCACCTCGTACCGGAACCTATAAAATCTGTTTGGTTTGTGGATGATACTCTAAGCTCTTGAAATGTTATTGAAAACCTATTTTTGAACATTTTGAAAATAAGTTGGGTTCATTACTTGATTTTGATCATGTGTGTACCCTTGTTCAAAAAGGGCAAGTCTTGGAAAATGGTTGCTGCTCATCATTTGAATATGTATGTCTCCTTCTGCAATCTGTCATGATGTTCTAAAAATAAAAAAAAATTGCATCCTGCATTGCAGTCTCATGCTTTTATAAGTTACATGCATTAGAAACTTCATAAGGTACATTTAGATTATTCATATGAAAAATTGAAAACTTGCATCTTGCACCCATATTAATTTTGCAATGCATTTAGAACTTTTAAATAAAAATCTGACATTCTACATCGCATTGGCATCTTTGCATATCATTCACATACTATGCATACAAAATGACAAAAAGATGCATATTGCATATTCATGCATATAGAGCATATGCATATATTTCATGATAATCATCTACTCATGATGCATCATGAATGTTTCATGAATCCTTCATGCTTGTAAGTATTTACACTATGAAACTATTTCTTGATCTTTCTAAGGCCTTACCTCCTTGCTAATCAGCAATGCAGTGACTTTATTCATATGTGATACATGTCATATATTAAGGGGGAGGATTTGACTCCGACCGTGCATACATTTAGGGGGAGTCATAGCCGTGTCTTGTCGAATTCATTTATACACGCAAAATAAAATTTTACCCTCACACTCTTACACACAATGAATTTAATGACTTTAATGCATAAGGATTTAAGAAATTCTTCTAACACTTTAAAGGGAACTTGAATCTCTACATGGACGTTAAAGAGTAATCGTGAGGAAAAAGCTGCCTACCCCACAAAAATTCAATAAGTGGTATGTGGATCCGAGTAACCGGGAATCTCCACTGAAACAAAGGAGGAAACTCATGTCGAAAGGAGAAACAACTATCCATATGTGTGACGAATCCAACTAGCCGGGAATCCCCATTGAGACATATGAGGAAACTCGCGCCGAAAGGTGAAGTCTATTAAAGAAACAAAATAGGGGTTGTGCAAAGCTACTGATAGTCGAGAATCTAAAGTGAAAGTGTAGAGAGGAGATTATCTTCTAGTGTTCTTCAGAAAATGTGAAAATCCATATGTTTTGAAGCCCATTAGTCATTGCCTCACATTTCACATGGGCATTTTTATGATGTATGTATTTTATGAATTTGCCTACATTCATGGTTTATGTAGTACTCCTAGTTGTGTATGCACAAATCTCTTAGTTATGCTTCATGCCTTACATTCTTGAATTTGAATCACATGCTCTTTTGTTAACCCGTGCCTCATATAGGGGGAGTTACTATATGTACTATCTGTGTGTATGACGATTGTGCTTGTGTGCTTGCATGTTCATGCATTCCCCTTGCGTCTAATTCTGAGCATAAACCTTACTTTTGAAGGATAGAAGCCATCATGTGCATAGCCTCATATCTTGAATGATTGGCATTCCCATAGTGCATATTCATTGCATTTGAAAGAAGACACTCATCATGTGTATATTTGTATATTTGACATTTTCAGCATGCACATAGTTCATTCATGATATCATCTTGAACAAATCCATACTTTTCACCAATTGGCATAGTTCATTTTGAAATGCATATTCTGAACACTTCATGCTGTATAACTGCTAAAATGAGTTCAACCAACAAATGGTATCCTTATCTTCGAGGCTCTCTCTTTGAGAATTGAAATTGCCTATGTTTGTGCCTCTATCTTGATCAATATTTGGTATCATATCTTTGAGCCCCTACTTAACATCCATTGGTCTTTAAATTGGAATCAAATCCTTTGGCCTAACATGTTAATTTCATGTCACATAACACCTTGTCTTTTTCTAGATGACAAAAAGGGGGAGAATGTTTGGTGTGTGCTTAATGCTTTATGAATGATGTTGTCTTGGGGCGAATGGAAGAATTGGTGTATGCTCAATGTTTACAAATGTTTACAAAATCTGTATTATCACACACATCATTTTGTCATCATCAAAAAGGGGGAGATTATTGTATCCCCTAGTTCGTGTTTGGTTCAATGATATCAAAACGATTGTGTTTGTGTGTGTATGTGTTTCATTGAGCAACATGCTTTATATCTTGATTTGATGAGTTGAAAGATGGAGTCAATGTTCACTCTTGAAAGCCAAGTGAGCCCTTGGTGTTTAAGGAACTAGTGTGATATTTATGTTGGTTTGTAGGAACACAAATTCATGGCTCATACTTGGAATCTAAAGGAGTCCATCAATGAAGTCCTTCTTCTAAAAGGGAGTTAACTCTGTTCACATTTGAAAGTCATATGAATGATTTGTATTTAAGGATCTCATGCTTTGAATATTTTGATTTGCAGGATAAAAATCCATGATTCATGTTTGGAACTCAAAGTAGTGCATCAATGAAGATCTTATTGAAAAAGGGAGTTGACTCACTCATTGCATTGCGTTGACTCTTCTATATTTCATGCATTTCATCAAATAGCTTTTCAAAGTCTTGGTTGGGTATTTTCATGCGTTTTCATCATAAGATTTTTGGACTTAAAATATTCATACAAGATTTCATGAGAGTTGGTTCTATATTGCTCATGCATTGCATGAATGATTGGCCTTGTGTACTATGCACTAAAAGCTTGAGTTAATGACTTACTGTGTGAAAGAATTGCATGAAGATGGCTTTTCTGAAGATGGCTTCATTTGGGTCTCAATCAAGGAGATTGTGTTCACTGAACACACCTTTCTATTTGAATGATAGTGACATATCATTCATAGAGTTATTATGATTTCAATGTGTGCATGAATTTGTGAAACATGCTTGAAAGAAGCACATGCCCTGTACTCAATGAGAATTCATGAGAAAATATGTTTGTATGATTGGATATTTACTGATGTGTGAGATGCATGTGAAGACAATGCTCCTCGTGAAAATAATGTTTCATGAATGTTAGCTTTTATCAACAAGAATGCTATTTGAATGATTGAGCTCTCATATCATTGTATATGCCTTGGATGCAATGGAAGGTTAAAAGTTCCCCAAATGCCAAAGCTTGTAACTTATGTCTTTATGAAAACATTTATTTATTCAATGAGTATTTGGATGGTTGACAAGTTATGGAGGTTCTTTTGGAAGAATCTAGTTTATGAGCTCTTAACTTTCATACCTATGGTAACTTGATACTCTTGTGATTTTACAGGTCCAAGGATGGTTTTCATACCCTACCATATCAAGTGGATCATGGTAATATCTAACCACCTTGTGTGTTTGAATTGGAGGAGATTGTGGTTGAGCTCCAATGTCATTATAGTTGATTGTTTGAGAGAGAGTCATGTTCATCGTATCAAAATCTTGTTATTTGGTGGAATGCATTTTTGTTGATTGATAAGAGAAGCCAAATATAAATTTGAATGTGTTTATGATGTATTTTATTGTGAACATGTTCAAAGAGTTATTGGTTGATGCAAGGAATTTGATTCTCAACTAATCTCTTGTTTCATCATGTGTTTCAGGTTAAAAAAATCATGGTTAATCATCATGGGATTATGGTAATATTTAAATATTTATTCTCCCTTGAATTCTTGGAGGTTTGAAGTGTTTTTGTAACCCTCTCTGGCAGGGGTCGACCCTTGGGGTCGACCCTTACAGTTTCTGGTAGAATAGAAGCTATTTTTTTGTTGTCTGCCTGTAGTGGTCGACCCAATGGGTCGACCCTTTGGGTCAACCCTTACAGTTTCTGGTAGAACAGAAGCTGTTTTTTGTTGTCTGCCTGTAAGGGTCGACCCATGTGAGTTGGTTTTTTATTTTGGATCCGCCAGCCCTCTGGTTGCCCGAGGGTCGACCCCAAGGGTCGACCCTTCCGGAACAGGATTTCTGGGAGAGTTTAAAACCTTATGAAAACCTCTCTAAACATTACCATACTACCCCCCATTGGTTCCTATTGTTATTAAGGGGTTTCTAACATGTATTGGGAGGGTTTTATGAGTCTTTTCCCCACCCCTTGAGTTGCATATATAAGAGTTACGATTTTGTGAGAAGAACAACCCTAATGCTCATTCGTTCATTCTTGTAGGTGAAGAAAAGGGGGGAAACGTGGTGATGCTCTTGCAAGGTGATTTTCATCTACTTCCATGGAGATCTGGAGCTCGTGGTAGAAGAAGAAAAGAAGCATCTCGAAGAGAGGAACGCGAAGACACCGAAATCGCCATCATCCGACATCAAACCAAGAAGAGCCGGAGATTCAATTGAAGAGGGAGCCTTGTGCTTGTTGAATCTTTCTTGTTTTAGTCTTTAGCACATGTTTTGGGCTTAGACCATTCATTTGTTAGCTTGTTACAAACCTATAAATGATTTTCTGTGTGTGGGTTCAGAGAACGGTTTCTCCGAGTGGTTTGAGTTGACGCTTGTGCGTCGTTTGGTGTGGAGCATATCCGTGTGTGTGTTGGGGTTTTTGCCTCGTGTGTGTGAGGAGAAATCCCCGTGTGTGTGTGCTACTTTTGTAGCGTGTTTGTGTTGGGATTTTTATCCCGTGTGTGTGGGGAGAAATCCCCGTGTTTGCTGCATTTGCAACATGTGGAGAAAGCCTTACCGGTTTGGTAAGGGGTGGACATATGGAGCCCGTCGTGGTCCCGAACCACCTTAAAAATTCTCGTCTCCTGTGGTTTGAATTATGTGATTGTATGGTTAGCTTGTTATACTTATTTGTATGACATGTGTGAACGGAGAGAGTGAGAGAATCTAGTTAACTTATGTAGCATTAAATTCCTCTATCTTATCAATCTTGTTAATTCCGATGTGCGCTAGTTTGTGTTTTTAATTGGACATAGTTTTAGTAGAAGGATCTATTCACCCCCCCTCTAGATCCGTGTTCCTACACTACGGGACCCAACATGTCACTATGGTGTCCCCCAAGTGATCGTCAGCGATAACGGTCGGCAGTTTGATTCTCATTATTTCAGAGACAGATGTGTCGACCTAAACATTCGCAACCACTTCACTTCGGTAGCCCACCCTTAGGCTAATGGACTGGTCGAAAATGCCAATAAGACTATCGTTAAAGGCATCAAAACTAGGCTCGACAAAGCCAAGGGAAGCTGGCTCGAGGAATTGCCAAGCGTACTATGGTCGCACCGAACTACTCCGAGAACGGCTACTGGTGAAACACCTTTTCAGCTGGTGTATGGCACGGAAGCCGTGATTCCGTTGGAGGTCAGCAATCCCTCTCTCCGCGTCATCCACTTCAAGCCCGAGGTAAACGAGCAGAAACTGCGAGAGAACCTCGACTTAGTGGACGAGATCCGAGAGAGTGCAGAGCAACGGAATACCAACAGCGCATCACTCGATACTACAGCAGCAGAGTCCGAGACAGACACTTCCAGCAAGGAGACTTTGTCCTGAGGAAGGCCGAAGCATCTCGACCACTAGAGGCGGCGGGGAAGCTGGCCCCTACCTAGGAAGGTCCCTACCGAGTGGTCGAGAAGCTCGGGAAAGGAACATACCGATTGTCCACCATGGAAAGAAAACTTGTCCCTCGGACGTGGAACGTGACAATTCTTCGCAAGTTCTACTTTTGAACATTTGACAAGCATACACATGTAAGCGAAATAGAATAATCACCATTCTTCTCTTCTTATTAAACTTTGAGGTACATCAAGAAGGCTGTAGCCGGTATAGTATACATGTACAAAAAATTACATCCCCTGGTACTATAACGCGAGCAGAATGCTCGGCCGACCCAGTAGGCGCTCCCACGTCTAGCCACTGACTCTGCATCGTGTAGAAATTGGCTCGGATAAGGGATCGCCGGCTTCGTTGGTTTGAGAAAGCTCTGAGGAAAACGGAAAAGAGGGGAAACAACAAGAAGAAGAGAGGAAGGAATACAAGTGAAGGCCTTCTCTCTGCCAACTCTTTGGAAGGCAAAGAGTGCAGGCATCCTCCAAAGAGTGAAAGAGGAGGAAGAAAAATAAAAAAAGACATAGTGATGCAGGACGGACCACGGACACGACAAGCTCGCGATTGTCCCTTAACGAGGGAAGCGTCAGACGTGCGCGGTTGAGAAACCGGCAATGAGCTAGGGTGGTCGGCTCTCTCTCGTGCCCGGATCGAGTCACGGGACGGTCACGCTCTCTCTCGCAGCAGCGGTGATATGAATAATATAGCGAGCTAGATCCTAAAACATGCTCTCTAGCAGCGGCATATAAAGCATATATGAAATAAAGCAAAATGCCAAGTGAAGGAGCGGGCACGATACCTCCACGCTCTCGGCGTGGGGAAGACGGACCCAGCCGAACTCGTACTCCCGGGACAGTTAATACATGAATATTACAACAATAAATCACTGCCCACTCCACGCAGTGAGGTAAAGGGCTACACAAGTGGGTCCGGGAGGGCCGATTTCGGGTTGACGGGCGGCTTCTCGCATCTCTTCGGCAGCACACGTACTCGCGACCATGGGGCCCGCATGCTGGCCGGAGGGGCCATGTGGGACCCGGTGGCACCGCTGTAGTGGGGACACTTGGGGAAGCGCTCCCCGGGATGGCGGAACGCTGATTCACCGGCCGGAGGCCGGACGGCTCCGATCGGCACCGGTCGGAATAACCGGGCACGGATCTGCCGGTTCTATTTTTCAGGGCGTGACCCGACGAGATCACTCGTTACGACCAACCCCAATGTCGGATAGATGATCAGGAGGTACCGATGGAAAGCTCTCTCGAAATTCTTCAAGATAGGACTAGAGAGAGTAGTTGGATCTTCACGGATCTAGGCCTTAACTAATTTTGAAGCTACTGTTGTACAGTACCCGAATTCTCAGATCAGTAGATAACTTTCCTGTGGATTGCCTTTGACCGCAAGGTAGACGTCCGAATCTGAAGTTGGGGTCTTCAGAAAAGTTGTAGAGAATTGAACAAGGAAGACGGGAATATTTTGTGTGAAAAGTTTTGTGGATAATTGAATTTTATAAGAATTGTATACTGGACTGTGGTCGGATCTGGAAATAGACTGGTAGAACTGTAGATAGGAACTTGGACGAATTTTAGAAAATATGTGGAAGGTTTAAAAAAAATCAAGAAAATATGTGGAGAAAGAGAAAGGTAGAAAGAATCTCCAGTAAAATTGGGGACTCTTGGGAAAATCAAAAGATGGGTCAAATATGAGAAACTCAGGCAGACTGTTATAGTGAACAGACAGCAGACAGATCTAGGGAAGATTGAAGATCGAAAATGTAAAAATATCAAAAGAAGGAGTTTGGTCGTGAAATGTTTTTTGGAGATGGGGATACAAGATAGGAACAACCTCTGAAAATTTCAGATCAAGAGGATGTCGGAGTTGAGTGCAGGAATTCCCGTAGTACACCTCTATTCTGTAAAACAGAACCTTGGCAGCACTTCAGAATCGGCGTCGCGGCGGCTCGTTGGCGGCACGAATGGCGGCGGCGGCACCGGAGATGAACTCAAAGATTGAGGGGGAGGAGATAGAGAGGATCCACTCTAGAATTGGGGGTTGGAGAAGGAAGAACACCAGGGGAGAGGGCTGGGGGCGCAAGAAGCTCCTTGGCTTACACAATTTTTTCTATTCTTCATTAATTATCAAATGGAAAATATAAGGTTTTATATGCTCCTCATCAAATGCAATCTCCACCTTTGGATCTAGGGGTGGGGAATGGATGGCTTGGATGAAGTGTGACCAGTACACAAAAAAATAAAAATCAATTAAAAGGGGGGGGGGCTATTGACCAAGGGGAGGGGGGTAGGTGGCATCTTGGACTTTCATGTCTATTTGTCCCCCATGTGGACAATTGACATTCAACCCTTCTAGATGGCCACCTAGGATGGTTGACCAGCCCCACATGGATGACATGGACCAATGGGAAAGGGCTAAGGGCCCCATTGTTGGTCCTACTGACAAATTACGTAGAAACCCACACAATCCGTGGGAATGACGCATTGGCTTACAAAGCCGTACAATTGCGCATATACTTTCCCATGGATATACAAATAAACTAAAGGACATAAATGCAAAATAAAATGTACATGCTCGGCGTCGATTCCCATCAACTCTCCCCGGGTGGGAGGAACTCGACCCCGTCGAGTAAGGGGTGCGGCTGCTCAAGTACACCGGCGGATCCGTCACCGTGCCAAGTAGTGCGGGTATGCTCCACTCCAAGTGATCGTCACCTGCTCATTCCATATATACTCGATATGCACGAACTGCTATGGGCTAAACGTGGACACTCCGAATGGGGCACTCTCAAAAGGGGAGGTGGCGGCTCAAAAATTCACTAGGAATCACCGATGTGTCCCTGTAGGTGACTAGATCCGAGTGTAGATATAGAACCGATCCCATACTCATCGAGTGAGTCGACTCGCTTCACACTCATAAGAGACTGACATCGATGAGCTTGCACAAGACACATGCAGACAGAGATACCACACAAAAAAAAAGTACACCGACTCATCTATGACCCTAGACACACCTAATGTTAGTCCGACCCATACAGGGGGACGGTGGACCCGGACACCCGAACGTATGCCATGCATGCATCTAACGTAACCGGTGGTTGACATCATGTGAAAATCCTAGACCTCCTAAGGTGGGCCATGCATGCATATGGGATGTGGATGTGGGAGGGCCAAGAGTATCTCCCCTAGATGATGGTGTATCTTGTAAGGGTACGGGCTTGGTGGGCATAGACGACCCAGCCCGTGGGGATGGGGTGTGGTAGCGGACTCCCTCGAAGAAGTGAAGTGAATATGAAGGGTCTAGGGGTCTACTAGGGAAGGGGTCAAAGGGATCAAAGAAGGTATGACCCCTTGTGCTGGGTTCCCACAAGTCACGGTCCCACGTGTAGAAGTTTTGAAGGTGTGGATAGTCACCTTCTTGCATTGTGACGGGTGGGACGGGGATCGTAGGCAAGAAGTGTGATTTCTCTCTCGGACAAAATGGTATGAATTCGGGCTCAGCTGGTAAGGGGAAGAATAAGAGGACCTCCGTGGTGACACAACCCACGGTGCGCTCGGAGGTAATAGACCCTAAGGCCGGATGAGTGAGGCTAAGACTAGTGGGTTGGTCAAAGCCTCGGGCCAAAAGATGCGTCAACTTCCATTGTGAATCTAATCCCATCACAAGATCATTCAACGTGTCAACATGGTGACTAGATCGAAATGTGGTATGGAAGGAATTGACCGACACTAAAGGGATGATGGGGTCTATAGGTGGGAAGGGATGTGGGACCAAGCCATCCTTGAGCCAACTAAGAAGCGGCTCGGCTATGAAAAGCGTATCCGTTAGAAACACGGGTGGCTCGGGCTTGGGTGGCTCCAAATGAGAGGGTTCCGAATCAAGTTCAGAAATAAAGGGTGGTGAGCATGGGTCCGTAGGCGGAGCGGACTGATACGAGTGGACGGGTGGTGACACGGAGATGGTCGGCCGAAGGATGTCGTGGAAGATGAACTTGCCGGGTAGGTGAGGTGGATATAAGGTGCATGTCCTCCTATCCCGGTCAAAGATCGCTCTCCTCTCTTCCAACCAAGGTCGCCCTAACATAATGTATGGGCCTATTAGCGCACCAAGGTTGCACCATGCACCATCGCAGTAAAGAGTGGAGCCGATCATCCTTTCAAACTCGACAAAAGCAAAATCCCCATCGCGGATAATCTTACCCGCCTTGGAGAGGGACTCCACGATATCAAGAGAAACCCAATTATATGAATCCTTATGAGCGAAATGGAGTCTCGTTGTGGACCCATTGGGTAGAGTAGCTTTAGTAAGAAGATGAGTGAAAGCTAATGGTCGGGCCATGAAGGCATTTGATTGGGCCACAAAGGATGTCCATTCAGACGCAAAGTCTTGGGGAACGGCCATGGGGGTGGCGGGTAGTGGACATGCAGGCACATGTGATGAGGACATCTCCCGGCATTCCCTATGGCACGAGGCGACTCCGACTTCGTGACCCCTTGGAGATGTGGTCCTCATGGCTATCTTTATTTGTTGCTTATGTAGTTTCTTTATTTGAGTCATATCATGTGTAATTTTCCTTTATTTGAGTCCATTATCTAGGTCTTAGAGTTAATTATCCAAGTCTTGAGTCATTTGGACCCTTAGTTGAGGACATTGGGCCCAGTTAGTGGGCTTGGCCCATGGGCGCCCCCCCCGTCTCTTGGTCTTTTGCATTTATGCACTTGGTTAGGGGGTTTTGTGCAAATGGTCCAACTCTATATAAGGACCCCCCCCTCTCCCATTTGTAAAAACTTTTGATGAATTGAAAAATTAAACCCTCAAGTATTCTCTCTCCCTCTCTCTATAGTTCTCTCTCTCTCTCTCACTACTTCTCCCTCTCTCTCTCTAAATTTCGAAATCCCCTCTCTCTCCTCCCTAATCACCCTTCTTTAAGACCCCTCCCCCTTCCCTATACACTCATTCACTTCCCCCTCCAACCCCTAGGTGGAAACCCCTTCTCCTAGGCACCCTTTCATCTTCCCAGGCACCCTTTCACCTTCCCAAGGCCACTCCCCACCCTTCCCAAGCCATATTCCTCCACCCAAGACCCCTTTCCCCTCTCCAAGGGACCCCTTCACCTCCCTAGGTCGTCCATCCCCTTCCCCTCCCTCCTAGGGTCGCACCCCCCCTCCATCTCCACCCACATACACCACCACCACCTTAGCCTCCCCTCCACAAATCCATTCCAGCCCGCAGGCAGTTTCTGGCCCCAACTTGCAGAGCATTTTCCAACCCGTTCCAGGAGGATTCGGCATCCAAGCGCTTCAGCAAACTTGTGCATCCACGAGTCTTCTCCGCAGGCGAGTTGGAATCGCTCCGTTCCAAGATCGTGGCCGGCCGCTAGCTCCGTTCTACCGCGACTGCGCACTGGGGGCTCAACCAGAAGGCCATCTCTGTTCGACCCTCGTGCAGCGGCCAAGACTGGAGGAATCGGTCATCAAACTCTTCATCAAAATTCTTCCTCCCCCTGTCAGCTTTCAGAAGCCGAAGACGGAGCATCGTTTGAACGCCGTAAGTGGAAGTTACCATTTTTATACCGCCGGGCGTTCGTTCTGCCTCCTGTCTGTCTTCCCCGACCTGTCCCCCTTCAACGGGACCATCCTGTCCACACGGACTTCAGACAGTGGCGAGGCCGGCTCCGTTGGAAAGTAGACTTCCCCACGCTTCCATCGACACCGGCCGTTTGCAAAACAGAGCCCGGGAGCGTTCGTGGCGTCCTCGGCAATCTGCTGTTCAGAAGCTGAACCTGTGCAGGTCCTGAACAGGGACCCCGTTCGGTCGATCGTGGCAGCCCGGCTCGTGCAGAACGAAAATCCATAAAATTTGAGGCGCACCCCTATTCTGTTACGAAGCCAACGACACCGACCGCGCCTCCGGCAAAATTCCAGAAAGTGTTCTACGGCTACATCAGTGACTGCTGGTCCAGAATCCCAGAACCGGACAGGTTTCGGTATCGACCGCCGGTGTGATAATTAACCAATTTTCCCCACCCCGCTTGGCCGGCTGAAGGCCCCACCCTGCGTGGTGGTAGTGTTTGGTGTAAACTCCATAACCCCCACCCCGAGATCCCCCCTCCTGCGAGAGGCGTAGTTGTGTAATTAACTAACCAGCAGGTCAAGCTACCCCGCCGCGGCGTTCGGGTGCATACCCACGCCTCCCGGCGCGCCCATCGTCTCCGGCCGGGATCGGTGTCTTCACACCGATCAGGTGAGCTTCTGGTCCCTCTCCTGGTCCTCGTTTACTTTGCTTAGCTAGTATCGTTTCCTTAGCTCGTTGGCGGTAATTGAGTGCCCGGACTTGATTGTTTGTGAAACCACGAGCGCACCACCGTGGCAAGTGAGAGAGCGCCACCCAAGCCCACGCCCCAGCGTGCTAGCCCGCCCATAAATTGGGTATCCCAGGCCCATTAGGGGTCAGCCATAAGCCCACCAACCGGTGGAAACCTTAGGGTCCCACCCCGGATCCTCGCCGGCATCACTCGGGCCCACCGGGTGCGCGTGTGCGTCATGTGAGATAGGTCGCACGGTGAGCCAACTTGAGAGCTTGTATGCTTGTGGATGCATAGGTCTAAGGGTCATTATCATCCTAGGTAGACCGTGTCACATCAAGTGGTATCAGAGCAAGTTTTAGACTTGTCTCTACTAAGTCTAGTCCTAGGGCGCATTGTCATCTAGTTCATGAATCATGGCTACCACATACCCATCCCACTCGGCCCACTACCGGGATCCGATCAACCCAATACTTTGGGACATTATTCGAGATGAGGGTGTTACCTTTGATGGGTCGCATGCTAGTGATTACCTCAAGTGGGAGGCTGCAATGGAAAGGAACTTTGAGAGGAATCGGGTATACGGACACACAAGAGTTTGTAGGGCCAAGGGACAAATTCGGGGTCAAGCCAAGATAGAATTGGAACACATAGAGGCCATAAGAAGGATTGAGAGGCAAGAGCCCATTCACTCGTGGGAAGAGATGACGAGAGAACTTAGGAAAATCTACATTCCAAAACCTTCCTACTCTTCCTACTCACACACCCCTAGCCCGAGGAGCACCACCACTACTCAATCCCAACCCGGCCAACTTAAGACCATCCATAGGACTCCGCCCCCACCACCCCTAACCGATCCCCTCTCCACATTTCGCCACCAACTCCTCTCCCTTAGAACCCAACTGTCCCAACTACCCACCCCTCCACCTAGGCCCCCAAAGACCACCACCCTCCAACCCACAAATCCCTACCAAACCCCTCCACCCCAAAGAGTTGAGAAAGTGATTGAAGTTCATGAAGCTCCCCTTGAATGGGAGGAAGAATTTGAGGCACAATGCCAAGAGTCAAGTCAGGAAAACCCAATCCCCACCAACCTTCCCCAACTAAAACTCACTTCCATAACCCTCACCGTTCAAACCCAAGTGGATCCCGTGCCCACCCCTCCACCTAGGCCCGCACCGGTCACCACCCCGCAACTCACTATTCCCCATGAGACCCATACTCCCCAAACCCCCGTAGCCCCTACTACTACCCCTCCATTATCCCCTATAAGGGATGCCCCACCCAAGATCGACCAATCCAACTGTCTTCACCCAACCCACCTTCCACTTCCAACTACAAACCTACCCCAACCTAGACTCCCACTACCTCCACTTCCAACCCCAACCCAATTCCGACCTTGCTCATCACCTTGGGGGCGCCATGCACCTACCATCACCACCCCACCCCGAACATACTCTCTCACCTCTTTGGAGGAGGAACCCATACCCGACCCCAAAGTGGTGAACACCCCGGACCCAATTCCCAACATGGAGACCACACATGTCCAAATTGAAGAAAAAAACTCACATGGTAACCTTCACCCTACACCACCCTCTCTAGATGGGACCGAGCTTATTTTAGGAGAGACCCTTGTTAGCTGGTTGATGGGTAGCCCAATTAGAGAGATAATGGCCCATGCCTACCCTCCCATGGAACAACACCTCCCCATAGTCCCTCTCTCCTCTTATCACACCACTATCCAATCCTCCTATGAGGTTGAGAGTTGGGATGACCTTCTTAAGGGCCTAGCATGGCAAATAGAGTTGACCGACATGTTGGCCACAATGGCTGACCAACCTAGGAGCGTTGACCTCCTACATCTATGTGTCGGATCCATCACCACAGCTTACACTGTAGGTTGCTACACTAGCGACCTCCTTCTAATCCTCCCTACACCGGATGAGCCTGCTGCTCTCCATGAATTAGAATTGCTTATCTCGGGTAGAGTGTCAAACCATCCCTTCCTGGCTGATCCACCCACCAAAGACTTCGGCCCAATTATTTCTTTAGAGAAGGATGACTCACCGCTACATGAGGACCTGGAGTTCCTCTCCCTAGGGGACCCTTACCATGACCCCTTTGACCCCTTCCTATGGGAGTCTAGACCCCCATGCAACCCACCCCCCTTACCCACCACCCACCCTTTCCTACCCTCACCCACCTTAATAGACCAGGCCCACTCTATTTTCCCAGACCCATTTGACCCCTATGAGAGGAAACTCCCACACCAAGCCATACACATTAGGGATGCCATTTGGGAAGGAATGCATGTGTCTAGACACACCACACCGCTTGACATGATTCATGAGTCGGGTCCATTCATTCAAATCACCCACATGACATGTAAGAAGTATGAGTGGTCTATGTACGGATGTAATGGCCCACCCTCGTTCGTCGCAAGTCTTAGGCATGAGAGAAATATTCAAGGAAGTTCGGGTTCCCCGGTAATTATCACCACCATGCATGATAGATCCATCTATGGTTGTCCTGGCCCACCTAGGTCTATTAGGGCCTACATGGCATGGCATGATAGGTCCCTTTATGGGTTTTCCGGGTCTTCCATCCCCACCCCCTTTGACAAGACGCATAAGCCTCCTAGGTCTACCAAAGTCTGTGTAGCACCACTGCATGATAGGTCCACTTTTGGTTGTCCAGGACCCCCATTATCTCCTAGTGAGTCAACATCCACAAAGATACATGAAAACATCCGCAAGCATATAGGCAAAAGCAATGAGGCTTACAAAAGGCAGGCCGATGCTCATCGTCGTCACTATGAATACCAAGTGGGAGACCATGTGATGGTGAGAACGGAGCGGCTCCTCCCAGGGCCCGCCTCCAAATTGAGGACACGGGGTTTGGGACCCTTTCGGGTTCTAAGACGGGTTGGTACCAATGCTTATGAGCTCGACTTACCTAAGGGCTTTGGGGTTCACCCCACTTTCAATGTGGCGGATCTGGTTCGCTATAAGGGCCCCACGGTGGAACCCAGTCAGGATCTCGAGCCTTTACCCCCCCTTGTGAGTGACCCTCCCGGAGCGAAACTACCACCCCGATTGAGAGGCCGACTTGAGCAAGTGGAGGCAATACTGGATGAGCAGAGCACACTTACCAGGAACAGGGTCTACCAGCGCTACCTCGTGAGGTGGAAAGGCCGTTCCCCGACCGAGGATGCTTGGGTAAGCCGAGAGGACTTGATGCGCCTAGACCCGGACCTGCTGGTGCAGTACGAGAGCCGATTGGACCCCTACTCGACGGGGTCGAGTTCTCCCCACCCCGGGGGATTTGATGAGGACATCTCCCGGCATTCCCTATGGCACGAGGCGACTCCGACTTCGTGACCCCTTGGAGATGTGGTCCTCATGGCTATCTTTATTTGTTGCTTATGTAGTTTCTTTATTTGAGTCATATCATGTGTAATTTTCCTTTATTTGAGTCCATTATCTAGGTCTTAGAGTTAATTATCCAAGTCTTGAGTCATTTGGACCCTTAGTTGAGGACATTGGGCCCAGTTAGTGGGCTTGGCCCATGGGCGCCCCCCCCTGTCTCTTGGTCTTTTGCATTTATGCACTTTGTTAGGGGGTTTTGTGCAAATGGTCCAACTCTATATAAGGACCCCCCCCTCTCCCATTTGTAAAAACTTTTGATGAATTGAAAAATTAAACCCTCAAGTATTCTCTCTCCCTCTCTCTATAGTTCTCTCTCTCTCTCTCACTACTTCTCCCTCTCTCTCTCTAAATTTCGAAATCCCCTCTCTCTCCTCCCTAATCACCCTTCTTTAAGACCCCTCCCCCTTCCCTATACACTCATTCAATTCCCCCTCCAACCCCTAGGTGGAAACCCCTTCTCCTAGGCACCCTTTCATCTTCCCAGGCACCCTTTCACCTTCCCAAGGCCACTCCCCACCCTTCCCAAGCCATATTCCTCCACCCAAGACCCCTTTCCCCTCTCCAAGGGACCCCTTCACCTCCCTAGGTCGTCCATCCCCTTCCCCTCCCTCCTAGGGTCGCACCCCCCCTCCATCTCCACCCACATACACCACCACCACCTTAGCCTCCCCTCCACAAATCCATTCCAGCCCGCAAGCAGTTTCTGGCCCCAACTTGCAGAGCATTTTCCAACCCGTTCCAGGAGGATTCGGCATCCAAGCGCTTCAGCAAACTTGTGCATCCACGAGTCTTCTCCGCAGGCGAGTTGGAATCGCTCCGTTCCAAGATCGTGGCCGGCCGCTAGCTCCGTTCTACCGCGACTGCGCACTGGGGGCTCAACCAGAAGGCCATCTCTGTTCGACCCTCGTGCAGCGGCCAAGACTGGAGGAATCGGTCATCAAACTCTTCATCAAAATTCTTCCTCCCCCTGTCAGCTTTCAGAAGCCGAAGACGGAGCATCGTTTGAACGCCGTAAGTGGAAGTTACCATTTTTATACCGCCGGGCGTTCGTTCTGCCTCCTGTCTGTCTTCCCCGACCTGTCCCCCTTCAACGGGACCATCCTGTCCACACGGACTTCAGACAGTGGCGAGGCCGGCTCCGTTGGAAAGTAGACTTCCCCACGCTTCCATCGACACCGGCCGTTTGCAAAACAGAGCCCGGGAGCGTTCGTGGCGTCCTCGGCAATCTGCTGTTCAGAAGCTGAACCTGTGCAGGTCCTGAACAGGGACCCCGTTCGGTCGATCGTGGCAGCCCGGCTCGTGCAGAACGAAAATCCATAAAATTTGAGGCGCACCCCTATTCTGTTACGAAGCCAACGACACCGACCGCGCCTCCGGAAAAATTCCAGAAAGTGTTCTACGGCTACATCAGTGACTGCTGGTCCAGAATCCCAGAACCGGACAGGTTTCGGTATCGACCGCCGGTGTGATAATTAACCAATTTTCCCCACCCCGCTTGGCCGGCTGAAGGCCCCACCCTGCGTGGTGGTAGTGTTTGGTGTAAACTCCATAACCCCCACCCCGAGATCCCCCCTCCTGCGAGAGGCGTAGTTGTGTAATTAACTAACCAGCAGGTCAAGCTACCCCGCCGCGGCGTTCGGGTGCATACCCACGCCTCCCGGCGCGCCCATCGTCTCCGGCCGGGATCGGTGTCTTCACACCGATCAGGTGAGCTTCTGGTCCCTCTCCTGGTCCTCATTTACTTTGCTTAGCTAGTATCGTTTCCTTAGCTCGTTGGCGGTAATTGAGTGCCCGGACTTGATTGTTTGTGAAACCACGAGCGCACCACCGTGGCAAGTGAGAGAGCGCCACCCAAGCCCACGCCCCAGCGTGCTAGCCCGCCCATAAATTGGGTATCCCAGGCCCATTAGGGGTCAGCCATAAGCCCACCAACCGGTGGAAACCTTAGGGTCCCACCCCGGATCCTCGCCGGCATCACTCGGGCCCACCGGGTGCGCGTGTGCGTCATGTGAGATAGGTCGCACGGTGAGCCAACTTGAGAGCTTGTATGCTTGTGGATGCATAGGTCTAAGGGTCATTATCATCCTAGGTAGACCGTGTCACATCAACATGGACTAATGCAAACACAACTAATGCACCTAGACTTAACCCAAACTCGGTACGTGGCGGAGATAACCGATCCGAAGATCACTCGCGCAAGTGTACGGCCTTCCCGATAGGCGTAGCCTAACGTTCGGACAACACCTTTTGATATACCAAGTAAAGGGATGCGATGCAAAAAGACACTTTTTTTTTGACACCCTAGACTCAAACTCGCTCTGATACCAAATTGATGCGGGATGGACCACGGACACGATAAGCTCGCGATTGTCCCTTAACGAGGGAAGCGTCGGACGTGCGCGGTTGAGAAATTGGCAATGAGCTAGGGTGGTCGGCTCTCTCTCGTGCCCGGATCGGGTCACGGGACGGTCACGCTCTCTCTCGCAGCAGCGGTGATATGAATAATATAGCGAGCTAGATCCTAAAACATGCTCTCTAGCAGCGGCATATAAAGCATATATGAAATAAAGCAAAATGCCAAGTGAAGGAGCGGACACGATACCTCCACGCTCTCGGCGTGGGGAAGACAGACCCGGCCGAACTCGTACTCCCGGGACAGTTAATACATGAATATTACAGCAATAAATCACTGCCCACTCCACGCAGGGAGGTAAAGGGCTACACAAGTGGGTCCGGGAGGGCCGATTTCGGGTTGACGGGCGGCTTCTCGCGTCTCTTCGATTGGCAGCACACGTACTCGCAACCATGGGGCCCGCGTGCTGGCCGGAGGGGCCGTGTTGGACCCGGTGGCACCGCTGTAGTGGGGACACTTGGCGAAGCGCTCCCCGGGATGGCGGCACGCTGATTCGCCGGCCGGAGGCCGGACGGCTCCGATCGGCACCGGTCGGAATAACCGGCCATGGATCTGCCGGTTCTGTTTTTCAGCGCGCGACCCGACGAGATCGCTCGCTGCGACTAACCCCGATGTCGGATCGACGATCAGGAGGTACCGATGGAAAGCTCTCTCGAAATTCTTCAAGATAGGACTGAAGAGAGTAGCTGGATCTTCACGGATCTGGGCCTTAACTAATTTTGAAGCTGCTATTGTACAGTACCCGAATTCTCAGATCAGCAGAGAACTTTCCTGTGGATCGCCTTTGACCGCGAGGTAGACGTCCGAATCTGAAGTTGGGGTCTTCAGCAAAGTTGTAGAGAATTGAACAAGGAAGACGGGAATAATTTTTGTGAAAAGTTTTGTGGATAATTGAATTTGCTAAGAATTGTATACTGGACTGTGGTCGGATCTGGAAACAGACTGGGAAAACTGTAGATAGGAAATTAGAAGAATTTTAGAAAATATGTGAAGGGTTGAACAAAAATCAAGAAACTTTGTGGAGAAAGTGAAAGGTGGACATAATCTCCAGTAAAATTGGGGACTCCTGGGAAAATCAAAAGATGGGTCAAATATGAGAAACTCGGGGGGACTATTACAGTGAACAGACAGCAGACATATCTAGGGAAGATTGAAGATCGAAAATGTAAAAATATCAAAAGAAGGAATTTGGACGTGAAATGTTTTTTGGAAATGGGGATACAAGATAGGAACAACCTCTGAAAATTTCAGATCAAGAGGATGTCGGAGTTGAGTGCAGGAATTCCCGTAGTACACCCTTGTTCTGTAAAATAGAACCTTGGCAGCACTTCAGAATCGGCGTCGCGACGGCTCGTTGGCGGCATAAATGGCGGCGGCGGCACCGGAGATGAACTCAGAGATTGAGGGGGAGGAGATAGAGAGGATCCACTCTAGAATTGGTGGTTGGAGAAGGAAGAACACCAGGGGAGAGGGCTGGGGGCGCAAGAAGCTCCTTGGCTTACACAATTTTTTCTATTCTTCATTAATTATCAAATGGAAAATACAAGGTTTTATATGCTCCTCATCAAATGCAATCTCCACCTTTGGATCTAGGGGTGGGGAATGGATGGCTTGGATGAAGTGTGACCAGCACACAAAAAATTAAAAATAAATTAAAAGGGGGGGCGGCCTATTGACCAAGGGGAGGGGGGTAGGTGGCATCTTGGACTTTCATGTCTATTTGTCCCCCAAGTGGACAATTGACATTCAACCCTTCTAGATGGCCACCTAGGATGGTTGACCAGCCCCACATGGATGACATGGACCAATGGGAAAGGGCTGAGGGCCCCCTTGCTGGTCCTACTGACAAATTACGTAGAAACTCACACAATCCGTGGGAATGCCGCATTGGCTTACAAAGCCGTACAATTGCGCATATACTTTCCTATGGATATACAAATAAACTAAAGGACATAAATGTAAAATAAAATGTACATGCTCGGCGTCGATTCCCATCACATAGGTGGACGAGGAGGCCAGAAAGGAGGGAGCTTAATTAGCTCCCCTTTTCCCCACGGGATGGCGTCGGCGGGTCAGGGATAGGAGTGCGACTTGCTCCGGCATGATGAACCCTCTTCCAGAGTGACCTTCGATTGACGAACCCTCTTCCAGACTGAAATAACAGGAGCTTCCCTCCTACCGCCATCTGCATCATCATCTTCTGAAATGCCTTCCATGCCCCGCCAAGACTAACAACACAACGTTTCGCGGAAGGGAAAAACCGCCAGGAACGGCCTTAAGTGATGAAAGGAAAAGGAGACACCCCTCGGACCTTTTATAGGCCGAAGGGGGAGCTGATCACCTTAAATGACTCTCCCCTTACAAAACACGCTACCAAGGGTTTCCCTGGGTTGGTTACCTCATTTCCCGATATTTCCCCCGCGGGGCGCGCGAAGCGGCAAGTCATTAAGGGCGGTATGGAAAAATGGAAAGGTGCCAGCACAAGATCTGCAGAAAATCGGCACCTTCTTCAAACGACTGCAGATACGGTAGTCAAATCGCACCAAAAGCGGTAAGAAACAATCAATTTAGCATTCAATACTGCCGCTATTATAGTTTCCAAAAAAGCCTTACTCAGCTACATCTGAAAAAGAAAGAAAAAAGAAAAGAGCTATTACATCAGGCCACGGGCCCATCTCCAAGCTCGGCAGACAAGGCTTCTTCAGCACCAGACGATCTGCCCCCAGTGATCTCGGCGACGACCGGCCCAGACACTGACCCCACCTGTGTGGAAACTATCTCGACCGTGTGCCTTCCTGAGGATGCTAGAGTTGGCGGTCGCTCGGACAGGGCCAAACTCACCTCTTCACTCGATGTGTAGTGGGAAGAGTCAGTGGAGCCCCAATCCGAGTCATAGCGCTGATCGGAAGGAAAAATGAGCGTAGACGACTGGGCCTCTGCCTCCAGGACGGCCCGATCATAGCCTTGAGAGAAGCCCTTCCAGAGTCCCCGTCGGTAGCCTGACTCGTAGTAGGGAAAGGCCGCCTGTTGCAGAGCTACCTGGTAAGCCTCTGAGCACTTATGTTGCTCGAGCGCTTCCTTCCCAGCTATCTCCGCCTTCCTCTCGAGCTCAGCTATCCGCTACTCAGACTCAGACAGCCTTCTCTCGGCCTCGGATAGCCTTCGCTCGGCCTCGGTCCGTGAATCCTCGGCCGCCCAAACTCTATCCTCGAGCCCCTCTCGCTCAACCCTCCATTGGTCGTTGCGCTCGACCTAGTTTCTGCGCTCTGACTCCAGTAGCTCACTCTTCCGGTCGACCATGCGACGAGCCTGGGCCAGCTACTCCGCCAAATATCGAGCCTCCGCTTGGCTCGACTGCGCCAGTGCTCGGAGCGGGGCCATCTCCCGGTGAAGGTCCCCAAGATTGAGGGTCAGACGCTCGACCTTCCGATCAAGCGCACCGCGGGTCCACGAGAGAGTCTCCCGCTCAGACTCCACCTGAGCGTACACGTCCACTGCTTCAGCCCCCAGTTGGGCCAAGACCAGCCCTCCCTCCATAATCTGCTCAAACAGCGAAGAGGGGGGACCCTTCCGGACTTTTTCCTGTAAGTCTCGAGAAGCTAAGGAATGGCACGCCCAGTATAGAGGAGCCTGGATACTAAAGGTGCTGGTATAGGGAGGGGAAGCTCTCACCGGAGCGTCTGGGATCGGGGCATCTCCCTCGGGCAATCCTGTCCAGGGGGCCCCACATGTTGGCTCGGCATGAGCGGCCCCACCGCGTACCTCCCCAGTTTCGGTCTGCCGAGATCGAGTCGCCTCCCCCAGCGACCCTCCAGCCTCGACCGGCTCAAACCAGACCCCCTCGTCTAGCGGCCCCTCCGCTACATTCCGCGCCTCAGCATCAGCGGTGATCCCTCCTTCATCGGCCCCCTCTTGTTCAGTAGAGGGGAGAGCCAGCAGGGAATCTCCTCCGGACGGATGGACGACCTACTCCTTCCTCGCCTGCTTCTTCTCAGCAGACTGAGCCAGCATTGAAGACCACAACAACTTGGCCACGGGATCCTTGCGCTTGACCCCCCGGCGCTCGGAAACGTCATCCCGGGCCACCCGCTTGCCCTTGTCTAAAGGCGCGGGATGAGCCCTCTGAAGCTTGAAGATCGTCAGGAGCCGACGCCTCGTCCAAATCGATGATCTCCAATTCGACCGACAGTGCCTCCTCCTCAACCGCTCGCCTCGTGTCTGAACCATAGAAAGCAGACTAAGAGAAGGAAGGTTCTTACTCCACAAGAAGGAAGACAAAGTTCCCGAACTCCTTACCTGTCGGCGACAGCACTCGAGCGAGGTAGCCCTCAAGGTTGGAAGAAGTCACCAAATTAGCAGTCTCTTGGCGATTCTACTGCAGGATGGCAGCCACCTCTTCCACCTCCGGAGAAAACACGATCTGCTTCGGAGGAATGTTCAGGGAGATATTGGGTGCCATCGGGAAATTCCAGACTACACCAACTGCCGATGGGCCCACCCAGAAATATTGGATCTTCCACCCTTTATGAAAAGAGTCCTTCGCAGAGAGGGACACGCAACTCCTCCCCCGCCTCGCCTGATTATAGAAGAAGCCTCTCCCCGCATGAGGATGCTCCTTCAACTCAAAGAAGTAATGGAAAAGATCCAGCGAGGTGCGCACCCCACACTGGCCGCATAGGAAAATAAAGGAGAAAATGAAGGTATAAGAGTTGGAGACCAGCTGGACAGGAGCCAGCCAGACAGGAGCCAGCCGGTAGAACCGAAGCAACTCGGCAACAAAGGGATGAAGGGGCAGACGAAAGCCACATTTCCAGGCCAGGAGAAAGGAGCAAAAGAGGCTAGAATGAGTGGACAGGCTAGACTCATGAGGCTCAGGCGCCAGGAACTGGAACCGCCAAGGCAGCCCGTATCGACTCTCCAACCGCTTCACCTTAGCCTCCCCCAACCCATTGCAGAGCGGCTCCGGCGGCGTCAAGAAAACCCTTGGGGCCCGTTCTCTCTCCCGCCCCTCGGTCTCAAGATGATGGTCCGCCATGAGACAAAGAAAAGAAGAAGGGGAAAGCTCCAAGACCGAGAACTTCGGAGGAGAAAGGTAGCTGACGAATCGCCGCCCCAGGAAGCCCCTCTTGCTTCGGTGGCCGCAACGATTCTCCGCTCTTCCGAAACTGCTCTCACCGTGCAGAAGCCCCCCCTCCTCAAATATAATTACAAAGAGAATCAAAACCTTAAAACCCCAGAGATAAAGGGATGCAAAACGTGCAATGCCTAAAAACCCTGACTGGAGGCGGCGCGGCGTCTGATCTCTCGAGGAGGGGCCTTCTCTTATTCATCATAACGGGCACATTTTCAAGGTGAACACTGTCATGTGGCCCCTACCAGAGAGATATCTTTATCCAACCAGTGGCACAAACAGTCCAACCCAATTGCTACTCGTCTGAGCCTAATCTTGGCTCGGGAGTAGGAGGGGGACAAGTGGAGAGGGGAAATCTCACCGCCCGTACGTAGAGGCCAAACGAGGTCTAAACCGGACCGACCAAGGCTCAACTTCTCAAAGTGGCAGCCCCCGGGCCCACTTATTATGAAGCCCAAAATTCACTCAGTACAAGCGCTTCCTAGGCGGCCTTCGGGTTGGGAAGTCCGAGCATCAGTCGATCGAGAAAGCTCCCCTGGAGCCCCCTATTCTTTGTCCCGACCCAGCACTTATCATTCGGGAGACCACTCTGAACAAGTGCCATTTGCTCGGGCTCGCTGATGGAAGCTTATTGATTCGGCCGTTGTGAATCCCTTAATGGCAGGAAGCTCAAGGGGACAAGGGAGACCAAGAGTCTGTGCGCCGTAAGGAGCCCGCATGAAGGACGTAACCCCCCTGGAACTCCTCCGCCCACAGGGATCAATTCGCACAACAGGTCATTATTTAAACAGGGCGTGCCCTACTACGAGAAGGTAAGCCTAAGCAAGGCAAGAGCCAGCAACCCTGAGCAGGAACCACTTCACCTTTCGGTGGAGAGGGATCTCGCGCTCCCATTTTCCTCCCAACTCTTCTCTTCTCACTAGTGCTCTACTACCTGTGCTGACTTAAGCATCGGAGGGTCTCCCCCGCGGATCTATCCCTGGGCACCTCTGACTTGTTTCCCTTCTTGCAGTTCTTACTTCAAGGATACGTGGTCATCTTCCTCCCCCCTCAGGAGTAGCGTGAGATCGCCCCTTTCAAACTGATACACGTTATAAACAATAACGATAGAATAATATTAAAATATTTCGAGTGCATCCACACATGGAGAAAACCACATTTTAATAAAATACTATTTAAGTTCGCAGTCGAGAAAGGACCCTCGTTCATGAAAAATAAACATTTTTTGAAATAAAAATACTATAAATAGAAAATCAAATTTTAAATAAAACTTAAGATCACGGTCTATCGTAGGGTCGTGTTCAGGAACACAGTTACTGTTAGGGCCGCGATTGGGAACAAAAAGGCCATTTTCGGCACGGGACGATATATCATGCTTCAATCATCAAATTAATGCAATATAAGTGATAAAAAATGGGCAAATAGCACTCTAGAACTTCTACACATGTAGATGAACATGATTTAAAATATTAATTTGTTTGTGCTTGAGAGGAAACCTACCTTTGACTCGATCTAAGGAAGAGGATGATGAACTTCATTCTCCTACGGTCGCACCAAAAACCTCACCTTTCAGCCCGAATCCGGTCCTCTTTTTTACCTCTACACCTTAGCACGAACTAGGGATAGTCTAGGGGGTCGATTAGGTCCTATATATAGGGGTTTGGTCTCCCAAATCTGATCTAATCAAGGGATAGAGTCCTTCTCCGAAAAACTCTAAAAAACTCAATCTTTACCCTATCTAGCACCGCCAAGTCTTCCCAAAACCCTAATTAGGTCCAGAATTCGAAGGATAAGCTCCTCCTCTAAGGGGGCAAGGGTTTCCCTACTATTTTGGGCCCAAAACAGTATGTTTTATCCATCAATTTCTATGACTTTAGGGTTTTCTCCCATTAGTCCAATTTTTAGGGTTTTGGCCCATTATTATTATTATTATTTATCCAATTAGGCCCCAATAGATCACCAACTAAGCCCAATTAGCATATTTTAATTTATTCTAATTAATTTTTATACTTATGTTAGTTGATTATTTGCACACTTATATAATTATCTCTATTTTATTGTAAAAATAATTAAAGAATAATTCCTTATAATTTTATATATATATATTTTATCGGGTTACTACAGCTTCTGTGGCCTACTACCAAGCCCTAGTATCTCTCTCTAACTAGAACATGGCCAACAACACCTTCTCCTACTTCGAGCATTGCATAACCCTGAAAATCCCCTCCATCTCCTTGACCTAATGTTCAACTTCATCTGGGTTAGGTGGACCATTGAATCTCGGGGTATTCATACCTATGAAATTCCTGTGAAGATCCCCCAGCTCCATGATGAACTCCTCCTTGAGCTACTTGCTATAGAGCTTGAGTCAATCCTTGAATAGTCCTTTACATCTCTTTCCATTAAGCATGCTCTACGACCATTCTAGCATTAATTTAATTATTTACAAAATAATTTAAAACTTAATCATCTTAATTTCTAGAAGTATGACAGTTCTATCACATAACCCAAGGCTCTACCCAATCTCACTGGTCAACGATAGTGTACTTATATAAGTAGCCTAGACATAGAATCTCAAAAACATAGGGTCTCGAAAACCTAGGCTCTAATACCACAAATTGTCATGTCCCGATAGTGGACCATCGGAACGCGACAAGGGGAAAACATTCATTCAAGGCTAGCAAAATCATCGAAGTAAAAGAACCAATTTTTGAACATCTCTAATATGACAAAATAATTTGATTCCATTTATTAAACTATAAAATAGTACATCATTCTTATCCAATTCCATAACTTCACGATTCTATATTTCTATAGTTCGACTCAATTACATCGGAAGACACTCAGAACTAACTAATAAACAAAAGCAAATCTTGTTGCATCCCTACGGTTTTGATGATGTCTCACACTATAAATCAATTTGTTTTATCCCATTCTTGCGATTTAGGTCCGTGCATATCATGTCTCTGCATCTCACCTCTTGAGGTCGGTGCAATTTTTGGGTCGGTGCAATTCTTGACTAGAATGCATTGGTTAGTCTGCGCGTCTCTATCTCAGTGGAAATCCATCTCGGTGCAAGCTGTGTCCTGCATCTCTCTTTATTCTGCCCATTTCTCTCTGCCATGTCGGTGCAATTTTTGCTTAGATTGCATATCCCATCTCGTGCAGTCTTTCTCTTTTTGAATAACATGTAGTCTGTGCATCTTTTTATTGCATTAACATACTCGGTGCAAGGTTTGATCTGCACCTAGCCGGTGCAACTTTTGGTTAGACATAGGTATAGGTACATAACTCGGTGCACAGCCTAGTCTATACAAATCCCTACAGCAACGAGGTTGGTGCAGTTCTTGTTTCAGGCCTATTAGACTCGTTGCAAAATCTTGTAAGTAACTAAAGTAGATTGGTGCATCTTCTGCTTCATTCCGCATTGGTGTTTTTCTCGCCAGTCTTAGTCAGTGCTTGTTTCCAACTCTGTGCAAACTTTCCTTTCTGGAAAAAATAAAGTTAGTGCATCTTTGTGCTTTATGGACTCTTGTCAGTGCATATCTGTTGCACGATTGGACTATATGGTCCGTGCTTATAACGTCTTGCGTTTGCACAAATCAGTGCATCCCTCGCTTTTACTCACTTCAACTCGGTGCAACCACTTGTTCACCCTGTAGTTAGTCAGTGCAATGGTTGACTTGGAAACTCCTACTAAGTGCAGTTTACGCTTACTTACTCGCTACATCGGTACGACGTGTGCTGAGTGTGTGACAAAATGTTTATTCCTTTCTCTGACAATTTGTCTGTGCATTCACCAGGTGGATGGCACGTGATCCGAGGAAGATAGACGTCCAAAACATTTCGACATGTACCTCAACCCTTCAGGTGGGAAACGTGGTATCCACACGCCTAAGTTTCTGGAACAGACATATATATATACTGAGGAAAAAGGTTTGAAACAGAGAGAATGGAAAAGTGAAAAAGAAAGAGAAGCGTGAGAGCAGTAGTGCGGATCAAGAGAGAAAACCAGAGATAAACCACTCTGTTGTGCTCCTGTGATTTTGATGATAGCAAACACTATGAGTCATCATGTGCTTGTATGAAAGTTTGAATGATGATGCATTTTTTCATGCTGCATGCATTGGGGTAATGCAACATATAAGTCTGTGCATACTAGAGTCCGTGCAAGTTTTGCTCATTGGGTTAATGCATGTCTTTTCCAAACATACAAGAGGTCGGTGCTTATTATGTCTCGGTGCAGATTTCAGCCTTATGCATTCATATACTCAGTGCACACCTTGCTCAGTGCATATCACCGTTTGCGTACACTTGAAACTCGGTGCAAGTTTTTGTCTTGAGATCTGAAGGACCATGAACATATAGGAGCTCGGTGCAAACACTGTGTAGGTCAATGCATGTTGCAAGGTCAGTGCATTGTAGGGTCGATGCAATCACTGTTTGAGGTCAGTGCAAACTTTAACTCAGTGCATACTTTCAATTACTCATATAGAGGTCGGTGTAAGTTTGCCTCGGTACGTCTTTTTCTAATGCATATAGGATGTGCGTCTTATAGTGCGCCTCACATGTGGCCTAGAGTCGGTGCAAGTCCTGTAGCATGTTAATATAGGCCAGTGCATATGCATGCATGTTAGAAGTCGATACATATTGGTTGCTGCCAGTGCCCTAGTCCGTGCAACCTACAACTCGGTGCATGTTTTTCTTAAGCATAGAGGAGGAGGTCCGTGTATTTTTTACCTCGGTGCAATCTTTGCACTTAGCTTGTAAAGGTCACTGCATATTCTGCCTCGGTGTAATCTTTGCACCGACCTGTAGGTTTGTGCATCACTTTACATAGGCAACTCCTTGCATTACACTAAGCAGAACTCGGTGCAAGTTTTTACAAGGACTGTGCATTCCACTATGTCGGTTCATGCATGATCAAAGGACATAGTCGGTGCAATGCATTGTAGCACACTTAGTTTAGGTCTGTGGATATGTCTGCTTACGCATTTCTCGGTCAGTGCACATCTGGTTTAATTAAGCCTAAAGTCTGGACAAGGTCTGCTCTTCCACGTAATGAACTCGAATATTCTGCAAGTGATCCTAAAACGATACTCTATTTTTGCAGGGAATGAATTAGGTTGCAGAAGAGGCACGTGTCCTCTGAGATGGGAGAAAGCTGGCTCGTGGATAAAGGGGGCAAATGATAGGCATGTGATCCGAGGAGAGGAACTCTCTATTCCTCAACACGTGGACCAATGACATTTTAGTAGGGTTCTACTGCTTGATCCATACGAAGCCCATGTTCCTATTTAAAGCCACATTACCCTTTGAAGAAGAGTGTTGGTGCTGAAAAAAGGTGCCGCGAGAGCCACTCTGAAAAAGAGTGCATCCAGTAGAAGAAGAACCCAATCGAGAAAAGAAAAGAGTGAGGCGCAAGAATGGAAGAGAGTGGGAGCTGAGAGAGAAGAAGAAGAAGAACTAGTGAGTGAGCAGCAAGAAAGAAAGAGAAAGAAGAGAAACGAGCTGAGAAGAGAATAGAGAAGGGTAGAGAGAGTCTTTCCTGAAGATCAGAGTTGTATTGGCCTCTAGATCAGATCCAAGCCAAGTTGCTCCCTCGGAGCTATTTTTGTTCTTGTTTTTGTTTCTATTTTTCGTTTCATCTTTCCATCTTCCAGTAGTGTTTTTTCGATTCTCTGGTTTGAGGTCGAGGCTCCTCCTGGGTGTTCAGGAGAAGGGAGGATTGGTCCTCCGCCTGTGGGCAACTGGGTACTGGGTTTCCTTCTGCTGCTGCAGGAGAAGGGAGAGTTGGTCTCTCCGGTCACTGGTGGTAGAGTGCCACTAGTGGATTCCCTCCGGTTTGGAGGAAGGGAGGATTGGTCCTCTAGTTTGCAAGTGATTGGGTGTCACTTGTGGTTCCCCTCCGGTTTGGAGGAAGGGAGGTTCGCCTCCGGTTCTGGCTCTGTGAGTTGCTGAACCTTATTGAGGGATTTGTCTCCCTCGGTCTCCAAGCTATTTGGCAGCGTCTGTTGCAGACTGAGTCTGCTGGTTTTAGCTCTTGCTAGTGGAATCCTCACTCTAGTTAGAGTGAGGGGTGGACGTAGGCAGACTGTGGGTCTGTCCGAACCACCTAAAAACCTGTCTCTCGTGGTTTGCTTGGCGTTCACTTACCTATCTCTTGACCCTCCCCCTACACTGGTTGTTTGAGCGTTCTCTAACAGAAGCCTTCCTGTGTGATTTCACTTTGAATTTAGTATTGATGTTAAGTGTTCGACTGGTTGCTTAATAGAAACTTATGCTTCCTAGTGCTTCTCGTCCCGTGAGCAAATTTATGAGTTGAGTCTGCACGATTCCTTGAGATATCTATCTCCAGCACCTTTTTATTTCTTGAGGAAGTCTGTGGTCTCATTCGACTTAATTGAGTGTAGGCAAAGGTTTTATTCCACAATCATTTCTTTTTGGGCGTATTTGTTGAAAGATCCATTCACCCCCCTCTGGATCCATTTCCCTACGCCACCGTTTCTACAATTGGTATCAGAGCAGGTTACTTGCTCTACAGATCCAATGATCTGCAGTAGGTCCTGTGACTCTCGGTGCTTCTTCGATTGGTCTTTTATCATTCTTGGTCGATTGCTTTCGATTCACCTATGGCTCATCCTTGTGTGTTTAATGGGTCTGATTTCCCTACCTTGCTAGGCAGTGTGTGCACATCTATAAATGCAGTGAATCCCAAGCTCTGGAACCTTATTTCCAAAGGACCACACAAACTGCCTAAAGATGTGTCCAAATGGACAGATAAACATAGGATGAAAAATGCTGAGAATATTAGAGTTCTAAGTATTTTGAGAAACGCCATAAATGCTGACAAATCTCCACATATCCGTGATTGCAGGTCTGCCAAGGAGGTCTTAGACGAAATGACAGCAATTCATTGGAATAGTAAAAATAAGTGTTTGGTGGCAGATGGCATTTATTAAAGCGAAGATCAAAATGAAGGCAAGGATGAAGAAGAGGTAAACAATCCTTTCTCTTCTTTTACTTTAGAAGACTGGGAAGATGCATATGCTAAGCTGTTAGAGTCTTTTGAAATGCTGAGAAACCAGAATAAAACTCTAAAAAGGAAACTTAAAAATTTGAAAAAGCTGAATCCTTAATAGAGGACTATGAAACACTGAAAACTAAAAATGGTGTTCTTAGAAGACAACTGACAGATCTTGATGTTCTTAGCTCTGAGCTTGATTATCTGAAATCTGAAGACAAGAAACTCAAAAACCTGGTTCAGGAATCTGAACATAGGACAATGAGTCTAGAAAGTGAAAATAGACTGATCTCCGAAGAGCTGGAGGATGTTAAAGCTACAAACTTAGAGCTTCAAAAAAACCTTGACAAATTTCAATTAGAAAATTAACAAGAAGTGTTCAATGAATGTCAGACTTCCTTATGTGAGTTGGTGTTTGATGATGAACTCCAGGAGTAAAATAGTAAATTGAAAGAGAAAATTAACAAGCTGAAACATCTAAACACCACGCTGTCAGACAGACTACTGACAATTGAAAAAGGTAAGGGCGTGAGCATGAACAATTCTGATAGGTTGGTGGATGGTGAACAAGAAATTGAGAGCCTAAAAATCATCAACCAAATGTTGAGTGGAAATGTCACTTCCTGTGAAGAGAAAATAGATGTTTATGAACTTACTATTACATCCCTTCGACAAGAGGTTGATGATCTTAACGAGTCCCTATCTAAATTTGTTGATGAGCAAGAGAATCTTGGCAAGCAGCTAGGAGTCAAGGCTAATGCCAGGAAGGAAGGGCAGGGCTACAACAGTGTCATAAAAGAAGTCGAAGCTGACAATGAAACAAAATTAAAACAGGAAATTGAAAAACTCAAAAGTCTGAATGATGCCTTACATCAACAAGTAATTTCCTATGAAACTGACCTGTCCAGATATGAGGTTAATATTGTTGCCTTAAATTCTGAGATTCAAGATTTAGAAAATTCTCTATCAAAATTTGTCAAAGGTAAGGATAATCTGAACAAGATTCTTGGAACAAAGGTTAATTTTCAGAAGGAATGGTTGGGCTATAACCCTGCTAATGAAAAGAACTATACAAACAAACCTCAAACATCTTTTGTCTCTAGTTTTGCTCCTCACAACTCTACAAGCTCATCTGTCTTCCAATTTTCTGAACAAAAATCCACGAAGACAACTAAAAAACAAAAAGAAAAGAAAAAAAAGGACTCTGTCACCCCTGTGCATGTTGTTCATAAATCACCCACATACACATATGCACGTAAGAAAATCATGGCATGTCATTACTGTCACAAGGCTGGTCATCAAATGCATGAATGTGAATTAATGGAATTAGATGATCTGAATGCTAGTAGAATACATACTAAGAAAACTCATCTCGAGAATCATGGATTTCAAAATAAGAAAATTCAATGTTTTCATTGTGGCAAGATGGGCCAGATTGTTGCCCATTGCTGGAATGCTCAGGGAAAAGTTCACTCTAAACATGTTAGGTTCCCTACAAATCAGAATGCCTTCGGTAGAGATGAATTTGCTTTCAAAAGAAAATCTTCTAGGTGCTTCAATTGCTGGAACTCAGGCCATCTGGCTAGTGAATGATGGTCTGTCATTAAAAAGAGAAACAACTCGTCTTGTTTTAATTGTGGGAAGTTTGGCCATACAGTTAAGGACTGTTGGTATGTCTAGGGAAGAAATGTGAACTTTAAATATCCCAGATCTCCCGTGAATGAGAATGTGTTTGGGGGCAATAAAAGAAATATCCTCCATGATAAATACAGAAATTTTCATGAACATGCGCTTAGATTCCATGTTAATACCAATGTGCATGAAAAGAGTTTAAAATCTACTTCATCTTGCCATTACTGTGGTCAGTTTGGACATTCTATGGATAATTGTCATCTTATGAAATATGATGATCTAAAAGCCCAAAGATTTCTGAAAGGCTCCTTAGATAGTGGCACTAACATTTCGAGACCCAAGAACTCTTGGGTACCTAAAACTCTAAAATAAGATTTTTGTTTTGCAGGAGTGCCTTGGAAACAAAAAGGGGGAGTTCAATAAGCCAAGACACTTGAGTATGGTAAAATCGCAAATTTTGCGCTCTACAGGTTTGGTAATTTGAATTCCTTATAGATAGCTAAATACCATTCCTGATCTGTTAGTTAGAACCTCCATGCTTAAATGTTTATTTCTGCATTTGATTATTGCATTGATTGTGTCTCATGCATATGTTTCGTTTGGAATATAGATAAGGGGAGTATGTCTAGATAATTTCTGTGCTTCACGCATATTTGGTTAGTTTAAACCTCTCCTGAATGGTCTTCATGTCATATGTGATGGTTCAATGCATTCGCATACACTTTGTTTATTGCATAGCATTCATATTAAAAATACCAAAAAGAGCAATAGCCATGCATACTCTTAGGGGGAGCTCTTGTCCTAGTCCGAATGGTTTGCTCACCTCCTTGAATTGAATTGTTCCTTCTTCAATCTGAATCTCTCTTCTCTTCAATCTGAAATTCAGGAAGATTTCAATATGTGTACCTCATTCATAAATCTAAAAAATATCTGTACTAGGAATCTTCCATTATATGGAACTATGAATGTTCTGAAAAGATCAAATTGGTTTAAGTTTAATGTATTTTCAGCTTGCCTCTTAAATGCCATGAAAATATCTGAATCAGTTTTTTTTAATAAACTTTAACCAACTGTTTCATGTTATACCTTGAAAAACCTTCTGTAATCTGAAATTTTAAAATCATAACCTTTTTGGTTGAAATTCATGAGATTTGTATTGTCTTTAAACAAGTCTTTTCTTTCAAAATCTTATGGGTAGCTATATCTAAATATTATTTCTGTAATGTAAATGGCAGAGCAATGGCTAAATGCACTGAGAAACTAGGATCCTTGTTAAAGGCAATGGACCCAAAGTCATGATGCTTCTTAGCTAACTCTATTCAAAAAATTAACAAAGGTTAGTCTCACTGAGTATCTAGGGGTACCTGCGTCTGGTAAACGTGTAGCCTTACATAAAAAGGTGATATATATACCTTAAATAGAATGGTACATTCTGCTGAGTAAGCTAGGGGTGCTAGCGTCTAATCAGCATCTACCCTTACGACGGAAGGCATGAATTATTCCTGACTGTTCTGAAAATGAAAAGAAATGAAAACTCTGCTGAACCCAAATGGTTATTTGTCAAAAATGTCAAATTGTTTAACCTCGATACTCATGATTGTTTTTCCTAAAGAAGTCATTGAAATAGATTGAGTAAGATGTAGGGAGGTTAATCAACATGTTAGCATGAGGGCTTGGTTCACTTTTATTAAATCTGAACTCAGATATGAGTAAAGAACTTTTTGACAAACTGTATATGCATCATGTTTAAACCATGCTGATTAATAAAGTTCATTCATAAGCCCTTATAATGGAAGACTCTGAAATATTCACTCTCTTAGATTTATGGTTTTGGTATCTCATTGAAAATCTTGATTGAACCTCATTATAAACCCTCTGGTTAGTCTTTATCATTGCTCACTGACTAATCTTCACCATGTCTTGATTTCAGGGGGAGCATAAGTGTTTCTTGAACTGTATGACTAACCTTGCTCATTCTGATTATCCTTGTTCTTCCAGAAATTTGTCTCCATTGGTGTCAGCTAGTCCCATAGAATCTGTCATGGGCCGATTTCATCTTTGATTGTCCCTGTGTTTTGCTGAATTGATTCATTCATCCAAGGGGTGTGTTACTGAGAAAATGTTTTATTGTGCCATTTAGCTTAGGGGGAGATTTTGATTCTTTCATATCATGCATGTTTGTATTTCTTGTATCAAACTACTTTCTTTTTGATGACGTCAAAGGGGGAGAAGAAGTTTGACATGGTTAGACATGCGTGTCTGCATCTTTATCTTGCTTTATTCTCATATCATAGTGTTGCCATCATCAAAAAGGGGGAGATTATTGTGCTCCTGTGGTTTTAATGATAGCAAACACTATGAGTCATCATGTGCTTGTATGAAAGTTTGAATGATGATGCATTTTTTCATGCTGCATGCATTGGGGTAATGCAACATATAAGTCTGTGCATACTAGAGTCCATTCAAGTTTTGCTCATTGGGTCAATGCATGTCTTTTCCAAACATATAAGAGGTCGGTGCTTATTCTGTCTCGGTGCAGATTTCAGCCTTATGCATTCATATACTCAGTGCACACCTTGCTCAGTGCATATCACCATTTGCGTACACTTGAAACTCGATGCAAGCTTTTGTCTTGAGCTCTGAAGGACCATGAACATATAGGAGCTCGGTGCAAACACTGTGTCGGTCAATGCATGTAGCAAGGTCAGTGCATTGTAGGGTCAATGCAATCACTGTTTGAGGTCAGTACAAACTTTGACTCAGTGCATACTTTCACTTACTCATATAGAGGTCGGTGTAAGTTTTCCTCGGTACATCTTTTTCTAACGCATATAGGATGTGCGTCTTACAGTGCACCTCACATGTGGCATAGAGTCGGTGCAAGTCCTGTAGCATGTTAATATAGGCAAGTGCATATGCATGCATGTTAGACGTCGGTGCATATTGGTTGCTGCCAGCGCCCTAGTCCGTGCAACCTACAACTCGGTGCATGTTTTTCTTAAGCATAGAGGAGGAGGTCCGTGTATTTTTTACCTCGGTGCAATCTTTGAACCTAGCTTGTAAAGGTCACTGCATCTTCTGCCTCAGTGTAATCTTTGCACCGACCTATAGGTTTGTGCAGCACTTTACATAGGCAACTCCTTGCATTACACTAAGCAGAACTCGGTGCAAGTTTTTACAAGGACTGTGCATTCCACTATGTCGGTTCATGCACGATCAAGGGACATAGTCGGTGGAATGCATTGTAGCACACTTAGTTTAGGTCTGTGGATATGTCTGCTTACGCATTTCTCAGTCAGTGCACATCTGGGTTAATTAAGCCTAAGGTCTGGACAAGGTCTGCTCTTCCACGTAATGAACTCGAATATTTTGCAAGTGATCCTAAAACGATACTCTATTTTTGCAGGGAACGAATTAGGTTGTAGAAGAGGCACGTGTCCTCTAAGATGGGAGAAAGCTGGCTCGTTGATAAAGGGGGCACATGATAGGCATGTGATCTGAGGAGAGGAACTCTCTATTCCTCAACACGTGGACCAATGAAATTTCAGTAGGGTTCTGCTGCTTGATCCATACAAAGCCCCTGTTTCTATATAAAGCCACATTACCGTTTGAAGAAGAGTGCTGGTGCTGAAAAAAGGTGCCACTAGAGCCCCTCTGAAAAAGAGTGCATCCAGTAGAAGAAGAACCCAATCGAGAAAAGAAAAGAGTGAGGCGCAAGAATGGAAGAGAGTGGGAGCTGAGAGAGAAGAAGAAGAAGAACCAGTGAGTGAGCAGCAAGAAAGAAAGAGAAAGAAGAGAAACGAGCTGAGAAGAGAATAGAGAAGGGTAGAGAGAGTCTTTCCTGAAGATCAGAGTTGTATTGGCCTCTGGATCAGATCCAACCCAAGTTTCTCCCTCGGAGCTATTTTTGTTCTTGTTTCTGTTTCTATTTTTCGTCCGATCTTTCCATCTTCCAGTAGTGTTTTTTCGATTCTCTGGTTTGAGGTCGAGGTTCCTCCTGGGTGTTCAGGAGAAGGGAGGATTGGTCCTCCAGCTGTGGGAAGCTGGGTGTTGCTCACTGGGTTTCCCTCTGCTGCTGCAGGAGAAGGGAGATTTGGTCTCTCCGGTCACTGGTGGTGGAGTGCCACTAGTGGGTTCCCTTCGGTTTGGAGGAAGAGAGGGTTGGTCCTCCAGTTTGCAAGTGACTGGGTGTCACTTATGGTTCCCCTCCGGTTTGGAGGAAGGGAGGTTCGCCTCCGGTTCTGGCTCTGTGAGTTGCTGAACCTTATTGAGGGATTTGTCTCCCTCGGTCTCCAAGCTGTTTGGCATCGTCTGTTGCAGACTGAGTCTGTTGGTTCTAGCTCTTGCTAGTGGAATCCTCACTCTAGTTAGAGTGAGGGGTGGACGTAGGCAGACTGTGGGTCTGGCTGAACCACCTAAAAACATGTCTCTCATGGTTTGCTTGGCGTTCACTTACCTATATCTTGACCCTCCCCCTACACTGGTTGTTTGAGTGTTCTCTGACAGAAGCCTTCCTGTGTGATTTCACTTTGAATTTAGTATTGATGTTAAGTGTTCGACTGGTTGCTTAATAGAAACTTATGCTTCCTTGTGCTTCTCATCCTGTGAGCGAATTTATGAGTTGAGTCTGCACGATTCCTTGAGATATCTATCTCCAGCACCTTTTTATTTCTTGAGGAAGAAAGGTCTGTGGTCTCATTCGACTTAATTAAGTGTAGGCAAAGGTTTTATTCCACAATCATTTCTTTTTGGGCGTATTTGTTGAAAGATCCATTCACCCCCCTCTGGATCCATTTCCCTGCGCCACCGTTTCTACACACTCCATACAGAGTAGAGAGAAAATTCTGAGAGAAAGCTGTCTGTGAATCTGAAGATCTGCTTCTACAGAAGGTACATTGTTTTGAATCAGAGATAGTTGTTTTACATCGGTCTTTTATTTTCGAGTTTCCTTTGTTTCCCATTCCATCTTGTTACCATCCAAGCTTGTTCGGAGGAAGGGAGAAGTTCTCCGATTTCCCTCCATTGTTTTTGGAGGAAGAGAGGTTTGATCCTCTAGTTTTGTGAGTTGCTTGGGAGCAATTTCACAGGGTTCCCTTTGCTGCGTGTAAAGGAAGCGAGATTTGTTCTCCAGTGCTTCTTTTGGTTGATCAGAAGGCTGAGGAGGGTGTTCCTCAGGGCAAGCTGTTTGGCAGCGGTTGTCGCAGACTGAGTCTGCTGTGTGCAATTGATCATTGTAAGGAAACCTTACTCTTCTGAGTGAGGGGTGGACGTAGATTGCGGGTAGCAATCGAACCACCTAAAAATTCTCTGTCTCTCGTGTGGGTTTGCTTATCTACTTTGTGCTTGCTCTCTAACTATCTGATATATTGTTTCATCGTGAATTTCTTTCTCGATCACAATCCATAATCTGTATATCTCTATTACCTATCTCCGAAGTTTTCTTCACTGCGTTTTGAGGGGTTGAGTAATTGTTTTTGTGTTTATCAAATTTGGGAGTGATCTATTCATCCCCCCCCCTTCTATCTCACTTTCCGTTGTGCGTATCAATTGGTATCAGAGCAGGTTTTCACTATGTGGTCCAATGGCCAAGGTAACCCCGGATTTAATGCTCCTCGGAGCTTCATGGCTGAGGGACAATCTATCAGCCGCCCTCCGTTCTTCGATGGTAACATCTACTTTTTTTGGGAAAAAAGGATGGAGGTATTCATAAGGGCACAGAGCCACAAACTTTGGAGGGTGATCAGCACAGGGCCATATGATCTACAACCGAACGAAGACACGTGGACAGATGATCAAGTCAAGCTTTCGTCACTCAACTGGACGGCCCTGAACATCATCCAATGTGCAGTTCATCCAGACGAATACACCCGCATCTCAGCATGCAAAACGGCCAAGAAAATGTGGGATGAGTTGGAGTTAATCTACGAAGGTACATCTCAAGTGAAAGCGACGAAGGTAAATCTCCTCACCTCTGAATATGAGCTGTTTAAGATGAAATCAGAGGAGACCATAACTGAGATGTATGCCAGACTGTCGTTGATTACGAATAGTCTTAAGGTGTTTGGGAAAGAGATATCTGAGGGAGATATAGTCAAGAAGATACTTAGATCTTTAACCCCTACATGGCACACTAAGGCCATTGTGATAGAGGAGTCTAGGGATCTGTCGAGAATGATAGTCACCGAACTTATAGGATCCCTAATGACGTATGAGATGAATTTCAAGAGGAATGGTGAAGGAAGCGACAAGAAGGGAAAGAATATTGCCCTCAAGGTGTCCCGTAGCAAAGGCAGTAGTAGCAGCGGATGTAGTAGTTGCGAGTCTGACGGGCTGTCAGACCTCGACCAGGAAGAGCAAGCAATGCTCACTCGTCAATTCATGAAATTCTTGAGGACTAAGGGAAAGACCTTTAGAAGGAAGAGGTCATACCCCTCTGGTAAGAATTTTGATTCCAGCAATGATAAGAATATGAATGCCAAGAAAATCACATGTTTTCATTGTAGGAAACCTGGACACATGAAAGGGGATTGCCGTGATCTTCAGAAGAAGGGTCCTGACTTTCAAAAGAAGAGCTCCAAGGTGCAGAAGAAGAAACCACAAGCAATGGTCTGCACGTGGAGCGATGAGGAAGAAGATCCAGAAGTCAACTCCTCAGAGGAGGACGAAGAAGGAATTTGCTTGATGGCAGATAGCGATGAGGAGGTAACAAACATTTTTGAGAACTTTTCTATTGATGATTGGGAAGACGCCTATGCTGAACTGTTAGATAAGTTCAATTCACTGAGTAAAGAGCATAGGGTTCTGAAAAGAAAATTCAATACTAATATTGAAGAACAAACTCAAATCAGTAAGGAAAATCATAAATTAAAGGAATAATTAGAAGAAATGACTTCTCTGAAGAAGGAAAATGAAGAGCAAAAATTAGAGAACCAGGAAGTTCACACAGAGCTCAACGAACTCAAGATAAAACTTGAAGAAAGTCTGAATGGAAACAGTGTGATCATTGAGAAGTATGAAGCTGTTAAGAAAGTGAACACTGAACTCCTAAAAAATTGTGAGTCTATGCAGAGAGAGCTGGAAGACAAACAAAAAATCTTAGAAAAATTTGTTCATGGGAAAACAAATCTGGACTCTATACTAGGAACGAGGGTAAATTTCAACAAAGAGGGTTTAGGCTATAACCCGACAAATAAGAGACCCTTTGAGTTCAAGACCACTACCTTTTGCCCGGAGAAGGGAAAAGAAAAGCTGGACACACCATCCAGCTCAAACTGTAATCAAAATATTCAGCATCCAAAGGGGAAAGCAATAAACCATGCTGAACAACATCTTAAAATAGGAAAGAACTTCACTAAGCCCATTCACCAGAACAGAAATGGTACCTTGACCAGACAAGAGTATCAGAATAAAAGCTAGAATTAGTATAAAAGAATGGGCCCGAACAGAAGTTACTGGGGAAACAACATACACTCTCAAAAATTCAGTAAGCAACATGCGTACAGAAGATACCCCAGGGATGAAAGGTCTAATAACTGGAATATATTCCTTTTCACCAGACCAGCCGGACATAATTCTGGTCACAATTTCAATAGACCTGAAAATAACATGCAAGAGAAAAATAAGCTGAAATAATTTTGAATTCCCAAACATCTGCTTAATGATTTAAATGATGTCCTTGGACCCAACTTATCTTTGGTTCCAAACCACCGTGCTTGATTTCTTTTGTAGGTTTGCCTGGCAGTTGAGAACAACAAATGGTACCTTGACAGTGGCTGCTCCAGGCACATGACAGGAGACCGATCCAAGTTCAGCAAGCTAGAAATGAAGGTAGGGGGTCTGGTAAAATTCAGAGGAAAGAACAGAGGTAAGATCATTGGGGTTGGCACAGTTGGTAAGTCCTCCACTAACTCAATTGAGAAAGTTTTACTAGTGGAAGGTCTTCAACACAATCTGATTAGCATCAGTCAATTATGGGACAAGGGTCACAGGGTTGTGTTTGATAATAACTCATGCAAAATCTTTGAAATAAATTCTGATCTTGTTAAATTTGTAGCCAACAGGACCAATAATGTCTACATGGTAGACTTAGATGTTGAGTCTGAATCTAATATCTGCTTGTCTACTAATTCTGAAAATAATGTTTTTGATTGGCATAGATGTTTATGCCATGCTAGTTTTTCTACTATGAATAAATTGATCAAGCATGATTTAGTGAGAGGCATGCCTAAAATCAAGTTTAATTCAATCTCAAAAATCTGTGATGCCTGTGCTCTAGGCAAGCAAACTTGCAAGTCATTTAAGCTCAGATATGAGCCTTTATCAACCAAGCCAATGGAACTCTTGCATATGGACCTTTTTGGTCCAACCAAAACTCTGAGCTTGAATGGGAAAAGGTTTGGGTTCGTCATTATAGATGATTTCACTAGGTTTTCATGGCTATTTTTCTTAGCAAATAAAAATGATGCATTTCAGAAGTTTGAACACTTCTTCAATAAAATCAAACAAGGAGGTTCTCACTGTATTTCAATAATTCAAACTGACCACGGAGGTGAGTTTGAGAATTCTTTATTCTCTGACTTCTACAATAAAGAGGGACTGACTCACAAATTTTCTTCTCCAGGAAGAGCAGAACGGAATTGTTGAGAGAAGAAATCAGACAATCATCGAAATGGCCAGAATTATGCTAGTCGAAAGTCAGCTTCCCAGGAGGTTTTGGACAGAGGCAGCCAACACAGCCTGCTACACAATTAACCGAGTAATGGTAAGACCTGTCCATAAGAAAACTCCCTATGAACTCCTTAAAGGTAAAAAGCTAAATGTCTCATATTTCAGAATATGTGGTGCAAAATGTTTCATCCATAACAATAATAAAAGGGACCTAGATAAATTTGAGGCTAGAAGTACTCCAGGAATCTTTCTGGGATACTCTGAAACAACTAGGGCCTATAGGGTTTTCAATGTAATAGACCAAACTGTAGAGGAAACTCCTCATGTGATAATTGTTGAATCAACAGATGATAACAACCTTGATGATGCTGACAGGTCTTCAAAGCATGATGGTGAATTTCTTGAAGAGAAATTGAAGGATGAAAATGAACAACCCGAAGGACAAACCGATCAGAATCAAGTAAGCTCAACCGAACCAGGTGAGTCCTTAACCAATGTTAAATTCTTAAAAGACCACCCTGAGGATAATATCATAGGAAATTTAAGAGATCACCCTAGGACCAGGTCTCATTTCAAAAGTGTTCAAAATCAAGATTTAATTGCTTTAGTTTCTCAAATTGAACCAAAATCAATAGATGAAGCCTTAAACGATGCATCTTGGGTCAATGCCATGTCTGAAGAGTTTGGTCAATTTGATAGAAACAATGTCTGGGAACTTGTTCCAAGACTTGAGAACACTAATGTGATAGGAACCAAATGGGTGTTCAAGAATAAAATGAATGAAGATGGAATTATTTCTCGAAATAAAGCCAGACTAGTAGCCATGGGCTACTGTCAGGAATTTGGAGTTGACTTCGATGAGTCCTATGCACCTGTTGCTAGGATGGAAGCTATAAGAATATTGTTAGCATTTGCATGCTCCAAAAATATTAAACTCCAACAAATGGATGTGAAGAGTGCGTTCCTAAATGGAATTATCAAGGAAGAGGTTTTTGTTGAACAGCCCCCCGGTTTTCAATTCTCCACTAAACCTGACCAAGTTTTCAGATTGAACAAAGCCCTGTATGGTTTAAAGCAGGCCCCTCGAGCGTGGTATGAGAGATTAACGGAATTTTTGATCAGCAAGGGCTACCAAAGAGGTAAGGTAGATCAAACTCTTTTTACAAAAAGCTTTAAAGATCTCATCATAGTCCAGGTATACGTAGATGCCATTGTCTTCGGCTCAACAAGTACTGGTCTATGTGATGAATTTTCAAAATTGATGTCAGCAGAATTTGAAATGAGTTTGGTAGGCGAACTGAAGTATTTTTTTGGCCTGCAGATACAACAGTTGGAGGAAGGATGCTTCCTCAACCAGACCAAGTACACATTGGACATTCTCAATAGGTTTGGCATGACCAACTTGAAGCACATTACTACACCAATAGGTACCAGTACCTCATTAGATGCAGATGAGACAGGTAAAGAAGTAGATGCCAAGCTCTACCGAGGTATGATTGGATCCCTACTCTATTTGACAGCTTCAAGACCTGATATACAATTCAGTGTAGGAATGTGTGCAAGGTATCAATCTAGACCCACTGAATTGCATCTAGCTGCAGTAAAAAGAATTTTCAGATATCTGCCTGCTACACACACCCTTGGTTTATGGTTTCCTGCATCACACACTCTAGACTTAATTGCATACACAGTTGCAGACTATGCCAGGTGTAAATTAGATAGAAAAGGCACTAGTGGTCATTATGAATTTCTAGGTTGGTGTTTAGTATCTTGGGGTTATAAGAAACAACATTCTGTGGCCCTCTCCACTGCAGAGGCTGAGTATGTGGCTGCAGGGAGTTGTGGTACACAAGTCATTTGGATTAAACACCAGCTTCAGGACTATCAAGTAGACCTAGGGTGCACACCCATTTACTGTGATAATACTAGTGCCATCAATCTAGCCAAGAATCTTGTCTTGCATTCCCGCACCAAACACATAGAAATAAGGCATCATTTCATAAGAGATGAGATTTCTAAGAACACCTTTGAACTGATTCATGTAGGCACTGCTAATCAAATTACTGATATCTTCACCAAGCCTCTAGACAATGACAAAGTCACCACATTAAGGAGAGAATTAGGATTATTTAAATTATCTTAATTTCTAATCTCCTAATATTTTTTTTGGGAAGAGGTTGTGTGAGAAGCCTGTCCTAACCGTAAGGGGGAGTTCTGAGTGTCTCCTGATTAGTTTCCTACTGTGCATCGATTGAGGGGGAGCTGGGCAGTTAGTGAAGTTTGACTGATTCAAATGTTTGACCAGATGTGTGTCATTGCTGATTCTCATGATTGAATGAGTGCGGTTCTCTCTCAGACAGTAGAATCTCATTCATCTCTTAAGTCTATAAGTTTGTGTAACTAAAGTCCAGCTAGAATCTTTTCTCTAGTAGACTATCAGAGACTTGGATTAAGTGTCCGAAGTATATCTTCCTACATTGTTCATGATTCTGGTTCAGGCTAAAACTTGTATGTCTTGATATCTGTCCAGAACAACTTGAAATCTAGACTTCAAGATTCATTTCAAGAAACAGTTCTTCTGGTATTGTCTTCAACCATTTCATCTCCACAATATAAGGGATCAACCAAATGAACAAAGGTCTACGGTTTGATCACTGAGAAACTAGGAGCTTCATCAATGAAATGAAGTTTTTCCTATGTCATGAGGTGTCAAATTAAAAAAAAGGGGGGGTTTCTGCAAAATAAACTTAATGTTTCTGACCATCACAGAGCAATGGTGACAAGGTGGTGAGTAACTGGGGACTCTGGCCTCTGATCAAGGTGTTTTCTTACGTAAAAAGCCACAGTTACTAACTCTGTTCTCTAAAAGGGAGAGGTAATGAGATTTTCACATTGAGTAACTGGGGATTCTGGCCTCTGATCAAGGTGTCTCCCTAATGTCAAAGATGTGATTTACCAACTTACTTACTGGTCTTCTTGAAAATCTCTATAATATCCTTATAATTGTGCAAATTAATGGAATGCTTGTCCTTAATACCTTGAGCACACCTTCTCTGCTTTTGTCTATTGTCGTCTACTTAGTATAGTTGTTTGATCAGCTATATCCTGTCTCACTTGTTCATCCCTGCTCTACATCATATACCCTGTATGTGGATAAACTTCTCTCTCATTCTAATTCTCTATTGCATACCAGAGTTAAAGAATCTTCTCTTGAGTTTAGCAACTCACTTATTCTCTTAAGATATGCTCTTGAGTCTTTCTACACTAAGAAGCCACTGTATTTCTTCCTCATGTCTCCAGCAACTGCATATATCTCTCATTTCCTTTTGATGATGTCAAAGGGGGAGAACGGTCATCTGTGAGGTTCAGGGCATCTGAGGCATCTGAGAGTGTGTTGTAGGGGAGCGGATTTGGAGTGAAGGGGTTTAGAAGATGGTGTTTCTAGGAGAGGCTTTCTGGTTTGTCAGTATGCACATTTTGGCTTGCTCTTGATTATTTTTGATTTCCTTTTAATGTCCTGACATTGCTTGATTCATAGTGTTGCCATCATCAAAAAGGGGGAGATTGTTGCATCCCTACAGTTTTGATGATGTCTCACACTATAAATCAATTTGTTTTATCGCAATCTTACGATTTAGGTCCGTGCATATCATGTCTCTGCATCTCACCTCTTGAGGTCGGTGCAATTTTTGGGTCGGTGCAATTCTTGACTAGAATGCATTGGTTAGTTTGCTCGTCTCTATCTCAGTGGAAATCCATCTCGGTGCAAGCTGTGTCTTGCATCTCTCTTTATTCTGCCCATTTCTCTCTGCCATGTCGGTGCAATTTTTGCTTAGACTGCATATCCCATCTCGTGCAGTCTTTCTCTTTCTGAATAACATGTAGTCGATGCATCTTTTTATTGCATTAACATACTTGGTGCAAGGTTTGATCTGCACCGAGTCGGTGCAACTTTTGGTTAGACATAGGTATAGGTACACAACTCAGTGCACTGCCTAGTCTATACAAATCCCTACAACAACGAGGTTGGTGCAGTTCTTGTTTCAGGCCTATTAGACTCGGTGCAAAACCTTGTAAGTAATTAAAGTAGATTGGTGCATCTTCTGCTTCATTCCGCATCGGTGTTTTTCCTGCCAGTCTTAGTCGGTGCTTATTTCCAACTCCGTGCAAACTTTCCTTTCTGGCAAAAATAAAGTCAGTGCATCTTTGTGCTTTATGGACTCTTGTCGGTGCATATATGTTGCACGATTGGACTCTATGGTCCGTGCTTATAACATCTTGCGTTTGCACAAATCAGTGCATCCCTCGCTTTTACTCACTTCAACTCGGTGCAACCTCTTGTTCACCCTGTAGTAAGTCAGTGCAATGGTTGACTTGGAAACTCCTACTCAGTGCAGTTTATGCTTACTTACTCGCTACATCGGTACGGCGTGTGCTGAGTGTGTGATAAAATGTTTATTCCTTTCTCTGACAGTTTGTCTGTGCATTCAACAGGTGGATGGCACGTGATCCGAGGAAGATAGAGGTCCAGAACATTTCAACACGTACCTCAACCCTTCAGGCGAGAAACGTGGTATCCACACGCCTAAGTTCTTGGAACAGACATATATATATACTGAGGAAAAAGCTTTCAAACAGAGAGAATGGAAAAGTGAAAAAGAAAGAGAAACGTGAGAGCAGTAGTGTGTATCAAGAGAGAAAATCAGAGACAAACCACTCCATCAAGAGCAGAGAGAAAATTCTGAGAGAAAGTTGTCTGTGAATCTGAAGATCTGCTTCTACGGAAGCTACATTGTTTTGAATCAGAGATAGTTATTTTCCATCGGTCTTTTATTTTCGAGTTTCCTTTATTTCCCATTCCATCTTGTTACCCTCCAAGCTTGTTCGGAGGAAGGGAGAAGTTCTCCGGTTTCCATCCATTGTTCTTGGAGGAAGAGAGGTTTAATCCTCTAGTTTTGTGAGTTGCTTGGGAGCAATTTCATAGGGTTCCCTTTGCTGTGTGCAAAGGAAGGAAGATTTGTTCTCCAATGCTTCTTTTGGTTGATCAGAAGGCTGAAGAGGGTGTTCCTCAGGGCAAGCTGTTTGGCAGCGGTTGTCGCAGACTGAGTCTGCTGTGTGCAATTGATCATTGTAAGGAAACCTTACTCTTTTGAGTGAGGGGTGGACGTAGATTGCGGGTAGCAATCGAACCACCTAAAAATTCTCTGTCTCTCGTGTGGGTTTGTCTATCTACTTTGTGCTTGCTCTCTAACTATCTGATATATTGCTTCATCATGAATTTCTTTCTCGATCACAATCCATAATCTGGATATCTCTATTACCTATCTCCGAAGTTTTCTTCACTACGTTTTGAGGGGTTGAGTAATTATTTTTGTGTTTATCGAATTTGGGAGTGATCTATTCATCCCCCCCTTCTATCTCACTTTCTGCTGTGCGTATCAAATCTCCTAAGTCTAATAGCTCGGGTACACTCCATCACTCTTGTCCCTTCCTGTCAGAATGAGCTTCTAACTCAAAATCACCTGAAAAAATAACAATCAACATTAAATGAGCAAAATTTCCTAGTTGGAATTACATCTCAAGGATCAGGTGAATTTAAGTAATTAACACATTCATGGTTTAACATGAAGGTTATAACAAGAAAGTATGTCAGTCGAAATCTCGTGTAGAGAACCTAAATTTTAAGGATTTCAATAATCAAGAACAACAGAAACTAGTAGTTCAGTTTGAGGAAAATCGCACAGGAAAATTAATCATGTATCGAGTGAGAATTATCAAGAGACTTGGCCATATAACATGTAATAACCCACACTGGTTAATAATATCATGTACAAGTCAAGCAAAAATATCAATTATGTAAATTTGATGGAATTCTCTAGTCAAATCTTGCACGTTTGTAGTTAGTGCAATGCCACAATTGATCATTTGCACTCCTGCAGACACAAGTACTTCCGGGGACTCCTCCCAAGACCAGATCGGGCCCTATACTTACTAGATGTTGAGTTCGTTGGATCAAAGATCCCATGTAATTACTAGACAAATTCCCAGAATAATGACCACATGAAATTCAAGCAAAGAAAGATCCAAGAAAAATACAGTCAGATGGGTAAAAAGTGGAAGGAATAATCAAGAGAGAAATTTATATATATTTATTTAAAGATTTGTCATGTGATTAAAGATCAATCATTGTATCATGTGTTTTAGATGATGGGTAGGTGAAATCATCACCTAAGTCGAAGGAAGAAAAGTGGACATCACCTTAGTTAAAGAGAGAAAAGTGGTAGCATCACCCTAATTGAAACAAGTAAGGCAAAACAAGTACATAAGGCAAAGTAAGTACATAAGGTGAAGTAAGTAAGGTGAAGCAAGTATCGCCTTATCGAAAAGAGTCAGGCAAAACGAGTAATGCCTGTCCGAAGAGAGTAAGGCAAAAGGGTTATCACATCATCTGAATGGACAAGGTGAAAGGGTATCGTCTCATCCGAAAGGAATAAAGCGAAGCGAGTAAGGCGATGTAAGGTGGTGCATCGCCTCATTTGAAAGGAATAAGGCGAAAGGGTATCACCTCATTCGAAGGGAATAAGGCAAAAGGGTATTACCTCATTTGAAAGGAATAAGGTGAAACGAGATACATTAAGGGGATTTAAAAGCTTTTACTTCTATTTATCCCCTTAATTTTTAAAAAAATTATATAATTTAAATATACCATCTTAATACCAAGATTTCTATAATCACATCATGATATTACTAATTAAAATTCAAAAAGTGGGACGAATCACATTAGTATTCATATTACATTAACTTTTTCAACTTTAACCATTTGAGATATTTTAAAATCAAGTTTCAAGATATTCCTGTGGATTATCTTGTTAATTAATCCTGATTAACTATCTATACCCTAATTTACAAACTTCTTAATGAGATCTCTCTTGTAAAAATAATGATTTTTTATATCGTAATATATATATACAATTTGGCAATAATATAGTTTAATTTTACAATATCATTTATTAATAGTTGTAAAATATAGTATCTCTTTTATGGACACAATTAATTGTAACACAAAGATTTAGGGCAAATCAAGAAGACACTGTTGGGTTCGGTGCGCCCCCTCTTTGTCTTTGACAATGGTTTTGATGATTCCAATATATTGTGTGGCTTGCGTTTCATTGAATGTGCTTATGCATATAGTCCTTGGGTTGACTGGCCATATTTGTTCTCCATGCACATACTTGTATTTGGATGGCCAGGTTTATTGCTTTAACAAAGTGCCGACACTGAGTTGCTATGTGTCGACACTTCCTATGCTTCACATGTTCTGATCTGTGATTCTGTCTTGGCTTGGCCTTCCTTGCTCTCATCGTACAAATCTCAATAGGTTGGTCTTTACTTGTCTTTGCATGAAACTTTGAATGGACTTAAATGATTACTTCTGTTGCTCATGTTTCATGAATTGAATTGAGCATTCAGTTGGATTTCCTTAAGATTTTCATGGGTTTGTAATTCTGGAAAGTGCAGAAAAAAATTGCCCACATTACATTTGATTCCATGGTAAATTGATGTTTAAATGGACTTTAAAATGGCTTAACTAAGTTGAATCATGTATAAAGTTCATTGGGTTTAATTCTCCATTGCATGGACTTTGTTCGTTATTGCACGGACTCTATTGATCCTTGCACCGACCCTGTCTATCAGTTTTACTCATCATTGCACGGACCTTCCTTCTGTGTTGCACAAACTTGCTGCTTGATTGCACTGACTTGGCTCATGTTTGCACCGACCCAATCCTTGGTTGTTTTACATCCATGCACCGACCTTGTGGTTCGTTGCACGGACCTTGTTGTACATTGTGCACCGACTCTGTCTTGGGTGTTTTACAATCGTGCACATAGTGTTATTATGATTGGTCTGAAGTTTATAATTGCGTTAATATCTTCATGACGATCTTGATGGAATGTGGTTAGGAGTGAGCCAATACTTTTTTAAATATACGTCACTTGATTTTATTGTCTGGTTTCTTCAAATTCCTAAATGTGAGACAACATGTTTTTGCGGTTCAAATGTGCAGGTTCATGTTTCTTCAAACCAGTGAGTAGGCTTTCATGCATGCTAGAGGTATACATTGGATGTCATTGGGATGAACTGCTAATGTTAGGACTGAACTTGGAATCATGAAACTGAACGTTGAACTCAAGTGTGGTTTTAAGTACCACATTGAAAATGGACTGTCCCTGCATGGTTTTGGAAATTTGCGACTAAACTTGATTTGCTTGATATATGAACTTGGAGTGGCATTGAACTAATGTGAATTTCTTGTAAGTTTAGGATCTTAAATGTCCACAAATATTGAATCCATGGTAAGCTTCAACTCTTACTGTAATCCCTTGGATCATTGGTATAAGTTCATGTTTATATGGTTTTCCAAGTGCCAAGATTGGGTTGTTTCATGTATCTTGGCCTTGGGGTTTATTTGATTGCTTAATTGGCCTTTATTAAATAGAGCTTCTTGATGCATCATGGTCATTTTGATTCCCAAACTTGCTTTCAAAATCTGGTTTGATGTGTGTTTTAGAGACCCCTCATGCATCTCTGTTCATAGTTTTTGAATGGGGTTTAACTATGTTTTAATGGTGCTTAATGTTTTGGTGGTTTCAATTGTGTTTTGAATAGTTTTCTCCTCTGTCAGTAAAAGTGTCGACTCATAGAGTCGACACTTATTTAAGGTTGTTCTGTCTGCTGCATTAGTTTATAAGTCCAGACAGAAAGTGTCGACTCTATGAGTCGACACTTTTCGCTTGGGTGTGTTGTTTTGTTGAAAACAGAACACGTTGCAAAAAGTGTCGACCCGGTGAGTCGACACTTTTACCTTGTGTCATATTTTCTTCAAACGGGACAGAACATCTTGACAAAAGTGTCGACTCATAGAGTCGACACTTTGTCTGGATCGTCCGGATCATAGTTTCCGGATTGTTTATGAAATGCCCATTTTGTAACCCGTTTTGCTTTGGCTTTTTACCCCAATAGCCTTAGGGTTTCTCCTATGTATTGGATGTGGTTCAGAAGGGTTTTACATGGGCATTCATGTATTTTGTACTTGATTTTCCTTCTTGCATAAGTAGCCGCGGGTTTCCCACGAAGGAAAAAATCCATGCGCTAACATTGCTTCATTCGTTGCAGGAAGGAAGAGGAGGGCGCCGCCCCACCTGGAGGAGGAAGAAGAAGAAGAGGAGGACGCCAAGAACTAGCCATTCTCTGCCAATCTGAAGCAGCTGGGAGTGAGGTCATCTAATCATTCTCCCTAGGGCGCCTTCTATGAGCATTGAGCAGCTTCCACTCTGCGGACAGATCGTTCGGCGCATCCCATCACTCCTTTGGACGGTTTTCACTGCAGATTTGAGGGGGATCCTTCTTCTCTCATCTCTATTTGTCTATTTCAGCATAGATAGTCATTTGGGCAATTATTGTATATCCTTTCATTTATTAAACTGAGAATACGTTGTGTGTTGGCAGAGTTATATCTCCGCGTGTGTGGTTTTTCTATGGGGGGAGTTTTCCCGTGTTTGATTGTGTGAGGACGGAGCTGCGACTCCGTGTGGTTGTCGTGTCCGGGGTACGTTCCCCGAACGTGTGTGTGTGTGTACTGCTGTGGTAGCGTGTTGAGGCAAGGCCTCGTGCCGTCGTGCGTGTATTGCTGCGGAAGCAGCGTGTGTGTGGTTGGGGTTCATCCCCGTTTTGCTACGTTCGTAGCGTGGTAGTGAAGCCTCACCGGGTTTGGTGAGGAGTGGACGTAGGGAGCCCGTCGTGGTCCCGAATCACCTAAAAATCTTCTTGTTACTTGTGGCATGCATGTGTGACTGTCCATTTCTCCTATCCCCATTCATAGGTTATCTTATTGATTTTTATTTCACTGCACCACTACACTGCTACCTCCGTTATCTATGTTGAGCTTAATTCCTCTTATTAGTTGCATTAACTATCCGTGTGAGATCGAAAAGTTTGAGAGAACATCCTATCTCACTTGAGTTTGGGCTAATCAACATAGTTAATTTTATTTCCATTGTAATTAGTTTAGAAAGTTTTTAAAATCCACCATCTCGGCAAGGGGACAATTCAACCCCCCTTCTTGTCTGCCATCTCTTTGGGCCGACAATTGATATCAGAGCCCAGTCTCTGATTTTTTAGCGGACCTCACGGTCTAGGAGAAAGATCATTTCATGATGGCTAGTTTGAATGTAGTTCCTGTCTTTGATGGTTTTGATTATGCTTCATAGCTCGGAAAATTCTATGTTTGGATTTCTAATGTTGATCCGAAGCTTATGATACTAATCACTCATGGTCCACATGTTTTGCCCAAAAATGAGCAAAGATGGACCGATGAGCATAGAAAAATGAACTCTGACAATGTGTATGTGTTGAATGCTCTTAAAGCTGCTATATGCATTAAGAAATTTTCGTTTGTTTCTAATTGCAGATCTGCCAAAGAAATTTGGGATGGGCTAAGCGAAGCCCAGGAAGAAAGTCGAAACAATGAGTGCCTCGTGACAAGCAACAGTGATAGGCAAAGCAAGAACAGCTCTGAGGTAAATCCTAACTCTGATTCTGATGATGATGAAGAATTGAGCTATGATGAATTGTTAAATGTCTATGATGAACTGTTTGATAGATACAAATCATTAAAACTTGAAAATAAGAAATTGGAAAAGAAAATTGAGAGCTCTTGTGTTGATAATTCTTCATGTGAAAAATGCACTAAACTTGAAAATTCAGTTGAGTCTCACATGCTTTATGATGAAGAACTCAAAGAAATGATTGCAAACCTTAGATCTGAAAACAAGTCCTTGTTGGATAAAATTTCAGAATTTCAACAAATAGAGAAAGATAATGGGAAGTTAAAAATGTTGAACACCGTAATATCTGAAAAACTGCTTCTTCTGGAAAACGAAAAAGCTACTCTGAATGCTGACAAATCTGAAAAGCTGAAGGAACCAAGAAAGGAAATAGAAAGTTTTAGGAATTTGAATGATAAATTTGAATCCAATGAAACCATGAATAAAATGGTTAATGAAAATGTGAGTTTTCAAATGAACGAACCTGAACACACTTCCATGAAAAAAATTTATTTGATAAACTCTAAAATGAAAACAGTGCCTTGTTGATTCAAATTTCATTGCTTGAAAGTAAATTGAAAAGTCTTGAAAAGGTTGAGAAAGGAAAATGTGTGATCATTGATGATTGTGACAAATTGTACATTCTTGAACAAGAAATTGAAAGTCACAAAACCGTTGATTCCTTGTTGAATGATAAAATTGTTTCATGTGAACAAGAGATTGATAACTCTCATTTGCAAATCTTGAATCTACAAAATAAAATTAAGAGCTTAAATGAATCTTTGTATTCGTGTGATAAAGAAAATGAAAAACAGAAAAATGTTGTTGATTGCTCTAGTGTGCATGAAAAACTCTCAACTGTCAAACATAATCATGCATCAAGAAAAAGAAGAAATGTTTCATGTTATTACTGCGGGAACTTTGGTCATTATATGCACGACTGTGCTTTTTAAGGAAGTTTGATGATGATGAAGCTTTTAAGTCTAGAGTGAACATGGTTGATGATTCTAAGAATTCTGAAGAACATATGAAGAAAAACTTCAATGCTCATTGCTATTACTGTGGATTACATGGTCATATTTTTGAAAATTATTTCACAAAGAAAAATGATGATGAATGGTTTCTCAAAAGGAATTTTTCATGTTATTATTGTGGTGAACGTGGACACATGATGAATAATTACTTTCTATTGAAAAATGGTTACAATTGATTTTTGAAAAGAAAATCTTCTCATTATTTTTACTGTGACATGAATGGACATTCAATGGACAATTGTACCATGATGAGGGCCGATGATAAATGGTATGTGAAGAAAAATAAAAAGAACACACATGCTCATGTTAGAACTAACTCCTCGGGACCCAAGATGGCTTAGGTACCCAAATCACCAAAATGAGAATTTGTTTTGCAGGGGTGCCGTGAGGCCAAGGAACGTTGACAAATAAAGGTTTCTCAAGGCGAGAAAGAAAATGGTTTGTTTTTGAATATCATTTTACTTAGGTTCATTCTGAAAAATCTGAGAAGGTAAAATTTGAGCCTCGATGGAAAATGATTGAATTCAAATAGTTGCATTCCTGCTCTATTGATTAAGACAACTTCTGCAGTGTTGAGAACTTCAGGTTACATGATTAGGTGATGAAGTTAGCTTTGCATACTCTCTATTTTACATCTTGCAAATAACAATTCAGTTCTTGAATCCTTCAATTTGAACATAAAAGTTTTCATACTTTTAATCACTTTTTGTAAATAACAGTTCATATGTGCATACATAGTTCACTTATGCATACACAGGTTGCATACTTACTTTCATGCACATATCATACGCATCTTTGCATACTTGTACATAAAGGAAGTCTTTGATCATATGCTCGGTTACATGCATACACTTACATATCATTGCATACTTCTGTGCTTGAATGCCATGGTTATTCGGTATATAAAATGGTGTTAGTGGAAGGTTGGATTTTGTCCAGCCAGAAGCTTTCACTATGCGTGAGGTGGTCTTCGGACCTACGTTCTCTGCCAAGTACCGATAATCAAACTGCTTGAAGTCATTAGAAAATCTCTGGTTGAATGCATGTATATACTTTATACAACCACTTTTTGACTCCTTCTATGACCCATCCCTTGCTAAATGAAATTGCATTGATTTAGACATGTTTGCTACATGGCATATATTAAGGGGGAGATTTTTTATAACCGTGTATACATTTACGGGGAGACATTACTGTGATAAGGCTAATTCATCTTTTACATTCAATACAACCATCCAGACAAAATGCACATTTTTGAGATAATGATTCAATCTAATAAGGATTACTATTTTCTACTCTACACTTTTGAGGACTATTGATTCTCTACATAGAAATCACATGTCTCGTGAGGAAAGAGTTGTTCACCCCATCAAAAGTCGTATAAGTGGAACGTGGATCCGAGTAGTCGGGAATCCCCCCTGGAATAAAGGAGGAAACTCGCATCGAAAGGAGAAACTAATTCACATTTAAAATAAGTGTGATTTACCACTGAGTAATCGGGAAGTGTCCCTGAGATAAAGGATACAACTCGCGTCGAAAAGTGATAAAATCCACAGTTAAGATAAGTGACGAAACTGAGTACCCGGGAAGTGTCCCTGAGACAAAGGATACAACTCGTGTCAAAAGGTTAGTCACACCATTATTAGTAATTAAAAAAATTGGGGTCATACGTAGCTACCAATATTCGAGCATTGTGTATGAAAGTGTATAGATGATAAGTTCTTTTTAGTGTTCTTTAGACAATCTGATTTTTCATATTGATTTGAACCTCATTGCTCAATCTTCACATATACACCTTGGGTTTGATTGTGTGAATGTCCTTTATGAATCAGTCATCATTCATGGTTAATGCAGTACTTTGCTTATATAAGCACGGCCTTCTTAGTATTGCATATGAACATCATGTTCTATAATTGATTGCATAATCCTTACACCCATCCCGAAGGGATTTGCATGAGTCTATATCTTGTTATGCATGCTTCAGTGTTTGAATGCTTGATCCGTATTGTCCATAACATACTTCATTTCATCAACATGCATCTCTAGGTTATACTTGTAAATAACAAGTTAAATAACCCATTGTCAGTTGATTTTTGTTCTTGACAATTGGGGGAAAATAATGTGCTTTTTAGCATAATCCACCTTGTACATAGCTTAGTTTTACATTCTGCATATATCATAGTTTCTTTATACTACATATGCATAATTAGTCATACATATAGAAAAAAAATTACAAAAATTGAGCACTTATTTCACACATCTGCTAATTGCACATCAAATTCCAAATTCTTGCTTGGTTCTTGGTCTCCACACCTTCCTTTCATGGGAGATTTATTGTTGGGTTCATGCGCTCATGTGTCATTTGTTTTTGAAAACTTCACAGTTGCTCTGTGTCCCCCATTTTTTAATTATGCCAAAGGGGGAGAGAGATTTGGAGAGCCACAATATATTGTCATCATAAAGAAGGGGGAGATTGTTGGGTTCGGTGCGCCCCCTCTTTGTCTTTGACAATGGTTTTGATGATTCCAATATATTGTGTGACTTGCGTTTCATTGAATGTGCTTCATGTATATAGTCCTTGGGTTGACTGGCCTTATTTGTTCTCCATGGACATACTTGTATTTGGATGGCCAGGTTTATTGCTTTAACAAAGTGCCAACACTGAGTTGCTATGTGTCTGACACTTCCTATGCTTCACATGTTCTAATATGTGATTTTATCTTGGCTTGGCCTTCCTTGCTCTCATCGTATAAATCTCAATAGGTTGGTCTTTACTTGTCTTTGCATGAAACTTTGAATGGACTTAAATGATTAATTCTGTTGCTCATGTTTCATGAATTGAATTGAGATTTATATGGTAAATTGATTAATTCTGTTGCTCATTCAGTTGGATTTCCTTAAGATTCTCATGGGTTTGTATTTCTGGAAAGTGCAGAAACAAATTGCCCACATTACATTTGATTCCATGGTAAATTGATGTTTAAATGGATTTTAAAATGGCTTAACTAAGTTGAATCATGTATAACGTTCATTGGGTTTAATTCTCCATTGCATGGACTTTGTTCGTTATTGCACGGACTCTATTGATCCTTACACCGACCCTGTCTATTAGTTTTACTCATCATTGCACGGACCTTCCTTCTGTGTTGCACTGACTTGTTGCTTGATTGCACTGACTCGGCTCATGTTTGCACCGACCCAATCCTTGGTTGTTTTACATCCATGCACTGATCTTGTGGTTCGTTGCACAGATCTTGTTGTACATTGTGCACCGACTCTGTCTTGGGTGTTTTACAATCGTGCACATAGTGTTTTTATGATTGGTCTGATGTTTATAATTGGGTTAATGTCTTCATGACGATCTTGATGGAATGTGGTTATGAGTGAGCCAATACTTTTTTTAATATAGGTCACTTAATTTTATTGTCTGGTTTCTTCAAGACAACATGTTTTTGCGGTTCAAATGTGCAAGTTCATGTTTCTTCAAACCAGCGAGTAGGCTTTCATGCATGCTAGAGGTATGCATTGGATGTCATTGGGATGAACTGCTAATTTTAGGACTGAACTTGGAATCATGAAACTGAACGTTGAACTCAAGTGTGGTTTTAAGTACCACATTGAAAATGGATTGTCCCTGCATGGTTTTGGAAATCTGGGACTAAACTTGATTTGCTTGCTATATGAACTTGGAGTGGCATTGAACTAATGTGACTTTCTTGTAAGTGCAGGCTCTTAAATGTCCACAAATATTGAATCCATGGTAAGCTTCCACTCTTATTGTAATCCCTTGGATCATTGGTATAAGTTCATGTTTATCTAGTTTTCCAAGTGCCAAGATTGGGTTGTTTCATGTATCTTGGCCTTGGGGTTTATTTGGTTGCTTAATTGGCCTTTATTAAATAGAGCTTATTGATGCATCATGGTCATTTTGATTCCTAAACTTGCTTTCAAAATCTGGTTTGATGTGTGATTTAAAGACCCCTCATGCATCTCTTTTCATAGTTTTTGAATGGGGTTTAACTGTGTTTTAATGGTGCTTGATGTTTTGGTGGTTTCAATTGAGTTTTGCATAGTTTTCTGCTCTATCAGTAAAAGTGTCGACTCACAGAGTCGACACTTATTTAAGGTTGTTCTGTCTACTGCATTAGTTTATAAGTCCAGATAGAAAGTGTCGACTCTATGAGTCGACACTTTTCGCCTGGGTGTGTTGTTTTGTTGAAAATAGAACATGTTGCAAAAAGTGTTGACCCGATGAGTCGACACTTTTGCCTTGTGTCCTGTTTTCTTCAAACGGGACAGAACGTCTTGACAAAAGTGTAGACTCATAGAGTCGACACTTTGTCTTGATCGTCCGGATCGTGGTTTCAGGATTGTTTACGAAATGCCCATTTTGTAACCCGTTTTGCCTTGGCCTTTTACCCCAATAGCCTTAGGGTTTCTCCTATGGATTGGATGTGGTTTTGAAGGGTTTTACATGGGCATTCATGTATTTTGTACTTGGTTTTCCTTCTTGCATAAGTAGCTGCGGATTTCCCACGAAGGAAAAAATCCATGCGCTAACATTGCTTCATTCGTTGCAGGAAGGAAGAGGAGGGTGCCGCCCCACCTGGAGGAGGAAGAAGAAGAAGAAGAGGACGCCAAGAACGAGCCATTCTCTGCCGATCTAAAGCAGCTGGGAGTGAGGTCATCTAATCATTCTCCCTAGGGCACCTTCTACGAGCATTGAGCAGCTTCCACTCTGCGGACAAATCGTTCGGCGCATCCCATCACTCCTTTGAACGGTTTTCACTACAGATTTGAGGGGGATCCTTCTTCTCTCATCTCTATTTGTCTATTTCAGCATAGATAGTAATTTGGGCAATTATTGTATATCCTTTCGTTTATTAAACTGAGAATACGTTGTGTGTGGGCGGAGTTGTATCTCTGCGTGTATGGTTTTATTGTGGGGGAAGTTTCCCCGTGTTTGATTGTGTGAGGACAGAGCTGCGACTCCGTGTGGTTGTCGTGTCCGGGGTACGTTCACCGAATGTGTGTGTGTGTGTGTGCTGCTGTGGCAGCGTGTTGCGGCAAGGCCTCATACCGTCGTGCGTGTACTGCTGCGGAAGCAACGCGTGTGTGGTTGGGGTTCGTCCCCGTTTTGCTACGTTCGTAGCGTGGTAGTGAAGCCTCACCGGGTTTGGTGAGGGGTGGACGTAGGGAGCTCGTCGTGGTCCCGAACCACCTAAAAATCTCCGTGTTACTTGTGGCATGCCTGTGTGATTGTCTATTTCTCCTATCCCCATTCACATGTTATCTTATTGATTTTTATTTCACTACACCGCCACACTGCTACCTCCGTTATCTATGTTGAGCTTAATTCCTCTGATTAGTTGCATTAACTATCCATGTGAGATCAGAAAGTTTGAGAGAACATTCTATCTCACTTGAGTTTGGGCTAATCAACATAGTTAATTTTATTTCTGTTGTAATTAGTTTAGAAAGTTTTTAAAATCTGCCATCTCGGCAAGGGGACAATTCAACCCCCCTTCTTGTCCGCCATCTCTCTGGGCCGACAGACATGATTGACTAGAAGGATTTCAAGAATAGAACTGTAATCAAAAGGGCAGAAACAAACTATGATGGAAATCTCAAGAGATAAAAAAGATCAGATTTGTCGGAAGTTTGCAAGAAACAATCGACTAGTACAATCTATAGAGGTAATTTAATCAGAACGGGATCAATAGTGAGGGAATTACAACTGAGACTAGAATTTCATGGGATTAAACTGAAGTAACAAATTAACCTTAATTAATTTTGCTTGAGGTCGGTTGAGAATACCTACCTCTAGTCACACAACAACTTCAAGCTTTAAGTCTAAAGAAGACACACTTGTAGATGGGTTTTAAAAATCAAGATTATGAAAAGAGAAATGAAAATAATGTGATGAAAATGCTAAGGAAAAAATGTGATCACTAGATATCGAAGATCTCAATGGAATAATAAGAAAAGTGATCATGTGAAGAACAATACCTTTTGGATAGTAGGGAGATGTGTGGGTTCTAACATTCTCTTCTTTCAGTCGACCGACGAAGAGAGTCTTCTTTCTTGATTACCCTTGTAAAAAGAAATAAACGTCAACAAATAAAAATTGGATTAGAATAACAAAGAGTGTAGTATCAAATCCTTGATGGATAAATATGATGAAAGCACGAATAGATACACTTCTTGTTGTTGTTATGGTGAGGACACCAGAGCATGAGTATAGCCCGACTCAGTGAGCCGTCGGTATCGGACCCGTAGCACGACTCGGTCGACATCGACATCATTGTGGTTGGGTGACAGTATGGAGTCCCTCCCTGAGTGTTGATACTTTCTTTATGTTTAGTGTATTGATGTGTATTTATTTGAGTATTTATGAGTGTAATGGGTCAAGGTTATAAAATGGGTTACACTTCATGTAAGGAGCCCAATTTTTAAATTGGGCCTCCAAACTTTTAGGAGCCCCATTGGGCCTCTCTCTCCCTTGTGGGCTTCTACACATGTGGGCCTAAAAGGCTGATCCAAGGCCCAAGATGGGCTTCTAGAAGACTTGGACTATTAGACCAAGGAGACAAAGGTAGAGGATGCCCCCTCCTTGTCCCCCATGCTTGTCTCTCACCTACCCTTGACCAATGTTAGTGGGTGTCCTTTGGAGTTAGTGGATGTCCTTTGGAGTTAGAGGATGTCCTTGGGTCTAGATCTATGATTTTCATATTTATAGTCTCTTGTTGTATTTTGTGTGAAACTAATGAGAAAATTTGAAGCGAATATTGCTTGGTGCACACCCCCCTCTCCTCTTGAGTTCTTGAGTGTGCTTCCTCTTCCCACCTCCAATCCCCTATAGATTTGCTACCAAATGTTTTAACTCCCTCAAATCTCTTCCTCTTCCCTTCTTCCTCTATCTATTGTGAACGTTCACCGCCGCCGCCGCCGCCGTTCGTGCCATCGGTGAGCCACCACAAGCCGGTCTTCATCCTACTGTCCCAAACTCGGAGTTGCAGGGTAGCAGCTCGATGAAAGGTCTGGTACGAAAGATCCGACCGTTGGATCATCGCGAAACTTTGAGGGTAGGTTTCCCCCGTCCTAGGACATTCCCCGTTTAAATTTGAGGTCAATCAGAGCTTGTGTAGTCCATTTCACAGCCACCTGTTCATCTTCCCCAAAATCTGCCTGTGTGTAGGTCCGTGGGATAGATCTTGGATACCGATTTTTATTTCCCTTCAAACATTGTCCAAATCTCACAAAAGACCTATGTGCGTCTCCGTCACCCTCCCCTCTATCCACCATAGAAATCCCTGGTCCTAATTCGGTCATTTGATCCTCAGTAAAATCCCTTGATCAGGGAGGTTAGGTTCTGTCCAACCTGTTCTGTATTTCAGGACAATGTGCTCAGTCCACTTGCAGTCATTTTAATTTCAAATCCAGCCGTTGGATGACTTTTGGCTTCCAGTATGTCGTAGGATTTTGAGTCCCCTTACCAACGGTATCCTTTGTGCCAAGATCCAACGTCGGGATTGAGCGTACTGGCCGATCTCGTCGAAGCGCATAGTTCTAGCCAGAGACACAGCTGCAGGACAGCCTTGGGAAACAAATCCCAAGAAATTGCCCGCCTCCACTCCGGTGACCGCCACTCTCGGGGATCGACCCGGGACAATCCAGGAGCGCCCCCGTCAGTCGCTACCTCCACAAGCCTTCCGGAGGACGCCGCTTCTTTAGAGGTCCGTGGTTGCTGTCCTGCCGACCAGCAAGCAGCCGAACCGGAGCCGCCGCCTACCGCCGCCCGAGACCCGCCAGCGTGCTGCCCGCCAACCCAAGTTCGGTGCTCCCGGAGTTGTCGTGTAGCCTGTTACCTCCCTACGTGGAGTGGGCCATTATTTTTTTTGCTGTAATTAAATATTACCGTTGTACCGGGAGTCACAGTCTTGGCCGGGACGTCTTCCCCACGCCCCGAGCGTGGAGGTACACCCGCCACCCCCTCGTAGATGTATTTTACTTTCCTAGTATACGTTCTTATGCCGCTGCTAGAGAGCATGTTAGGATCCTAGCTCGTATCATTTAAATCACCGCTGTGAGATAGAGAGCGAGAAACGTCCCACGACTCATTCCGAGTGCGAGAGTAAGCCGATCACCCGAGACTCAAAGCCAGTTACTCAACCATGCAGATCATCGCGCTTCCCTCGATGGGGATGACCATGAGTTAGCTCTTCTTGTTTGGGACATATCGCCTCTTCTGGAGCTCTTTAGGTGCCGCATTGTATCGTTGTTGCTGGTCGTGTCATCCAACCAGTCACGTCATCCTATAGAGTCCAAGGTCGCAACCCGTCCGCGTCGAGTCTCGTAGTCGTCCCGCATCAAATTGGTATCAGAGCCGGTTTGAGTCTAGGGTAGTCTTGTCCAAGGTCTTGCATTGCATCCCAATATTCGGTATATAAAAAGGTGTTGCCCGGCCGTTTGTTTACGCCTATCGGAGAGGCGATTCACTCGCGTGAGAGGATCTTCAGATCCCTGGACTCCGCCAGGTACCGGATATCGGTTTAAGTCTAGGCTCCTCGACTTACATCGGTCCACCCATATAGGTCTAGTGAGTCACCCTTAGCACTCTTTACGTCTCATTGCATGCCCACCTGTGGAGGTGCCCAGTACCATCGCCCTAACACTATGGGTGAACACTGAGGTGCCAACCCGGGAGGCCGCTCCCTGAAGGACATGATAGCTCTACTCATGGAGCTCATGGATAGGTCCGAGCAAACTCTTAGGGAGCATACCGAGCATATGGAGAGCCGACTTAAAGCCATGGAGGACCGCGCCGAGGCTTCTGACCGATCTGTCCAAGGTCTGGTTGGAAGGTTAGAGAGTGTGGAGAGAACCCCTCACCGAGACCTACCCGGCATTCTCCCGGCCCCTCAGGCACATGCTGCCCAACCCGTGGTCGCTGCCCAGCCTGCTCTTGCTGCCCAACTCGCACCACCTCGGGCTGAGGAGCAACGGCAACGTGCCCCCCATTTTGAGGACTACGAGTCCGACAATGATTACGAGGGAAATGGCCGGCGCCGGCATGGTCACCGACCACATAGGGATGATGAGGACGAACGGATCCTCAGGACCGTCCGTGCAGACCCTCCCATGTTTGATGGGTCCAAACCTTTGGAACCCAATATCTATCTTGATTAGGAGGCCAGCATGGACCGGTACTTTGAGTGGTTCGAGATGACGAACCATCGGAGGGTCAGGTATGCCAAGATGAAGTTGTTAGGGCAAGCACAGGCTTACTGGAGCAATGTAGAGAGTTTGCTCTTTCAGCGTCATGAGCCTCAAGTCAGTTCTAGGGATGAGATGAAGGACAAGCTTACGCGTAAGTACCTTCTTGCCACGTACCGTCAGCGACTTATTGATAGATGGCAGAGTCTCTCCCAAGGGGACCGATCCATGTCAGACTATATCGCGGAGTTTGACGAGTACTTTTTCCGATGTGGCATTACAGAGGAGAGCACCATGCCTGTATCGCGCTTCCGTCGTGGTTTACGGCTCCACTACCAATATGAATTATTTCACCGTAATGTTACCACCTTGGAAGACGCATACCAGGTTGCTTTAGAGTTGGAGCAGTTCGAGGCAAAGTTCGCTCCCGTCCAGCGCCCGGGGTTCACTTATCAGCGTGGGACCGACTCTCGTACCACGCCTACCTCCTATAGCCGGTTTCCGGTGGCCCGTCCCCCAGAACCCCCTCGGTAGGACCCCACTGCTCCTAGGCTCCGCACTTTCCCTCCGAGGGACCCTCCCCCTCGCCCGCAGGCACCCATCCCTACCCCTTGGCCTTATCAGCCCGCCGTACCAGCTCGGCCTCTTCTTTCTACACCCCTAGTCCATCGAGAGGACAAGGGTAAAAGGGCAATAGGACACGAGACCGTTGCTACACTTGTGGTCGAGTTGGCCACTTTGCCAGCAAGTGCCCCACCCGAGGAGCACTTGTTATTACCGACACGCCGGCCCGTGACCCCACGCCTGAGTTGGTGCCAGTCAGCTACGAGCCGGACCAAGAATTGGCCGATGAATTCTTTGCCGAGTTATTGGAGGGTGAGTAGGTTGACGTCCCTGGTACCTCGTATCAGGATGACGTACATTTGGGTGTAGTCAGGTGTATCCTTACCTAGCCTCAGGTGAGCGACAACTGGCATTGCACCACCATATTCCACACATTTTGTAGGCTGGAAGGGAAAGTTTGCAAGGTGATTATAGATAGTGGGAGTTGCATCAACGCTATCTCCACAGGCACCGTCAAGCGCCTTGGTTTGACGCCCGTGGATCACCCTGCACCTTATAGAGTTTCTTGGGTGGATTCTACTTCCATCCCGGTCAGACTGCTGTGTCTGGTGCCGCTGCAGTTCCAGGCGTACCATGATGCAATCTAGTGTGATGTACTACCTATGGAGGTGGGTAGTATCATCCTTGGTAGGCCTTGGCTCTTTGACCGAGATGCCACCCTTCATGGTAGGTCGAACACTTGCACCTTCGACCATGATGGCCATAGGATTACCCTCCACCCAGTCCAACCGAAGGACCCATCTATCCACGGACCAGCTGGCCCCCAGCACTACTACCACTTCTAGTCAAGGGAAGGCCGGTCCACCCACTTTGTCCTCGGCACAGCATCCACCTCTTCAACTACTCCTAGCAGAGTGGACCCTCCACCCAGGAGGTTGATGATGATCAGTCCGAGAGAGATGGAGCATGAGGTGACCGGGGGTAACCCCATTCTAGCTGTCGTCGTCAGGGGCGTTGAGGATGTTGCCCCTAGGTCCGAACGGAGATAGCTGCAATATTACGGGAATTCTCCGATGTATTTCCCGAAGACCTCCCGGGAGGCCTTCCACCCATGAGGGATATCCAGCATGGGATCGACCTCGTCCCGGGCTCATCCTTGCCCAACGTTCCCCACTATAAGATGAGTCCAACGGATCATGCCGAGCTACAGCGGCAGGTCGAGGAGTTGATGAGTCGGGGATCTCTTCGGGACAGCAAGAGCCCTTGCGTTGTTCCGGCATTATTGGCCCCGAAGAAGGATGGCACATGGAGGATGTGCGTTGATAGCCATGCAATCAACAAGATCACGATGAAGTATCGTTTTCCCATTCCCCGACTGGATGATCTGCTTGATATGATGTCGGGAGCCACTCTCTTCTCAAAGATAGACCTTCGTAGTGGCTATCACCAGGTGCGGATCAGGCCTGAGGATGAATGGAAGACGGCATTCAAGACCAAGGATGGTCTTTATGAGTGGTTGGTTATGCCCTTTGGGCTTTCCAATGCCCCTAGCACCTTCATGTGGTTGATGACCTAGGTCTTACGCCCTATGATATGGGTCTTCTTGGTCGTCTACTTTGTCGACATTCTTATCTACAGCCGCACTAGGGAGGATCACTTAGACCATCTTAGGCAGGTCTGCATTGTGTTGAGGCGTGAGACTTTATACGCCAACCCGAAGAAATGTGCTTTCATGTCTGATCATATCACTTTCCTTGGGTTTATTGTGTCGAGAGATGGAGTCTCCACTGATCCGGAGAAGATTAGGGCCATCCAAGAGTGGCCCGAGCCCCGCACACTCCACGATGTTTAGAGTTTTCATGGCCTAGCGATGTTCTACCGTCGCTTCATTTGTGGTTTCAGTTCTATCACTGCCCCAATCATTGATTGCATAAAGAAGGGGGCATTTGTATGGACCAAAATCGCGGCCACGGCATTCCAGGACATCAAGGAATGTATGACCCAGGCACCTGTCCTTGCACTTCTTGATTTTTCTAAAGTGTTTGAGGTCACATGTGACACTTCTAGGGTAGGCATTGGTGGAGTGCTGAGTCAGGAGTCCCACCCCATCGCATTCTTTAGCGAGAAGTTTAACGATGCCAAACTGCACTATTCCACTTATGATAGAGAATTTTATGCAGTCGTCCAGGCATTGAGGTATTGGAGGCATTATCTTTTACACCAAGAGTTTGTCCTCTTTTCTGATCATGAGGCCTTACGATTCCTCCATACCTAGAAAAAACTAAATGCTCGTCACAGTCGTTGGGTGGAATATCTCCAAGACTACACCTTTGTGCTTAAACACAAGGCAGGGGCGGAGAACAAGGTGGCCGACGCACTGAGTCGTCGGGTGATGATGTTGACCACCATGAGCATGGAGGTGGTAGGGCTAGAGACGCTGAAGGACGCTTATGTTGACTGTCCGGACTTTGGTCCGATCTATGCCGTCCTTCAGGCTGGTCCCTCACGCGATTATAGCGAGTTTGTGCTACAGGAGGGTCACCTATTCCAGGGTGACAAGTTGTGCATCCCACAGACTTCTGTTCGTGACTTTCTTACGTGGGAGATGCACGCAGGAAGTCTTGCTGGTCACTTTGGCCGGAACAAAACCATAGAGGCGGTGAGCATCGATTCTATTGGCCTAGCCTAAAGAGGGATGTTACTCGTATTGTGGCCCAATGCCGCACTTGTGCTATGGCCAAATAAAGGAAGCAAAGTACCGGCCTCTATACTCCCCTTCCCGTCCCGGATAGTCCATGGCAGGACATTAGCATGGACTTTGTGTTAGGATTGCCCCGCACCCTCCGAAAGCATGACTCGATCTTTGTGGTTGTCGACCGGTTCTCCAATATGGCATTATTCATCCCATGCTCCAAAATCTCGGATGCCTCTAGAGTTGCCTGTCTATTTTTTTCACATTGTGTCTCCAGGTTCGGACTCACATGCACTATAGTGTCCGATAGGGATGTGCGCTTCACTAGCTATTTCTGGAAGACCCTATGGCACAAGATGGGCACCCAATCGAAATTCTCCATTGCATATCACCCCCAGACCGATGGTCAGACTGAGGTTGTCAATAGGAGTTTGGGGGATTTTCTTAGGTGTCTTATCCGAGATCGAGTCAGGGATTGGGATTTGGTCTTACCCTTGGCCGAGTTCGCCTATAACGATTTGGTCAATAGGTCTACAGGTATGAGCCCCTTCGAGATTGTCATTGGCCGTAGACCTCAGAGACCCATAGACCTAGTCCCATCTCCCATCCAGTCCCGTGTGTCTGAGTCAGCCGAATATTTTGCTAGCCATATTAGACAGTTGCATGAGCATATTCGTCGTCACATTGAGTCCAGCAACGCACGATACAAAGAATTGGCTGACACCCATAGGCACCACCGTGAGTTTCAGGAGGGTGATTCTGTCATGATCAGGGTCAGACCTGAATGGTTTCCCTCAGGAGACGTGAAGAAGTTGCATGCTCGCGGTGCCGGTCCCTTTCGGGTAGTGAGGCGAGTCGGATCGAACGCATATGTTGTGGACTTGCCAGAGGATTACAGGATCAGCTCGACTTTCAACGTCTCGGATCTCGTCGCTTATAGGGACCCAGCGGTGATACCCAGTGAGCCCTTTGAGCAGTCTCCACCCATTGTGAGTGACACCACCCTAGAGTGTCCACCTCCAGCCTTGTTACCTCAGCAGCGAGAGTAGATAGAATGTATACTAGACGAGCAGGTGACGACTACTCGAGGCGGAGTGTACCAGCGCTACTCGGTGCCTTGGAGGGGACGGCCCGCGTCCGATGACACCTGGATCACCCGGGCAGAGCTACAGAGGATAGATCCAGATCTACTCGATCGGTACCAGAGCGACCCAGACCCTTACTCGACGGGGTCGAGCTTCTCCCACCCGGGGAGAATTGGTGAGGACACGAGAGCACGAGTACGGCCCGACTCAGTGAGCCATCGGTACCGGACCAGCAGCACGACTCGGTCGACATCGACATCGTTGTGGTTGGGCGACAGTATGGAGTCCCTCCCTGAGTGTTGATACTTTCTTTATGTTTAGTGTATTGGTGTGTATTTATTTGAGTATTTATGAGTGTAATGGGTCAATGTTGTAAAATAGGTTACACTTCATGTAAGGAGCCCAATTTCTAAATTGGGCCTCCAAACTTTTAGGAGTCCCATTGGGCCTCTCTCTCCCTTGTGGGCTTCTACACATGTGGGCCTAAAAGGCTGATCCAAGGCCCAAGATGGGCTTCTAGAAGACTTGGACTATTAGACCAAGGAGACAAAGGTAGAGGATGCTCCCTCCTTGTCCCCCATGCTTGTCTCCCACCTACCCTTGACCAATGTTAGTGGGTGTCCTTTGGAGTTAGTGGATGCCCTTTGGAGTTAGTGGATATCATTGGGTCTAGATCTAGGGTTTTCATATTTATAGACTCTTGTTGTATTTTGTGTGGAACTAATGAGAAAATTTGAAGAGAATATTGCTTGGTGCACACCCCCCCCCCTCTCCTCTTGAGTTCTTGAGTGTTCTTCCTCTTCCCACCTCCAATCCCCTCTAGATATGCTCCCAAATCTTTTACCTCCCTCAAATCTCTTCCTTTTCCCTTCTTCCTCTATCTATTGTGAACGTTCACCGCCGCCTCCGCCGCCGTTCGTGCCGTCGGTGAGCCACCACAAGCCGGTCTTCATCCTGCTGTCCCAAACTCAGAGTGACAGGACAGCAGCTTGATGAAAGGTCTAGTACGAGAGATCCGGCCGTTGGATCATCGCGAAACTTCGAGGGTAGGTTTCCCTCGTCCTAGTACATTCCCAGCTTAAATTTGAGGTCGATCAGAGCTCGTTTATTCTATTTCTCATATACCTGTTCATCTTCCTCAAAATCTGCCTGTGTGTAGGTCCGTGGGATAGATCTTGGCACCTGATTTTTCCTCCCCATCAAACGTTGTCCAAATATCACAAAAGACCTATGTGCGTCTCCGTCACCCTCCCCTCTATCCACCATAGAAATCTCTGGTCCTAATTGAGTCATTTGATCTTCGGTAAAATCCTTTGATCAGGGAGGTTAGGTTCTGTCCAGCCTGTTCTGTATTTCGGGATAGTGTTCTCAGTCCACTTGCAGTCATTTTAATTCCAAATCCAGCTGTTGGATGAGTTTGGGCTTCCAGTATGTCGTAGGCTTTTGAGTCCCCTTACCAACGGTATCCTTTGTGCCACGATCCGACGTCGGGATTGAGCGTACTAGCCGATCTCGTCGAAGTGCGTAGTTCTGGCTAGAGACACAACTGCGGGACAGCATTGGGAAACAAATCCCAATAAATTGCCCGCCTCCACTCCGGTGACCGCCGCTCCCGTGGATCGACCCGGGACACTCCAGGAGCGCCCCCGTCAGTCGCTGCCTCCAGAAGCCTTCCGGAAGACGCCGCTCCTTTGGAGGTCCGTGGTTGCTTTGCTGTCGACCAGCAAGCAGCCGAACCGGAGCCGTCGCCTACCGCCGCCCGAGACCCGCCAACGTGCTGCCCGCCAACCCAAGTTTGGTGCTCCCGGAGTTGTCGTGTAGCCTGTTACCTCCCTGCGTGGAGTGGGCCATTATTTTTTTTGCTGTAATTAAATATTACCGTTGTACCGGGAGTCACAGTCTTGGCCGGGGCGTCTTCCCCACGCCCCAAGCGTGGAGGTACACCCGCCACCCCCTCGTAGACGTATTTTACTTTCCTAGTATACGTTCTTATGCCACTGCTAGAGAGCATGTTAGGATCCTAACTTGTTTCATTTAAATCACCACTGCGAGATAGAGAGCAAGACCCATCCCGCGACTCATTCCGAGTGCGAGAGTAAGCTGATCACCCGAGACTCAAAGCCAGTTACTCAACCGTGCAGATCGTCGTGCTTCCCTCGATGGGGATGACCGTGAGTTAGCTCTTCTTGTTTGGGGCATATCGCCTCTTCTGGAGCTCTTTAGGTGCCGCATTGTATCGTTGTTGCTGGTCGTGTCGTCCAACCAGTCGCGTTGTCCTATAGAGTCCAAGGTCGCAACCCGTCCGCGTCGAGTCTCGTAGTCGTCCCGCATCATGTTATGTTTAAACCCATTTATGCAAAGGGGGGAAAATTATGATATTACAAAGAGAGGTGTGCAAGAGTTGCACTAAGTGAGGTGTGCAAGAGTTGCACAAAGGGAGATCTCAATATAAGATAATTAAAAGATGAGATGATGATGAGAGATTATGATGCATGCACTAAAAGATTAGGAAATTATAAGATAGGGGTAGAATAAGTTTATTGAGATGATAAGAGGGAGAGCCCCTCCAAGGTTTCAAAACTCCCCGAGGCTCCCAAAGGATGTAGAACTCATGCATAGGGGAGGACCTCCTTCCTTCAAGACTTCTTCTCCTTCACCTTCCTTCTTGTTAAGACCCTTAATTAATGCCCAACCCTTCAACCTTAGAGGGAGGATCTATTTATAGGGGAGAAATTCAAGCTCAATAATCATAGTAAAATTAGAAATATGATTTTCAACTCATTAGGATTGGGAAATACTTCCATAAAGACTCCTCTTATATTAGGAAAATCATAGAAACCTTTTCCCAAGTGCATATAATAATTAAATCAAGGAAGGATGCAATTGGGTTCAAAATAGGCCTACTAGAAGACGGAGGTTGAAATGCGTCGAAGCAGCCTACCGCTTTTTGAAATGTGTCAAAGTCGGAAGCCACGATTTGAAGCTTTTAAATTTGTTAGGAAAAAACCATAAAAAATTGGAAGGCTAAAATGCGTATTTGCGATAAACTGTGATTTGACTAAAACACGGCTTCCTCCTACGACGCAATCTAGGCAATTACACATTTGAATGGAATTCGAAAGCCAAAGTGTGGAAGGTCAAGGAGCTAAATGGCATCTTATGAGCTTAACGTGAATTTGAATCCGCCGGAAGGGAGAGCCATGATTTAGGAGTTGAATAACGTCAAAAGGAGGTGACACATCTTTGAAACGCATCCAAGAGGTATATCACGACTTGAAGATGAAGGCGGTCAAAGGACCAACTATATTTTGGAGAGGGGATTTGAATCGCGTCTAAGTGGAGGGACGTGTTTAAGGAATTATGTCGAAAATGGGAAAAATTTAAAAAAAATAGAGAAAATCACTCAAATAAGCCAATTTTGAGAGCTACTTTAGGATATTATGGTGTAATATGAGATTTACTCAATATGATGTTAAAAGTAACGTGTCTACAATACTCTTTTCCCACCTCCTATCAGTGAGACTAGAGAACTCTACCTACAACCATGTACTTTTTGTAAGGTTTAGGGGTTTGCACAAACTGAGAGAACACATGGTATTTATAGACGAGACTCCTCGCTGGAGTTCTACTTGATCTTGCCCTCCTTCCTAGGCACCAGAGTCCTACTCAAACTCCTATAAGCCTGGGCGGTCCTTATCTACTAGTTTCCGAGTTCTGAACTTACTCTTAATTAGTCTTCTAAGCTAACCAAGGAAACTAGGCAAGTAACGAACTTATTTTTAGCTTACGCACATTTAATTCGGTTGGCATGAGTTAATCACATTTAGATGATGATGATGATGATTATTATTATTATTATTATTATTATTATTTAACATTTTAACTTGGGTGCTACAATTTTTTGCCAAAAGAAAAAATCTATTCTCTACACGATACCTACCACTAGAGGATCGACACGGTCCGTACTGTTAGTGCAAACCTTGTTCCGGTCTATTCACTATCCACCTACGGTTTTAGTGTAAGTATCAGAGTTCGAACAGTTGGGCATCTACATCATATTACTGACTAGTTAGAATACGTTCACGCAAGTTCACTTTGTCATATCGGGTCATTATGAATTATTTAAATAATAAAATAACACTTGAATTAATTTAATTTTATGAAAATAAAAATTATAATCATCATGTAAAGATATAATACAGTTCTAGATCTTACATTTTATAGATGAAGAGCATTAAACTATATTGTCGACTTTATTAATTTATTGATTATCTAATAATGACATAATATTCAAAAATTAGTTAAAAATAAAACTAGACGAAATAATTCATCAATACCTTAGATTGTTGAAATTGTAATTCTACGAGTTAAGATATAGGGTAAGCAAACCAAACAATATAAAAAGTTATAATTGGAAAAAAGTTTAAAAAAGATTTCAAACACGTGACTCGACCAACCTGAGCTGTGACTCATTGGATCAGGTAATGCTGAGTCGATATATATCTTCTAGTTGGTAAACCTTACTCCAAACTACTCCCACCTCTCTCTCTCTCTCTCTCTCTCTCTCTCTCTCTCTCTCTCTCTCTCTCTCTCTCTCTCTTAACTAGTAGAAAGTGAGGACGAAAAGGTAAATTTGTAATTGTAGTTTACATTAATTAGAGTTATGTTAACCATTTTTTTGCAGCCAATACTTTTGACGAAGGGCTTAGGAGACTGTACACCTCTTCAGAGAAGGCATGTCAAACCTGCTCCACCAAACTAGTAGCTGCAAGGAGAAAATTTTATTAATGGAATAAAATGATGAAAAAAGAACATTAGAAACATAGGTCAAGGGCTACAGTCAAATAGAAGGGCAACCCATTTTATCAAGATGGAGAGGCCCATGTGTAATACCCCAAATTATTTTAGAAATTTAATTAGAATTATTTGAATTTATTTGAAATTATTTAGAATTATTTGAATTAATGAGAATTTACTCGTAATTAATTAGATTAATTCTTTAATAAATAGTATAAGTCACTTTTTAACTATTTTATAAAAATCCATAAAAATCATATTATTGTGTAATACATTTCGTTCAACAATTTTGTCTTCTTCGACTAAGCCTAATAAAATCATTAACTAGGCCTAATCATGGATTAAGTCCGATTTCCACACTTACCTACCCAATAGTGAACGCAATAGTAAACCTCATCTTAAAACACCAAATTAGAACTTAATACTCAACCAAATGAGCTCATTTCGGTGGCAAATGAAAGGCCACGATCTAAGGATCAATAGCCCTCTATCAATCGAACCTAAACCAAACCCTAACACATGGTGGCGGCCGAGTTTTGGAGTGATCAACCTTGGCGGCGCCGTTTTCCAACACCTAACTTGCGTGGTCGATTACTCCCAACCCCGAAGTCTCCAGAAGCTCTATGAGCTATCAAAATGAAGCTCTACGAGTCTACTTTCATTTGGTGACTGTGGTGTTCGCATTGGATTCAGATCTAGGAAGTTCTTGGTCGTTTAGTGGAGGTGGGTCGGCTGCCATCGTCCTCCTTCCTCTCCTCTTTGATCCTTCGATTGAGGTAGGTTTCCTTAACCAAAATCAGCTTATGAATATATCAAATTGTTCCTCTCGACGAGATCTTTCCAATGGTGGTAAAAGCCCCAATTTTCATTAGGTATCCAAGGAGATATCGTGGGTTTTCTAAGGTGCTGTCCAATTCGTTCTTTAGTCTAGGGCTTTAAGTTCTCTCTTCGATTGCTCTTCGATTGAGGTAGGATCTAACATCCAAACTTTAATTAATATACATGAATGTAATCAGAATCTTGTTAACTTTCATTTGGCGTAGAAAGCCCTAAATTTCATTGAGCATGTTTAGAGAATTTTGGATCGAAGTAAGAGTATGTTTAGACTTGATTTATGGTATGTTCTTCAAGTAGAAGCATGATTTTCGGGCTATTTTTGAGTTGGATATCTAGATCCACATATGGCATATCATACATGGTTAGAATCAGCATTAAGTTAGCTTTCTTTTGATATAAGAATCCCCAAATTTCGTTGTTTATATTGAGAGAACCATACGATTTAGTAGAAGCATGTCAAGAACTAGGTCTTCATGTGTTCATCATAGAATAGGTTGTGATTCATTTGATTTCTGTTGAAATTCGTGTTTCAAAACTCTTGTTTTATGACCCTAGTATGTCTATTAAGAACCCTAGACCATGTGGTTAAGAACTCAACCCATTTAGACCCCAAATCGTGGAGTTTTTCATGATTTCCGGAAGCCCATTCACGTCTGGGAACCCATGGGTCGACCCCATGGGTCGACCCATGCACCCCAGCAAGCAGAAGGCTTCTACCTAGCAGGGGTCGACCCACAGCTGCAGGGGTCGACCCATCACCAGGCAGACTCCTGGAATTCCAGGGGTCGACCCAATGGGTCGACCCATGCCTGGAAATTTCCAAGGGTCGACCCAATGGGTCGACCCACGTGCTGTAAGACCCGGTAAAAGATGTTTTTGACCCGAGGATCGATCCAGATCATTAGGGGATCGACTCATTCAACTTAGTACAATTGAAAATTATATTTTTGAGGATCTAATGACCTATTCATGTACCCCTTTGATTTCAATTAGCATTGGTCCCTACATGCAAACATAGTGTAAAAATATGCCATTTATCATCTTCATTTCAACGTATACAATGGTTAAATAGAAACCCACATAATTAGTGGTTAATTGTGTAACTAGATTTCTGTTAATGCATGCTATTTCATTCCTGTACGAGCTTGTTCCTTATCTCATCATCTTGAATCCACTTTTTTGGCAATTGGCTAAATGCAAATGATAATAGATAATCTTTGATATATTAACTTGGTAATTAGGATTAAATTGATTGTTAAGTTGCTGTTTTAGTCATTATTACTCCAGTAGAATGGATTGCTTACACACTTGAACGGTACACTGTCAGCCGTTCTTTCTTGACCCCGTGGACCAAGTTTTGGTCCAATTCTTGTAATGCGGCCCAAAGTGACCGTATAACTGAGTTTTTGTTTTAGTGAATCCAAGGACAAGTTAGTCCTTAAATCTCATACTTGTGGCAGTAATTCCTCTGATTAAATTGGCCATATAACTTGACTGAATGTCTAGACAATCGTGGGATCTTGTATCCAATAAATCGATGCCAACGCACCGTAAGGGCCCGGTCTGGTCCTGGGGAGAGCGCCCGAAAGTTAGTGAGCCCATGGGATGTTAATGACATGGTGAGGCATTGCACCGAGTACTTAACTAGCTTGTTACATCTATGACATGAAAAATCTCTTGTTACTCTTGTTACTTGATCGTGCTTGAAATGATGTTTAAATACTTGCTTGTTGGCCAATTCTCAATTCTTTATTACTATCTCTTGTTGTAAATTCTTGTACTTGTTATCTTGTTATCTCTTGTCATCATTATATTTCTTGACCTTACAAGATCTTTATATTTCGTTGTTTATTTGTATCGTCATTTATTTCATTTCTTAACATTGCATATGAAAATGTAATTAACTTGTTAATCACGTAAACTTGCATGTTATTTCCTACTGAGCGTCAGCTCATAGTTGTTGTTTCCCCCTTTCCAGGCTATTCAGGTGACGATGCGCATACCGATGGGGAAGGGCAGGAGTGATATCTCTTGAGTGTACTTGTAGTAGATGCCGAGCTGGCATGGTTGGTTACCTCTAGTTATTTCCTTAGAGTTGTGTTAGCACTTGTTACTCTTGGAGTCAGTTATTGTATTAGAATTCAGATTGGAAGTCATGTTTGATCGTGTATTAGCAGTGTTGGTTATTGTAATGATTTGGAATCATCTTGATCAATAGAGTTGTATCTTTCCTTAGCATTGTGTAATTATTTAGTTTAGAATATTTATTTGCTTTCTAGCTAGTTTCTAACTGTACGTCCCGATATTCCGCGTCGGGGCGTGACAGTTTAGTTGGTATCAGAGCCCTAGGTTTCACATTCCTAGGTTTTCTAAGTTTTAGGGTCTTATGTTAACTTCTAACCTTGTTTAGTCTAAGAACCCGACCTGGTGAGATTGGGTAGAAACTTGGGTTAAGTTCGTATCTTAATCGTGTTATTATCTATCTTATTGAACTATAGTAATATATTCCTCATGTAGGCTTTTGAAATGGCAGCTGAACGTGCGGAATGGAAGAACTTGCAGCGTACAGTTCAAGGACTTACGCCGGCATTACAGCAAGTGGCTCAAGCAGGAGCGGCACATCATGGCACCGGTGATCTATACCGGAACTTCCGAGGGATGAATCCGCCTAGATTTGGTGGCTCGACTGATCCCGATGAAGCCGAGCACTGGCTAGATGAAATGGGAAGAATCTTCTAAGTTATGCAATGCACCAGCCAAGAGCGTGTCCTTTTGTCTACATTCCAACTGGAACGTGATGCACGTACTTGGTGGGATTCTATCAAGGCGACTCTCGGTGATCAGCATGTTACGTGGGAAGAGTTCGAGGAATTCTTTAACAGCAAGTATTTTTCTGACCGAGTACAAGAGAAGAAAGCGGTGGATTTCGCAGCTCTGAAACAGCGAGGTCTGTCCGTGGCAGAGTATGAGGCTCAATTTTCACAGCTTTCTCGTTATGCTACACACCTTATTTCCACCGAGAAGATGAAGGCGAAGCTTTTTCTCAATGGGCTGAAGCTACATTATATCAATCAGTTGGCACCGATGGAAATCTCCACTTATTCCGAAATGGTGAGGAAAGCTCAAGTTCTAGATGATACTCTTGAGATGACGGAGAGAATCCGTGGAAAAGGTGCAAAGAAGGAACTACCTACGGGTTCCGGGAATGTCAAACCCGGGTATAGCAAGAAGAGGCCTATTAGTGGGCCTGGTTCATGGACTGGATCTGGATCGTGGAAGGGTAAGATGCCGAGGCATGAAGATAAGAAGCCTGGCCCTGTTGTTCCATTCAAGGGCGTGTGCAAGTTTTGTGACCGTCCGCGTCACAAGATGGAGGAGTGCTGGCGCAAGCTAGGCGCCTGTTTGCGTTGTGGAAGCAAAGAGCACCGTATCCCTAACTGTCCTCTTATATCGGAGCAAGCTACACCGGCGAAATCTCAAGTGATGTGACACGACCTGGGACTTAAGCAAGCAAGCACATTCGCAATCTAAATGGGCCAATTTGGGCCGCCGCTCTCTCGTCGCTCACCCAAGCCCGGGGTAACTTGGCAATGCCAAGGTGAGGTTGAGGGGTTGAGCCCTTGCTGGTAGAGGGCCAGAAAGGCTAAGACTTGATTCCCAAAGGGTGTGGATGCCCAAATCAAGGGGGCTGACAAAGTGCCAAAGGCACCGGTTGTAATTTTCCCACGGTGATCACTCAAGACAACGGGGCTTGAGGATCGGGCTCTCACTCGCATAACCAGCGGAATTAAGAACTAATATTGAAAGACAAGCACTAAATGGAGTGAGGGTTTGAGCACTTACTCGACCGGTTTGAAGAAACTGGTCCCGCTCGGAGACGAGGGCGAGCGGGGAGGCGAGTGGATCCCCACACGCCGCGGCGGTGTAGCTTGACCTGCTCAAATCAATTACAACACTACGCCTCTCGTAGGAGGGGGATCTTGGGGTGGGGATTAAATGATTACAATCAAAACTACCTCCACACAGGGAGGAGCCTTCAGCCGGCCAAGCGGGGAGGGGGAAACTAAGTCGAAGATGTTGAAGCAACGAAGACACTGAATCTGCCTCCTTTCAGCCAATGAGGACAGAGAGTCGGTGCCGGAGCTATAGATCTGTCTCTGGAAATTTGCCGGTGACGAGACCAGTGGGAAACTCTTCGTTACAGGGTCAGGGATGCTTCCGAATTTTATTAATTTCTTCTGGGGTCGCTGCCGGTCGGGGCGGGAGCTCGAACAGGGCCTCTGGTTCTCGGACTGACAATAGCAGGTCATTAATAGTAGGAAGAAGACGCTGTCCCGGCCGCTCCCGAACTCCGAATTAGGTGCCGTCAGTTCCGTTAAAACCGTGGGTGAGTCCTCTTTCCTGCAGAAGAAACGGGGACACCAGAAGAGGCCGGAGACGATCTGTGGAACCAGAAGAGTAAGGGGGGGTCGGTGCCGACTGTGGGAAGTAGAGTCGCGCAATCGTGGAAGAAAATTGGTAACTTCTGTTCCCGGATGCTGAATGGAGTTCTGCTTCTTGTTTCTGAATGGAGATAGGAAGAAGAAGAACTTTGTAGAAGAGCTTGAGGGCTGATTCCTCCAAGGTTAGTCGTGGCATAGCTTCTAATCCGGTTCTGGTATTTAGCAGGGACAGCTCTGCGCCGTTGTGGAAGAACGAAGCTCTTGGGCAGCACACAGCTCGGATGAAGACGAAACCACTTCCGTGACGAAGAGGACAGACAGACGCTTCCGTGGATGCCTCTTATGCCTTCAGAATCGCAGGTAGCTGACCGTGATGGCTTCTGCAAGCTACTGGTATCTCTGCATCATTTGGACAGCAACCTGCAGACTTCGTTGAAGCCACTAAAATGACCTAAAGAAGAAGATGGAGGATGTGTATGTGTGAAAGGGGTGATGGGGGTGAAAGATGAAGTTTGTGGGAGGGGTGGGGATGCTAATGGTGATAGGAAAGAGATGGCAGGGGGCGCAGGTTCTCAGCTGGAGTTAGGGGAAGGTGGGTGCAAGGGATGAGAATGGAGGGAGGTGGGAGGGGAGACCCTAACTAGAAGGGAGGGGAGGGGGGCGGCCAACACATGGAGGGAAGGTGGATTTCAAATTTGAAATGGCTTTGGAAGTTGGGTGATTGTGTGGGGAAGTGGGGGATTGTGTTGGAAGGGGGGAAGATTGTGTTGGAAGGGTAAAGATTCCACCTTGGGACAAGGGGGGTGGAGTAATGGGGCTATGGGAAGTGGAGTGGTCTTAATGGAGGTGGTTGGGGGTTGGAGGTGGTTGGGAGGAGGGAGGAGAGAGGAATGGGGCGAACCCCTTAGTGGGAGGAGAGAGAAAGAGGGATAGAGAGAGAGTAGGGTGGGGAATCACTCCCCTAGGGCTTCTCACCCAACTATAGGATTCACTCCTCTAGAACTAAGTTTGAATACTCAAATGGCATTTTTCATTGATTCATTCATTCATTACCTCCAAATGAAGGAAATGGGGCCCTATATATAGGAAACCCACATTTCTACAAAAGTCCCTGACAATTGACTCAATGACAAATAACCGAGGGGGTAGGGGAGAGCCCTTGGGCCAAGCCCAATGAATTGGGCCCAATAGCTAACTAGACAACCTAATGACACTCAAACTTAGGGAAATGAACACAAGACCTAGGAACATGACTCAAATAAAAGGGAAAATACATCAAATGACTCAAATAAAAATTACATAAGACTCAAAATTAAATGACTAGACCATGCCGGATGCAACCGGGGCGAGGAGACGAGCTATGAATGTGGCCATAGAAGGTGATGTCCCCATCATACTCCCGGGGTGCGGAGAGCTCGACTCCGTCGAGTAAGTGTCCTTCCCTCCTTGGAGGGTGTAGAAGTGGTACTGCCCTCAAGTCTTCCGAACGAGACCGATCCATCCACCTGCCTAGATAGCGCTCGTATACCTTGCTCCGAGTGGTAGTGACTTGTTCATCCAATATTTGTTCAATTTGTTCACGCTGGGCTCTCTTGGCTGGTGATCTCTCCTCACGGGTGGGTGCTATCTCAAGGGAAGAAGTAGGCTCAATCTCCTCACTAGGTACCACCGTGGGTCCCTTATATGACACTAGGTCGGCAACATTGAATGTGGGACTTATTGCATACTCCTCAGGGAGATCTAACTCGTAGGCATTTACACCAATGCGCCTCAAGACCTGGAAGGGACCAGCCCCACGTGGCCTCAGTTTAGAGTGGGCTCCCGGGGAGAGCCTCTCCGTCCTTATCATCACAAAGTCACCCTCATGGAAGTCTCGGTGACGCCGATGAGAGTCGGCCCGCCTCTTATAAGCCTCATTCTTTTCGCTTATGTGCTTGCAAAGGCTTTCATGCAATTTCGTGAATGTTGACATTCTAGGGGTGATGGATGGACCTGGGCAACCAAAAGTATACCGATCATGCTTTGATGCCAAGAAGCCTTTGATGGATTTTGGAGGGCCGGGGCAACCATATGTGGACTTATCATGCAATGTTGTCATGTAGACTTTGGTGGGCCTAGGTGGGCCGGGGCACCCGTAGGTGAACCTATCATGCAAAGTGGTGATGAATGTGGGGGGACCCGGACATCCGTAGATGCTTTTGACATGCTTAAGATCCATGATGAATGAAGGAGGACCATGACATCCGAATGTGGATCACTCATACTTTCTACTTGACATGTGGGTGATATGAATGAATGGACCCAACATAGTGTTCATGCCAAGGTGTATGGTAAGCCTAGACACATGCATGCTTTTCCCAAAGGTGACTTTCATGTGTATAGGTGTGGGACAACCTTTGAACTCCCATTGGAAAGGATCGAATGGATCTAAGAAGGTGGTCATCATGGGGTGGGGCACAACCTTATTACCTAGGGATATGTGGTCCAAGGTTATGGCTCCCAAGGAGTAACCCGGGTCTAAGATGGAGTGAATTGGGTCAAACATTGTGAGTTGGTTTAGGGAAAGGTGGGTGGTGGATAAAGTGTTTGGGTCACACGAGTTTCTTGACTCCCATTGGAATGGATCATAAAATGGGTTACCTAGGGGGAGGAACTCCATGTCCTCAAGATCCTCAAAAGGTGCTAAGTCATCTTTCTCCATGATAGTTGGGCCAATGTTCTTGGCAAGTGGGTCAGCCATGAGTGGAGGGCTTGACTTTCTACCCGAGATAAGAAGCTCTAAATCGAGGAGAAGGTTGGGCTCATCGGGTGTAGGGAGGAATAGAAGGAGGTCGCTAGTGTAGCAACAAATGGTGCAAACCGAGGTGATAGACCCTATGCATAGGTGTAGGAGGCTAAGGCTCCTAGGTTGTTCTACCATAGGGGTCAACATGCTAGTCATCTCTAATTGCCATGCTATGCCCTTGAGAAGGTCATCTAAGGTCTCCACTTGATAGGATGCTTAGATTGTGGTGTGATAGGAGAAGAAGGGCACTAAGGGAAGGTCTTGTTCTATGGGAGGGAAAACATGGGCCCGGATCTCTCTAATTGGGCTCTCCTTTAGCCAACTAACAATGGGTTCTCCTAAGATGAGCTTGGTCCCAACTAGAGAGGGTGATGTAAGGTGAAGACCATCGTGTGATGTTTCTTTCTCAACTTGGACTTGGGTTTCCTCCAAGGTGGGGAGTGGGTTTAGAGTGTCCTCAACTATTGAATTGGGTATGAGTTCTTCTACCAAGGGGGTGAGAGGGTCTTTTGGGGTGATGAGGGTTGGTGTGTGGTGCTCCCGGGGTGGAGGGTAAAGGGAAACTTGATTTGGGATTGGTAGTGTGGGGTTTGGGAGTGGAAGTATTGGAGGCTTAGGTTGGGATAGGATTGGGGTAGGGAGAGGAAGATGGGTGGGTTGAAGGGGTTTGGGTTGATTAGTTTTGGGAGGAGTGTCCCCTTTTGGGGGTGATGGAGAGGTAGTGGTGAGGGTTACCATGGGCCTAGGTGGAGAGTTGGTCATGGGGCCCAATTGGGTATGGGGACCTATGGTTGTGGTGTGGACTACTTCTTCCAAAGCTAATGGAGTGGGAAGGTTCTTTGATGGTGGGGTGATGATGGCCGGAGTATGGTGCACCCGGGGTGGTGAACAAGGGCGGGATTCCCGCGTGTGGGAGAATATAAGGTTGTTGAATTTAAAGGTTCCCGAAAGGTGTGACGGATGCACTAGGCAAGTCCGACGTGTTGGGTCGATGTCGGCATTTCTTTCATCTAACCATTTCTTTCCTAGGATTATACATGGACTCGCCAATGTTCCCTCTTGACACCAAGCTCCATCCAAATACTTAGTCTCCCCGAACTATTTATGGAATTCAATAAAGACTTGGTCTCCATTGTGCACAATTTGTCCGGTCCTACAAAGAGAGGTAATGATATCGGGGGACACCCAATTTTCAGATTCTAGGTCAATGAAATCAATTTCTACGGGCTCTCCATTAGGTAAGCATGCATGGGATATGATTGGGAGAGGGGCCATGATGATCGGGGGGATCAATGCAAGGGTCGGATTGATGATGACTCCAATGCAAGCATGCCCTAGGACTTGACTTGTAGAGACAAGTCAATGACTTGCTCTGATACCAATTGATGTGACACGACCTGGGACTTAAGCAAGCAAGCACATTCGTAATCTAAATGGGCCAATTTGGGCCGCCGCTCTCTCGTCGCTCACCCAAGCCCGGGGTAACTTGGCAATGCCAAGGTGAGGTTGAGGGGTTGGGCCCTTGCTGGTAGAGGGCCAGCAAGGCCAAGACTTGATTCCCAAAGGGTGTGGATGCCCAAATCAAGGGGGCCGACAAAGTGCCAAAGGCACCGGTTGTAATTTTCCCACGGTGATCACTCAAGACAACGGGGCTTGAGGATCGGGCTCTCACTCGCATAACCAGCGGAATTAAGAACTAATATTGAAAGACAAGCACTAAATGGAGTGAGGGTTTGAGCACTTACTCGACCGGTTTGAAGAAACCGGTCCCGCTCGGAGACGAGGGCGAGCGGGGAGGCGAGTGGATCCCCACACGCCGCGGCGGTGTAGCTTGACCTGCTCAAATCAATTACAACACTACGCCTCTCGCAGGAGGGGGATCTTGGGGTGGGGATTAAATGATTATAATCAAAACTACCTCCACACAGGGAGGAGCCTTCAGCCGGCCAAGCGGGGAGGGGGAAACTAAGTCGAAGATGTTGAAGCAACGAAGACACCGAATCTGCCTCCTTTCAGCCAATGAGGACAGACAGTCGGTGCCGGAGCTATAGATCTGTCTATGGAAACTTGCCGGGGACGAGACCAGTGGGAAACTCTTCGTTACAGGGTCAGGGATGCTTCCGAATTTTGTTAATTTCTCCTGGGGTCGCTGCCGGTTGGGGCGGGAGCTCGAACAGGGCCTCTGGTTCTCGGACTGACAGTAGCAGGTCACCATTAGTAGGAAGAAGATGCTGTCCCGGCCGCTCCTGAACTCAAAATTAGGTGCCGTCAGTTCCGTTAGAACCGTGGGTGAGTCCTCTTTCCTGTAGAAGAAACGGGGACACCATAAGAGGCCGGAGATGATCTGTGGAACCAGAAGAGTAAGGGGGGGTCGGTGCTGACTGTGGGAAGCAGAGTCACGCGATCGTGGAAGAAAATTGGTAACTTCTATTCCCGGATGCTGAATGGAGTTCTGCTTCTTGTTTCTGAATGGAGATAGGAAGAAGAAGAACTTTGTAGAAGAGCTTGAGGGCTGATTCCTCCAAGGTTAGTCGTGGCAGAGCTTCTAATCCGGTTCTGGTATTCAGCAGGGACAGCTCTGCACCGTTGTGGAAGAACGAAGCTCTTGGGCAGCACACAGCTCGGATGAAGACGAAACCACTTCCGTGACGAAGAGGACAGGCAGCCGCTTCCGTGGATGCCTCTTATGCCTACAGAATCGCAGGTAGCTGACCGTGATGGCTTCTGCAAGCTACTATTATCTCTGCATCATTTGGACAGCAACCTGCAGACTTCGTTGAAGCCACCAAAATGACCTAAAGAAGAAGATGGAGGATGTGTATGTGTGAAAGGGGTGATGGGGGTGAAAGATGAAGTTTGTGGGACGGGTGGGGATGCTAATGGTGATAGGAAAGAGATGGGAGGAGGCAGGGGGCGCAGGTTCTCAGTTGGAGGTAGGGGAAGGTGGGTGCAAGGGATGAGAATGGAGGGAGGTGGGAGGGGCGACCCTAACTAGAAGGGAGGGGAGGGGGGCAGCCAACACATGGAGGGAAGGTGGATTTCAAATTTGAAATGGCTTTGGAAGTTGGGTGATTGTGTGGGGAAGTGGGGGATTGTGTTGGAAGGGGGGAAGATTGTGTTGGAAGGGTAAAGATTCCACCTTGGGACAAGGGGGGTGGAGTAATGGGGCTATGGGAAGTGGAGTGGTCTTAATGGAGGTGGTTGGGGGTTGGAGGTGGTTGGGAGGAGGGAGGAGAGAGGAATGGGGTGAACCCCTTAGTGGGAGGAGAGAGAAAGAGGGATAGAGAGAGAGTAGGGTGGGGAATCACTCCCCTAGGGCTTCTTACCCAACTATAGGATTCACTCCTCTAGAACTAAGTTTGAATACTCAAATGGCATTTTTCATTGATTCATTCATTCATTACCTCGAAATGAAGGAAATGGGGCCCTATATATAGGAAACCCACATTTCTACAAAAGTCCCTGACAATTGACTCAATGACAAATAACCGAGGGGGTAGGGGAGAGCCCTTGGGCCAAGCCCAATGAATTGGGCCCAATAGCTAACTAGACAACCTAATGACACTCAAACTTAGGGAAATGAACACAAGACCTAGGAACATGACTCAAATAAAAGGGAAAATACATCAAATGACTCAAATAAAAATTACATAGGACTCAAAATTAAATGACTAGACCATGTCGGATGCAACCGGGGCGAGGAGACGAGCTATGAATGTGGGCATGGGAGGTGATGTCCCCATCATCAAGTCTTCAAGAAACCACAAGACAAGCTTCAAGCTTTGCATGCAGATGAAGCAGGAACCGCCGAGGACGGTGGGCTCGTCGAAGGTACACTTATTATACTCGACAAGTCAACATTTGTTCTTTTTGATACTGGTGCCACACATTCCTTTATTTCTCAGAGATTTGCTAAGTCTTTAGCCATGGAACCTGTTTTGATGAATTCTCCGTTAGAAATATCAACACCTATTGGTACTAGATCAGCAATCCAGTATTTCAATCCTTCTAGTACGGTTATGATTGGTGAACAGAACTTTCCAGCTGATTTGATTTGCATGGACATGAAGGATTATGATGTAATCCTAGGAGCGGATTGGTTGTCTAGATATGAGGCTAATGTTCACTGCAGTTCTAGCTCCGTGTCTTTTACTAGACACCCTAGACTTTCTTTTGTGGTAGTTAAGCACCATAACTCTGTATCCCTTATCTCGGCTCTTCGAGCTGATAAGCTGATGAGACGAGGATGCGAGGCTTTTCTGGCCTTTGTCTGTGCAACCCCTGAACAGCAGATTGAGATTAAGGACATTTCTATTGTCCGGGATTTTCCTGATGTTTTTCCTGAAGAACTACCAGGACTTCCGCCTGAGCGGGAAGTTATCTTTTCTATTGATCTCTTTCCTGGCACATCTTTTATTTCCAAGGCTCCTTACCGCATGTCTCTTGTGGAACTGAGGGAATTAAAGTAACAGTTGATGGAATTGCTCGAGAAGGGTTTCATTCGCCCTAGTACTTCTCCTTGGGGAGCCCCTGTATTATTCGTCAGGAAGAAAGATGGTTCGATGAGGTTGTGCATCGATTATCGGTAATTAAACCAGCAGACTGTCAAGAACAAATATCCATTGCCGAGGATTGACGAATTATTTGACCAGATAGCAGGAGCTCAGTATTTTTCTAAGATCGATCTTCGATCTGGATATCATCAGTTGCGGATTAAGGAAGAAGATATCTATAAAACAGCTTTTCGCAGCAGGTATGGTCATTTTGAGTTTGTCGTTATGCCTTTTGGTCTAACGAATGCTCCAGCAGCTTTCATGCAGTTGATGAACGATGTATTTCGGCCCTATCTTGATCGATGGGTCGTGGTATTCATTGACGATATCTTGATTAATTCCAAGAATGAGGAAGAGCATGCTGAGCATCTGAGGATGGCATTGCAACTGTTGAGAGATCATCAGCTATATGCCAAGTTCAGTAAGTGTGAATTCTGGCTGCAAGAGGTGTCCTTTCTAGGACATATCATCACGAAGGATGGTATTTCTGTTGATCCTTCGAAGGTAGAGGTAGTGAAGAATTGGGATCAGCCTACCAGTGTGACCGAAGTTAGAAGTTTCCTAGGCCTGGCAGGCTACTACAGAAGATTTATCCAAGATTTCTCCAAGATTGTGGTACCTATGACAAGATTAACCTGCAAGGAGAACAAGTTTGATTGGTCAGATGATTGTCAGCGAAGCTTTCAGACTTTGAAAGATTGTTTAACTACTGCACCTGTATTGGCTTTACCTTCTGGTGAAGGAGGTTTTGTGGTATACACTGATGTTTCAGGTATTGGTTTAGGTTGTGTACTCATACAGCATGGGAAGGTGATTGCCTATTCTTCTAGGCAGTTGAGGAAGCATGAAGAGAATTATCCTATTCACGATTTGGAACTGACAGCAGTCGTGTTTGCCTTGAAGATATGGAGGCACTACTTGTATGGAGAAACATTCACAATGTTTTCAGATCATAAGAGTCTGAAATATTTGTTCTCTCAGAAGGAACTCAACATGAGGCAGCGAAGGTGGTTGGAGTATTTGAAAGACTTCGACTTCTCGATCGAGTATCATCCTGGCAAGGGCAATGTTGTGGCAGATGCATTAAGCAGGAAGCCTGTGGCTCGATTGTCCAGTCTCATGTTACAAGAGTGGAAGCTATTGGAACAATTAGCTAGCCTGGATCTGAATGTTGATAATGATCGGGTTATGATTGCACAAATTCAACTTAAGCCCGAATTGTTGATGGAAATCAAATCTCTGCAAGATAATGATCCCGAGCTAGTAGAGATCAAGGGAAGCTTGAGCAGCAGACCTGACTTCATGATGGCTGACGATGGAAGATTATTATTCTAGGGTAGAACTTGTGTACCTGATGTAGCTGGAATAAAGAACAAGATTCTGGAGGAAGCACATAGATCCAGATATACCATTCATCCTGGAGGCACTAAAATGTTCAAGGATTTGAAGAGATCTTTTTGGTGGCCGAACATGAAAAGAGAAGTTGCAGACTTCGTGAGTAGATGCTTGGTTTGTCAGCAAGTTAAGGCTGAACATTTCAGACCGGCAGGAAAGTTGAAACCACTTGACATACCCCAATGGAAGTGGGAAAGCATTGGCATGGATTTCATTATGGGTCTACCTTGGACTCGTGGTGGATTTGATGCAATATGGGTGATTGTTGACCGATTGACAAAGTCAGCTCATTTCTTACCCATTAAGTCCAAGTGGACAGTTGATGTATTGGCTACTTTGTATTTGAAGGAAGTGGTAAGGCTCCATGGCATACCAGTCAGTATTGTGTCTGATCGAGACCCCAGATTTACTTCACATTTCTGGAAGGGACTGCAAGAGTCTCTTGGTACTCGCCTGAATTTCAGTACTGCTTTTCATCCACAGACGGATGGACAGACTGAAAGAACCAACCAGATAGTGGAAGATATGCTCAGAGCATGCATGATTGATTTCAGAGGCAGTTGGAGTGATCATTTGGCTTTGATTGAATTTGCTTACAACAACAGTTATCAATCCAGCATCCAGATGGCTCCTTTTAAAGCATTGTACGGGCGAAGATGTCGTTCCCCGTTGTGTTGGGATGAGATAGGTGAGAAGCAATGGCTTGGACTGGATCTTATTTCAGAATCATCACAGAACATCTGTGTCATCCGAGACCGGTTACAGGTAGCCCAATCAAGACAGAAGAGTTATGCCGACACAAGGAGAAGAGCATTAGAATTTCAAGTTGGCGAGCATGTATTCTTAAAGGTTTCTCCTTCGAGAGGGATTCGAAGAGTTGGCATTCATGGCAAGCTAAGTCCGAGGTATATTGGTCCATTCAAGATCCTAGATAGAGTGGGAGAAGTTGCTTACAGACTGGCATTACCACCGCAGTTGTCTGGCGTACACAATATTTTCCATGCGTCTATGTTATAGAAATATGTGTACGATCCCACTCATATCATTCAGTATGTGGATTTTGAGTTAAAGGAAGATTTGACCTATGAAGAAAGACCTATCAAGATTCTAGACCGGAAACAGTAGCAACTTCAGAATCGGTCTATACCGATGGTCAAGATTCAGTGGAGTCGGCGTGGAACCGAAGAAGCTACTTGAGAATCTGAAGATACTATGCGGAAGCGGTATCCCGACTTGTTCTAGGTGAGCAATCTCTTTCCCTATCCTCCGTATTTAGTGCAGTGAATTTGGAGGACCAAATTCTTTAAGTGGGGGAGGGTGTAATACCCTAAATTATTTTTGAAATTTAATTAGAATTATTTGAATTTATTTAAAATTATTTGGAATTATTTGAATTAATGAGAATTTACTCGTAATTAATTAGATTAATTCTTTAATAAATAGTATAAGTCACTTTTCAACTATTTTATAAAAATCCATAAAAATCATATTATTATGTAATACATTTCATTTAATAATTTTATCTTCTTCGACTAAGCCTAATAAAATCATTAACTAGGCCTAATCAGTAGATTAAGTTCGATTTCCACACTTACCTACCCAATAGTGAACGCAATAGTAAACCTCATCTTAAAACACCAAATTAGAGCTTAATACTCAACCAAATGAGCTCATTTCGGTGGCAAATGAAAGGCCACGATCTAAGGATCAATAGCCCTCTATCAATCGAACCTAAACCAAACCCTAACACATGGTGGCGGCCGAGTTTTGGAGTGATCAACCTTGGCGGCGCCGTTTTCCAACACCTAACTTGCGTGGTCGATTACTCCCAACCCCGAAGTCTCCAGAAGCTCTATGAGCTATCAAAATGAAGCTCTACGAGTCTACTTTCATTTGGTGGCTGTAGTGTTCACATTGGATTCAGATCTAGAAAGTTCTTGGTCGTTTTGTGGAGATGGGTCGGTTGTCGTCGTCCTCCTTCCTCTCCTCTTTGATCCTGTGATTGAGGTAGGTTTCCTTAACCAAAATCAGCTTATGAATATATCAAATTGTTCCTCTCGACGAGATCTTTCCAATGGTGGTAAAAGCCCCAATTTTTATTAGGTATCCAAGGAGATATCGCGGGTTTTCTAAGGTGCTGCCCAATTCGTTCTTCAGTCTAGGGCTTTAAGTTCTCTCTTCGATTGCTCTTCGATTGAGGTAGGATCTAACATCCAAACTCTAATTAATATACATGAATGTAATCAGAATCTTGTTAACTTTCATTTGGCGCAGAAAGTCCCAAATTTCATTGAGCATGTTTAGAGAATTTTGGATCGAAGTAAGAGCATATTTAGGCTTGATTTATGGTATGTTCTTCAAGTAGAAGCATGATTTTCAGGCTATTTTTGAGTTGGATATCTAGATCCACATATGGCATATCATACATGGTTAGAATCAACATTAAGTTAGCTTTCTTTTGATATAAGAAGCCCCAAATTTCGTTGTATATATTGAGAGAACCATATGATTTAGTAGAAGCATGTCAAGAACTAGGTCTTCATGTGTTCATCATAGAATAGGTTGTGATTCATTTGATTTCTGTTGAATTTCGTGTTTCAAAACTCTTGTTTTATGACCCTAGTATGTCTATTAAGAACCCTAGACCATGTGGTTAAGATCCCAACCCATTTAGATCCCAAATCGTGGAGTTTTTCATGATTTTCGGAAGCCCGTTCGCGTCTGGGAACCCAGGGGTCGACCCCATGGGTCGACCCATGCACCCCAGCAAGCAGAAGGCTTCTACCTGGCAGGGGTCGACCCATGGGGTCGACCCACAGCTGCAGGGGTCGACCCATCACCAGGCAGACTCCTGGAATTCCAGGGGTCGACCCAATGGGTCAACCCATGCCTGGAAATTTCCAGGGGTCGACCCACGTGCTGTAAGACCCGGTAAAAGATGTTTTTGACCCGAGGATCGATCCGGATCATTAGGGGATCGACTCATTCAGCTTAGTACAATTGAAAACTATATTTTTGAGGATCTAATGACCTATTCATGTACCCCTTTGATTTCAATTAACATTGGTCCCTACATGCAAACATATTGTAAAAATATGCCGTTTATCATCTTCATTTCAACGTATACAATGGTTAAATAGAAACCCACATAATTAGTGGTTAATTGTGTAACTAGATTTCTGTTAATGCATGCTATTTCATTCCTGTACGAGCTTGTTCCTTATCTCATCATCTTGAATCTGCTTTTTTGGCAATTAGCTAAATGCAAATGATAATAGATAATCTTTGATATATTAACTTGGTAATTAAGATTAAATTGATTGTTAAGTTACTGTTTTAGTCATTATTACTCCAGTAGAATGGATTGCTTACACACTTGAACGGTACACTGTCAACCGTTCTTTCATGACCCCGTGGACCAAGTTTTTGTCCAATTCTTGTAATGCGGCCCAAAGTGACCGTATAATCAAGTTTTTGTTTTAGTGAATCCAAGGACAAGTTAGTCCTTAAATCTCATACTTGTGGCAGTAATTCCTCTGATTAACTTGGCCATATAACTTGACTGAATGTCTAGACAATCGTGGGATCTTGTATCCAATAAATCGATGCCAACGCACCGTAAGGGCCCGGTCTGGTCCTGGGGAGAGCGCCCGAAAGTTAGTGAACCCATGGGATGTTAATGACATAGTGAGGCATTGCACCGAGTACTTGACTAGCTTGTTACGTCTATGACATGAAAAATCTCTTGTTACTCTTGTTACTTGATCGTGCTTGAAATGATGTTTAAATACTTGCTTGTTGGCCAATTCTCAATTCTTTATTACTATCTCTTATTGTAAATTCTTGTACTTGTTATCTTGTTATCTCTTGTCATCATTATATTTCTTGACCTTGCAAGATCTTTGTATTTCGCTGTTTATTTGTATCGTCATTTATTTCATTTCTTAGCATTGCATATGAAAATGTAATTAACTTGTTAATCACGTAAACTTGCATGTTATTTCCTACTGAGCGTCAGCTCATAGTTGTTGTTTCCCCCTTTCCAGGCTATTCAGGTGACGATGTGCATACCGATGGGGAAGGGCATGAGTGATATCTCTTGAGTGTACTTGTAGTAGATGCTGAGTTGGCATGGTTGGTTACCTCTAGTTATTTCCTTAGAGTTGTGTTAGCACTTGTTACTCTTGGAGTCAGTTATTGTATTAGAATTCAGATTGGAAGTCATGTTTGATCGTGTATTAGCAGTGTTGGTTATTGTAATGATTTGGAATCATCTTGATTAATAGAGTTGTATCTTTCCTTAGCATTGTGTAATTGTTTAGTTTAGAATATTTATTTGCTTTCTAGCTAGTTTCTAACTGTACGTCCCGATATTCCGCGTCGGGGCGTGACACCATGTTACACCATTCTATTTTCTCGAGCTAATGGAGATTCAGACAAAGAGAATTACCCCCTAGACAACGCAAGATGGCATAACACCAAAGGTGATCTGTCAACGGGGTCGAGCTCAGAAATCGGGACATTTTATTGTATAAAATGGCATGACACAACAAACGGGGATCACTCCAGAATGAACGGCACCATGCCAATAGTTTCCCCATGGCCGGGTTGACCCTGAGGCTCGGGACAACTCGTTGTATTACACGGGACTCTACAAGGAATCGAGGATCACTCCCGAATACCATGCAGGCGGCACCACACCACAAACATCTCAACAACCGGGCCAACCTAGGGCTCTGAATAACTTGCCGTGTCCTGTGGCACTCTACAAAGAAACGAGAATCACCCTTGAACACTTACCAATGGCATAACATCGACGGCTCCAATAGTCGAGTCAGACTCGGGCCCCGAAGCCACTCGTTATACAATGGCTTCTCACAAAGAAGCGGGGATCACCCCCAACCACCTGACAAGCATCATCGTGCCGCCAACATCTTAGCCATCGGGCCTGACTCGGGGACTCAAGGCCACCCACTGTGTCACATGGACCATGACAGAAAGGTTGGAAATGAGTCCCAAAATGCCTTCTACAAGTGGCCTGGTGTCGACGGCTCCAACAGTCGAGTCAAACTTGGGCTCCAGAGCCACTACAAAGGTTTAGTCTGATCACGGTCTCTCGACTGGCCGTGATCAAGATCAGGACGCAACCTATCTTGCTGCCGTGTTCAGAAGGTGGTGCCTGGGAGGGGTGCATTCAAGCTGAAGGCCCAATAGACAGCAAGCTTCATCTGCCTAGCTGTCCCAACTCCAAAATTAAGGCCCCCCTCCCTTTCGTCCCACGTCAGAGCCACTCCGAAAGCATAACAAATAGCACAACACAAGCGACGTTCTAGAGGCTGAGTAAACTCGAGGCTTCGGGGCTACTTGACGTACCACATGGCATCTCCACAAAGGTTGGGAACCAATCCAAACACCTTGCAAGTGGCACGACCCCGGTTGGTTTACAACAATCAAGCCCGACTCAAGACTCGAGACAACTCATCGTGCCACATTGCAAATGATGAAGAGGCAAGGAATGGCTCACAAAATGCCTTTCCATTGTCACAACGCCGACAATCCCCTGACGACCGGGCTGAACCTAGGACTTGGGGCCTCCTACCGTATCATACAGCATCACATAAGGATCGGGAGTCAATCCCAAGCACCTTTCAGTCCAACACCGACAACACTCTAAAGGCCGAGCCAAGCTTGGGCCCCAGGACATCTTGCCATATCATATGGCGCAAGGTCAAGAGCGGCAAGAAATCCTGCAACCATCCCCGAGACAGCACTATGCCAGGGGCACTTTAAACATCGGGCAAATCCTAGGCTTTGAGGCACTATGTCGTGACAAGCGGCACAATCTATAGAAGCCTAACATGACGAGCAAACGAACAAGAAGTGTCTCGGGATCTTTACACACAGTCCACACGCATGGCAGAGGGCACTCTACGGCAGTTACAAGGAGGCCACACACGGAGCAGGAGCGAGCTAGTCAAAGCAACCTTGAAAGTTCAGAGCACCGTATTATTCCTCCAAGCAGTGAAAAGGTAGAGACCCTCGCCGAAAATGGGAAAGCAGGACCACTCTAGGGGGGATACTCTCTTCTCTCTCTTCTCTCTCTTCCACGATCACACCTAGGTCGGGTAGACCAGGACTACCCAACCCATGTAGACCTTGTAAGGATCTAGGCTGGGATCAGGAAGAACAAAGTTAAAACTAGAAATTAAAATTTTAACCTGGCTGAGTTGATCGCTCCTGTGTGATTCTCGATGATAATCTGCAACTATGGGGTTCAATTTTACATCTGCGATGCTCAGATCGCAGTGAAGTGGAAATAATCCCTCGTGACGGTAATCAATCACTCAAGTCCACGGCCTCTTGTGGTATCCACACAGGCATGAACGGTGGAATCCTGTCTCGCAGCGCCCCACGATCAATCTCTTCAGCAATGTCTCGCCATGGTCTTAATGCTAGAGACAAGAGTGAGAATAGAGAGAGAAGAAAGAGAAAGGGGCACCCCTCTCTAGGATGAGAGAGAATGAGGGCAGCCTCCTCTTGGGAAATCATGGTGCTTGGCCCAGGGTTCTCCCATCGCAACTATTTATAGTCTTCTTGGTCTTTCACAAAAACCCTCTTAAGTCTAATATTGTGAATATACTTCCACCATCCATAACCTTAATGTGTGTGACCCTCTAGGCCCAGTGTCAGTCTGATTTTAGGTCCAATAAGCTTAAAAACTTCTTCTCAACTTTTTCACATTAATAATTTACATGGAATTAATTATTTAATCATCTCATGACTTAAACAATTAATTTATCATGTTATAATGAATAATCATCTCATGATTATTTTTATGATGAGCTTTCAGGCCACAGTAAGCACCAAGGAACATTCCGTGACCCCAGAAGATAAAGGGGTTCTATAAAATCACTCTGGGACCTTTCTATCAATAGTTACCACACAGCTATAGTCCTTCATTCATACCCAATGCCCCTAATCAAATTAAGGGTATGATCATACTGTCAAACCCTTCTTATCTATGACCTGATGAATGTACTCCAAGTCCTACTGGAAAACTCATTTTTCTCGGAACTATCTACCTTGGCCAAGGATTTAACTGAGTACCGTTCATAGGTCATTCTCTCTCATGCTATATCGGAGAGTGAATGATCCATTATTGTCACTCAATTACCTTCGAATGTATTCCACTGTATCCGAATTCCTGAGCATCCAAGACTTATAGACAAAGTCCCTTTGTCAGGAATCAAACTACAAAAGCTCTCATGTAAGGTATCTTTGGTAACTCATGTCTAAGGACCAACTGTGCTACTCTGACTGAAGAATCTTTTGGTTGACAGTTAGATATAATTACCATCCAGAGATTCATGATCAGATCAATTCAGTGAACCCTATTCTTATAACGGGCACCTACACATATATCTTAGTGTCTCCACACCAGTGACTATGAGATCAGTCACGCCCATCATCTGAGAGGATATCATGTGCACTGGTCTATTTAGGTTCTTTGATGTCCTATCTCAAAGATCCTACGATCAGGAACATTTAGAACACATGTATCTAGAAGGTTGATATCACCATAATGATCTCATTATGATCTAACCTTCATATCATGCGTTTAAAGACTTCATCACGTCAAGCGGTAATACACACAAATAAATATGACATAATGAAGAAATTGTCATAATTACGAATGAGAATATATAAGAAATGACACTGGTGCGGACACCAGAGCGAGCGAGAAGCACGAACCGGCGAGCCGTCGGTACCGTACGAGGAGCACCACTCGGGCTACAACGGCTTCTATCTAGCTCTGAGACAGCCTGGAGACTCCCCCTTGAGTCTCGATATTTATATGATTTATTGAGACTTTATTTGTCTGTCATGAGTGTTTATTGGTTTTTATTTGAATTGTAATATAGATTGTAATGAGGGTTTATTTGTAATTTGGGACCACCCGGGTCCCGCGGGCCCCCCTACCTCTTCCCCATTGATCCACCTCATCTCTAGGGCCCGTGTGGGGTCAGTCAACCTTCCAATAGTGGGCTTCTAGAAGAGTGGACCAAGGGGGGGACAAGAGGTTAACAAAGTCCAAGAAGGAGGCCTTCTAGTCAAGGGGGCGCCCCCCATTTAGTATATTATATTAGATTTAAAATTTTATTTTATTTGATTCCAAATCACATGGGAGAATAAAAATGTGGACTCCCTCTTTTACCCTCACCAACCCTAGATCTAGGGTTAATTAGTGTCTTTTGTCATTTCACATAAATACCTTGTATTTCTATTTTGAGTGGAATTAATGCATAAGAAATCTTGAATTTTGTTGGAGCCTAGCAAGGGCCGCCCCTCTCTCTCTCTCCTCTCTTCTTCTTGTAGCTGGGAAGGCTGTGTTCTGAGGTGGGAAACCTCATCTATCTGGTGTGGAGTTCGTCATTGCCGCCGCCGCCGCCATCGAGCCGTCGTTGCACCGCCACCGCCTCCGTCGGTATTCTGCCAATCGGGTGACAACATGCCATTCTCGGAATTTTAGCTCTCAGCCACGAGTTCATCTGGAGCCCAAACTATCAGGGTGAGTTCCAGGGGTCTTCACCACGTCCTAGAAAATGTGGTTGGGCTTCTAGCTTCCATTGTGCAATTTTCCATTTTCGTTCTTCCTTTCTATCCAGATCTGCCAGCTTTCAGTCCAGATTCACAGTAGCTCTGAATTTTTCCTCTTTGGACCTCTTCTTGATTTTTTCTTGAGCCCCCAATTTTACTGGAGGTTACGTCCAACACCCCCTCCATCCAAATTTTTTTGTGGAATTTCTAAAACCCTTCACTTATTTTCTAAAAATCACTTTCAGATCTCCCTCAATTCTATCTGCCCTTGTCCAGATCTGACCACCCACCAGTGTAAAATATCTTTCCCCATCCAAACCTCCACCAAATCGGTCATAAGAATTATTGCCGTTTTCCTCTCTCTCCCTTATACAACTTTCATGAAGAGCTCGAGGTCTGAATCAGAGGTCTACCCTACGGTCAATGCCAACTCTCAGGAAACTTCAGTTCTATCCAGCCAGATCTGAAACTGAGACCAGTCCAGTTCTAAAATCACCCATCAGAAGCACGATCCCAACGAAGTTTCTGGAGTCACAGAGGGTCGAAGTAATTTAAAAGAGCTTTCCAACGATACCTCTTGCGCATCAATCCAACGTCGGGAGTGATCGCAGCCGCAGATCTCGCCGGATCGCGCGCTGTAAAACAGAAGCAACAGATCCGTGGGCAGCACTTCCGACAAGTGGTGATCGGAGCCGCCCGGCCTCCGACCGGCGTTCCAGCCCTACCGCCGTCCTGGGAGGTGCACCTCTAGGGGTCTCCATCACAGTGGGACCCACCCCATCAGATCCGGAGGATAGAGCGGTCCGTGGGCCCCACGAACCCGTAGATCACGCCGTCCGGACAGCACCAAAACGCGGTTTCGACACCGACGGAGCGACATCAAGATGCTACCCGTCAACCCAACTCCCGTGACTCCCGGGCCCCACGTGTGACATGTTACCTCCCTACGTGGAGTGGGTCAAATCTTTGTACCACAGTGTATTTGTTTAATCGGAAGTATAGGATTGGCCGGGGTTGTCTTCCCCACGCCGGGAGCGTGGAGGTAACGATCTCGACTTCTTGGCATTTACTTGCTTAGCTAGTATATGGTCGTGTGCCTCTGCTGAGTGCGATAGGAACCTAGCCCGTGAGTCCATGTCACCGTTGTGAGTGAGAGAGTGATCCGTCCTGTGGCTCGATCCGAGCACGGAAGTGAGTCGACCACCCTTGACTCTGCCGGTTTCTCAACTGCGCGGATCCGCGTTTCCCCTCGCTTGGGACGATGAGTGAGCTTGCATTTCTGTTGGCGACGTATAGCCCATAGGAACTCTTAGTGTTGGGCCAAAGTGTCTCCATTGTTGTATGTTGCTGGTCGTGTCCGCATTTAGAGTCCGAGGTCCACATCACTTATAATCGGTTCCCATGTCCGTCCCGCATCAGTTTGGTATCAGAGCGAGTCGAGTCTAGGGTAGTCGTTGCATGAGTCTTGCACGGTCTAAGTCGAGTCTAGGATCATCATTATTTTCAAAACAAAAAAAAGGTGTTTAAAATTACATTTCATCCTGATAATCCGGTATATTAAAAGGTGTTGTCCGAACGTTAGGCTACGCCTATCGGGAAGGCCGCACACTTGTGCGAGTGACCTTCGGATCGATTAACTCCGCCACGTACCGGATATTGGTTTAGGTCTAGGTGCATTAGTCAGTGTTTGCATTAGTTTGTGTCTCCAAGTTCGTGTGTCTTTGCATGCCCACCCGTCGAGGTACACAATACTCGCCACCACCACCTATGGCGGATTCCCGAGCCCGTAGCTCCGACGAGCCCTCAACGGCCGAGATGTTCTGAGCCCTCATGGATCGTCTCGATACGCGTATGGATGGCCTTAGTACACGTCTAGATGGCGTAGGAACGCGTCTAGAACGGAGGATGAAAGCCCTCGAGGATCAGGCCGAATCTTCAGACCAGTCCATCCAGGGTCTTGTAGGGAGGATTATCGTCCTCGAGAGAGCCCCAGCGGCGGCGCAACCCGTGCCAACCAATGGTCAACAGGAGCCGGCTCAGCAACCAGCTGCGCCAAGAGCTCAAGCGGTTGATGTTGGGAGGCAACAGGTGCATGAGGTGGCTGACTATGCATCTGATAATGAGCAAGGGAGATATGGTCGTCGTAACCAATGATGGAATCATTATGACGATGATGACGACCGCGTTCTTCGGAGCGTGCGTGCGAACCCTCCCCTTTTTAGCGATTCCTTAGACCCGAAGGTCTATTTAGATTGGGAGGCCGACATGGACCGGTACTTCGAGTGGTTTGAGATGACGGACCACTGGAGAGTTCGATACGCGAAGATGAAGCTGCATGGGCAAGCCCAAACTTATTGGACCAATGTGGAGAGCCTGCTACATCAGCGACGTCAACCCCCGATCGGTACTTGGGATGACATGAAAATGAAATTGAGGGAGAAATACCTTCCTGTCACATATCGCCAACGTCTCATAGACAAATGGCAAAGTCTCTCCTAAGGGAACCGATCCGTGACTGAGTACACCACCGAGTTTGATGACTATTATTTGCGGTTTAGAGTTACGGAAGAGAGCACCATGACCATATCACGCTTTCGAAGGGGTCTGCAGCCAAACTATCAATATGAACTTTTTCATCGCAATGTGACCACTTTGGAATAGGCGTATCAGGTTGCTCTCGAATTGGAGCAATTCGAGGCTGAGTTCGAGTCTACCCATCGGTTGGGCTCCTTCCCCCTTCGTAGTGTCGAGCCCCGTGGCTCTTCTGGCACGTACTCGAGGGCCCCCATAGCCCAACTTCAGGAGCCCACTTGCCCCGAGCCGTTCGCTCCTAGGCCTCGCCTCCACCTCCGAGGGACCTTCCTCATCCCCAACAACTTACGGCACCCATCGCCCGTCCACCGGCACCCGCACCTCCTGCTCGTCCCTTGTTGCCTTCACCTCCTATCCGTCGAAAGGATAAAGGGAAAGGATCTTTGATTGGGGAGCCTAGTGGATCACGGAAGCAGTGTTATCGCTATAATGGGTTTGGCCATTTCGCCAACCAGTGCCCCACTTGCCCATCTCTTGTCATAGGGGACACACAGGCCGAGGACGCCACCCCTACGGATCTCGTGTTAGTCAGCTATGAAGTAGATCCGGAGCTAGCTGACGAGTATTATGAGGCCGAAGGTGATGGCCTGGATGCCCAGCATCCGGACGATACCCACTTGGGGGTCGTCAGGTGTATTCTCACCCAGCCACAGGGCAGTGATGACTGGCGTCAGACCACTATCTTTCATACATTCTGTAGGCTGGGCAAGCAAGTTTGTAAGGTGATCATCGATAGTGGGAGTTGCATCAATGCAATCTCCACGGGCACTATCTCCAGTCTTGGTCTTACACCCGTGGACCATCCTTGCCCCTATCGAGTATCATGGGTGGATTCCACCTCCATTCCGATCAAGCTGCGGTGTCTGGTCCCACTGTAATTCCATGCCTACCATGACGAGATCTGGTGTGATGTCCTCCCCATGGAGGTGGGCAGTGTTGTGTCCCTGTGATTTTGATGATAGCAAACACTATAAGTCATCATCTGTTGTGTCTGCAGATGAATCTGTTTGTGTTGCAAATGTGAATGTTTCAATGAACATCTTATTTGAGTATCATTACATCGAACATGCTGTGTGCATTGGTGCATTTCATAACTGCCATAAGTCAATGAATGTCTGCATTTCATAACCTTGTTTCTTTGAATGTCTAGACTTAGACTCATGCATTTCATATCTACTCAGGTAAAGTCTGTACAACGGGTGTTGTCTGCATAGTCAGGTTAAGTCTGTACAACGGGTGTTGTCTGCACAGCCAGTGTATCACTCTCTTTGCACAGTCTATACATCCTTAGACAGCCTGCCTGAAGCTTGATAGCTGAAGTCTATACACTCATCTGTTGTTAATCGATCAAGTCTGTACAGCCAATGCATTTCATGCATCTTATGCATCATGTCAAAGTCTGCACATTGTTATGGTCGCTCTCAAGTCCATACAGTGTCTTGTCTGCACGTTACATAGTCTACACAATGCTGCAGGCTAAGTCTGAACACTCTTCAGTAAAGCCTGTACACACTTCAGATAGCAAGTCTGTACACTCAGCGTCTCATGCTGTGTCTTAACACAATCAGCATGTATGTACATTCGAGCGTCTCACGTTGCATCTCACTTTCATAGCAAGTCTGTTCAGCCTTCAGTTGCATAACTCAAGTATGTACATTCGTCTGGATGCATAATGTGAAGTCTATACATCGCACAACATGCAAGCCACTAAGTCTGTACATTGCTGAATTGTAAGAGTTCAAGTCTATACATGCCTCATTTCATCAAGTCTGCACATTCATAGCAAAGCCTTGCTGTTGGGAAGTCTATACATCGCATGGCACAGCATGCGTCCAAGTCTGTACATTGCATAATGCATGTGTTCAAGTCTATACAGTGTTGAATGTAAGTATGTACATTCTCACCTTTACCTACGTTGTGTGAACGCAAGTCTATACATTGCGGTCTTCACCTACGTTCAAGTCTGTACAGCGTTCGCTTAAAGTCTATACAGCCAGTGTCTATACATTGCCTTGCCTCTCATGCATTTGCTAGTCTATATAGCTACAAACTAAGTCTATACACTGTGTTGCATCGCATGCATTACCTAAAGTCTGTACATCAGTTTGCTTTTTATCATGCATGCATTATAGCAAGTCTAAACATTGTTCTATCATACACGCAATCAAAGTATGTACATCCTTATGGCTGCATACATCAACTCTATACATCATCTTCTAGCGTGCACACTAAGTCCATACAATCATGCTACATCATGTCTGTAAACGCTTCAGTCTTGCATGTATGAAGTCTGTACATGGGTCTAGCTCTGCATTCATATAGTCTGTACAGTCAGTGTGTTGCTCGAACCAAGTCTACACATTGTCTCAGCACACACACGCAAAGTTTGTACACTGCATCTGGCAGTCTGCACAGTAAGTCTATACAACGTCCCACGGCAGCACTGCAATGTCTATACATCGCTGGCAGCCAGCACTGCAATGTCTATACATTGCATCCCACAGCTTGAACAGCATGTCTATACAACGTCTAGCTACCTGCCGCAAAGTCTGTACATTGCGTCCCACAGCATGCAGCAAAGTCTATACATTGTTGCCAGCCTGCACGCAGTAATTCTATACATCGCTGGCAGCCTGCACGCAAAGTCTGTACATTGCAGGCACACTGCATTGTTAAGTCTATACATTGCTGCTTGATTGAACTATGTACAGCCTGTGTTGATTCTGCTGATCGACTAAACTCTTCATTAAACCTGCAGAGTCTGGGAAGGTGATCCGAGGCTGGCACCTGGCATGTGATCCAAGATGCTGAGAAGCCGCCACGTGGACTGAAGCTAGGGTGGGAATCAAAGAGTGCATTAGCGCTTTCCTCTGCTGCTATAAAAGGAAGCCTTCTTCCACTGAAGAAAACATATGAAGTGGATGAAAGACAGAAGAAAAAGAGTGATCGAAAGAAGAACAGCTGAAGCAGAAATGGCAGAGAAGTAGCAGAAGAAAAAGAGAAAAAGAGAGAGCATGAGTTGAGAAGAAGAAAAAGATTGAGAGATAGAGAGGTCGTGAAGAAGAAGAGAGCTTCATTGTCTTCACTGGAATTTGGATCAGATCCAATCCAATTTGCTCCTGCGAGAGCTACTTTGTGCTTTTCATTTCTCCAACTTTCTGTCGCTGTGATTTTTATTTTTTATTGTTTTCCTTTTACCTTGTTCTTCCGATTGCCCTGTTGGGGATCGGGTTCCTCCTGTGGTTTCAAGAGAAGGGAGATTTGTTTCTCCGATTTGCTGGTGACTTTGTGTCATCAGTGGTTCCCTCCTTTGTGGAGGAAGAGAGATCCGAGACCTCTGGTTTGCAGGTGACTTGGTGTCACTTGTGCTTCCCTCTGGGACTCAGAGGAAGGGAGACTTGGGTCTCCGGGTGCAGGTAGTAGTTGCTACTTGTAGGTCCCCTCCTTGGTGGAGGAAGAGAGACTTCGGTCTCTGGCTTGCTAGTGACTGTGTGTCACTAGTGGACTCCCTCCGGTGTAGAGGAAGAGGGGAGGTTGTTCCCCTGGTCAAGCTATGTGGCAGCATTTGTTGCAGACTGAGTCTGCTGTTCTAGCGTTGCTAGTGGAAGCCTCACTCCGGTTTGGAGTGAGGGGTGGACGTAGGTCTGTGGACCGAACCACCTAAAAATCTTGGTGTCCCTTGTGGTTTGATTTTCTTATGTGTTCATCTTATTGCTTCGCACATTAGATGCTTGCTTAGGATCGAGTGAAGGTAAATTCATCTGTGCTGTTTTGCTGAGATCCTCTTAAGCATTCATAGAATATATTTGCAACATGTTATAATTCCGCATATCTGAGCATAAGTTTTTAATTAGGCTATAATTCTGAAGGGGAGATTCATTCACCCCCCTCTGAATCTATCGCACCTGTCTCAACAATTGGTATCAGAGCGGATTACTGTGCAAAGGATCTAACAATCCGCAGCAGATCCTGCATCTTCTATGGTGCATTTCAGAGTGGGTTTCTGGTGCTCGGTGTTTTGCTTCACTGTCTTAGTGCATAGCTTTGCTCATCTGTTTGCTGTGCATTCTTGTCGATTGTCTTGTATGCCGTTGCTTTCTATCTGTTGTAATGGCTCATCCGCCAATCTTCAAAGGTAATGACTTTGATCTATGGCTGGAAAAATTGCATCGGTATGTAAGGACAATTGATCCTGACCTTTGGAAGGTGATAACTCACAGTCCTCATAAATTATCAAGGGATATATCTAAATGGACTGATAGGGATAGATTGAAGGATTCTGTCAACTCTAGAGCATTAGACTTAGTGAAAGCATCACTTGACAGGGCTCTAATCCCATGTGTTTCTTCTTGTAGGTCCGCCAAGGAGATTCTAGAGAAATTGAAGCTTACCAGGAATCACAACACATGTATGATGGTGGACGTTGATGGATAGCAAGCAGAAAATGAAGAAAAAGATGAAGATGAATTATCTTCTAAATTTGAAAATTATGATATGGATGATTGGATTGAAGCATACAGTGATCTGGTTGATTCTTACAAAAAATTGAGAAAATGAAATAAATCTCTAAAAAAGAAGTTGAATAAACATGTGAATGTTAATTATGGAGGTGAGGACATGGTAATTCTGAAGACAGAAAATGACATATTCAGAAGATAATTAAGAGATTTTGATTCTATTAGTTCAGACTTAGATCATTTGAAATCTGAAAAACAAACTCTTGTGAAACAAATTGGATTACACAAAAAGGAGAATCAAGAGCTTGTTTGTGAAATTGCTGAACTAAAGGAAAGACTTAGCTTAATTGATGATGATCAGGCTCATAACAATGATGTTGTTCAAAATGAAAAACTGGTGAGAAATTTAGAGCTTGTCAGTTCTGAATTGGAAGATATGAAATCTGAAAATGAAAAACTCAAAAACCAGTCCAAGGAATTTGAACACAAATCAATGAGTCTTGAAAAAGAAAACAGATTGATTTCTGAAAAATTGGAGGCTGATAGAGTAATAAATTTAGAGCTTCAAAAAAATCTCGACAAACTTCAGTCTGAAAAAAAACAAGAAATGTTTTATGAATGTCAGTTTTCATCGGATGATTGGGTGCTTGATGATGAACTCACAGAGCAAAATAATAAGTTGAAAGAGGAAATCAACAAACTGAAACATCTAAACACCCAGCTGACAGATAGGTTATTGACAATGGAAAAAGGCAAGTGTGTGAGCATGGATAATTCTGATAGGTTGGTGAATGCTGAACAAGAAATTGAGAGTTTAAAAACCATCAACCAAATGCTGGGTGAAATGTCACTTGCTGTGAAGAAAAGATAGCTAACTATGAGCTTACAATCACATCCCTTCAACAAGAAGTTGATGATTATAACATGTCCCTATCTGAAGCTGACAATGAAATAAAGTTAAAACAGGAAAATGAAACTTTGAAAAATCTAAATGATGCATTGCATAATCAGGTCATTTCTTATGAAACTGAAATTGTAGGCCTAGAACTTAATGTTTCAAAACTTGAATATGAAATCACTGGCTTGAACAAATCTCTTGAAAGATTTGTGAGTGGAAAGGATAATTTGGACAAGCTCCTTGGTTATAAAATTAATTTCCAACGTGAGGGTTTGGGTTTTAACCCAGCAAATAAAAAGGGCATTGATAGTAAGCTTCACACTTCATTTGTGTGCAGCTCTGAGCCAACTAGTACATTTAGTGCACCTATCTTCAAATTCAGTGCTCAGAAAAACCAAAAATCCACTGTTAGTCCCAAAACTATAGAACAAACTCAAAAATTGAAAAAGAATGACAATCTACAGAAAAAGGACAAAGACACTCCTGTTGTTACAAAAATAACTGCACACAAGTCACATGATCTCCCACAAACTCATACTAAAAAGGGGTCATGTTATTATTGTGGGAAATTTGGTCATGAGATGACTGAGTGCTTTGTGATGAAAGAGGATGATCTGAAATTTGACAAAACTCATGCTAGGAAAGACCATGTTAAGAATCATGGTTTCAGAAAAAGAAAATTCAATGTTATTGTTGTGACAAGCTGGGCCACATTGCAGCCCACTGTTGGCATAAACAGGGAAATAAACTTAATTTTGAATTTGTCAAATTTCCTGTAAATAAAAATGTTTTTGTTAGGAATAAAACTATTTTTGAATAAAAGAATCTTGCATGCTTTGAATGTGGAAAAACTGGCCACCGAGCTTCTGAATGTTGGTGGACAGGTAATGTTTTTTAAAGTAAGCATATCAGATGCTTCGAGTGTGGGAAAAATGGCCATACAGTCAAGGACTGTTGGCATGTTCAGAAGAAGTCTGTTAACCCCCATGTAGTCAAATTCCCTGCAAAACCATTTGCAAGACTTTCATGCTATAACTGTGGGAAGCAAGGTCACAAATCTTCTGAATGTTGGCTGATTAAGAATAAGATACAAAATGTTCATGTAAGCAACAGACAATCTTATGCTCATGCACATAGGCCTCATGTTTTTGCTAATGTGCATCATAATAAAGTCAAAAATTCTGTTGGTACATGTAGATATTGTGGAAAATTTGGATATTCTATGGATGATTGCTTTCTGATGAAATTTGATGTTGATCTAGCTAAGAAACAGGTTATAACACTTGTCAGGGCTAAGGCAGGACCCAAAGTTGCTTGGGTCCCTGCAGGATCGAAATGATCAAAATTTGCAGGTGTGCCTTGGATTGAGGAATAAAAAGAGGGGTAAATAAACCAAGGCACCCAAGATGATAAAGCCCCATTCAGGTAAATTCTGAAAACTCTGTATTCTGAATTTGTGTGATCTGAATGCACTGCATATCATGATAATTCTTTTGTGCATTGTCTAACTGAATCTAATTGAAAAATCTGAAATGCTCATGGAAATGATTGTAGTTGATCTCTGAATGCATTGCATATAAATGTCATGATGCATGATATGTCAAACTTCTTGTATGTTGTATTACACTAATTTGCATGACCACTATGGTACATTAAATGGTAAGGTACCAAAAGGCAGGGAAATCTGTCTGAAGGCTCTTACTATGTGTGAGGTGGTCTTTTAGACCAAGTGCTCCGCCAAGTACCAAGGGTCAAGACTTCATATAGAGCAGTGCATTGCATATCATAAAATTTGAAAAACCTAAAAGGATATTCCATTGCATCTAAACATGGAGAGCATTCTTGTTTGATCACTTCTTCATCTCTTGAAGTCCTACTGTCTAGCAATGTGATTCATTCTCTTGGCAATTGTGTGGTTCACTTGAATTCACTGCTGTTTCCACTTGTGTAGCTGTTCTGTCTGCACTCCAGACTCAGCTATTGATTTCTAAATAGCACTGTTCTAATGTTCACCCCTTGTCTCATCATGATTACCTTCTGCTATTCTCTCAATAAAAATATTTTGTTGACTCCACTGATGTGCTGCAATGTCAATGTTGATTCATCATGAATGAGGAAAGATTTTAGTCACTACACCCTAATCAAAAATCAGACATATTCTGAAAAGAAGAATCTTCTATTATACTGACTTAAGAATGTCTAATGTATCAAATTGATTTAAGACTAATGTATTCATTAAGCTTTGATCTAAAAGACATGAAAGTATCTGAATCATTTGCTTAATAAATCTTAACCAATTATCTGATATAACTTCATGCAAAATTTTCTGAAATCTGAAATTTGAAAGGACATGGCTATCTTTGGTTAAGATACATGTAGAAAGTATTGTTCTTAAACAATTCTGTGTATTGAGCTTTATTTGAAAATTTAGAAAATATTTAAAAATTTTAAAATAAGAGCAATGATTTTGGTCACAGAGAAACTGGGGTGTCCATCAAAGAAATAGAGTAACCCCATGTCATGAAGTGCCATAATTACCTCTCTTTTAAAAATGATTGAAAATCTGACAGAGCAATGGTATGGTTGTGTTGAGTAACTGGGGATTCTGGCCTCTGATCAAGGTGTCTCCTCATGTAAAAAGACACTCCTCATTGTTAACTATGTTCTCCTTGAGAGGCAATATGGTTGTCACACTGAGTAACTGGGTCACTTCACCTAAGACGTGTTGTGCCTCACGTAAAAAGGTGTTGACTAAACCTAACTTGCTCAGGAAAAATAAGTGCTGATAAATAGAAATTTTTAAAAAACTAAAGGCAAATTTAGACACATTTTTTCTTGTTTAATCTCAATATTATCTTGTGTAACTTCCATAGGTGACATTGAATTTAAATGAGTAAGATGGAAGGAGGTTAAACATGAATTTTTGATGTGTCTTTGGTTCACTACTATTAAAAGGTGTTTCAGATATGAGTATTGAATTTTCTTGATAAACTTTGAATACATCACTCTTAAATCATGAAAGTAAGTTTCAACTCATTCATAATCTATTATAATTGAAGAGTCTGAAATTCGGTCATCAAGATTTATGAATTTGGTGTGTTAACGAAAATCTTCTTCCTCATTTATTCATTGTGATTACAGACTGTGGTAATCCTTGAGTACCCATGTGTTTTGCTGATAGATGCTCATCACCTCTTTCACTCCGTCTAATCAGGGGGAGCTTTCCTATCATGCTGAGTGTCTTTCATAAAGGGGGAGATCTAGTCAGCACTCTTGAGTGTCCCTGTGCTTTTGTTGATATTCTCCCTTCATCTCAATTGGTTTCAACCTTCAAAACATTTCTGATCATTATTCTATTCAGGGGGAGCTAATTGCCATTAAGGGGGAGCTTAGTCAAAGGGGGAGCTTTTAATTCACTCATCTTATGCAGTCTTATTCTTCCCTCTTCAACTAATGTCTTTTTGCTGAAGTCAAAGGGGGAGAAATATTTGATCAAGTCAGTATGACTCATAGTGTTCCCATCATCAAAAAGGGGGAGATTGTTGTGTCCCTGTGATTTTGATGATAGCAAACACTATAAGTCATCATCTGTTGTGTCTGCAGATGAACCTGTTTGTGTTGCATATGTGAATGTTTCAATGAACATCTTATTTGAGTATCATTACATCGAACAGGCTGTGTGCATTGGTGCATTTCATAACTGCCATAAGTCAATGAATGTCTGCATTTCATAACCTTGTTTCTATGAATGTTTAGACTTAGACTCATGCATTTCATATCTACTCAGGTTAAGTCTGGACAACGGGTGTTGTCTGCACAGTCAGGTTATGTCTGTACAACGGGTGTTGTCTGCACAGCCAGTGTATCACTCTCTCTGCACAGTCTATACATCCTTAGACAGCCTGCCTGAAGCTTGATAGCTGAAGTCTATACACTCATCTGTTGTTAATCGATCAAGTCTGTACAGCCAATGCATTTCATGCATCTTATGCATCATGTCAAAGTCTGTACATTGTTCTGGTCACTCTCAAGTCCATACAGTGTCTTGACTGCACGATACATAGTCTACACAATGCTGCAGGCTAAGTCTGAACACTCTTCAGTAAAGCCTGTACACACTTCAGATAGCAAGTCTGTACACTCAGCGTCTCATGCTGTGTCTTAACACAATCAAGAAGTCTGTACATCCGAGCGTCTCACGTTGCATCTTACTTTCATAGCAAGTCTGTACAGCCTTCAGTTGCATAACTCAAGTCTGTACATTCGGCTGGATGCATAATGTGAAGTCAATACATCGCATAGCATGCAAGCCACTAAGTCTGTACATTGCTGAATGGCAAGAGTTCAAGTCTGTACACGCCTCATTTCATCAAGTCTGCACATTCATAGCAAAGCCTTGCTACTGGGAAGTCTATACATCGCATGGCACAGCATGCGTCCAAGTCTGTACATTGCATAATGCATGTGTTCAAGTCTATACACTGCTGAATGTAAGTCTGTACATTCTCACCTTTACCTACGTTGTGTGAACGCAAGTCTATACATTGCGGTCTTCACCTACGTTCAAGTCTGTATAGCGTTCGCTTAAAGTCTATACAGCCAGTGTCTATACATTGCCTTGCCTCTCATGCATTTGCTAGTCTATACAGCTACAAACTAAGTCTATACACTGTGTTGCATCGCATGCATTACCTAAAGTCTATACATCAGTTTGCTTTTTATCATGCATGCATTATAGCAAGTCTAAACATTGTTCTGTCATGCACGCAATCAAAGTATGTACATCCTTATGGCTACATACATCAACTCTATACATCGTCTTCTAGCGTGTACACTAAGTCCATACAATCATGCTACATCATGTCTGTACACGCTTCAGTCTTGCATGTATGAAGTCAGTACATGGGTCTAGCTCTGCATTCATATAGTCTGTACAGTCAGTGTGTTGCTCGAACCAAGTCTACACATTGTCTCAGCACACACACGCAAAGTCTGTACACTGCATCTGGCAATCTGCACAGTAAGTCTATACAACGTCCCACGGCAGCACTGCAATGTCTATACATCGCTGGCAGCCAGCACTGCAATGTCTATACATTGCGTCCCACAGCCTGCACAGCATGTCTATACAACGTCCATCTGCCTGCCGCAAAGTCTGTACATTGCGTCCCACAGCATGCAGCAAAGTCTATACATTGTTGCCAGCCTGCACGCAGCAAGTCTATACATCGCTGGCAGGCTGCACGCAAAGTCTGTACATTGCATGCACACTGCATTGTTAAGTCTATACATTACTACTTGATTGAACTATGTACAGCCTGTGTTGATTCTGCTGATCGACGGAACTCTTAATTAAACCTATATAGTCTGGGCACGTGATCCGAGGCTGGCACCTGGCACGTGATCCAAGATGCTGAGAAGCCGCCACGTGGACTGAAGCTAGGGCGGGAATCGAAGAGTGCATTAGCCCTTTCCTCTGCTGCTATAAAAGGAAGCCTTCTTCCACTGAAGAAGACGGATGAAGTGGATGAAAGACAGAAGAAAAAGAGTGATCGAATGAAGAAGAGCTGAAGCAGAAAGGGGAGAGAAGTAGCAAAAGAAAAAGAGAAAAAGAGAGAGCATGAGTTGAGAAGAAGAAAAAGATTGAGAGATAGAGAGGTCGTGAAGAAGAAGAGAGCTTCATTGTCTTCACTAGAATTTGGATCAGATCCAATCCAGTTTGCTCCTGCGAGAGCTACTTTGTGCTTTTCATTTCTCCAGCTTTCTGTCGCTGTGAATTTTATCCTTTATTGTTTTCCTTTTACCTTGTTCTTCTGATTGCCCTGTTGGGGATCGGGTTCCTCCTGTGGTTTCAGGAGAAGGGAGATTTGTTTCTCCGGTTTGCTGGTGACTTTGTGTCATCAGTGGTTCCCTCCGTTGTGGAGTTTTTGCAGGTGACTTGGTGTCACTTGTGCTTCCCTCTGGGCCTCAGAGGAAGGGAGACTTGGGTCTCCGGCTGCAGGTAGTAGTTGCTACTTGTAGGTCCCCTCCTTGGTGGAGGAAGAGAGGCTTCGGTCTCTGGCTTGCTAGTGACTGTGTGTCACTAGTGGACTCCCTCCGGTGTGGAGGAAGAGGGGAGGTTGTTCCCCTGGTCAAGCTGTGTGGCAGCATTTGTTGCAGACTGAGTCTGCTGTTCTAGCGTTGCTAGTGGAAGCCTCACTCCGGTTTGGAGTGAGAGGTGGACGTAGGTCTGTGGACCGAACCACCTAAAAATCCTGGTGTCCCTTGTGGTTTGATTTTCTTATGTGTTCATCTTATTGCTTCGCACATTAGATGCTTGCTTAGGATCGAGTGAAGGTAAATTTATCTGTGCTGTTTTGTTGAGATCCTCATAAGCATTCACAGAATATATTTGCAACAAGTTATAATTCCGCATATCTGAGCATAAGTTTTTAATTAGGCTATAATTCTAAAGGGGAGATTCATTCACCCCCCTCTGAATCTATCACACCTGTCTCAACAGGCAGCATTATTCTTGGTAGGCCTTGGTTATTTGATCGGGATGCCACACTTCATGGCCGGTCGAACACCTGTACCTTTGACCATGCTGGCCAATGGATTCTCCTCCAACCCTCTCAGCCCAAGAAGCCTTCAGTTAGCGGTCCTACTAGTCCTAGTACTCCGGAGCCTTGCATCCCCGGGCCCAGTACCCCACCCCCAGCTCGGGCTATGACCGTTACATCTGGCCCAGGCGAGCCCTCGACTAGGAGATTGATGATGATTAGCTCCCGGAAATGGAGCGGGAGGCTAGTAGGGGATGCCCTGTGTTTGCTATTACGGTCTGAGAGGTGGAGCCGAAGTCCGAGGGTGAACTCCCACCCGATGTCATTCCTATTCTGCAGGAGTTCACTGATATTTTTCCCGAGGAGCTTCCCGAGGGACTCCCACCCATGCGGCATATTCAGCATGCTATCGACCTGATTTCGGGCTCCTCATTGCCCAATCTTCCTCATTATCGCATGAGTCCCACAGAACATGCCGAGCTAAAATGGCAAGTCGATGAGTTGATGCAGAGAGGGTCTGTTTGGGACAGCATGAGTCCGTGTGCTATTCCCGCATTACTCGCCCCAAAGAAGAATGGCACGTGGAGAATGTGCATTGATAGTCGTGTCATCAACAAAATCACCGTGAAGTACATGTTCCCTATTCCTCGCCTAGATGATATGCTAGACATGATGGCCGGTGCCACTATCTTCTCAAAGATCGATCTTAAGAGTGGCTACCACCAGGTGAGGATTAGGCCAGGTGATGAGTGGAAGACCGCATTCAAGACCAAGGATGGTCTATATGAGTGGTTGGTTATGCCCTTTGGGTTGACCAATGCCCCTAGTACCTTCATGCGACTCATGACTCAGGCCCTTCGACCATTCATTGGAGTCTTTGTGGTTGTGTATTTTGATGATATCCTTATATATAGTCGCACAGAAGGGGACAACTTGGGCCATCTACGGTAGGTTTGTCTACTTTTGAGGCGGGAGCAGTTGTTTGCAAACCCACAGAAGTGTGCCTTCATGACACCTTAGCTTACCTTCTTGGGTTTTATTGTGTCTAGTACTGGGGTCTCCACTGATCCGGAGAAGGTCTGGGCCATTGTTGAGTGGCCGGAACCCCGTACGGTCCATGATGTCCACAACTTCCATGGCCCTGCGACATTCTATCGTCGTTTCATCCACAGATTTAGCTCCATCGCTGCCCCGATCACGGACTGTATTCGGAAGGGCACATTTGTATGGACGAAGGCCGCAGCTGCTACCTTCAAGGACATCAAAGAGCGCATGACCCAGACACCTATCCTTCGATTGCCAGATTTCTCGAAGGTGTTTGAGGTCTCTTGTGATGCGTCGGGTGTAGAGATTGGAGGAGTGTTGAGTCAGGAGGTCCACTCGGTCGCATATTTCATTGAAAAGCTGAATGACGTGAAACTGCGATACTCCACTTATGATAAGGAATTCTACGCAGTTGTTCAAACTCTTAGGCATTGGAGGCACTATCTATTACGTCAGAAGTTTGTCTTAAACTCCGATCATGAGACTTTGAGGTACCTCCATTCCCAAAAGAAGCTTAATGCGCGTCACAGTCGATGGGTTGAGTATCTCCAGCAGTACACATTTGTGCTTAAACATAACGCTGGAGTGGAGAACAAGGTGGCCGATGCCTTGAGTCGGCGTGCTTGTCTGCTGACCACCATGAGTGCCGATGTCATGGGGTTAGAGAAGATGAGAGAGGCCTATGTTGACTGTCCTAACTTCGGTCAGATTTATACCACTCTCCAGGTCGGACCCTCGAGAGATCATGATGATTATGTGCTTCAGGAGGGTTACCTGTTTCGAGGAGGCAGGCTTTGTGTTCCCCGAACTTCGGTTCGAGACTTCTTAGTCTGGGAGCTACATGCGGGAGGTCTAGCCGGCCACTTTGGTCGGAACAAGACTATCGAGGCTGTTGAGCATAGATTTTATTGGCCGAGCTTGAAGAGAGATGTTGCTCATATTGTGGCCCAGTGCCGTACATGTGCTACGGCCAAGATGAAGAAGCAAAGCTCGTGTCTTTATACACCTCTCCCCGTACTTGATGCTCCGTGGCATGATGTTAGCATGGACTTTGTATTGGGATTGCCACGTACCTCTAAGAAGCATGATTCGGTCTATGTGGTGGTTGACCGATTATCAAAGATGGCCCTTTTTATTCTCTGCTCGAAGACTTCGGATGCTTCGAGGGTAGCCCGCCTATTCCTTACTCATGTGGTGTGCAAGTTCAGGTTGCCTCGTACCATAGTGTTTGACCGTGATGTTAGGTTCACTAGCTATTTTTGGAAGACACTATGGCATATGTTGGGTACTCACCTCAAGTTTTCCACTGCATATCATCCCCAGACATATGGTCAGACCGAGGTGGTCAATAGGAGTCTGGGTGACCTTTTGAGGTGTCTTGTCAGGGACCATGTAGGGGATTGGGATCTCATATTACCATTGGCAGAATTTGCATATAATGACTCGGTTAACAGGTCTACCGGTATGAGTCCATTCGAGATTGTCACAGGTCGTAGGCCTAGGAAGCCAGTGGATCTTGTTCCCATGCCCATTCATGCACGAGCGTCTGAGTCTATCGAGTCTTTTGCTAGGCATGTTAGGAGTTTGCATGACGACATCCATCATCACATTGAGGCCAGCAATGCACGGTATAAGGAGTTAGCCGATGCCCATCGACACCACCATGAGTTCCGAGAGGGTGAATATGTCATGATCAGGGTAAGACCTGAACGGTTTCCCTCTGGAACCGTAAAGAAATTGCAAGCTCACAGAGCCGGTCCATTTAGAGTGTTGAAACGCATTGGATCCAATGCGTATGTTATTGACCTGCCCGAGGAATATGGTATAAACTCAACTTTCAATATGTCGGATCCAGTTGCATATAGGGACCCAGCGGTGATCCCTAGTGAGCCTTTCGAGCCATCTCCTCCCATTGAGAGTGATCCCACACCTGAGTGTACACCACCGGCCCCATTTCCACAGCAGCGAGAGCATATCGATCATATACTGGATGAGCAGGTGACAGTTACCAGGAGTGGATCCTATCCGCGCTACCTAGTGCGTTGGAGAGGGTGACCCACCACCGAGGATACCTGGATCACCGTGGAGAGTTACAACGGGTAGATCCGGACCTACTGGAGCGCTACCAGAGCGATGCAGACCCTTACTCGACAGGGTCGAGTTTCTCCCACACGGGGAGAATTGGTGCGGACACCAGAGCGAGCGAGAAGCACGAACCGATGAGCCGTCGGTACCGTACGAGGAGCACCACTCGGGCTACAACGGCTTCTATCTGGCTCGGAGACAGCCTGGAGACTCCCCCTTGAGTCTCGATATTTATAGTATTTATTGAGACTTTATTTGTGTGTCATGAGTGTTTATTGGTTTTTATTTGAATTGTAATACATATTGTAATGAGGGTTTATTTATAATTTGGGACCACCCGGGTCTCGCGGGCCCCCCTACCTCTTCCCCATTGATCCACCTCATCTCTAGGGCCCATGTGGGGTCAGTCAACCTTCCAATAGTGGGCTTCTAGAAGAGTGGACCAAGGGGGGGACAAGAGGTTAACAAAGTCCAAGAAGGAGGCCTTCTAGTCAAGGGGGCCCCCCCCATTTAGTATATTATATTAGGTTTAAAATTTTATTTTATTTGATTCCAAATCACATGGGAGAATAAAAATGTGGACTCCCTCTTTTACCCTCCCCAACCCTAGATCTAGGGTTAATTAGTGTCTTTTGTCATTTCACATAAATACCTTGTATTTCTATTTTGAGTGGAATTAATGCATAAGAAATCTTGAATTTTGTTGGAGCCTAGCAAGGGCCGCCCCTCTCTCTCTCTCCTCTCTTCTTCTTGCAGCTGGGAAGGCTGTGTTCTGAGGTGGGAAGCCTCATCTATCTGGTGTGGAGTTCGTCGTTGCCGCCGCCGCCGCCATCGAGCCGTCGTTGCACCGCCACCGCCTCCCTCGGTATTCTGCCAATCGAGTGACAACAGGCCATTCATGGAATTTTATCTCTCATCCACGAGTTCATCTGGAGCCCAAACTTTCAGGGTGAGTTCCAGGGGTCTCCACAACATCCCAAAAAATTTGGTTGGGCTTTTAGCTTCCATTTTGCAATTTTCCATTTTCATTCTTCCTTTCCATCCAGATCTGCCAGCTTTCAGTCCAGATTCACAGTATCTCTGCGTTTCCCATCTTCGGATCTCTTATTAATTTTTGCTTGAGCCCCCAATTTTACTGGAGGTTATGTCCAACACCCTCTCCAACCACGAATTTTCGTGGAATTTCTAAAGGCCTTCACCTATTTTCTAAAAATCACTTTCAGATCCCCCTCAGTTCTGTCTGCCCCTATCTAGATGCGACCACTCACCAGCGTAAAATATCTTTCCCCATCCAAACCTCCACCAAATCGGTCATAAGAATTATTGCCGTTTTTATCTCTCTCCCTTATACAACTTTCATGAAGAGCTCAAGGTCTGAATCAGAGGTCTACCCTGCGGTCAACGCCAACTCTCAAGAAACTTCAGTTCTGTCCGGCCAGATCTGAAACTGAGACCAGTCCAGTTATAAAATCACCCATCAGAAGCACGATCCCAACAAAGTTTCTGGAGTCATAGAGGGTCTAAGTACTTCGAAAGAGCTTTCCAACGATATCTCATGCGCATCAATCCAACGTTGGGAGTGATCGCAGCCGCAGATCTCGCCGGATTGCGTGCTGCAAAACAGAAGCAACAGATCCGTGGGCTGCACTTCCGACAAGTGGTGATCGGAGCCGCCCGGCCTCCGACAGGTGTTCTAGCCCTGCTACCGTCCAGGGAGGTGTGCCTCCAGGGGTCTCCATCACAGCGGGACCCACCCCGTCAGATCCGGAGGACAGAGCGGTTTGTGGGCCCCACGAACCCGTTGATCGCGCCGTCCGGACAGCACCAAAACGCGGTTTCGGCACCGACGGAGCGACATCAAGATCCTGCCCGTCAACCCAACTCCCGTGACTCCTAGGCCCCACGTGTGACCTGTTATCTCCCTGCGTGGAGTGGGTCAAATCTTTGTACCGCAGTGTATTTGTTTAACCGGGAGTACAGGATTGGCCGGGGTTGTCTTCCCCACGTCGGGAGCGTGGAGGTAACAATTTTGACTTCTTGGCATTTACTTGCTTAGCTAGTATATGGTCGTGTGCCGCTGCTGAGTGCGATAGGAACCTAGCCCGTGAGTCCATGTCACCGCTGTGAGCGAGAGAGTGACCCGTCCCGTGGCTCGATCCGACCACGGAAGTGAGTCGACCACCCTTGACTCTGCCGGTTTCTCAACCGCGCGGATCCGCGTTTCCCCTCGCTTGGGACGACGAGTGAGCTCGCATTTCTGTTAGCGACGTATAGCCCATAGGAACTCTTAGTGTCAGGTCAAAGTGTCTCCATTGTTGTATGTTGCTGGTCGTGTCCGCATTTAGAGTCCGAGATCCGCATCACTTAGAATCGGTTCCCGTGTCCATCCCGCATCAGACACTATCACTTCATAAGTGATTGGCTTGCAGGGCATACACTTCTTTCAGACCTGGGCCTACTTTGCCCGGGTAGACCAGGTTTACCCAGTCTAGGGTAGACATCTAACCAAAAAAAAAAAAAATAGAAACCCCAAAATAGGGGAAAAAGACGGGTGGGTAGCTTGGGCAAACCCTTCACCACCCAAATGAAAAAATATAATAAAAGAAAGGAAGAGAGAGGGGGGCGGCCAACCCAGCCCCCCCAGGGGTCTACCTAGCCTAAGTAAACCGCCCCATCCAAAACCTCTATAAAATCCCCCGAGTGGCCCTTGAAAAAAAAGAAGAAGCAGTAGATGCTTAGCACGCATAACCCATGGACAACCCACAACGAGATCAAGGAGGTTCAACAAACACTCCATGAGGAAGGCGATCCAGCTTGCTTTGGCTTTAGTCTTTGACATGCCATGGGTACGTCACAATGGCACCCCTCTAAATGGTGCTTAGACAAGTCACAAGTCTCAAGGGACAAGTCACAAGTCCTACACGAGCATGCAACATACGCTCAACGGCGATACACTTCGATGGATATACGGGCACTTAAGCTCTCTGTCGAAGGAGTCTTCGACAGCTTAGTGCTTAGTGATCAAACACTAAGGGTATATTATACAAACATCCCTCAGACGACGTCTAGCTATGTCACAAGTCCCCCAACAGACATCATGTAAAGTCGGTACGATGAAGACTCGGTGAGGAAGCTGGCCCAGCTTACATCAGCTTTGTGCTCGATGATCACAGACCAAGGGCATGCTACACAAGCATTGATGTGGGATGGAGCATGGGGCCTCAAAGTTCTACCTTGAAGAACACACCCTACACAGAAGTCGCGACCAGAACATTTCCATACAAAAGGCCGCATTGATTTGAGAACATGGTCAGATGGATGACCGTGGCCATCTGAGAATGCACCACTATCGAAGGCCGCATTCACGCCCGGACAATTGTCCACTAGTTGTTACGTCAGCGGAGCTCGTCCCCCTCAAACACCCCTCAGACGGCACGCTTGGCCAAGTCACAAGTCCTCTTACAGACATCATGAGAAGGTGGCACACTTCTCGAAGCCTTCTCAAGTTGGTCGCTAGTTAAAACAATGCATGATTGTTCTAACACGAGCTAGTGTCCGATTGCTCCACTCGAGCCACTGGCCCACCCCTCTTCCCGAGCTATGCCAGATTCCTCCTTCAGTGCAACGCCCGATTGCTCCACCTGAGCTGTGCCCGACTGCTCTACATGAGCCTTGCCCAACTGCTCCGCCCGAGCTAGTGCCTGACTACTCCACCTAAGCTGTACCCAATTGCTCTACTCGAGCTGGTGCCCGACTGCTCCGCCCAAGCCATGCCCGACTACTACGTTTGGGTCATGCCTGACTTCTCCTCCCCAGGTGTGCCCGACTGCTCTGCACGAGCTGTGCCCAACTGCTCCTCATGAGCCGATGCCCCACTACTCCGCATGAACGATGCCCGACTGCTCCGTCTGAGCCGCGCCCAACGGCTTTGCCAGAGCCGTGCCTGACTGCTCTGCCGGAGCCAGTGCCCGACTACTCTGCCTGAGCCATCCCTGACTACTCTGCCTAAGCCGGTGCCTGAATGCCTTGCCTGAACCAGTGCCTAACAGCTCCGCATGAGCCTTGCCCAACTGCTCCTCCCCAGCCAGTGCCCCACTGCTTCGTACGAGCTGCTCCCCACTGCTCCTCCTGAGCCATGCCTGACTGCTCTGTCTAAGCTACGCCTAACTGCTCCGCCCAAGCCATGCTTGACTACTCCGCATGTTTTGTGCCCGACTGTTCTGCTCGAGCCAGTGCCCGACTACTCCGCCTGAGTCGTGCCCAACTACTTTGCCCAAGCTAAGCCTGACTGTTCCACGCGAGCCACGCCTGGTTGCTCCGTCCGATCTGTGCCCGACTGCTCTATCTGAGTTGGTGCCTGATTGCTCCACCAGAGCCATGCTCGACTGGTCCACCCGAGCTGTGCCTAACTACTCCGTCCGAGTCGCACCCAACTACAACCTGAGTCAGCGCCCATCTACTCCATACCTGAGCAAGGCATACGACAATGGGCAACAACGCAAGGGAGATGAGCATTAAGGAACTTGCAACCCCTCTCTCGGCTTGGTGATAGGTAAATACACGCCCAGGGTATGTTACACAAACACCCCTTAAGCGCCGTCTAGTCAAATCATGAGTCCCTCGATGTACATTATGCACAATGGTAGAAATACCCACATGCCTATGCAATGACACGGGAATCGACGTAAATTATATAATTGCCCCGTGGCTTGCACACAACTTGTAATCGGGCTTTCAACACCACATATGACACTTTTCATGGCACATATCAATGAAGTCTAGTCAGGGAGTTGATTCCCATCATAACCAGTTGCTAGTCTCAACACCGTCCATCATATTGCCGTTTGCCTCATAGCTCGGTCTACGCCCCACCAACGGAATGGACCCCACATCTAAGCCAGCACCTCTCTGCTCCATGCTGAGCCAGTGTTAGTTGCTCTATAGCCAAGCCAGAACCGTCTAGCTCTATGTCGAGCCAGTGTCCACTGCTCAACCTTCCGAGGCAATGCCTTGCTTTCACAAACCTGAAGTCTGCATTCCCTTCAGTGCCAAACAGAGACCAACCTCCCTATCTCCACTCATCCTTGTTGTGTTGTTGTTGCTTCGTTGTTGTAGCACAGGTTAAGCCCACTCGACGTCGAGCCCCCAGGGTCCCTGACTCCCTTCCTTCGATAGTAGAAACAAGGATGTTCAGATTACATTCGATGTAAAGTAACACTGACTGCTTGCGATCGGTGGAGAAATATCTTGCACTTGAACCCCACAATCATCTGATACACCTACACCCACGGAACTGATGCATGAGGTGACTCGTCGTTACAAGTATCGCACTCAATTTCAAAATATTACCGCACTCACTCACAAGAAAATCTTAGATTAAGTGTAAAGTGATGAATACACTACAAGAAAAATCAAAAATTTTGACAGAATTTTTTGACGGAAATATTTTTGTCAGATACGTCAGAAATACTATTACTTTCTGATGAAAAAAATTCTATCAAAAATTAGTCGATAATTATCGACCGATTTTAACCTATATTTTAGGTTGAAAATCTGTCTCTAAAAAGAGACAACTTTGAGACAAATAATATTCCGTTGCAATTCTGTCGGTAATTACCCAATGATTTTTGACCTCAAAATTTCCGTCACTAATAGTTCATATTTCTATGTATCAGCATTTTTCGACGGAAAATAAATTCGTCAAAAATACGTCAAAAAATACTCCTGAGATATTTTTCCACCCTATCTATATTAGTTGTTTCTGACGGCATATATTTTGGTCAGAAATACGTCGGAAAGATTCGACGTATTTCTGACCAAACTGTATTCCGTCGCAAATTTCTGATGTATTTCCGACCGAATTATCTTTCGTCAGAAATAACTAAAGAAGAATAGATAGAGGTATATCGATAGTTTCCGACAGAATACTATTTCTTCGGAAATACATGGGAAACTCCTGAAATATTTTTCTTATATTACTTGTTTCCGACGGAACATAATTCGATCGGAAATACGTCGGAACTTTCCGACGTATTTCTAACCAAATAGTATTCTGTCAGAAAATGCCGACGTATTTCCGACCGACTTAGATTTTGTCGGAAACAACTAAAGAAGGAGAATTGATAGAGGTATATCAGTAGTTTCCGAAGAAATACATTTAGGTCGGAAATACGTCAGAAAGTTTCGACATATTTGCCACCATAATTTATTTCGTCGAAAATTTCTGACGTATTTTCGACCGATTATTATTCCGTTGGAAACATAAGAAATATTTTTCCACCCTTCCTATATTAGTTGTTTCTGACGTAATTTTTTACTGGTCGGAAATACATCAAAAATACGTCAAAAAGTTCCGACGTATTTCTGACAAAATGGTATTCCGTTGAAAAGTTCCGACGTATTTCCGACCGAATTAGTTTTTGTCGAAAATCCATAAAGTAGGAGAATAGATAGGGATATATGAGTAGTTTCTGATGGAATCCTTTTTATTCAGAAATACGTCGGTAAGTTGCAACGTACTTTCGGCCGAAATGCATTCCATCAAAAATTTCCCACTGATTATCATTCCGTCGGAAACACCCAAAATATCCTATAATTAATTAATAGTATACTACAATTAATTATGTTTAATTGTAATACGAGGTTCGTCGACTAGATGATATGTACCAGATCGGCCCTTCTCTGGTCCGGTACGGTATGCCCGAGTCGCCATCGATCATGTCTTCTCCATCTTCTCTCCCTTCCTCCCTCTCCTCTCTCTCTCTCTCTCTCTCTCTCTCTCACGGTGACTTTGCCCGACTCGAGGGATCCCGGGATGAGCAGCACCGTATCGAGCTTTATCAGATACGAAACGATACGCCCGAGCGGACCGAGTCGGTAAAGCGTGATACAATATATAAATATATATAATAAATAACAGAATTATACTAGTTGTTTCCGACAGAATTTATTTTGGTCGAAAATACGTCGGAACTTTCCGACGTATTTTCGATCAAATTATATTCTGTCGAAAATTTCATACGTATTTCCGACCGAATTAGTTTTCGTCCGAAATCCCTAAAGTAGGAGAATAGTTAGAGATATATGAGTTGTTTCCGACGAAATCCTTTTTAGTCAGAAATATATCGGAAAGTTCCGACGTATTTCCCACCGAGATGTATTCCGTCGAAAATTTCTAACGTATTTTTGACTGATTATCATTCCGTCTGAAACTCCCAAAATATCCTATAATTAATTAATAGTATACTACAATTAATTATGTTTAATCATAATACGAGGTTCGTCGACTAGGTGCGCCCTTATTTGGTCCGGTATGGTGCACTTGAGTCGCCACTGAATAATAAGTATATAATTAATTATTAAATTACAATTTTTTTTGTAACTTTATAACTATTAAAGTTAGAGACATTAATATTTATAAAGTTATATCTATGGATGTCGGATCTATCGATCCGGGATTTTGGATCGGGTGTCTGCGTGTTCGGATTTATGGATGTCGGATCTTTGAATCCCCAAATCATAAATATTAAAAGAGTTAGAGTCATTTTAGATTAATTGGGATTTTATCCCATTTACAAAAAATATAATAAATGATAAATAGAAGTGAAAAAAAGAGAAGAAAAGGAAAAAAGTAAAGAAAAGGGGATTAAAAAAAAATGGGGGCGGTGCCGCCGTGCCCTAGCCCCCCCTCTCCTTTTTCTTCCCCTGTTTCCCCCGTTTCCTCCTCCTCCTTTCCCTCCCCGATCCCCTTCTTACCCTCTCGATCTCCCTCTCTCTCCTCCATTTTTCCCCCTTTCTTCCTTCCACCACTGGATTCGGCAGGTGGCAGGCGAAGCCGCAACGGCGAGCGGCAGAAGGAGACACAACGAGCTGAGCAGGGGCAGGCGACCGTGGCAGCTGGGTGCGCGGTGGCGACTCGGCCGCCGACGGCGGCAGCAGGCACCACAGTGGCGGGGCATGCCGACCGCGGCGGGGGCCGTAGGGAGTAGCAGCGGCTGCCACTACTACTGTGGCCAACCATGTCGAACGATTGCGGCAGGAACGAACGCGGAGGAGGTATAGCGCGACTGCCGGTGAGGAGAGCAGGGGAGCTGCAACGGCATCGGGGAGGCCTTCCGCGTCGTGGGCGGCGGCGGCGGGGAACAGGCAACCAGGCGTGGTGGCAGCTGCGGCGTCGGGAAGAGCAACAGGAGTGGCGGTGGCTCGACGTCGGTGTGAAGGATAAGCCGGTGACGGCCATGTTGGTGTGCCGGGGAGGTGAGAGCCACGGCAGTGATGGTGGTGTCCCAGCGAGTTAAACGAGGTCAAGTTCATGGAATCGCCTTTGCATGATCGTGTGAGTGGACAAGATCGGCCGCGAGCGGCAGTGATCCGGCAGTGGTTCTAACCCTCGGAGGTAGGGGGATAGAACCCTAAACTCTCTGTGTTTTATTTACATCGATTTGGGCTTGAATCGGGCTTGATGCATGCTTTTGGATCGATTCAATGCTAGAAGGTCGGGATGCTTAGTTTAGTTTAATTTAGTTAATTTAATTTATTTATCATTTATTCGTGGTGTGAATGGAGGGAAATGTTCCCCGACGTTTATTTTATCCACATGTGTGAATGGGACGATGTGATTGTAGGGGAGAAGTTCCCCATGTTTTCCCTATCGCAGAGTAGCGATGGGGCGTGGTTTATAGCGGTGGGGAAGGGAGGGTGGGCGGGTGATGGGAGGGGAGGGGAGGGGGATGAGGGGAATGTAGGGAGGGGAAAGGGGGGCTCGGCGGGATATGGCGGCGGAGGGGAGGGGAGGGGAGGGGCCAAAGGAGAGGGTGGGATAGAGGGATTTTTTTTTTAATTTGAGTGTGTGTGTGATATTTTTTTAATTTGGAGGGTGGAAGGATTTTTTTTAAATGAGAGGGAAGGGGGCGGGGAAGAGAGGGTGGGAGGGTGATGGGAGGACAGGGGAGGGGGATGAGGGAAGGGTATGGAGGGGAAAGAGTGGCTCTGCGGGATATGGCGGCGGAGCGGAGTGGAGGGGAGGGGAGGGGAGGGGCCAAAGGAGAGGGTGGGATGGAGGGATTTTTTTGTTAATTTAAGTGTGTATGTGATATTTTTTTAATTTGGAGGGTGGGAGGATTTTTTTTAAAATGAGAGGGAAGGGGGCGGGGAAGGGAGGGTGGGAGGGTGATGGGAGGGGAGGGGAGGGGATGAGGGGAATGTGTATGTGAAATAATTTTTTTGACAGGTGTAGATGCCGATATGAATCTGTATGTGAATGTGGATATGGTTTTTTTTTAGAAGATGATTTCGATGTCAATGTGTGTGTGTGAATATGGACGTGAAAGTGGATGTGGATATGAATGTGTATGTGAATGTGGATGCAAATTTTTATTTGCAGGTGATGGTGCCAATGTGAATGTGTGTGAATGTGGATGGGAAGGGGGATGCGGATATAAATGTGTCTGCGTAAATGTGGATATGACCCTTTTTTTCATTTTTGCTCATTCAAGACTTTTGTTATGATATATGTGATTAGTATGCTTGGATACTAATGACATATATGGAACACAAAGTCTTGAATTGTCCTGTTGGACAGTGTATGAATATTTGATCGTACGGTGTTGTTTATTATATGTGCTTCAAGATTATCTTAAAATTTTGATAGCATCTTCCCTCTCTTCTCCAATATACCTGCTAATTTTGACTGCTCTTGTGGTCACTTGCATTTTATGTGAGTGGCTATTAGAGGAATGTTAAAATTAGTAAATTATGGTCATATATTGGAGAAGTGGGTGGGGAGATACTGCCAAAATTTTAAGATAATCATAAAGCACTTATAATAAACAACACTGAACGATCAAATATTCATAGATGGGCATTTTATTTGATGTAGGTATTCCATGAATATTGTGGATATGGATGTATATGTGACCAAACAGGATGTACAAATGTGAAAAATAGTCAATTTTTAGGGGAGATGTTGTCACAATTTTTTTAGAAGTTTTTTATGGCATATTGATATGATTTTTTTAATTTGAGTGGCCAAAGGAGAGGGTGGGATGAAGGGGATTTTTTTTTTAAATTTGAGTGTGTGTGTGATATTTTTTTAATTTGTAGGGTGGGAGGATTTTTTTTTTTTAAATGAGAGAGGGAAGGGGGCAGGGAAGGGAGGGTGGGAGGGTGGTGAAGGGTATTATGTAAGATTGGGGCAAATTTTTGGCTGATCCTTGTTAATCAGCATGATGCAAGAAGAGTTGCTTAAAATCCACCCGTAAATGTCAAACCACAAATTGGTGATTCTATTATTAATTAACAGCAAAGAGATAATATGTCATCTTTTAGAAAACATAAAATGAAAGTAATTAAATGCCATCATAATCCACCAAAAGACAGAAAGCTCACAATAATTGAAGCATACATGTAATGTTACCACGCCATTGTAGAAGGATTTTATGGATTCTTTTCCATCGATACTAATCCTGCCATGAATATTTACACCAAAGACATGAATGCCAGCAAAAGTTTTAACATTTTTTGTGTGTTCATATCTCTATAATAGAGTAGCCTAACATTAAGAAAAATCTAATTCCATAAGATTATGGATTAAAGCCTTACACATCTATGAAAAATCCAGCATCTGCAAGGCATTTAACCTTGGCTCCTAAGGGTAAAAGAGAGCGGAAGTTATCACAATGCAACATGGATGCTAGCCCACCAGTTGAGCAGCCTGAAAGGAGAGCCTGTAAGCCTCTCATACCAAAAATCAGCTGACTTCTGCATGGGAAATACCAGCAGGCTTCATCGTAGCTTGCTGTCTTGTAGACTGATTCATCTACTATAGAAGCATAGCCCTCCTCTTGTTCATTAGCCATTTCTCTTTTTCTTCTATGTTCATACTTTGTTGCAATGAGTATGTTGCAATTAGCCATCCAATTTTTAGCATTGTAGGCTTCGTAAACTGATTAAGAATGTATTTTGAGATTCAAAATCCATACAGTAGTAGTGGGTCCAATGTCCAAATAAACGCCAACCTATCATTAAATCACTACTAGATATCAGTATCAGCCTGATCTGAAACAGTACCATATAGATGCTCCATTGTGAGCAAACCATATTGTAATAAAAGGGAACAAAAATAACTATACCAAAGAACAAAGATTTGTAGCTTTACCCTTTCATGTTTTCCTCGTGGCTTTACCCTCATGGCGGCGGAGGGGAGGGGAGGGGAGGGGAGGGGCCAAAGGAGAGGGTGAGATGGAGGGATTTTTTTTAAATTTGAGTGTGTGTGTGATATTTTTTTTAATTTGGAGGGTGGGAGGATTTTTTTTATATGAGAGAGGGAAGGGGGCGGGGAGGGGAGGGTGGGAGGGTGATAAGAGGGGAGCGGAGAGGGATGGGGGGAATGTGTATGTGAATTAATTTTTTTGACAGGTGTGGATGCCGATATGAATGTGGATGTGAATGTAGATATGATTTTTTTTCCAGAAGACAATGTCGATGTCAATATGGGTGTGTGAATATGGAAGTGAAAGTGGATGTGGATATGGATGTATATGTGAATAAATAGGATGCACAAATTTGAAAAATAGTCAATTTTTAGGGGAGATGCTGTCGAAATTTTTTTAGAAGTTTAATATGACATATTGATATAATTTTTTTAATTTGTTAGGTAAATATGACTAGACTTGATCGTTCATGGATGAATCACAGAGTAGTTGACGGAGTGGTGTCAGAGGAGTTTAAAGATGGAGTTGATAGTTTTATTCAGTTTGCATTGGGGTATCCAACAGTAGTGGACCAGCGTGGTTACATCCGATATCCTTGTTTACTTTGTAAAAATAAGAGATTTCTTTCACTATGGGATGTGGAACATCATTTATACAGGAAAGGTTCACGAAAGGTTATATGAATTGGGTGTGTCATGGTGAGAACATCTGGTCATATGAGCCCGTCAATGTTGCAGGCACAAGTACCAATGTAGACATGATAATCGATGCTACTGGCCCTAACTTTAATGTACAAGGGGAACATGTGTACAATGAAGAACCACCAAACAAGACGGCTGAAAGATTTTATCAGTTACTTCGGGATGCTAATGAGCCGCTGTAGGATAGTTGTAAAAATCACACCCGGTTGTCTGCTGTCTCACAGTTGTTTAATTTGAAATTTGAATTTCACCTTAGTGAGAGTTGTTTTGACCGTATGCTCCTCCTTATCAAGAGTATGCTGTCTCGAGATGAGAAGCTACCTAAAATTTTTTACCGTGCATAGAAGATGGTCAATGAGTTAGGGCTTGGATACCAAAAAATAGATGCATGCCCTAATCACTGTATGCTATATTATCAAGATAATGTAGATAAAAGATCATGCGATATTTGTCAGCATGATAGATTTAAACCTAAGAGAGGGGACAATTCAAAGCAGAAGGATGTGCCTTACAAGTAACTATGATACTTCTCTCTCACGCCTAGATTGCAGCGGATGTATATGTCATCAAAGATAGCTCGACATATGATATGGCACACAGAAAGAGTACGTCGTGCAGATGATATAATCAATCATCCCGCCGATGGTGAAGCTTGTGCTCATTACAATCGTACCTATACTACTTTTGCTCACGAGCCACGGAATGTTAGGCTGGGTTTATGCACAGACAACTTCAACCCATTTGGAGGTTCAGTGGCGTCTTACTCATGTTGGCCAGTGTTCATGTCACTGTACAACCTTCCGCCGGGCATGTGCATGAAGCGAGAGAAGCTTTTCTTAACTTTGGTGATTCTAGGTCCAAAAAATTGGACATATATCTTAGGCCACTGATTGATGAGTTGAAAAAATTATGCAATGAGGGAGTTGTTACTTATGATGCATATAGAAAATAAAATTCCACAATGAAGCTTACATTGATGTGGACAATAAGTGACTTTTCTGGATATGGAATGCTATCCTACTGGACCACACACGGGAGGTTGGCATGTCCTTACTGTATGGCTGATACCAAATCATTTATCCTAAAATATGGTAAGAAATCATGCTGATTTGATTGTCATCGACGGTTTCTACCAATTGACCATCCTTTCCGAAGGTAAAAGGACTCATTCATTAAGAATATAGTTGAAATGGATGAAGCAGACTTGAAACGGATGTCTGGTCGACAAATGGTGGCACAGGTGCAAAACTTACCAGATATAGTGTAACTATCAGGTAGTACATGACATCTTCCTAGATTTGGAGAGGATCTGTCACGCACCGAGCCTTTATGACAGCGGAAGACTCACTCGAGAAACGTGAACAGTCGACATGGTAAGCCTCTTGCAAGTAAGAATAATCAGAGCGCAAGACAATCACACATAAATACAATTGCACAATACTTTAATCAAAACTCTAACTTATTTCATTGATAATCAATATTCAAATACAATCACTTTCTTTCAATCTATCAGACTCAAAAATAAAAAAATTACATAGACTCAATCTAAACAATATAGACTCCCTACGTCTTCACTCTCAACTTGATATGACTTTCATTCATTATATTAAGTTTCTTGATCAATATGATAAGTCCTAGACCATTATTAAGACATCTAGAACCTTGGAATATCAACCCTTGGGTTAACACACTTAAGCTTTGTGACGGTCTTGTACTTGGCCGTTACATGATGTGACGCTCTAGTATTGGGCCGTTACAATGGTCAATCCAGAACCGAGAAATTGGACTCAGTTGAATGTGACGGTCGTATATTGGGCCGTTACATGTGCCTGACGGTCCAATATAGATCTGTTACACTACTGATAACCAGAAACATCGATAGTGTAATCTAATCAATGGGCTTTAATGGTACAACTAACTTGGCGTCCTAGTGAGAATTCCAGACTCGCGTAGAATTAAAAAGGCCTTGAAACAAGATTTCCTAGTCCATTGGATGGAATATCCAATAGAGAGGTCCTCATGTCTAAGAATAATGTTCCTATAGGGCAAAGTGAACTAATGGACAACATACCGGGATATGCACCATGTACTTAAAGATATGACTCTATTGATAGAGAGGATGTGTAACAATAGGAAATCATGATAAAAACTCCGTCAATACATCTTTGGAAAATCATGATTTCGATACAAAACTATAGAATTTTGGCACATGAAATTAACATAACTTAAAATAACTTAAGATACCTAAATTATGCAATTTCTATCATGAATCAGTAAATAATCTTAAAGACATGAAATTAGGTCAAAACTTAGACAACTAAGCTTATTTATAAGTTAAATTAACTAGTTTCCCATTCTGTCTACAGTTACCCTGAAGGTCTAGAATGGGTGCGTTACAGTGACTGTGACGGTTTATCGTGAGGCCATTACAGTAATGTAATGCTCCATCTATGGTGCGTCAGAGACAACAGAGAACTTCAAACACCACAGAAGGTGTGACGGCTTATCGTAAGACCGTTATATCATTGTGACGGTCTTACCTTGATGCGTCAGATTGTCTGTTGGCAGTAAAATAAAGTAAAAGTTTATGAAAACATAACATGTCTGGAAATCAAAATACTACAATTATTCTAGGCATGATAAACGAAGTATGGGCCAACTACATGCATGGGTTTTAGTGAATAGACAAGATAATATCTTTGATCTTTGATTAGGGCTAAGGATATGTATGTATGTATGAACCCACTAAAACATGAACTTCATGATCTATAATGCATGAAATCAATCAAAACCAGAGGGCTTTTATCCCTAACAAGATGTTTTTGTCAATCATGAGATGACCTACCTCTTAACTAGGCTTTAAGCTTCTAATTTGAGTCTGAAATCGAGCCCTACCTCTCCTTTTCCAGTGATTTTCTAACAACTTCCTACTGCTCTATCTCTCCAACCTCTTGTCCTAAAGATGTGAAATTTTGAGGGTAAGAAGATGAAACTAAAGTGATCAAAAAGTTCTAAAGGATTGAATTCTAATTATCTCGTTTAGACGTCCTAATCTCTTGATCTTCAGAGGACCTTCGTTCAGATTCCTGGGTTTCTAAGGTCCGACCAGCAACTTTGGAAGCTTCAATCTCCTTGGTTGGTTGATCTCCTAGCACGAAATTTGGAGAGCTATTAGTCTATAGTATAATAAACAAAATCTTCTAAAGAACTTACCCGAAATTCTATCTCCCTACCTTGATTCTTCACGAGCCAAAAGTAAGGGTCGCTCAGGTCAGAACTAGGTCCTATTTATAGGGTTTTGACTAGGGTTTGAAGATTAGATTGATTCTAGAGTCCTTAATTTGCCAGAACCCGATCCCTAAGAGTCCTTAGTAATGTTATAAACTCTCCCAAGTTGATCTCTTGCAGATAGGATCTCAAAGTTCCAATCTTTTTGCTCATTCTTTCATTCACAGAATTATCAGGGTGTAACGCATCAGTCTAGGTGCGTTACATGCATGTGGCGGTCGTACGATAGACCGTTACATTTAACGTGTGCAGAATTTCAAATTAATAAAACTATTTTATTCGTTTATCCAATGTAATTATCTATAAAATAGTATTTATCCTTAAAATACGTGAATAGGCTAAATAACCTTCTAGAATATGGGCCAAACTTAATGGGCTTGGTCCTTAAACCTTCTGGATTTTATTTAAATAGACTAGGTTAATTATTTGACACAATTGGGCCTTATAATGACTTATTAAGCTAATAATATATTTATAAATCTATTTAGTCTTTATAAATTCTTAATAAATTCCAAAAAAGTCTATAAATAATCTAGAAATTATTACATAAATTCTGGAGCACTACACCCTCCCCCACTTAGAAGAATTTGCTCCCCAAATTCAATACATGGATTATGGAGAGTTTACTTACAGTTTAAAATAATTATGGGAATCTTTTCCGCATGGCTGCTTCGGTTTCCCATGTTGCTTCATATGGCCATATTTTCTTCCATTGAATCTTGACCATATGAATAACTTTATTTCTTAATTGACGCACTTCCTATTTCAGAATCTTTATTGGCGTTTGCTCGTACGTCATATTCTTCTGAATCTCCAGATTGTCATAAGTGATAATATGGTCAGGATCATATACATATTTCTTCAGCATAGAGACGTGAAATATGTCATGAACTCCTGCTAATTGTGGAGGTAAAGCCAGTCTATAAGCCACTTCACCGACCCTTTCAAGAATTTCAAACGGGCCAATGAACCTTGGAGTTAGTTTGCCCTTAATGCCAAATCTCCGAATACCACGACTTGGAGAAATCTTGAGATACACATGGTCTCCTACTTGAAATTCCAAGTCACGTCTTCGATTATCATCATAAGATTTCTGCCTATCTTGTGCCATCTTTATTCTCTCTTGAATAAGCTTGATCTTCTCTGTAGAATCTCTAATAATATCGGGGCCTATGAATTATCTTTCCCCTATTTCACTCCAACATATTGGTGATCGACAGCTTTTTCCATATAAGGCTTCAAAAGGTGCCATTTGTATGCTGGCCTGATAACTATTGTTATATGAAAATTCCACCAGAGGTAAGTGATCATGCCAACTTCCTCCAAAATCAATTGCACAAACTCTGAGCATATCCTCTACCACCTGATTCGTTCTTTCCGTTTGACCATCAGTTTGTGGATGAGATACTGTGCTAAAGTTCAATCTAATCCCTTGTAGAATGTTGTAGACCCTTCCAGAACTGTGATGTAAATCGAGGATCTCTATCAGATATAATAGTAACAAGGACACCATGTAATTTGACAATCTCCTTTATGTACAATGCTGCTAATATATCCACAGACCATCGACTTTTTATTGGTATAAAATGTGCAGACTTAGTCAATCGGTCTATGATTACCCATATACCATCGTGTCCACCTCTTATCTTAGGTAACCCCATAATGAAATCCATCCCTATACTCTCCCATTTCCATTCGCGAATATTCAAGGGATGTAGTTTACCTGCGGGTCTAAAATGCTCTACCTTTACTTGTTGACAAGTGAGACAGCGAGACACAAAATCAGCTATTTCCCTCTTCATGTTGGGCCACCAGAAATTTTTTTTGAGATCCTGATACATTTTTGTACTACCTGGGTGAATGGTATACTGGATTTATGTGCTTCTTCTAGAATCAATTTCTTCGTATCCTCATGATCCGGTACACATACTCGGTCTTTAAATAGCAATCTTCCATCCTTAATAGAAAAATCTGGCCTTTGTTCAACATTGGCCTTGATCTCCAATAATATAGGATCATCATTTTGCAGTTTGACCAGATCTTCTATCAATGTAGGTTGAGCTTGAATATTAGCTAGGAAACAATCCTCCTTCCTGTCAATATCTAAGTTCAGCTAAGCAAATTGGGGAATAAGATTAGTCATACTAATCATGAGACTTGATAGCATACCCATTAGTTTTCTGCTGACTGCATCAGCTACAACATTAGCCTTGCCAGGATGATATTGAATAGCAAAATCAAAATCTTTGAGATATTCCAACCATCTTCTCTGCCTCATATTTAGCTCTTTTTGAGAAAATAAATATTTCAAGCTCTTGTGGTCTGAGTAGACCGCAAACCTTTCTCCATAGAGATAATGATGCCAAATTTTCAAGGCAAAAATGACCGCTGCTAATTCCAAATCATGCACATGATAATTTTCCTCGCGACGCTTCAATTGTCTTGAAGAATAACAGATTAATTTTTCATTTTGGATGAGGACACACCATGGGCCAATGCTAGATGCTTCCGTATATACTTCGAATCCACCACCTTCCATCGGTAGTGATAGAATAGGAGCTGTAGTAAGATGATTCCTAAGAGTTTGGAAACTCTTCTCACATTCCTCTGACCAGACAAAGGGATTTTTTTTTCTCGTGAGTCTAGTTAATGGAACTACAATCTTTGAAAAATCTTTAATGAATCTTCTATAATAACCAGCTAGACCTAGAAAGCTTTGTACTTCTGATACGGTCGTTGGCCGGCTCCAATTCTTGACAGCTTCTACCTTAGAAGGATCCACCACAAAACCTTTTTTTGAAATAATGTGGCCTAGGAATGAAACTTCCTTGAGCCAGAATTCGCATTTGTTTAGCTTGGCATAGAGTTTATGTTCTTTAAGTGTTTGTAAAGCTATCCTAAGATGTTCTTCATGTTCCTCCTTTCCCTTTTAATTTCTCGACCTTCTCTAAGGTCCTTTCATACAAATAGCTCGTTGAACCATTTTCGCATAAGTACGGATATTTTGGGTTCCGAGCTGTTGAATGATACCGGGACATAACCCGTCCATGAACCGATTTGTCTTTAATAAATCGGTGCTAATAAGATGTGGTGCGTAAGGTGCAAGCCTTGAGAATTGCGGTTCATATTCGGTAACTGTCATCATTCCTTGCCGAAGAGCGGTGAACTCCCTAGCCTTTCTCTCTTTTACGTACTCAGAAAAGTACTTGGCACGGAATAGGGTAAGAAAATCATCCCATGTATGAGGTGCATCGGTCGGAGGTGCCGGAACTGACTTCCACCATGTGCGGGCATCTTTGTTAAGTTAAAAGGTTGCGAGACGCACCTTCTCCAGATCGGTGCATTGGATAACATCAAAGATACGATTCATTTCATCTATCCAGTTCTCTGTCTCGTCAGGATTAGAAGAACCGAAGAAATGCGGAGGGTTTAAGCTCCGAAAGTTGCGATGCAAATCACCAGCCCTTGCTCCTGCGCCAGCTTGCGCCATGGTTTGTAATGCCTGAGTGAGACTAGCAACCGTTTGCTGCATGCCATCCCAATTTACGCGATGAGCCATGGTAATAATAGGGTACCTGAGGGAAAAATAACAACTTGTTATTTCTCGTGGAATTGGAAGGAAATCAATCTTAAAGCTAATTAACTATCTTATCCCGGGCTCTACCCAATTCTCACATGGGTGTGGAAATTTCTTCCTTAGTTCATAGGTAGGGGTCCTTAAACCTTGGACTTATCCTATGACATAACTCTTCTTCCTAAGTCCTGAGACTTAGGCTCTGATACCAACTTAAAGGTCACGTCCCGAGCCTTTATGACAGCGGAAGACTCGCTCGAGAAACGTGAACAGTCGACATGATAAGCCTCTAGCAAGCAAGAATAATCAGAGCGCAAGATAATCACACATAAATGCAATTGCACAATACTTTAATCAAAACTCCAACTTATTTCATTGATAATCAATATTCAAATACAATCACTTTCTTTCAATCTATCAGACTCAAAAATAGGAAAATTACATAGACTCAATCTAAACAATATAGACTCCCTACGTCTTCACTCTCAACTTGATATGACTTTCATTCATTATGTTAAGTTTCTTGATCAATATGATAAGTCCTAGATAATTATTAAGCCATCTAGAACCTTGGAATATCAACCCTTGGGTCAAACCTTGGGTTAACATACTTAAGCTTTGTGACGGTCTTGTAATGGGTCGTTACATGATGTGACGCTCCAGTATTGGGCCGTTACGATGGTCAATTCAGAACCGAGAAATCGGACTCAGTTGAATGTGACGGTCGTATATTGGGCCGTTACATGTGCCTGACGGTCCAATATAGATCCGTTACACTACTGATAACCAGAAACATCGATAGTGTAATCTAATCAATGGGCTTTAATGGTACAACTAACTCGGTGTCCTAGTGGGAATCCCAGGCTCGCGGAGAATTACGGAGGCCTTGAAACAAGATTTCCTAGTCCATTGGAAGGAATATCTAATAGAGAGGTCCTCATGTCCAAGAATAATGTTCCTATAGTGCAAAGTAAACTAGTGGACAACATACCGGGATATGCGCCATGTACTTAAAGACATGACTCTATTGATAGAGAGGATGTGTAACAATAGGAAATCATGATAAAAACTCCGTCAATACATCTTTGGAAAATCATGATTTAGATACAAAACTATAGAATTTTGGCACATGAAATTAACATAACTGAAAATAACTTAAGATACCTAAATTATGCAATTTCTATCATAAATCAGTAAATAATCTTAAAGACATGAAATCAAGTCAAAACTTAGATAACTAGGTTTATTTATAAGTTAAATTAACTAGTTTCTCATTCTGTCTATAGTTACCTTGATGGTCTAGAATGGGTGGGTCACAGTGACTGTGATGGTTTATCGTGAGGCCGTTACAGTAATGTAACGCTCCATCTATGGTGCGTCAGAGACAACAGAGAACTTCAAACACCACAGAAGGTGTGACGGCTTATCGTAAGGCCGTTATATCATTGTGACGGTCTTACCTTGATGTGTCAGATCGTCTGCTGGCAGTAAAATAAAATAAAAGTTTATGAAAACATAATATGCCTGGAAATCAAAATACTACAATTATTCTAGACATGATAAACGAAGTATGGGCCAACTACATGCATGGGTTTTAGTGAATAGACAAGATAATATCTTTGATCTTTGATTAGGGCTAAGGATATGTATGTATGCATGAACCCACTAAAACATGAACTTCATGATCTATGATGCATGAAATCAATCAAAATCAGAGGGCTTTTATCCCTAACAAGACGTTTTTGCCAATCATGAGATGACCTACCTCTTAACTAGGCTTTAAGCTTCTAATTTGAGTCTGAAATCGAGCCCTAGCTCTCCTTTTCTAGTGATTTTCCAGCAACTTCCTGCTACTCTATCTCTCCAACCTCTTATCTTAAAGATGTGAAATTTCGAGGGTAAGAAGATGAAACTAAGGTGATCAAAAAGTTCTAAAGGATTGAATTCTAATTACCTCGTTTAGACGTCCTAATCTCTTGATCTTCAGAGGACTTTCGTTAAGATTCCTAGGTTGCTAAGGTCCGACCAGCAACTTTGGAAGCTTCAATCTCCTTGGTTGGTTGATCTCCTAGCACAAATTTAGAGAGCTATTAGTCTATAGTATAATAAACAAAATCTTCTAAAGAACTTACCTGAAATTCTATCTCCTTACCTTGATTCTTCACGAGCCAAAAGTAAGGGTCGCTCAGGTCAGAACTAGGTCCTATTTATAGGGTTTTGACTAGGGTTTAAAGATTAGATCGATTCTAGAGTCCTTAGTTTGCTAGAACCTGATCCCTAAGAGTCCTTAATAATGTTATAAACTCTCCCAAGTTGATCTCTTGCAGATAGGATCCCAAAGTTCCAATCTTTTTGCTCGTTCTTTCATTCACGGAACTATCAGGGTGTAACACATCAGTCTAGGTGTGTTACATGCATGTGGCGGTCGTACGATAGATCGTTACATCCAACGTGTGCAGAATTTTAAATTAATAAAACTCTTTTATTCGTTTATCCAATATAATTATCTATAAAATAGTATTTATCCTTAAAATACGTGAATAGGCTAAATAGCCTTCTAGAATATGGGCCAAACTTAATGGGCTTGGTCCTTAAACCTTCTGGATTTTATTTAAATAGGCTAGGTTAATTATTTGACATAATTGGGCCTTATAATAACTTATTAATCCAATAATCCATTTATAAATCTATTTAATCTTTATAAATTCATAATAAATTCTAGAAAATTCTATAAATAATCCAGAAATTATTACATAAATTCTGGGACACTACAAGATCACAACTTGGTGAAGAAAAGTATAATCTGGGAATTGCCTTACTGGTCAGCCATTTTGATACGGCACAACCTGGACGTCATGCATGTTGAGAAGAATGTATTTGATAATGTGTTCAACACCATCATGAACATGAAAGCCAAAACAAAGGACAATGCCAAAGCGCGAGTGGACTTGAAGATACTTTACAAACGACCAGAGTTGGAATTGCAGCATGTACGGGAAAAAGTTGTGCAACCTAAAACAGCTTATGTGTTGAAAGACACACAGATCAATGAACTGTGCCAGTGGCTGAAGCAATTAAGATTCCCTGATGGATATGTGTCTAACATAGTCCGTTGTGTGAATGTCAATGAGGAAAAAATATATGGATTGAAAAGTCATGACTGCCATGTGTTCATGTAGAGACTTCTACCAATTGCATTCCGTGACATATTGCCAAAGCCTATATGGGGAGCATTGACCGAGTTGAGTCAGTTATTCAGGATTCTATGTGCATCAAAACTCAAACTTGGGGACATGCAAACTATCGAACAAAATGTGGTCACGGCGGTATGCAAGTTGGAGAAGATATTTCCCCATGCGTTCTTCGATTCCATGGAGCACCTGATTATCCATTTGCCATACGAGGCCAAAGTTGGAGGAGCAGTATAATTTCGATGGATGTATCCATTTGAGAGATAATCATTATGTATTTATAATTTATTTGACAATTGTTACATGTGTCTATCATTGTCACTGTATGTCATTTTCATATGAATTGCTGTCATAGGTGTATGCATGACCTGAAAATGAAGGTTCACGACAAGGATAAAGTAGAGGGTTCGATTACCGGGGCATATATTATTGAAGAAATTGTGAACTTCTGTTCGATGTACTTCGAACCCGAAATTCAAACTCGCCGTACTCGACCTCCACGTAATGATGATGGAGGAGAGGTGGGTGCGTCCGACCGATTGTCCATATATTTTAAGTATCTAGGACGTGCATTCGGATCGACGCTGTTCGAATCGCATATTAGAGGACAGAGAGTTGTTGGCCATAGAGATATATGTTCGCTTGAACTGTGCTGAGATTGAACCTTATGTTGAGTAAGTCCTCAACTCCGCAGGTGCTAAAATTTATAAGTTGCTTGATGTTCTTCCTCCCATTTACGGTGATGCTGCATTCATCATTGCAGGTAATTTAATTTAGAATTAATTACTCAATGTCCACACCTCAATGACATGGAAGTTCAAAAGGAACGAGAGAGATCTTTTGCTAGATGGCTTAAAGCTCAAGTAACTGCCGAAGTTAAGTTCCACAAAGCTTGAGGTGTATGCCTAATTTTAAAGTAATGTGATTTATATTCATAGGTTGAAGAAGATCATATTACTGATGAAAGAGTCTGGGTGATAAGTTATGGACCTTCGAAGGTCGTGCATGCCTATCTATGATTTTTTGTGAATGGTTATAGATTTCACACCAGAGATTATGGACGAAATAAGTCTACGATGAATAGCGGCGTATGCGTGAAAGGTAGTACATACAATGAAAATGAACTTGATTACTATGGTATTCTTGAGGAGGTCATAGAATTATAGTATCTCCGATAATACAACCATATATTTCTGTTTACGTGTCATTGGTTTGATCCTAATTCAATATGAAACGCCGCAATATATGGGATTGTCGATATCAAACATAGATCCAAATTGAATACCTACGAGCTATTCATTTTGACCGCACAAGCCCAACAAGTGTATTATTCAAGTTATTTATCGTCCAAGAATAAAGATTGGTGGGTAGTCTGTAGGGTAAAACCAAGGCTTGTGCCTAATTATGTGTTAAATCTCACTGAAGCTGTCTTAGAGGATTCTAGTGTAGAATTTTTTCAATCAGACGAGGGTGACACTGTAGAGTTGGTTGCTTCTAATCTTCATCTGATCGAATCTGATGAGCCATTTCGGTTGTCTATAGCGGATGAAGTGGAAGAAGTCGATCCAATTGAGCTAAATGAAGCAATTGTTGGGCAGGAGGAGTCCTCTGAGGAGGAAGAGTATGAATCTAGTGAGAATGAGGAAGATGACGAAGATGTGGCTAAGTTTGATATATCTTCAGCATCTGAAGATGAAATAGATAATGATTGAATATTTTGTAAGAAATTTAACATATATGCACTTCTTATCATTATTACTTACCACCTGTCCTCATAATTAGTTGTGGACTAATATGCACTATTTTTATTGTTGTCAATAATTAGATGATTCGAGGAGGTCGTACTGGGAGTTCGAGGAGAGATGACTGTGGGAGGGGTTCTACTAGTATGTTTATTTAAATTCTTAGATAAATGAGTAGTGATTATGTACTTTGTTTTGCTCACGACATTTCATGTTTACAGGTCCGAGTGCCTCCACACCGCTCCCACCACCTACTGCTGGTATGTTTATTTAAATTCTTAGATAAATAAGTAGTGATTATGCACTTTGTTTTGCTCACGATATTTTATGTTTACAGGTTTGAGTGCCTCCACACTGCTCCCACCACCTACTGCTGGTATATTTATTTAAATTCTTAGATAAATGAGTAGTGAGTATGCACTTTATTTTGCTCACGATATTTTATGTTTACATGTCTGAGTGCCTCCACACCGCTTCCACCACCTGCTGCTGGTATGTTTATTTAAATTCTTAGATAAATGAGTAGTGATTATGCACTTTATTTTGCTCACGATATTTTATGTTTATAGGTCTGAGTGCCTCCACACCGCTCCCACCACTTGCTGTTGGTATGTTTATTTAAATTCTTAGATAAATGAGTAGTGATTATGCACTTTGTTTTGCTTACGATATTTTATGTTTATAGGTCCAAGTGCCTCCACACCGCTCCCAGCACCTCTTGCTGGTATGTTTATTAAAATTCTTAGATAAATGAGTAGTGATTATGCACTTTATTTTGCTCACGATATTTTATGTTTACAAGTCCGAGTGCCTCTACACCAGGTCTACAGTGTACACCGCTTCCATCACATTCTACTGGTATGTTTATTTAAATTCTTAGTTGAACAATGAAAATTCTATATGTTTACTTGTTGAATAAATAGTTTTTTAATAATGAGCAAAATTCTGATTAACTACTTCTATTTTACTTGTAACATGTACATCAGGCACATCACCTGCGATAGTTGGCTCGTCCGCCCACCCGGGCACACAATCGGCAGACGATGATGTTAGCCATCACGAGGGCGAGTAGCTTCTGCTGCAGGAGGGACGCAAGCCATGTTGGGTCTTTGGGTAAATATTTAAACTCATGAATTATGTTCGTTATCTATCCATCAACTATATAATTGTTGGCTATCATTTTAACATCTGTAATTGTAGGGATAAAGTAGAGCCCAATGACGCTTCTCATTTTATACCAACACTATTATGCGACATGTGCCCGGCCCATATAAGTCATTTCGAAAGTTTCCTCAGGATATCCGCCATTGATTGTACAACGAGTTCCTGGTATATAATTTAATCTTTTAAATTACATATTTCCCAACTCCATAATTTCAATAGACTAACTTATAAATTTTGAATTCTTGACAGCGAGGATATCAATTTGTGAGGCCAGCTGACGTCGGACGAGCTCGACGTGCATGGGAGGCCACAATAAGTGTAAATTATAAGCATCAATTATACAACTGTCAGGACCGTGCCAAGGCTGCAGTCGGGGGGAGCGAGGACCGTGGCCTTTGGTAGGCACACGGGCCCACATGGATGAGGAGGGAGCACTGGGAGGTCCTCTGTGATAGATGGGTTGAGCCTAATTGGATAGCCAAATTTGAAAAAGCCAAAGCCGCCTGTGCGTCACATCCAGATGTGCATCTCCATACTTCTGGATCTATTTCCTTCGCGACCCAGAAGGAGAGATTGGTAAGTAATAATCTTAATTTTATTATATTTTAATTCTTATATGTCCTTATTTATTCTCTATAACATGTATAACAGGAAAAGAAGAGGGGTGGTACGGTCTCGTACTGCGATTTATTTGCTAAAGTTCACTAGGTGAAGGGGACCGATCAGTATGTGAGCGAGAGAGCTCACTCGGTAGTGGTAAGATTATATACATATACATTTCTTTTCTATTTTAATTTTTAAATAGGATTGATTAATATGAAATTTATAATATTCTCTATTCAATTTGCAGAAGTCATATGACAGGCATATGATTGAAAAGTATGGGGAGGAGGAGACGCAGCGGCTGCAGTTAGATCCTCGGGCAAGGGTAGCAGCAACCGGCCCACCGAAGAAAGAATGAGTATACTGTTTTGGGCAGAGCTTGGACACCAGCCCGATTCTAGCATCTTATGCTACCTCAGCTTCGTCCTACCTTAGTAGCAGTTACTTCTCTGCTCCCTCCACCGGCACTTCTACGAGCCATATTAGATACATCGTTCGAGATGAGGTAGACGACATCGAGACAGACATCGAGGCACGCATTACCCGGGCGATTGCTACCCTCCTCTCCCAGGCGGTGATTTTGACTCAAGGAGCACCCTCGAGTGCAACACAGCCCCCTCATGTGAGTATTTAATTTAACTTTTAATTTCGTAGACTTTAGAGTTATAATATTACTACTTAGTTCAAAGAATTCAGCTTTGAGAGTCTAAGATTTGAAACATGAAATTAAAAATTGATCCAACACAAAAGACCTGGGGTTTCGGGGGTGTAAGATGTAAAATATTGGTCTGATCAGTGTGTCGATTATTCCAACACTACTTGGGTGGGGAGTGTGACTTAGGGGAGCTGATGAAATCCAAAACGGATACCCAGTTTGGGCTCGGCACTAAAACTAGACATTTCTAAACTAATTTAGTTTTAAATAAATCCAAGGTTAGGAATTTCAGGGGTCCAACATATGAAATATCAATCTGATTGACATGCCGGTTATTTCAGCACGACATGGGTGGGGAGTGTGACTTGAGGGAGTTGACGGAATCCAAAATGGATACCTAGTTTGAGCTCGGCGCTTAAACTAGCCATTTCCAAACTAATTTAGATTGAAATAAATCAAAGGTTAGGGGTTTCGGGGGTCCAATATATGAAATATCAATCTGATCGACATGTCGATTGTTCCAACAGGACCTGGGTGGGGAGTGTGACTTGGGGGAGTTGATGGAATCCAAAATGGATACCTGGTTTGGGCTCGGCGCTCAAACTATCCATTTCTTTCCAAACTAATTTAGTTTGAAATAAATCCAAGGTTAGGGGTTTCGGGGGTCCAATATATGAAATATCGATCTGATCGACATGCCGATTGTTCCAACACGACCTGGGTGGGGAGTGTGACTTGGGAGAGTTGACGGAATCCAAAATGGATACCTAGCTTGGGCTAGTCGCTCAAACTAGCCATTTCCAAACTAATTTACTTTGAAATAAATCCAAGGTTATGGGTTTCGGGGGTCCAACATATGAAATATCGATCTGATCGACATGTCGATTATTTCAACATGACTTGGGTGGGGAGTGTGACTTAGGGGACTTGACGGAATCCAAAATGGATACCTAGTTTGGGCTCGGCGCTCAAACTAACCATTTCCAAACTAATTTAGTTTGAAATAAATCTATGGTTATGGTTTTCAGGGGTCCAATATATGAAATATCGATCTGATCAACATGCCGATTATTCCAACACGAACTGGGTGGGGAGTGTGACTTAGGGAAGTTGACTAAATCCAAAATGGATACCTGGTTTGGGCTCGACGCTCAAACTATCCATTTCTTTCCAAACTAAGTTAGTTTGAAATAAATCCAAGGTTAGGGGTTTCGGGGGTCCAATATATGAAATATCGATCTGATCGACATACCGATTGTTCCAACATGACCTGGGTGGGGAGTGTGACTTGGGAGAGTTGACGGAATCCAAAATGGATACCTGGTTTGGGCTCGGTGCTCAAACTAGCCATTTCCAAACTAATTTAGTTTGAAATAAATCCAATGTTAGGGGTTTCGGGGGTCCAATATATGAAATATTGATCTGATCGACATGCCAATTGTTCCAACATGACCTGGGTGGGGAGTGTGACTTGGGGGAGTTGACAGAATCTAAAATGGATACCTGGTATGGGCTCGACGCTCAAACTACCCATTTTCAAACTAATTTAGTTTGAAATAAATCGAAGGTTAGAGGTTTCGGGGGTCCAATATATGAAATATCGATCTGATCGACATGTCGATTGTTCCAACACGACCTGGGTAGGGAGTGTGACTTGGGGGATGTGACGGAATCCAAAATGGATACCAGGTTTGGGCTCGGCGCTCAAACTAGCCATTTCCAAACTAATTTTGTTTGAAATAAATCCAAGGTTAGGGGTTTCGGGGGTCCAATATATGAAATATCAATATAATCGACATGTCGATTGTTCCAACATGACCTGGGTGGGGAGTGTTACTTGGGTACTTGATGGAATCCAAAATGGATACCTGGTTTGGGCTCGACGCTCAAACTATCCATTTCTTTCCAAACTAATTTCATTTGAAATAAATCCAAGGTTAGGGGTTTCAGGGGTCCAATATATGAAATATCGATCTGATCGACATGCTGATTGTTCCAACACGACCTGGCTGGGGAGTGTGACTTGGGGGTGTTGACGGAATCAAAAATGGATACCTGGCTTGGGCTCGTCGCTCAAACTAGCCATTTCTAAACTAATTTAGTTTGAAATAAATCCAAGGTTATGGGTTTCGGGGGTCCAACATATGAAATATCGATCTGATCGACATGTCGATTATTTCAACACGACCTGGGTGGGGAGTGTGACTTGGGGGAGTTGACGAAATCTAAAATGGATACCTGCTTTGGGCTCGGCGCTCAAACTAGCCATTTCCAAACTAATTTAGTTTGAAATAAATCCATGGTTATGATTTTCGGGGGTCCAATATATGAAATATTGATCTGATCGACATGCCGATTGTTCCAACATGACCTGGGTGGGGAGTGTGACTTGGGGGAGTTGAGGAAATCTAAAATGGATACCTGGTTTGGGCTCGGCGCTCAAACTATCCATTTCTTTCCAAACTAATTTAGTTTGAAATAAATCCAAGGTTAGGGGTTTCGGGGGTAAAATATATGAAATATCAATCTGATCGACATGTCGATTGTTCCAACATGACCTGGGTGGGGAGTGTGACTTGGGGGAGTTGATGGAATCCAAAATGGATGCCTGGTTTGGGCTCGGTGCTCAAACTAGCCATTTTCAAACTAATTTAGTTTGAAATTGTTGTGTCCCGAGCTGTTTTGACTAAGACCATGCATGAAAAAGTCTTTTTGATGTCTTCTCTCTGATTTGCATTATCGTATCCTTGATCAAGTAAGCTTTGAATGGCACGTTGAATGTTTGAGTGAAGTTCAGATTATTCATGGATAAAACGAATGTTTGATAAATTTGGGTCATGTTAAAAAACGGAATTGTGAATGCTGTGTTGAATGTTAATTCACTGCACTGACTTTGTTGTGCTTTGCACCGACCTCATTCATCATTGCACTAACTTTGTTGTGCTTTGCACTAACTTATGTTCACCATTGCACCGACCCTAACAATGGGTTTTACACATCTTGCACCGACCTGCTCCGTCTTGCACTGACCTGCTCAACCATTGCACCGACCCAATCTTTGGTGCTTTACAATATTGCACCGACCCAACCACTCATATGCATTGACCATTAGTTCATATGCATAGACATTGTTGAATGCATTGAGTGTTTGAGTATCTAAGTTGCTGCTTGAAGTTTGAAATGGTCCATTGTGGAATTTCCTCTCATATTCTGAAAGTCATGGTAAGAACACATGTTCAATTGAAATTTCATGTGGTTAGAATGGTAATGATTGAAATCTGGTTTTACATATGGCAATCTCTCTTAACATTGCATATTCAATTGATCTTGAAGTTTGATTGAGGATATGTGGTGTTCCACTTGATTTTATTAAGTGTTAAAGCTTGTCAGGAAAAATGTCGACCTTAGGGGTCGACACTTATTTTGTTACTCTCTGCTGGGCGTTGGTTTTGCTAACGCAGGCAGAAAGTGTCGACTCCATGAGTCGACACTTACAGGTGAGTCTAGCTATTTTTGTGCAAATAGAATCATCGTGAAAAAGTGTCGACCTCAAGAGTCGACACTTTTCACCATGTATGCTGCTTTCTTCACGGGACAGAACGTTTGGGAAAAAGTGTCGACTCTATGAGTTGACACTTTTTACCTGTGTGTTGATTTTATGTGTTCTGGCAGAACACTCGTGAAGCAAGAGTCGACTCTATGAGTCGACAGTTGTTCCGAGCATTCCGATCGGGATTTTTGGATCTGGTTGCGAACCCATTAGTTTGAGATGCGATTGCTTTGGTTGTTTACCATATTGGCCTTAGGGCATCCACCATCTATTGTGAGTTGTATGAAATGGTTTTTGCAGGGGCTCTTTGGTCTTATTAGCTTAATGTCTCTTTGTTATACATAGCCGCCCTTGTCTGATGGGGAGATACATCTTGGGAGTTTTAACGAGTTCATCTTTTCTTGTAGGAGAGGAAAGGGGTGTTCTCACACTGCTGGAGGAGAAGGAAGATGACGCCGAGTTTGATATCCAGGAGTCCGAGCTTCGATCTAGAGGCCGCAGCTGCTTCCTCGTCGTCCACTGCTTCGGGCGTACCATTCTTCAAGACCGGCTTCTTCTCTCACTCGCGGTTTATCATTCCAGTGCTCCCTTCATTCATCTCCTAGTCTGGTTGAAGATTTAAGGGGAAGATCTACATTGTTTATTTCATTTTGAGCTTAGATTGTTAATCTTAGACTAGGCTTTGTATTTTCCCATCCTTATTTTTCTTAGACGATTTCGGAGCTTGCTCCTTGTGTTTGTGGTTTCTCGTCGTCATACGAGAACCCACGTGTGTGGGCCATCGCGCCCGTGTGTGTGGTGGTTGCTGCCATCGTGCAATGTGTTTAGAGGAATCCTCTCGAGTTGAGAGGGGTAGACGTAGGATGGCACTTGGGTGCGTCCGAACCACCTAAAAGATCGCTGTGCCGTGGTTTGCTTGTTATGTGATTGCTGGTTCTTTCCATCCGTTCATATTACGAGTCCGATTCGGTGAGCTGAGTGGTTTATCAACCATCCTCTCATTTATTGTTATCCGAGTGATCATCATCTAGCGTTGTGGAGTTGTGAGTGCTTGATTGCTTATCATCTACATATTTTAATCAACCTTGAATCTATGAGCTTCATCATTTAATATGGTTGTCTCTGCATTTTATTGACAGAGGGCTAGTGTTTATCTACCATCTGCGTGATTCGGTTTAATTTAGTATAAATTTGTTTGAAAGGGTGGGTAATCAATTCACCCCCCTCTCGATTGCCTTCCTAACCGGGCCAACAATTGGTATCAGAGCCTTGGCCCTGTTTTCATCTAGAAACCTCGCGGTTTAGAGAGATCTGTTGGGAATGGCTAACAATCTTAACAAGGGGTTAATGCCCGAAGGGCATTCTTTTCATAGGCCACCTTTCTTTGATGGTAGTAACTACCCCTATTGGAAGAATATGATGACTGTCTTTCTACGTGCTCAAAGTCATGAAATATGGACTGTCATTAAGAATGGTCCGTACACTTTACCCTCGGATGAAGAAATGTGGAATGATGATAGTATCAAGGGGGCCACTGAGAATTTTAATACATTAAATATTATTCAGTATGCTATTCACCCGAATGAATATGCTCGTGTTTCTATGTGCAGCAGCACGAAAGAGATGTGGGACAAGCTCAAGCTAATTTATGAAGGCACCGCAGAGGTCAAGAAAACGAAAGCGAGCATGCTGATCCGAGATTACGAGCTATTCCATATGAAAGAGGAAGAGAATATCTCCGAGATGTTCGCACGTCTCATAGAGATCACAAATGGGTTGAAGTCACTCGGAAGGGAGTTTAAAGATACGGATTTTGTAAGGTAAGTGCTGAGGTCCCTATTACCAAGCTGGCACACCAAGGCAACCGTGATAGAGGATTCGAAGGATTTGTCTACCCTCACCGTGGATGCGCTCATAGGGTCTTTAATGGCCTATGAGATTAACATAAAGAGGACGGAAGAGGACACGAAGAAAAAGAAGTCCATCGCATTAAAGGCAAACCCAGAGTACATCTCAAGCCAAGAGGATTCGACGGGAACCACAGACGATGAAGAAGTTGCCATGTTGACAAGAAGAGTTAGACAATTTCTACGCCAAAGGAGAAGATTTGGCGGAAAATTCAAGAAAGGAAAGAAGCAGCCGAAGCAAAGAAATGAACCACCTAAAGCGGCTGAAGTAATGTGCTACGAGTGCAAGAAGATGGGGCACATGAGAGGTGAATGCCCCGAGTTGCAGAAGAAGAAAGGAAAAATGATTAATGGTAGGAAGCCAAAAGCAATGAAAGCAACGTGGAGCGATGAGGACGAGGATGTGCCTGCGTCCGATGAAGAAGAAGATATTGAAGAGTTGGTAAAGAACATGTGTCTTATGGCAAAGAGCGACCATGAATAGGTAATCTCTGACTCAGAGTTTATCACAAATGAACAATGGGAACTTGCATATGAGGAATTGGATGAAAAATACAAAAGAATGAAAAATGATAATAGAACCTTGAAGAAGAAGATTCATGAAATAATACATTCATCTAATTCATGTGAGAAATGCAGTTTGTTTGAAATGCAAGTTAAAAATTTCAAAAATGCCAATGACACTTTGGAATCAAAGTTGCTTTTGTTTGAAGATTAAATTGCATGCTTAGAAGTGGAAAAGAAAATTGCTTTTAAAATCAAAGATGAAATTCAAGAAAAGCATGATAGGTTGAAGAAAGACTTGGAAGAACTGAATGTTAAAATGGCTGAATGTGAGAAAGCCAAGGAAGAATTGAAGAAGAAAAATGAAAAACTCATCACAGATTTGAATGAAATGAAGAATGCTAATGAAAAGATGTCGAAAGGTAAGGAAAAATAAGTTGTGAAGAGTTCAAATTCTGTGCATGGCAACAAAAATGATTTTCAGTATGCTATTAAGAATTCACAACATCATGGAGAATGTTCACACACACATAACAATCTATCAACTGTTAATTCTCGTTTCCCCTATACTTCTACACATGTAAATAATAGGAAAAATTTTGGTAGGAAGAGACCCACCTGTTTTTATTATGGGAGAGTAGGGCATGACATACATGTATATATGTCAGTTAATGAAATATGATGATGACATATTCTTCAGTAACTATAGTCTTCGAAATGCTAACATCAAGGGACCCAAGCTTACTTGGGTACCCAAATCAAAATGAGCATGTTTGCTTATTGATGCAGGTCTGTATGAAGGCGACAAAGAATAAATGGTACCTGGACAGCGGATGCTCTAGGCACATGATAGGAAATAAACAACCTTTTGTAGACCTTGCAGAGAAAAATGGCGGTACGGTAATTTTTGGCGGACAGGATAGAGGTAAGATAATAGCGATTGGGAGAATTGGTAAGGATCCCAACCATTGCATTAAAGATGTTCTACATGTTAGAGGTCTTCACCATAACTTGTTGAGTATAAGTCAACTCTGTGACAAGGGTCACAAGGTCATATTTGAGTCTTCTCACTGCACAATTGTTGATGCCAATTCACACGAAATCAAATTCATAGCAGTGAGGAGTAACAACACTTATCAGGTTGACTTTAATAAAATTGCATCTGAAAATTTGTGTCTAGTTGCAAATAAGAATGAAGATGTTTGGTTGTGGCATCACCGCCTTAGGCATGCCAGTTTTAATGTCATTAGGAATCTGGATCGTCATGGGTTAGTTAGAGGTCTTCCTAGTTTAAATTTTGAAACTTCAAAAGTTTGTGAAGCATGTAATAAAGGAAAACAAACCACAACGTCATTTAAATGCAAAAATATTGTTTCAACTGAAAAACCCCTTCAATTGTTACATCTGGATTTGTTTGACCCCACCAGGACTCGTAGTCTTGGAGGGAAGCTTTATGGATTTGTGATTGTCGACGATTTTTCGTGATATGCATGGGTTTTGTATCTAGCTAATAAGAGTGATGCATGTAATGAATTCATTGATTTTTGTGCTAGAGTTCAAAATGAAAAAGGTTATTCAATTCAGAAATTTTAAAGTGACCACGGAAAAGAATTTGAAAATCATGAGTTTGATAAATATTGCAGGAAGCAGGGGTACGAACATCAATTCTTATCACCTAGGACCCGCAACAGAACGGAGTGGTCGAAAGGAAGAACATGACGCTCATGGAGATGGCGCGAACCATGCTAGCTGAAAATGGTCTTCCACGGTATCTATGGGCAGAGGCAGTGAACACCGCCTGCTACATTACAAATCGAGCAATGGTAAGACCGATCCTTAAGAAAACTCCTTACGAGCTGTACAAAGGTAAGAAACCCAACATATCACATTTTAAGCCATTTGGGTCTATTTGTTACATTTTAAACAATGGTAAATACAATCTTCAAAATTTTGATGCAAAAAGTGATAAAGGGATTTTCCTCGGGTATTCTCTATTATCTAGAGCTTACCATGTTTATAACACTCGAGGCGAGTCCACATGTAGTAGTTGATGAATACACCATGAGAAAGTCGAATGATAACGATCGTTTTCTGATTACAGGTGAGAGTGAAATTGAAAAAGGAGAATCAAGCAAACAAGGTGAGGCAGAAAATCAAGATCAAGAGAAGGAAAAAGAAAAGGAGCAAGAGCAACAAGTACGTGGAACAAGTACATCTGACCCTTCCACACCAATGGACCACGCACAAGGACCATCCGTTGGAGAATGTGATCGGTGGTGTGGATGATGGAGTGAGAACGCGGGCTTCAATGAGGGAAGTTGAAATTCATGATAACTTAGCTTTACTTTCCGGCATTGAACCTAAATCTTTAGATGATGCTTTAAATGATAATTCTTGGGTTCTCGCCATGCAAGAAGAACTGCACCAATTCCAAAGGAATCGGGTGTGGTTCCTCGTGCCCCGGCCTCATAACCATCCTATAATCAGAACTAAGTTGGTTTTCCGAAACAAACTTAGTGAAGATGGGGTGGTTGTGAGGAATAAGGCAAGGTTGGTAGCCAAAGGCTACTCCCAAGAATTCGGCATTGATTTTGATGAATCTTTCACTCCTGTGGCTAGATTAGAAGCTGTACAAATTTTACTTACTTATGCTTGTCACAGGAACATCAATCTATTTCAAATGGACGTGAAGAGTGCCTTCCTCAACGGAGTAATCAAGGAAGAAGTATATGTGGAGAAACCGCCGGGCTTTGAAGATGAAAGATTTCCGGACCACGTCTACAAATTGGACAAGACACTGTATGGATTAAAATCGGCTCCCCGGGCATGGTATGATCGTTTAAGTTCATTTCTTATTAATAATGGCTTCAAACGAGGTAACATAGATCAGATGTTATTTACAAAGACTTGTGATCAACATGCTTTAATTGTTCAAGTTTATGTAGACGACATAATTTTTGGAGTCTCAGATTTGAAAATGAATGATGAATTTGCTCAACTCATGCAGGGAGAGTTTGAGATGAACTTGATGGGCGAGCTGAACTTCTTCTTGGGACTTCAAATAAAACAACTGGACGATGGCATCTTCATCAACCAGAAGAAGTACACACAAGAAATAGTAAAAATATTTCAACTGGAAACTGCCAAACCATTTGCTACACCTATGTCCACCTCACTGAAATTGGAAGAAGAGAAAGGCAACAAAGTTGATCAAAAACTCTTTAGGGGTATGATAGGTTCATTGTTATATCTGACTGCTAGTAGGCCTGACATACATTTTAGTGTCTGTCTCTTTGCAAGATATCAATCTTGTCCCAGGGATTATCATTTGTCGGCCGTGAAAAGAATTTTCAGGTATTTGAACGGTACACATGACCTTGGTTTGTGGTATCCTAAGAATAATTGTTTTGATTTGCATGCTTTCACTGATTCTGACTATGCTATATGTAAAATGGATCGTAAGAGCACAAGTGGTCACTGTCAGTTTCTAGGGGGCTGCATGGTTTTATGGGCCTCAAAGAAACAACATTGTGTGGCCTTATCAACTGCTGAAGCCGAATATGTGGCTACAGGCAGTTGTGCGGCTCAAGTTCTATGGATCCAACATCAATTGTTAGATTTTAGTTTTTGTTTCAAAAATACTGCCATCATGTGTGATAACACGTCTGTAATAAATCTGTCCAAAAGTTCTATCCAACACTCTCGCACTAAACACATTGAGGTTAGACATCACTTCATAAGAGATCATATGAATAAAGGTGATTTTGAGCTAGTTTTTGTTGACACAAAACACCAACTTGCAGATATTTTTACAAAACCTCTAAACTCTGATCAGTTTTACTTTCTTAGGAGAGAATTAGGAGTGTGTAGGTTAGATAGTTAAATCTTTTGAATTTGCTTTGTATATACACACTTTACACCTTTCATAATGAGACTGTGCATACTACTTTACCTTTTGCATATAAGGAACCTTTCCATGGAGTTTACATTTCAAACCTTTCTTTTTGTGAATATCACTATGAATAACAAGTTGATTCTCATACTGCTTTTATCTTTTCGCATCCACATGTACATAAATGCATATACTTCATACTTGTATGCCTGAATGCCATGATTTCTGGTATATCAAATGGCGATTGACGAAAGTTGGATTATGTCCAGCTGGAAGCTTTCTCCATGCGTGAGGGTGGTCTTTTGACCTACGTTCTCCGCCACGTACCGGTAATCAACTTGCTTGAGTATTCCATTTTGATACATGCTTGAATGTATATACGATAACACCCTCTTTTGATACCTCCTATGACCTTTACCCTTGTTAAATAAAATTGCATCGAAATAGACATGTTTGTTACATGGCACATATTAAGGGGGATGTTCTTTTTATAAATGTGCATACACTTAGGGGGAGACATCACAATGAATAGACTAATTCATCTCTTACATTCTATGCAATCTCTCACACTAATTGCACATTTGAGTTAAATGATTCTATCTAATAAGGATTTCACCTATTCCACTCAACACACTTGAGGGCTCTTGATCCCCTACATAGAAAACACGTGACTTATGAGGAAAAATCTGTCAACCCCACCAAAAAGGTGAATAAGTGTGATTTGACACCGAGTAATCAAGAATCCCCCCTAAAATAAAGGAGAAAACTCGCATTGAAAAGTGTCTTATCCACAAAATCATAAGTGACGATACTGAGTAACTGGGAAATGCCCCTGAAACAAAGGGCATGACTCGTGTCAAAAAGTTAGTCATCTTATTATTTAATAATAAAAAAAATTAAAAATAATTTTGGGGTTGTGCAAAGCTACCAAAATTCGAGGACGGTGTATGGAAGTGTAGGGAGGAAAATTTCTTACTTATGTTCCTTGGAAAATCTGAAAATCCGTGTTGTTTAGATTTCATTGCTCATCCTTCACATATACATCTAGCGAGTGATTGTGTGAATGTACCTTTTGAATCAGTCATATTCCATGGGTAATGCAGTACCACTTTTTGTAAGCACTACTCTTTTAATATTGCTCATGCAACTCATGCTCTCACTCGATAGCATTGTTCTTAACCTGTTCATATAGAACATGCTTGATACTATATACAATAATGAATGCATATGTGCTTGAATGTTCATTCCTTGCTTTTCATGTGCATTTCCTTGAGTTAACTATGCATATTGAGTTTTGCTTCCTTGCTTTTCATAATCCCCTATTTGACTCTGACAAAAAGGGGGAGTAATAAAGTTTGCATGTTGAGCTGTTGACTTCATATATTTTGAATGGGTGTTTGAGAGTTGAAAGTTGAAAGTTGAAAAATGCTTGTTTTGACAAAGGGGGAATTGGTTCTTTCATGCAAATCCTTGTAGTTTTTTAAAGGGTTTTATCTTCATCAAAAAGGGGGAGATTGATGTGTCCCGGGCTATTTTGACGAAGACCATGCGTGAAAAAGTCTTTTTGATATCTTCTCTATGATTTGCATTGTCGTATCCTTGATCAAAGTGAGCTTTGAATGGCACGTTGAATGTTTGAGTGAAGTTCAGATTATTCATGGATAAAACGAATGTTTGATAAATTTGAGTCATGTTAAAAAAAAAGGAATTGTGAATGCTGTGTTGAATGTTAATTCACTGCACTGACTTTGTTGTGCTTTGCACCGACCTCATTCATCATTGCACTGACTTTGTTGTGCTTTGCACTGACTTATGTTCACCTTTGCACTGACCCTAACAATGGGTTTTACACATCTTGCACCGACCTGCTCAACCATTGCACCGACCCAATCTTTGGTGCTTCACAATATTGCACCGACCCAACCACTCATATGCATTGACCATTAGTTCATATGCACATACATTGTTGAATGCATTGAGTGTTTGAGTATCTAAGTTGCTGCTTGAAGTTTGAAATGGTTCATTGTGGAATTTCCTCTCATATTCTGAAAGTCATGTTAAGAACACATGTTTAATTGAAATTTCATGTGGTTAGAATGGCATTGATTGAAATCTGGTTTTACATATGGCAATCTCTCTTAACATTGCATATTCAATTGATCTTGAACTTTGATTGAGGATATGTGGTGTTCCACTTGATTTTATTAAGTGTTAAAGCTTGTCAGGAAAAATGTCGACCTTAGGGGTCGACACTTATTTTGTTACTCTCTGCTGGGCGTTGGTTTTGCTAACGCAGGCAGAAAGTGTCGACTCCATGAGTCGACACTTACAGGTGAGTCTAGCTAATTTTTTGCAAACAGAATCATCGTGAAAAAGTGTCGACCTCAAGAGTTGACACTTTTCACCATGTATGCTGCTTTCTTCACGGGACAGAACGTTTGGGAAAAAGTGTCGACTCTATGAGTCGACAATTTTTACCTGTGTGTTGATTTTATGTGTTCTGGCATAACACTCTTGAAGCAAGAGTCGACTCTATGAGTCAACACTTGTTCCGAGCATTCCGATCGGGGTTTCCTGATCTGGTTGCGAACCCATAGTTTGAGATCCGATTACTTTGGTTGTTTACCATATTGGCCTTTGGGCATCCACCATCTATTGTGAGTGGTATGAAATGGTTTTTGCAGGGGCTCTTTGGTCTTATTAGCTTAATGTCCCTTTGGTATAAATAGCCGCCCTTGTCCGATCGGGAGATGCATCTTGGGAGTTTTAACGAGTTCATCTTTTCTTGTAGGAGAGGAAAGGGGTGTTCACACACTGCTGGAGGAGAAGGAAGACGACGCCGAGTTTGATCTCCAGGAGTCCGAGCTTCGATCTGGAGGCTGCAGCTGCTTCCTCATCGTCCACTGCTTCGGGCGTACCATTCTTCAAGACCGGCTTCTTCCCTCACTCGTGGTTTATCATTCTAGTGCTCCCTTTCTTCATCACCGAGTCTGGTTGAAGATTTAAGGGGAAGATCTACATTGTTTATTTCATTTTGAGCTTAGATTGTTAATCTTAGACTGAGCTTTGTATTTTTCCAGCCTTATTTGTCTTATACGATTTCAGAGCTTGCTCCGTGTGTGTATGGTTTCTCGTCGTCATGCAAGAACCCACGTGTGTGGGCCGTCACGCCCGTGTGTGTGGTGGTTGCTGCCGTCATGCAGCGTGTTTAGTGGAATCCTCTCGAGTTGAGAGGGGTGGACGTAGGACGGCACTTGGGTGCGTCCGAACCACCTAAAAGATCGTTGTGCCGTGGTTTGCTTGTTGTGTGATTGCTGGTTCTTTCCATCCGTTCATATTACGAGTCCGATTCGGTGAGCTGAGTGGTTTATCAACTATCCTCTCATTTATTGTTATCCGAGTGATCATCATCTAGCGTTGTGGAGTTGTGAGTGCTTGATTGCTTATCATTTACATATTTTAATCAACCTTTAATCTGTGAGCTTCATCATTTAATATCATTGTCTCTACATTTTATTGAGAGAGGGCTAGTGTTTATCTACCATCTGCGTGATTCGGTTTAATTAAGAATAAGTTTGTTTGAAAGGGTGGGCAATCAATTCACCCCCCTCTCGATTGCCTTCCTAACCGGGCCAAGAGAAATAAATCCAAGGTTAGGGGTTTCGGGGGTCCAATATATGAAATATCGATTTGATCGACATGTCGATTGTTCCAACACGCCCTCGGTGGGGAGTGTGACATGGGGGAGTTGACGGAATCCAAAATGGATACCTGGTTTGGGCTGGCGCTCAAACTAGCCATTTTCAAACTAATTTAGTTTGAAATAAATCTAAGGTTAGGGGTTTCGGGAGTCTAATATATGAAATATCGATCTGATCGACATGTCGATTGTTCCAACACGACCTGGATAGGGAGTGTGACTTAGTGGAGTTGATGGAATCCAAAATGGATACCTGGTTTGGGCTCGGCACTCAAACTATCCATTTCTTTCCAAACTATTTTAGTTTAAAATAAATCTAAGGCCTGGGATTTTGGGGGTCCAAAATGTGAAATATCGATGTGATTGACGTGCTGATTATTCCAACATGACATGGGTGGGGAGTGTCACTTGAGAGAGCTGACGGAATGTAAAATGAATACCCGGTCTGGCCTCGACGCTCAAATCAAAACTAATTTAAAGAATTCATCATCATATTATCTACTTTCAAATTTAGAAAATCAAAAAGATATTTAATTAAATTTATTATTAATTATTTTTATTTAAATCTATTTAATATTATTTTTTGTGATGTAAGATCCTCCTACAGTTGGTGATGGTGGAGATGCTATGAATGAGGATGATCTAATGGATATCTCTTGATTTTTTTAATGATATTGTGAAAAAATGACACTTTTGAATTAATGTAATTGTAACTTTTTTTATTCATTGAGTTATGTGTTGTGGATGTTGTTTATTGTATGTTGTGTGGATGTTGTTTATTGTGTGTTGTATATGTTGTTTATTACGTGTTTTATGTTGAGTTGTGTAGGTTGTGTATTATATAATTGTAGTTTTAAACAGGTTTTTTTAAAATTTCAAATATATAAAAAAATGGAGAGAAATTTTCGACAGAATTTCGACATTCTGTCGAAAATTCATCAAAAATTATCGACGTTTTCCGACAGAAAAATGTTTGTCAAAAATATTTTAAATTTTACTATTATGTATTACTGCCATTTTATCGATGACATATATTTTCGTTGGAAAATTTTTTGACATATTTTTCGACAGAAACATTTTTATGTCGAAAACTTTTTAAAAATTTTTAAAATTAAATTTATATATTATCGACAAAATATCGATGAAATAAATTTCCGTTGAAATTTTTTTGACGTATTTCTAACGTAATAACATCCGTCAAAAATAATTTTTTATTTTAATATTAATTGAAAGAATATATTATCGGCATATTTTTCGACAGAACTTTTATTTCGTTAAAAATATTAATTAATTTTCTTATTATTAAAAGTTATTAATTATCGACATAAATACTGACCAAAATATCGATGGAATATGTTTGTCGGTAATTTTCGACGAATTTTTGACGGAAATATATTACGTCAAAAATTAGCGGCCTAATTTCTCTGACAGAATGATTCCGTCGGAAATTATGAATTTTCTTGTAGTGATACGAGTCGATCCCACGAGGAGGAAAGAATCTTTTATTAAGTTGGAAAGACTTATATTTTTGAAACCAAAGTTTTAGTGGGTTTTTGGAAAGTGAAATCAAATTTGCATGAAATTACATCTAACTAAAGAAATTTGGAGGATTGAATAAGAGAAAATTGGAAGAGGTAGAGAAGCAATTGTACAAATGAAATTTCTATTGCTAGAAGTTGAAATTACAAAGTCTATGAAAATGAAAAGTACAACAAGTAATAAACTAAGACAAAAAGGAAAGAACTAGAGCTAGGAAATAATGAAGAATGCCACCATCTCCTCCTCGCCGAGCCTTTGAGGGGATCGCCCCGCCTTGAGGGAGACGCTGCCGCGAGAGGAAGATAAAGAAGACGTTGTTGTCCCTGCCGCCGAGCCTTGGAACATCACCTCGCCTTGGAATGAACGTCGCCATGAAAGGGAGATTGTAGAAGAGTGATCTAGGAGAGAAATAGAGAGGGATGTGTAGAAGGATAAGGGCTAATTAATGGGGTGAGAATGATGAGGGAAAGAGAAAGAAGAAGAGAGGCACTCTATCTATGTGAAGAGAGAGGGAAAGAGAGAGATGTGAGGGCGCAAGAAATAGAGGGGAAGAAGGGAGATGAAGGGTGCACTATGGTGAGAGGAAGAAGAAGAAGAAGATGGAGGAGAGGGGGGCGCATTATGGCTAGAAGAAGGAGAAGAAGAAGATGGAGGAGAGGGGGGCGCACTAGGGCTAGAGGGAGAGAAAAAGGAAAAATTCCAAGCCAAAAGAAAAAGAAGAATCCATCCTCTACATTTTAGTGGGCTATTTATAGGGGAAATAAGTTAAATGGAGGGTGGAGATGGAATTAGAAGGAGATGGAGGGCTGAGATTGGAAGGGAAAGCGACGATGGATGGGGAGAGAGGAGAGGGCGCCCCCCCTTGGGCTAGGATTTTGGGCCCCCCTTCGGTTACCTAATTAAGTGGAGATCCTCCTCCTATTTTCACTCCTAGAATTTCTCTCTAATTTAAATCAAGATAGATCCTTCCTTTATCCCCTCTTTCATAAAAAAAGGATGGCGGCTCCTTTGACTTGGTCAAGGGAGGAAGAGGGCGCCCTAGGGCAACCATTGCTCAAGTCTTGTGACCGCTTTGCCCCTGGCTCTTCTATCAATTGTCTTGAGCGTCCTGCACATACAAATTTTGGATTTAGTCCATAAAAATTATTGCATTGTGCATATAAATCATGAATGCCCAAAGTTATGCAATGAGAAATTAATACTCATGTCCCTCAAATCCCCTTTATTGAATAATAACACCAAATTACGTCAATTTATGTGAAATGCCTCATTTATGTAGGAAACTGAGGTTAACTATATGGTATGCGTAATTGTCTAATTATATACACTTGAAATGATGTATGTGACATGAATTATCATAGAAAGATGGATACTTATCAGGAACCAAACCTGCACCAGCTTCCAAAATAGCTATAACGCGCATACATACCCATATCTATGTGCCGTGCCCAAGAGGCACATCCCAGCTGAAATTTAATTCCGCGACAATTGTCGAAATTTGACTGGCATGCCCACAAAACAAACACACCCACACAAAACCAAAAGAAGGCAAGCATTTCCCACTTTCTGTGTGTGTGAACAAACTGGCAAGCCCGGTGGCACATTTCCTACCCTTTTTCTTTATGTTGAAGAAGAGTCACACCTACTTTTAGGCGGTGATGCCGTCGCCCTTTCTTACCGAAGAGGAAGGGGATGGCCCATCCGAGCTACAACACGGGACCGGTCCACATTAAGCGACCAACCTATGGCAACAACAACAGTAACAAACCAATGGTGGCAATGACCCACGATCCAATCGTCATCGCCGCCCATGCCAGCTAGGACACCTAGCGATGTCAATCGCATTCGGTAACTTTGCTCTAGCCATTTGCCCACCCTGCTCCTCAGGCACCATCTCCATGGCCACCGAGCAGCCCACTCTGGCGACCGCTCATGCGGGCAGCTAGCCCCGAGATCCTATAGTAATGATGACCTACGCAACCATCGAGCCCTGGGTCCTAGCTCCATCGGCTCCCAGCAAGGGCTCCCTGTCCCGAGTCCCTACTGCATCACAAATGGCGTGATATAGATGTCAAGCCCCAGGATCCTGCTACACCGACACCCAACACAGGCATTAAGCCCAGGGTCCCTAGCACTCCACCACCCAAGATGGGCATCGCCCCCCGAGTCTAGGCCACTTCAACTCCCAACACAGGCATCAAGCCCCGAGACGTGACTACCACAGCACCCCACACAGGGTCTTAGCCCTAGGTCGTAACATTACTGGCACCCAGCATATGAACTAATCCCCAAGTCCCCAGCGCTTCAACTCCTAAAACGAGCATAGAGCTCAGGGTGTGGCCGTACAAACTCCCAATATGGGCACTATAGCCTGAGGTCTTGACTATGTCATCAATCGCTCGTGTGGGTCTCATGCCCCATGCAGTAACTACATCAACTACCCATGCGAGTATTGCACCCCGGGACCCAAGTGCGTCGGCTCCCTATATGGGTCTCAAGCCCCGAGTTCCATTCAAAACTACAACAGCCTGCACGAGCGTCAAGCCCTGGGTCACCACGTCTCTAGATCCCAGCATGGGTCTCAAGCCCTCGGTTCTATCCATAACTTCAATGGCCTACAGAAACGTCAAGCCCCGGGTAACCAGTTCTCCGGATCCCAACATCGGTCTCAAGCCTTGGGTTCCATCCACAACTCCAATAGCCTGTGTGAGCGCCAAGCCCTGAGCCACCACGTCTCCAGATCCTAGCACGGGTCTCAATCCCCGGGTTTCGACCACAACTCCAATGGCCTGCGTAAGTGTCAAGCCCTGGGTCACCACTTCTCCAGATCCTAGTATAAGTCTCAAGCCCTAGGTTCTGGCCACAATTCCAAAGGCCTGTGTGAGTGTTAAGCCCCAGGTCACCACTTCTCTATCCCAACACGGGTCTCAAGCCTTGGGTTTTGGCCACAACTCCAATGGCCTATGTGAGCACCAAGCACCGGGCCACCATGTCTACAGATCCCAGCATGTGTCTTAAGCCCCAGGTTTTGACCACAACTCCAATAGCCTGCATGAGCGTCAAACCCTAGGTAACCACTTCTCCTGATCCCAGCACAAGTCTTAAGCCTCGAGTTCTAGACACAGTTCCAAAGGCTTGTGTGAGCATCAAGCCCCGGATCACCACTTCTCTATATTGCAACACAAGTCTCAACCCTAGGTTTTGGCCATAACTCCAATGGCCTGCATGAGCACCAAGCCCCGGGTCACCATGTCTTTGGATCCCAGCACGAGTCTCAAGCCTGCGATTTCAGCTACAACTCCAATGGCCTGTGCGAGCGTCAAGCCCCAGGTCACCACATCTCTGGATCCCAGCACAGGTTCCGTTCACAACTCCAATGGCCTGTGTGAGCTTCAAGCCTCGGGTCACCACTTCTCTTGATCCCAACACGGGTCTCAAGCACTAGGTTCCATCCACAACTCCAACTGCCCGCGTGAGTGTCAAGCCCTAGGTCACCATGTCTCCGGATCCCAACATAGGTCTCAAGCTCTGGGTTCCATCCACAACTCTAATGGCCTGCGCGAGTGCCAAGCCCTCGGTCACCACTTCTCTAGCTCCCAACATGGGCACCAAACTCCCGGGTTCCAGCCATGCCCACATTCACGAAAGGCATCATGCTCCAGGTGACCTTAGATCGGGTCCTCTCCGTCTACCAAATCGGTGCCGAGTCGACATCAGCCCCGTAAAAGAAGTGCCATATCGACGACAGAAATAGGTGGCCCACTGCCATCATCTCTAATTCCAGTAAGACTACACTTGTCATAGACGCCTGAATCCAGCTCCGCGGGGGTAGGCTGATAATCGCTCAGGACCGATACATCTCGACTGCCACCACCTCTAACCATATCAGGCTCCCACGGCGTATGCAAGATAACAAGGAGAAACTCAAAGAATTTGGGACACTAGTACTACTGTAGCACCCCTGGCAATTTTTTGGATTTTTTAGAAATTTAAATGGATTTATTTAAGCATTTTAATAAGCTTAAAGACTTAATGGGTTAGATAATGGATTAATAAGTTAAAACCTTTGATAAAAAGACCCAGTTATTAACTAAATGGTTAAGCCCACTTAAAAAGGGTCTTAAAACCTAAATCTAAGCCTTTTGGCCAAAGCCCAAACCCTAGAGACGTAATAGGGGTAAGTTCCCTAATTAAAATAGAGAAAATAGGGGAAATTAGAAGTGGAGTTTGAATAAAAATCTCATTTCGGAAAAGTCGGGCAGGTCGTGGTCTATCGCGCACCCGTGTCCTTCAGGTAGCGGTCATCTATTAACTACGACCTGGTTCCGAAAATGGCAAGTGGATAATCATGAAAAACTCATATTTTTATCCACGAGTTGGCCATGATTCGATGTGATGTAGAGAGGAAACCTACCCAGGACTCTTAGGAGATCGACTTGACATCAAATAAGAACCCTAATTCGAAGTAAAAACACTAACCCTAAGCATTCCCTATAAATAGGACCCAGATCATCCTACGCGAGCCCTAGATTTTGGATCGCGCAGAACAGAGGCAAAGTTTCATCTTCTTAAGTTCTTTGTTTTCAACTTTTTATTCTGCTTCGTATCTTCTAACAGCCCTCCAAATTTCCTGTTAGGAGGACGATCAACCCAGGAGATAGAGCGAGCGGAAGTAGCTGGTTCCATACAGGACGCGCAGGAACAAGGGCTCCCTTCCGGCGATAAATTCGAAGTCTAGGACCAACCCAAGAAGTAGGTTGTCTCATGATCAGCTTAAATTTGATGTTTGGAATAAAACCCCTCTATTCCTTCTTATTTTCATGCTTCATGCATGAAGTATTTCAAGTTTTACCATGATCATGCATTAGGTTTCTAGTTCATGCTGTCCATGCAACATTAATGGAAAAGATAATAACTTATGTTGATTACATGCCCTCTTCATGCGTTATTTATAGGCTAGCATGCTTTTCCTTCCAGTTTCTTATTAGTTGCATGTTGATTTGCCATAGAAAGGGCCCTATCAGGCCGGATCTATCTCTGTCTGATGACAGAATAATCGCGGTCCTACAGGAGCTGCGACTTGAAATAGCGGTTGCCCGACCAACCGCGATCTGGCTACTGTTCACGCCAAACAGGAACTAGATCAACTTTCATGATTTCCTACTATAAATAGTAGTATCTACACTATATTCATGTTGTTCATGTTTTATTTCTTATCATGTTTTAAAAGGTTGATGTTTTATTGCCATATCATGTTTTAACAGGTTATTTTCAACATATGCTAATTTCACACTAAAACCATATAGTTTTGTATTAAAGGGATTTTCATTCTTTTAATGGAACTCCTTACACATCCGTCTATGTTTCACTTTCGATTTCTTTCTTTCATAGTTACTTGTACATAGCCCGTACTCCAGTACGTTTGCTATTAGTCACTTGCACTTGATAGGAACACTCTCTTGGACATTAAACGCCTCTCCGTCGGATATGCCTTCTGCCGGACTAGGAATTCATATTTCAAGGCATCTATAAGTCTCCGCGAGCTTGGAATTCTTACTAGGACGCCAAGGTGGTTGTACCCTAAAAGCCCAAAAGCTAGATGAGCACTTCGTGATTTTCTATATTCTGTCTTGGTCGAGGCCGACACGTTGCCACGTTCTGTAGATTGCGGCTCGCCACACAACTACGTTCATCCAGTATGTTGACTGTTTTTCAGTCAATCGACATTCTATATTCAGTCGACCGATTCCATACTTCAGTCGGCAGACTCTTGATTCGGTCGATTGGTTTTTCCTGGGTCGACAGACTTCTGATCGCGGACCTCTACCTGACCGCGTCTTCCAGATGGCGGTTCCCTGTCAAACTGCGTCCTATCAAAGTTTGTCCAACCCGAAGGCTTGACCGGAGGGTTAATTGTGTTCTGTTTATAGTCTCAGACAACCTTCTGACTGTCTGAAATCTGAAACAGTACTCATCAAGTCATTAATAAACTATGGAATTAAAAAAGATGCCGTTATGCTGTCGAAATCCTTCCGTAGCACAATGTCCATTTAATTCATTATTGACTTCTTTTTTAATGAATTCAGTACGTTCTTGTCTTGCATACTATCGCCTCAAAGGAATTATTGAATTTGACATTCTTGGCCGAACTTATTGCCATTCTCGTGGAAATAACTAGATTTATAATTTGAAGATGCAAGTGCGGGTATAGAGGATGTCCAAGGGCTCCAGTCTAGCCCCCATGGCAGAGGCCCAGAAATATACTATAAACCATGGGGTATAATGATTACTGGCGTCATATTATGCTGGGAGTACTTTTTTTATAAACTAGCCAAGTCTACAAGGCAATTCATGAAATTACATGCTTGCTTGAAAAGTACATTCTAATTACATGCTTGTTACATGACAGTACATTCTCGTGCATGCCTTCTTAAGGTTATGAAAAGTACATTCTTGTGATTGACAATACATTCTTGATTGAAAGGCCAATTTATATTCTTCCTAGATCATAATCATACATTCTTAAATATCGCACTTTATAGCTAGTCTTGCTACTTGTTACTATTGTTTCTACCGCATGATTTATCAGACTTTCTTTCATTATTACTTCTGCTAGAGCTAAAACATTAATCATGTAAACCATGCCGACATGATGACACGAAGATACCTACTGGGCGAGTGCGCTCACTTCCTACTTTCTCCAACCTTTTCAGGAAGCTCTAGTGGATCGGAGTCAGATCATTCAAGTGGTGGTTCCATGAGCGAGTGAAGATTGAGAAGAACCCTAGATAGTTTGTTTACTTGAGTCTGTTATTATTATTTAGGATCGTTCGCTATAATAGGTGGTGAAGTTGATCATGTCTATGTAATTTTTTATTTTCTTGAGTCTAGTGAGTTGTGTTATCAAGAGAGTCAATGTCAGTTGTAACTCTGATTATTATTCAATAAAGTTGAAGGTTTTTGATCTTATGATGTTGCATACATTATTTATACTTTTGGTATGAATGAATGTGGCACTATGATTGTCTTGCTAGCTAGAGGCTTACTTTACCGGCTGCTCATGTTCCCGACATATTTTCGCTGAAATCTCGGGGCGTGACAATTAAACTAGGGGCAACTGCACCGAACAAACACTATGCCTCCCAAGCCTGAGTGAGGGGGAAACTCCAGGGAAAAGTGGCAACTCTCCCTTAATCGGATGTGGGTCACTAGGAAAGAAGCCTAGGCCATCTGGGGGCACGAGCCAAAAAGCCCCTCCACATGCTGGAGTGGCACCAAGCCCAAGGTTTGATAGAGTCATCACCGGCTCAGGCCTATGCCACCCAACCCTATAATGCTCTTCCTATTGACGAGCAGAAGTAGAAAGGGGCTTCTGATAAGCCTCGAGACCAAACAGCACCAGGTTCTTCTCGAATAGGCTCTAGCAACACAGCGGAGGACCCGTCAAGGCGGACTTTTGTCTTTGACAGATTGGGGGTACCCGTCCACCCTAAGAGGCACCATAAAAGGGAAGGGGTTATGCGTATTATCAACGACGCCATAAAGGTGCCCTTATGCAACACCATCGACGTCAACTACCAATTTGGGAACGAAGCCTGGCAAAGTCAACCAACAACTCGGGACCAAACCCCACCGACGTCAACCGGTAGCTCAGGAATAAACCCTACTAATGTCAACTGGAAGCTTGGGACAAACCCCGCCAATGCCAACCAGTGAATTGGGACAAATCCCACTGGCAACCACCCGATAGCTTAAGAGAAACTCTGTCGGCGCCAACCAACAACACTGAGCAATTTCATCGACATCAACTTTCAACTTGGGAGGAACTCTCATCGACGTCAACCTACAATCACCAAGGAGTCCTGAAGCTCGACTGGCATAGGTTGTATGTCATCTACACAGCCTACGAGGGGGAGGGGGAGCCTACATGGCTATCGACTACAAAGGCGATAAGTTATTCCCTCTATTCGATAGCAGACACAAATAGCTATACTATACCCTAGAGCACGAGTTTGCAAGCCGCCCAAGCCAAGATGCATCTTTTCTCACCAGTACGCCACAATGGTAGGTCAACATACTTTCTTTCGGCCATCACACCATCACGGTCGACCTACATACACCTGCTTGACCAAGACACTGCAATGGTTGGTCAATCCTCCATCTTTTGGCCATACACCTCCACAGTTGGCCTCCACCCCCTTGACCAATACGCCACCATGGCCGATCAGCCTTCATCCTGGCCATACACCTCCCCGGTCGGCCCACAACTTAATTCTTGACCAATTGTAGCAACCCAGTTAAAAGAAATATATAATAAATAGATAAAATTCTTATAAATAATATAAGGATAAAAAATTCTAAAAACATTGAAATTGCATTTTGAGATAATGCAAAACCTAATTGGGCTTTAAAGGAGAGAATAAAACTCTAAAAATTGTAATGCCCAAATCCCTAATTTTAATTGGGTAAAATGAGTTAAAACCTATACTAAATGGGCCATAGAAAAAGTAGAAACCATAATCCACTTAGAGTGGACCGTTCTCTTGTGAAACCCTAACCTAATTAGGGTTAGAATAAGGGAGGTGGCAATAATTTATGATTAAATCATGGAAATTGGGGTGATTTTATCTCTTGGGGTAATAGTTTGAAATATGACTTTTGGGGAGGCTTAGATCTATAAATAAGACCCTAAACCCCTTTTAACCAGCCTTAATTGATCGTGAAAGCTACTGGACATGGGAGAAGGGCGAGCTTTGAGGAGAGGATCTAGGAACTTTCGGCGTTCTTCTTCCTCTTCTTCCTTTAATTGATCCTAAGGTAGGTTATCTCTCAGGATAAACTAAATTAATTCGGCATACATGTTTAAATGCATGCATATATTTTTTTCATACAAGTTTCCCTCTTTTTCATCGTTTGCTCTTCGTGAAATTAGATGTTTATCATGAAGTATCACTATTTTTTTAATGTCGAAATGAGATTTCTGTCTGAGATCACATCCATCACAGGGACCACTTTTTTAATGTTGTCATGAGATAGACCGCGACCTTCGCTTAAGTTCTAAATTGTGACTCCTATACAGGCCGCATTCTGACTGTTCATGGCTTAAACATGGAACCTAAGACGACCACGTTCTGAATCGAACTATTCATGATTTTCAATTTTTATGTAATATTTAAAATATGTTAATCACATTCCAAAAACATATTTTGCCCTTAATTGCACTATCAGAATAAGATTGAACAGGCAATAAGTTCATGTAATTATATTGAAATCTCTAAAAGATGTGCTATAGTCTTCCTATGACTAATTTCATCTTATTGTCCTTTTTGTACATCATGTCATGACTTTCATCTTCCATGATCCCCATCGTATTTCAAAAAAGTTAGATCTTAAACATACAATATTAATATTGTCATTTGTATTAGATGTTTGTAATATCCATGATTAGCCTCTGATTTTTAAATTGTTTTAATTGATATAATTGGTGTTTTGGCATATGACGTGATTAGATTATTATTTTCTCTTAAAGATCACGTCACCCCAGTGGCACTTATCCAATGATATTGTTCTATTTTGTATTTTCATGGTGATGTTAGGATCCTCCGCTACGTATTCCTCCTATCATATTGGAACTTCTTCACTAAGGCCTTCGTAAGTCTCTGCAAGCCATAGATTCCCACATGGACGCATAGTTGGTTGAACCATAAAAACCCTAAAAACCCATTAGAATCTCATCTTACTAGTTTAAGATGTAATTTGATCAGCCTTTGGAACCGTGTTTTGTGATTATGTTCTGTATGTTCTAAACGCGGCTGTTTCACTCGACCGACACGGGGAGCGTGCGTTAGCGGGGAAATATGTCGGTAACCGCGACGAGAAGGGAAAATAAAGCGACAAAGAAAACAATGGGGGATTTATGTTATATCTGAGGAATTTTTCCTATGTAGCCGTATATCTCTCACGGCAGTACCGTACACTCGTCTTTTATGGAAAGTCGAGAAGGGTCAACTTGTACGAGAGGTTTTCGGGAGTTAGTGAATGATAATAGTGGCCTGTGAGAGCTGAATGGTTACTCATTCAAGATGAATGAGGACAAGGTGGCTGGATGACAGGGTGACCGGATAGGATGCGGGCGTGCCAGTCGATTTCTTGACAATCACCTATGGAATCAAATTTTGACTGGGGAAGCATCACTAGGACACGGCACGTGGGCACGGGGTATCGGGCGACACGTGGAGAGAAGGGAGGTTCCACAGGTGCGAGTGTGCAGGCGATTGAGGAGATTCGTGTACATGACATCTTTCCCCACCGGCCGCAAGCAACTGTTGTTTTTTTACATCGGATTAAATCCGAACACCTTTGTTCTGTGCTAAAGAAGAGTCTGGATATTTCTAAAGCCAAGGGCAGGGGACCGGGTACATCCTGTAGCTGTAGGGTGACTGTTGCACTTGATTGGAGGGGTTAGTCAGCTAGAGTCTGGGAGACTGGACACACACTGGCAGGTGTGAAGGCAAGACTGAGCCCCAGGTGAGGGTATGCATATTCAATTGGTTCCATGCTTTATAGGTGCCACATGGGCTTTACAAGTGGGCCTAAAAGGCCTAAATACAACTGGTTCAAGCCGCGGGACAATTCTGACATGTGGGTCAGTCCCCGGGTCAATGCAGGATAAAGTGAATAATTGCATGCTTTTACAGAGGCTCTCCATAAGGAGCAAGGGACGTGCCCGATCGTTGAGGGAGGGCTAGACTGGAGGGACGTGCCTGACACACCGTTGGTGGACGGGAGTGTGGGTACCTCCTTGCTTCAGCGAGCGCGAGGGTACCTTTAGGGTGACCCTCTCCTTTCTTCACAGGACTTGCGGCAGCGTCTGACGGAGTGTACCCGAGGATACCACATCCTCAGCTTCCCACAGGCACCTTTGATGTCTGGGCTGGTAGCAATATGGGGCGAGTACTTGCAGCTTCATCAGGCACAATAATGGAGAGCTCAGAAGCTGGTTGCCATTCAGGAGGAGCAAGAGAGGCTGGACCAGCTGGAGGCGGCCGTGGTCGAGTAGAGGGGCCACGCCGAGGCGGCTAAGACACTCTACCAAGATCGAGCTGTTCAGCTGGGGGAGGCCGAGAGCAGGACTGATGCCTTAAGGAATGCCCTAAAGGAGTAGCAAATGGCCAGGGAGCGCATCTGGGCTAGGTGGAGAGAGGCTAGAAGCACGGTCGAGGCCATCACTCAGCTCTTGTCCACCCTTAAGGTGGAGCTTGCGGATGCTCAGTCTCGCCTGTCAGAGTTGGAGGGAAGCGAGCCGTGACTTGATTGTATCTTCTTTTTGTTATGCTATGTGCCCGATTGTACATATTTTTTGTTACCCTAAAGGCATGTCTTTGGCTTCTTTTATAGTGTATGAATGACAAAATCTTAGATTTCTTTTGTCATTTCTTGTGCCATCCCACCTTTTTCTCTTGTGGAATAATGCTAGGTGCATGAGCTACTAACCACGTACTGCTAGTCGTGGTTGATTCTTTTGCTATATGCTGATGCCGATGATAGGTGACTGGATACCGGGTGCACTGGAGCTGCACACAGGATACTGGAAGGTGTGTTCAGGGTATTGGAGGGTGTGTTAGGGGCTGAGCTTTGGGGAGTGGGCTAAGTATGGGATATTAGGGGCTGAGTATTGGGTGTTGGGAGCTGGGAACCGGATGCTAGGTACTGGGGGTTTACCCAAGTAGGGTATGTTGATTGGGGCTAACTGGAAACTGGGGGATTGGGAGATAATACGTTCGAGTTTAGTAATTCAGGGGACTAGGAACTGAAAACTGGCGGATGGAGGCTAACCCCTAAGGGGGTGTTGGCCTATGTTGCTAGGGAGTGAAAGCTGAGGGCTGACCCGTAAGGGTATGCTGGCCTATGTTGCCAGGGACTAGGGACTGGAGGCCAACCCGTAAGGGTATGGTGGCTTGTGTTGCCCGAGTTGCTGGTTGGTTCGGAGGTATGTTAGCCAAAGACCGGTTACTGGCAAACCGGTTATTGACATATTATTAGCTAGAAATGTAGTTCACATTGGTCTGGGAAACTAGAGCTGGGGCTTGGCCGATTGACCATTGAAGGCATTGTACCCAGAAGCTGGGATGAGCCGGGGCTGGAACTGGGGCTGGCCGGCTGACCACTGAAGGTGTTGTAGCCGGAGGCTGGGACTGGGATTGGAACTGGGACTGGTGTTGAAACTGGAACTGGAGCTGGCCGGCTGACCGTTTAAGGTGTTGTAGCCCGGGGGTGGGACTGGAACTAGAGCTGCCCGGCTGACTATTGAGGTGTTATAGCCGGAGACTAGGACTGGAGCTGGAACTGGCCGACTGATGTGTAGTAGCCGGAAGACTGGGACTGGTCGGCTGACCATTGAGGTGTGTAGCCGAATGCTGGAACTGGAATTAGTGATGAACGACCCTCGGGGATGTAGTGGCCACCATTGTTGTGCAGTAATGTTGAGCTTGCCATCGGCAAAATATCACGGTTGACGACTTTCATCAGTGAGAAGTAGAGAGGAAGAGAGTTTTTTTTTATGTCCTTTACCAACTCTACCACCCTTGCGGGTTTTCGCCAGAGCTGGCGCCCTTTTTCTTTTTTCGATGTACCCATGCGGGTTTTTACACCGAGGGGTAACCCGATTTTACCTGAGGCTCCCTCGCGGGTTTTCACCTCAGCTGGGTTGATGGTAATTTTTGCCCTCAGTAATCCCGTGGAGGGAGTTGACTGAGGCCTCCGGGGTATCTCTATTTTTAACCCCATTTTGTTATGTTTCTTCTTCTTTTTTGTTTACCTTGGAGCTCGAGGGCTATATTATCGTCGGTGCCAGGCGTCCTCGCTCTTGCAGTCGTGGGGATGATGCTGGGAGGGTATCCGTCACAAGTATATGGTGGTGACGCTGGGAGGGCCTAGCTGGCCATGTTGCTTCATCAGATAGAAAGAGTGAAGGATGTGACTGGTCCCACCCTTTAGAGGGGGTGGCTACTAGATTGCCGATGACAGTTCGGGCACACACCTTAGTCAGGGTGGCGTGCGAACTCGTGCTCTGAAGCGTGGTACAGCTTCATGTGTTTACCGTTGAGAGGTGGGAACGGCTTATTACCCTTGTGGTCTACGACCGTGTAGGCCCCACCCTCATAAACATCATGAATGATGTATGGACGTCGCCAGTTATGTTGTAATTTTTCACTAGAGCGGCCTGCCATGACTTCCTTTTCCTTAATCATGACAAGATCGCCTTGCTTGTAGACTCGTTGTTTGACGAGCTTATCATAGGCTCACATCATGCAGGCCCGATAAACTTATAGATGCTTGTAGGCTTCGAGTCGCTTCCCTTCTAGATTGGCAAGCTCTTCTAACCTTCTCTAGTATTCATCTTCTTCTGGACTGGCAAAGTCGGTGTGGACCACCAAGCGGTAAGATGCTAACTGGATCTCTATGGGGATGACGGCTTCTGCCCCATAAATGAGGGAGAATGGTGAGCATCCCGTAGGGGTCTTATAAATCATCCGGTAGGCCCATAGTGCCTCGAACAACTTTTCACCCCAATCGCACTTTCGGTGGCTAACAAGCTTAGCTAGAAACTTGCAGAGGGTTTTGTTGAAGGCCTCTGCCAGGCCGTTAGCTTGAGGGTTGTAGACCGAAGAGGTTCTCCAATCGATGTGGAACTTGGCCGCTAGTTGGTATACGGCCCAATTCTTGAAGGGTGTGCCGTTGTCTGACACTATGTGGTTGGGAGTACCGAATCTCTAGATAATGTTGTGCCAGATGAATCTTGATACCACTTCTCCGGTGACCTCTCATAGGGGAATGGCCTCAGCTAATCGAGAGAAGTAGTCGGTGTCGGCCAGCAGGTATTTATGGCCTTTGGAAGATGGCGGGAATGGTCCAGCGATGTCCATGCCCCATTCGGAGAATGGCCTTGTGGGGGCTATTGGGCGCAATGGATTTGGAGGTCTTCTGAGAATTAGGCCAAAGGCTTGGCACTGATGACACGTACGGGCATACTGGGTACAATCCGTGTACATGGTTGGCCAATAGAAGCCTTTGAGCTTAATGTTATTCTTCATTCTGTCTCTAGCCTGGTGAGCACCGCATAATCCGAAATGGACTTCCTGCATGATGGCTCGAGCCTCGGCTGAGGAGACACATCTTGGAAGAACCAACTTATCCTTCTCGTGGACAAGTCTATATCGAGAGTTGCCAATTAACTCATATGATGTTGCTCGGCGGAGTAGTTGGACCCTTTGAGCTCGGTCAGGAGGGAGCCAGCCCCGCTTGAATTTAATGATAGGCTCACGCCAATCTTCTTCTTCTGGAGGAGTGTTCTGGTCGAGGCTGTGAACCTCGTAGATAATGAGGTTGGACTCATCTTCTAGTGTACTCGGCATCAGTCTTATGTGCTTGACAATTATGTCGACTTCGCCCTCGGGTGGAAGTTTGATGACCGTAGCCAATTTTGCCAGGGCATCATCCTGGGCGTTGCTGCTCCTGGGAACATGATCTATTTTAAAGAAATAGAACTTCTAGGTGAGCCTAGTGACGACGGCGTGGTATGGAACTAATTCTTGCTTCAGCACGTCGTAAATGCCGAGGACTTGCCAGACTATGAGCTGGGAGTCCCCGTAGGCTTTGAGGCACTTGATGCCCATGTCGAGAGCCATGTGAAGTCTGATGATTAGAGCTTCATACTCAGCTTCATTGTTGGTTAGGGATTTCATGAGGCCGCATGAGTTGTACAAAACTCCGCCTTGAGGAGTCAGGAAAAAAATGCTGGCACCTACCATGACGGCTGGACTTTGATTATTCCGGGTAATTGATGTGCACTACACTCGTCGTTAAAAATGTCATGCCACTATTTTAAAAATTACCGCACTCACTCACTAAAAAGATGTAAAATCCAAGTTGAGTGGTGAGAACGAGTCGATCCCACGAGGAGGAATATTTTTAATTTAAACATGTTGGAAAACCCTTATATTTGAGAAAATCTGATGGGACATCGGAGCTAGGCCACTAATTTTTTGAGTGTTGTTTTGGTTTAGAGTGTCATTGGTGTGTGCTTGTATATTTTTGGGTTTGGTTTTATTTGATCTTGGGTTAAGGGAGTGTTAAATGGGCTCATGTAATCAAAAGGGGTCTATTAGGAGGTTTGGGCCTTAAAGTCACTAAAAGCCCAATTGGGCCACCACCTCACCATTGGCCACCAAAGCCCACTTGGCCATTCCTATCCCAATTGGCCCATTCCAAAGGCCCATGCAATCAAGCCAAAGGGCTCCCCCCCCATTCAAAGTCCACAGCTCCCCATTCAAACCACCACATGTCCCATTCCTATTCAAAGCCCTTATGTTGACCTTCCATTCTACCAATTGCCATTTCTTTCCAAATTGAGGAAATAACACAAACTTATAGCCTTCATAGCTGCCATAAAAACACATTTAGTCAATATTAATGGCCACCCTTGACCAAGCCAAGGGAAGGGGGGCCGCACCCTCCATTAGCCCATGTGGGCTTGACCCATCTTCCCTCCCTAATTTGCCCTCCATCCTCTACTTGACCAAAGGGTAGTTCAGGTCTTTTGTATAGGTCTAGGGTTTAATACTTAATGTCTCTTGTAATCTTTTTTGCATAGAATTATTGATGAAAATTTGAGAAATTGTGTGAAGAGCCATTGGGCGCCCCTCTCTCTTCCCTCTCCATTCGCCTTGCAGTTGAGAGAGCTACAGATCTGGGTGAGATGCCCTAAAATCATGGAGTGATTCCAAGATCTACTTCTTCCTCTTGGTATCTAGTTCCATCACCTCCGCCTCCACCACCATCGGAGCCGCCAACGAGCCGCCACAACCCGTTCTCCGGCCTGCTGTCCTGAACCACAAATTTTAGAAAAGAAGGTTAAAGATCAGGTTGTTTCTCCCAATCCAGCCAACGGATCGACCTCAAATATTGAGAGTATATTCCCCACGTCCTCCCCCATCTCCAGATCAATTTGCATGGCGATCCGCCGCCGTTTGCCCCTCCGTCCACCGCCATCTCTCCGCCCTTTACAGTCTGCCTGTCTGCAGATCTGTGAGAAAGAAGCCTGTTCCATGAATTTTTCCACCCCCTAAACCATTTCAGAACGCCACCTAAATTTTTGTGCTTGATCACCACGTTCCCCTCTCTCACCCAAATTAATTCCAACTCCCATATCCATCAATTTCCCACTGGTCAAACCCCTCCTTCCGGCAGATCCCGATCTGCCCTACACCCCTGCCAGAACCAGTTACCCTGATGCAGAATTTATCCTGAAGAATCCCTCTGGTGGATCTGGGTGGGAATCCCGTATTTTGTAGCTCTTCGCGTCCTCTTCGCCACAACGCCAGTTTTACTCCGATCTGACTCTGGATCTGGGCACAGGAGCCGATCTCGCCAGATCGCGCAGGTCTGTCCCGAGACATGACTGCAGGACAGAGTTGGGGGTTAATTCTCCCATAAATCCCTGACTACGATCCAGCGGCCACCGCTCCCGGGGATCGACCAGGGACACTCCAGAAACATTCCAGACGGCCACCGCATCAAGGAGATGCCTGAACGTCACCATCCCAACAATCGGACCCTCTTGCTATCCTGTGGGCCCGAGCTGAACCTAACTGATCTGGCTGTCCGGATCCGCTCGAGCGTCACCACCGTGCTACCCGTCAACCCAAGATCGGCACTCCCAGATCACTGTTGTCGCCTTTTACCTCCCTGCGTGGAGTGGACTATAATTTTATTGCTATAATTATTCACATTCATTGTACCGGGAGTTCTGGTTCTTAGCCGAGGAGGTCTTCCCTACGCCCCAAGCATGGAGGTACGTTTTCGCTCCTCTCTTTATCGCTTGCTTATTTAGTATATGTTTGAACGCCGCGCTTGCATGAGTTAAGAATTTTAACCTGTTCAAATATTATCACCGCTATGAGAGAGCGAGCGTGACCCGTCCCGTGACTCGACCCGAGCACGTGAAAAGAGCCGAATATCCTTGGCTCACTGTCGATTTCTCAACCGCGCAGATCCGCACGTTTCCCTCTCGTGGGACGATCGCGAGCTTGCATTTCTTGTTGAGGACACATTCTACTCTTCTAGAGCTCTTTGGTGCCAAGTGTTCGCGTCGTCAAATTAGTCGCGTCTGCTGATAAATTATCTACCCCGCCCCCAAACTAACTATCTATGCAAGTGTATGAAGTGTAAACTTGGAAGTATGAACAAGGGGCGATGTCTAGATGAGAAAGACATACCGTGATCGCCACCAAGGAAAGACAATGCCAAGAGATGAAGAGAATGGCACCGTGTACCTTGGAAAAATTAAGACTTGATTGCGCTTAAGGAATGGGTGCGGGGAACTATGTGGATTCAACCCCCTCTCCTTCCAGCCGGCTAGAGGAAGAAGGTCTCACGTTCTATTCATGCTCTCCTGTAAAACAAAGCAAAACCACAAGAGAAAAAACCCATTAGAATATGAAGTGTAGTATCAATCACGTAGTGATAAAATAAGGGTAGAAATTGAGAGAGAACGCACTGGGGAAGGTTTTTAACCATTGTGGAAGGGTGAAAATAATAGGTGTGCATGTTGTGATGAGATAGAAACAAATATGAGAAGAAATCATGCAGTATAACTGTGGGAATATGCGATGCAATATGGAGAAAAGTGCATGTGTAGCAGAAAATAGTGTAAACTGTGATGATTTGTGAAATTGAGGAAGAGAGAACTAAGAGAATAGACCACCAAATCAAGCCTAGAAAGATGGAATGAAAAGGTAATACTTCCCTCTTCAAGATGGGGTCAAAGTTGTGAGTTGGAGATGCAGCATGGCTTCGTCGCATGTCTAGAAAGAGCCCCCCATCGCCACTACAAACTGGGTTCTATTTATAGGAGTGCAAGAAACCCTAGTTTGAAATACGAGATAATGACCCACTTTCGGAGATTTAAATTAATAAATCTCAAGATAATAGTGGGGGGAAGAGTCCCAAGTCAAAGAAAACGAAGGTGGAGGCTTATCTCCCTCGAAAGTGGTGTCAACAAGGAGTCCAAAGAGCCCAACGGCGAATAAATCGGAGTTCGGGAACATCCGGACTCTCTGTTCTAAAAATGGTCTATCGCAGGGCCATTTTTTGATAAAAACGGTCATGGAGGTCCGCAAGGGGATGCCAAACGGTGTAGGGAGTGACCGTAAGACTCGATTTCGGGCAATTTTGGGGCCTAACGGTCTAGTGATGACCGTTTTTATGACCTAGCGGACCGCTAGGCTGCTGGAGGAAATTTTTTGGGCAAGCTTTGCGTGACTTTTGAAATTAGAGCATATCTCGAAAACGGTGCAGAACTAGCGAAAGTGATAGAATAAGAAATTGTAGATAACAAAAAGGTGAACAATGTTCATGAAGAGAGTAAGATGAGAAAACGAGCGAAAGTGGGAGAAAATACTGGGACGCAGGTGAACAACTTAGCCTGCCAGAAAAACGTGAATAACTTGAAATCGGTGGAGAACTGGCCAATGGCGTAAAAGAAGGAATTGTAGGGATTTAAAAAATGAACAACTTTGGTGAAGGGCACTTAATGAATAAAGGAATAAAAGGGGATGAAAAAGGGCCGCGTTCAGGACAGCGTAGTGAAAGTAGTCGAATGCTTGATGGAAAGTTGACCTAAATGGGCCGCAGGTCAACTTGAAAGGCCGAAAGTTAATAAAATAAACTCCAAGGCTCTAAGAAATCATGATATCCGAGGTTCAAGGCTAGCGAACAATGAAATGAGCTCGAAATCTGTCCGAGGAAGGCTCCAAAGAAATGGTTAATTCGGGACATCAAAAAATGATGAATAAGAGAAATAACGCAAGTTACAGGCTAAAAATGGGTGTCAATAGATGCCCCTCCTTGATGTCTACTTTGCAAGGGAACGAGCGAAAGTGACGTAGAGGTAAAATGAAAAGGAGATAGAGCGAAAGCAACAACGACGTAAAAATGGAGATGAAGTGGAGATGGAGCGGAGTGAACTGATAAGCGAGCATCAAGGCAAAAGACACCCGTCACAACTAACAAGCGACAGGAATTCTCCCGAAAATGTTGGACTAACCACGAGGAATGATTTACGCGGATGAGACATGTCTGGAGAGCTCACTAAGTAAAAGGAAAGAAACACGACCAACCTCATTGGGGACACAATCCATGGACAATGAGGGGATCGGAAAGAGACACAACCGAAAAGTTGGAAAAGGAGAAAGTAAAACTGAGATAAAATCCAAACAGGAATTACCCGAGCTAACCAGACCGAGCGGGCAGATCAGGGAAATCGTTCAAATTTAGAGTGGAATGAGGATCTCTTATCCAAGAGAATTGAAATGCAATTAACCATTACTGAGGAGAAATCTTAAACGGATCACGAGACGTGAATGCTCAAAAATGACATGATGCATGCTGGGCTAAAATAAAGAAATCATTAAAATGAATGCAAAGAAAGATTAAAATAGAAAGTACTCAAGGATATTATTGCTATACTGAGCAAGACGGGGTCAAGAGCCTTCTGTAACCATGGCGTGCAAGACAGAGTCCGTCGTCCCCCACCCGACTCAATCGAGCGGTTTATCCAACGATTAACCGCATGCTCTTAGATCATCATCATTTTTGTTAAAGGGAAACATCAGATCCCAGAACACAAGGAGAACCAGCCGATCCTTGAGAAGCTATAATAAGGCAGATACCATATAGTAATGCAACAATGTGCTGGGATAGAGAGCCATACCTGGCTTACCTGCCAAGCGAAACGACATTTTTTTAGATTTTCAACATTTCTTTTTTTTGAATAAAACACAACCAGCAAAATAAGCATCAAGATAACATAACACGACATAACGAATGAAAAATAACACAACAGAACATAACATAACGAAGGATGAAATCACATGAACAACATATCCAAGACATCACATGAACAAACAAGAGGCATGTGTGGGAATGAGGAACACGGTGGGGCAAGACAACACCATAACACGGTGGGACAGCACACACGGTGGGACAAGATATGGTGGGACAAAGACACGTGGGAGACAAAAGATACGGATAACACGTGTGTGAGATGACAACAACAACATATCGGAACAACACAGTGGGATGAAAACATGACAGACACGGAGGGACAAAACAACACGTGTGGGATGACACAGAGGGATATAGACATGTGTAACAAGGACACGGCGGGATGAAAGACACAAACAAATACGCTCCTCAATCAAAACCCAAGATCAGAAGAAGAAGAACCACTAGGTTCATAATCATGAGGCAAAGCCATCTCATGAAGATATGATGAAGCGAGATAAGTTGAAAGCTAGGCTGGACATAAACTTCAGAAAGATCAAGAGATAAGATTGAAGAAGAAAGGAACAGATCAGAAGATAGGAACAGGAGGCAGAGTGAAAGAATAGAGAGCAAGGAAGCTTGAACACCTGCAACCTGCACACTGAGCAAACAGATCACGTATCTGTCCTCAAGACAAAAAAATGCATAAAAAAATAAAGGACATATTTTTGAATTTTTATATTTTTTTAATTATTTGGATTTTTTTTGGATTTTTGACATATTTGATTTTTTTTAGAATTTTTGACATATCTGATTTTTGGGGATTTTGGGAATATTTGATTTTTTTTGACATATATGATTTTTTTTAGAATTTTGACATAGCAATCTATAGCACCCAGAGACGGGCTAAACTACTGGATAGGGATCGTCGTCCCCCCCCCCCCTCTCATTAAAGGCTTCTCTTAAGCAGGGCGTGCATGTGAGGGTGGCTTATCACAACCAACCGTCTCTAAAGAACGGTGCCCTTACTAAGGCCATACTCGGGATACAACATAGCCTAAGAGGGAGAAGCAGAAGAAAAAAAATGGAGATAAGCTTCAAAAAAAAATGTAGGATGGGAGACATCAAGATTCGACTTCCTTCCAGGGCACTACCCCACAAATATACAGTCTGTTACGCTGGGGCTTTTTATCTTTTATTTTGAGACCCATATTTATAGGCACGCATGTGACCGGGCTCAGGACGTCCCGCGGGGAACTATACTGCCACTCTTTCCATGCCTTTAATTTCATATTTTTACATTATTCATTCATTGAATTTGATTTTGATAGCCCTTATTGGCTAGATATAGCATGAAAGCTCATTTTTGAGGGTCAAGACTACCCCTATTTGAGACCTCTCTCGTATTAGGGAGCGCCTCGGTTGGTCATCTTAGCCATCCATCTCTTGTCCCTGCACTTGGCCGAGCAGAGAAAAGAAAAGTCTTCGTGCATACCCAAAGTATGGCCAAAGCAGCAATGATGTTGCCTCAGAGGAAAATCAGCTATGGCTTGCCATGTAGTGTATGAAAAACCCATACAAAAGGTCACCCTCAACAATCGGGGAAAGAAACTAGACTCCTACCACGGAGCTATCACCAGCCTAAGAATGCTGCAGAAGCGACCTCATTTCAATCTAAACTTAACTAAGCAAATTTCTAAAAGCCACTTAACCATGTTGAGGAATAGCATTATAAGCATGTGCGGGAATAACAATAAGAATAATAATAATGATAGCATATTCTTGCACAAAATAAAGATACCTTACAAATCCATAGCGTGGAAGTAGCATCCTGAAGCGATCTTGATCATCAAGCTTTGAGCAGCATGAGGTTTTGTTTTCCTCGCTTGACAAAACAAAATGGAGAGGAAAATAAGGTTTCAAGATTCCTCGACATGGAGGAGCGGCGGACATCATACTAGATGAATAAGGATAAAAAGGAAGAGGGACGAGGGCTAGAACTCCCTTGTTAAGGCACAGAGACCCTGATAACAAGGAACTCGATATAGAATAAACAGAGATCAGCTGAGATCAAGGCGGGCTAAAGCCTCGAAAATAACATGAAAAGGGGTAAGAACCCCGAAAGGGTGAAGAGGAGTGAGTAGAAAGAAGAAAATAAGAATCATCCGACGCAGTCGGAGAAGAGGAATGATAATCACCGGACGGGGTTGGGGAAGGAGAACGAGAGACAGAACTCGGAGATACCGGAGGAGGGAAATCAAAAGAAGTCCCAGGATCGAGATGATGAGAGGGCATAGGTCGAGGCCTAGAATAACAAGAATAAAAACCCGGAGGCCCCGAATGAGAAGAAGAAAAGCGGGAGTTCACGGACCCGAGAGGAGAGGAGAATATCATGCATGTGGGATTGGAATAAGGAAGGTACACCACCCAAGGGTGGGAGCTGAGTAGAAAGAAAGATGAATAAAAGGAAGATGAAGAAGGTGAAGTGGACCCCTGAGTGCACAGCTGACGGCCCCTGAACTGGCGCCGCCGCCTCTTCTTGGCAGAAACTTGCTTGTACTCGACCCACCTGGTGCGGACTTGGACCTTTGGGCTTCTCGACTTGAAATATCTTCTCAAAGTACGGGCCCATCTAGCAGTCGGCTTGGCCCGATTATAAACATGCATCCTCCTTAGGGTGGTTGCCCCTAGACACCTGGTACTAACCATATGCCGATATTCTTGAACAGCTGACCCCTTAAATGAATGAATATTAGAAAACCACGGAGTTTTGTCACTTGGCACTAGCAGCATGAGATTCGGCATTTCCACTCGACAATTGGGCATGAAGTATAACTCCCTTACTAGAAGAGCGGGATGAAGCTGAGGGAGTGTAATGCGCGGCGTTGACGTGGCCGACTCACCAATAAATCATGGAAGATTGTATAACAAGTGTAGAATATCCTTGGAAAATCTTGAGAATACGGCCAATTGCCCCTTGAACATAGAGTGCATAATCCGCTTGGCGGTCATATGAGTTAGCATAATTCGGGTGGAGAACCCCTCTTGGCCAATTATCTGAACAGCAACGGAGTAAGGAGAAATAATAGCATCAACGATGAATCCTTCGGCGAGCAATGAGATTGCCCCCGATCTCGCTTGAGAAGAAACTGGCACCAAGGCAAGAGAATTATTCTTGGCAACCGTCATGGGAAGTATAGGCACATCATCCCCGAAATGGCCAGAGACCAGGACACGGAATGGCATCTGACAGATAAAATCTTGAATCATGAAATGCCCAGCCGACACAAAATCATCCTAACTCAACTCATCGTCTCCTTGGGGACCAGACCCGAGGGGCACCATGGGTAACGCACACCCGCTCCGTGGGGTGGAAGTAGGTGTAAGAATGGGGATAGAAATAGGTTCGGAAGACGTGGAGGTTTCAACAGGGATGGTGTGTTTAGGTGGAGGCAAAGGTAAGGGTGGAGGTATGGCTTGCTCGGGCTTGGGCGACGGGGAAGGTAGAGGAGATGGCAAAGGCGGTGGAGATGGTGGAGGTAATGGAGAGGGAGGTGAGGATGGCGGTGGAGGTAATGGAGATGGTGATGAAGCGGGCGCAACGCTAGATGAAGAATCACAGGGGTGCCCCTGGTCTTGAAGTAACGAGGACGGTTGCCTAGGTGGCGCTCGCTGCTGCTGCTTGCTACGAAGATATAGAACAACTTTATGCATGGCGGCCCAATTGATCCTTCTCTGATCTTCCAGGTCATAAATAAACTCCCAAAACTTGGGGCAATCCTCAACCAAATGCCCCTGTTGGCGATGATAATCACAGAACTGAAGCATATTCCCGACCACAGGTCGGTAATACACAACCGGAGGGAGCGGCAACGTGTGGGTGGCCATCAAAGCGTAAAAGATATCTGTGAAAGATTCAGGTAATGGAGAGCGAGGAGCCCACTTCGGGCAAGGCGGATGCCAAAGAGTATGTTGTGGAAAAGCGGGTTGTGGAGATTGCAGAGACAGAAGTGGGGGTTGCATAGGCAAGGGTACATGGCTAGTGGATGAACTAGGCGACGGCGCAGGAGCAGGAATATAGTGGACGGCATCCACTTGCTCGGGGTGTGGTGTTTTCTTGACCGAAGGTGGAGACACATGTGGGTATGTGGAAGTAGAAGGCTGACTCGTGGAGGGTTGACTTATGGAGGTGGATGCGGAGTAAGGCTGGCTCATGGAGGGGGTGATATAAGTGGAAGGTTGACTCATGGAGGGTTGATATGCAAAAGGTTGATATGTGGGGGTAAATGTAGATAGCAGGGTGGATATGGGCGTATAAGGTGGAGAAGACTCGAGGTCAAGGGAATCGTGGATTTTTTGGCGAATGAATCATGCTCTACTATAAAGTTCCTGCCAGGAGGTGATGTCATTGAGGGATAACATGAAGCGGTACTCGGGCGCTGCATTGGAAATCAGCATCTTGATCAGCTCCTGCTCTAAAATGTGTCCCAGGACTGGTGCGGTGAGGTGATGCCAGCGATCGACAAAGGTAGAGAACTCTTCTTTGGTTTTCATCTTCTCATGGGCAAGATCCACCATAGAATACTTGGGCCCAACCTGGTCTTGAAATTGCTGAAGAAATTTCTCTTGAACGACTTGGAAATTCATAATCTGCTCTTGCGGGAGAGAGAAGAACCAATCCTGAGCCAAGCCTTCCAAAGATAGACCGAATAGATAGGCCATCAAGCGCGGGTCATGTCAAAACTAGACCGACTCATAAACGAACTCCTTAATGTGCACATACGGATCACCGACTCCACCATAACGGTGATTTACGGGAATTGTGAAGATGGCGGAAGCTGAAGACCTTGAAATACGAACGGGACACTCAAAGAGGATTTGGGATCGATCTGACGTTGAAGTTCATCAAGCTGGCATTGGGCTTGAACAATCATCTCCTGGGTAGGGAGAGATCGAGAAGAAAGTGGGCCAACCTGAGCAAGAGGTTGTGAATATGAACTAGGATGATAATGGGCTGGATGAGAGGATCCGGGCTGAGAAGAAGAAGGGCCCATTCCGGGAGTGGAAGGATATGTGGTCCTAGAAGAGACGTTGGCATATGGGCCGAATGGGCCAGCAGCATAAGCAGAAGAAGGAGGGGGCCCATTAGGGTGAAATTGGCCATTAGAAATTAGACCAGCAGCATATGAAGGAGAAGAAATAGGCCCATGAAGGGAAGAGGGCCCATTATGAGAAGAAGGCCCATTAATATGAGATGTAATGAAACGTTGGGCATGGGCCGGGTCCATTTGGCGAACAAGGATTGATAAGTGGGCCATGAGATTAGCCTGTTCCTCGATGGATCAGAGGGACCATGGGAAGATGGGCCCGCGTGGGAAGAGGATTCCACACGGGAATAGGAAGAAAATTGGGAAGAAGGATGGTACAAGGGGTTAGAATGATGCTCCATGAGAGCAAATGGAGACTTAGTACAATGAGGGAAGCAAGGGCTTAATGGGCTTGAGAATAAGGGGGACTGACCCACTAATGTAAAGACCAACGAGAAAATAGACCTAGGACAATGGACTAAACAATGGACACACAAAAGGGGCTAACATAAATGGGCCTAACAACAACAGAACATGTGGATGATGATGCAAATGTAACACAAACACCACAAATGGGCTTGGACAAGCCCGCACAACACAAAATAATTTGAAGGGTTTCACTCAAGTCAAACAAGTTAATATGATGAAAAATATTTTAGAAGTTTTAATAGACCTTTTAATAATTTGAATTTAGAATAATTCCCTCAAGATAGGAATCCTATGGTAATAAGGTCCGGACTTTGGGTTGACTAAGGTTAACTCCCTCACACATATGCAAATGCGAGCCTAAGGGGTGAAAAAGGTACAACCGGCCCGTCGTCTGTGTGAGAATCCACGGCTCACGGGGACTTACGGAGGCCTTGGATAAGATCACCTAGTTGACCCCAAGGAATATGGAGGTGAGAGGATCACTTACTAAGGAGGAATGCAACTATGGTATGAAGAATGCATGGCCCTATGTGCACCGGAGTGCATGTAATTTCTAGCCTAAAACTAGAAAATCAAGACAATATTTAATTATGCAAACATGATGATATGGATGCAAACAAAGTGGAAAATCCAAGACAATATGAAGGACAACAATGCAAGACCAAAAATAGGCACAATCAGGCACTAAAAGATATGAAAAATCATGAATAAACTACGTACCTTTGCGTCTGCCCCCCGACCTGCATGCAGATTTTATGCACAAAATACAAAAATGGAGACAAGATTTAACTATGCAAACGTGACCCAAATAATGAAAATAAGATATAGATGGAAAGACAATACAAAGGGGAACAATATGGGACCAAGAACCAATAAATCAAACCTCGAGAAGGCAATCAAATCATCATGAGAAGGCATACCTGTGAACATATCCCTAGGTCTGCCTATAGACTTTATGTAGAAAACTCAAAAATAAAGATAAGATTAAACTATGCAAACATGACCCAAATGATACATATAATATATGGATGGAAAGACAATACAAAGGGCTACGCAATGGGCCCAAGAACAAGGCAATCCGACCCCAGGAGGCGAAGTTATGCATCAATGAACATGGCCCTGTGTTTCTCAAATTTCCAACTTTATTTCGTAACCATAATAAAATTTACATAAAATCCTTTCTTGACAACTTCCATCACTATGACTCAAGAAAATCAAAATTTCAATATGACTATACTAGACACTTTGATAATTCTAAGGCTTCTCTCATCTTGAAAACCTTCATTCACTCTCGGACCTGCTACTTGCATAATCTGAATCCGAATCACTAGTACTTCCTGAAATAGACAAGAAAATAGGTATGAGCACACTTGTCCAGTAGGTATCTTCGTATCAATATGAAGGCACTATTTAAGTGATTAATGTCTTAGCTCTAGATCTTAAGGTAAAAATAAGAATGCGATAAACAAGCGATATAAACCGAAATAACCAAGAAACATGAAATAACTGATCAAGTAGATATGAGCGAGTATAGACCATAAACAAGCAAGAATAATCATGTAGATGTAAATTTGGCCTTTCATGAACAAGAATGTACGAGCATGTAACTAGAAAGTACTTTACACAACCTTGTAAAGGCTATGCATTAACAAACATGTAAATTTCATAACGAGCCTCGTGAATTTCACTCATTTATAAGAGAAAGTACTCCCAGCACAATGCGACGTCAGTATCATCATACCCCATGGTTTATAGCACGTTTTCGACCATCGGCCGTGAGGACTAGCATGGAGCCCTTAGACACAATCCGTGCCCGGTCTTGCATCTTCAAGTTATTAATCCAGTTACTTTCATGAGATATAATGATAATGTTGGCCAATAATTCAATTTCCAAATAACAAGTTTCATGATCAAGTAACCAAGGAGTAGAATGTACCAAAGGTTGATATGATTCCAAAGAATGATTTAAGAAGGACATTATACTCCGGAGGCATTCCGACAGTATAACGGTACATTGATTAAATTCCATAACTTAATGTTAACCTTTTTAACATAGTTTGGGACTCCAAATAATCCTAAGATCATCTAGGAACTCAAGAAAACCAACCCCAAAGGTCAAACCTCGAGTTAGACTAAATCTAAAAATAAGCGGTCGTTCACTGGACCGTTCCATACAGAAAGTGGTCATAGTCCAGACCGTTTCATAAAAAGAGAGTTGACGCCTGAAAAAGAAGTGTCGATGCAGGAAAAACCATCTGGAGCTTTAGCGGTCTAGTGAATGGCCGCTACCCGAATCAGGCGGTCGTCTAGAGGGCCGCTAAGGTCCAGAGCACATAAAACACCGGTAAAGTACTTTCTAGACAATTGGATTTTAATGGTACAACCAGCTCGGCGTCCTAGTGGGAATCCCAGGCTCACGGAATCTTACGGAGGCCTTGAAACATAATTCCCTAGTCCGACATAAGGAATATCCGGCGGAGAGGTTCATAAGTCCAAGAAAAATGTGCCTATAAGTGCAAAGTGTAACTAATGACAACATACCAGGATATGTGCCATATACTTAAGAAAATGACTCATAGATAAGAGTGGATCATGTAAAACAACGGTAAACTACTAGTGAATCCGGTTCATCTACCCCTTGCAATGTGCATTTAGTACAAGAGTATATGATTTTGGCATGAAACTAACATAAGTTTAAAATAAATTTCAAGTGCATAAAGAACATGAAATCAACTAGAATAAATCATTAATATAACAAAGTATAGGAAAATAATGCTAAAAACTAGGTCAAAACTTAAATAGCTAGGCTTATCATAAGTAAATTAGGGCCGTCCTGCATTATGTTTCGGGTTAACATAATTCTAGAACTCAGAATCGACAAACGGACATGTGAGGTCCGTTTTATCGGGCCTAGCAGTCTATTGCAGGGCCGCTAGTGATTTCAGGCGGTCTTCAGGAAGACCGTTTCTTCCTGTTTACAGTAAATAGCAATAAACACTGGAAATATGGCTAATCTAAGATAGATGGATGCATAGTAGAAGGTGTCAACAGGTACATAAGACCGGATAACATCATATTAAGACATGGAGATGCATGGTTAATCATGATTTAATTGCTTTCATTATTAAAGGTATGAACTATGCATGCTAAGTTAACCCTAGATGTGCAATCGAAATAAAACATGAAATACTCTGAGTACAATACATGAAAACGACTGCAACTTGAGGGATTTTACTCCTAAGATCATGTTTAAGCCGTTCATGAGATAACCTACCTCTGGTCTTGTCCTTAAACAACGAATTAAGCAATGAAAGTTGACCCTAGTTCCTGAACTGAATCAGCAACTTCATGGCCTTCTAACTCTTGATTCCCTTTACCTATGACCACGAGATTTGGAGGGTAAGAAGAGGGTACTATAAGGTACAAATAACTCTAAAGAACCTCTCTGTAATTACCTCGTTTAGGGCTTCAATCTTGCTGATCAATCTGACCCGGTCGTACAGGTTCTTAGGTTGCTTGTACCGAACCAGTGACTTTGCAGACCTCTAACTCCTTGTAAGCTTGATCTCCTAGAACGATATTTTGAGGGTAGTTATACCTTAGTATTATGAACAAAAACCTCTAAAGATCATACCTCTAATTCGTCCTCTTACCTTAGTTCCACGATAGTCAAAAGTAAGGGTCGCGCAAGTTGGTTCTAGGGCCTATTTATAGGGTTAGCTAGGGTTTTAGGGATTAGAACAAACATAGAGTCCAAATTAGGTTTTTAAATCGATCCTCTAGCATTCTAGACTTTTCTAACTAAGGGATATCATCGATCCTAGGTGATTAGGATGCCAAAGTTCCCATTTTTTCATGCCTTCTTCCATTCACAGAATCTGCAATGCCTAGCGGTCTAGGTCTAGACCGTTTCTTCTTCCCATGCGGTCGCCCGATAGACTGTTTCTACTGTTGACGCTGAATTTGAACGGTTTCAAACTCTCTGGACATGATCTCCTGTTATTATCTATTTATTTATCCGTTTAAGGAGTAATTATCCCCCCTAAATTCCATAAATACACTGATCTAGGCTTCTAGAATATGCGCCAAACCTTATGGGCTTGATTTTAGGTCTTTTAGGCTTAAAAGGATTAGATTTATTTAAATAAATATTGGGCTTGATTTAATTAACTATAATTCATTTAATAGCCCATTACCCTTGAATTAACTTCTATTTATTTCCAGAAAAATCTTAAAAAATCCGAATATATTCTAGAAAATTCAAAATATTATTTACTAAATCTTGGGGTATTACACATTACTACAATTGTTTTAGCAACAAAGAGGGCCTTGTGGTTTGTTTCTCTCATCCTAATATCTCAGATTTGGAAGACCCCCAAAGGTATGTTGAAAGACTCAAGAGAACAAGCTCAAAAGTTAGTTTTGTACACTGATGGGTTGACCCAGTCTGCTCAACGCGTTGACGTGATGGTGCATTCCAATAAGCCATGTAGACACGCCAAAATTGGCATCATCATGAGTATATTTCATATTATTTTATAATACCCCAATTTGACCCTCAAATCGACTTATTTGAGCGATTTTTCTCAATTTTCTTGGATTTTTTTGGCTTTTCACGGCTTTCCCGCATGTTTTCCTATTTTTCTAGATTTTTTTGGGATTTTTCTCTATTTTTTAGGGCTTCAAAGAATGGGAGTTAGATCACCCAGATGCCATTTAATGGGCGACACAATTATCATATGTAAATTCTTTAAATTAAAAAATATTTTTTTATTTTGGCTGGGTTCTCTTGAACGCGGTCGCCCAGGCGACCGCGTCTTAAAAGAGTAATAATAATAATAAAAAGGTTTTTCACACCTAGTCGCGATCGCCTTGGTGATCGCGTCCTTATGGAGGCAGTCGCCTAGGCGACCGTGTTCTCAAGATTGGGCGCCCGTGTACACGTACGCCCATTCCCTTCCAAAAATAATTTTTTAATGCCATTTTTAAATGACGTCCACCCATATGGACGCGAATTCTTCATTTTCATTTTTGAGCCAGTTTCACGCCGAATTTGAGAGATTTTAAATTTGTGACATTTTGAATGGACGCCATTACTTTAAATGGCGTCCGGATAGGTGGACGCCAATTATTTTCTTCATATTTTGACTCAAAATCGAATTACTTTTGAATCTGCGTCCGTCCGGATGGTCACTTATTCATGAATTGGCGCCCGGACACTAAGACACCAATTTCCTCGCTATTTTTGGAGCTTTTAACTCCGTCCAAAATTTGTATTAATTTTTAATTGGCGATGGGCCTTCCATACGCCAATTCCTTTACAATTTTGGAAGATTATGAGATTTCCATATTTCATTTCAAATTTGTGTCTCTTCTATCTGACGCTCATTTAATGTGCGACTATGTGGGATGATGCCATTTTTTTCGAGTTTTCTGAACTCCACTATGGCTCCTTCTTTCTCCGTTTTGGAGTTCTTTTCAACTAGGGAAAGGATCCCTATGGCTTTCCAAGCCTAGGAGGTCTCTTGGTCGATGTTTATCTCACTCCAAATCTGATCATAATCAGTCTTCCTAATTTTCCATGGAATAAAATCCTGAGTCTCTCTCCCCTATAAATAAAACCTCTTTGTCCCTTGTTCAAGAGAGGCCGATTGAATACAGAGGGGAGGTGCTACCAGTTTCAAAGATCAAAGGAGGAGTCTCTCCCAAGCATTCAAGGCCACATCTTTTGGAGGCTTCTTCCTTAGAGTTCGTTGAAGATTTCAAGCCCCCCCCTTTGTGGAGAAAATCATAAGCCAATTTCTCTCCTTTCATCTCTCTTATTGCTTTCATGTTTTATCTAGCATCGCATGCATCATATTGTTCTCCCTTTTCTTTTACTCTTACCATCTCAACCACGTTGAGATCCTCCTTAGTGCAACACTTGCACATCTCCCTCTTATTTCTTCATATCATCATATTCGCCATACCCTTTTGCATAGGGGTTTAAAAGCCAAAATACCAACATGGTGTGTTCTATTTCATACCCTTCATATTTATATTCATAAGAATTTGATGCTACACTCACATTGGTTCTAATCCATATTTTCTTTGTGGTTGTTGTTTGTGTGTTTTGCAAGGTTAATCATTTAAAGAGAAACTCTCTTCATCGGCTGGCCGATTGGAAGAGAAGGTGAACACTCATAATCTCCTCCGCTCTTTTTAAGATATTTATTGCGATCCCTCTTTTATTTATTATTTATATTCATTGAGGCCCGCGTGTCTCTGGCGATCACACCTCCTTCCTAGCATCCACGCATGCTCCCGTTTTTCTAGTTCTTTCCCCTTCTTTTCCCCTTATTCATCCATATTATTAATTAATTCTTTCTTTAAGTGGATTTTCTTATAATCTACAAGCTAGTCTGAGCAGAAATGAATTGATGAGTCGACACAGCCTGCTCAGTGAGTCGACACATCAGAAGAACAGATCAAGTTTCAGAGTTCTATCATACAAGGATGGGTAGACGCAGTGGACTACATGAGTCGACGCATCAGTATCATGGGATCTGTGAATTAGTTCTGGGACCCACCTTGGGTACATGGATCAAGGTCCAATGATTGGGAATGCACACTTAACGATGCACCAAGGTTTTGGGAGCCTCTAGAAGGACCTTTTTCGAAGGAATATCCCCCCATGATTGGAGAAATGACTGGTAGGACCAAAGAGCAGATATTCTTTGCTACTTGGTATATATAGTACTTTCTGAAGGGTCCCACAGAGTGCAATCAGATCTAGAAGGGGGGTTGAATAGATCCTATAATAACTTTGGCCTATTGAAAAAATCTTGACTCCTTAAAAACATAGACCACTCTTATAAGGTAAATGAATCACATAAGCACATAGTGCAGTGGAATAGATAGGAATGGAACAAGTAATAACGTTAAACCCAATGCCCAGTTCAGACAGGTCGACACTCCCAGTGGGCAGGTCGACACTTCCTCAGCAGGATCCAGCTATGAAGTGAGTTGGGGTCTGCTCTTCAGGGCAGTGAGGTCTACACCTCTAACAGATCAGGGCAACATAGGTCGACTCTTTACTGAAGAGAGGTCGACACTTCTTTAACCACATTTGTGATCTTTGAGAGGTATAAGCCTTGGAGTGCAGGGATCATGAAGCCCAACACTAGAACATAAGATGGCTTGCAACAAGCATGAGTGTGTGTATGCAATGTTGATCACTCAGAGTGCATGTGTGTGTGTGAATGTAGTGGTGATCAACCAAGGTGTATGCGAGTCTAAGCCAGGGAATCTCTTAGCAAGACTTTTACTTTGACGCCTGTATGTAAGGTTGCAGCAGGCCGCCAAAATGATGTAGTGAAAGTGCTAAGGCCAATTAAAGCACAGATAAAACAGAAGGAGAAATATTAGAGTGCTTGAGTGTGCAAATGAGATAACCAAGATTAGGAGCACATGAACCTGTGAAATAGGGATAGAGGATATGGAACAAGCTCACAATGAATACAACCCACAACACAAGGATTTTAAGGTGGTTCGGTTGTTAGGCCACAACCTACGTCCAACCCTCACCAAACTCGGTGAGGCTTTCCAGCTGACACACAGCTTGATCCGCTGAGCAACACAGTTGAGCAACACAGCTTGCTTTCTGCTGACTAACAGCTTGAACCATCCAGAGGATCTGATCCTCTCTTCCTCCGAAACCATAGAGGGAACCTGGTCCTTAAACAGGGGATCGAAGAAGCTAGATGTATTGGTGATAAACGAACTGTAACAAATAGAAACTGAATACTGCAAGTGCAGTGAAAAATCAATAGAGACAATGTAGACACCAGCTGAAGGAATGGATCAAGACATCAGAACTGGTGAGTGCCGCTACAAGATTGGATCCAAGGATCCTTTTATTCAAGCACCAGTAGACTACAAGATTTTTCTTTTCTCTCAAGGCTACTCTCTCTTCTTCTTCTTCTTCTTCTTCTTCTGTCACAGCACTGGACTATATCCAATAGGTGCTAGGGCTGGTCTCATGCTACTTAGAAATATTCTTCGTAGATTGGTCTAGGGCGTGGCACTTTATGGATCGCAGCAACAGCCCCTTCAGTTGAGTAAGCTTGGTATAAATAAGAAGACCAGTTGAGAGAGCCTGGGAGTATTTCACGCCAAGAAGTCTTCCTTTGGGCCAATGGATCAACGAAGTACTCCCTCCAAAGCTTCCTTGAAGCGTGCGCCAGAAGCTGAGAGTTAGAATGTCTTCTAGAGCGAATGCCACGTGTGATGGTGATAATCAATAAGAGGATGGTGACCATATCCCATAACATTTAATGCGCTGCTTGCTGTGATCTTCCTATTGGCTGGTCGCAGCTTTAGGTACAAGGATAGGTATGATGAGAGTCAGTGTGAAGGAGCAGACCAGATCTCCCTTTAGACAACATCAAATATTTACAATAACTCTCCCTCAGATATGCAGTCTTATCATTCTACTCAAATGCACTCTTCTACATACAATGGCGGGTTAGACAGCCCATTGGTCGACAGCAAGATGGTCGCAGACTGCGGAGTGTCCTATTCTCAGTAGCAGACAGTATGGACAAGCAGACAGTGACGACTTACATTGCGGCAGACAGAAGTGGCTCTTCCAGCTGGATTTCTGACAAAACCATCTCCAAAAGGTAGAGAAATGAGCGATAAGATGGTAGAGGAAGGGTCAGACCTCGAGACGTGGTCCATATCGCAAAATCCTTAATTTTAATGATTTGCGGTTCCTTTTTCTCTCTCTGGATGGCCCACTAATCTGACAGTTTATTGGCTTGAGGATTTCTGGAAGTATAAAGGTGTCGACCTCCCGTATGAAAAGAGTCAACACATCTTATTAGAATAACCAATTGAGCACTTCCTAAAAGAACAAGGGTGTCAACCTCCTGCATGAAAAGAGTCGACACATCTTAGTATGATATCCAATAGAGCACTTCCTAGAAGTATAAGGGTGTCGACCTCCTGCGAGTTAAGTGTCGACACTACATTGTGAGATAGCCAGTAGAGCGCTTCCTGGAAGAACAAACGATGTCAACCTCCAATAAGGTAAGTGTCGACACTTCTTAGTAGAATATTCAATAGAGTGCTTCTTATAAGACAAACAGTGTTGACCTCTTGAGAGAGACATGTCGACACATTCCTTTGACCTTCTTTGGGTAGATGGTGCTTGGGAACTGCATGCTCCGATCTTGACTTGAATATGCTCAGACCTTGATGCTTGGACCTTGGGAAATGCTCAGACTTGATTTGAGCGTGAACCTTTAGTAGTTTGTACGAACCTTGTCTTGCCAGAAAGTGAACATGAACATACCTTACTTGTTTGAAGGAAGCATTTGCACAGACCTTCATCAACGTGCTTTAGACTTTGTCTTCCTATGTGCACAGACCTTCTAGTGTTGAAGGAAGAATGTGCATCGACCTTGTATCACATGGATGACAAGTGTGCGCAGACCTTGTTATGTGCTAGCTAGAGGTTGCACCGACCTTGATCTTTATAAGTGCTCAGCCCTTGGTTCATAGGAACAGAACCTTGCACCATCCTTATTTAGCACAAGGCAAAACCTTAACTTGTGCTAGTAGAAGATGCACCGACCACGTCTTTCTTGGTCGCTGAGTAATGGCTACAGTGTCGACACATCTGTTGTTGGAGTCGACACTTCTCTTGTGATACTTCAGTGTGTGTATCATCTCCAGCAGTTGCATTTACCTTGACTTCATGGATTTCTATGAAATCATGATTTTGCCTTGATTCTTGTGCAGCCTAATGCCTCAATCTTTATGCTGGTGTAGGCTTGACCTTGATGCCTGTGTATTTGTCGCTATCAAATTTAGGTCAAACTATATTAATGAATCATAGTTAAGCATTATTAAAACAAAAGTATGTTATACACAAGCCCAACATACATAGTCAGACATCATCAAAATAATAGAGTACACATGTCATACACACACGACGCTCCAACCACACACGCAGGACGACGCCTGCACACACACATGGGGACGAGCCCCAGTACACACACACATACACACACGGAGATGATGTCTCCAACACGATCCGACAAGCGGATCAACAAAACGCTCGCATGCTGTGACAAGTGCAGCAAACCTCACATACACGTAGATCTAGGAAGACCCACGCACACACATGAATCCAATACGACACACACAAAAGACCACGGATCTAACAACGATCCACACACACACAAGTATGCAGTTTATAGGAAATACAAATCTGAAACTTAAAACACAATAAGGCACAGTTGAGAAAAAGACCTGATTTGGCTCCCCTTTGAATGTATGTTGTTGATCTTGAATGTGGCTTCAATCTCCACTTGATCAGAGCTTTACTCCGGGCTTGCTTGGCTCTTTTTTTCCTTGAATAGCACTCTCTTTATCTCCCTTAAATCTTTCTTGACTCCCCTTAGATCGTTCTTGAAGGATGATGAAGGATTCTAGCACGAATGGATGTTGAAGCTTGATGTCCGATGCAGCTCTTCGATGTATATGATCCTGGGCCTTTATTCAAGCTCCTTCCTTTGGATTTCAGCTTCAGAGCAAGGTGGAATAGGGCTTGAAGGCTGCACCTCCGAACCTGCACACACAAAATAGAATTCCCTTCCTCTTCTGCGAATTTTATCAAACACTTGTGCAGCACGATGGCCGTTCTTGACGATCTTGGCTCGGATGTGGCTGAATCTCGATTTCGCTCGCAGCCAGCAGCAGAGGCTTGATTGGAACTTTGATTCCTCCTTCTTCCCTTCACATTCACGCACACACCAAGGTGGAACAAGGGCTGGAGGTGGCTGCTGCGACCTGCATACACAAATGTGAGGAAGAAACCCAAAATCAGGACATACGAATTTCTCTTAGGGTTTTCATCCTCTACAAGATGTTATATAGGCCAAGGGTGGTCAAAGGACAGCCATGGGACAAGATCCACTTGTTATTAAGTGGATTAAGGACATCCACACAAGTGTGGTTGGACCATTTGGTCGAAATGCCAAGAGTCCACAATCACGGCGCCGCCCAGACCAGAAAGGGTCGACCCTTGGGGTCGACCCTCGTGAGGGGCCAGATGGGCCAGACAGCATGGGTCGACCCTTGGGGTCGACCCTTCCAGGAACCAGTGCGGGTTTAATAATTCTGCCAACAGGGGTCGACCCTTGGGGTCGACCCTCGAGTGAATGGGTCGACCCTTGGGGTCGACCCTTGCAGGTTTGGTGAAGGAGTCCGCCGGGTTCAAAAAATAACCACCAGGGGTCGACCCTTGGGGTCCACCCTTGCAGTTGGGGGTCGACCCAATGGGTCGACCCTTTCAGCTGGAGATGAAAGACCCACGGGGGTCGACCCCAGGGGTCAACCCTCGCACTGGGGTTGAGAGGTCAGATTGAAATGAAGGAATTGATAGACTTTGAAGAGTGTATAGACTTTGAAGAATGAATGGAGTTTGAAGAGTGTATAGACTTTGAAGAATGTGTGGAGTTTGAAGAGTGTATAGACTTTGAAGAATGTATGGAGTTTGAAGAGTGTATAGACTTTGAATTTGAGCTAGCAGCCAACGTACAGACTTTGAGAATGTGTAATCAGCCAACGTACAGACTTCTTGTTGCAGGATGTATAGACTTGCTGATGTATAGACTTGCTGGCTGTGTAGACTTGCTGATGTATAGACTTGCTGGCTGTATAGACTTGCTGATGTATAGACTTGCTGGCTGTATAGACTTACTGATGTATAGACTTGCTGGCTGTAGGATGTACAGACTTGCTGTGCACTGATCTGGTGGATGTATAGACTTGACGTGCCTGCAACCAATGTATAGACTTGTTAATGGATGTATAGACTTTGATGTGCCTGCAACCAATGTATAGACTTGTTGTGTAGCAGCATAAGAGATGCATCGACTATATGAATGAACCAATGCAAGATATGAACAGTGGTATGGACTGATGCATTGCTCATGCACACAACCTGTTCGATGAAATGACTAACTGCTTAAACAGATACACAATGACATCATATGCAAGCACAGTGTGACTTATAGTAGTTTCTATCATCAAAACCATAACAGTAATCATGGTGCACATGTATTCAACATTCTCCCCCTTTTTGATGATGGCAATACTGTGAGTCATTATATGGCAGAAATAGCCAAGAAGGCAAAGTTTATGACATATGTAACATGTGCAGCTCAAGATCCATGATAGTGAAGCATGTGAATGCAGATATGTATGCATGGAGAAGTAAAGTGTATGAATGCTATGCATGAACCCTCATCATAAATGAAGGTGCTCTCCCAATGATGAATCCAGCAACCATGAATCACATGAAATATTTCTCCCCTTTTGACATTATCAAAAAGTGGGGTAATGCCAAGCATACTCCCTCATGAAGATGAAACAGAGGAGAGGCACATTGTAGCATGATAAATGTGCAAGGAACAGTAACCGACATTTGAAATTCTGATGAAGCAGGAGTAAGTTATAAATAAGTGGGTTCATGGAATGTATGGGAAACACCAATTGTTGGCTAGAGAGGATACCAAATGTCGATTACTTAGATGTGCCCAATTTGTCTACCCATTTTCCAAGCAAACACAAGAATTTATTGAGCAATTAAATAGCATGGGAAGTCCACTCAATTTTTGGTTTTCAGTATTTTCCAGATTTTTAATTTTTGATTTATGGTTTGAAATGTATGAGATGTAACTTATGTAAGGGATGGCATGTAAGATGCATACACAAGCAAGCAAATAGATATATATATATATATATATATATATATATATATATATACATGCAACACAGCTCCCCTGTACTTATTTAAGAGGGGATGGGTATAGGAAAGATGCAAGAGAGTCATGATAATCGGAATACACATGTGTAGCACATGGGAGATTTTCCAATCATATAGGAGATTAATGTAATTACTAATGCAGTCAATTAACTTTCTGAATACATATTAAATCAAATTCTCAGATGTGTAAGTGAGTAACATGAAAAATGATGGTTTCAATATGGATATTTAGATTTTCAGATCAACTTAGGGAGACATTTTACAGACTGCACTTCAATTTTGAGAACATCGTATTGGAGGCTACGCTCTACATAATTGAGTTTTCACTAACATTTTTTCATCTCAACCAGTATCACATGATAGTCAGAATTTTTCAAGAGTGATGAGGTTCAAAATGATTCCTTTTTATGCGAGTAGACGCATGGAGCTCATGCCAGAATCCCCGGTTACTCAGAATACTGAACCATTTCACCTCATTTTGACCAGAGGTACTAGTCCACACTTTTCAGGTATGAACCACATCACGTCTCAGGTGACATGTGCCCAGTTTACTCAGTGAGACCAACATTGCTCTGCCGTTCACTTTCATTTCAGATTTTTCAACAAGGATAGGTAGGCAACTTTTTCCTCAACTGTCTCTTCAACATACATGCAACAAGTTTAATTTCTCAAGAGTGTTGAAAAGAAATTCATATATCCTTATCTTTAACACTCATTTTCATATTTTGTGCATGAAATGTGTGAATTTGATTCAGCATGTATACCAAAAATATCATGAATACATAACAATACAACTCCCCCTAAAAAGATGCACTTTTCTCCCCCCAAAGTGTACAACATGAAGCACACCGATAATGACTTCAAATGTAACATTATTTATCAAGAAAGCATAAGGTCATACAAATTTCAAGGATGGGGGTGAATAGCATATACTAATACACAAGCACACATTGGGAGTTTATGCAAATGCACTATGACATGCATGCGAGCAATGAGATGTCAATTTGATACCAATTGAATGGATGCCAAAAGAATGAACTAAGTGCGACTAATGCATGAGTTCTAATGCAATGCAGAAATTAACATGGGTGCAAGGTGTGTGTTTTTGGTTTTTCATTTGAGTGAACTAAATGCACCTAATGCATTGGATTTCGATGTATGCAACCTATAGCTGTATGAGACTGAAAGACAGGATGCAAAAATAAGATGAGAGCTTTGATTTCCAAGCCAGTGTGATAGAAATCTTATTGAGTTCATCTTCATTCAATCCATGAATCAGCAAACATTATTTATGACAAGACCTTTATGAATAAGGGTGCATAAATGATCAAAAGTAAGCAATGCAACCCAAATTTTAGAATTGTTCAAAAATAGATTTTCAAAGGTCTTTCACAAGTTTTGAAATGAGAGTTCATCCAAAAGTCAAATGTATGGATCATTTAATCACAAACATATTTTCAATTCACATAACTCATCTCAGGGATTCATTCAACAATTAATCAATCACAAGCCAATCAAGATCTAGTACGAGGTAGAGATTTTAGTCCAAAGACCCAACTCAACGCATAGAGAATGCTTCCAAGTGGATATTATCCACTCTTTCACAAACGCCATTTGATATACCAGACATGTAATTCAATTCAAGTGTCATTCAGTAACCAACCACTTCATGCACATCTCTCAGGGGTTTCATTTTGTTAAATCAATTGAGTATGTTCATCACATCAAACTAGATTCAATCAATTTGTCACAGCATGCTAGTAAATGACAACTCAAATTTTTAGAATCAACACTTGTCATCTAAAGGTATCACCGAGTGACAAAAGGCCATTGTATGAGTTGATAAGGATGAATTACCTTGTTCCAGGATACAAGAATGGAAGCCTTCAAACATTCAGATCACCAACCTCACGGAGGTTGATATTTCAGATTTTACTTTCTTACCTTTGTCTTGAGAATCCTTTTTCTTCCAAGTCTTTCACCTATTGAACCCATCCTTCATTAACAGAGATGCGCACTTTTCATACAATATCTTGGTTACTATCAAGATCACTTCCTATCTCTCGGTGGTGAATTGAGGAAATTTTTATCATTTTCATCCTTGCAAGGTATTCCTCATTTGATTCAAACTTGGTCACGGCCAGCCCATCAGCATTTGGATTTTCGGAGAGTAATCTGCATCCAAGAACAACAAGAATTGATTTGTCAATTTTGATTCAAATTTATTAACTTTGGTATCACAAATTATTTTAACAACCAAACTCCTCTAGATAGCTCAAGATGCAGTGCATGACTCATGTGTGAACCTAAGCATTAAACTCATATGATGAATGTGGTTGCTCCCCCTTAGTGTGTGCAAGAATGCAAGATGTTCAGTAACAATCCAATGTCATATGCAGCCTTTTGAGTAAACGACTCATAGTACCAGGCGGAGAACTTAGATCCAAAGATCACCTCACGCGTAGTGATAGTTTCAGACATGCATACCCTGCCCTTCCACATGTCACCATTTGATATACTATGTAGTCATGGATGATGAAGGTAGGAGGATTGCTGTGCATTATGACATGAATTCACAATGTTCAACTATAGCATGACAGAGTGTGAAAGGGTGTATGCAAACATGAGGGTGTATGCAAGCTCAACAAATGTAGTGAATTTTATTGATTGTTTCAAAGCACCACTTCAACAGGATGCTATATGAGGATGAAATGCACAAGTGTATGCAACTATCTATGGATGGAATGCATGAACAAACATGTGCATTAACACAAGATAATTCAGCACAATATGAATCAAACAATGACATAATTACTGAAGAGAGTGAGAGGGATATCACCTGAATTTCTAAATTTCAGTTTTAGTTTTTCTTTTTTAACCTGATTTATCCCACTTGTGTGCCTTACCTTCGTGATAGAAATAGATTTCATGCTTTACATTCTTAAGGCACACCTGCAAAACAAATTTCTCATTTGGCATTCTTAGGTACCCAAACCATCTTGGGTCCTTGTGGGTTAGCAGCATCTTTGGCACGTGGCTTCCACATCATAACAACATTCAAATTATCAATTTTCTTCAGGAAACAATCATGCACCATATGTCCAAATTTACCACAGTAGTTGCAACATGACTTTGAGTTCTTAAAAGCACGAGGATTCTTTGAAGCATGTGATTTTTTGTTCCACTCTTATTTCCCATTTGCAAAAGGTTTCATTCTTTTCCTACATGCTTCTAAATCATCATTCTTTCTCATAAAACAATCGTGCATGGCATGTCCATGTTTTTCACAATAGAAACATGAGAATTTCTTTCTAGGTGGTTGTGTGTGTGTGGAAGAAGTATGTTCAACATGCATGGAGATGCTAGCAGCTTTTTTAGATTTTTGATGCATGTTGATTTTCTGATTTTTGTTTTCTTTTTGAAGATTTTGGACATTCACATTATTTTTCTGATTTGATTGGGTTCTTGATATAGTGGGTTGCTGGGAGTAAGATGTGGAGGTGGTAGGTGCACAATTGTCATTAACAAATGAAGTATATATTTTACTTTCAAATTTCTTTTTGTTCACAGGATTGAACCCCAGCCCTTCTCTTTGAAACTTCACTTTCATTCCCAACAGTTTATCCAAGTTTTCTTGATCATTGACAAATCTAGATAAAGAAGCATTCAAATCAGAAATTTCTTTTTCAAGTGATGAAATGTGCAATTCATAGGAAACCATCTTATTTTCACAAGTCTTGACTTGTTCATGTAATTGGGTGTTGATGATTTTGTAGGTTTCCATTTCTTGTTTCATCACATGCATTTTTTCACATTGATCAACAAGCACACTTTTTCTTTTTTCAAAAATAAGCAATCTTTCAGAAATGGTATTGTTCAATTCCTTCAGTTTCTCATTTTCCATTTCAAGATTTTTATCCTGAGCAACCTCATTTTGACCATTGTTCATAAGACTAACTCTCTCTCTCTCAGCTCTTTGTTTTCATTTCTCAAAGAAGAGATTTGATCTTTGTGAATTTCAATGTCGAACACATGATCATCAATCAATTCCTTCAAGTGTGAGCATTCTTTACAAGGAGAATCACATTTATTTTGACCAGCATTCTTTTTCAATTTTTTGTTTTCTAATTATAACTTCTTGTGTTTTTCAGCAAGTTCATCATATGCATTCAACAGTTCTTCATAGCTAAATTCATCTTCACAATCGGAGTCAGAATACCCTTGATCTTGATCCACTTTGCTGATCACTCCCTTCATCACTCGTGCCAGCTACAAGACATCTGTCTTTATGCTCTTCCTTGATGTCTGCCAATCCATCCAGTATTTCCTTCGCGGATCTGCAATGGGAGACAAAGGGGAAACAATTAGTATCAACTGCAGCAATAAGCAACTTCAAAACCAAGTAATTTTGATCATGTTTGTGCTTTTGATTTTCAGTCCAGACATTTTTATCTTTAGGCAATTCATGAGGACCATATGAAATAAGCTTCCATAACTTAGGTTCATATGAATTGACTAGACTAAACATTCTACCTAACCACAAATCAAAATTACAGCCATCAAACATGGGTGGTGAGTTCAAGGTGTACATCATGGTGGTCATTGATCCGGATCACTCTAGATCGTTAGATCTATGAAATTAGAGCCTTAGCTCTAATACCAATTATTGGGTCCCACGATCAATGACACCCAAGAGGGGGGTGGATTGGGTGATTACAAATTTTAAAGAAACTCTTCCCTTTTTAACAAGTGTAATGAAACAACAATTAAACATCAAATATGATGAACATGCAAGTAAGATAATAACCTACACTAACCCCCACACTAGACGACAAGACGAATACTGCGTGGTGGAGTGAACTCCTTACAACAAGATTAAGGAAGTTGATTATGCCAATAAACAGATTCTCTCAATCTCACCGTTCCCACACGATCATATAAGAGGATGCAACAATCAAACCAAGCCAACACACAAAGTAAATCACAATGCACAAGGATTTTAAGGTGGTTCGGGACCTCGACGGGCTCCCTACGTCCACCCCTCACCAAACTAGGTGAGGCTTCACTCGGGGATAAATCCCCAAACGGAGAGGATGCTCCAACCACACACGCAGGACGACGCCTGCACACACACATGGGGACGAGCCCCAGTACACACACACATACACACACGGAGATGATGTCTCCAACACGATCCGACAAGCGGATCAACAAAATGCTCACACGCTGCGACAAGTGCAGCAAACCTCACATACACGTAGATCTAGGAAGACCCACGCACACACATGAATCCAATACGACACACACAAAAGACCACGGATCTAACAACGATCCACACACACACAAGTATGTAGTTTATAGGAAATACAAATCTGAAACTTAAAACACAATAAGGCACAGTTGAGAAAAAGTCCTAATTTGGCTCCCCTTTGAATGTATGTTGTTGATCTTGAATGTGGCTTCAATCTCCACTTGATCAGAGCTTTACTCCGGGCTTGCTTGGCTCTTTTTTTCCTTGAATAGCACTCTCTTTATCTCCCTTAAATCTTTCTTGACTCCCCTTAGATCGTTCTTGAAGGATGATGAAGGATTCTAGCACGAATGGATGTTGAAGCTTGATGTCCGATGCAGCTCTTCGATGTATATGATCTTGGTCTTTTATTCAAGCTCCTTCCTTTGGATTTCAGCTTTAGAGCAAGGTGGAATAGGGCTTGAAGGCTGCAACTCCGAACCTGCACACACAAAATAGAACTCCCTTCCTCTTCTGCGAATTTTATCAAACACTTGTGCATCACGATGGCCGTTCTTGACGATCTTGGCTCGGATGTGGCTGAATCTCGATTTCGCTCGCAGCCAGCAGCAGAGGCTTGATTGGAACTTTGATTCCTCCTTCTTCCCTTCACATTCACGCACACACCAAGGTGGAACAAGGGCTGGAGGTGGCTGCTGCGACCTGCATACACAAATGTTAGGAAGAAACCCAAAATCAGGACATACGAATTTCTCTTAGGGTTTTCATCCTCTACAAGATGTTATATAGGCCAAGGGTGGTCAAAGGACAGCCATGGGACAAGATCCACTTGTTATGGAGTGGATTAAGGACATCCACACAAGTGTGGTTGGACCATTTGGTCGAAATGCCAAGAGTCCACAATCATGGCGCCGCCTAGACCAGAAAGGGTCGACCCTTGGGGTCGACCCTTGTGAGGGGCCAGATGGGCCAGACAGCATGGGTCCACCCTCGGGGTCGACCCTTCCAGGAACCAGTGCGGGTTTAATAATTCTGCCAACAAGGGTCGACGCTTGGGGTCGACCCTCGAGTGAATGGGTCGACCCGTGCAGGTCTGGTGAAGGAGTCCGCCGAGTTCAAAAAATAACCACCAGGGGTCGACCCTTGGGGTCGACCCTTGCAGCTGGGGGTCGACCCAATGGGTCGACCCTTTCAGCTAGAGATGAAAGACCCACGGGGGTCGACCCCAGGGGTCGACCCTCGCACTGGGGTTGAGAGGTCCGATTGAAATGAAGGAATGGATAGACTTTGAAGAGTGTATAGACTTTGAAGAATGAATGGAGTTTGAAGAGTGTATAGACTTTGAAGAATGTATGGAGTTTGAAGAGTGTATAGACTTTGAAGAATGTGTGGAGTTTGAAGAGTGTATAGACTTTGAAGAATGTATGGAGTTTGAAGAGTGTATAGACTTTGAATTTGAGCTAGCGACCAACGTACAGACTTTGAGTCTGTGCAATCAGCCAACGTACAGACTTGCAGGATGTATAGACTTGCTGATGTATAGACTTGCTGGCTGTGTAGACTTGCTGGCTGTATAGACTTGCTGATGTATAGACTTGCTGGCTGTATAGACTTGCTGATGTATAGACTTGCTGGCTGTAGGATGTACAGACTTGCTGTGCACTGATCTGATGGATGTATAGACTTGATGTGCCTGCAACCAATGTATAGACTCGTTAATGGATGTATAGACTTTGATGTGCCTGCAACCAATGTATAGACTTGTTGTGTAGCAGCATAAGAGATGCATCGACTATATGAATGAACCAATGCAAGATATGAACAGTGGTATGCACTGATGCATTGCTCATGCACACAACCTGTTCGATGAAATGACTAATTGCTTAAACAGATACACAATGACATCATATGCAAGCATAGTGTGACTTATAGTAGTTGCTATCATCAAAACCATAACAGTAATCATGGTGCACACGTATTCAACACCTTGCACCGTCCTTATTTAGCACAGGGCAAAACCTTAACTTGTGCTAGCAGAAGATGCACCGACCACGTCTTTCTTGGTCGCTGAGTAATGGCTGCAGTGTCGACACATCTGTTGTTGGAGTCGACACTTCTCTTGTGATACTTCAGTGTGTTTATCATCTCCAGCAGTTGCATTTGCCTTGACTTCTTGGATTTCTGTGAAATCATGATTCTGCCTTGATTCTTGTGCAGCCTAATGCCTGAATCTTTATGCCGGTGTAGGCTTGACCTTGATGCTTGTGTATTTGTCACTATCAAATTTAGGTCAAACTATATTAATGAATCATAGTTAAGCATTATTGAAACAAAAGTATGTTATACACAAGCCCAACATACATAGTCAGACATCATCAAAACAATAGAGTACACATGTCATACACATGCCCAACACTTTGTTGGAGAAGAATAAAGCAAGGGAGGGAGCATGTAGAGCCGGCCAATTATGATCTGAAGAACCTGGGGGGTCTTGAGAGCCTGAAGAACATGAGATCTGAGAGAGACAAGCTTTCAGTTCAGATCTGAAGTAGAAGAAAGCTACTGCCGATTCTTGGTGCTGAGAAGATCTTCTTCCCACTGTCATTGTTGCTGCTACGACGTCCATGTACTACTGAAGCTGAGAAGGAGAAGAAGACCTCCCTTCCAAGAAGATCGCCTGCTACAAGTTGTTCCCATTACTGCAGTTTAGAAGCTCATTTGAACAGAGGATCGGATCCGGGCTTTAGTGAAGAGATCTCTTATTCCATCCCTACTAGATCTTGTAGTAGTATCTCTGTTCTATTATTCTTTCTTTGTTATTTTCATTTTAGAACATTTTCAATGTTGTTTGGACTCGATCTGGCTTAGGGAACCAGATCAAATTGTGCTTTGGCCTTGTGCTCCTTCAAGATATTTGACAGCGGTCCCCTCAGAGGATTTGTTCCTCTCAAGCAGTGGGTCAACGGATTTAGGGATTTGTTACCTTAAGCTGTGAGTCAACGGAGGTCAAGCTGTGTGTCAGCAGTGAAGCCTCACTCGGTTGAGTGAGGGGTGGACGTAGGTCTGCGCGTTGCAGACTGAACCACCTTAAAATGCTGTGTGCAATGGGCTATTATTTGTGTGATTGTTCCTTATCCTATATCACCCATTCACAGGATGGTTTGTTTATAAACCTAACTGCTTGATTTACTTTGTTTCAGTATCTGTTTGATCAGATAGCATATTAGTTTGTGGTGTGATATTTCAGGTTCAGATTAAGTCATCTTGTGTTCAACTCTAAGCTCTTTCTGTTTCAGCACACGTTTGGTTATCTTGTTAAGTTAGGATTATTTTTACAGCATACTAGTCATTGGCAGAGTTGGTTTGAGGGGCATCTTGCTTATTGTCTCAAATCATTTTAATTGGGGATAGTTTTTCCATAGGATCTATTCAACCCTCCCCTCTAGATCCAATTGCGCACCCCACAATTGGTATCAGAGCAATGTAACAGGCAAGCAGTTGAGCCAAGTGATGAGATTTTCAAAAGGTTTCAGATTTTCAAATATGGTAGTTAAAAGAAAGGATTTTAACATTTTGTCAGTGATAGAATTCCAACAAAAATGAATGAATGGAATAATTATTTTAGAAGAAGATTTCAAGGAACTTTCAAGTCTAAGAATTTAAGGAATTTTACAATTTGAAACTAATTTCATAAATCAGAAAAGACTAATTTTTAGATTCTTCCATTATAAATAGCTTTTGATTTGTTCTTTATGTAACTGCATGGTTCAAATCTAATAATTTCTGAGTTTAATAATGAAATTCCTTTGAAAGGTTTCTGCATTCATGTTTAATAAAAATGAACCAAGTTTCCATTTAACACCCTGTTTAACTTCCTTTATCTTACTCATTCAAGACCAGTGACTCTATTGGGAGTTACCAAAATTAGTATTGAGGTTAAACATTTAAGAAGTTTCATATTGAAATCCTTGATTCAACAATTTCATTTTTCTTTTGACATTTGCTCCGAAGATCTGGAGGAAGAGACAAAGTTACAGACTCACAAATGTTCCTCTTTTACTATCTTATGAATGGCACCCAAATTAATTTTCCTGCCATTATATTGGACTACATTACAAGTTGTCAAAAATCAAGGATTAGAAATCTTCCTTATGTTGCTGCTCTGACACCTATCTTTCGTTATCTCCACATAAATTTAGACAATGAAGCATGTCACACAATCAGAGATGGAGACATATACTCCATTTCCACTATTTGCAAGAATATGGGATATAAACTTCAGCGTGGCCATCTAGTCCGGAAACTTATGTCCCACAAAGGCAAGGCTCTAGCAGATACATCTGATGAAGAAGATGATGATGATGACCTGGCAGAAGATGTTGGTGAACAATCTGCTTCTACGGATGTCAGACAGATGCATTCTAGGATCGATGCTTTAGGAGGTGAAATGGGTCAGCTTAAGGAGACTGTGGACGTTCTTGCCAAGGATATGTTCGATTTGAAGCTTTACCATGACACTTATCTCCAGCAGTTTCAGTCTATTGCAACATCTATTGATTCACTAACTCTAGCCTTGGGTGCTCAATCCTCAAAGATTGATGATATAGCGGATTATATTCGTCGTCCCCCACCTCCACCTTCATCCGACTCGGATTAATTTCTGCTGCTTCCAGCTTTTAGTACTCTTACTTATCCTTGTTCCCCCCTATTTTTGATGCTGCCAAAGGGGGAGAAATATCTATGTGGCTAGCTATTATGCTATAGTATTATTGAGTGTTTGTTTGCTTGCATGTTTGCATGCTCGTGTGTCCATGTCAAGTGTTTAGGTGTTGGTCAGGTTTCTAGATGTTTAAGTGTGTCAGTAAGTAGGTGACATGTGGCATGGCATGGTAGGGTATTTTTATGTTGGCATGTAATTGAACTCAACTCTCAATCTTCTAACTGTTATTGTTGGCAAAGTACTACTGTGATGCCTAATGATCAATCTACATTACCTGAATGAGCTTTCAAGATGTCTCTATTATCTTCTGGAACTATTTTTTTGGAATGGAATAATTTGATCTCTTTCTTTGGTTCATATGCAGTTTTGAAGTGCTTGAATAAAATGTTGTGAATAGCAAAAATTTTGGTTGATCCTTCTTTGTTCTATAGCACATAGTATTTTGTCGTCATCAAAAATGGAGAGAATGTTGAACCCCGTGCGTGATAATTTTGAATTGAGAAGTTTTAATGATGACCAAATACCATGTGATAGTGATTCATGTGAATATAAATGGAGTTACTTGACTATTTTGATTCAAGGAAGTTTGAATAGATGTTGGATTTATGAATAGAAATGATTTGAAGTGAATGAGTTAACATATGACATTGAATGGTTATGATTTCAGGTGGTTTGGTTGATTCCTAGCTTGATTGAATATATGGTGTTATGTGTGAGCTTATGCATTGTTGATTACTATGTTTTTTTTTGTTTTTGTTCATACAAGAGTGGGAAATTTCTGAATCAAAATCCTCCTAGTAATGGTAATCATGTGTGGCAAGTCCTTATTCATTGGTTTTCATTGGTTGAGTCCTGCACTTAACCCATGAATTTCTGTATGTATAGGTTTAGTAATTTCTGTATGTATAGGTTCTAAACCATCAAGAACCATTTATCCACACTTGAGTCTTGCACAAATAGCCATATCAGTCACTTATCAATGAAAACCAATGAATAAGGACTTGGCACACATGATTACCATTACTAGGAGGATTTTAATCCAAAAATTGCCCACTCTTGTATGAACAAAAACAAAACAAAAAAACATAGTAATCAACAATGCATAAGCTCACACATAACACCATATATTCAATCAAGCTATGAATCAACCAAACCACCTGAGTTCATAACCATTCAATGTCATGTACTATCTCATTCACTTCAAATCATTCCTATTCATAAATCCAACACCTATTCAAACTTTCTTGAATCAAAAGAGTCAAGTAAATCCATTCATATTCACATGAATCACTGTCACATGGTATTTGGTCATCATCAAAACTTCTCAATTCAAAATTAGCAAGCACGGGGTTCAACAAGGGACAAGCCCATTGTTTTCTACAAGGGAGACATGGCCCCTCGAGCTGAAGATGACTTCGGCTCGCCCAAGCGAGCCGGCGATACCCCTGAAGCAGTCCAAGTAATGGATGACTTGCCACAACATATTCGGGAGATGTGCCTAAAGTAACACATTCCCCAATGGAAAGATTCCACACAGCATAGATACTTTCGCAAGTTGTGGACCCCTTCCCAGGTCTGGGGGCAACCCCTTTTCTCCCGCAAAGATACTAGGGGACTCGGCTACGACCAAGACCCGGACTTTCACGTCTACTATGCGGACAATATCGTAGGCCCGACACAGCCAGTTGGCGACCAAACTAATGTCGATACAAAATTCGACAGCTCCGAGGATGAGGAAGAGGAGATCCTAATCTCGCTCCCCGCCAAGGCCAGCACCCTAGTTCAAGTGATTGGGGGGTCTTTGTCGCTCTCTTGTGAAGATATCAGGGCTAAAGAAGCTCCCTGTGCTTCCCATTCTGTCGAAGAAACTAGCTCGGCAAACTCTCCCGATGAGGAGGGTGCCTAGAACACTGGCCATGAAATGTTGTCAACTTTAGTAGGCAACCTCAAGGAAGTTTCAATGGCATCGGCCGGGAACTGCCAACAAGGTGCTAGCAATTCAGAACAATCCTTGCTAGAGCACAGTGACAACAATTCCCCAGCTCCATCATCCTCAACTAGTGGCTTTGAAAACCAAGAAGTACATGAAGCTGACACCAATGATGAGGATTTCATCGACTTCCAACCCGCTCCTCTCGAGCTGGAGGACGGTGGCCAAGCAACCGTTGACGAACTCATTGAAATCAACTTTGGTGAAGATGATGCTCACCAGCCAACATTCATCAGCACTCTCCTCACCGAAGTAGAAAGGCAGGACTACAAGCAACTCCTGCTTGAATACAAGGACTGCCTCGCTTGGACATACAAGGAGATGCCAGGGCTAAACCCTGTTGTGTCCCTGTGGTTTTGATGATATCAAACACTATGAGTCATTATGAGTCTGAGTGTGAATGTCATCATGTGTCTAAGTGTGAATGTGGTTTTGATGAAGACTTATGTGTTGATATTGCATTGATGCATTGTGACTGTGATACATTGCCTTTTTGATGTCATGATTGCTCCTATGATGATCTTATTATATATGGAGGATGTGTGTTGTATTCTGCTAGAACAGGCTCTGAGGATAAATCAAAAAGTCATAAAGAGATAGTCACTATAGTCATGAATAAGAAATTAGTGAAGCTGAAGAGTTAACAGGTCGACGCATCAAGTGATGTTGTACAAATGCCTCGATGCATCAAGTGCTATATCGTTGGTCAGTTTGGTGCAATCATCAGCCGCGTCAATGCAGCAGAACAAAGAAGCTAGATTACATACTGTAAAAAAGAGGACAGGTCGATGCAAATGGCACAGCTAAAGGTCAACAAGTCGATGCAACCAAGAGCCGCATCGACGCACCAAGGCTTCTCATGAGATCAAGTCGAAGCAGCTGCCACAAATGTATGGGGAGATAGGTCGATGCAACAACCTACTGCGTCGATGCACTGAGGGTGGCACCAGCCACTGTGTCTACAAGTTCAAAGTATCCAGGAGTTTTACACCAACGCATAAAACTCATCATGTCGATGCAACAGAGTTAACTGGGTCAGAGCAATTCATAGCCAAAAAGGGTTGAGCACTCATTATCAGGTCGATGCAGCAGTTCATCCATTGCTTGGAGAGGTCGGTGCAGAAGCTCAAATCTTCTGCCTGAACAGAGACAAGTCGATGCATCTTGCTTCTACACATGCATAAGGTTGATGCAGTAGAAGTAGTTAATGTCTCCAGTGAGATTACAGTCTACACCTGCATGCAAGCATATTCTAATCAAGCTAGATGAAACTAGATGTTATCTTACAAGATGGATTAGCCTATGTTCAGTGGCCCTTGCCCAGATGAGTCAAATCCAATGAAGAAGAAGAAGTGGTTGATGAAATGCCTCAGTGAGCACAACCCAATTGCATCAACCTCACAGTACATTGAGTCAATGCATGCGACACACTATGCTTGGGTTTAGAAGATAATTAGCTTAACAAGGGTTCACTCCTCCAACAAAGTCATCAAGAGTTATCAAGAGAAACTCAAGGGCTTAAGCAGCCAAGTCTTATGATCATCATCATCAGAAGCAAGCTCATACAATCGAACAGTTTAACAGAGCAGCAGTAGTAATTCAAGATGAAAAAGGGTCAACAGACCTTAAACAGCTGAGGTTGATAAACGGCCGAACACTGGGTTGGCAACAACGTCACTTAAATGGAAGAGTGAGAACTCAAGGCAATCACGTGAGTTCGACAAATTACTGGTATAGAGGCAAGTGGCACATGAACCCGGGTGAGCAATGGTGGGCACGTGATCTGAGGCTCATTGTCAGAAATATTCTACTATCTCTTGCCACGTGGTCCAATGGAAAAGGATGGAATCAAATTATTTTATCCAAAGGCATTTTCGACACCCCTGTTCTATATAAAGAGACTTTTTCCTCCGAGAAGAAAAAGAGCAGCAATACAGTGGCAATACAGGCGCATAAGAGAAAGGGGATTGTCCAAGAAAAGAAAAAGAGTGATCATGTAAGAAGAAAAAGGAGAGCCAGTGAGTGAGTAGAATAGAAGAAAAGAGAGAGAAAGATGTTGTGTCCCCTGTGGTTCTGGAGTTTTGATGATGACAAATATTATGTCTCATTATGGTTATATTTATATCATTGATGATATGATCCTGATGTATTATGAGAAACTGTCAGAATAGGTTTAAGAATGACTCACGGGTCATGAAACGGAAGTCAACCCAAGTCAAAGTCAACTCAATGACGGGTAAGGTCAATTCACAGTCAGATCAGGTAATGCTTGCACCTTCATACTAAAACAAGTCATTTTATCAAACAGTTTGTATTCATGAGCCTTCACGTTCATTTTGGTCACAAGCTCTAATCTTGATAGTAACTTACTGATGAATCATGCTTAGCTATTGGTGCTTTCATTCTTCAAGTTTATCTGTTGAGTATGGTCCATGTGGTCCATGCTATTTCATAGACAAGTCATAGTCAGTGCATGCAGTGTCTCGCTGATTATCTTGCTCGGTGCAACTCTCATTTAGTTCTGCACCTAACGCATAAGTGCTTGCCTCGATGCAAGTCTCTGTTCATGCCCACATTCTGTCGATTAGCCTCTTTCTCGGTGCATCCAAATGCATCATGCCTTTCTTGACTCGGTGCAAGCTTTGTCTTGCATCTCTCTCTAATTAAGCTCATCTCTGACCGGCATCTCGGTGCAGATCTTGCTTGGACAGCCTAACCTAGTTCGATGCAATTCTTGTTTTTGCTTACCACCATCTCAGTGCAAGTTCTATCTTGCATTTTTCCTTTGTCCGTATACTCTTCTCCATCATCTCGGTGCAACTCGTGTCTGGACCACAAATCCAACTCAGTGCATCTACTGTGTTACGCATTTTTTTTAAGAGTCAGTGCACTATTCACCCTAGACATCTCTAGAGTCATTGCATATCTTTGGTCCTTCTTTTTTCTTTGACTCGGTGCATAGTCTTCTTCTTGTGCCTCTTGGGTTCATGTCCGTGCACATCAGCTGCACGGGTGGTCACTAAGATTTGGGCATATGGTGTCATGCATATTTGTAAGTCAATATGGTGTCATGCATATTTGTAAGTCAATACATTTCCCACGTCTGATTTTATCAACTCAGTGCATGCTATGTTTACTCTCTCATTACCTTAGTGCAAACTGTGCTAAGTTCTTGACTAAGTGCCTTGCATTTTCTGACAGAGTTTCTCTACGAGGAGGGGCACATGATCCAAGGCAGATCGACCTTCGAAAGAGTGCCACGAAGAAGGCTACACCGCTTAGATGGTGACACGTGGCTGAGAGCCTTCTGGAAGCCGTTTGGGCGGGAGTTCACCCTCCACACGCCTAGGGCGTGAGCACGTGATTTAGAGACAGAAGATATATATATATATCTCGGGCGAGATCAAGAAGAACATCCCTCTCGAAAGCAGTAAAAGAAGAAAGGGGAGAAAATCAGAGAGAGAGCAGAAGAGAGAAGTGTTCGAAAAAGAAAAAGAGAGATTCGAGGAAGAAGAGATATAGTGAAACTGCTGAAGCAAATTGAAGATCTGCTATCTGTTGGCTTCTGGATCAGATCCAGACCAATATGCTTCTGCGAGAGCTACATTCTTATGCTTTATTTCCAGCTTTCCGTAGCTGAATTTTCTCACACTTATTTTTCCCTTTTCAACTGTGTTTTTTCGATTCTCTGGTTTGAGGTCGAGGCTCCTCCTGGGTGTTTAGGAGAAGGGAGGATTGGTCCTCCGGCTGTGGGTAACTAGGTGTTACTCACTAGGTTTCCTTCTGCTGCTGCAGGAGAAGGGACAGTTGGTCTCTCCAGTCACTGGTGGTGGTGTGCCACTAGTGGGTTCCCTCTGGTTTAGAAGAAGGGAGACTGGTGTCTCCGGTTGCTAGTGACGGGTTGTCACTAGTAGTCCCCTCCGGTTTGGAGGAAGGGAGGTTAGCCTCCAGTTCTGGTTCTGTGGGCTGCAGAACCTGGTTGAGGGATTTGTCTCCCTCGGTTATCAAGCTGTTAGGCAGCGTCTTGTTTGCAGACTGAGTCTGCGTCTTGCATTTTGCAGGGGAAGCCTCACTCAGGTTAGAGTGAGGGGTGGATGTAGATCTGGGGTCTCAGATCGAACCACCTAAAAAATTCTGTGTGCTGTGGTTTGCTTCATGTGATTGCTCCTTATCTTCTTCCCCCCTCTTCACAGGTTGTGGTGTGATCTATTTCAGCTTTCCACACTTATAGTTCGCCAAGTGTTGGTGCTGTGTCTTATGTGGACTCTTATATCTTAGTGTCTTTCGTGCATTAGTTTTGCATCTGGTTCTTATAGTGAAGCTGATTTATTTTATTGGGCCAAATTTCTGAATAGATCCATTCACCGCCGCTTTGGATCTATTCCTGAGCGCCACCGTATCTATCAATTGGTATCAGAGCCAGGTTACTGTCTCATCTGATCCAACGATCCGCAGTAGATCATGCAGCTTCTTTGGTGCATAACTGAGCGTGCTTTGCTTGTTGTTTTGAACTGTTTGTTGATTTGCCTTTACGGCTCATCCACCGGTTTTCAATGTCTCCAATTTTAATTCGTGGTTTACCAGTCTGCGCAGCTATGTCATATCAGATGACCCTGATCTGTGGAAGCTAATTTCACACGGTCCACACAGATTACCAAAGAAAAGGTTCAAATGGACAGAAAGTCATAGATCAAAGTGTGATGAAAATCAGAAAGCCTTGGACTTAATGAAAGCAACCACTAACAAGGATTTCCACTCTTATTTTCATGATTGCAGGTCAGCTAAGGACATCCTGAACAAACTGAAGACTGCCTGCCGTGAAAAGGAAAACCAAAAATGCATGATGGCTGAAGGGAGCAATGAAAGCAAGGATGAAGAAGAGGTAAACAATCCTTTCGCTAGCTTTACTTTAGAGGACTGGGAAGATGCATATGCTAACTTGCTAGAATCTTTTGAAAAACTTAGAAAGAATAATAAAACCTTGAAAAAGAAGTTAAACAATCTTGAGAATGCTAACTCTACTGGTGAGGGCAATAAAATTCTGAAAATAGAAAATGAGATATTCAGAAGACAATTAACATATTTTGATGCCATTACTTCAGAATTGGAACATTTGAAGTCTCAGAATGAAAAACTCAAAAACCAGTCCAAGGAATCTGAACATAAATCAATGATGCTTGAAAGTGAAAATAGATTGATTTCTGAAAAACTGGAGGCTGATAAAGCAATAAATTTAGAGCTTCAGAAAAACTTTGACAAACTTCTATCAGAAAATCAACAAGAAATGTTTAAAGAATGTCAAAATTCTCTAAGTGATTTGGTGTTTGATGATGCTCTCCAGGAATAAAATAGTAAACTAGAAGAGGAAATTGACAAGCTAAAACACCTAAACACAGCTCTATCTGAAAGACTAGTCACACTTGAGAAAGGTAAATGCGTGAGCATGGATAGCTCTAATGAGTTGCAAAATGCTGAACATGAAATTGAAAGTTTAAAAATTGTTAATCAAATGTTGAATGAAAAGGCTACATCTTATGAAGAGAAGATAGCTGGATATGAGCTCCGTGTCTCAGAACTTGAAACTGAAATTTTTGACTTAAACAAATCTCTGGAAAAATTTGTGAGTGGAAAAGATAATCTAGACAAGCTCCTTGGCTGTAAGGTGAACTTCCAACGTGAGGGTCTGGGTTTTAACCCAGTTAATAAAAAGGGCTTTGACAGTAAGCTCCACACTTCCTTTGTGTGTAGTTCTGAGCTAAATAGCACATTCAGTGCACCTACCTTCCAATTCAGTGCTCAGAAAAACCAAAAATCCACTGTCAGTCCCAAACCTGTAGAATAAACTCAAATAGTGAAAAAGAATGAAAATCCACAGAAAAAGAACAAAAACACTCCTGTTGGCACAAAGAATGCTGCACACAAGTCACATGCACCTCCCCACATTCATGCAAAGAAAACTTCATGTCATTATTGTGGAAAAATCGGTCATGTGATGCACAATTGTTATATCCTAAAATATGATGAATTGAATTTTCATAAAGGGATGAAGAAAATAAAAAATTCAGGAAATTCACATGTGCACATTACTAAAAGGTCATTCAAGAATCAGTTTGCCTAGAAAAGGCAATTCAGATGTTTCTACTGTGGTAGATCTGGTCATGCAATTCATGACTGTTGGTTTGTGAAAGAGAATGAGTGTAAAGCTTTTAGGAGGAACGTTGTTCCTAGAACTCCTCCAAAGAGACCTTATTGCAATGCATGTGGTAAGTCCGGCCATACAGTTGAGCACTGTTGGCATGCTCAAGGGAAAAAGTTTAATTATCAATCTGTTAAATTCCCTGTAAGTAGAAACAGTTCTGTTAGGAATGAATTTGCATGTGAAAGAAAATATCATGCATGCCTTAAGTGTGGAAAGTCAGGCCACAGAGCTATGGATTGTTGGTTGACTGAAAATAAAAGAAGAAATGTCCATGTAAACAACAAAGAATTCCATTCATATGCACATAGATTTCATGCTTATATCAATGTACACAATAAGAACAGAAATTCTATTGTCTCATGTGATTACTGCGGGCAGGTTGGGCATTCTATGAATAATTGTCCTTTAATGATGCTTGATGATATGAAAGCCGAAAGATTGTGGAAAGCACCTATCAGAAGTGTTACTAACCATGTAGGACCCAAGATGTCTTGGGTACCTAGAAACACAAAATAAGATCTGTGCTTTGCAAGAATGCCTTGGGAATGAGGAATAAAAGGGGGTCAAATAAACCAAGGCACCCAAAGTTTGGTAAAACCCCACCTCTGCTGGTAGACACTTGAGCTTTTGATAACTTTGTTTAGATAGTTGCATATCATGTTTGATTTGTTAATCAAAAATTTCATGCATACAATTTCTCATTTGCATCTATGCTTGGCATTAAAATCTCTCAATAAAAAATGATGTGTTATGTGTGCAACAATTTAACTGAAATTGGTGCTTGCATACTGAAATCTGAATTCATTGGAACTGATTGAAAATGAATTACACATCATAAAACTGAAAAGCTGAATTGAATGAATTCGTTGCTTGCACGATGTCTCATGCTTAAAATGTTCACCTGCACATTTGACATGCACATGTATTCACAATTGCATATAAGTAGCATATTGTCAGCTTAAGATACATATAGAACTGCATCTGCATTGGAGTGTCATGCATGACTCTTGGTATATAAATAGTGAGATACTAAAGGGCAGATGAATTCTGTCTGGAAGTTCTTGCTATGTGTGAGGTGGTCTTTAGACCAAGTCCTCCGCCTGGTACCATAGGTCAATGTTACACGAAGAGCTGTCTAAATGTTCATGGGCATATGTCATAAAAATTCCATACATAAATTTCATTACATCCATTGTTCTTAGATTTCAGTCATACAGTGCATGGTGTCAGGGGGAGTTGTATACCAAGGAAACAATGTGATCATTGCATATGTTTAATGCAGTTAGCTCACTGCACTTGCAGTTTCTGGTTAGAAGTGTCGACACTTTGAGTCGATATTAATTGACAAATGTTCTATTTTTTTTTGCTGATAAAACCCCTCAACCAGAACAGTCTAGTCATTGCATGTGATACATTCATGTGATTTTGTTTACGTACATTGATTGCTAGCTCATGTATATATGCAGGGGGAGCACATATCATATTCTTGAAATTGCATGTCTGTTATCTGAACCTTGCATCACATTTCCATAATTGTCTACCCTGGTAAACTGAAATTCCTATCTCCAGTTTGAGCTGGCATCATGGCTTGATTAACACTTTGTGCTATACGTAAAATCCATCTCATCTCCTTGGTTCAACTGCCATCAGCTTTTATCACTTATTCTATATGTTGAATTGATTGCTCCTGAAAAACTTTCTGCCTTCCCTGGAAATTTTAGGAAGATTTCTTTGTGCATATCTTGATCATAAATCTGAAAAATAAACTTTAAAAGGAAACTTCTATTATATAGGACTATGAATGTCTGAAATTGTCAGCTGGTTGAAGTTTCATGTATGTCTTGTGTTTGTTTATGAATATATCTTGAAAATATCTGAGTTAGTCTTAATAAACTTTAACCAACTTTTTCACGTTATGTCTTTTAAACTCTTCTGAATTCTGAAAATTCTGAAATCATGATATTCCTTGACTGATATGTACGAAAGAAGTATTATTTTTAAACATCTGAGAATCTGGAACATGTCTAAGGGTAAATCTAGTAAGAGTAATGTCTTTGGTCATTGAGAAACACATCCCACTCATCAAAGAAATGAGTTGAGGTGTGTCATGAAGTGCCATAGTTAACTCTGCTTAAAAAAATTGATTGAAAAATCTGGCAGAGCAATGGCATGCACACTGAGAAATACATCTCACTCATCAAAGAAATGATTTGTAGTGTGTCATGAAGTGTAAATGCTATCTCTGTTCTTATGAAGCATGGCAGTTAGTCCTTCCAAGTACTTAGGGATACTGGCGTCTAAACAACGTGTATCCTCTAGTTACAAGGGTGTACTAAACTCAAGTGCTCATGAAGATTGTTATGAAAATTGTTGCTGATCTAATGTATCATTTGAAAATGTTTGCAAAACAAAAATTTTATTGGAACCCTTGACAGAAACAACTGTTTATCTTATGTGTTTAACCTCAATACTATTGATTGCATCTCTTAAGGGAATATTTGAAATTGAGTGAGTAAGAAAGAAGAAGGTTAAACAAGACTTTCAATAGAAAGCGTGGTTCACTTTTATTAAAAAAACTAATTTCAGATATGAGTACAGAAAGCGTATGAACAAGCCTTGCATACATCATATTCTGATTTGACTAGTCAATGAAGAATCATTCATAAATCTCTATAATAGAAGAGTCTGAAATACATGTTTAATCAGATTTATGAAATTGATATCCCATTGAAAACCTTTCTAATTGATTCTGAATGCTTGCTTTCTGAAATTGTACTCCACTATTTTAGACCTAACTATTGACGTGTTTATGTACTTGCTTTATCTGTCCATAATTACCCCTATGCTTCATTCCAATTTCTGTCCGTCTAAGGGGGATAATTTTTGCATGTCCCTGTGGTTCAATGATCATTCATTTCATTCCACCCCTCCTGCTCTGTCATACAGAAGAGTATCTTGTCAGGGAGAGTTTTAGATGTCAGTAACTCAGTTTGCATAATAGCTCTTATATTATCTCCTTCAACAGTCAATGATCATTCCATTCTTTTTGATGTTGTCAAAGGGGGAGAACTTTTGTAAGTCATTGAGTCATCATTTGCATTATCAATTGTAACTCTTGTCAGATGTTGCACACATGGTGCTTTACATGCTCATTTCTGACAGAGCAATTCTATTGTGAATGTTCATGCACATTCATATTTCATACTGATATTTCATAATCATCATGATGAATCTATTGCAATGACTCATAATATTACCATCATCAAAAATGGGGAGATTATTGTGTCCCCTGTGGTTCTGGAGTTTTGATGATGACAAATATTATGTCTCATTATGGTTATATTTATATCATTGATGATATGATCCTGATGTATTATGAGAAACTGTCAGAACATGTTTAAGAATGACTCACGGGTCATGAAAAGGAAGTCAACCCAAGTCAAAGTCAACTCAATGACGGGTAAAGTCAATTCACAGTCAGATCAGGTAATGCTTGCACCTTTATACTAAAACAAGTTATTTTATCAAACAGTTTGTATTCATGAGCCTTCACATTCATTTTGGTCACAAACCCTAATCTCGATAGTAACTTACTGATGAATCATGCTTAGCTGTTGGTGCTTTCATTCTTCAAGTTTATCTGTTGAGTATGGTCCATGTGGTCCATGCTATTTCATAGACCAAGTCATAGTCAGTGCATAAAGTGTCTCACTCATTATCTTGCTCGGTGCAACTCTCGTTTAGTTCTGCACCTAACGCATAAGTGCTTGCCTCGGTGCAAGTCTCTGTTCATGCCCACATTCTGTCGATTAGCCTCTTTCTCGGTGCATCCAAATGCATCATGCCTTTCTTGACTCAGTGCAAGCTTTGTCTTGCATCTCTCTCTAATTAAGCTCATCTCTGACCGGCATCTCGGTGCAGATCTTGCTTGGACAGCCTAACCTAGTTCGGTGCAATTCTTGTTTTTGCTTACCACCATCTCGGTGCAAGTTCTGTCTTGCATTTTACCTTTGTCTGTATACTCTTCTCCATCATCTCGGTGCATCTCGTTTCTGGACCGCAAATCCAACTCGGTGCATCTACTGTGTTACGCATTTTTTTTAGGAGTCAGTGCACTGTTCGCCCTAGACATCTTTAAGGTCATTTCATATCTTTGGTCCTTCTTTTTTCTTTGACTCAGTGCATAGTCTTCTTCTTGTGCCTCTTGGGTTCATGTCCGTGCACATCAGCTGCACGGGTGGTCACTAAGATTTGGGCATATGGTGTCATGCATATTTGTAAGTCAATATGGTGTCATGCATATTTGTAAGTCAATACATTTCCCACGTCTGGTTTTATCAACTCAGTGCATGCTATGTTTACTCTCTCATTACCTCAGTGCAAACTGTGCTAAGTGCTTGACTAAGTGCCTTGCGTTATCTGACAGAGTTTCTCTCCGAGGAGGGGCACGTGATCCAAGGTAGATCGACCTCCGAAAGAGTGCCACGAAGAAGGCTACAACGCTTAGATGGTGACATGTGGCTGAGAGCCTTCTGGAAGCCGTTTGGGCAGGAGTTCACCCTCCACACGCCCAGGGCGTGAGCACGGGATTCAGAGATAGAAGATATATATATATATATATCTCGGGCGAGATCAAGAAGAACATCCCTCTCGAAATCAGTAAAAGAAGAAAGGGAAGAAAATTAGAGAGAGAGCAGAAGAAGAGCAGAAGAGAGAAGTGTTCGAAAAAGAAAAAGAGAGAGTTCGAGGAAGAAGAGATATAGTGAAGCTGCTGAAGCAAATTGAAGATCTGCTATCTGTTGGCTTCTGGATCAGATCCAGACCAATATGCTCCTGCGAGAGCCACATTCTTATGCTTCATTTCCAGCTTTACACTTGTTTTTCCCTCTTCAACTGTGTTTTTTCGATTCTCTGGTTTGAGGTCGAGGCTCCTCCTGGGTGTTCAGGAGAAGGGAGGATTGGTCCTCCGGCTGTGGGCAACTGGGTGTTACTCACTGGGTTTCCTTATGCTGCTACAGGAGAAGGGAGAGTTGGTCTCTCCGATCACTGGTGGTGGTGTGCCACTAGTGGGTTCCCTCTGGTTTAGAGGAAGGGAGACTGGTGTCTCCTGTTGCTAGTGACGGGTTGTCACTAGTAGTCCCCTCCGATTTGGAGGAAGGGAGGTTAGCCTCCAGTTCTGGTTCTGTGGGCTGCAGAACCTGGTTGAGGGATTTGTCTCTCTCGGTTATCAAGCTATTAGGCAGCGTCTTGTTTGCAGACTGAGTCTGCATCTTACATTTTGCAGGGGAAGCCTCACTCGGGTTAGAGTGAGGGGTGGATGTAGATCTGGGGTCTCAGATCGAACCACCTAAAAAATTCTGTGTGCTGTGGTTTGCTTCATGTGATTGCTCCTTATCTTCTTCCCCCCTCTTCACAGGTTGTGGTGTGATCTATTTCAGCTTTCCACACTTATAGTTTGCCAAGTGTTGGTGCTGTGTCTTATGTGGACTCTTATATCTTAGTGTCTTTCGTGCATTAGTTTTGCATCTGGTTCTTATAGTGAAGTTGATTTATTTTATTGGGCAAAATTTCTGAATAGATCCATTCACCCCCCTTTGGATCTATTCTTGAGCGCCACCGTATCTATCAAAAGAGAGAAGAGCTGAGAAGAGGATCGAGAGAAGAGGAGAGAGTTTGAGTCAGAGCAGCCGGTCTTGATTGAAGATCTGTGTTCATCAGTTCTTGGATCAGATCCAGAACTGTCCTTGTTCTCGTGAGAGCTACATATGCTTTTAAGTTTTGTTTGTTTCTTTTTCCTTGTTCATTTCTTTATTTTCGTTTTCCACCTTGTTTTTCCGAATCCCTGATTGGGGATCTAGTGTTCCCTCTCTGTGTTTCAGAGGAAGGGAGAGTTATCTTCGGTGTTCCTTTCTAAGAAATCAGAAGAAGGGAGGTGTTCCTCCGATTGTCCCCTATGTGGCCTCTAGAGGAAGGGAGATCTCGATCTCCACGTGGTGAGTATAAATTCACATTCACCCCACATCCCATCAATCATAAACAAAACATCAACACCCCTAATTTTTTGGCGATCACGGTGGGACATCTAGTGCCAATCGTGTTGAGTTTCTGTTTGACCTGCTATTCTTAGTAATTCCCAGTTGCCCTACTATTTTCCTCGACTTTCCCGTTTATTTTCTGTTGGTTTCTACTCCCTGGTTCCTATGCGGTCTCCTCACAGGCTGTTTCTGACTTAAAAGCGGTCTAGCGATAGACCGTCTTATCTTGTTAGCGGTCTCCCATTAGACCGTTTCTCTAGTCATAGGTACGCACACCGAGGTTGCAATTAGTTTTGCAATTTTACTGATTTCCTTATTCCTGGGTGCTATCTGGTCTCCTCCTTGGTTGTTGCATATATACATATCATTATTTGCATATTGGTTGTTAGTTTATAGGCTAGAAATTGCATACACTCCGGTGCACATAGGGTCATTCATCTCTCATATCATAGTTTCATTCCCACCTTGGTGTGTGATCCTCTCGCCTCCATATTCCTTGGGGTCGACTAGGTGACCGCGTCAGGGACCTCCATAAGTCCCCGCGAGCCGTGGATTCCCACACGGACACCGGCCCGATTGTACCTTTGCCACCCCGTGTCTAGGTTGCATAAGTAAGGGAGAGTCTACACCTAGAGTTAACCAAGTTATCAAATATCCTTCCTATTAGGAACCTATTGTTGGAGAGAACATTTTAAATGCAAATCACTAAGGTTCTAAAGGAAGAGATAAATAAAATTTGTGCATCATTATAACTTGGTTGACTTTGGTTGCCTCTTCTCTCTCTTATTTGCATAAGTTTTGAGTCATCTTGTCTAGTCACTTATTTGTGGTTGTTTGTGTTGTTTGCTTTGTTTAAAGGTACTTCGTTGCATGTGGAGTTGCTTTCGTTCATTAGATTCATCTCCTAGGGGCAATTCCTCTTTCACGTCTTATTCCAATCCATTGTTCGAGTCTAGCATATCTTCCTACGATCTTCCCCATACCCATGAGGAATCTCTTCCCCAGGGTCTCCTAGAGGACCTATCTAGGGTCATCCACATCTCATCTGGAGATGGGTCCGTCCCTCCTCCATCCTCTATCTCCATGGAGGGTGTGCAACCTACCCTCTCCTCTAAAAATCCTACTAGTCACATCTTATAGATGATGGCCCAATTGGATCCGGCCCAACTTCAGGCCCTTTATCAGACCTTGCAGGGGTCCGGTGCCCCATCTACCACTACTTTACAAGGTCTGTCCACTCCCTCCATCTCCCAGTCAGGGGCCGATGGGCCCAGGGTTTCACCCATTCCTATTAATCTTACCCCGGTCCAGCCCATGATTCTTCAGCTCTCCAATCTGGAAGCAGGCCAGTCCTCTGGATCGGCCCCTCAAATCCTTGATAAAGGGAAGACCACCCTTCCTTCATCCACCCAGATTGATTCTTATAGGCCCATCCCATTCATGCCACAAGCCCTTATGGGCCCGGCTGATTTCGTTCGCTCTCAGCAAGGGGCGGCCCATGTCCACTCCAATTTGGGTCATCCTCTAGCCCAATATCCTTCATATGGGCCTCCTCCACCTCCTTTAGTTTATTTTTTAGCTCCTCACCTTGAGCACGCTCCTTTCACTCCACCTACTCCATCTTGGGAGCAAGAACTCCTAGATAAATGGGCCGCCATGTAACAACAACTCGACTTCCTTCAAAAGTGGGTTGGCCCGCAATCATTGGCAGACGTCCCAGTTCCTAGCTTCCACAACATTCGATTCCCTCCCCAATCTGAGCTCCCCACGTACCGCAAGTATGATGGGAACAGCAATCCATTTGTTCATATAAAGAAATTTATATATGAATCGGTGCAGTTTAAGTATGATGATCGTCTCATGGCGTATTTATTCTGCCGGTCTCTAGATGGAGTTGCATTGGAATGATTTTATGCATTGCCATTGGAGGACGCTGAGAGCTTTAAAGTAGTCAAGGAGAAATTTATTCAGAGGTTTCAAGACCGGGTCGGCCCAGAATATTCATTTACAGATCTTGTGGCTGAAAAGATGAAGGCAGATGAAGACTTTGCTACTTATGCCGACAGATGGAGGCAGATGGCCGCCCTTCTGTCGGGTCATATTCCGGAGGAGGAGAAGGTCAAGTTGCTGATATCCAATGCTACACCCACTTTTCGTAACATATTGGCCATGAACGATATTGCCAACATGCACCAATTGTATAGCCGGGCGAGGTTTATTCAAACCCAGTTCAAGGACTCCCCTATCCACTCTCTCTTCGAGGCCCAAAAGCCCAAATATAATAGAAAATCTCAGGGGCCTGTCACCGAGGGAGTCCAAACCAACGAACAAGTGCAAGCCGTTGCATTCCCCTTCCCGAACCAGTCCACTCCGTTCCGCTTCCCACAAAACCAACGCAATTCCCAATTCCCTACTCCCCAAAATCCTCAGCCCACCTTTCCCGTTCCACCAAACACCCAGCCTACCTTCTCCGCTCCACAAACTACTTTCCCCGCTCCACAACAGCCGCAACAACCTTAGCAATATCACGACGTACCTCCACCCAACAGCTACACCAATAAACGCCCGGCTCTGAAGAGAGCACAATATCCTCCTTTGCCCGAAACCCTCACAGATATCTTTTCCGCTCTCATGTCAATAAATGCAATTCAGCTTCCTCCGAAATGGCCCAACTGGAACCCGACCATTGATCAATCTAAATACTGCATGTTCCACCGGCAACCTGAGCACACTATTGAGGGATGCTATCAGTTTCGAGTTCTGGCGTATGATCTCCATGAAGGACAGCGCATTGATTGGGCCGAGATGCATAAGGCCATCGTGGAAATAAAAGAGAAAAGAAGGCAAGCGCCGAGGCCGCAAGTGCAGCAGCAATAAGCACCGTAGCCACAGCAGTAGCGAAAACAGCAGCAACATCGCGTTCAGGACTTGGGCATCCACCAAAACCCCATGCAGAATCATCCGCCCGCTCCGCAACCACAACCACCGGCACTGGCTCAAATCAACCTCGCTCAACCCTCGGCTCCTGACACTGGGTGGTCCTATGATGACGAAGCCTCAATACAGTGGCTCATGGCCCTCCATCACAGTTACCGCAACCCTTCTTTACCTTCTGCCCCCGTCATCCTCCCGCTTAACCATCAAACCTCTCCATCCCCTGCAATCGCCAAACCCCTCATCCTACCTTCCGCTTCACCCATTGTCTCACCTATCTCCACTTCACTGCCAGTTCCAGTACCCATCATCGCCATCCCTCCATCAAACCCTTCACCCATCATCCCTCCGCAGCATATCATATCCACTACCCCCATAACACCTGTTATCATCACCGCTACTCCTGTCACCCCTACGCCCTCTACTCCTTCATTCATCCACCCCACGGGGACCAACAAGCCGCTTATCTTGAACCCATCTAACGCCGTGCCGGCCCAAAACCTTGCCCTACGGAGCAGGCGTTTGTTCCATAGGAACTATCCCGGTGCACTTGCGCCCACTCCCCAATCCTCGCAACAGGCCACTGATCAAGAGGAGGCAGATCCGCTGCCAGGGACACAATATGATTTGTTACATCATCTGGGCCGGGTGTCCGCTAAAATCTCCGTGCTGGAATTGATCAAGAGGTCCACACTTCACCAGGATGCACTCCGTAATTTCCTTCAGAAGGTGATAGTAAATGAAGACATGGCAGTGGACAGCTTACCAACAGCCCTAGCCACAATCTCTGAAGGGCCGGCAATTACCTTCTCTGAGACTGAACGAGCACCCCCTGAGGCACGACAGATGCCGCTATGCATTTCGATCACTCTAAACAAAGTCAGCATAGACGCATCATTGGTAGACACATGGGATTCTATTAATGTCTGCCCTCTCAGCACTTTAAGGGCATGTAATTTGTCAAAAGATCTACTAAGGCCGACCCGACTACTATTGCAGCATGCGACAATTCTAGAAGGGCATGTCACGGGGTAGTCCCCATTCAGGCTGAGCTTGGGCCTCTCACTATGCCAATTGAGTTTTATGTGCTGGATATCGACCCTATGTTCAAGGCTATCTTGGGTCATCCGTGGATTGATAATCTTAATGCCGTACCATCCACTTCCCACCAGTGCCTCAAATTCCCTTTTCAAGGGAGGGTGGTCAAAGTAAAGAGCATGTCCACGGTTCAGTCTGTTAAGGCCGTCTCTGAGAAGATCTTGCCGACGCTATGGCCCAGCACTCGGCCCTATTTTAGTTCTAGACCTGGATTTTCCATTGGCCTATGCGCCACACAAGCCCGCCACTGTGCCAGTCGACGTCAAAATGAAACCCCAGATACGAGATTCAAAGGGATGGAATATGATACTAAAACTGGGCTATCAGCCGGGGAGAGGCCTTGGCACACAATTATAAGGGCGGACTAAACTGGTCCCCAAAGGCAAGAAGATGAACAGGAGGGGCCTTGGTTATCGAGAATCCTCACTCTCAATCTGGGGTGACTCTGGACCATTAACTTGGGACTACCGCCAGCATTTTGTCAGGGGCCCCCTCCAGTCGGGCACATTAAAAGCTTCAACAATTGACATGCCCATTATCATTGCTGGTAATCTCCCTTCAGTAGCTGAAGAAGATTTAATCAAGGTCCTAAGGGAGTATAGTGATTCTTTCGCCTGGTCTTACGAGGACATGTCGGGTCTTGACCCCTCCTTGGTGGAACATCGACTGGTGCTTAAGCCAGGGGCAACACCCGTTAAACAAAGATCAAGAAAACTTCACCCCCACATGGCCTTAAGGATAAAAGAAGAAGTTGATAAATTACACAAGGTCAGATTCATTAGAGTTGTCTTATATCCTTAGTGGGTGGAAAATATAGTCCCTGTCATCAAGAAGGATGGAAAGGTGCGAATTTGTATTGATTTCAGGGATCTAAACAAAGCATGTCCCAATAATGATTTCCCGCTGCCTCACATTGATGTTTTGGTGGATAACACCGCCGGGTATGAAGCACTGTCATTCATGGATGGTTATTCAGGCTACAATCAAATCTATCTCGCTCTTGAGGATCAAGAGAAAACCTCCTTCACCATGCCCTGGGGCACGTATTGTTATGTGGTCATACCGTTTGGTTTGAAGAACGCGGGTGCCACTTATCAAAGGGCAATGATGGCTATATTCCATGACATGATGCACGTCTACATGGAAGCTTACGTGGATGACATCTTAGTGAAGTCAAGGACTAAAGAAGAACACCCCGCCATTCTAGCTAAGGTGCTTCAGAGAGCTAGGGAGTACCAGCTAAAAATGAATCCAAAGAAATGTGTTTTCGGAGTCTCTTCAAGGAAGTTGTTAGGCTTTATAGTTAGCAAAAGGGGGATTCAGATTGATCCTAACAAAGCAAAGACCGTCATGGACATCCTTCCGCCCAAGAATATCACGGAACTTCGAGGACTGATTGGATGATTGCAGTTCATTAGAAGATTTATATCCCAACATTCTCAGAGGTGCCGCCTGTTTTACGAATTGCTAAAGGCGGGAGTCAAGTTTGAATGGAATCAAGACTGTTAGAAGGCCTATAAGGATTTGAAAGTGCATTTGTCTAATCCCCCGAATTTGTAACCTCCTGTCCCTAGGAAACCCCTGATCCTATACATTTCTATCATTAAGAACTCCCTAGGAGTTGTCCTAGCACAAGTAGATGATGAAGGCAAAGAGCGGGCAGCTTATTATCTTTCCAGGTTATTTAACCCCGTAGAGGTCAAGTACACTACCATGGAGAAAACTTGTGCCGCCTTAGTTTGGGTAGCCCAGAAGCTGAAACATTTCTTTCTAGCCCACCCAGTTAGGTTAATCTCTAGAATGGACCCGATTCACTATCTTCTAGAAAAACATGTCCTTTCAAGTAGGCTAGCCCGCTGGCAGAGCTTCCTCTCTCAGTTTGATATCACATTCGTTGTTCAGAAGGAAATCAAAGGATATGCCATCGTTGAGCATCTAGCCCATCTTCCTATTCCCTACATGGACTCTATTCAGGACGATTTCCCTGATGAGCATCTCTTTGTTCTTACTCATCATCCCTTTTGGTCTTTGCACTTCGCCAGTACACTCAATTCCCAAGACCGAGGGATAGGTGTTGTTCTGCTTACTCCGGAAGGGGTGACGAATCCCTTTGCTTATCAGCTTCATTTTCTTGCTACCAACAACATGGCCGAGTATGAAGCTCTCCTGGCTGGATTAAAATATGCCTACCTCTTAGGCGCGCGCTATTTAAACATCACAGGAGACTCTCAGCTCATTTTGCGGCAAGTTCTGTCCACTTACCGCACCCGTGACCCGAAGCTCAAGCCATATCAAGATTTGGTCACTCTCTTGGCTAGGCAATTTCGCAAACTGATCTACATCCATACTCCTCGATCTTAGAATATTCTCGCTGATGCTTTAGCATCGCTCGCTTCCTCCTTATCCTTTCCTCTCAGTCGGAGTTCTGAGACCATCGTCGTCCAGAGATTGGATGCACCCTCTCTTCAGGATCCTTGGTACGATAACCTTAGGAAAACTATACAGGCGAAAGCTGAAAAGGAAGATTTGAAGGAAGTGTCTTTATCAGAGCTAGAAGAGATCTTGGAGGAAGAAGAATTGCCATGGTATCAGGAAATTGAGCTATATTGCAGAGATGGATCGTTCCCAGAAGGGGCAAGTGCCGAACAACATAAGGCTATTAGAAGGGTTGCCTCAAAATACACTATCATTATTGGAGAGTTGTACAGGCGTGCTCTTAATGGGATGCTTATGAGATGTCTCAATGATGAGGAAGCTTGGATGGTGGCCGAAGCAGTGCATTCGAGTGAGTGTGGAGGTCATGTCAATGGCCAGGCTCTAGCGAAGAAAATCCTTAAGCAGGGTTATTATTTGCCCACTTTAGAGGAAGATTGCTCCCTCTATGTCCGGAGGTGTCTTAAATGAAACTCCATGCTGACAAAATCCATGCTCCTGCTTCATCACTTCATCCTCTCTCAGCTCCTTGGCCATTCTCTATGTGGGCTTTCGACGTAGTTGGCCCGCTCGGTGATCCCAACTCTCAGACCAAGCAGAAATCTTTTATCCTTACCGCCACTGAGTACTTCACCAAGTGGGCTGAAACGGAGGCGTACGTGGAGATCAAAGCTCCCACGGTGTGCCGCTTCATCTTAAAGAATATCATCTCGCGGTTCGGAGTGCCAAGTAGCATCGTCACCGACAATGGACCCCAATTCATCTCTCAAGAGCTTCAGGATCTCTGTAGGAAGTTCAATATTGCATTGCATCATTCATCTCCATATTATCCTCAAGGCAACGGTCAAGCCGAAGCTACTAATAAAACCCTTCTTTAAAATCATAAAGAAAACACGCGAATCTCACAAATTTTTAGATTAGCCTGAATGATTAGTGGAAGCTCTATGGGCTTACCGCACCTCCGTCCGTACTCCTATGGGGCAAACCCCTTATGCTCTCACTTACGGGATGGAGGCGGCGCTCCCATATGAGATCTTGATCCCTTCCCTAAGGGTACAACTCGATAAGGAACTTAATCTCGATGAACGTCGACAGGCGTTGCTCGTCCAACTAGAACGCTTGGATGAGAAGAGGATGAATACGACCGATCATGTATCTATTTATCAAAAGAGAGTTTTGCATTATTTCCAAAAGAAGGTAATTGAGCGTAAATTTCAAGCAGGAGATATGGTTTTGAAACGTAAATTCATTAGGTCTGGAGATCCTAGGTCTAAATTGCAACCTAACTGGGAATGGCCGTTCATCGTTAAAGAGGCTTATCCAGGGAATGCATATCGCTTAGTCAATGCGGAGGGTGAGGAGCTGTCTCACGCCTGGAATGGGTTGTATCCTAAGTGCCTTTTCCCTTAGAGTCAGGCTAATGAAGGCCCGGTAGCGAGGTGTTCCTTTCCTCGATCATGAAGGAGGATTCCGAGGTTGGCAAATCACACACTTCACGACATCCCTGGTCGGGTTTCCCAATTTTGTGCAAACACCGTTCTCCCTTGGCCATGCTTGGGGGGAAGTGAAAGTCCCTATCCGTTTATCTCTTCGACTGAATCTAGGGGCAAGAGACAAATAAGGGGGCGATGACTGATCTAGACACTCTGATGAGAGGTCTCAAATAGGGGCAGTCCGTTATGACCTGATTCCATAAGGAAAAGTGCCAGAAAAAGAAAAGGGAAGAAGGAGTAAATCAAAATAAAGCCGGAAGCTCATCCCAAAAGCTCAAAAGTTCAAAAGATCAAAACCTCAAAAAAAATGTGAAACTAGGCATGGCAAGAGTGGCAGTACAGTTTCCCCGTGGGACGTTATGAGCCCGGTCGTATGCGTGCCTAGGGTGGATAAAGGTTCAATGACAGATACAAAGCCCCGGCGCAACAGACTGAATCTCTGAACGGGTTGTTATGGGAAAGATTCAAGCCCTAAAAACCTCTATACTTGGTCTAAACTTACCTCCCAAATTCCTTTTTTTCTTTTAGGACAAAAAAACTATGCCCTAGGTATGGCCTCGGTAGAAGTACCGTCACACAGGTTGGCCCTGGCTAGGGTTTGTCATCTCAAAAGCACGCCGATCTCAGGAGGTTCCTAGTGAGACAGGTAGGGCTCTTGTTGTTAGGACGGAATTGGCTTCCAAAATTCAAAAAATCAAATATTTTAAAATCCAAAAAAATCAAATATTTCAAAATAAAAAAATTACATATTTCAAAATTCAAAAAAATCAAATATTTCAAAATCTAAAAAAATTAGATATTTCAAAATTTACGAAAACCAAATATTTTCAAAACTCAAAAATACCATCATCCTTGCATAGCATGCATATGCATTCATATTTTTATTGCATTCTATTTCACCTATTTAATAAGGCTCCACCCCTTAACCAAATACCAAGAAATTGGCCATTCTCTGACTTGCTGCAGGCAAGGGGTTGAGTATAAGAATAGATCTAACTTGTTTCTTGTTTTAAGTGTGTGCAGACACAGGTCCCAATGCCCCAAGATTCAAAACTTCCAGGATTTTCTCTGATCTTAGTCCCTTAGCGGTCTTACACTAGACCGCTTATGCATTCCTAGCGGTCTAAGGACGACCGCTAACGTCACCCAAGACCCCAAACTCTCAGAGTTCTCTGCTTCTCGTTCCTAGCGGTCCTTCGATAGACCGTTTATATCTCCCTAGCGGTCCAAGAAGTGACCGCATGCTCTTCCCGAGAGCTTAAAACTCTCAGTTTTTCTGGGTGCTTTCCCGCACGGTCTATCGATAGACCGTTTGACGTTGTTAGCGGTCTTACGCTAGACTATTTGTCAAACAGAGAACCCTGTTCCTTTGATTTATCAAGCTAAAATTGTCATTCCATTGTTCATCTTTCAAGTCAAACCCTTCTATTTTATTCATCCAAGGCTCATGATACATCATTCATTCCATAAAACTCAAAATACATGATTAAGAAATTCAAAGTACACTCAATTTCATGTCCGCGTGCGGCCGGATCTTGCACAATTCCTTCACATAAGCACGATATTCCTCGTCATTCTCTTTCACTTCCACCTGCAAGGAACGGACCCGGCTGACCTCCCACATGATCAGAGCACTCTGAACTACCCGTTCATCCTCCTCGGTCCCGATCTTCCTAGCTTGATGGGGAGGGTAATGAGATAGCGCTAGAATCATGGTGCGAGGAAGTCCAACTTGTAAGTAGCACCGATGCGGGTTGTAGATTGCCAAAGTAGTGTTCCCCACTAGCTGCAAGTCTAGGCCCAATCGCCGGGGTAATCTGAGAGTAGTGCCTTGAAGAGCTCGGGGACGCATCATGAATTTGTCAATTGGTAAAGTGTTGAGGAAGAGGCGCCAATCGTCCCTTGTCTTTTTGTCCGCCGTCCGACACTCAACCTGTGAAGAGAACCCAAATGCACCCCCTATGTAGAAAAGTGGGTGGCTCCCAAATATGCGGCGAGCTGAAGGCATGTCTTCCTTGGGTAAGAATTTGAGTCTAATTCCCATCCAACACTCAAGAATGGTCATAGACCCAAAGAGGGGTCCCCCTAAAGAAGCTGAACTAAGGCCTTCATAGAGGTACGAAAGGATGGCTTGAGAGATGGATAAACCCCGCAACAACCTACTAATGATGCTGAGATTTTGGATATCTAAGAGGTGTTCGGTGGTGGTAAAAAGTAAAGCCCCACACAAGCAAATAGAGGTAGCTTTGGCTATAGCTTCAAACCTCCCACTCTTGTTCTTGCAATAAGCGTTGATCCATTGGGCCATGGATATCAAATGAATATGGTGAGGGCTAATCATGGTCTTAACATCCTTTGGATGATGAATGAAATCCCCTAAGATAAGTGATGGGTCTATTGGTTCAACCGTATGACACACCAAGTCTTCATCCCCCACCTTAGTCTTAGGAAGGGTTAGGTAGGTCTCTACCTCCTCTATAAGGACTGTGGCTTCAAAGGTTAGGAACGTGAAAGTATGTGTTTGAGGGTGCCATAACTCCACAAGGGCTGAAATGCTAGGCCAATCATACGAAATTTTCTGAAAATTCTTGGCTAAGACTAATAAAAGTTGAAGGTGCCATGCCCTAAGGATTGAGGTAACTTCCAAAGGAAGTTCTTTTATCATGGGGGCCACCCACTTCAAGCTAGAATAGCATCTTGGGCCAGGAAGAAGCTAAGCAAAAGGGAAAAAGAAGAAGAGAAGAAGAAGAGAGATTTTCATCAGAAGAAACTTAAGAAAATTCATGGATTTTGATATTTATGTTAACTCACCTCTCTTGAAGAGCTTGTGCTCAAGTGCTTGGGGATGAAAGTTAGCCATTGCAGCTCCCCGTGCTCCCTTCTAGCCGGCTTTGGCCCGGTATAGGCCACCTCTCTCATGGTGCTAGCTTCAAAGCTCCTTTTCATGATGATTTGGGGTGATTTTGAGGGACTTTCAAGGTTTAAACTAGATATTTCTGTGAGCTACGAATTCTGGGTGCATTCTTACTTATAAGGCTCTAATTTGGGTTCTAGTGCACTAGGATTGAGGTTAGGGAGCCTCAAGTTGAGTTAGGATAGGTCTTAGTGCAGATTAGGTCCTTTTAGCCATGGGTTCGGACTCTCACGGAGAGTCCCGCTCGGACTTCACTACATCTTCTCCCTTGCGGTCTATCGAGCGACCGCCAGGCTCTCTTAAACGGTCATTCAAACAACCGTTTTATTCCATTCTTCATCGCCTTCTTCTTACTCGCCTAACGGCCATGTCTTAGACCGTTTATTCTTCCTCGTGGTCATCCATAGGACCGTTTTCCCCTATCTGTCCTATTTTTGATCACTAGTTTTCTCCCGCTTGCTCTCCTTTCCTCGCTCTTCTGATCTCGTGGTCACTCCTAGGAATCATTGTTAGTGTTTCAGCATCTACATTTGCATAGACAAAAAGTCAAAAAGATCATATATTACTAATGTAAGAGTCATGTACATGCATATGTCCAAAAGATAAAAAGTACAACTCAGGCTGCTCTCAGGCTAGTCCCTCTCCTGGACCGCCACTGTCCCCGGTCCCCTTATGCCTCTTCATCGGCGGGGCCATGGAGGTGCTCCCCCCCTCTTGGTGACGTTGCCGCTGCTCCTCCTCCACGTTCCTCCGATGGCCGGAGGAACCCGTAAGATAATCTTGGTGCACGCTACGCGCGCGCCACTCTGCGACAAGCTGTGGGAGGATTGTTCGCCCACTAGCCGTAGTGCCCTCTCCAGCACTAGGATCTCAGCTCTCAGCTCTGCCGCTGCTGCTGCCCTAGCTCTAAGGCTCTGTACCTCTGCATGAAGATCGGCTGCCACTGCCGCTTCTGCCTACAATCGAACCGCCTCTGCTCGTGCCTGCTCCGCCTCTACTCTGGCCCGCTCCGCCTCGCCAAGTGCGGTAGTCAACTCTCTCGTCTGCATGAACATTCATCATGGTGAGTCAAATTGCATTTTCATATAGCGTTAAAGGAAGAACTCGGTCAATTGCTTACCCTCTCTGTGAGATCGGCCTCGGCCTCCTCGGCTCGAGCGACTGCCCGGGCGAAGTTGGCATCCGGCTCAGCTCGTCCTGCTGGCTGAGAAGATGAGGATAGAGCATCGGGTCCCTACCGTCCCGCTCCCTCGGCTCGCCGCATTTTAGAAAGTCCAAGTCATGCGCATGCATAAGCATTTGAATCTAAGTCTAAGGTTCAGAATTTACCATGAGATCCAGAGAGTGCTGGAGGTCGTCCCTCTGCTGTACGGTGGAGTGGAGGACTCCCTGAAGTTCCGCTATCCGGCCCTGGGGGTCTAGTTGCATGTAAGAAGTCAGATAGTCAGTGCATCATTAATAGGTATCAAAGCATTAAATGTAGTTTAGAAGTTTAAGTTTAGAGAGTCGTACCGGTCGTCGGGAGCCACGGAAGACCTGGTCCCCGTACCTCTGAGCGCAGGCCCTCAGGTAGGCCTCGTCGTTGGTAGCCCGGCTGGGCTCGCACCACCCGACCTCTCCTGGTCTAGTCTCGTACCTGGTCGATCGCCCGGGTGACCCAGTTGATCTCACCGCTCAAGCCTTTCGAGGGCCGTGTAACCCACTCGTCGTCCCTGGATGAGAACTCCACCTCCGGCTGATGCACCCCTCGCGTCCTCATGATCAGGCGATGGTGTAGCGGCTCGATGATGTTGAGGCAGTGCAGCTACACCTCTCGTCTCGTGTACGCCAAGACCGACTCTACCCATGGCTGTCCGACGTGACCCTCGTCACGGTACGGTGTCCAGTGCACCTGAACGGTCAATTGAGTCAAATGTTAGCATCCATAAGAGCATTTAAGTGCATTTAGAAGTTTTAAAGTTTGAGGCTTACCGATGCATATGGGAACGTGTCCATGTTTCCATGGATCGCCCGCGTGAGCCGCCGTAGCGATCCCATGTCCCGTACCGCCATCCACTGCCTCGCGATGGGTACTGGGTCTGGATGTACCTCCTTTCCCCGCCCTAGGCCCGGGATGTACATGTAGCTCCAAACCGACATTAGTCGGATGTCAGCCTATCACATCATATCATAAGCATAATCATAAGCATAAGCATTTAGAGATAAGCATTTACCTGAAGAAGAGGCACGAACCCGCCCAGCATCGTCTACCGATCGGTGGTGCTGAGGGAGTTGAATAGAAACGCTAGTGATGCAGCTCCCCAGGCGTAGCCTCCAACCTCGTCCATATCACGCTGTAATGGGAGGAGCCTGACGCTCACTCCGTCCGCCCGCGTCACGAACAATAGCTTCCCGAAATGCAACATCAGGAAGCGACAAATGGTGATGTCTCCCTCTGGTCCTGGTTCGGCAGTCACTCTCTCTCGGGCTCTGTCAGTCAATCTCCCAAGGTGCTCCTCCGGTAGCTCTCCTACAGCTATCGCCGCTCCTCTCAGTCCCAAGCTCTCCTGGAGTGTCACCCATCCCAGAATGGATGAGTGGTGCCCTGATCTCAGTATCTCCAGTTCAAGCAGCTCCTGTGCTAGCTCTCGGTAGTCGGCATATGTGGTCCTGGTCACCAGCGCTCCGTGAACTCTCAATCCCATGATCCTCGTGACGTCCTCGAGCGTCGGGATCATGTGTCCCCATGGGAACAGAAATGCTCGACTGATCGGGTCCCATCTCTCATGAAGAGCATAGAGCAGTTTTGTATCGATCCGCATCACCTCAATGCTCAACAGCTCGCCGAACCCCATCGCTGCCAGTCTCTCCCTCTGGTAGTTCGGCAGTGCGAGGTACACTACTCGAACCTGCAACCAAGAGATCCGGGTCCGTCTTTTCCCCTGCATCCATTTAAACAATCAAAGTCAGTCATCCATGTAGTTGGTAAATCATACATTGCATTGCATTTTTAAATGAAAATCAAAACCACTCTGATTCCCAAGCGGTCGTGCCTTGGAGCGTCTCTGGTTCCCTAGCGGTCGTTCCCTGGACTATCTGGTTCCCTAGCGGTCACTGCAAGGACCACTAGGCACCCAGGGGGTGGACATTGTTTGATTCATTTCCCCAGGGTTTGAGAATGGCCCAAAGGCCTTTACAAACATCTTAATGGGTCCCCAGACCCATTCCCATCTAATTCCCCCACATGCATGCATTCAAGACAAATAAAAATGGTTTTTTGGCCGTCGGCCTATCTCTGATGACCGTCTCCCAGCCGGCGCCTCCTGTGCTTCCTCGGCCGTGGGATCATCTTCGTCCTCTTCCAGGGCCTCCCCAGGTCCCTCCTCCACCGTGGGAGCCACTTCCACCTCTAATTGGGCCGACGGCCCTTCTTCTTCCGCCGGTGGGTACGCTGCCACCGTGGGTGGCATTTCCTCTTCTTCTATCTACCGTTGGAGGCGTTTCACAGCCCTCTTCTTCACCATTTTGGGGATGGTTGGGTGTGAGATGTACGGTAGTCGACGATGGGTTGGTCGCCGGAGTGGCCGGAATAGGGATTGAATAGGGTGAAACGAGATTGAGAGTGGGGAGAATGAAACGGCTGTTTCAGGTTTTTGAATTCGCTCAGATCCATGCAGTCTATCGCTAGATCATTATGCAATCTTTAGCGGTCTAAACCTAGACCATTTATTGTCTAAATTCTACCCTCGAAGAATGTGAACTGCCAATGCCCAAGCGGTCTATCGCTAGACCGTTGGCTGACGGTTTGCGGTCTATTATCAGACCGTTTATGGTGTTACATATTGATGATTTAAAATGCTTTGCCTTACGCTATCCTTTTTGAGTGGTTCATGCCATATATGCTTTGTACTTATCCCTATGAGGATAATTGCTATTGATGGCTAACCCTTTCTTATTGTCAAAGCTTAAACGCCAGCATGCCGTCAATTGCTCACCAGGCAGGTAAGGCAAGTAAGTATTCCGATTCCTTGGTCCCTTAATGCATTATTATATGATATCTATGATGTATTACCTCAAGAACCGGCTGGTCATTCATGTGTTCTGGGATTTGATGTTCCCCTTTAACAAAAATGATGATGATCTAGGTGCACATGTTTAATCGTTGGATAGGCCATTAGGTTGGAAGAGTTGGGGAATGATGGTTATATCTTGCACGCCGTGGTTGCAGATAGTGTCTTGACCCTGATTTGTCCGGTATAGCAATACTATTCTCGAGTATCTTCTTATTTTTATTCTTTCTTCGCATTCATTTTGTTGATTTCTTTTATTTTAGCCCAGCATGCATCATACGCATCTTTGAGCATTCATGTGCCCTCATCTGTCTGAAGTGTCTCAGTAATGGTGGGTAGCTATGTATCCCTGGTTTTGAGTAAGGATAATCATTCCACTCTTAGTTGAAAGGTTTTTTTGGTCTAGTTACTCAGTTTGGTTAGCTGGAGATTCCTGTCTGGAGTTTTAGTTGCTCGTCTCTTTACTTTTCCGTTCGCTCTGACTGCCTATCAGCTATGCGTTCTAGTGAGGAGGTTGGTCGTGTTTTTATTTTCCTTTGTTATTAGTTCCTCCAGGCATATGTCATTCGGTTTGGCCATTCCTTGTGATTGGTTCGAAGTTTTTCGGAAGATTCCTATCGCTCGTTGGTTGAGGATGGGTGTCGGTTTACCTTAACGCCTGCTTTTCAGTCCACTCCGCTCCATCTTCGCTGTATCTCCATGTTCCTTGTTGCTTTCACTTCACCTCCGCTCGCTCCCCTACAAAGAGGACGTTAAGGAGGGGCATCTGCTGACACCCATTTTATGACCAATGAGTTGGGTCATCTCCTTATTTATTTTTATGATGTCCCGAGTTATTCACCGCTTACTGAGTCACTTTTGGTTAGTTTCTGGGCTTATTTTATGGGTTATTCTCCCTGGTTGGGCCTAGTTCCCTTGATTTCTCGTCATTGCAGCTTATTGGGCCTGGATAAGGGCTGATAAGGATTTTATGTGGATTAACTTGGAGATTTATCGGTCGTTATCTTTTTTGCCACGTCTACTAGCCTAGCGGTCTATCGTACGACCGTTTGGCGGGTTGCTAGACCGCTAGGAGGCAGAGAATCTTGCTGGGTCTCTTTGATCTTATCTCTTTCTAGACGAATGAGCTTATCGGTCTATCGCTAGACCATTTTCTGGAGCCTTGCGGTCTATCGTAACACCGTTTGGGAAGACAGAGAGTCCTGCTCTGTCTGATTTTCTCTGCTTCGCCGTGGTCGAACTAGAAGTTGTGACTCCTCTGTGTTGATGGTGTTGACATGTAACTTTACTTCATATGGAAACACATTGTTTTGATTGATTGGCAACACTGTTTATGTTTTGATGAAATTACTTTTATCAGATTGTCTGTGTGTTCTATGCATTTTATCTTGTTTTCACACTGAACACACACTCAAAGTCTCACAGTCTATACATTGCTTCAGTAACGTAAGTCTGTACACTGTCCGTGTCTCTTGATGCATCCTAGCAAGTGTGTACATTGCCTATCGATTGCAAAGTTTATACATTGTTATGGGTCGACCCCCTGTTCTCATGAGTCGACTCATCTGTTTGTGCATAGTCTACACATTGCTCGTCGTTGCAAAGTCCATACATCCACAGTGCATTGCATAGTCTATACACTGCACGCTCAAGATCAAAGTATATACATTGCTACATTACCTGCTAGAGTGAAGTCTGTACAGCCGAAGCACACATATCAAGTCTATACTTTGAAGCTACTGTGCAAGTCCACACATTGGCCTTCAGGCTTGAAAGTCTGTACATTGGACTGCGTCAACTCATTGCATTGGCATACATTGTAGCGTCAACTCATTGCATTGGCTAAGTCTATACACTGTCCGTCTCATTTAGAGTCTAAGGCAAAGTCTGTACATTGGACGGTGTCAGGCGTAGTCTGTACATTGAGCGTCTCAATGAGCATCTCATGTAAGTCCAAACATTGGACTGTAGCATGCATTTGTCAATGGCATCTAAGTCTGTACAGTGGACTGTCTTCCTTAGCGTCTTGATCTTCCAAGTCTATACAGGCTTTTGTTTTACAAAGTCTGTACATTGGTCTCAGACACCAAAGTCTATACAACGCCTGTTGAATGCAAAGTCTATGCAGAGCTCAAGAGTCCAAAGTCTATACATTCATTCACTGTAGCTTGCACGAGGTAAAGTCTGTACATTGGCCTCCATGCCTCAAGTCCATACATTGGACTGTTTGGCCAAGTCTGTACATCGCTGTTTGCCAAAGTCTGTACATTGGCATTTGTTCCTTCGTTGCGATTCAAAGTCTGCACATTGGGTTATTTACCTACGTTCAGCTTCGAAGTCTATACATCGATGCCTTTACCTACGTTGCAGTTCAAAGTCTATACAGTCGATGTTTTCCATTGCTTCAAGTCTATACAACCGTTCTTTTAGAAAGTCTATACATCGCTTGTCTTCATTCGAGTCTCATGAAGTATGTACATCGTGCATCAGTTCTGAAGTCTATACATCGTCTGTCTTCATTTGAGTCTCACTGAAGTCTACACATTGCATCTTCATTCATGAAGTCTACACATTGCATCTTCATTTGCGAAGTCTGTACATTGCATTGATCTTCACTTAGTCTATACATTGACAGTCTTCATATCACCTAAGTCTGTATGGCGGTTGCTTCATACAGCAAGTCTATACATCGCTTTCACTTATATGAAGTCTATACAACGCAGTTCTTCTGATAAGTCTATACAGAGTTGTTATTTAATCTGATCATCCGATACTCTATCTGACTGGGATTCTCTACTGAGATTGCTGACATGGTTCGTGATCCCAGGAGGACGAGGTGTGCAGATGCTGACACGTGGATGGAATTGCCTCGAATCTAGAGAATTCCTTGGGCGGGAACTGTGGAAGCCACGCGCCCTTATCCACTTGCTGTTGTTATATATAGCAATCTTCATCTTCTGTAAAGGTTGATCGAAGTTGGCGAAGTCTATACATCCAGCCTGAAGCAGCAGCCACCGAGATCCACTGTGAGAGGAAGAACAAACAGAGAAGAAGAAAAAGAGAGATGAGTTGAGAGAGTTATTGTGAGAGCTTGTGAATCAGCCTCTTGGTCCAATTACCAGAGCTGATATTGCTACAGTCGCTTTGGTTTTCTTCCATTCGATTGTGTGTTTTATTTGTTTTTAGTCTTGCTATTTTCTCCTTGAAAACTCTTGTTTGATCAAGTTGTTAGTCAGCAGTGTCAAGCTGTGAGGCAGCGGTGTTGCAGAGGTGTTCCTCTGGTCGGCTAAGCTGTAGTGCCCAGCAGAGCAAGCTGTGAAGCTCAGCTGTTGCAGAGGGTATTCCTCTGGTCGGGATAAGCTGTATGCCCCAGCCATTGTTGGCAAGCTGTAGAGCCCAGCTGATTGAAGCTGTGTATCAGCAGTAATCCACATTCGAGTTGAATGTGGGGTGGACGTAGATCGGATTGATCGAACCACCTAAAAGCCTTGTGCCTCTCGTGTGTTTGATTGCTTGTTCAGCAGATCTTGTGTGTTTCATTCGGTGCATTGGCTGTGTTCGTTTAGTGTTCTTCTAATTCCGCATTTGATTCTAGGCCTAATTTTTAAATAGTCAGTTGATCTATTCACCCCCCCCTCTAGATCCACATCCTGTGGTGATAGAGCCTTCCATCTAACTTCAACACTTGGTATCAGAGCTAGACTCTTCTACAGGGACTTACCGCCCGAAGAGGATAAGCACAGATGGACGGAAGAGGGATGATAGCTGAAGGACACTCCACATCCAAGCCCCCGTACTTCGATGGAACCAACTACGCATACTGGAAGCACCGTATGCAGGTATTCTTGAGGGCTAAAGATTATGAAATTTTGAAGGTGGTTAGCAAGGGACCTTTCGAGCTGTCCCCAAATGAAGATGTATGGACCAAGGAGGAAATTAGAAGGTCCACGCTCAACTGGAGTGCAATCAATGCAATGCAGTGCTCTCTGCATCCCACTGAGTTCTCACGAATATCTGTCTGCTCCTCAGCGAAGGAAATGTGGGATGCACTTGAAGTCATCTATGAGGGGACTTCACAAGTCAGAGAGACTAAGAATAATCTACTGGTTTCAGAATACGAAGCTTTCAAGATGAAGCCTAATGAGACGATCAAAGAAATGTATGCTCGGCAGACTATTATGACAAATGGTCTTAGAGGCTTCGGAAAAAAATATTCTGAGTATGATGTAGTCAGGAAGATCTTGCGATCCTTGACTCCAATTTGGCACACCAAGGCCACAGTTATGGAAAAGTCAAGAGATCTGCACAATACTAAGGCAGATGAGCTAATCGGATCTCTAATGGCTTATGAGATGAATCTGCCGAAGATAGAGGAGGCTGACAGAAAGAGGAAGCCTATAGCTCTGAAGGCTGGTGCTAGCAGATCCAGTCGATCCAGCCCCAACGGATCATCAACTGAAGAGAGCTTGTCTGAAGAAGAAGTGGCAAATGCTGATATTGCCATGATTACTAGGGAATTCCGGAGATATCTCAAGAAGGAAGGAAGAAGATTCAGCCGAAGAAATCCCAACAGTGGCCACCGAGACACAAGGTATAAATCAAACCCTGTAAAGAAAGCTGAGACTAATGTTTGCTATCAATGCAGGAAGGCTGGTCACTTTAAAGCTGAATGTCCGACAAATCAGAACCTCAAGGACAAGTCCAAGAGAAAGAACACAAAAGGGAAAGCTATGGTGAGTACCTAGAGTGATGAGGACGAGGGATCTTTGAGCGTCACTTCGGACAGTGAAGTTGAAGCTGAGAAGCCAATCTGTCTCATGGCAACCAGCTCAGAAGATAGAGAGGAAGAATCTGATGAGGTATCCTCTCGCTATGAAAATTTTACTATTACTGATTGGATGGTTGCTTATGATGAACTTACTGATAGAGTAGATGAGGTCAGAAAAGAAAACATGCATCTACGAAGAAAAATTAAAATCATGCAAAATGATACTTCATTGTCTGATAAAATTGACTACTTAGAAACTGAGAACAGTAAGCTGAAACTCACATGTTCTGAATTTGAAGAAATCAATAAAGAACTAAAAATTTCTAAGGAAGAAAATGTGAGATTAGACAATGAAATTGATGCATGGAAACTGAATATTCAGAATTATGAAAATGAGATAAAAATTGTTTCTGAAAAATATGAAGTTGTCCTCAATGTGAATAATGAGTTGAAAAAATCTATTGATGAAGTTCAGAAAGATAATGAGGATAAGCTAAAAACAATTGAGAAAATGACCCAAGGATCTGAAAATTTAGATGCATTATTGGGGTCAAAGGTAAATTTCAGAAGAGAGGGCCTAGGATTCAACTCTAGTGCAACTAAAAGCTTTGGAATGAAAACTATTTCCTTTGTTGCACAAAAGGAGAAAGGACCTCTGATCAACATGAATTCTAATAATGTTGTAAAGACAAATTTGAATCTGAAAAGGCTAAATGTAGAGGAGAAGGGCAAACAGAAAGTAGGTGAGCCTAGTAGAATTGGGACTTCCAAACCTAGCTCTAGTGCTCAACTCAAGGTTAGGGGTTAGCCTGTTCAGGTAAACAAACCTCATGTCAATGCCAAAAGGTCTTCACCACCATCATCACAGAAAAGGACCCAATCAAAACCTATGAATAGGTCAGCAGGGTCAAGGGTGCAGGGAAGACAAAATATTTTCAGAAGTCAATCCAACAAATTCAATCCACCTAGAGTTCAGTCCTACTACCCCACACAGCCAGTCTATCCTAATGGGTGTGGGTGGACTAGAACTCAAGGGATGCATACAGGGTATGTTCATCAACCTACACACTTTTACAGACCCTATGTCAGAAATTGGGAAAATGGGTATGGTAGTCGGATGCCTAGGAATTACCAACATTTCCACAGCCAGCCTAGGAACTACTATGGCCAAAACTTTATGAATGCAACCTGGCCGAGGCATTGGCACAATAACAACAATTCTGTGAATAACTCTGTTGGTACAAATAAGAAGAAAGTCAACAAGAAAAATCAAAACAAAAAGAAATATGAAAAATCCACTGAACAGAACTGCTTCAAACAAATGTGGATTCCCAAAACCATGCTCTCTTTCTTTACTTGCACTTCATCTGCATTGGAGCCCAATCAGACTTAGGCTCCAAACTCTTTGCCCTAATTGTGTGTGCAGGTATGCCTGGCAGCCAAGAGCAACTTGTGGTACTTGGACAGTGGCTGCTCCAGGCATATGACAGGAGATAAGGCCAAGTTTTGCATGCTAACTGAAAAGCTAGGAGGCCTTGTCACCTTTGGAAGCAACACAAAGGGTAGGATCATTGGATCAGGTAAGGTAGGTAAGTGTTCTACCTGCTGCATTGATGATGTTATGCTGGTTGAAGGGTTAGCTTACAATTTACTTAGTATCAGCCAGTTGTGTGATAAGGGTCATAAGGTTTTATTTGATTCTCAATGCTGCAAGGTTTTTGAACCTGATTCAGAAATTGTAAAATTCTCTGGAAAAAGAATAAATAACACATACATGATAGATCTAGATGATATTCAGCATTCTAACCTATGTCTTACTGCCAATAGAGAAGATTTAGCATTTTTATGGCATCGTAGGTTAGGCCATGCTAGTTGTACCATTTTGCATAAACTAAACAAGCATAGCATGGTTAGAGGACTTCCTGAAGTTTCCTTCAAGAAAGAAAATAAAATCTGTGATGCATGCACTCAATCAAAGATAACTAGAAAGTCATTTACGTCTAGAACTGAAAATCTATCTTCCAAACCCTATGAGCTGATACACATTGATCTTTTTGGGCCAACTAGATCTGTCAGCTTATCAGGGAGGAGGTATGGGTTTGTCATGGTAGATGACTTTTCTAGGTATACTTGGGTTTATTTCCTATCTAATAAGAGTGATGTCTTCTCAGAATTTTAGGAGTTCTATGTTAAAATAAATCAAAAAATTGAAAACATTTTGACTGATCATGGAGGTGAGTTTCAAAACTCACAGTTTGATGAATTCTGTAGGTCAAATGGAATCAACCATAGGTACTCCTCACCAAGGACATCTGAGCAGAATGGAGTTGTGGAGAGAAGGAACAGAACCCTAGTGGAGATGGGTCGTACACTTCTTGTTGAAGGTGGTCTACCAAGGAAATTTTGGGCTGAAGTAGTGAACACTGCCTGTTATGTAATTAACAGAGCCATGGTAAGACCTTCTACCCAGCAAACACCATATGAGATCTTAAAGGGTAAGAAACCTTCTATTGCTCATTTCAAGGTTTTTGGTTGTAAATGTTTTATTCATATAAATGATAAAAGAGACCTTGATAAATTTGAACCTAAAGGTGAACCAGGAATCTTTATTGGTTATTCTGAAAACACCCGAGCATATAGAGTGTACAATCTGAACTTTAAAACTGTTGAAGAATCTCCGCACATAGTTTTTGATGAATCCTTGGTAAATTCTAATGTTGGTCAATGCAGGAATGAAGACAATGGTGAAATTTTGAAGGAAGGAGATCCTGCAGACAAATCCGAGGATGAAGAAGGACATACAGAACTTAATGAAGAGGAGCCTACAGTTCAGGGGGAGGTAAATCAAACACATGACAATTCAATTGTTAACATTAGATATCTTAAAGATCATCCTGTAGATAATGTAATTGGAAATCTGCATGACCCCCCTAGGACTAGAGGCCACCTGAGAATTCAACATGAACTGAATGCTTATGCTTTTGTATCAAACACAGAACCCAAGTCCATTGACTGTGCCCTCAAGGATATGCATTGGATTAATGCCATGCATGAGGAGCTTAATCAGTTCGACAAGAACAAGGTGTGACACTTGGTCCCACCTCCTGATCATGGAACAGTCATAGGGACTAGGTGGGTTTTCAGGAATAAATCTGATGAATCAGGGAATATTATTAAAAATAAAGCCAGACTTGTTGCTCAGGGGTACAACCAGGAGTTTGGTATTGACTTTGAAGAGTCATTTGCCCCTGTAGCCAGATTAGAAGCTGTTAGAATTTTATTAGCTTATGCATGTTCCCTAGGTATAATCCTCCAGCAGATGGATGTAAAATCTGCATTCTTGAATGGGGAAATTAATGAAGATGTCTATGTTAGATAGCCCCCTGGGTTTGAATGTCTAGATTTCCCTAATCATGTTTACAAATTAAATAAAGCTCTCAATGGTCTTAAGCAAGCTCCCAGAGCTTGGTACGACAGGTTGAGCAAGTTCCTCACTGATCAAAATTTCACTAGAGGAGTAGTTGATCAGACCTTGTTTACAAAGGTGAGTCATTCTGAAATTCTTATTGTACAGATTTATGTGGATGATATCATTTTTGGGTCAACTAACCCCAAATTGTGTGAGGAATTTTCTAAAACAATGACTAATGAGTTTGAAATGAGCTCAATGGGTGAGCTCAAATTGTTTCTTGGACTGCAGGTTACACAAACAAAGGATGGAATGTTTATAGCTCAGTCCAAGTACACAAGGGATCTACTCAAGAAATACAAGATGGATAACCTTAAAGAGATAGCTTCTCCAATGGGTACCTCTACAAGCTTGGATGAAGACACTAAAGGTAACCCATTTGACCAGAAGTTATACAGAGGTATGATCGGATCCCTTCTTTACTTAACAACATCTAGGCCTGATATTCAATTTGCTGTAGGATTATGTGCTAGGTTTCAGGCCAGTCCTAAAGAAACTCATTTTAAAGCGGTGAAAAGGATTTTTAGATATCTACTAGGCACCCAAGAGCTAGGATTATGGTATCCTGCTAGGTGTGAGTTAGAGCTTCTAGCTTACTCTGATGTTGATTATGCTGGGTGTCGAGTAGATAGAAAAAGCACTAGTGGCTATTGTCAATTCCTTGGTGGCTGTCTAGTATCTTGGGCATCTAAGAAGCAACACACTGTAGCCTTGTCTACAGCTGAGGCTGAATATGTTGCAGCAGGTAATTGTGCTGCCCAAGTACTTTGGATTAAGCACCAACTAGATGATTATCAGATAAAACTGGAATGTATTCCAATTCATATGTGATAATACTAGTGCCATATGCCTTGCTAAAAATCCTGTTCATCATTCTAGGACTAAGCACATAGAAATAAAACATCATTTTCTAAGAGATGCTGTGAACAAAAAGAAAATTGAACTGGACTTCATTGAAACAGACAAACAAGTTGCTGATATCTTTACTAAGCCACTTGGAAATGAAAAATTTTAATTCTTTAGAAGAGAACTTGGCTTGTGTAAATTTCAGCATAATGAATGAACTCTTTGTTGACTTGAATTAAACTTTTGAGCTACTTTAAATAAAACTTCTGATTTGGACTTGCATTTGATAACTTGAATAAAACTTTGTGAAGGTTGAATGGTGCAACAGACTCATGATCATGCATGACATTCATATCGTTTTCTCATGATCATCACTGCATATCATTTAGTCATGAATGTGTCTAAAATCACATATGCATATAGAACTGTTTTGCACTGCATTTCTCTGCATAATATAGCATAATAGGTCTGAAAAAGCATGAATTTCAAAATCATTTCTTCAATCATCATCTGCAAGATCACATGCACATAGACAGGGGGAGTATTGCATATAACTCAGAGTTAAGTCTGACAGTATGACAATCTTTTAGTCAGTTCTAATATTAAGCAATAGAAAATAGACTTCTTCTCTCATAAGAACTTTAATTGCTTACAGACTGACTTAATGGTTTAAATTTATAATCTTTAGAGTTGAAAGACTACAATCCGTAAATAAGGATGCTGAAAATTGATAAGCCTCTCAACCCTTATCTTATTTCATGTCAGACAAAGCTAATTATATCTGAAATCTGAAAACTCATCTAAAATCATGTTAGAGAAGCTAAGTATGTGTATTGTCCTTAAACAAGTCATTCTGAAACAAATAAAGGGCAGCTAAGAAAGATATTGAAAAATATTGAAAATTATTTGAAAAATAGCATTGACAGAGCAATGACTGGTAAATCACTGAGAAACTGAGTGATCCATCAAAGAAGTGGACACCACTCATGTCATGAGGTGTATCAGCTATCTCTGTATAAAATGATCAAAACAGTAGGTTATTTTCACTGAGTACCTGGGGGTAACTGGCGTCTAATAAACGTGTACCCTCACACAAAAAGGTGTCAACCAATTCTATTGAGTTTGATCATAGGCAAGATGGTCCATCATGTTGAGTATCTAGGGGTATTGGCGTCTGATAAACGTATACCCTTACGCAAAAAGACTTTTGGTACCTGAATGCCCTAAATGAAATAATATTAAAAATGCTATTCCTTCAAAGAAATTTCATGGATGTCAATTGTTTAATTTCAATACATGACCTGGTTTCTCTTAACACATTTTACTGAGTCTATGAAAGTAAGATATTCTGAAACTGAATCTCTCATGTAAATATGACTCTGGTTTATTGTTTTATCATGCACATCTACCTTATCCAATGAATGTAGTGTATGAACTCTCATTTTTATAACCTTTAAACCAGAATTTCAATTTCTAAGCCGTTTCTCAGTTCATATGACTGAAGGTCTGTGCTTTAGTTGCTTAATTTCTGAACTACTTGCTAAGAATGCCAGTCAGCTGAACCTTCTTTTTCCTTCCCTTGCACTCACTTTCCCTCCTTTTTGTTGATGGCAAACGGAGAGAATATTGTCTGAATTCATTCCTTCAGTTCAGGGGGAGAATTCTGAATTGAGAATTCTGCATTCAGGGGGAGTGTATGCATCTGCATCATGGTATGGCAAAGGGGGGAAATTTTGTTAGCAGGGAGTTGCTTACATTTTGTAGTATGCAGCATGTCATTCATAGCATCTACATGCATGCAGCATGTCATTCATAGCATCTACATGCATCTGCATAACAATCTGAATAACAAATCATGTCTTTCATCAAAAAATGTATCTGTATGATAGGATGTTGCTACTCTATATGATAGGGGGTTGGCATCATCAAAAAGGGGGAGATTGTTGTGACTCCTCTATGTTGATGGTGTTGACATGCAACTTTACTTCATATGGCAACACATTGTTTTGATTGATTGGCAACATTGTTTATGTTTTGATGAAATTACTTTTATCAGATTGTCTGTGTGTTCTATGCATTTTATCTTGTTTTCACACTGAACATACACTCAAAGTCTCACAGTCTATACATTGCTTCAGTAACGTAAGTCTGTACACTGTCCGTGTCTCTTGCTGCATCCTAGCAAGTGTGTACATTGCCTGTCGATTGCAAAGTTTATACATTGTTATGGGTCGACCCCCTGTTCTCATGAGTCGACTCATCTGTTTGTGCATAGTCTACACATTGCCCATCGTTGCAAAGTCCATACATCCACAGTGCATTGCATAGTCTATACACTGCACGTTCAAGATCAAAGTATATACATTGCTACATTACCTGCTAGAGTGAAGTTTGTACAGCCGAAGTACACATATCAAGTCTATACTTTGAAGCTACTGTGCAAGTCCACACATTGGCCTTCAGGCTTGAAAGTTTGTACATTGGACTGCGTCAACTCATTGCATTGACATACATTATAGCGTCAACTTATTGCATTGGCTAAGTCTATACACTGTCCGTCTCATTTAGAGTCTAAGGCAAAGTCTGCACATTGGACGGTGTCAGGCGAAGTCTATACATTGAGCGTCTCAATGAGCGTCTCATGTAAGTCCATACATTGGACTGTAGCATGCATTTGTCAATGGCATCTAAGTCTGTGCAGTGGACAGTCTTCCTTAGCGTCTTGATCTTCCAAGTCTATACAGGCTTTTGTTTTACAAAGTCTGTACATTGGACTCAGACACCAAAGTCTATACAACGCCTGTTGAATGCAAAGTCTATACAGAGCTCAAGAGTCCAAAGTCTATACATTCATTCACTGTAGCTTGCACGAGGTAAAGTCTGTACATTGGCCTCCATGCCTCAAGTCCATACATTGGACTGTTTGGCCAAGTCTGTACATCGCTGTTTGCCAAAGTCTGTACATTGGCATCTGTTCCTTCGTTGCGATTCAAAGTCTGCACATTGGGTTACCTACGTTCAGCTTTGTAGTCTATACATCGATGCCTTTACCTACGTTGCAGTTCAAAGTCTATACAGTCGATGTTTTCCATTGCTTCAAGTCTATACAACCGTTCTTTTAGAAAGTCTATACATCGCTTGTCTTCATTCGAGTCTCATGAAGTATGTACATCGTGCATCAGTTCTGAAGTCTATACATCGTCTGTCTTCATTTGAGTCTCACTGAAGTCTACACATTGCATCTTCATTCATGAAGTCTACACATTGCATCTTCATTCATGAAGTCTACACATTGCATCTTCATTTGCGAAGTCTGTACATTGCATTGATCTTCACTTAGTCTATACATTGACAGTCTTCATATCACCTAAGTCTGTACGGCGGTTGCTTCATACAGCAAGTCTGTACATCGCTTTCACTTATATGAAGTATATACAACGCAGTTCTTCTAATAAGTCTATACAGAGTTGTTATTTAATCTGATCATCCGATACTCTGTCTGACAGGGATTCTCTACTGAGATTGCTGACATGGCTCGTGATCCCAGGAGGATGAGGTGTGCAGATGCTGACACGTGGATGGAATTGCCTCGGATCTGGAGAATTCCTTGGGCGGGAACTATGGAAGCCACACACCCTTATCCACCTGCTACTGTTATATATATCAGTCTTCATCTTCTGTAAAGGCTGATCGAAGTTGGCGAAGTCTATACATCCAGCCTGAAGCAGCAGCCACCGAGATCCACTGTGAGAGGAAGAACAAACAGAGAAGAAGAAAAAGAGAGATGAGTTGAGAGAGTTATTGTGAGAGCTTGTGAATCAGCCTCTTGGTCCAGTTACCAGAGTTGATATTGCTACAGTCGCTTTGGTTTTCTTCCATTCGATTGTGTGTTTTTTTTGTTTTCAGTCTTGCTATTTTCTCCTTGAAAACTCTTGTTCAATCAAGCTGTTAGTCAGCGGTGTCAAGCTGTGAGGCAGCGGTGTTGCAGAGGTGTTCCTCTGATCGGCTAAGCTGTAGTGCCCAGCAGAGCAAGCTATGAAGCTCAGCTGTTGCAGAGGGTGTTCCTCTGGTCGGGATAAGCTGTAAGCCCCAGCCGTTGTTGGCAAGCTGTAGAGCCCAGCTGATTGAAGCTGTGTATCAGTAGTAATCCACATTCGAGTTGAATGTGGGGTGGACGTAGATCGGATTGATCGAACCACCTAAAAGCCTTGTGCCTCTCGTGTGTTTGATTGCTTGTTCAGCAGATCTTGTGTGTTTCATTCGGTGCATTGGCTGTGTTCGTTTAGTGTTCTTCTAATTCCGCATTTGATTCTAGGCCTAATTTTTAAATAGTCAGTTGATCTATTCACCCCCCCTCTAGATCCACATTCTGTGGTGATAGAGCCTTCCATCTAACTTCAACACTAGAGTCCTTGGTTTGTTGATTTCTCTCTAGATAGAGGCTCTCAGAAGCTTCTGTTTGTTTCTATGGACTCTTGGGAGTATTATCCTCAACATTTATCTAGTTTTAGGCCTATTTTCATGTCATTATCCCTCCAACTCGAACCTAGGGTTTGGGGGTCTATAAATAGAATCCTTGACTTCATAGGTTAAGGAGGAGATTTCTGGAGTTCGCCACGAAGTGCTGCTGCATTTTGGAGCTACTTCCAACAAGGGAGAAGCTACTTCCACATCCACAAGGCTTCTGTTCTAAGGAGTATCAAGTTCCTTTGGTCTAAGTTTGAGTCTTTTTCTTTAGTTTTGTCTATTGTCCCTTTGCATCCATAGCATCTTCCAACTCTTTCTCCACGTTCTCTGCACTCACATCACGTTTTCAAACATCCTCCTATCTTTTTCCACGCCCCACAGGGGTTAAAAAACCACTAACCACCAGGTATTCACTCTTCCTTTTATGCATCTTAGCTTAATTGCATTATAGATACTACACTTGTCAAAGGGCTAATTGGGTCATTTTTCTCTGTGTCTACACTCTTTTGTAGGTTCATAGGACTCATTGCACGAGGCCCAACTCTTCTAGTCGGCCAGGAGGGGTGGAGATACAAGTTCCAAGCTTCTATTCTGGGTGCTCTAGCGGCCATTCAGCAGGCCATTTTCGAATCTCAGGTGGTCTATCGTAGGACCGTTTGTCGTCTCCTAGCGGTCGTCTGTTAGACCGTTTTCCTCTGCAGCATATGGATTTTCTCTCTCCCGTGGGCGGGTGACTTCAACCGGCTCTTTCCAAGGTAATTATTGTGGTTTCACTACATTACTTACTTTGGTGGCGATTACACTTTTCATTATTTGGACTTTTGTCATCTTGTTCATCATATTGCTTGCTTTCTTTTTATTTTAGTTGCTCCAGACCTAAGGTGTGTGTTTTTCTTTATTCCTTTACTCTACGTCCCATCGTGTGTTTTTATTTTCCTTGTTCACTTCTGCAACATTGATGACATGCCCACTTGCTCTATTTCTATGTTGATTGCTTGAGTTAGTGCACCACTTGCTCACACACACTTTTATCACACCATATTCACACCACTTCATTCACATTCACCCCACATCCCATCAATCATAAACAAAACATCAACACCTGGGATGAGCTAGTAATTAGAAATTATTTTTAGGATTAACCCATCAATTCCATTATAATTAACAAATCCATTACTCTTCTCAAGTACTTTACTCTTACAATGGTTCACCTTGTTGATTGCGGTGGAATGCAACAAATTGTTGCGGGTCTCACTCAGGCCTTGCAAAATATGGCTCAAGCCGGTGCTAGGGCAGGAGCTGGTGATCTGCACCGCAATTTTTAGAGTTTAAACCCTCCGCAATTTTTGGGTTCTTCTAACCCCGATGAGGCAGAAAACTGGATTGATGAAATGTACCGTATATTCGAGGTCATGCAATGTGTCGACCAAGAGAAGGTTCATCTTGCTACGTTCCAGTTAAACAAAGACGCACGTACCTGGTGGAAGTCTATTTCGACACCGCCTATAGATGCACCACACACATGGGATGGATTTCTGACTCTTTTTCGAGCCAAGCATTTCTCTGAGCATGTCAAGGAGAGGAAGGCAGCTGAATTCACATCACTACATCAAGGCATGATGACAGTGGCAGATTATGAGTTACAATTCTCTCGCCTGGCACCTTATGCTCAACATCTAGTGAGCACGGATCTTCTGAAAGTAAATCACTTTATGGATGGGTTGCGACCCATTTTCATCCAGCAACTTGGCCCACAAAACATTCGGACCTACGCAGAGATGGTCCAACGGGCACACTTATGTGAACGGACCTTGGAGAAGGTCGATAAACTAAAGGGCAAAGTGGAGGAGCCGAGCCGAAAGTCTGATCGGCGAGGTAAGAAGCAAGAAAAATTCAGCATCACCTATAACTCTCGGGATAGCAAGAAGAGATCCCGAAATGGGGTCGGCAATGATGATCGTCGAAACAAGAAGATTAAAGAAGAAGATAAGCAAGTCATGGCGGCTTGCTCGTTCTGTGATAAATTCAGTCATATGGCCGAAGAATGTTGGAAGCGTTTGGGCACATGCCTAAGATGTGGAAGTCGGGAGCATCGCATGCCTGACTGTCCTCTGATGAAAGAGCAATCATCCACAAGGAGCAATGGTGGATGAAAGCGGCAATATAGATTGAATGCCGTATTGGAGGATGAACCAACCAAAGAAGGGGAGCTCATTGAAGGTACAATTCATATTTATTCCCATCCTACTTTTGTGTTATTTGATACAGGTGCTATTCATTCCTTTATTGCTAGTTCCTTTGAAAAAATATTACCTATTTCACATGTTCCCTTACCATCGGATTTAACTAGAGTCACTCCTTTAGGGTCGGGAATAGAATTTAAAACCCATTTCCCTAATAGTGAAGTTACTGTAGAAGGGCATAATCTTCCCGCTAATATCGTATGCCTTGATATGGAAGGCTACGATGCCATATTAATAGTTGATTGGCTTGTAGACCACGACGCCTATATTAATTATCGCAGTAAGATAATTTCCTTTCGAAAACCAGGTCTCCCATGATTTTTCTTTCTTGGCATCAAATATCAGAAGCATCCCTCTCTTATATCATCTCTTCACTCTTGCAAACTCATTTTGCAATGATGTGAAGCTTTTCTTGCCTCCCTAGTAGTTACCGAGTCTAAGGAAATTGAAATAGAAGAAATCCCTGTAGTTAGGGAATTTCCTGATATTTTTCCTTCTGAGTTACCTGGCTTACCGCCCGAAAGGGAGGTTAACTTCACCATTGAACTCACACCTGGAGCAGCACCAGTGTCAATATCTCCTTACAGGATGTCCCCCACAGAATTGAAGGAACTAAAGAAGTAACTTCAGGAGCTGCTAGAAAAATGCTTCATTCGACCTAGCACATCCCCTTGGGGTGCGCCAGTCTTATTTGTCAAGAAGAAGGATGGTTCCCTCAGATTATGCATTGACTACCGACAGTTGAATCAACTTACTATTAAAAACAAATATCCACTACTGCGTATTGATGAGCTATTTGACCAACTTTCTGGCGCGGAGTACTTCTCCAAGATCGATCTCAGGTCATGCTATCATCAACTGAGGATCAAGGATGAAGACATTCACAAGACTACTTTTCGAAGCCGATACGAACATTATGAATTTGTGGTTATGCCGTTCGGTTTAACTAATGCACCTGCTGCATTCATGCAACTGATTAATAATGTGTTCTGGCCTTATCTTGACCAATTTGTGGTCGTATTCATTGATGATATTCTCATCTATTCAAAGACAAAGGAGGAACACGAGGAACATCTAATGGTTACCTTGCAAACCTTACGGGAACACCAACTTTATGCTAAGTTAAACAAATGTGAATTTTGGCTTAAGGAAGTCTCTTTCCTTGGCCATATCATTTCTAAAGAAGGCATTGCAGTAGATCCTTCTAACGTTGAAGCTGTTAAAAATAGGAGCCGATCAAACACTGTATCTGAAGTTTGAAGTTTCATTGGCCTGGCTGGTTATTATAGGCGATTTATCAAGGATTTCTCCAAAATCGCCACTCCATTAACAAGACTCACTAGGAAAGAAAATCCTTTCGAGTGGACAAAGGAATGTGAAGAAAATTTTTTAGCCTTTAAAGAGCATCTCACCACGGCACCTATGTTGGCATTGCCCGTAGAAGGTGGCGGATTTGAAGTTTATACCGATACATATGGCATTGGTCTAGGTTGTGTACTTATGCAAAATGGCAAGGTGATTTGATATGCTTCAAGATAGTTAAAGCGACATGAGAAAAATTATCCTGTTCATGACCAGGAACTGGCTGTTGTTATATTTGCCTTGAAGATTTGGCATCACTACCTTTATAAAGAGAAATTCACGGTCTATTTGGACCATAAGAGCTTGAAATATCTATTCTCTCATAAAGAGCTAAATATGAGGCAAATGCGATGGTTGGAGTATCTTAAGGACTTTGATTTTGCTATCCAATATCATCCTGGCAAGGCGAATGTTGTTGCGGATGCGCTCAGTAGGAAACCGATGGGAAAGCTATCAAGTCTCATGAAAGGTATGACCAATCTTATCTCTAAATTTACTCAGTTAGATTTAGATATTAATATGAAGAAGAAAGATGATTGCTTTATAGCCAATATCCGGACACAACCCACATTAATAGAAGATCTAGTCAAACTCCAAGATAATGACCCTGTGTTATTGGAGATCAAAGCCAATATGGAGCAACGACCGGATTTCTCTATTGCAAATAATGTAAGATTGTTATTCAGGGGACGAATTTGTATATCTGATCATGTGGATACTAAGAAATTGATCCTAGAAGAAGCTCATAAATCTAAGTGCGCCATTCATCCAGGTGCTACCAAGATGTATCAAGACCTCAAAAAGAATTATTGGTGGCCCAATATGAAAAGGGAAGTAGCGGAGTATGTGTCACGTTGCCTCACTTGTCAATAGATTAAGGCAGAACATCAAAGGCCTGCTGGAAAACTACATCCCTTGGAAATTCTTGAAAGAGTGGGAGAGGTGGCTTATCATCTTGCATTACCTCCACAGTTGACAGGAGTTCATGATGTATTCCATGTCTCTATGTTAAAGAAATATGTCTATGATCTGTTCCACGTTATCACTTGTGATAATATAGAGATCCAAAAAGATTTGACGTACGAGCTAAAGCTAATCAAAATAATTGAACAAGAGATACGCCAACTTCGGAATAAAACCATTCCCATGATCAAAGTCTAGTGGACCAAATCTTGCCCACATGAAGCAACATGGGAGACGGAAGAAGCCATGCGCAAGAGATTTCTCGATCTATTTGAATGTAAGTACACTCTCCCTTAAAATCTATGTAATTAAATTTGGGGACCAAATTCTCTTAAGTGGGGGAGGGTGTAATATCCCAAAATTTTATATAAATCTTTTGAGTATTTTCTGGAGATTAATGAAATTAATTAGAATTTAAATTGATTTTTTTGGCTTAAATAAGTTATTATGGAAGCACAAATGATAACCAATTGACTTGGCCCATTTAAATAAGCCCAAGAGACCTAAAATCGAGCCCATAAGATTTGACCCATATTCTAGAAGCTTAAATTAGTATACTTACAAAATTTATGAGGATAATTACTCCTTATTAAATAATAAATAGATAAATAATAGAAAGAGCTTGAATTTAATCAAAATTCGACGCCCGAGACCAAAAGCGGACTATCGAGCGACCGCTTGGGACAAGAAACGGTCCTGCCTGGACCGCTTTGTAAGAGTCCGAACGTGAGCAATTTAGATCACACAAAAACTCTATTTTCTCCAGTATAAATCCTCTCGGATTGATGCAATCTGTTGGCTAGAAGACTCTAGAACGCCTTTAGGATGGATTGGTGACCTAATTAGGACTATAAGTTCGTAAAAATCCCTAAAACCCTAGGTAAACCTATAAATAGACCCCCAGAACCAACTTGCGCGACCCTTACTTTTGGCTCAGGTGGAACTAAGGTAAGGAGGACGAATTAGAGGTATGTTCTTTAGAATATTTTGTTCATCATACTAAGGTATAACTTCCCTCCAAATTTCATCTTAGGAGATCAAGCCACCAGGAAGATAGAGGCGTTCAAAGTTGCTGGTTCGATACAAGAATCTCAGGAAATTGTGCGACCGAGCCAGATTGATCAGCAAAATAGGAGCCCTAAACGAGGAGGAGCAGAATCTCAAGGCCTTATAACTCTTGATCCTCTTTAGAGTTATTTGTCCCTTTTAATACCATCTTTTTACCCTCAAAATTTCGTGGTCATAGGTGAAGAGGATCAAGATTTAGAAGGCCACGAAGTTGCTATTCCAGTTCAGGAGGAGCAGAAAATAGGGTCAAATTCCAATCTTAAATTTGACGATTAAAGCCTAGTCTAGAGGTAGGTTATCTCATGAACGGCTTAAACTTGATGTTAGGAATAAAAGTCCTTAGATTTCAGTCGTTTTCATGTACTGTACATAGAGAATTTTATGTTTTATTGGGACTGTGCATCTAGTGTAATCTCCATGCATGAATCTTAGCCCTAATTGAGTTAAAAAGAAAATCTCTTGTTCATTATACGCAAACCCATGCATATTCTTGACCTATTCTCGTTCTATCATGTTTTACAGTATGTTCTCGTCGATTTCCATGCATAACATGCCCTAGATTAGTGTTTATTTTACTATTTTCTTAGTTTTCTATCAAACACATAGAAACAATCTATATGTGACCGCTAGAGATAGCTAAGCGGCCCCTCGATAGACCGCTAGACTCCTGTAAACGGTCCGCACTAGACCACTTTTCAATTCTGAGAACCAGCTCGAGCCTAACTGAATGTTGCCTAAGTATAACTCTATAATTATGGTATTTTTCACTCAAAATTATGTTAAACACTCTGTTTTAGCATGAGCATGATTTTAAACTTTATTTTCATTATCATGTAATTTCATGCTTAAATGTTATAGTTTTTTAATTAAATATTTTCTTTTTTGTTCATGCTGGTATTAGAACGTTGTTTTGATCGTTGTTTTCACACGATCCACTCGTATCTCTGGAGTCATTTTCTTAAGTACATGGCATATACTCCGGTATGTGACCATTAGTTACACTTTGCACTTATAGGCACACTCTCTTGGACTTATGAACCTCTCCGCCGGATATTCCTTCTATCGGACTAGGGAATTATGTTTCAAGGCCTCCGTAAGACTTCGCGAGCCTGTGATTCGCACTAGAACGCTGAGCTGGTTGTACTTTTAAAACCCAAATAGTCTAGAAGGCACTTATACCATCACTATTTTCTGAATTTTGAGTCACAAACGGTCCTGACTAGACCGCATAGCTCTGCCTAACGGTCCAGACTTGACCGCCTGATTCATGAAATGGTCCCAAAAATGACCGCTTGTTTCTTGATTTTGTCTAACCCGAGGTTGACCCTTGGGGTTGGTTTTCTTTAGTTCCTAGATGGTCTTAGGATTATATGGAGTCCTAACACATGCTTAACAAGTAATATTAAGATATGAAACTTAATGAATGTACTGTTATGCTGTCGGAACGCCGCCGGAGTATAATATTCTTTTAATTCTTCCTTGATATCTCATGTCAATTTTGGTTCATTCTATATCTTGGTTACTTGGTCATGAGACTTATTATTTGAAATTGAATTATTGGCCAAAATTATTGTTATATCTCATGGAAGTAGTTGGATTTATAACTTGAAGATGCAAGACCGGGCACGGATTGTGTCCAAGGGCTCCATGCTAGTCCCCTCTACAGATTGTCGGAAATGTGCTATTAACCATGGGGTACGATGATACTGGCGTCGCATTACGTTGGGAGTACTTTCTTTTATAAATGAGTGAAAACCACGAGGCTCGTTATGGAAATTACATGCTTGTTAATGACTTTCTAGTACATAGTCTTTACAAGGTTGTGTAAAGTACTTTCTAGATACTTACTCGTACATTCTTGTTCATGAAAGGCCAAATTTACATCTACATGATTAATCTTGCTTGTTCATGGTCTATACTCTCTCACGTCTACTTACTCAGTTATTTCATGATTCTTGGTTATCTTGGTTTATATCACTTGTTTATCGCGTTCTTATTTTTTTTAATCTTGATCCTAGAGCTAAAACATTAATCACTTAAATATTGCCTTCATGTTGATACGAAGATACTTACTTGGCAAGTGTGCTCATACCTACTTTCTCAATTTTCCAAGAAGTACTGGTGAATCGGATTCGAAATATGCAAGTAGCGGGTCCGAGAGTGATTGAAGGTCAAATGGATCGAGAGAAGACTTAGTTGTCAAGTGTCTAGTCGAGTCATATTATAATTTTCTATTTTCTTGAGTCTATGATGTAAGGATGTTTAAAGTCATGAATCTAATGTACTTGTGGTTACTAGTATGGAATAAAGTTAGAATTTGGAAAAAATTTACTTGTGTAATTACTTTTATGTGATTATCTTGTGCTCTAATTTCTTGCTTGCGAGAGGCTTACCATGCCGGATGTTCACGTTTTGATATTCCTTCCACTGTATTAAAAGCTCGAGGCGTGACATCTCGAGCGACTACAAAGCGGTGGAAGGCAAAACAACAACCAGGAGGCTGAGCCGAGTAATTTCTCGGTTAATGTCATCCACGCTCCAATCACTTCAACACCACTGGATGTCCAAACACAAGGAACCAGTCAGCCAGCTCCTGTCACTCCAGCCTCGCATTAGCAACCATGGCAAGAGTTGGAGTCTCTTCCCTTCTCTAAGGAAGATACTACCAGGTTTCTCTGAATCCTTCTTGGCCAAGATGATGTCCTGGTAAGTGGGGCGACAATAGACCTTGCCAGCTCCTCCCACCGCTCTCCCGCTTCAACTCCGCCTTCTATGCCAAAGGATAGGAAGGGGAAATAGAAGTAGATTGGAGCCCCGACGTAGCAATGTCGTGCCTCTCTAGCCAGTATTCCTCCGAGCTCCATCCAGAAGCCTCCCATTTCGGCTCAAGGCACAAAGAAGACATCTTTAGAGTCTTCAGCGATCCAACCAAACCACGCAAGCCTTTCAAAGCAAGGCCATGTTAATACATAATGCTAGGATGACCGCCAGGAGCGGAGGTATCCCTCTACTCCTCCAGATATCAAAGGGTGTAGCTTTAAGATAGATTGCAAAGGCAAAGCTAAGGAGCAAGACTCTAAGCGGGTCTCTCAGTCGGGTCATAAACAAGACATATGGCCACTGTGAGTAAGGCATCAAATTGTGCACACATCTTCGGACACTAGCCTTAGTATACTGACATACCAAGAGTTGCCACCTGAGGTCATCGAACATGCGATCAATGTTACCTTCCAAATACAACAAGCGGAAGGCGCCTGGATTGAAATTAGGGCGAAGAAAAGCCGTCGGCCCCACTCTGCCAAGATGCCAGCTCGGAGATATCCTCACGAGGATTTGGCAACTCTAGCTCTGGCACCAATTTCCCCTACTCCTCTGGAGGCAGCCGTCACCAAGAAACAAGAGAGGAATAGGAGGAAGAACCTCAGGAGATGACTCAAGAGGCAGGCTAAACAAGCAGTCACTTTACAATCTCCGGCCGAGCTAATGCCTCTCAAGAGGCTACAAAAGCTCATCGATGACCTGGAGGAATACATTCCCCCTTGTCCCACTGGCGCTATCCCACTTGATAGCTACATCTCGTGGGAAGAAATACAAAAGTGAGCTCGACTCAGAAAGTAGGTCTAGGAAATGATCCAAAAAATTAAAAATGGCAAAAGGCTCCTTATTCTTCACAAACTCTCTTTATTTTATAAGGATAAGGACATCACCATACAGTAGCTTGAACAGATGCTCTGAGGATACGCCTACAAAATGGTGGCCATTCCACCACCTGACGACGCTTCTCGTCAAGGTGAGCCAGTCACCTCTCGGACAAGACAAAGAACCCCGCCCTACTAGGGCTAAAACTGCAATACCCTGGATTCTTCGGATCGGAATCGGAGAGCTTTCGGAGCACTTTCGTGGGTCCTGAAACGTGTTTTATGATCCACTTGGGTTTTTCCCTTATATAACTTGCGGAACCCCGTGGAGAGTGAACCGTTGAGTTTTGAGACTCCGGGACGCTACAGGTGCATTGTGCCCGTTCCGAGGATCGTGAAGACTATTTTTTTGTATTTTTTTGAGTTTACAGAATTTTGTGCAGAAAAATCAGATTTTAGGAATATTGCTATTTTTCTATTTTTCTTTTTCTTCTTAACCCTTCCTCTCTCCTCCTCATGTTCTCTCACTTTTTCTCCCTCCGCTCTCTCACCTCTCTTCTCCTCTCCCCCGGCCGTGCGACCGTGGTGGATATGGACGAGGTGGTGATGGCGTGGAGCTGACTTGGGGTGTGATGGTGCGAGTATCGGAGCGTGGCGTAGGCGCGATCCCGATCGTGGATTCGAAGCCTGCGTGGGTTGTTTGTGCAATTGTTTTCGATGTGGTTTGGGCGTTTCGACACGTGAGATATTCTGTGGAGGTAGGGGGATGGATACCCTACTCTTTTCCTGCATTCCCTCGCGGTTTGGAGCCGAACGGTGTGAGTTTGAGCGGGTTTTCCAACTTTAAGGGTGAAATCATGTTCAGGGGGTGTGATGCAAAATCACCGTTCTAGGCAATGGTTTTCACATTAAATGGTAAAATATGAACCCCTGGAATGTTAGGATTCATTTCTCGCTAGATGGAATCCATTTGATTGTGATTTGGGGCCGGTACGAGGCCGTTTCCTCTCGTGACTTGTTTTGGGTCACTTCGCGGGAATCACCCATTTTTAGCCGTTTTGAGGTTAGTTTGATCTCTTCCGGCTTGTGGAAGGTGGATATTGACTCTAAGAATGTTCCTCGTCATTTAGAAGCGATTGGGGCATGGAAAAATTGGGTTTTGTGAGGTTTTGTGGTTTTCAGATCGGAGGATGAGTTGCGGTCCACCAGAAGCCACGTTCATCTCTCAAGGGTAGTAGCGGTCGGGTCTGGACCGCTTTAGCCTTTGAAGTAGGTTGGTAGACGCGATCGTCTACCCAACCGTGTTAGGTAGACACGTCATTTGGAAGACCGCGTCTATGCAGAAACGATCATTGGTCAACCACGTTCTGGTTTCTTTAGTCGATTTATGTCGATTTAAGTCGGTTAGCAAGTCATGGTCATACGACTGACCGCCTCTCTAAGTAGCGGTCAAGAGGAGACCATATCTCTTGCTAGGTTTAAGCGTCTAGGTGAACGTGGTTGATCACCGGACCGCGTGTGGATAGAAGTGGTTGTTTGGGTAACTGCGTTTGGCTAGTCGCGGACTTTTAGTAACCGCATTTGTCTTGGTTCTTTGGGTAGTAGTCCTGATGTGATTGCCATTTGCTGGGCTGTCTGGTAGAGTCTAGAGAATTACTGCCACCTTCCCAGAGTGTTTCTTTCGACGGTTTAGCTTCCGGTTGTGGTGGCTTTGACCCCTTGGTTAGCCCATTGTTCCGTGGATGTCTTTGACGTCCTGTGAGGGCTGTGACCATGTTATAGGGTATCTGGGAATGCCATTGTACCAAGTAGTGTTTTGTGTTATTTCGAGGGTCATTGTGGTTCTTGGTCAAGCCGGTTGTGACCACTGGTTGACACATGACCTCGTGAGTGTCTCGTCTATCCCGTGAGGATTGAGACTTTGGTTTGGACGTTGGAGGTACTATCATACCTCGATTTACGTGTCCATGTGGTTTGAGGGCTTTGATAATCCCTCATGTTCCATGCTTCGTGTTATGCAAAATTGTGAGTCCGTTGTGCGGCTTGGAGGTCGAGGACTCATTGTTAATATATGGATCCGGCTGTTCTGTGCCATCTTCCATGTGTTTTACAGTGATTTTGGCTTAGAGACTAACCTGATTAACATCGTGTTGCCGTGATGTGCGATGATCTTGACTTGAGTCTTGTGACTCAAGGATCGTTGTGTCAGCAGGTCTAGTTGGTTGTCCCGAGTCTGGCAGTTGTATACTACATTATGCTCCGTAGTACATGTGACAGGTGTGTGCTTACCTTGTCTGTACTTCGGTATTCACTGTTTTGAGTCTCTGTGTCTAGTGAGCCTCCACTAGTCGTAGCCTGACGACACTTTCCTGTGTGTCGGCCCACCTGGGAGTGGTGGCGAGGCGAGTCCCGGTTGAGACGGATTGTAGGTTGGTTGCCGTGGGCCCTTTTGTCTTGCCGTGAGAGTCCTATGGGAGGGGGAAAGTAGCTACAGGCTTGGCTCAAGACATTGAGCTTGTGTGTTCACACGTGGTCAGTGGCGTTGGACGAGCACCGATGGGCGTGACCCTGACTAGTCAATCGTTACTTGGTACTTGGTTCTTGTTGAGTGTCTCAGTTACCTCCGTTCTAGGCATGTGGGAGATACTTGAGGCGCAGCGTAAGACGTCAGTGGACGCATCTGGCTGTTCTTCTAGTGAGGAGGTCCTTCTGTCACTTGACGCTTGACTTATGCTTTTCGTGACTAGTTTCCGTCATGGTTGACGTGACTTGCCGGGTAGTCTGTATTTGGCTTTACCCAAGGTCAGTGTAGCGTACACAATGGTGAGATCGTGTATGTCTAGTGCTTTCAGACCGTGTGGTCTTGAGTTGGGCTTTTGTCTCTGTAGATGAGCCTGCATGATTGAGGTGTAATGATTTGTCTTGGCAGTGTAGCCAGAGTTCCTTTGTATCGATTTACTAATTCCCGACTATGTGTCTGGGGATCCGTGTTCTTATCGATAGGAGTAGTTTAGAGGGTCGAGGTTCGGTCGGCTACCATGTTTCTGTGGTACGCTTTCCTCTTTACTTTTACTGTTCCTACTCCTGTTGTTATTGCTTTCCTTTAGTTGTTAGCACTACTGTTACTGCATTGTTTCTTGGTAGGGTTCTACGGGATCCCTACTGAGCCAGTGAGCCGAGGCTCACCCCTGACTTTTCAGGTGTAGCTGTTCCTCTTCGCGCTTGGAGGTACTACTACGGTGGTTCTTAGTTGCCAGCATTTGCCAGTGTCGGGCTTCCCCCGACTTGAGAGTACGTTCTCTTTTCTATTGTATTGTACTCTAGTTGGACTAGACTCTGTTAGTTTAAATTGTTATAGAAAATGTAATTTTATTTCTACTATTTTAGCAATCCTGATCATAGAAATTTAATTGCTCACTACTTTATCTGGAAGTTCAATGTACTCTCACATACCTTTCTATCCCTTCGGAGCTTTCCCGCTCTTGGGAGGCCTCTTAGAATCCAAGTGGTATCGGGTTTACCCGGTATCCGGAGACTGGGTCATCACAGGTGGTATTAGAACAGAGTTGGGAGTTTTTCTGAGCTATCTGAGCGTGTGTTTGTGAAAGTACATGGGAATTCGAGATATCATAGTGCTCAGAGTCCATAAGGTCTAGTACTATCGGTAGCTGGGAAAGGTTTTGTGATTATTTACCGCTTTGTTTCTCGCATGGGAGCTTGTGTGCACTATGTTAGTGCTGTGAAGGTGGTTTTGCTCTCATCAAGATATGATGGATCATCCTTCTTTCGTCGTGGTGTTGGTCTCGGTTGTGCTGTGCTTGGCATAGTTTGTCGGCAGACGTGAGTCTGTGGTATAGTGTTCGAGATTTTTTCATGGTTTGTTCAGGTGGCTGGTGGCTTTATCGTTGGGGTAATGGCCGTGCATGTTCTCTGAAGAGATTAATGTTGTTTTGGCCGTCCCAACTTGAGGTTTATTCAGCCCCTGAGGTGTTGAGGTTGTGTCGAGGTGGTTGATTGGATGCCTTGTTTGAGAGAGAGCTTGGGCTAATCTAGGATTTCCTTCCTGGTGAGCTGCTGCTAGTCGAGCTTGATTCTTCTCATCTTATCTCGTGGCGTCTTTTTGAGGTAAGTTTTGGAAGTGCTATCTCGATGAAGCCTTGTCCTGCGTGTCTGCTTATGTATGGACTGTGTTAGTTCTGAACCTAATATGCTCTTGTTTCGGTGGTGGCTTGGCTTTGGACCCAGTTCTTGAGTTGGGGGCCATTGTGCACCGTGTTCGGCGTGCCGTGTTTGGTGGTTGTTGTGCTGTGAAGGTTCAGTAATTGTTTTGGGATGTGAGGATAAGCTGAGATTAGCATTCTTTTTGGCATGTGCTGTGACTCTTGGCACGATGGTTTGCACTTTGGCAACTTGTAATCGGCTGTTAGCAGGATCGGTACTTGAGGCGTAGTACATTATAGTTTTATGAATTGCGATGGCACCGATGTGTGTTGAGATGTGGATGCTGAGTTGTTTGTGATGCCTATGTGCGTAGTGTTGAGTGCACAGTGAAAGCGTGTGGGCTTATAACCCACAGGTCAAGTATCGTTTAGTTGGAAGATTCTGACAGGTCGAGAGGATTGTTTCCTCGGTGTGACATCATCTAGGCTATGTGTGCCTTGATGCTGTTGGTTGTCGTGACCGTTGCTTGAGGCATTGTGGTTGTTGGCACTGGTAGGTTTGAGAATTGGGGAAAATCATCGGCATATATGTTGGTCAAGTACCCTTTCTTCTCTTTATTTCATGGGAGTTATGCTCTCGGGACAGATCATGGTCCTCGAGATATGTTCTCTAAGATTGTTGTTGTGGGTCCTTGTTGGTAAGCTACGAGCGGCTAGTACATTTTAGCCATGTGTTCAGCTATAATTTTGCCTTGATGTGACCTAGCTTGCAGTTATGTCCCATGGTTCTGTGTTGAGAACGGAGTCGGGGATTCTGCAGGTGTTGTTGAGGTTGAGTTGTGGGTTGTGCTTGTGTTCAGCTTGGGAGGAGTTCCCTGTGAGTCTGAATTTGGCATTGCGTGGACCGAGATCTTGTCAGTTGGTTTTGATGTACTCTTCTACTATGGTAGAGTTGGCATGGAACTCTAATCAGATGTAATATCTGAGTGAGGACTGACTTGATTATGTTTATGGTCCAGTGCTGTCATTGGCGTTCTGCGTGCCAGTTTTGTTTGTTGTTCATGGCATGGAAGCCGATGGTTGGAGCAGTCAGCTGAGAGCACTGTGTTTCCTTGTCTAAGCTGATGCTTGTCTTGTCTGTCGAGTATGTATTTTGTCTGTGGCTGTTTCGTGACATCGGTCGTGTCTCCTTGTTCTGTGAGACAAAAGTGATGATGCCCTATTTTGGAGGTGCCGGACTTGTGTTCCCTTGTGTGCCATGCTCGCTGTGTGGATCGATATACCTTGAGATCCGGAGCGTGTGCCTGTTATTGTGGTCTGGCAGTGTCCCTCTGAATTATGTTTTTCGAGAATTATGCTATCGTGTTTTATGTTTGAGGTTTGGCTGGAGCTTGGAGAGCATTTCCAGCATTTGGGGTTGTGCTTCCCTTTTATCTTGTTGACTCCTTAAATTTTGAGGATGAAATTTCTTAAAGGAGGGGAGGCTATAATACCCAGGATTCTTCGGATCGGAATCGGAGAGCTTTCGGAGTGTTTTCGTGGGTCCTGAAATGTGTTTTACGATCCACTCTAGTTTTTCCCATGTATAACTTGCGGAACCCAGTGGAGAGTGAACTGTTGAGTTTTGAGACTCCGGAACGCTACAGGTGCATTGTGCTCGTTCCGAGGATCACGAAGACTATTTTTTTGTATTTTTCTGAGTTTATGAAATTTCGTGCAGAAAAATTAGATTTTAGGAAATGTTGCTATTTTCCTATTTTTCTTTTTCTTCTTAACCCTTCCTCTCTCCTCTCTCCTCCTCATGTTCTCTCACTTTCTCCCCCTCTATTCTCTCTCCTCTCTTCTCCTCTCCCCCGGGCGCATGACTGTGGTGGAGCTGGACGAGGTGGTGACGACGTGGAGCTGACCTGGGGCGTGATGGTGCGAGTATCGGAGAATGGCGTAGGCGCGATCCAGAGCGTGGATTCGATGCCGGCATGGGTTGTTCGTGTGATTGTTTTTGACGTGGTTTGGCCGTTTTGGCACGTGAGATCTTCGGTGGAGGTAGGGGGATGGATACTCTACTATTTTCCTACATTCCCTCGTAGTTTGGAGCTGAACGGTGTGAGTTTGAGCGGATTTTCCAACTTTAAGGGCGAAATCATGTTCGGAGGGTGTGATGTGAAATCACCGCTCTAGGTGATAGTTTTCACATTAAATGGTAAAATATGAACCCTTGGCATGTTAGGATTCGTTTCCCGCTAGTTTGAATCTGTTTAGTTGTCATTTGGGCCGGTACGAGGCCATTTCCCCTCGTGACTCGTTTTGGGTCGATTCGTGGGAATCGCCCATTTTTAGCCGTTTTGAGGTTGGTTTGATCTCTTCTTGCTTGTGGAAGGTGGATATTGACTCTAAGAATGTTTCCCCATCATTTAGAAGCGATTGGGGCATGGAAAAATTGGGTTTTGTGAGCTTTTATGGTTTTCAGATCGGACGATGAGTTGCGGTCCACTAGAAGCCGCGTTCATCTCTCAAGGCTAGTAGCGGTCGGGTCTGGACCGCTTTAGCCTTTGAAGTAGGTTGGTAGATGCGGTCATCTACGCAACCGCGTTAGGTAGACACGTTGTTTGGAAGACCGCGTCTATGCAGAAACGATCATTGGTCAACCGCGTTCTGGTTTCTTTAGTCGATTTATGTCGACTTAAGTCGGTTAGCAAGTCGTGGTCATACGACTGACCGCCTCTCTTAGTAGCGGTCAGGAGGAGACCGTCTCTCTTGCTAGGTTTCAGCGTTTGGGTGAACGTGGTCGATCACCGGACCGCGTGTGGATAGAAGTGGTTGTTTGGTAACCTCATTTGTCCAATAGCAGTTGTTTGGGTAACCGCGTTTTGCTAGTCGCGGACTTTTAGTAACCGCGTTTGTCTTGGTTTTTCGGGTAGCAGTCCTGATGTGATTGCCATTTGCTGGGCTGTCTGGTAGCGGCTAGAGGATGACCGCCACCTGCCCAAAGTGTTTCTTTCGACGGTTTAGCTTTCAGTTGTGGTGGCTTTGACCCCTTGGTTAGCCCATTGTTCCGTGGATGTCTTGGACGTCCTGTGAGGGCTGTGACCGTGTTATAGGCTGTCTGGGAATGCCATTGTACCGAGAAATGTTTTGTGTTATTTCGAGGGTCATTGTGGTTCCTGGTCAACCCGGTTGTGACCAGTGGTTGACACGTGACCTCATGAGTGTCTCGTCTATCCCGTGAGGATCAAGACTCTGGTTTGGATGCTGAAGGTACTGTCGTACCTTGGTTTGTGTGTCCATGTGGTTTGAGGGCTTTGGTAATCACTCATGTTCCATGCTTCGTGTTATGCAGAATTGTGACTCCGTTGTGTGGCTTGGAAGCCGAGGACTCATTGTTAATATATGGATCCGGCTGTTATGTGCCATCTTCCATGTGTTGTATAGTGATTTTGGCTTAGGGACTAGGCTGATTAACGACATGTTTTTGTGATGTGCAACGATTCTGACCCGAGTCTTGTGACTCAAGGATCGTTGTGTCAGCAGGTCAAGTTGGTTGTCCCGAGTCTGGCCGTTGTATACTACATTATGCTCCGTAGTACGTGTGACAGGTGCGTGCTTACCCTATATGTACTTCGGTCTTCGTTGTTTTGAGTCTCTGTGTCTAGTGAGCCTCCACTAGTCGTAACCTGACGACACTTTCCTGTGTGTCAGCCCACCTGGGAGTGGTGGCGGGGCGAGTCCCGGTTGAGACAGTTTGTAGGCTATTTGCTGTGGTCCCCTTTGTCTTGCCGTAAGAGTCCTACCGGAAGGGAAAACTAGCTAGAGGGCTGGCTCAAGACATTGAGCTTGTGTGTGCACACGTGGTCAGGGGAGTTGGACGGGCGCCGATGGGCGTGATCCTGACTAGTCACTCATTACTTGGTACTTGATTCTTGTTGAGTGTCTCAGTTACCACCGTTCTAGGTGTGTGGGAGATACTTGAGGCGCAGTGTAAGACGTCAGTGGATGCATCTTGCTGTTCTTCTAGTGAGGAGGTGCTTCTATCACTTGACGCGTGACTTGTGGTTTTCGTGACTAGTTTCCATCATGGTTGACGTGACTTGCCGGGTAGTCTATATTTGGCTTTACCCGAGGTTAGTGTAGCTTACATGACGGTGAGATCGTGTATGTCTAGTGCTTTCAGACTATGTGGTCTTTAGTTGGGATTTTGTCTCTGTAGATGAGCCTGCACGATTGAGGTGTCGTGATGTGTCCTGGCAGTGTAGCCAGAGTTCCTTTGTATCAGTTTAGTGATTCTCGACTATTTGTTTAGGGATCTGTGTTCTTACTGATACGAGTAGTTTAGAGGGCCGAGGTTCGGTCGACTGCCGTGTTTCCATGGTACGGCATTCCTCTTTATTTTTGTTGTTCCTACTCCTACTGTTACTGCTTTGCTTTAGTTGTTAGCACTGTTGTTACTGCGTTGTTTCATGGTATGGTTCTGCGATATCCCTACTAAGCCAGTGAGATGAGGCTCACCCCTGACTTTTCAGGTGTAGCTGTTCCTCTTCATGCTTGGAGGTATTGCTACGGTGGTTCTTAGTTGCCACCGTTTGCTAGTGTCGGGCTTCCCCCGACTTGATAGTGCGTTCTCTTTTCTGTTGTACTGTACTTTAGTTTGGTTGGACTCTGTTAGTTTTAATTGTTATAGAAAATGTAATTTTATTTCTACTATTTTAGCAATCCTGATCATAGAAATTTAATTGCTCACTACTTTATCTGGAAGTTCAATGTACTCTCACATACCTTTCTATCCCTTCGGAGCTTTCCCGCTCTTGGGAGGCCTCTTTGAATCCAAGTGGTATCGGGCTTTCCTGGTATCCAGAGACTTGGTCGTCACAACAACAAACTTCTGAAAGTATTGGCCGCAGTCGAGGCCGTCGCTGGGGACATGGTAGAGGGCATGGAAGAATGACCGAACAACCCCTCTATCAGTCCACCTTCGACCCAGAATGAAATATCCTCTTTCGAGGGGAAGAACCTACCCCCATTCCAGAGGTGGAGATTCAGAATGGCCCCAGCATTTTTGACCCCTCCGATGGGGAGGAGGCAGCTACCAATGTTCGAGTCTCGACTCCAGCTTCAGCCATGTCCGACGACCAAGTATGCCCATCCGGTAAAGATGACCCGGCACGCCAGCTATCTCCAGAAGAGCCACCTTTGGCATCTTCGTTCTAGGGGCCCATATGTGATCAAGACCAGTCCGATCCCAATGGCAAAGGCAAGGCAGTACAACCCCCCGACGGGGAGCAACGCGATAGCTCACACAAGGCTCTACCTAACATAGTACCCTGAAGGGAGGATGCTCGTGCTCGAGCTGATCGAAAAGTCCTCCACAAGATGAAACAATTTTCCGCTAACATTACAATTTGGGAAGCCATTGCCTGGAGTAAAGAGCTGCGAGAAGCTCTCATCAAAATACTCCAGGAGCCAGAAGTTTACGAAGCACATGCTACAGAAATGAAGGTAGCAATCTATGAAACCTTCGCAGCCACTGTCACATTTGCGAACAAGGATATGCTACTATCCTCCCCGTGCCACAATCGCCCTCTCTACACGCGATGGAAGATCAATGGTCATGAGATGAATCGGATCTTAGTGGACACCGGTGTTGCTATTAACATCATGTCGCTGAAGACTTTCAAGGCTCTATACTTGACTCCATACCTTCAAAAGGTCTAAGCGGTCAAGATATCCAGCATCAACCAAAATATCGAGGACGTCCTTGGCAGGGTAGATGTTGATCTGGTGCTCGATGATTTCACCTCCAAGGTGACATTCTACATCATTGACGCCAACACGTCTTACAAAGTACTACTGGGCAGACCTTGGCTACATAAAAATTGGGTCGTCCCCTCAACTCTCCATCAATGCATCAAGTATGCCAAAGATGGAGAATAACATATGGTCTTCGCAGACAAATCCCCGTTCAGCCCAGTAGAATGCAATCTCACCGATGTTGTGCTTTACTTTGGGGGACCCAATGCATACCTCGTAGTCAAAAGTAAAAGCAATAGGTGGCTCTCAGAGGAGGACGAGGATGACCTCTTCTCCATCGATGAAGAAAAGGCCAAGCTCCATCAGCTACGCCTTGGTGCTAAATCAACCTTAGATCATCCTAACAGCGTAAAATCAACTTTGAAGCTAACCTTATTAGCCGAGTCATCGACAAGAGTATATGCCTGTCGCTAGATTGCATACGGCTCTCTTGTGCATTGGAGGAACACAAGGTTGAGCCGCTCAAAATGTTCATCGTCACTTACAAATGGCAACTCAGAAACAAGAAAAAGGCTAATAGGGATATGCTCATTGTCTTCTACAAGGGGGACATGGCACCTGAAGCCCCACCAGAAGATGACTTCGGCTGGCACAAGCTAGCCAATGATACCCCTGAAGTAGTCCATCTAATGGACGACCTGCCGTAGCACATCTGGTAGATGTGCCTAAAGCAACATGTCCCCCAGTGGCAAGACTCCACATGACGTGAATATTTTCACCGGTTGTGGACTCCTTCCCAGGTCCGGGGGCAACCCCCATTCTTCCAAAAAGATACAAGGGGACTCGGCTATGACCAAGACACAAATTTCCACATCTACTATGCAGTCAACGTCGTGGGCCTGATACAAGCAGTCAATGGCTAGACCGATGTCGATATGAACTTTGACAGCTCTGGGGATGAGGAAGTTGAGCTCCTGATTTTGCTCCCCGCTATGTCCGGTACCCCTGTCCTAGTGATTGTTGAGCATTCGCCGCTCTCTATCAAAGAAATTGGGGCTAAGGAAGCTCCCCCTGTCTCTCAAACTATTAAAGAATCTAGTGCTGAAAGTCTTCCAAGTGAAGAAGTTGCCCAGAACACCTGCCAATAGAATTTGCCAGGTTTGGTAGGCAACACCAGAGAAGCTCCAACAGTACTAGCTGGCAACTTCTAGAAGAGTCAAATCACATCCAGAGATGACTCCATAGAATCCCCATCATCGTCAGCTGATGATCCCAGAGACTTCCTACTGACAGGCAATGGCGACCCAGAATAACTCCCGTCGGGGTTCAGTAATGGTGATCACCTAGTCCCACCGGCATCAACTTGTGACTTTCAAAATCAAGAAGTATGCGAAGTCGACACTGATGATGAGGACTTCCTCGACCAGGCGACTGTTGATGAACTCGTCGAGATCAACCTAGGTGCAGCCGAAACACACCAGCCAACGTTTGTCAGTACTCTCCTCACTGAAGCAGAGAAGTAGGACTACAAGAAACTCCTACTTGAATACAAAGATTGTTTCACCTTGACCTACAAGGAGATGCCAGGGCTAGACCCCTATGTGGTAGAACACGAGCTAGCCATCTCTCCGTTAGCAACTCTAGTCAAATAGCCACAGCGACGTATGCGCCATGAGCTAGAACTCCAAGTTTCGGTTGAAGTCAATAAAATGGCAGAGGATGACTTCATTGAGCCGTGCATCTACATGATCTGGCTCGCCAACATTGTCCCCATCAAGGTGAAAAATGGTCAAGTTCACATCTGCGTTGACTTCCGGGACCTCAACAAAGCATGTCCGAAAAATGATTTCCCAATACCAATTATAGAGACAATGGTCGACATGACTATTGGACATGAAGCCTTATCTTTCATGGATGGATCGTCCGGTTATAACCAGATCCAGATGTCCCTCAAAGACAAGAACCACACAGTCTTTTGGTGCCCCAAAGGGATTTTCAACTACAAGCGCATGCCCTTTGGTTTAAAGAATGCCGGCGCTACTTACCAGAGGCCCATGACCAAGATATTCCACGAGATACTACACAACATCGTCGAATGATATGTCGACGACCTCGTCATCAAGACAAAAAGGCAGGAGGACCATCTACATGATCTATGCCAAGTCTTCAACTAACTGTGGCAATATAGACTCAAGATGAACCCTATAAAATGCGCCTTCGGTGTATCTAGTGGCAAGTTTCTCTGCTTCATCATCAGATATTGAGGAATTGAGGTGGACCCCAGCAAGATCAAAGCAATTTGGGAGCTTCCACCACCCAAAAATCTCATGGAGCTCAGGTCCTTCCAAGGAAGATTGGCTTACATTTGAGGGTTTATCTCCAACCTCTCCGGTCGACGTGCGCCCTTCGGTAAACTTATGAAGAAAGGTGGTGGGGACACCGGACCCACCTGACCCGTCACACAGAGCCGACGCCGCATCGCCCCGACACCACCGAGCTTGTGGCTCAGAGATTCGGCGTCCTGAGTATGTATTTTATTTGTGTGTATTTTCATCGTATTGTGGTGGTATTGTATTATTAACCACTAGTCATATTTTTTTTTATTTTGGCCAATAGTCAAAATATGGTTGTTGTATTTTGTTTTATTAGGCCAAATAGTCATAGGATATGGGTGTCCTTAGTTGAAATGTCTAGGGGTATTCTTGTCCTAGTGTAATATGGCCTTTCCTATATAAAGGAGGCTAGTGTAACATTTTATGCATTGATTGAATGAAAGAAGAAGTTTATACATGACAGAGTTTTTCCTTTTCTTGCCTCCCTTCCCTCCAACTCCTTGTGAGATTTGAGAGATTTCCCGGTGAGAGACCATCCGGTGTGAGGTCGACCAGCGTGAGGTAGTGGTTATCCCATCCCGTTCGTGTTTTCGAAGTGCCGACGATCTCTTCCACGTTGCCGCCGCATCAAATTTGGTATCACAGTCCAACAACGGTGTCTCCATCAACCCCGACGTCTACGTTGTTCCCCTCCACAACGTGATCGGCTTCGGTACATAAAAACAAAAAAAAAGTGAAAGAGAAGGGGAGACAACGAAGAGAAAAGAAAAGTGAAAAAAAAATCCTTACCCTTCTTCCTTTCGGTTGCCAGAAGTGAAAAAAAACACAGCAGAAGGCTTCTCTCTCAGATGAGAGAGAAAAAAATTATGTTCGCGTGGGGGGCATCATCACCCATGCCCCCCATTCAAAAGCCCCGGCCGCACCGGCCATCCCCGTCGTCGGGCCGCGTCGGCCATCCTGCCGCCGCCCGCCCGCCGCCGCATCACGTCGCCCTCCCGCAACTGCCGCCGCGCCGCGGCGCCCGCCCGCTCCCGGTGCCGCGTGCGCCCTTGCCCCGTGCGCCCGCCACGTGCGCCCGAGCCCGCCAGCTGGCCGCCCGCCATCGCTGGCCACCGTCGTCGCCCACGCCCCGGTCGCATGGCAGCCCGGGTGCCCTGCGCTCGCGTTCGCCTACGCCAGCCTTTGTTAACCCGGGACACATGCAAGGAGTGAGAGAGAGAGAGGAAAAAAAGGGGTAGGTCGATAGGGAGAAGTTTGAAAAAAATTTTGTTGGAGTGTTAGATATATATATATATATATATTATATCAAGGATATATATATATCATTTGATTAAATTATTGGTTGTGGCACTCAAGTCCACTACGGCGGCTCGATCGACGCCAGGGTCGCCTAGTCGTCGACAGACAGTCCGTAATCTACGGAGCGCAAGTGTCCATGAGTCTCCATGTGCAAAGAAATTATGAGTTAATTTATTCCCCTGCGCGGGAAATTTTTTGCGGTTTTGTAATAATTGCATCGCCCTCCCTGCGTGGAGTGAATTTGTTGTAACCGTTCAAGCTTCGTCGACACCGTGCGGACACGCACGTCCCCACTCGCCTTCGTCTCCGGTCGGAAGTTAGGTGCGTGCTCCACTCACTTGCTTATTTAGTATCTTTATCAATTGCTACGCGACGAAGTGAGAGAGAGCCCGATCCATGCAGCCTGTCTCCTGAGTGCATCGCTGTGGACGGAAAAAGAGAGCTTGTGTAATCCCATCCTTAAGCCCTAAAATTGTCACATTAGAGCACCATAATTACCAGGAGGTAGTTCCACAACTACTTCGCCAACGGGCGAGCAACTCTCCTTGGCCGGACCCATCGTGAATCAAATTGACCCTTTACATTTTAGCAAACAAGAAGGTCTGAACCTTGATAATCTTCGGTCCTAGGATTGTATCATTTTGGTCCGAGCTCGTGCATGCAACGTTGGTCTAGGAATTCATCAGGCCATCTAGAGCGCGCTTCAACACTACAACCACCCATGAATTAGGAGGGCGTGGATGCCATGCTAGCCCAGCTCGAACAACATCTTATGGCTCAAATTGCAGAATCTATAGGCCAATTGTGAGCGGAGCTAGGTGAGAGGATCCAAGTCTTAGAGGATCATGTGAAGGGAGAGGAAGGAAGGTTGAATGGTCACGGAGATCCCGTCGCCAATCATAGAGAAGAGAGAGACTGAGCCCCCCTAAATCAGGCTCCTCGAGGTAGAGAGCAAGATGATCGTGCGCCTCGAGGAAGAGACCACGACGATGAGGAGATCATCCTACAGAACGTCAAGATAGATGCTCCCAGTTTTGATGGGTCCCTAAATCCCGCCACATACCTTGACTGGGAGACCGGGATGGATCAATACTTTGATTGTCATCACCGCATGACCCCTGCTACAAGGGTGAGGTTTGCCAAAATGAAGCTCCTAGGTCAAACCAAGACCTACTAGTGTAATGTTGAGAATCTCCTAGCAAGGAGATGAGAGGAACGCATTAACACATAGGAAGAAATGAAGGAGAAACTTAAGGAGAAGTATCTGCCACCCTCCTAGCATCCGCGTCTTTTAGACCAATGGTAGAAAATCACCCAAGATGGGATGTCTGTAGACGAATATATCGCCAAGTTCGATGAATTCTTCCTTCGGAGTCATGTCGTGGAAGGATGCCTCTGTCACCCTCTCACGGTTTAGGGCTGGCCTACACGAGAGCATTCAGCGAGAACTATTCTTGCGAGAGGTTAACACCCTCGAGCACGCCTACCAAGTTGCTCGAGATGTTGAGCAGTTTCAAAGGGTGGTCCCACTTTGGGTTTCCACCTACCGCCAGCCAGAACCCCATGACCCGCTATCCTGAGAGGTCTGGCCCCTCCACTTCCTATGTCCCTATTGCTACCCCACTTCGGGCTGTTGCCCCTACTGTTCCTTTTATAAGGAACCCCTTACTTGCACCTGCTACTGTGCCCAGGCTAGAGTACACTCTGCCAACTAATAGAAGGGATGAAAGGGGAAAGGGAGCCATCCCTAGCACTTCCCAACCAGTCCCTGTCTCGGGGATTCGCTGCTTTAGGTGCCATAACCTAGGGCATGTCGCCACCAATTGTCCCACTCAAGTCTTGGTTATCACTGACCCCCAGCCTGTGGAGCTTCCACCTCAGGAAGGAGAAGACATTGAGAGATATATGGCCGATCCTGACCTCATTGTCCAGTTTGAGAAAATGGATGCATGATTTGATGGCACGCATGTCGAGTACATGCATGTTGGAGACATTGCCGAGAGTTCTAACCAGGGAAGATTGGGTATAGTTTGCTTTTACTTAACACACCCCCAGGAGGACGACTGGTGTCGAATCTCCATCTTCCAAACCTATATCATGGTGAAATCTCAACCCTGTAAGGTGATCTTTGACAATTGGAGCTGTATCAATGCAGTCTCTTCAGACTTTGTCTCCCGTCTAGGTCGACCTACGCACCCTCATCCTAGGCCATACAACGTGGCTTGGGTTGATGACACTTCTATCCCAATCACCACTACATACGTCATTCCCATTCAGTTCCAGTCCTACCAAGGATAGATTTTATGCGATGTAGTGCCTATGAAGGTCGGGAGTATCATCTTAGGATGACCATGGATCTATGATGTAGACTTTACTATATTTGGTTGATCCAATCAGTGTTCCTTCTCCCACAACGGAAAGAAGATTCAGTTGTACCCGACACCCCCAAAGGTGACCCCGGGAAAGAGTTCCACCTCTACCCCCACTGGAACCCCCAAGGTTCAGGAGAGTCCCCGAACTCCCAATGAAGGGAAACTTCTCATTCCCTCTTCTCCTGCACCTATCACAGCCGTTCCTAAGGCCCCTAAGGTTGGTCATGACCCAGTTAGGCACCTTAACTTCATAAATGTCCATGAGCTAAATAGAGAGGTTGCTGAGGGTGCCCCTGCTTGGGCTGTTGTCTTTACCATCACACCCGAGGAGTCTCAAGTCTCCATTCCAACTGAAGTCCAAGCAATCATGTAGGACTTCCAAGACATCTTTTCTGAGGACTTGCCCTCTAGAATCCCTCCCATGCGTGATGTACAACACGCCATTGACCTTGTCCCCAGGTCCACCCTACCCAACCCCATTACAGAATGAACCTCAAGGAGCATGCTGAGCTCCAAAGAATTGTTGAGGACCTTATTCAAAAGGGTTTCCTCAGGGTAAGCAAGAGTCCCTGTGCTGTTCCTGCCTTGCTCACACCCAAGAAAGATGGCACCTAGCGGATCTGTGTTGACAGCCGCGCCATCAACAAAATCACTATCAAGTATAGGTTTCCAATTCCCCGTCTTAATGTCATGTTTGACATGTTGAGTGGAGCCACCATCTTTTTCAAAATTGACTTGAAAAGTGGCTACCACCAGGTCAAAATCCGACCAGGGGATGAATGGAAGACAGCCTTCAAAATAAAAGAAGGTCTGTATGAGTGGCTCATCATGCCATTTGGGCTATCCAATGCCCCCAGCACTTTCATGAGGCTTATGACGGAAGTCCTCCACCCTCTCATTGGTTGCTTTATCATCGTCTACTTTGATGATATTTTGATCTATAGCCACAACCCTCAGAACCACGTCCAGTATTTGAGGGAAGTCTACGAGACATTGAGGAGAGAAACTCTGTATGCCAACCTCAAGAAATGTGAATTCATGACAGACTGGGTCACTTTCCTCGGATTTGTGGTTTCTAGTCACGGAGTGTATCTGGACCAATCCAAGGTCCAAGCCTTAGTAGACTGGCCAAAGCCCCTGAACGTCCATGACGTTCGCAATTTTCATGGGCTAGCCACCTTCTACAGACGCTTCATTAAGGGTTTTAGAACCATTATGGCACCCATTACGGATTGCATCTGTACAGAGAATTTTGAGTGGATTAAAGTAGCCTCCCAGGCTTTTCTTGTCATAAAGGAGCTCATGACCAAAGCCCTTGTCCTCCACCTCCCAGACTTTTCCAAAGTCTTTGAGATATCATGTGATGCATCTGGCGTAGGTATAGGAGGAGTGCCTAGTCAGGAAAGCCACCCGGTGGCTTATTTTAGTGAGAAGCTTTCTGATGTAAAGCTTCATTACCCTACCTACGATAATGAGTTTTATGCAGTGGTCCAAGCTCTCAAACACTGGAGACATTATCTCTTACCTCAAGAGTTTATCTTATACTCAGACCACGAGGCCTTGAAATTCCTTAGCTCTCAGAAGGGCTTAAACCCTAGGCTTGGTCGATGGGTAGAATTCCTCCAGTCCTTCACCTTTGTTCTGAAACATAAGACTGGAAGTGAGAATAAGGAGGCCGATGCCTTGAGTCGAAGGGTCTCCCTTCTTTCCATTGTTCAGGTAGAGGTTACCGGATTTGACCGCATGAAGGCACTCTATGGAAAGTGTCCAGATTTTGGCCCTGCCTATTCTGCCTTGTCTACTGGGTCCTGGACAGCATTTGCTGACTATCTACTCCAAGATGGTTTTCTCTTTTGAGGACAGCAACTCTGTGTCCCAAAGACTTCTGTACGGGACTTTCTGATATGGGAAATGCATGCTGGAGGTCTTGCTGGTCATTTTGGACGAAACAAGACCATCCATTCTGTGGAGGGGCATTTTTACTAGCCTGTCCTGAAGAAAGATGTGGCCAAAATTGTAGCTCAGTGTTGGACATGCATAATGGCCAAGCATGTCAAATAAAACAGTGGTCTCTACACCTCTCTCCTCATTCCTGATAGACCATGGGTTTACGTGAGCATGGATTTCATCCTTGGTTTACGCCGTACTACTCACAAACATGACTCCATCTTTATTGTAGTTGATCGGTTCTCTAAGATGGCCAATTTCATTGCATGCTCCAAAACATCTGATGCATCTAGAGTAGCCCACCTTTTTTTTTGATGAAGTCGTGCATCTGCATGGTCTTCCCCAAACCATCGTGTATGACCGAGATGTCCGGTTCACTAGTTATTTTTGGAAGACACTTTGGCACCTAGTTGGCACTAAGCTTAAATTCTTCACTGCCTATCACCCAGAAACTTATGGGCAAACAGAGGTCGTCAATAGAAGTTTTGGGAATCTTCTGAGGTGTCATGTAGAAGATCATTCTGGCAATTGGGATCTTCTCTTGCCCAAAGCCGAATTTGCATATAATATCTCTGTCAATCGATCCATAGGTAAGAGTCCATTTGAGGTCGTGCATGGATACAAACCTAGGAAACATGTGGATCTCATTCCCCTTCCCCTCGAGTCCAGAATTTCCAAGTCAGCTGAAGAGTTTGCACAACATGTCAAAAGTCTGTATGATTCAATTAGCAAGCAAATAAGCCTCAGTAATGAGACTTACAAATATTTGGCTGATTCGTATAGGCGTCACCACGAATTTCAAGAAGGTGACTTGGTTATGGTACGGGTTCGACCCAAACTTCTCCCCTCGGGAGCCGTTAAAAAGTTGCAAGCCCGTAGTGATGGTCCCTTCCAAATACTACGGAAGATTGGCTCCAATGCATATGTTGTGGACTTACCTCCCGAATATGGGATTAGCTCTACCTTTAATGTGGCAGATCTAGTGGCCTACAAGGAACCCATAGCGATTCCTAGTGACCCTTTCGAGCCTTATCCTCCCATTGAGAGTGAGCCCACCCTTGTGCGTCCAACAGTCTTGAGTGCACCGCGCGAGCAAATTGAGAGGATACTTCATGAGCAGGTGACTGCTACACGGAGCAGGGTTTACCAGCGATACCTTGTCCGCTGCCGGGATCGTCGACCTTATGATGATTCCTGGATCAGCCGGAAAGATCATCAATGCCTCGATTCAGACCTGCTGGAGCACTACCAGAGCGATGTTGCACCTTACTCGACGGAGTCGAGTTCCAGCTGCCCCGGGAGGGTTGGTGGGGACACCGGACCCACCGGACCCATCACACGGAGTTGATGCTGCACCGCCCCGACACCACCGAGCTTGTGGCTCGGAGATTCGGCGTCCTGAGTATGTATTTTATTTGTGTGTATTTTCATTGTATTGTGGTGGTATTGTATTATTAACCACTAGTCATATTTTATTTTATTTTGGCCAATAGTCAAAATATGGTTGTTGTATTTTGTTTTATTAGGCCAAATAGTCATAGGATATAGGTGTCCTTAGTTGAAATGTCTAGGGGTATTCTTGTCCTAGTGTAATATGGCCTTTCCTATATAAAGGAGGCTAGTGTATCATTTTATGCATAGATTGAATGAGAGAAGAAGTTTGTACATGAGAGAGTTTTTCATCTTCTTGCCTCCCTTCCCTCCAACTCCTTGTGAGATTTGGGAGATTGCCCGGTGAGAGACTGTCCGGTGTGAGGTCGAGCTGCGTGAGGCAGTGGTTATCCCGTCCCGTTCGTGTTTTCAGAGTGCCGACGATCTCTTCCACGTTGTCATCGCGTCAAAAGGTGCCCCATTTATATGGGATCAAGAATGCTAGAATGTTTTCGAGCAGATCAAGGAATAGCTCCTCACTCCTCCAGTCCTAGGGGTACTAGTCAAGGGCAAGCCCCTCATACTCTACATCGGTGCCATGGACACCTCGATAGGAGCCCTATTGACGCAAATAAATGAGGAAGGCAAGGAGCAGCCACTCTACTACCTCAGTCGAAAGTTGATTGGTGCTGAGTACTTGTAACACCCCGAAAATTTCTAGGATTTTTTTAAAATTAAATAGAATTATTTAAAAGGCTTAAATGGGCCATTTAATGAATAATGGGTTAATTAATTTAATGGTTAAGGCTTTTAGCCTAAAAACCTAATTATTAATCAAATAAATAAGCCCACTTAAATTGGGCCCATAGACCAATTTCTAAGCTCTTTTGGCCCAAGCCCACTTCTAGAGACGTAATTAGGACTATTTCTGGATTTGAAATAGACAAATAGGCTAATTAGGGGATAAATAGCAGATAAATAGAAAAATATAAATTTTTTAGATAAAAAGTCAGAAGGTGATCTATCGCGCGATCACGTTCTAATGGAAGCGATCTGATCAAGGCCGCGTTCTACTTCCGTGAACGAGTGATGTAGAAACGTGGAAAAATGGGATTTTTACCATCCTAATCACCTAGGATCGAAGTGCTCTGGCTTGTAAACCCAGATAGGACTGATGAGGGATTGAATTGATGCCCTATAGGACTCCTATTTTGATCTAAATCCTCAACTCTTGGTCATTCCCTATAAATAAGACCCAGAACCGACCTGCGCGAACACTCATTTTGGCTCGCCTGGTTCGATGGTAAGATGATAATATTTCATGTCAAACCTTTAGAACTTTTTATTCCCTTTAGTATTGTCTAACCCCCCTCCAAATTTCATGTTATGAGATCAAGCTGTTATGGATTTAGAAGATCTGCAAATAGTTGTTTCTCTACGGAGCGCACAGGAACGAGCGTGTTTATCCAGTGAAGATATGAAGATTATGGACCCTAGCAGATGTTTTTTTAAGTTGAGTCTTTAGAGTTAATTGTTCCCCTTAATGTCTTCTAACATCCCTCCAAATCTCGTGAGGAAAGATCAAGATGTCAAGGAGATAGAGCCGCTGGAAGTCATGGGTTCCACGCAGGAACGAGGACCTTTTTCTAGCAACAAATCCGAAGTCTAAGGAACAAATCAAAGGTAGGTTATCTCATGAAAGGCTCAAATAGCAAGTTAGGATTAAAAGCCCCCTTATTTCATGAAATTTCATGCTTCCTACATGTCGCATTTCACGTTTTACTATCACTACGCATTATGTTATTTCTGCATGCATGATCTTGCTCTTTAATAGAAAAGACGATAATCTTAGCTAAATCCACGTAAATCTATGCAATCCCATAACTTAATTTTTTTCTATCAACCCATATTTAGTTGTTTATCATGTTTTCCATGCATATCTGCCCTTGAATAGGTCCTACACGTTGTCCTAAGGTTCTGCCTGTTATAGGCAGAAGGTGATTCATCAGAGACCGCTACTATCAATAGGCGATCTCAGGTCGATCGCTATTTAGAAAAGGTGGTTCTCACTAGATCACTTTATGTTTTCTATTTTCTGTTAACCCTAAACAGAATGCAGATCAGCCTTGTAAATATATGCTAAAGCCTAAATAATTAGATCCTATTCCTAGCTATATTATTATATTCATGATTTTGGTTATATCATGCATCAATCATGTTAGATGTCATGCCCTATCTACTTTTGAAACTTATTTTAATCTTATGTTAATTTCATGCCAAAATCATATAGTCTTGTATTAAAGTTATTTTCATATGATTGGTGTAACTTGTTACATCGATGCTTGATCGCTGCTTTTACACGATTCACTCTCATCTCTAGTCTTTCTTAAGTACATAGCACGTACCCTAGTGCGTGGCTATTAGTTCAACTTGCACTTGATAGGCACACTATCTTGGACTTGTGATCCTCTCCGTCGGATATTCCTTCTGTCGGACTAGGTGATCATGTTTCAAGGCCTCCGAAAGTCTCCGCGAGCCTAGGATTCCCACTAGGATGCCGAGCTAGTTATACCCTAAAAACCAATTGGTCTAAAAAGCACTTGTGTTACCGCCGTTTTCTGCACTCTGGACTAAGTCGCGGCCCTCAGGTGACCGCCACCTATAGGTAGTGGTTCTGGCGTGACCACATTCTTCCAATGATTCCACTGCGTCGACCCTTCTTTCTTTTGGCGTCGACCCCGTCAAGTAGGGGTCTTGACCAGACTGCTATCTTCAAGAAACGATCCTAGAATGACCGCATTCTATCTGCATGCTATTCAACCCAAGGTTTGACCCAAGAGTTGATTCTACTCTGTTCCTAGATGGTCCTCTGATTATCTGGAACCTACAACCTTGTTCAATAAATTATTAATGAATTATGAAAGTTAATGAATGTACTGTTATGCTGTCGGATTCCCCCCGTAGCATGACCTTGTCATTAATTCATTCTTGAACTCACTTGTTCATATTTGGTGCATTCTTATCATGATATTTGTTATCATGAACTTATTATTAAACTTGATATTATCAGCCAAACTTTATATTTCTTGTGGAAGTAACTTGATTTATAACTTGAAGATGCGAGAGAGGGCACGGACAGTGACCAAGGGCTCGACGCTAGCCCCCTCGACGGATGGTCGGAAACATACTATAAACCATGGGGTATGATGAACACTAGCATCGCATTGTGCCGGGAGTACCTTTTTTGTAAACCGGTGAAAACCACGAGGCTCATCATGAAATTATATATTCTTGTTACATGACTTTCTAGTGCATAGCCTTATGGTTATGAAAAATACATTCTCGATACATGCTTGTAGATTCTCATTAATTAAAGGCCACATTATAATCTTGCTTGATCATGCCCTTATATTTGATTTCTCATATCTCTACATTCATTCTGATACTTGTGGTTACTTTGGTTTATCGCGTGTTTTATCGCATTTTACTTTCTTACCTTTCATAGAGCCAAAATGTTAATTACTTAAACTTGCCTTCATGTTGATACGAAGATACCTAATGGGCAACTGTTCTCATTCCCTACTTTTTTAATCTTTTCAAGAAACTCTAGCTGGTCGGATTCAGACTATTCAAGTGGCGAGTCCGAGAGTGAATGAAGATCCGAGTGAAGCCTAGTAGCGTCTTATTTAGAGTCATATTGTAATCTAGTACCTTCACTATAATAGGCGGTGACGTTAATCATGTTATGTAATTTTCCTTTTGTAGACTTTAGAGTATAGAAAGTTAAGTCAAGTGTCTTGTAAACTTTGATTATTATGATTAAATAAAGATGGATCTTTAGTACATCATCTTGTGTTCACTCTTCTATGTGTGAATGCGCTCTGATTGTCTTTCTCGCTTGAGGCTTTATTTGTCGGTTGTTCGTGTTCCCGACTTAATTCCGCGGCATATCTCATGGTGTGATAGTTAAGTTGGTATCAGAGCTTAGGGATAAGTAAGTCCTAGAAAAATGTCATGTCATAAGTTAAGTCCAAGGTTTAAGGACCCATACCTATGAACTAGGAAGAAATTCCTGAACCCATGTGAGAATTGGGTAGAGCCCGGGATGAGATAGTTATTTAGAAATTCATCTTTAGGTTAATCTTCCTAAATCCCAAGGAAATAACTAATTGTTTATTTTCTCAGGCATCTCATTCCCATAATGGTCGCGAACCGTGCAAACTGGGAAGCTATGCAACAAACTGTTGTGGGTCTTACCTAGGCCCTGCAGACCGTGGCTCAAGCTGGCACGCGGGCTGGCGCAGGGGACTTACATCGTAACTTCTAGAGTATGAATCCTCCGCGGTTCTCGGGTTCCTCTAATCCCGATGAAGCTGAAAATTGGATTGATGAGATGGACCGGATCTTCAATGTTATGCAATGCACCGAGCAAGAGAAGGTCTTACTTGCTGCATTTCAACTTAACAAGGATGCTCGTACATGGTGGAAGGCCACCTCAGCTCATCTACAAAATGCGTAACTCACTTGGGAGGAGTTTCTTGAACTCTTCCGAGAGAAATATTTCTCCGAGCATATCCGGGAGACGAAGGCTGTGGAATTAGCATCCCTTTGGCAGGGGATGATGACCGTAGCGGAGTATGAACTCTAATTTTCAAGGCTGGCATCGTATGCTCCGCATCTTATCAGCACGGAGATTTTGAAGGCGAATTGCTTTATGGATGGTTTAAGGCCCATCTTTGTCCAACAACTTGGCCCTCAAAACATCTGAACTTATACGGAGATAGTTCACCGAGCCCACCTATGTGAACGGACCTTGGAGAAGGTAGAGAAATTTAGGGGGAAAGATGAAAAGCCAAACCGAAAACATGATAGGCGAGAGGAAAAACAAGAAAGGTTTAGCATCACGAAGGATTATGAACCCCATAACAATAAGAAGAGGTCTCGCACTGGCAATGGCAATGGTAAACGGAATGGCAATGGCAATGGAAAGAATAAAAGAGTCAAGCAGGAAGAAGAAAAGCAAGTCATGATAGCTTGCACATTTTGTGAAAAGTTCGGTCATTCGGCCGAAGAGTGTTGGAAGCGTCTCGGCGCTTGTTTACACTGTGGAAGTCGGGATCATCGCATGCCCGCATGTCCCCTTATAAAAGAACAATCCTCAAGAAATGAGGGTGGATGAAGACGACAAGGCCAACTAAATGCCATCTTAGATGGTGAAGGTAAAACAATTGAAGGTACCATCTTGACCTATTCGCATTCATCGTAGCCTTAGTTGTTAATGCAATTAATTAACTACAAGAAAAACACACTCTCCATAAAACTAATGCAATGAATTTGGGGACCAAATTCTCTTTAAGTGGGGTAGGGTGTAACACCTCAGAAATTGTTAGGATTTTTTTAAAATTAAATAGAATGGGCCATTTAATGAATAATGGGTTAATTAATTTAATGGTTAAGGCCTTTAGCCTAAAAGCCCAATTATTAATCAAATAAATAAGCCCACTTAAATTGGGCCCATAGACCAATTTCTAAGCCCTTTTGGCCCAAGCCCACTTCTAGAGACGTAATTAGGACTATTTTTGGATTTAAAATAGATAAATAGGCTAATTAGGGGATAAATCGAAGATAAATAGAAAAATCTGAAATTTTTGGATAAAAGCTAGAAGGTCATCTATCGCGCGACCGCGTTCTAATGGAAGCGGTCTAATCAAGACCGCGTTCTACTTCCGTGAACGAGTGATGTAGAAACATGGAAAAATGGGATTTTTACCATCCTAATCACCTAGGATCGAAGTGCTCTGGCATGTAAACCCATATAGGACCGTTGGGGGATTGAATTTATGCCCTATAGGACTCCTATTTTGATCTAAATCCTCAACCCTAGGTCATTCCCTATAAATAAGACCCAGAACCGACCTGCGCAAACACTCATTTTGGCTCGCCTGGTTCGATGGTAAGATGATAATATTTCATGTCAAACCTTTAAAACTTTTTATTCCCTTCAGTATTGTCTAACCCCCCTCCAAATTTCATGTTAGGAGATCAAGCTGTTAAGGATTTAGAAGATCTGCAAATAGTTGTTTCTCTAGGGAGCGTACAGGAACGAGCTTGTTTGTCCGATGAAGATCTAAAGATTAGGGACCCTAACAGAGGTATTTTTGAGTTGAGTCTTTACAGTTAATTGTTCCCCTTAATGTCTTCTAACATCCCTCCAAATCTCGTGAGGAAAGATCAAGAGGTCAAGGAGATAGAGCCGTTGGAAGTCGTGGGTTCCACGCAGGACGCACAGGAACGAGGACCTTCTTCCAGCAACAAATCCGAAGTCTAGGGAACAAATCAAAGGTAGGTTATCTCATTAAAAGCTCAAATAGAAAGTTAGGATTAAAAGCCCTCCGATTTCATGAAATTTCATGGGTCCTACACGTCGTAATTGACGTTTTACTATCACTACGCGTTAGGTTATTTCTGCATGCATGATCTTGCTCTGTAATAGAAAAGATGATAATCTTGGCTCAATCCACGTAAATCCATGCATTCCCATAACTTAATTTTGTTCTATCATTCCATATTCAGTTGTTTATCATGTTTTCCATGCATATCTGCCCTAGAATAGGTCTTGCATGTTGTCCAAAGCTTTTGCCTATTACAGGCAGAAGGCAGTTCATCAGAGACCGCTACTATCAATAGGCGGTCTCAGGTCGACCGCAATATCCAAAAGGTGATTCTTACTAGACCGCTTTATGATTCTTGTTTTCTATTTTCTATTAACCTTAAACAGAATGCAGATCAACCTTATACATATATGCTAAAGCATAAAGAATTAGATCTTACTCCTAGCTATATTATTATATTCAGGATTTTGGTCATATCATGCATCAATCATGTTAGATGTCATGCCCTATCTGCTTTTGAAACTTATTTTTAATCTTATGTTAATTTCATGCCAAAATCATATAGTCTTGTATTAATGTTATTTTCATATGATTGGTGGAACTTGTTACATCGATGTTTGATCGCTACTTTTACATGATTCACTCTCATCTCTAGTCTTTCTTAAGTACATAGCACATACCCCGATGCATGGCTGTTAGTTCCACTTGCATTTGATAGGCACACTGTATTGGACTTATGATCCTCTTTGTCAGATATTCCTTCTGTCGGACTAGGTGATCATGTTTCAAGGCCTTCGTAAGTCTCCGCGAGCCTGGGATTATCACTAGCACGTCGAGCTGGATGTACCCTAAAAACCCGTTGGTCTAGAAAGCACTTGTGTTACCGCCATTTTTTACACTCTAGACTAAGTCATGGCCGTCAGGCGACCACCACCTTCAGGTAGCGGTTCTGCCATGACTGCGTTCTTCCAGTGATTCCACTGTGTCGACCCTTCTTTCTTCGGGCGTCGACCCCGACAAGTAGCGGTCTTGACCTGATTGCTATCTTCAAGAAATGGTCCAAGAATGACAACGTTCTATCTGCATGTTGTTCAACCCTAGGTTTGACCCAAGGGTTGGTTCTACTCTGTTCCTAGATGGTCCTCTGATTATCTGGAACCTATAACCTTGTTCAATAAGTTGTTAATGAATTATCAAAGTTAATGAATGTATGGTTATGCTTTCAGATTCGCCCTGTAGCATGACCTTGTCATTAATTCGTTCTTTAAATCACTTGTTCGTATCAGTGTGCATTATTACATTTGTTATCATGAACTTATTATTAAACTTGATATTATCGGCCAAACTTTATGTTTCTCGTGGAAGTAGCTTGATTTATAACTTGAAGATGTAAGAGCGGGCACGGACAGTGTCCAAGGGCTCGGCGCTAGCCCCCTCGACGGTTGGCCGGAAACATACTATAAATCATGTGGTATGATGAACACTGGTGTCGCATTATGCCGGGAGTACTTTTTTTATAAACGGGTGAAAATCACAAGACTCATCATGAAATTATACATTCTTGTTACATGACTTTCTAGTGCATAGCGTTATGGTTATTAAAAATACATTCTTGATACATGCTAGTACATTCTCCTTCATTAAAGGCCACATTATAATCTTGCTTGCTCATGCTCTTATATTTAATTTCTCATATCTCTGCATTCATTCTGATACTTGTGGTTACTTTAGTTTATCGCGTGTTTTATCGCATTTTACATTCTTGCCTTTCATAGAGCTAAAATGTTAGTTGATGCGGGACGGACCACGGACTCGACTCGAATTGAAATGCGATCCTTGGACTCTATGCAAACTCGCGATCGTCCCTTAGCGAGGGAAGTGTACGGACGTGCACGGTTGAGAAACCGGTAGTGAGTTAGGGTGGTCAACTCACAAATTCGTGCCCGGATCGGGTCACGGGACGGTATCTCTCTCTCGCTTGTAGCAGTGAATAACAATAAATAGCGAGCTAAGTTGCCCACCCTATCCTGCTCTCTAGCAGCGGCATATAAAGCATATACGAACTCAGCAAAGTGCCGAGTAAGGAGCGAACACGATACCTCCACGTTCTCAGCGTGGGGAAGACGACCCCGACCGAACTGATACTCCCGGAACAATTATTACACAAATATTACAGCAATGAATATGAATGCCCACTCCACGCAGGGAGGTAAAAGGGTGACACAATGGGACCCGGGAGTAGCGGGTTCGGGTTGGCGGGCAGCTTCTTGTGGAGCTTCGACGGCACGTGTACTCACGACCGTGGGACCCACGTGCTGGTCAGTGGGGCCGCGTGGGACCGGGGTGGCACCACTGTGGTGGGGACGCCTGGAGGGGCGCTCCCTGGGACGACGGTACGCTGGTTCACCGGTCGGAGGCCGGGCGGCTCCGATCTTCACTCGTCGGAGTTGCTGCCCACGGATCTGAACTATTGTTTCAGACCCGCGCGTCCCGACGAAATCTGCTGCTGCGGTCACTCCCGACGTCGGATCGACGCACAAGAGGTACCGATGGAAAGCTGACTTGAAAGCCTTTGATCTATAGCTACAAAAAGAAATTTGAATTTCCCTTTGATGGCCTTTGTCAAATTTTCAAGCTGCTGACTCACAGGATCTGAAAACTCAGGGCAGATTTAAGTTTTAGTAAGAGTTGGCTTTGACCGCGATGTAGACCCTCGATTGAGCCTTTGAGTCCTTCATGAAAGTTGTAGAGGCCAAAGAGAGGAAAACGGGGATATATCTTATGAAGGTTTGGTGAAAATTTCGAGTTTTTCGGGATTTTATACTAACTCGGGGTCGGATCTAGACAGCAGAAATAGAACTGAAGTTGGGGGAAAGACACAATTTCTAAAAATAGGTAGAGGGATTTTGAAATTCGACGAAAATTTGTGGAGGATGGGGATGGTGGACAGATCCTCCAATAAATTTGGGGATTCAAACAAAAATAAAGAAGGGGGTCGAAAGGGGGAAGAACTAAGCTTCTGCTATACAGATCTGAAAAGGGACAGATCAGGAAGACAGAAAGACACGAAAAATAAAAAAATATAAAAAGAAGGTGAAATGACGGGATAATTTTACTGGAGGTTGGGGATCAAGTGGGGAACCAATTCTGAAAATCCCAACTCTAGATGATGTGGGAGTTGGGAGTTAAAAATCTCGAAGTGAACCTCTATCCAGCAGAACAGAACCTTGGACAGCACTTTGGAAGCGGCTTCGCGGCGGCTCGATGGCAGCACGAACGGCGGCGGCGGCACCAGAGATGAATCTAGAGATAGAGGGGTTGAGATGGAAAGAGTTTCCACCTTGAAATCTTGAAGGAAGGGGAAGGAACCAGAGGAGAGAGAGGGGGGGCGCAAATCTGCTCTAATGCACATTCAATTTTTTCTTCTCATTAATTCACACAAATGGAAATTACATGCCTTAGATAATAAATGGAAAATGACCACTAATGCCCTCAGATCTAGGGTTGGGAGGGGTATACAAGGTATAGAACTAATTAGTTCTAATAGCATTTTTTTTCAAAAATAAAAATGGGGGGGGGCTCCCCCTTGACCAAGGGGACATGGTAGGTAAGGTAGGTGGCCTCCTTTGAAATTTTAAACCACTTGTCTCCCCATGTGTCAATTGACCTTCTAGATGCGACCTAGGACTTTGACCAGCCCCACATGGACCCAAATGGTGCCACATGGACCAATGAGAAAGGAGTGAGGGCCCCCTTGCTGGTCCTATTGCCATTTTGCACAAAAACCCAGTAAGACTCACAATTGTGTACCCATTTAACACAAGGCTATATATACAAATATAAAAGGACATAAATGCAAACAAAATATGAGCGGTCTTGCTTCGATGTCCCCATCAATTCTCCCCGGGTGGAAAGAACTCGACCCCGTCGAGTAAAGGGGTGACTGCTCGGGTAGCTCTGGTTGATCCATCACCGTACCAAGTAGCGCGGGTACGCTCCACTCCAAGTGATCGTCACCTGCTCATTCCGTATATACTCGATATGCGCATGCTGCTATGGGAAGAGGCTAAGGGTGGAACAATCCGGGGTGGGGTCACTCTCAAGGGGAGGAGGCGGCTCAAAGACTCACTAGGAATCACCACTGGGTCCCTATAGGTGACTAGATCCGGGACATGGATGTCGAGCTGATCCCATACTCCTCGAGCAAGTCCACTCGCCTCTCACTCATAAGAGACCGACAACGAGTTTGCACAAGACACATGCAGACTCACCATGTACTAACACACATATGCAAACCACACAAATAAGCCACACAAAATAAACCACACAAAGAAGAAACAAACCGACTCATGCATGACTCTAGACAAACTTGAACATTCTTGGTACTACTATGACTGATGACACGGAGACACAACACAAGGGACACACGAAGGAAGACTCGATAAGGAGGACGATCGCCGTCTACATACACTAGGTGTAAAGAAAGAATAACCCACAACTTAATGCCATGAGTTCCATCCCTCGTCAACCATCTCCGGTTCGAGAAGACTCGTCCTCGGGTATACAAATGTGGGAGGATCAGGGGGTGGGTGACGGGAATATAATCCGGACGTCTAGTGTGAAGCACGACAAAAATGAAGTTCGGACACTGTCTCTCGTACGCATGGTAGAAATCAAACCATACCGTGTCAACATAGGGTGTCGACAGTGGTACGGTAGTCTCCAGTGGTTGTGCTACCGTAGGAGAGACGGGTAAAAGTGGGATGGCGGGATCCAGCGAGGATAAAGTGGGCGAAAGAGACGGGTCTGGGATGACCTGTGTGAGTGGGGTGACTAACAGTCCCTGGCCCTCTATTGGCTCACTCTCTAACCCCGAAACATTAGCAAGGTACTCCTCGGCCAACTCTTGGTCAGCCTCATAACTCACTAGAATGAGCCCGGGTGGGACATCCTCGGTATGTGTTATTGACACCCGTTTTATGCCGATAAGTTGAGTCGTTCCTCTTACTCCCATTTGTTTATGCCTCGAGTTGTCCATCACCCATTGGGGCTATTTTCAGGCACGCTTTGGGCCTGTTCTATGGGTTGCCTCCCTCCTTGGTTAGGTCCAAGTTGATTCAGGGCTTAACGGGCCTTGGTTTTTGGTTGATTGGACTTTTCTATAAGTTTCAAGCGCCCATGTTCATGCACGGTTCATCACGGGCCGCTCAATCCATGTGCGGTTGACTATGGACCGTCCATCTATTTTGGACTATTTTGGTTAATTTTTTGAATTTCCACCGACAAGCATTTATGCGGTCCTATTCTGGCCGTTCTATTTGATGGATGGACGGGTCGTGACCGCCCATCGCTCAGAGTCCTACACTTGAGGGTTTTCTTAGATAATTATCCATTAATCTATTTATCACCGACAAGGCTAAAACGGTTTGTCATTGGCCGCTCAACGTTTGAATGGTCTCATCTGAGCCGTTCATCTATGAGAGTCCAACGACGAAGATTTCGGTCAGTTCGATGGATAATTTGGATTATTTTCTATTTATTTTGAATTTCCACCAACCGGGTTGGACGGCCAGAACATGACCGCCCATCCAGTTGAGCGGTCTATCGTAAGACCGTTCATCTGTTCGATTCATGAATTTCAACAGATTTTATCCCTTTTATCCGTGGTTTTATCCCCAACTTCTCCCATCATTTTCTCCGCGAATAATCAACCATTTTAAGTGCCATTTCGACTGGATAAAAGATAATCTGTTTATCTACGATTTTGCTTTGATTATCTCGACCTGAAAATGCCTCTAAACTCTAATTTCGAACTAGGACTTTAGGTGCTCTATAAATAGACCCTAAAGGCCGGGTTGGAAAGGGGGGGAGATTTTGGTCGACGGCGAAGCCCTGCCGTATTCTTGAGCGACCTAGCACCAAGGAGGGAGGCTTTCTACGTCCATACAAGCCTCCGGTTCAGGGAGTAGTCCAGTTTTTGAGTCTTTTGTGTTTGATTGGTCTGGTCCACTTTGTCATTGCATGCACTATTTTTCTCCCTTTCTCCCCACGTTCTTCTTCATCTTCATTGCCATGCACACACCCACCTACGTTTTTGACACCCTAGGGGTTTAAAATCCCCCAGGTATCCCCCTTTCCACTTATTCATGTTCATTTCACATTATTTTGGCATTTACTACACCATTCAGTACTAATCTAGGTTTTCTCTTTGTGTTTTTGCGTCGCTTTGTAGGTTAGCAATCCCTAGCTCGAGGCCCATCCCCTCTGGCCGGCTGGAGAGGGTGGAGGTTGGACCCCTTTGCGACTTCTGGCTTGGTGGTCTTGCGCGGTTCTCTACCAGCCGTTCAAGGAGATGTGCGGTGCCACGTGGACCGTCCTTCTTCTTCCTGTGGTCGTGCCGGAGCCGTTCAACTCCCAGGAGCGCTTCATCCCGCATCTTCTGCAGCATCCTTAAATGGTCTATCGTAAGACCGTGTATGATTTAGGTGGTTCTCCTTGAACCGTCCATCTTCCCAGCACTGCAGGCCAGGTAAGTACCTCTCCCTCTTTCCAAGGCACGGCGTGTTCATCACGTACGGCGTCTTGGTGGCGATCATGGTTCTTTACTCTCTTCTGTTCTCCTTCTACTGTACTACTTTATTTTACATATCGATTCATTAGAAGGAGAGAAGAGATCTTTCAAGCCGGCATTGAAGAGAAAGAAGAAGAGAGTAGAACAAAACATATCAACAGCCCATTTTTTTGGCGATCACGGTGGGACACCTAGTGCCCATCGTGCTTGTGATTTGCAGACCCCTCTTTCGTTGTGTTAGTCCCCTTTTGGAGTGATTGCAGGTTAAGTTGCATTTTCTGCCTTCTGGAACGTGAGCGGTTCTCACAGAGCCGTTCATCCTCTGGGCGGCTGATCATCCACCGTCCTTCCCTACGAACATCACCAGTTATCCTACCAGCGTCCTGTCATAGACGGCGTTCTATCGACCGTCCACACTTCTGAACGGACTGTCCCTGGCCGTCCATCGCTCTGGCACAGGTACGCGTTTGGGTGTTCTGACTGTAGGTACACGGTTTGTGGGGATCTGTTCTAGAGCTTACGCGGTTGTATACAGACCGCTCATCTTGGTACGTTTTTCATCGCTGCCGTCCTTCATTTCCACCACTCTGTGATTCTTTTACAGTTATTCTATCATTCTGTTGCACCCTGGATTATACGGTCCACCCCAGACCGTCTATCGTGTTGTGCGGTTTCCCACAGACCGTCCTTCTGATGCCGTAGTGCACCCGAGGTTGCTTTGATTTCCATATCTATATTGTCTTTGTTCTCCTTGGTGCCATTTATTGATCTTCCCCTGGTTACATGTTGTTGCTGCCTACTTGCTCTCATCCTCGCATGTCTATTTTGGTCATTGCTTGTTAGTTTCTAGGCTAGATCTTGCATGCACTCCGGTGCACATAGGATTCGTGCATTTCATTCATAGTTAGTCGCATTCTCACCGAGGTAGGGTTTCTTCTCGTCTCCATACTCCTTGGAGCTGACTAGGGGACCTTGCCAAGGACCTCCGTAAGCCCCCGTGAGCCGTGGATTCTCACACGGACGTCGGGCAGGTTGTACCATGCCACCTCCCAGTCTAGGGTCTGCATCCATGCGAGAGAGAGTCCTTTAGAGTCTGCCAGTCCTCCATTCTCCCCCTGTTTAGGTACCTTGTGGTCGAGTGAATTCCCATTTTAATTAATCCACTAAGGTACTAAAAGAGAACTTATGAAAATCTTCACGCATCACTTAGAATCTGTTTGGGTAATTGGCTGATTCTTTTCTCATCTCTCATCTCTATTGTATGCTGCATAGTGTCATCATTTGCATCCTTTTGTCAGATTAGGCATATTTGGTGTAGTTCATCTTTGTGTGTCTCCATTTAGCTGTATTTGTCTTAGGTTCATTCCCCTCCTTATATTCATTTGAAATTCACTGTATAAAGTCTCCATTCTTCCCATGGAGGATTTCTCCCCTGTACCTTATTCCTATACTTCTCCATCTTCTTACCCCCGCGTGGATTCCTCTTCACATGCGGGCCCATCTCCTTATTCCTCCGTTGGACCCTATTCTCTAAACGGGCCTTCTTATCCCGCCCGTGCTGCTGTTAGCCCAATCAATCCTCATTCTTACATACATAATTCTTCCAGGCCCATGCATTCTCTCATTCCTGGAATGGACTTTCCTTCTTCTCAGGCTGGATCCTCTTATCCGGCCCATCATCACTATCCTGGTCCAAATTCATCATCTCTTGCTCAGGCTGGCTCATATCCTTCTCAGACTCTTCCTACCGAGGAGATGTTCACTCAGGCCCAACGCCATCTTGATGAATTGCAACGCCGAATCAATCCTCAGACTTCTTTGGATATCCCGTTTGCCTTTCAAGGTCTTCAACTTCCACCATGTTCACAAATTCCCGCATATCGCCGCTATGGTGGAGTTGGTGACCCCTATGTCCATTTGAAGGATTTCCTCTATGAGTCGGCCCAGTTCCAGCATGATCCACGCTTGATGGCCTAGTTGTTTGGCCTATCTTTAGAGGGCTCGGCCAAGGATTGGTTCTTCACATTGCCGCAAGAGCAGATAATGAATTTTCAAGCTGTTCAAGCAAGATTTATTCAGCAATATCAAGACCAGGTGGGGCCCAGATATTCTATGGTTGATCTGGCCCAAAAGAAGATGAAGCCCAGCGAGGAATTCTCCATGTTTGCCGACCGCTGGCGTCACCTAGCCGCGCAAGTCCCGGGACATATTCCGGAGGGCGAGCAGATCAAGATGGTTATTTCTAACGCAACGCCCGAGCTCAGATGTATCTTAGCCCTGAAGGATATCACTTCATGGCAACAACATTACAATCGAGCCCGCTTCATTACCCAACAACTCTTAGTTTCCTTTGACCATGAGTCTCCTCCACCGTCACCTTCCACATACCCCTTTTCTTCCCCATCCACCACGAGTCCACCCTCCACTACATATCCTTCCATGAGTCGACCGTCCGCCCCCCCACACCCCTATACCTCCATGTGCTCCACCGCATACCAACCCTCCACGAGTCAGCCCTCCGCTATTTCATCTCGCCACACCTCTCCACTTCCGGTCAAGGAAATACTACACCCAGAGCGGGTAGATGCCGTCCATTGCATTCCCACTCCCTCCACGCCTCCACATCATTCTAGCCCTCCGTCTTCACCTACCCAATCCCCGTTGCCTACGCAACCCCCGCTACCATCTCCATTACCTTTTTATACCCCTCGATATCCGCCTTGCCCAAAGCAGGCTTCTCGCTCTTCGTTGCCGGACTCCTTTACAGATGTTTTCAGGGCTTTGATGACCACCCACGCGTTGTAGCTCCCCCCGATTATGCTTGCCGACCCGCGGTCGGGAATTTGCTCCAGTTCTATGAGTTCCATCGTCAACGGGGGCATGTGGTCGAGAATTGCTCCGAATTCTGGGAACTCGTTTACAGTTTGGAGGATAAGAAGATGATTGATTGGGCTACCATGCTCCAAGTTGGTACCTGCTCCATTGTCCACTTCTTCCTCTATCTCATCTCTTCCACCACCTTTACCTATTTCAGCCTCTGCTCGGGCAATTTCTCCTTCACCCTCCATTCCCACCACCACTCCTGTCCCCAACGCCTCTCGACGTGTTGTAAAGATACGCCGAAGAACGCCACCACCTGCCACTTCTTTCACTACGCCACTACCTTCCTCTCCTCCTTCTTCCCCACCCCTATCTTCATCTCCTCCCTCTCTACCTTCACCATCTCCATCAACCACATCACCCCCTTCGCCACCACCTTCTTCACTCCCATCTTTGCCACCCCCATTGGCCACATCTCCATCATCACCCTCTCCATTATCCCCATTATTCTCACCACCGTCTTCATTACCTCCCCTCGTAATAACCCATGTTCCGTCACCTTCACAACCATCCCCGTGACCGATGCCACTTCTTTCGCCATCATCCTCTAAGCCCGAGCAGGCCGACCCTAAACCCATACCTCCACTTTTACCTTTGCCTCCACCCATGCCCATCATCATCATCATTGCTCCACCACTTGCACCATCGCCACTCGCACCCTTTAAACCTCCTCCTGCTAACCTCCCCCTACCACTTCCCACTTCGCGGAGCAGGTACATGCTACCTTTGGGGACCCTCGGGTCTAGTCCCTAGGGAGATAAAGAGCCAAGCCGGGTTTCAATTATGCATTTCAAGATCCAAGATGTTATTTCCCGCATGCCGGTCTGAGTCCTGGTTCCTGGCTATTCTAGGGGAAGTGAGCCTGCATTTTCTATGAAGACGGTTGTCAAGAAGAGTTCTTGTGCATTGGTGCTGGTTTCTTCAAAAGCGAGGCCGGTGGCAATCTCTTTGCTCGTCGAAGAATTCACTATTGATGTTGTTATCACCTCTCGCTTGATTGCTATTCAATTCACTGGCTTAGGAGAGTTTTCCGCCCGGATGGTGCTAACCCACACGGCCGCCAGAAATCAAATGAATCTAGCATTCAAAGGGCAATTGGCCGTGTCCTTGAGATTGACCAGTGGCATTCTACATTGTCTATCTCATCTCCCTTGGTTTATTGGTGAATCGGCCACGTCAACACCGCGCATCACCCTCCCTCAGTTTCGTCCAGTACTTTTAGCGAGGGAGTTGTGCTTCATGCCCGATTGCCAAATGGAGATGCCGAATCTTATGCTTCTAGTGCCGAATGACAAAACTCCACTATCCCCTGATGCTCATCCCAAGGAGTTGACTGTTCTGGAATGTCCTTCCATGGTTAGCACCGCGCAGCTAGGGGCAACCATCTCGATGAGGTGGCATATTCATGACAGGGCCAGGCCGTCCGCCAGATGGGCCCGCTATTTGAGAAAGTATTACAGATCAAGAAGCCCAAAGGTCCGAGCTCACGCCAGGCGGCGTTGTTTCAAGAAGATTTTGGCTAAGAAGAGGCGACAACGTAAGTTCAAGGGCCGTCAGTTGTGCATTTGGGGGTCCCCTTCCTCTTCTACTAATTCCTTCCATTCATCCTTTCTTTTGCTCGGTTCTTATCCATGGGTGGTGTACCTTCCACCACGTGGCCATATTTCCACCATCTCTTCCTATTTTCACCATTCTAGGCCTCGGCCTATGTCCTCCTCTCCCCCTGAGCCAGGGGCATCTTCTAGTCTTTCGTCCCGGGTATGCCCAGATTTCGCTTCTCATCCTTTTTCCCCGATCCTGTTGGGGATTCCTTGTGCACGTTCCCCGACCTTGTCGGGTGGTTTTTCTGATCCTTCCCCGACTTTGTTGGGGGTTTCCATTTCTTTTCCCCGACCTTGTCAGGTGTTCATGCATTTTCTTCCCCGCCTCTGGCTGGTGATCGCTACTCTTCTTCTCCGACCACGTCGGATGATCATTCTCCTTATTCCTTATCTTCATAGCTATCTTTTCATCATCTTTCTGTTCTTTCCTCCTCAACCATTCAGGGTTCTTACCCTTTTTATTGCTATTTTTGAGGCTTTAGTCCGCCTTGATCTCAGTTAATCTCTGTTCATTCTGTATTTGGTTACTTGTTATCAGGGCCTCTGTGCCTTAACGAGGGAGTTCTAGCCCTCGTCTCTCTTCCTTTTATTTCTTCTTCCTCCAGTTGGATGTCTGCCGCTCCTCCATGTCAAAGAATATCTACACATTGCTATCCTTTTTCACCCTTTTATCCTGGCAAGCAAGGAATGCAAAGCTACTCGCGCTCCTCAAAGCTCGATGATCGAAATCGCTTCAGGATGTTGGTTTCCACGCCATGGATTTGCAAAGGTATCGTTATTTTGTGCAAGAAAATGTTATCATCGCTGTTACCTCTCTCACACTTGCACATGCTTATAACGTTGGTTCCTCAACATGGTTGAGTGGCTTTAGTTGAATTTGCTTAATTAGTCAAATAAAATGAGTAGCTTCTGCAGCATCTTAGGCTGGTGATAGCTCCGCGCTGGGAGTCTAGTTCTTTCCCCGGTTACTGAGGGTAACCTTTGAGTATGGATTTTTCACACACTACACGGCAAGCCATAGCCGATTCCTTTGAGTAACACCGTTGCTACTTTGGCCATACTTTGGGTATGCACAAAGGTCATTTTCTCTTCTCAGCTCGGCCAAGTGCAGGGGCAAGAGATTGATGGATAAGATGACCAACCTAGGCGCTCCTTAATACGAGAGAGATCTCAAATAGGGGCAGTCTTGACCCTCAAAAGTGAGCTTTCATGCTATATCTAGCCAATAAGAGCTACCAAAATGAGAAAATGAATCAATATGCAAAATTATGAATCAAAGGCATTGCAAGAGTGGCAGTACAGTTCCCCGCGGGACGCCATGAGCCCGGTCGCATGCGTGCCTGATAAATATGAGTCTAAAAATCAAAGACACAAAGCCCCTGCGCAACATGCTATCTCTTTGAGGGGTAGTGCCCTGGAAGGAATTCGAATCTGGATATCTCCCATCCTGCACAAAGTTTGTCTCCAATTTTTCTTCTACTCCTCCCTCTTAAGCTAGGTTATATCCCAGGTATTGCCTTAGTAGGGGCACCGTTCTTTAGAGGCAGTTGGTTATGGTAAGCCACCCTCACATGCACGCCCTACTCCAGGGAAGTTTTTAATGAGAGGAGAGGGACGGCGATCCCTGGCCAGTAGTTCGAGCCTGTCTTTGGGTCCTGTGGATTGCTATTTCAAAAATCTAAAAAAATGAGATATTGTCAAAAATCTAAATAAATAAATAAATAAATGAGATATTGTCAAAAATCTAAAAAAAATGATGAAATATTATTCAAATCCAAAAAAAATAAATATTTTCAAAATCCAAAAAAAAATCAAAAAAATCTAAAAAAATCTAAAAATGTTTATCTTTTATATTGTATTTTGAGAACAGATACGTAACTCGTTTGCTAAGTGTGCATGTTGCAAATACTCAGATATTCCTTTCTATATCTTTTTGCTCTGCCTCTTGTCCATATTTTTGATCTGTTCTTTCCTTCTTCAATCTTATCTCTCGATCTGTTCTGAAGCTTGTGTCTTTCTCAGCTTTTGTCTACAATGATCATATCTTTATGAGAGGGCTTTGCTTCACGATTATGAACCTGACGGTTCTGCATCATTTTGATATTGGATTTTGATTGAAGAGCGTGTTTTGTTTATGTCTTTTGTCCCGCAATATCTTTTGTTCATGTCTATGTCCCACCGTGTTGTCCCACACATGTTGTTTTGTTCCTCGCCACATGTTGCTAGTTATCTTGCACAAGTCAATGGTCGTCTTTCCATGTTCTATGTGCTGTCCCAACCATGTGATCTGTTGTTGCTGCTCGACAGTCGTTGTTAAATATGCCGTGCCACACAAATTTCAAATATTTATAGCCGCACTCACTCACTTATGGATTTGAAAACATGAGTACAATGGTAAGTACGGGTCGATCCCACGGGGAGAGAATATTTGATTTTAGTTCAAGTTGGACATATCCTTATGTTTGGAAAATCAAATGTTATATTTTGGAGTGCGATTATCACTAAAGAAATTGAAATTATAACTTTAAATGACAAGAGATAAGTAAAAGAAATTTAGCCAATGAATGTCGTCGTTTCCACGCCGAGCCTTTGATGAAGATCGCTCCGCCAAGGAAGTCGATGCCGTGAGAGGATTTGAAGAAAACTTACCGCTTCGGGTATGTTTGAAGAAACACTTAAGAAGACAGGGTTGCATATAACAAGTTTGAAAACTTAAGTTTGAAAACATAACAGAATTCAAGTGAAAATAGGGATTGGAAGAAAAAACATAACTTCAAATCTAGACGGAATTAGAAGAAGTGTAAAACATGAACGTTGTAGATAATTGAAAGAGGAAGAACTTTGATGAAGAACACAGACACAGAAAATAAGAGGAAGGCAATGAAAAATCAATATCTATCACTGCTGGTGAATAGTAACTGACAGAAAAATAGCACCTTGAAAAATTAATTCTAACTCTAAAAATACACAGAATTAGACAAAGTGGTAGAAGAATGAAATGGAGATATATAAGAGAGGAACAAAGTTGATGAAAAACGCAGATTGAAAAGAGGTCTAGAAAGGCTTCAAAACATAAGAAAACTAGAATGTCTCACCACGGATGAACAGTAAACACTTTAAACAGCACTTAAGAAAATGGGCAATAACTCTATGAATCAGGAAGAATTTGAAGAAATGCTAAACCGAGAAGTTGAAGAAAACTTAAAAACAAACAACTTTCATGAAGACAAGAATTTGAAATGGGGATCAAAACAATACGTAATTGAACCAAGAATAAACTGAATGCTTAAAAAGAACCTTGCATTAATATCAAATCAACTTACAAAGGTGACACCAAAAGCTTGTAAAAACTCAAGATCCAACCCTCCTATGGAGCTCTACTAAGACTTACAATGAAGAACTTCAAGAATACAATGGAAAATCACTATGCTATCTCTCCTTCCAACTCAACTCTAACTAACAACTAACTCCCATTCCATTACACATGAAGCCCTTATATAGGGTTACAAACTCTTCTTGCCCATGTGAAACAATCAAGTGCACCTAATTTTGACCCAACTTGGTAGGCTGGAATGTGCTGCACCTTTGTCATTTTTTTATGATTTTTGCCAATTTTTTTGGAATTTTTATGGCCCTTTCTTCTCCTCTTTCTCTCATTCTCTCACTTTCTCTCTCTGCTGGCGCAACGTGCCGACCGGCTGACCGTTAGGTGGCCTACCGCCGTGGGCCCTCGTGCGCCCGCTCGCTCCGCCATCGCCACGCCTCGTCGCTCGCCGCTTCGCTCCGCGCCGGCTGCCACGACCCCCCTCCGCTTCGCCCTTCGTCCGCCACGCACCCCCCTCCCCCGCCTTCGCCCGCCCTCGTCGCCCGTGCCCGAGCGGCGAAGGCGGGGCGGGGGGGTTTGAAATTTTTTTTAGTTTTTTTAATATATATATATATATTATATATAAATATAATATATATATATATATCTATATAGCTATATATATATATCTATAAATAGTTAGAAAATTCTAAAAAAATAGTAAATAAATTTATTTTTTGTTCTAATTTTTTTTCTTTTTGAACAAATCCTTGGGCTTTTGGCCCATTCAACATAATATTTTTATTTTCTTTATTTTCTTTTTCATGGCGCTTTTCTAGTACCGAGTGCCTGCATAAATACATAAAAATTATAATTAAAATTTATTTAATTTCAAAAAAATAAACAATTGATCAAAAATCAACAGTAAGTGTGAGAAGTGTATATTTAATATAATTTAAACTCATAAAAATATGTAGAATCATGAATTAAGATATAAAAATACACACTTATCACACCCCCCAACTTACTCATTGCTAGTCCCTTAGCAATGCATATAATGAAAAATTGTAAGACTAACAAAAGTATCCATGCCTCATTGCTAGATCATCTTTCATAGAGGTAACTAAAGATCAGGAATTTGGAATAATTACCACCGACTAGCCTTAGGAACATGATCAAGAATTCTAATCAAAATTCAGTAGCACTTGTGCAAGTGGAATACTAAATTCACAGTAGAGACAATTGCATCCTCCAGTTGCTATTTCGAACAAATGCCTTTCAATTCTGCACTTCTTACTTAGAGCGTTAAATGCACACTAGCTTTTTGTCTGCCTTATTGATATGTCCCTTTTGGGATCACTATATATTTTTTTCTTTTTTACTTTTCTCTCTTTTTTTTTTATTTACACACATGATGCTGCACTACCCTTCACTATTTTACGCGAACCTCAACACGTCTTAGGTGAAGTAGGCCCGGTGTCACAGATCCAAGTTCCCTTTTCCTTTTGACGCGAACCTCAACACGTCTTAAGTGAAGTAGGCCCGGTTACTCAGAATCGGAGCATTTTTCATGGTGTTTTTTTTCTCATACTTTTGTATTGCAGAAAGCTTATAACGAATCTCTTTTTCAAGAAATGCAGAATATCCGACACATACCCAAAATAGCAGAAGGCTTGTCCTTCTTGTTTCATTAGCATGCATCGTGATTTTATTTTTTCGAAAGTACATCTGAACTTTAAAGAGATTCTTAAATCAATTTTCCATGGCTAGAGTAAATAAATTATCCAACATCCTTTTCCCAGTTGTTTCTATTCAGAATCACTTTTCATGCGACATGAATCAAGAAATTCAACTCGGGGAAAACTGTTGTTTAACATGACAATTCAAGAAAGTAAGAAAAATTTTTGTTGAAATTTGTAGAAATTTTTAAAATTTTTGAAAATTTTGTTTTTGAAATTTTATTTTTGACAATGTTGTTTTTGAAATTTTGAAAATTTTGACATTTATCTCCCCCCCCCAACTTAAATGACATTGTCCTCAATGGCATAAACAGTAGAAAGATCAGAGGACATGTAAAGAGATAATATAGTTGGGATGGAAGGATACAACCTGATGGGTCGGGCGAAGTGATGAGGGCTTCATTGCATTGTGGCCTGAGAACTGTAAAAGAAACACACTAAAACAAATCATCAAATCACAAAAACCGTGGGTGGCCTCCCAAGAAGCCATTTATTTGCACACCAAACTGTGAAAACGTTGGTCTGCCTCCCAAAAAGCGCTAAATTTAACGTCTTCAGCCAGACGCACTGTAGCTCAACAACCAATAAGTTGATTTTAAAATGAGCCACCAAAGAATTTTATCCTTGCCAAAATTGTTTTTTTCATGCCCTGAAGAAAATGAATGTGGTTGGTGAATGCAAGGGCGAGACAGAGATCGAGATGGAGGTAGCTCAAAAGCATTATCCCGAGGAATGAATAGAGGAGGCACATTGAAAAAAATCATATCATGAAGTATGAAATATTCCTCTTGAGATTCCTTAGGATCAGATAAATCAGCATGTAAAGCCAGGGTGGACCAATGAGTTGGGAGAGTTTGAAAAGAATCACCATGGTCCAGAAGTGGCACAAGCTCTACCTTCTCCTCTAGATTGAAATTATCATGCGGCATACTCGAATCATTCAATTTCTCATTTACCCCAACTTCAGTATTCCAATAAATATTCAATTCTAGATCCATCTTCACTTCTTCTTCCTTCCCATCTTCAAAGATAATTTCATCAAAGTCATGAACCATCTCCACTTCTTCTCCATTCCCATCTTCAAAGAGAAGTTCATCATGGTTGGGAAGAGACTTGTGATGAGGCTCAATATATTCATCCTCTCCCTCTAACTGAAGATCATCCACCTCTCTTGCATTTCCCTCATGTTGGCAAGCAAGCACTGGCTCCTCAAATTCCTTTGTAGGAGGGGGAACATGATCATTCATCAGTTCATCACCGTCATGAATTTCATTGCCATCAAATTCTTCAATCTCCTCAAATTGTCTAGGTTCCTCATTCAAATCGTTTTGACAAGATCTCTCCATAATTCCTTCATCTTCTAAATTAAGATTAATCAGAGGGTAATGATCTTGGGGAATCATAGAGTGATCATAGTCAGTGGGAAGGACTTGATGAGGATTAGGTTCAGAGTAATCAAAGAATTGATTTCCCTCTATGATTTTGACTTCCTCAGTAAGCCTATTGATTTGCTATTGGAGGAATTGACTATGGAGAAGTAACTGAATGAATTGATCATCAGAGGCATTAGGTGTGGGTGGAAGAGATGAATAGTAATGATTTGTCTGTTGGGCTGGGTCATAATGGTCATCAGAGGTTTTGGCCCAAATATGATTTTCATCATTCCCTTCTTCTCCCCCCGACGACTCAAGATCATCATAATCCTCTTCACAAATGGAATGGGGTTTAGGCTCCTCAGGTTGCTCTTCCGTTACGTCCTCCGCATAAGACTCTTCCATGATTCCCTCAAAATCAACAGTGATATGAGTGGTAGATTGTGGGATCATAGGTTGAGCATATAGACTTTTATCATTATAACATCCAAGAAGTTGGTCCTCAAGACTTGTGGAATTGGTAGGCATTGGATCGACTTCCGTTTCTATGATGTTTTCAGCAATCCTACTCACTTGGGCCTCAAAGTTTTGCAGTTGTTTCTGAAAGGCTTGTTGTTGAGTCTGGAAGAGCCGTGTCAATTTATCAAACATCTCCTCCTTATGTAAATCTGTGTATAGAGGAGATAGATAAGTGGGCTGAGAGTCAGATTGTGATGGATAGTAATTTGAAGGGCACTCAGTTTGAAAATCAGGAGAGTGTATTGGTTACCCTCCATAATAGGGTTGATCATAAGAATAAACTTGATTGTAAGGATCATTGGAATATGAATCCCAATCTGCAAAGTGTGTATTTGAAGGACGTTGAATGGGGTCTTGGTATGGTTCCCAAGAAGAAAATTGTTGATTTTCCCATTGATTATTTGGGTTTGTTTAGGAGACAGAGGTGGAAAAATCCGATGACCATTGATATGGCTCTTGGGTGAAAGATGAATTATGAACCCCATTGTGGAAGAGTGAAGGAGTTTGTTGATAAGGGGTAAATGGAGAGTTGGAATTCACATAGCCCGCATAATTAAACATCAAAGAATCTATTATTGGGCCTGAACAAAATTAGATGTGGAAATGAAAAAGACCCAAGAAAGAGTGATGATTTTTCAATGAATTTTTTTTTTATGTTTTGATTTTATTATTTTTTTTAATGCAAAGATAAACAAGTTAGCATACAAATGACCCTAATGACCTAGATGTGCCCTAGACCTACAAGTAGGGTTTCACAAAATGATTAACGTGAGATTTACGTTTACCCTCAATATGACCACCAGCCAGGTAAGGGGTGGGGAAGTGGGAGGTTCCCCCTACTTTCGTAGGGACCTTATTATGCCAAACCACTAACCCGCTTAAAGTGTTTGCTGTCCGACCGTCTTGCCTTAGGCACCGATTTTCATATGAGGATAAACCTAAATAGCACAAGAATCACAGTGTGATCCTAGGGCCAATGTTTACTGACTTTTATTTATGGCGGAGGTCATGCGAAGATGCAAGAGAAATGTGGTTTGTGGGCTAAGGAAGGGTGATGAAATCCCGACCTTATCTTATTAGGGGTGTTACCCTTAAAGTATTTTGAAATGAAAATGCACACCACAATTTCAAACAAGGGGTTCTTTATGCAAAATGAATGCCAGAATATGGTGAGTAGAACGTACCTTGCCCCTCGCAATCTTCAATATGCAATTGACATGAAGTGAACAAAGAAAACTTCTATACTAAATGATGCATGTCCTAAAACATGAAGTGTGGTTTCTAATCTTGAAATGCATTTTTTTAGATTTTGGTGCAAGTATATTTTTTTTCGTTTTTAATTACTGAACCTATCTAACCAGCATAAAAACATCTTTTGTTTTGATTGTTTTATGATTTTTATAGAGTTTTCAAGAAATTTTCAGATTTTTGTAAAGATTTTTCAGAAAGTGGAAAGATAGAACTTGTTTCTTGATTTCAGCCATTTAGCAATGCTTCTGGGCTATTTAACGACGTTTCATATCCTTGGAATTTTAGGTTCGATCTTCCTCTTTCTTTGATTTTCAAATTTTTTTCTTTGTCCTGCACAAGTAAAAAGAGCAAAATGAATATTCACATATATACACCAAACACAAGAATATCCAACTATCAACATAATTCACTCCCCGGCAACGGCGCCAAAAATTTGTTGCTGCTCGACAGTCGTTGTTCAATATGCCGTGCCACAAAAATTTCAAATATTTATAACCGCACTCACTCACTTATGGATTTGAAAACATGAGTACAATGGTAAGTACGGGTCGATCCCACGGGGAGAGAATATTTGATTTTAGTTCAAGTTGGACATATCCTTATGTTTGGAAAATCAAATGTTGTATTTTGGAGTGCGATTATCACTAAAGAAATTGAAATTATAACTTTAAATGACAAGAGATAAGTAAAAGAAATTTAGCCAATGAATGTCGCCGTTTCCACGCCGAGCCTTTGATGAAGATCGCTCCGCCTAGGAAGTCGACGCCGTGAGAGGATTTGAAGAAAACTTACCGCTTCGGGTATGTTTGAAGAAACACTTAAGAAGACAGGGTTGCATATAACAAGTTTGAAAACTTAAGTTTGAAAATATAACAGAATTCAAGTGAAAATAGGGATTGGAAGAAAAAATATAACTTCAAATCTAGACGGAATTAGAAGAAGTGTAAAACATGAACGTTGTAGATAATTGAAAGAGGAAGAACTTTGATGAAGAACACAGACACAGAAAATAAGAGGAAGGCAATGAAAAATCAATATCTATCACTGCTGGTGAATAGTAACTGACAGAAAAATAGCACCTTGAAAAATTAATTCTAACTCTAAAAATACACAGAATTAGACAAAGTGGTAGAAGAATGAAATGGAGATATATAAAAGAGGAACAAAGTTGATGAAGAACGCAGATTGAAAAGAGGTCTAGAAAGGCTTCAGAACATAAGAAAACTAGAATGTCTCACCACGGATGAACAGTAAACACCTTAAATAGCACTTAAGAAAATGGGCAATAACTCTATGAATCAGGAAGAATTTGAAGAAATGCTAAACCGAGAAGTTGAAGAAAACTTAAAAACAAACAACTTTCATGAAGACAAGAATTTGAAATGGGGATCAAAATAATACGTAATTGAACCAAGAATAGACTGAATGCTTAAAAAGAACCTTGCATTAATATCAAATCAACTTACAAAGGTGACACCAAAAGCTTGTAAAACCTCAAGATCCAACCCTCCTATGGAGCTCTACTAAGACTTACAATGAAGAACTTCAAGAATACAATGGAAAATATCTATGCTATCTCTCCTTCCAACTCAACTCTAACTAACAACTAACTCCCATTCCATTACACATGAAGCCCTTATATAGGGTTACAAACTCTTCTTGCCCATGTGAAATAATCAAGTGCACCTAATTTTGACCCAACTTGGTAGGCTGGAATGTGCTGCACCTTTGTCATTTTTTTCTGATTTTTGCCAAATTTTTTGAAATTTTTATGGCCCTTTCTTCTCCACTTTCTCTCATTCTCTCACTTTCTCTCTCTGCCGGCGCAACGTGCCGACCGGCCGACCGTTAGGCGGCCTACCGCCGTGGGCCCTCGTGCGCCCGCCCGCTCCGCCGTCGCCACGCCTCGTCGCTCGCCGCTTCGCTCCGCGCCGGCTTCGGGTATGTTTGAAGAAACACTTAAGAAGACAGGGTTGCATATAACAAGTTTGAAAACTTAAGTTTGAAAACATAACAGAATTCAAGTGAAAATAGGGATTGGAAAAAAAACATAACTTCAAATCTAGACGGAATTAGAAGAAGTGTAAACCATGAACGTTGTAGATAATTGAAAGAGGAAGAACTTTGATGAAGAACACAGACACAGAAAATAAGAGGAAGGCAATGAAAAATCAATATCTATCACTGCTGGTGAATAGTAACTGACAGAAAAACAGCACCTTGAAAAATTAATTCTAACTCTAAAAATACACAGAATTAGACAAAGTGGTAGAAGAATGAAATGGAGATATATAAGAGAGGAACAAAGTTGATGAAGAACGCATATTCAAAAGAGGTCTAGAAAGGCTTCAAAACATAAGAAAACTAAAATGTCTCACCACGGATGAACGGTAAACACCTTAAACAGCACTTAAGAAAATGGGCAATAACTCTATGAATCGGGAAGAATTTGAATAAATGCTAAACCGAGAAGTTGAAGAAAACTTAAAAATAAACAACTTTCATGAAGACAAGAATTTGAAATGGGGATCGAAACAATACGTAATTGAACCAAGAATAGACTAAATGCTTAAAAAGAACCTTGCATTAATATCAAATCAACTTACAAAGGTGACACCAAAAGCTTGTAAAACCTCAAGATCCAACCCTCCTATGGAGCTCTACTAAGACTTACAATGAAGAACTTCAAGAATACAATGGAAAATCTCTATGCTATCTCTCCTTCCAACTCAACTCTAACTAACAACTAACTCCCATTCCATTACACATGAAGCCCTTATATAGGGTTACAAACTCTTCTTGCCCATGTGAAACAATCAAGTGCACCTAATTTTGACCCAACTTGGTAGGCTGGAATGTGCTGCACCTTTGTCATTTTTTATGATTTTTGCCAAATTTTTTGGAATTTTTATGGCCCTTTCTTCTCCTCTTTCTCTCATTCTCTCACTTTCTCTCTCTACCGGCGCAACGTGCCGACCGTTAGGCGGCCTACCGCCGTGGGCCCTCGTGCACCCGCCCGCTCCGCCGTCGCCACGCCTCGTCGCTCACCGCTTCGCTCCGCGCCGGCTGCCACGCCCCCCCCTCCGCTTCGCCCTTCGTCCGCCACGCACCCCCTCCCCCGCCTTCGCCCGCCCTCGTCGCCCGTGCCCGAGCGGCGAAGGCGGGAAGGCGGGGCGGGGGGGTTTGAAATTTTTTTTAGTTTTTTTAATATATATATATATATTATATATAAATATAATATATATATATCTATATAGCTATATATATATCTATAAATATTTAGAAAATTCTAAAAAATAGTAAATAAATTCATTTTTTGTTCTAAAATTTTTTTCCTTTTTGAACAAATCCTTGGGCTTTTGGCCCATTCAACATAATATTTTTATTTTTTTTATTTTCTTTTTCATGGCGCTTTTCTCGTACCGAGTGCCTGCATAAATACATAAAAATTATAATTAAACTTTATTTAATTTCAGAAAAATAAACAATTGATCAAAAATCAACAGTAAGTGTGAGAAGTGTATATTTAATATAATTTAAGCTCATAAAAATATGTAGAATCATGAATTAAGATATAAAAATACACACTTATCATCTGTCATGTTCTTATCTCAACCATATGTTATCCTGCCGATTGTTGTCATGTCACTCCATGTTCATGCATGCGTATTGTTTGTTTATGCCTTTGCTTATGTGCTTGTTCGTCTTGTTGTGTTGTTTCCATCCATCATGTTATGTCATGTTATTTGTCATTATGTTTATATTCGCTATGCTTATCTTGTTTGTCTTATTCATGAAAATCCAAAAAAAAATCCGAAAAAAGAAAAGCCAGAAAAAACTTGCCGTTTCACCTGCACAGGTAAGTCAGGTATGGCCTTCTGTCTCTACACCCCTTTATTGCATTATTATATGGTACTATAATATATTACTTCGAGAACCAGTTGGTTATCTACGTGTTCCAGGATCTGATGTTCCCCTTCAACAAAAATGATGATGATCCAGGTTCACGTGTTTAATCTTCGGATAGGCCGTTACGTTGGGATGTCCCGGGGAGGATGGTTCTATCCTGCATGCTGTGGTTGCGGATGGTATCTTGACTCTGATTTTTCCAGCTTAGCAATAATATTCTCGAGTATTTTATATTTTAATCTTTTTTCGCATTTATTTTAACGATTTATTTTAGCCCAGCATGCATCATACACATCTTTTTGAGCTTTCATGACCCACGGTTTGCTTGAAGACTGTCCCGTCAGTGATGGTTAACTGTGCGTTCAGTGTTTGAGTAAAAGGAACTAATTCTACTCTGAGTTGGAAGGTTCTCTTTGGTCGATTCGCTTGGTTTGGTTGATTAAGAGGTCCCCGTCTGGAGCTTTAGCCTGTTTCGTTTACTTTTGCCTCCTACTTTTAGCCTCCTCATTGGACCGCGGGATTGTGTCCCCCATGAGGTTGGTCTTGTCGATTTATTTCATTTAGTTTAGTTCCTCTAGACTGGTGTCGCTTTTGGTTTTATCATTCCTTGTGTTTGGTTCAGAGTTTTCTGGAAGATTCCTGTCACTTGTTGGTAAAAATGGGTGTCGTTTTACCTTAATGCCCACTTTTCAGTCCACTCCGCTGCATTTCTGCTTCATCTCCATGTTCCATGTCACTTCCGCTTCACCTCCGCTCGCTCCCCTGCAAAGAGGACGTTAAGGAGGGGCATCTATTGACACCCGTTTTATGCCAATAAGTTGAGTCGTTCCTCTTACTCCCATTTGTTGATGCCTCGAGTTGTCCATCACCCGTTGGGGCTGTTTTCAAGCACGCTTTGGACCAGTTCTATGGGTTGCCTCCCTCCTTGGTTAGGTCCAAGTTGATTCAGAGCTTAACGGGCCTTGTTTTTTGGTTGATTGGGCTTTTCTATAAGTTTCAAGCGCCCATGTTCATGCATGATTCATCACGGGCCGCTCAATCCATGTGCGGTTGACTGTGGACCGTCCATCTATTTTGAACTATTTTGGATAATTTTCTGAATTTTCGCCAACAAGCATTTATGCGGTCCTATTCTGGCCGTTCCATTTGATGGATGGACGGGTCGTGACCGCCCATCGCTCAGAGTCCTACGCTTGAGGGTTTTCTCAGATAATTATCCATTAATCTATTTATCACCGACAAGGCTAAAACGGTTTGTCCTTGGCCGCTCAACATTTGAACGGTCTCATCTGAGCCGTTCATCTATGAGAGTCCAACGGCGAAGGTTTCGATCAGTTCGATGGATAATTTGGATTGTTTTCTATTTATTTTAAATTTCCACCGACCGGGTTGGACGGCCAAAACATGACCGCCCATCCAGTTGAGCGATCTATCGTAAGACCGTTCATCTGTTCGATTCATGAATTTTAACAGATTTTATCCCTTTTATCCGTGGTTTTATCCCCAACTTCTCCCATCATTTTCTCAGCGGATAATCAACCATTTTAAGTGCCGTTTCGACTGGATAAAAGATAATCTGTTTATCTACGATTTTCCTTTGATTATCTCGACCTGAAAATGCCTCTAAATCCTAATTTCGAACTAGGACTTTAGGTGCTCCATAAATAGACCCTAAAGGCCGGGTTGGAAAGGGGGGGGGGGAGATTTTGGTTGACGGCGAAGCCCTGCCGCATTCTTGAGCGACCTAGCACCAAGGAGGGAGGCTTTCTACGTCCATACAAGCCTCCGGTTCAGGGAGTAGTCCAGTTTTTGAGTCTTTTGTGTTTGATTGGTCTGGTCCACTTTTTCATTGCATGCACTATTTTTCTCCCTTTCTCCCAACGTTCTTCTTCATCTTCATTGCCATGCACACACCCACCTACATTTTTGACACCCTAGGGGTTTAAAATCCCCCAAGTATCCCCCTTTCCACTTATTCATGTTCATTTCGCGTTATTTTGGCATTTACTACACCATTCAGTTCTAATATAGGTTTTCTCTTTGGGTTTTTGTGTCGCTTTGCAGGTCAGCAATCCCTAGCACGAGGCCCATCCCCTCTGGCCGACTGGAGAGGGTGGAGGTTGGACCCCTTTGCGACTTCTGGCTTGGTGGTCTTGCGCGGTTCTCTACCAGTCGTTCAAGGAGACGTGCGGTGCCACGTGGACTGTCCTTCTACTTCCTGCGGTCGTGCCGGAGCCGTTCAACTCCTCGGAGCGCTTCATCTTGCATCTTCTGCAGCATTCTAAAACGGTCTATCGTAAGACCGTGTATGATTTAGGCGGTTCTCCCTGAACCGTTCATCTTCCCAGCGCTGCAGGCCAGGCGAGTACCTCTCCCTCTTTCCAAGGCACGGCGTGTTCATCACGTACGGCGTCTTGGTGGCGATCACGGTTCTTTACTCTCTTCTGTTCTCCTTCTATTGTCCTACTTTATTTTACATATCGGTTCATTAGAAGGAGAGAAGAGATCTTTCAAGCCGGCATTGAAGAGAAAGAAGAAGAGAGTAGAACAAAACATATCAATATGTGTCTCCTCTATGGTAGGGGAATGTGAAAGACACAGATTGGAGAAATGACTAGGACCCACATGGTTGGGCTCCGGGAGAGGTAGTGAGCATGAGTCCATAGGCGGAGCGGACTGATAGGGGTGGGAGGTTGGTGACAAAGAGGTGGGCGGCTGAATGCCGTCGTGGAAGACGAACTCACCGGGTAGGTGAGGTGGATATAAGGTGCAGGTCCTCCTATCCCAGTCAAAGATCGCTCTCCTCTCTTGCAACCATGGTCGCCCTAATAAAATGCATGGTCCTACTAGCATACCAATATTGCACCACTCGCCATCGTAGTAAAAATCAGAGCCGATCATCCTTTCGAACTCGACAAAAGTAAAATCACCATCGCGGATAATCTTGCCCGTCTTGGAGAGGGACTCCACAATATCAAGAGAAACCCAATTATCCGACTCCCCATGAATGAAATGGAGTTCCGTTGTGGACCCATTGGGTAGGGTGGCTTTAGAAATGAGATGGGTGAAATCCAAGGGTCGGGCCATGAAGGCATTGAATTGGGCCACCAGGGATGACCACTCGGACACATGGTCTTGGGGAACGGCCATGGCGGTGGTGGGTAGTGGACATGCAGGCACACTATAACAAGACACTAGACCGACAAATGCAAACACGGACTAAAGCAAAGATGATGCACCTAGACATAACCAAGACTCGGTATGTGGCAGAGTTAATCGATCTGAAGATCACTCGCGTAAGTGTGCGGCCTTCCCGATAAGCGTATTGGGATGAAATGCAACCTAGACCGACTTAGACGATGACTAGACGTAAATGACACTTTTTTTAAAGTTTGGACACCCTAGACTAACTTGGCTCTGATACCAAACTGATGCGGGACGGACCACGGACTCGACTCCAATTTAAATGCGATCCTTGGACTTTATGCAAACTCGCGATCGTCCCTTAGCGAGGGAAGCGTACGGACGTGCACGGTTGAGAAACCGGCAGTGAGCTAGGGTGGTCAACTCACAAATTCGTGCCAGTATCGGGACACGGAACGGTATCTCTCTCTCGCTCGTAGCAATGAATAATAATAAATAGAGAGCTAAGTTACCCTATCCTGCTCTCTAGCAGTGGCATATAAAGCATATACGAACTAAGGAAAGTGCCGAGTAAGGAGCGAACACGATACCTCCACTCTCTCGGCGTGGGGAAGACGACCCCGGCCGAACTGATACTCCCGGAATAATTATTACACAAATATTACAGCAATGAATATGAATGCCCACTCCACACAGGGAGGTAAAGGGTGACACAATGGGACCCGGGAGTAGCGGGTTCGAGTTGACAGGCAGCTTCTTGTGGAGCTTCGGCGGCACGCGTACTCACGACCGTGGGACCAACGTGCTGGTCAGTGGGGCCGCATGAGACCGGGGTGGCACCACTGTGGTGGGGATGTCTGGAGGGGCGCTCCTTGGGATGGCGGTACGCTGGTTCATCGGTCGGAGGCCGGGCGGCTCCGATCTTCACTCGTCGGAGTTGCTGCCCACGGATCTGAACTACTGTTTCAGACCCGTGCGTCCCGATGAAATCTGCTGCTGCGGTCACTCCCGATGTTGGATCGACGCACAAGAGGTACCGATGGAAAGTTGACTTGAAATCCTTTGATCTATAGCGGGAGAAAGAAATTTCAATTTCCCTTTGATGGCCTTTGTCGAATTTTCAAGCTGCTGACTCATAGGATCTGAAAACTCAGGGCAGATTTAAGTTTTCCTGAGAGTTGGTGTTGACTGTGATGTAAACCTTCGATTGAGCCTTTGAGTCCTTCATGAAAGTTTTAGAGGCCAAAGAGAGGAAAACAGGGATATATCTTATGAAAGGTTTGGTGAACGTTTCGATTTTTTGGGGATTTTATACTGACTCGGGGTCGGATCTGGACAGCCGAAATAGAACTGAAGTTAGGGGAAAGACACAATTTCTAAAAATAGGTAGAGGGATTTTAAAATTCGACGAAAATTTGTGGAGGATGGGGATGGTGGACAGATCCTCCAATAAATTTGGGGATTCAAACAAAAATCAAGAAGGGGGTTGAAATGGGGAAGAACTAAGCTTCTGCTACACAGATCTAAAAAGGGACAGATCAGGAAGATAGAAAGACACGAAAAATATAAAAATATAAAAAGAAGGTAAAATGAAGGGATAATTTTAATGGAGGTTGGAGATCAAGTGGGGAACCAACCCTGAAAATTCCAACTCTATATGATGTCGGAGTTGAGAGTTAAAAATCTCGGAGTGAACCTCTATCCAGCAGAACAGAACCTTAGATAGCACTTCGGAAGCGGCTTCGCGGTGGCTCGATGGCGGCACGAACGGCGGCGGCGGCACCAGAGATGAATCTAGAGATAGAGGGGCTGAGATAGAAGGGGTTTTCACCCTGGAATCTTGAAGGAAGGGGAAGGAACCAGAGGAGAGAAAGGGGGGGCGCAAATCTGCTCCAATGCACATTCAATTTTTTCTTCTCATTAATTCACACAAATGGAAATTACATGCCTTATATAATAATTGGAAAATGACCACTAATGCCCTCAGATCTAGGGTTGGGAGGGGTATACAAGGTATAGAACTAATTAGTTCTAATAGCTTTGAAGAGCGTGTTAGGGTGCAAGGCAAGGATTCAGAGGGGGGGTGAATGAATCCCCGTTCAAAAAAATATTGCGGAATTAAAATCTAGGTTAGACTGAACAAATTAAATGCTCTCCAGAGACAGGAAGATGATAATCAAATAGTAGAAGCAGAGTTAATAGCTAACACAATATCGAATGCCAAGCGAGCATACAAATTGACTTATCGTAGAACACACTAGCAGACCTTCAAGCTCCGAATAGCACACAATCTCCGCAGACAAGAACTACACAAAACAGACTCACTTAGCAAAGACATGGAGATGTGAGTCGACTTCCTTCTCATCCTATCGACCGTCCGATGGAGAGAGTTCTTCTTATAGTTTGATTACCCTTGCAAAGACAAAGAAAATACCAACAAGAAAAGATATGGATTAGAAACAACTGTGTAGCATCAAACTCTTAATATAATATGAATACGAAAGCATGAAATAGAACATACTTTGTTGGGTGTTAGCCCTTAAACCCCTATGCAATAGGTAGGGAGATATGATGATGATATGAATATAAGTGATGTGTGCAAGTGTTGCACTATTGGAGGCTCAACGTGTTTGAGAAATTGGATGAACATATGAATATAATGAATGCATGCACTAATGCAATGAAAGAAATAGAAAAGAGAAGCAGAGAGGGAGTAGAGGTGCCTGGGATGTTTTCTGTTGGCGGTTGTGGCTTTTGAAGGAGCGTTCGTTAGAGAGTCTCCATGGGGATGAAGATTTAAACGCGAGGAAACTCCTCCTTGAGCCAACGGCCGAGCAGCGTCTCCCCCTGTAAAAAAATAGAATCTCTTTTTTTGAACAAGAACCACATGGCTCTATTTATAGGGAAGAGATGCATGGGTTTAATGCAAGTAAAATTGGGATAACCCAGTTTTAGTAGGAGATAAATATTGGAAGGAATCCCCCAGTCATGGAAAGTCATTAGAGTCCTTTCTGAAGTGGAAAAGGGCTCAAAATGAAGAAAGAAAAGGGGTTCCGGAATAGTTCAAAAATCTGGAGGAAATGACGACTTTCAAGTGGGCGTTATTTGAAATAACGACTTTCCGGAGCATCGTTACACGAAAAATGCCAAAAAAGGTTTTCAGCGAAAGGGCGCCTGTCACCTGGGTGCTAATTTGATAGGGCGCCCAGGTGATGGGCGCTATTTCCAGAAATCACAGGAAAATGATTTTAAGGCCATTTCTTATTTCTTATTATTATTTTTTGATTTTTTCGGTGGATGTGCATTTGACTGTGCCGACTCCAATTCATATTTTTTCATATTTTTCTGACACCCAAAAGGCCACCAAAACACCCCTGAAAGGGCCATAGAAATATAATATAAAAAATTACAAAATTGAATGGACGCCCTCCTAAGAGGGTGTCATTTCTTTTTATATTTTATTTTATTTTTTAAAAAAGCAAATGATACCCATCCTCATGCCGTTAATTCTTTAAAAATTCGTAAAAATAGAGAAAAATACCTTAAAAATCCAGAAAAATAAGGAAAAATAGGAAAAAGTAGAAAAAAGTGAGAAATCCAAGAAAAGTGAAAAAAAAGCACTCAAACAAAGTTAATTTGACGATCAAATTGGGATATTATGAGGTAATATGAGATGTACTCACAGTAATGTCAATTTTAGTGTATCTACAGATACCTACTGGGCAAGTGTGCTCATTCTCTACTTTGCCAATCTTTTCAGGAAACTCTAGCGGGTCGGATTCGGACTATTCAAGTGACGAGTCTGAGAGTGAATGAAGATTCGAGCGAAGCCTAGTAGCGTCATATTTAGAGTCATATTGTAATCTAGTACCTTCACTGTAATAGGCGGTGAAGTTGAGCATGTTATGTAATTTCCCTTTTCTTGAGTTTAGAGTATAGAAAGTTAAGTCAAGTGTCTTGTAAACTTTGATTATTATGATTCAATAAAGATGGATCTTTAGTACATCATCTTGTGTTCACTCTTCTATGTGTGAATAATTACCGCTCTGATTATCTTTCTCGCTTGAGGCATTATTTGCCGGCTGTTCGCGTTCCTGACTTAATTCCGCTGCATATCTCAGGGTGTGACAGTACCACTGCTCTCCCATGGAGACGGTTTGCTTAGCGCTGGTATTCACCGTCAAGATGCTACGACAATAGCTCTTGTCACATAGGGTGGAGCTTATATCTAAGCATGACCTGCTCAAATATCTCCTCAAGCAACCCATCCTCTCAGGATGATTGGGGAAATGGGCCCTCCTGCTGATAGATGTGAACGATGTCACATAGACATTTAAAAGACATAAAAATATAAAGATTAAATTAATATAAAAAAGAAAGATATAAATATGATGGATGATGTGATAAAAGGTGGTGGAAGGGGCATGTGATGCTACTAAAGGAGTGTGATGGCCAGAGGGGTTACCTCAAATGAAAAGGAGTGATCACAAATACCTTGTGAAAGTGGGTGAGATTGTGAATTGCACTTCCTCCTTCTATCGGCCGGCCGATGAAGGGGGTTTTTGCTTTTGATTACCCTTGTAAAGAAGCAAAGACAAGAAAAAGAGGTGGATTAGAACACCAAGTGTAGTATCAATACTCAATAAAGATATAGCTATGAAATGAGGGTATGAACATACCTTGTGTGTTTTGTTTTTAAACCCCTTAAGAGTAAAGGGTAGGAAAATATGGATAGATGCAAGCAAATAATAATGAAAGATCTAGCAAAGGGATGCTCGATAGATGGGGATGCAAACTAAACTAAAGGAATAAAAAGCAAATAACAGCAGAGGGATGAGGAACATGAAGGTGGTCCTCCAACACCGTATGTAGCAAGATGGATGACAGCAGGGGAGGAGCTTCTTCTCTTCGGCACGACAATAGCAGACCAGGAAGAAGGGAGAGCTCACAGAGCTCTCTCTTGATTGAACACGAAGGAGTTGCACTGTTCTGGCGCTATTGGCCTTCTTTGCTATCAATTCTTCTACTGTTGTTCTTAAAAAAAATGCCAGAGGGATTCAAAGGGGCTATTTATAGAGCTAAAGATCCTTGTTCTGATGGGTTTCAAACAGGGAAATCGATCCCAAGACGTGGATCTCCCTTCCACAGAAGAACACGGAGCCAAAATCGATAAGGACGCCATGCAGAGGAGGTTGCAGACGAAGAGGACACGGAAAGGAATTAGCGACTAGGAAGCTGTCGTCAATTCAATGGGCGTCCAAGCAACTGATGTTCATTCTTTGATTAAAAAATGGAAATAACGGACTTTCCATAATTAAAAACCAGAAATGGCACCCGTGCAAAGAGGCGTTCATTAATGAGCACCTGCTTGAAAAGGTGTTAATTCCTTAAAATTAAAACCCGATGGAAAATCAAAAAACCAGGAAATGGCGCTTGTTCGAACGGTCGCCCATTCTTATAAGTCAACCTACCGGGGGGCCATGTCGACCTATAGTGGAGGAAAATGGCGACACTCCGGAAGGGCGTTCATTCAAATGGCGTCCAGAGAACGGTTGTAATTTTCAAATAAATCTAGAAAAATAGAAAAACCTTCTTATTGAGCCAATAACGAAGTCCGCTTTGGGGCATTATGTCATGAAATGAAATTTACTCAACATAGTATCGATTTTGATGTGTCTACAGCTGTCCTGCCTTGGTGTCTGCTTTGCAAGGGAGTGAGACGGAGTGAAGTGTAGTGGAAATGAGAATGGAATGAAGGTGTAACGAAATGAAATAAAGTAAGAACGGACTGAAAAGTAGATGTGAAGGTGTGATGTGACACGCCTTCGACACTTAGTGTGAGAAATCTTTCCATGGTTCTGAAAGAAACAACCTTGGATGATTTCAAGAAAGCTATGATTGTTGGGATGAAAACTAAGCTAAAAAATGTGCACGCGGGCACGAAAGGAGGGACACATCATTGGAGGGCGATTACCAACTAATGTGGATGTGTTACAACCAAGGTGGATTTGAAGGAAAATAAAAGGAAAGAGATAGGAATCCAATCAAAAGATACTTTTGAGGAATCAACCTGAGCAGCTTCACGGAGAACATAGTACTCAATTTAGAATGGAATATCTCATGTGAACCCAAATCAAGAGCTAGTAGCCCTCATTACTGACTTAATATGAAGTTTTTCAACATTAAAGCTCAAAGTACTACATGATACATGATGGGCTAAAAGAAAAATTAAAATAAACTAAAATAAAAAATAATCAAAGATAATATTGTTAATCTATCTAGACTAGTTCAGGAATCAGTTTCCCAAGCTGACACTAAGTCGAACCTCGTTTGTCGACGCATCAACTTAGAAAGTGGAGCCGTCATTCCAAGCCTTAGATGACTTAACAGCCTATCCGTGCGATCAAGATTCCCCTGGAATTATCACTGTTTTTGATGAAGGGGAACTCAAAGTCCAGGTTTATCAAGACCACAAGGTCCTTGATGTGCTCTAATAATGTAGATAACATATAGTAAAATGCATACAGGAGGAGATACAGGGGGAAAAGAGATGATATCACCAAATGAGGATCCAGGGCACCTCAAGACCCCGCATGAGACCTTATCTTGCTTGCGCTCAAAGATCATTAGTGCAAGAAGAAAAATGCAACAACAAGCTAGTAAATTCAAATTCCATGATATCTATCAGTTTTATCAAATTCAACCTTACAATTTGAACCAAAATTATCAAAGTATCAAATTCATCAGTTCAAGATTACAATTCATAGCATAATTCTTGTATATATAAAGCCAACCAACTCAATTCATACGAAATTCATAAATAGCACTGTTGGAATAATTGGCGACCGTTCGAGAGGGAGCCCAATTAATAATTGGCGTCAATGTCCTAGTCGCTATTTAAAGAATTAGCGGGCATTGCGACGGTTGCCAATTCCCTGCGCTTCCAACAACCCGTTTCCTGCTCGAAAACTGAACTTTTAGTCCCATTCAAGCTCGAATTTGAGCTACTCCAGCGAGTTGAAGCTTCCCCTTTATAAATAGCACCCCCAAGGCCCCTCCTTACATCAAATAGAAGGTCCAAAGGCTCCAAGGAAGTCCTAGATTAAGATTTTGGTGAAGGAATGAAGAAAAATAGGAGATTTATATTGAAAAATAGGGAGCTAAGCATGGAGAATCTTATGCAACACCCATTGAAGAAGCCCAAGCATGGATTTGCAATCACGAAAATAAGCGGCCACATAAGAGGGAGGATTGCCATGAATCAAGTAAGTGCTCAAGATCCTTAAATAATTCTCTATCTAAACCTCATGCTATTAAAACTTCTCACACGCTCTCTTCGCTTCTTGTCTCTTTGTTCTCTTTGAATTATAGGATTATCCAAACATACCGGGTGCAAGGAGCTACACTAAGATTCATTGGCTCCCACTTCTTCTTTCCAAGATTACTCTGTAGACACCCGTTTTTGACCCACAAGTTGAGATATTTTCTTATTCTCCTTGGTAACGCCCCAATTGATCCTTAATTGGTTGGTTTTCTAGTCCATTTTTTGAGATATTTATGCCCATTTTCAGCCCTTGAATTCAACTTTTATGCCCTGGATATCGGCCAGAGGCCTTGGCCAGCTCATTAATAATGCGCTCATCTCGGCCGCCGCGTTCCTTCATTATCGCGCAATAAGGTGCCACTGCATTCCTAAAAGTTCACCCTAAGGTGGCTGACGTTAATTCTTAATCTAGCGACTTTTCACAAAGGTTCTATTTCTTTCTAAATTTAATTTAGCGACAAGCACCTTGGCATTAAATCTTTTCTAATATTTCAGTAACGCGACATATCTTCTTACCGCGATATTTATTATCACGGTCAAAGATTAGGGCGCGTTCTTCAGAGTTTTGACCCGTTGACTGACTGACTTTGACCAGTCAACTTTCATTGCCGCATATCGTGGAAACACGTTAAATCATGATCGTGGTGCTCACCTTGACCACATTCACAGACAAAAACTCTGTCCGACTGAAACTCCCCTTCCCATTTTCTAACCCATCTTGAGTAGGTTTCAGAGCTTGAAATCGATCATGGAAGGTTCCTAATCCCTTTAGGAGTCTTTCCCCTCAATAATCGGCAGGATTACCTTAATTTGGGCCTCCAATTTCTCAGATTTTTTGGACTCCGACCTAGGGTTTCTTGGTTCCCCTTTTCCTATAAATTCGACCCATTTCCGTCGATTCCAAAGGATGCAACTCAGAGGACTCGACCACAGAGGGGAGGGCGAGGCCATGCTTCATTGAAGATCTTTAATCCCTCGCCCTTCTCTCATCCAATGTAGTATTTTAGGGCTTTTTTTTGTTCTTCCTCTTTCTTCACTTCTTCCCTTTTAGTGTCTTTTAATTCATGTTAATCTCTGCATACCATCACATCTCCTTTTCAGGTTATCTCCTTTTATCAAATACACGCATACGCACACACACCAAACCTATTTTTTCCCTCCCATAGGGGTTACAAACCACCAAACCCCCAGGTGATGTAGCCCTCTTTTATATGTTTTCTATTGAAAATAGGGATAGATTTTGCACTTAATCACGTTCTAATGGGCTTTATCTTGGTGGTTCTCGCTATTTTGCAAGCATAAGAAGAAGAAGGCGTAAGGCCCTTGCACCTCGGCCGGCCCTGGAGCAAAGAAGGAATCAACCTACACATCCCGATGTTTCTCTGATAACGCGATGATCACTTATACCATGTTCTTCAGGAACGCGACCCAATGAAGCGGCGCGTTAATCTTCAGGCCTTCCTTCGACCTCTTCTCAATTTTCGAGGTAAGTAGTGTGCCCCTCTTCTTAGTTTTTACACTGTTTGGCATGCTATAGGCTTCGGTGGTGATCACGGTCTCTGTTTACATATGTTTCATTGCATGTGCCCCACCCCCTTATCATAATTACTTTGACACTTATTTTACACCATTTATTCATCATTACTTTTTCGGGGAGGTCGATTTTCTGATCTACATCTTTTGGCGATCACGGTGGGACACTTTGTGCCCATCACGTCCGTTCTTCTGCCTGCCTACTTCTTAACTTGTTCACGTGTGTGTGTGGTTGATTTTTTTAGTTGCATCAGTTTCTCCTCTCTATTATCATCGCGACCAGATCTAGGACCGCGTCAATTGATGCGGCTCTCTATGGCACCTCGTTATTTCTTTCTTTGTGCGTTGACGGTGCATTCCGTTCCTGTGTTTTTCCGTTTCCTTCTGTCGTTGTTTTAAGTTTTCAAGAGATGCGCCAGGTGTCTCTACCGCGACAATGTTGCGCTCCCTGTGTGTGCCACGTTCTGGTAATTCCCTACTCGAGAGCTCTTTTGTCATATCATTCATCGGGTTTCTATTTGTCATCTTCCCTGGTTGCATCTGGTACGCTTCTTGTATATTGTTATGCATTCATTTTTGCCATATTTTTCTTACCATCTTCTAGATTTAGCTTAGATCTTCTTGCATTCATAGCACATTTGGGGCTTGGGAGACCACCTCTCCCTACACTCTTAGGATCTCCTACACTCTCTTGGGAAAGGAAGGACCCTCCATTGCGCACTCCGTCTCATTGGACTAGAAATTCCTTAACCAAGACCTCTGTAAGTCCCCGCACCCGTGGATTCCCTCACGGACATCGGGCAGGTTGTACCTTGAAGTTCTCTGGGTTTAGTTGACCTATATGTGGTGAGAGAGGATTTGCCTAGTTGACACTAAAGTAAACTACATTGAAACTAGGTACATACCTTGAGTGAACCACACAATCTTGTTAAAAACCATCTAATTCACATCAAGGTATCAACTAAAACCAAGCGTAAACATCCCACTTGTATGGTATCTTTGCAACATTCCTTTGATTGAATATTGTTTGCCTTGCATTATGTTTCACTTTGGTAATCAAATCAACATGTCTAACCATGTTTATAATCATGAGGATAATCAACCTAGTACATCTTATAATCCTCAAATTTATAACTCTCGCCACAACTCCCATAAGGGATCTCACTATAATTCCCATGGTCTTGTCCACCCCGTGGGCAACTCTCGAGTCCATGATCCCTCCTATCCATTGCGAGCCACTACTCCCCCGGAGCCATCTCCTCCACATGATGAGAAGGTCTCCCATGTTTTACATGCATTAGATCATCTCACCCCTCAACAAATCCAAGCCCTTAAGGCTATTGTTGAGGGTGTAGTTTCTCCTTCTTCTCATCCTTCTTCTACTCCCCCTCGGGTGGCTCATCACCCACCCCCTACCACTCATCCTCCTTCATGGCCCCGAGGCCCACATGTTTCTTGCACCCCCGTCCAACCGGGTTCTTCTGTAGGTCAGCCTTTCCATGATCCATGGCCTTTATCTCGAGTCCCTCCAAGGTATCAAGGCCAACCCTCTGTCTCACAAAAGGATCCCCTCGGGCATGTCCTCATCGACAAAGTAGTCAAGATGGAGGAGCAATTGAAGAGGGTTTCGAGCCCACGATCGCCTCCTCCTCCTCAAGTCAATCCCTTTCATGCATTCATGAACAACATCACTAAGATGGAGAGAGATTGGAAAGATAAAAGAGGCATGCATGACGTCAATGATATAAGTGAGCAAGATGATTCGAAAAATTTCCAGGATCAAGTGGACGCCATCCACCCTTCACCCAATCACACTCCTCATTCATAGAGCCCTCCGCCTCCGCATTCACATTCGCCAAATTCTCCACCACATTATACTTGATCACCCGTCTATACGCCTTCACCATGGCGCCCACTTGAGTTCAAATATGAAGAGTTGGTGCCGGCACAAGATGTTGAGGATGTCCAAGAGGCGCCCACTCCTAGTTTTCTCCATTTTCCTCTCCCGCCAATACCCGAAGACCCCTTGTTCCGGACGATGCCACCGTCCCCAATCCTATTTACAAAACCAAATGGTGCTATGATGATGGGTCGATACTCCAATCACCCACATCGGCGCATCATGAACCTTCCCCTATCCTCAAAACCCACCGCGCCACTAACATCCGGCGTTTCACCCAAACCAAACCTTCCACCATTATATCCCCTCTATCTACACAATTAGCCTTCACATCGAACTCCGCCAAGTCCCCCATCAATTCCTATACCCAACCAAGTAAACCCCTATTGCCACCACCTCAGCCTGCCATTATCCCCATCATCCAAAAGCCAACCATCTTTATCCCTCCATTTACCCCTTTGCCTGAACTTGTGGCTAATCCCGAGCAGTGTCCACCTCCTTTTGCACTTGAGCCAACCCCGTCTCCTTCCGAGCAAGGGGAGAGGCCCGATGTGTTTGAACCTCCACTCCCACCTACCCTTTCTTTAACACCTACCATTGAAACGCCATCATCTATTAAACTTACCGCCTCCACTTCACCTTCTTCCACCACCTCTCGGAGTGGGTGTCTTGTTACAAATGCATGTGCCGAGGATGTCCAAGAGCCGAGTAAGAAAGATTTGGCTACGGCTATGCTATTCAAGAGTCAAGATTTTATTTGCCGGATGTCGATTCATGTACATGTGACAGGCATATTTGAAAAGTCCCCGTAGGTTCTCACTAAAGAAAAATGTCGAGAATTGATGTTGTGCCGGCCCAAAGCTAGAATCATCAAAGTTACTTTGCTCATTGAGCGTAACAAAAATTCATGGCTCTCACTACCCCTTGTTCCATTATAGTGCAAATTCCCGATCAAGAGAAGGGGTTCTCCTCAAACATTATAATGACACATGCTTCTACCAAGGAGATGACGAAGCCTATGCTCAAGGGCAGGGTAGGGCACCCCTTGCTAGAAATCCTCAATGTCAAGCCTTCTCCATATTTACTGCCAAGCAAAAGGCAAGCGATTTCATCAACAAGCTTGCTCAAGCTCCTCAATGCTCCCCATGTTTGTTTACCAAAGAAGGATGCTTTAAACATCAAAGGCCAAAGGGCAATGACTAAGCCAGATATTTATCCAAAAGGGGCCAGGCCTTCTGCACGATGGGCCCGTTATATGAAGAGGCATTTGGGGACAAGAAGCCGAACTACTATAGCAAAGCCGCCACGCTATCAGATGATAAAGAGGCTCAAGGCCCGAAGAGTGTGTAATGGGCGCCCAGTTATACCATCTTCCCCTTGTTCCACTCCGTCCTCATTTATTTTGTTAAGCTCCTCTCCTTGGGTCATCTATCTTCCCTCTTCCAAATCAATTCTATCATCTTTCCTAAATCATGTTCTATTTTCTCAGTCTCCTACTTGATCTAATTCCTCTTCTCCATTTCAACCCTCTCACCATCCCCTCTAAGAATTATCTCATTTTTACCCTTCTTTCTCCCCGGGACCTCCCAATTGTCCCGAATTTATACCATCATTCCAATGCCTTTTTCCTCCGGGACACCCAAAACTTCCCTTCCTTTCAGACTCCACGAGTCACCCATCTAATCCATCTGCCTCTCAGGAGGCTTCGGACTCTCTTTCTCCCGTTCTTTGGGATTCCTCTCTAAATTTGTGTTCCGCCATTCGTCATCTCTCCCCCAATCAGGGTCTCTGCCCTCTGATGCTGGGGTCTTCTGTAGACCCTCATATTTTCAGGGATTTATGCCAACCTTCATCCTATCCTTTATCCTACGAGCTGCCAAGGCAAGAAATGCAAGCACAAGGGGCAACATGCTGACTGCTTCAAGATTACAAGTTACTTTCATCAAGGGATACAAGGTACGATTTAATTGCGTAAGAATGCATCTTTTATTTTCATATTACTCATTTCTACGCATGAGCACATAAATGAGGTATTCAATATGATAGCGAGTGAATAGTTCAAAACAAAAACAAAAACAAATGTTTTTTGTCTCAATCAACGTTATATTTTGCTTCTGCAACATCTAAAGGTATAATGAACTCCGTGCCAGGAGTCCAACATTCTCTCCCCGGTCGTTAAGGGTTATTCCTTTGCACGGGTCATACACTACACGGCATCCTTAGCCGACTCCCTTGGAAAACACTATTCCTACTTTCGCCATGTCCAAGGGGCATGAAGGTCCTTTTTCTCTTCCTCACTCGACTCAGGTGTAGGGGCAAAGGGGCAGAATAGGTAAGACAACCAACCTAAGCACTCCCCGAAAGGAAGAAGTCTCAAATAGGGATAGTCTATTAAGACCTCGTTCTCCATTGTCAAATTCAAAAAGTCAATGTTTTGATCAAAGTCTAAATGACAAATCACAAAAAAAATGGCATGGCAAGAGGGCAGTACAGTTTCCCCGCGGGACGTCATGAGCCCGGTCGTATGCGTGCTAGAAGGAGAACTAAGGTTCGATGATATGACAAAAAGTCTTGACGCAACAGACATAATCCCTAGGGAAAGTGCCGTGAGCGGAAGTCAAACTTTGATACCCTTACAACCTACACCGAGCTTGTCACACCCCGAGATTATGCAGCGGAAACAATCGGGAATGTGAATAGTCGGCTAGTACGCCTCGAGCAAGCAATATAACCAGAGCGCAAGTCAATCACATAAAAGTAATTGCACAAGTAATTTTTTCCAAACTTCACTTTATTTTATAACAATAATAATCTCAAAGTACAATAGATCTTTGACTCTTTACTAGACTCAAAATAAAAATTACATCATTACTCGATTGGACTTAATGACGATGGCTTCTCTCGAACCATCAATCACTCTTGGAACCATTACATGAGTAATCCGAATTGGACCCGCTAGAATTTCCTGAAAAAGATTGGAAAGTAGGGTAATGAGCACACATGTCCAGTAGGTATCTTCGTATCAACATGGTGGCAAGTTTAAGTGATTAGCATTTTAGCTCTAGATAATAAGATAAATCATGCAAATACGACAAAGCACCCGAATAAAACCAAAGTAACCAGATATGATCAAGCTTGAGATATGGGAATATGATAAATCAAGTATATACCAAGAATGTAAATTTGACCTTTCCATGAACAAGAATGTAACTAGAATATACTTTTCATAACCATGAAGGCTATGCACTAGAAAGCCATGTAACAAGCAAGAAAGTACTCTTCACTTAGTAGCAAGTACTTTGTGAATTCATGTGGATCCCGTGGATATTTCACTTATTTATAGAGAATGTACTCCCAGCGCAATGCGACGCTAGTAGCATCATACCCCATGGTTTACATTATGTTTCCGACAATTAGCCGAGGGGACTAGCATAGAGCCCTTGAACACAATCAGTGCTCGAACTGCATCTTCAAGTATAAATTAAGCTACTTCCACGTTTATAATAATACGGCCAACAATGTACAAGTTCAATAATAATTCCATAATAAGGTAGCCAAGATATAGAACGTACCAATAGTTGATCATGAGAATTCATGAAATGCATTAATAACTAGGTTATGCTATAGAGAAAATTTGGCAGCATAATGGTACATTATTTAAGTTTCATAATTCAAGTTTAACTTGGTTAAACATAATTTAGGCTCCAGATAATCCTAAGATCATCTAGGAACTCAAGAAAATCAACCCCAAAGTCAAACCTCGGGTTAGACATAATCAGGAACCAAGCGGTCTATTACTGGGCCGTTTAGCACGCTTGGCGATCTAGATATGGACCGTTTCATAGATTAACGACATCGATGCAGTAAAATCATCTGGAGCGTTAGCGGTCTAGCGGATGGTCGTTAGGTATCCGTTAGCGGTCTAGTGCATGGCCGCTAGAAGAAGTCAGACGATCGTTCATATGGCCGCTAAGGTCCAGAGTATATAAAACACCGGTAAAAGTGTTTTCTATATAATAGGCTTCAAGGGTACAACCAGCTCGACGTCCTAGTGGGAATCCCAGGCTCGCGGAGTCTTATGGAGGCATTGAAACAAGATTTCCTAGTCTGTTGGAAGGAATATCCAATGGAGAGGTTATCAAGTCCAAGATTGTGTACTTAATGTGCAAAAAGTGTAACTAATGACAACATACCGGGGTATGTGCCATGTACTTAAGAATATGACTCTAGAAGAGAGAGAATCATGTAAAACCGTGATCAAGTTAAATCATGAATCCTTTATCATTTGAAACATATAATTATTACAAGAGTATATGATTTTGGTCATAAATTAACATAAGTTAAAAATAATACCAATGTGCATAAAAACATGAAATCCACTATGATGAACAATAGAATTAACTAAGTATATGAAACCAGTGATCAAACCAGGAATAAAACTTAGTTAACTAGGCTTATCATATAATCATTATGGCTAATCTGCAATATGTTTCGGGTTAACAATATTACAGAAATCAAAAAATAAAAATGGTCTAGTGTAGGATCGTTTCACTGGGCCAAACGGTCTATCGGGCGACCGCTAGAGTGTCTGACGGTCCATAGGAAGATAGTTTCCTCCCGTGTTATAGAAAACTAAATAATAATAAGACAAAATACTAATCCAAGACATATCATGCCTGGTACTCAACATAATTAAACTTCTATCATCATGATAGAACGAAGATAGGCCAATAATATACATAGGTTTATGTCATAAACAAGAAAATTTCCTTTTCACTCCATTAGGGCTAGGTTCATGTATGAAGATTTTACTAGATGCATAGTCCTAATGAAAAACATAAAATACTCAAGGTACAATGCATGAAATCGCATGAAATCAGATGACTTTTATTCCTGACTTCGAGTTTAAGTCATTCATGAGATAAGCTACCTCTGTCTTAGGCTTTAAATTTTGAATTAAGGCTGAAAGTCAACCCTAGTTCTCTGCTCGTCCTGAACCGAACTAGCAACTTCACCCTCATGTATCTCCTGATTCCCTTGACCTAAGGACGTGAAATTTTGAGAGTAAGAAGAGGATACAATAAGGAACAAATTATTCTAAAGAACCTTTATCTAATTACCTCGTTTAGGGCTTCTATTTTCCTGATCTTCTTAGGTCGGTTGCATAGTTTCATGAGTTTTTAGTGTAGGATCAACAACTGAAGCCTCTAACTCCGTGTAGAGTTGGTCTCCTTGAATGAAATTCGGAGGGAAGTTAGACCTTAGTATTATGAACAAAATAGTCTAAAGAACTTATCTCTAATTCTGCCTCCTTACCATAGTTCCACATGAGCTAAAGGTAAGGGTTGCACACGTTGGTTTTAGGGTCTATTTATAGGGTTAGCTAGGGTTTTGAGGATTAGAATGATTCTAGAGTCCCAATTAGACTTTTTATTCGATCTTCTAGCCTTCTAGACTTATCTAATTAGTGGATATCATCAATCCTAGGTGATTTAGATGCCTAATTTCTAATCTTTTCATGTTTTCTTCCACTCACGGAATCTGCATGCCTTAGCGGTCAAATGCTAGACCGTTTACCAGCGTCTTGCGGTCTCGCGATATACCGCCTTCACTATTGGGCGCCAAATTTGAAATTAGTTCAAACTCCTTTGATATTATCCACGTTATTATCCATTAACTTATCTTACTAAAGAGTGATTATCCCCTTAAATTATGAGATTACATCTTCTTTAAGCTTCTAGACTATGGGATAAGATCCAAAACAATCTTTTGGGCCAATTGAGTTTATTATTTGGGCCCAATCCTCTTGGATTAGTGTAGGGCCTACATAATCAATTTTTAGTTTACCACAATTCAATTATTAGCTCATTAAAGGGCTTAATAATTATATTTTTAAATCCCAGAATTTTCTCGGGCGTTACAGAGCTTATCTCCAAGCTTTCTTCCATTTCTCCCGCTAAGGCCAAAATATTCCTCGGGTATGGCCCTTGTAGGAGCACCGATGACTAGGGGTAGTTAGCCAGATGCCACCCTCTAATGCACCCCCACGCTCTGGGTATCTCTTAGTGAAAGGGGAAGGAACAAGGATCCTTGACCAGTAGCTTAATTAGCCTTGATATTGTATTTTGCAAAGTTAAGCCTAACATTATGTTTCTTGAAAGAAAAAAAACAAAAAAACAAAAAAAATTGAAATCAAAAAAAAAGAAAAAAGAGGAGAAGGGAAGGAAGTCAAAAAAAAAGGAGAAGAGTGATCATGTGGCTAGATTCTTATTTTTCTTATACTAGCATGCTGCATTCGCATTCTTCATTCTACCTTAATTGATAAGGGCTTGGCCTCTTGACCCACCTGCTTATCGAGCAAGAGGCCAAGTCGGGACAGGGGAACTAACGCGTTTTATAAAGTGTTCTACAGGGATAGGTGCACAAGCAAGGCAAAGTAAAGAACAACCACAAGAAACACAAGAAGCAACAAAATCTGTCCATTCCACTAATATCTGTCAAATGTACAAAAGTGTGGGTGGTTGTACAAGATTATCTCTCTAACTCTCTCCTCCACCCTCCTCATCTCCCCCTCTCTGTGAACTCTCATCCTCTCCCTGTCCTCCACCCTGAGAAAGAAGCCTATGTGGAGCCATCGATCCCCGCGAAGCTGCACTCCTGTCGCCCCGTGCTCTCCTCTCAGTCTCCACATTCCTCTGATGCTTAGAGGAGGTAGCAAGAAAGTCTGTGCTCGAGTAGGCACTGGCGCGTCCACGCTTACGCCCTCACCGATAGCGCTCCTCTACGTCCCTCGCACACTACTCAGCAATCCCTAGCTTAGTGATCAACTGCACCCTCTCCATCTTTCACTCTAACCTCTCCCTCTCCCATCTCTCTCTCTCTCTCTCTCTCTCTCTCTCTCTCTCTCTCTCTCTCTCTCTCTCTCTCTCTCTCTCTCTCTCTCTCTCTCCCATCTCTCTCTCTTACACGCTCCTCCCGCTCTCTGGTCCTCTCGCTCCTCTCCACGCCGAGGAGGACGTGCAACTCTATCGCATCTCGGGGCAGCTCCTCAGCGTCACGACACCTCAATTCCGCCTCTGCCGTCTGTAGCTCTCGCTCCTGCACTCGAAGTTTGGTTAATGAATTATAACAATAGATTTTTCAAGACTAAGCTAAGGGAGTAGGTTGCTTACTCTCTCCTGGAGGGAGGCCTCAGCCACCTCAGCACGAGCTAGTGCGCCTGTGAGCTGACTCTCAAGCTCGGTGTGGTCTCAGGCAGGCTATGTCGAAGAAGAGGCACCGTAGGAAGATCGGACTCTCTATATCTCCTCTCACTAAAAAAAATGATTAACAGCAATTAAAAAATTAAGCTAAAAATCATTGTGAAGTTGCAAGTGAGAGTCTTACCAGCTTATCTATGGTGCACTGGAGGTCATCACGCTGCTAGACTATCGAGTCAAGGAGCCCCCGCAACATGACTAGCCTACCCTCTGGATCAAACTGTGAAAATAAGACAAAAAAATGTTAATCACATAATCATGAATCTTTAAGGTCTGGAGAATGCTAAATAAAGGAATTCACCTGTCGGTGGGTGCCACGGTAGATCCGAGTGTCGTAAGTCGGTGCGTAGGCCCGTAGGTAGGCCTCATTTGAATCTGCTCCCGCAGGGACTGGTCGTTCGCATCGCTCCCAGTCAACCAACTGGTCGTGTGCTCGCTGACGCCAGTCATCCACTCCCTAGAGGCCGCAAAACCTCCACCCGGGTCGAAGAACTGTCCCCCAAGTCAGGAACTTAATCGCCGCTTGGTAGACCCCCAGTGTCCTCATGATGAATCTGTAGTGAAGCGACTCCACCAGGTTGAGGGCGTGCAACCAGATCTCTCTCCCGAAGTAGGGGATGGCAGGCTCCACCCATGGCATCTCCTCGATCTCCCTCCGATAGGGAGTCCACACCACTTGCAAGGAAGATTATTAGTGTTCATGCCATCATAATATACAAAATTTGAAATTCTAAAAAATAAAATCTTACCTCTATGTGTGGCATCACATCTATCATGTCCTGGATGCGGGTAACCTGGTCCTTCAGAGACCGACTGTCTCGCCGCGGGGACCACCGTCACGCCAAGGGAAGTAGCTCTCCTCGATCCTCCCAGCTGCTCTCAAGGGTGGGTAAGTACATGTATCTCCAAACCGGAAAAGCATTTAACATTTGATTAACATAATAAATAAGTGCAATATTCACAAGTTTAAGGGTTTAGAATTTACCTGAAGCAGAGGGTAGAAACCACCGAGAGAGGATAGGCGAGTGGAGATACCCAAACTATCGAATAGGTGGGTGTGGGAACGCGGATTTTATCTTATTTATTTTATTTATTTATTTATTGATTTATTGGCGTGCCAGTCACATGTGTGACGATTTCATTGTGCGCTCGATCTGACTTGGTCAGTCGATTGTGAGTGATCGCGTCTGGACCAGAAGTCCGTCATACCATAAAGGTTATGACGTTAATTACGCCCTTCCTAAGAAGGACAACCCTTGATTAAACGTCAAAAATAGGAGGCCTCGAGAGGCAAACATATATTCATATGCGTAAATGGAACTTCATACCGGAGCCAGGGAGGCGGGCAAGATAATAACATCAACCATAGATACAGATGATATCGTTAAGTCAGCAGTTCAAAGACCGGGCTTAGGGGGGAAGGGAAAATTTCAGTCATAGGCAGACTGGGCCGTGGCCATGATGGGGGTTCAAAGCATCGATCGATATTTCGATAGCACTTCCCCTTTATCTAGATTATGCCCAGGGGGAAATAGACTATCACCCACGGAGTGCCGGGATGAAAGCCGAAAGAGAGAAGTGCTGAACTTCCCGAACCGCATATCTGCCATGGGGCAATGCTTGATATTCCCTGTAGAAGCTGGCGGAACTCATGCAGTGGCAAAGCCCTCCCGAGCTAAAGGGGTTATTCATGAACCCGATGCGGGACGACGGAAAGTGAGCGAACGCTCAATGTTGCGCCCTCGCACACGGATCGACCTGCGCGGTCAGGTCGCGGAACAAAATTTGGATTGAAGGCTCAGAAATAAAATTTGGCTAGGTTATGGGAGGCTCATCAGGCAGCAGAGCAAGTGTGCAAAGGTTCCCGGCGCGAAGGCAAAGTGGCCAGGGTTCCCGGCGCGCCAACTGGAGAGCTTCTCGGCGTGAAGGGGAGATGGCCAGGGGGGTTCTCGGCCTGGTTGAAAAGAGGAGAAAGAGGCTCTCGGCGTGGGTTTTATTGACCAAGGGAGGCTCTCGACACCAAGGTTCTCGGCGTGCTCATCACCGCGCCGGGAGCCTGACGCCGGGAAGTCCCGGGCCGGGAAGGCTATATTGAAAGGGGCTCTTAATGGCCAATGAACAGGGCCGGGGTTTTATCGGCTTGCTGTAGGAAAAAAAGGGGAAGCCCTCTCGGCGGGGTAGCTCTCGGCGTGAATATCACATTTTTACCCGGTAGGGTATGTATAGATTTCGGCAGCACCTCCCCTCAACTTGGATTATACCAAGAGAGAATAGGTCATCATCCACGGGATGCCGGGATGACGACCGAACGAGGATGGGCACCGGGCCCGGGGACATTGCTTGCATCTATCTCATCGGTTAATATTCCCTTGGAACCCATCAGAACGCACATAACAACATGGCTCTTTGGGTTCATAGGGTAGCAGTGAAATCCGGATCAGAAATGAGGGTTTGTAGGGGAGGTCTTCCCCACTACTGTATCTTCTCAGGACACATGTGATGGTCTCTGAACATTCCTGAGACATATGTATAGGGAGATTGAAAGGTTAAAAATGATGGTGCAGAGGTGGGCCTCTGACTGGGTTTCATTGGCCGAAGGAGGGATCTCGGCGTGGCTTTCTATTGGCCAAAGAGGGAGCCCTCGGCATGATTTTGTATTGGCAAAAAGGGGTTCTCGGCATGGGCTTAGTCGGCCAAAAGAGGGGTTCTCGGCATGGCTCCAAATGCAAAAGAAGGGAGGAGGGAGGCTCCCGGCGTGGAGCCTCTCGGCGCGCTCCTCACCGCTCCGGGAGGCTGGCGCCGAGAGGCCAAAAGCAAGGGGGGGTCTCGGCCAGGGGCTTCCCGGCGTGCTCGTCACCGCGCCGGGAAGCTGGCGCCGAGAGGCACCTGCTGGGAAGGGTAGGTGGAGAGGCGTCCGGCGGCCAGTGGGCATGACCTGGGATGGTTTTGTCGGCTTGCTGAAGAGGTAGGTTTCTCAGCAGCGTAGTTCTCGGCGGGGAATTTTGCACGCCGAGAGGATGGAATTGCTACATGATTTCATGGATTTTATGAGATTCTAGCTCGGATTGAGACCGGATTTGGAGTACATGATGGGGTTTCATGGATGCCTCTGGTAGAGGGATGCCAAGGGAGCCGAGAGACCAAATTAGGAGGCAGAAGAGAGATCATCGTCCGGACCTGAGAAACTTTCTCTGTTTGCCGTCAGCCGTCCGGGGGATCAAGAGATGACTGTCTCTGATCCCCTAGACGAACCCAATGGCGTCGAAAACTGGCGATGGATGGACTTTTAGCACCGAAACTCCAGGCCCTAAGCATTCAAGGCTTAGAATGGAGGACCCAGGGATCGAAATCATCATTCACCAAAGCCTGGTAGTTCAGGGAACCAAGAGATTGGTACCTCGGGTTCCTGAACAACATGAAGGGCTCGAGGGAAACACTCGGAACATATGCGGAGAGTCTGCCATTGAGATAGGAAATGAGAAGGGAATGGAGCCCAATCACCCATTAGATGGGGGTGGGGGTCCTATCCTCATCCCTCTTCAGAGAACCAACGAGAATTCTGAAACCGGTACTATATAAACTACTATGCATTTCAAATAGAAGACATATCCACAGGACGCAAAGGAGAAGAACTTCGATTGCCCAATATTCATCACTGCAATTGCAGCATTCCATTTCATTGCATCGTCTCACACTTACATCAACCATGAAAGGGAATATAAGAAGCAGAGAGGTACAAAGCAGAACCGGGATTGTCCTGCTACATCTGATAAATCGAGAAGAAAACTCGCCAGATTACATCAAAGAAAAGGAAAGAAAACATGGGGGAGGGCGGAGCATTGACTCCTCTCCCTCCCCGGAGCAGCCCACCTGGAGCCTTTCCTTCTTCTTTCCTTTCAGATCTTCTCTTCGCTTCTTCGATTGCCTTTTCCTCGGGCTCTCTCTTTCTCTTTTTTGGGTTTCTGGCTATCCTCTGGATATCTCCCTTTTCTTTCTTTTTTCTTCTGATTTCCCCCCTCTTCTGTCTGCCCCCCTTCGTTTCATCGAAGGAGTGGGTTTATATAGGCCCCTTGACTGACTTCTCGGCCGATAGCAACCGGCGCGCCCTTGACGAGGCTCCCGGCGCGGCAGGTGGTGTCGATGGCAGCTCCCGGCGCGCCTTAGTCGGAAGCAGTAGGCTTCTCGGCGCCCCTTCCCCATATGGGCCTTGTTGGGCTTTCGGCGTGGCCACTATCGGTGCGCCTTTTGGTGGCCGTGGGCCTCTTCAGCAGCTTCTCGGTGCCACAGGTATTGGCCCATTTAGCGCTTTTGGGCTTCTTATGTTCATTTCTTCAGTTGTGAGGGCTGACTCATCGGCTGACATATCTTGTCGGCTGGGCTTCTTTCTTGCTCGTTCGGGGATGGCCCCGAGTATCTTCCGAGATCTTGTGTCTCGCTTCAGTGGTTCTCTATTAGAGCCGGTCGTCTCTTCTTTTCTTCTTTTCTTCTTCTATTCCTGAAAACAAGATAACAGAAATAAGACATTTTGTCAGAAATAAAGGTATTTTAGGGTTATTATGATTGTTTCATCGCTGCTATTATTATTATTGTTATTTTAGGCGTCAACAGTGGGCTAGCACTTTCGCACCCCAGGCGTACTCACCAACTCTGTCTAAATCCTCGAATAGGGGAAGAAATCGGCAGCTCACAGCATCACCTCGTGATCCGAATAGCAATCTCCCAATCAATAGAATGAGGAACCGACGTAACTCCCTGTCAGCCTACGGCCCCGCCTCTGTAGCAAAGCTCCCTGTTGCCTCACTCACCAACCTCCCAAAATAGCCTACTACGGACTCCCCTACCTCCCTCTGCGTGTGATACAGACCCAGACTCGCCTGTAGGGCAACCTTGGGAACTAGAGAGGTCCACCCTGTACCCCCCAACTCTAATCCTATCAATCTATGTGCCATCTCTCGATGGCAGGGGTATGTAAAATTGCTCACTGCCACTCCGTGCACTCGTAACCCTGTGATGCGAGCGACGTCCTCCAAGGTCGGGATCATATGACCCCAAGGGAAGATGAAGGCCTTGCACTCAACATCCCACCTAGCCTTTAAAGTATGGATCAACCCAACATCTATCCTCAGCACCTTGTTGACACCTAAAATGTAAAAGAATAAAAGAAGAAGTCAATGGAAGCTCAGGGCCTTGAAGATCAATCAAGGGTGCGGCTCCTATGTCATCCCTGGAAGTTCTGCGGATCAGAATAGAAGAAGATCCATTACCTCTGACACTTTGTCATGAGGAAGCCATTTCTGACCAAGCTGCTGCCCAGCACTACTATCATTCAGATAGTCAGGCTGATTAAGACTACGTCAAGCCCCGGGCAATCATCTGCCTGCTGAAGAGGATCCTCAGAATATTCTTGTGCTCATAAAATGGGATTCACATAGCTTGGCACATGTTTGTGGATGCAAGATGTTAAGTGAGCTGCAAGAAGAACAAATAATTATTTTAAGAGGCCCATATGACCAACAGAGAAGGCCCATTCGTTCAAAGTCTGGGTTGGCGCCGATTCATGAAGTAAATAGGCCCAAGCCCAACACAGTATGAGCGCGCCGAGAAGCCTGCTTCGGAGTGCGCCGATACCACACCACCCTGGGAAGCACCCGCACCGAGTGAAGGGAGGTCTTCCCCGCTATATAAACCCCATGTCTATGAAGAGACAGTGGAGGGGATCAGAAGAAAAGAAAGAGGTGATTAGAAGAGAAAAAAAAGGACATCCAGAGAGGAGAAGAAGCACCCAGATAAAGAAACAGAGAGAGTAGAGTCTCAAAAAAAGCCTACTCGAAGAGAGAGCCTGTGGAGAGATCATCCCGACTGTTCAAGGTGGGAGCCCATCATCCAACGCCCTGCGGGGCTATATTTCCTCCCCCATTCCCTATTCTTATTTCCCTTCTCTGATTACTGCTTTCATTCAGTGTCCGATGATGATGTAACCTTCTTTCTTTGAGATTCACAACTTGTCTGGATTTCATGATGGAAATGTACGAATGTTGTTCAGATAAATGAAATGCAACGGGGGTCTCTAACCCATTTGATGCTTTCTCTGTATATGTGTATATGGTTTCTCTGTATTCAACTTCGTTGCAGCAAGTATATACCTAGCATAGCTTGTATGAATCCTCCTGTCGATTTCTCCGTTGCTTTCTAAACCTCACAGTCATAATGAGAGCCCGAGATAGTCTATCTCGTGGTCTCTCATCTATGAAATTGGGAGGGATATGATCAAAGACCCCCCGGTGATATTTCAGTGTGAACCCTCTTGCTTCCCCCCTGATGAGACAGTAAAACTGATTCCCCATACCCTCTAGCCTCCGTGAAACCTTTGGACAAGGCATCAAAACCCCTGAAATCCTCAAACAAAGCCCTTGAAACCTCTGAATAAACCACTCGGCGCCTGCCCTCGTCGGCGCCTGATAGCCCTCTCTTCGCGCCGATTGGAGGGGGCGCCGATTGCCCCGTTGGCACTGATTCCCTGCCCCGTCGAGAGCCTTAGTGCCGAATCCTGCACACGCCGAGCACGGCATCCCACTGCGCCGAGAGTCCTTATGCAGAACCTTGCCCACGCCAACCATCTTGTGCCATGGATCCCCACTGCTTCCCAGAACCTCTAATCCCTTCGAACCACTGTGAGGCCCTTAACCTCACAGCAGCCTTAATAAGCCCTGAGCCCAATTTGAACATGATATTCCAACCTCATCAACCTTCATGCAAACCTTTATCACGTCACGGGGAGTTATGATTCTTCATCCAAGCATTAAGGAGCTAAATTAATGGGGTTCTGCCCCTACATTCTGTTGGCCCATCCGTGATGTTCCTTCCAATCCTAATGGTCCACAGAGTTCTGCCACTGCATGTTCTCCGACGGTTTCCAAAGGGGATATTGAACGAATGCCATGAGGGCGGATATTCATCCACTATGTCTTGATCCTTTTGGATATTGGGCTAAATGCTCGCTTTTCTTCGGCTTCCATCCCAGCACTCCATGGATGGATGTCCTCTATTCCCTTGGCATAGTCCAAAATAAGGGGAGATGCTGTCGAAATGAATTCTGATTTTTGTTATGCCGCATCATCTCTAAACCCCAGTGAGTCTAAGAGTCCTGCCTTTGCATGGCCTCCACTGACTCCTTTTTTTGGGAACAATGATATCAAATACCTCGATGTATGAATACTATTTTGATTTCGTCCCACCTCGTGATATTCGGGCATTGGCATACCCCGATCTTTTGTGGATTCCATCCCGCCTCTGTGTGGACGGTTTCCTATTCCCACTTGGGCACATCTAAGATAAGGGGGCATGCTGCGGATTCATTCCGTGTTTTATGGTGTGTGGCCAAAAGTCAGGTCACGCCTGGACGGAGGCCCTCACTATGCGTGATGGTGGTCCTCGGACTTAAATTCTCCGCCTCATCCCAGGAAACAGGCTAATGAACTAGAATAAAATCATAGTCACATAATCATCGTTACACATCTTTTATCATGCATAAGAATAAGAGTAACAATCACATTTATATCTGCCCCTCGGTCTCTCCTACTTTGGCGACTAATCAAGGGTTGTCCTTCCTCGGAAGGACGTAATTAACGTCATAACCTTTATGGTATGGCAGACTTCCGGTCCAGACTCGAACCTCACAATCGACTGATCACGTCAGATCGAGCGCATAATAAACTGTCACTCTGGTGACTGGCATGCCAAATAAACTAACCAATAAATAATTAAATGAAAAAATAAATAAGATAAGATTTTTGAGTCCACAAAGTTGGCACGGTCGGTGGGACCGAGTCTCCCTTCATCCTTTCGCCAAAGTAGGAGGCCTGACGGCCTCCCCCGAACTTCTGACCATCCGCTGGTCTTATTTGCAGGAATTCAGATGGAGACTAGACTGGTTTCTCTCATGTTCGGCCAACAAGTCATCGAAAACCATGTTCGTGACAGGTACCTGGCTGTGCCGACGATATTTGGATCCATGCCCCCGGTGGTTGGTTTTCTGAACTACTTGGGGCTCGCATTCGTCGACCTGCTCTAGGTCGATGGTGAAGCCCAGAAGACTGCTACGGTAGAAGCCGCAAATGTATCAGAAAGAAAGAAGCCACGAAAGATGGCTATTTCAGGCACCATTGTTCCATGCTATGTCCGTCATTTAGACAGAAGAACCACTGTCCCTGCCGCTGGCGGGAAGAAGAATAATTATCGAAGGAACCGGACTATTACACCCCGAGGACGTCTTTAAATTTTAGGAAAATCCATGCTAATAGGAGGAATGCGGGTGTACCTCAACGGTCTCCCAGCTGAAGCACTACTTGACCATATCATTTCGGAAGTCCCTACCAACAACAAGTTCCAAGTGCTGGCCACCAGGAGGGCCAACATGGAGAGAGAAGGAAAGAAGCCGCTGGCACCTAAGCCGGCAAGATTCAAGCAGATCTCGGTACCCAAGAAAGCTCGGGGCTCGGCACCAGCCCCTAAGAATGAAGAAGTTGCTGTTACGCGCCCCAGGAGAGGGGGCAGGAATGTCCTGATGAGGAGAGCAGAAGAAGAAGAGGAAGTTATTCCAATGGCTGTTCCCCACATGCCGAGGGCCTGCGCCAGGCAAGCAGATGTATTCTGGTATCCCTGGAAGATGTATCAAGCTGCACGGATGACAAGGCTAGCTTATCGGCCAAAGACACAAGAGCGACTGGTGCCTCGAGCTGACCCCCAGAGGCATAGCCGAGAGAAAATGAATACAGTAGTCCAAGACTATTTCCACTATCTGGGGAATTCATCCTTGGGACAGCAAAGGTTACTCCGTGCCATGGGCACCGAAGAAGAAGAGGAAGATAATAAAGAAGAGATAATGCCAGGAGTATCGTGTTCTGGCTCCAATGAGATTGAAGATGGCCAAAGGGCCGGATGTTCGAAGGATGCCCCATAGAGGGGGGAAGAAAGAAACAAAGTCTCTGTGTTTGATCGATTGACCTTCCCTGGTCATGTCCGAAGAAGAGTTTGGTGGCAAAAAGGAAAACTGCAAGTCTTTGCCTGTAATATGGCAGGAATTACTGGAAGGTATGGTGCTTTGCCCGACCAGTCTGAAGAGATCGTCAAGTTAGCTCAAAGGCCTGGACCCGTAACAAGGCGAGGCCAGGCAGCAAGAGAAAAGCTCGCAGCAACTGATGACTTGCAAAAAGTCACCACTCTAGCTGTAAATGTGGTGACATCAGAGGACGAAGATGTGTCACTCATGAACCCGACTGAGTTGACTTCTAATCAAGTTACAGAGGAGATGCCTATGGCTACAGCCCATGACCCAACTATTCTGATGATGTTCAGAAGGTACCAACAAGAGATTCAATCTCTTAAAAGGAGCTGAATGAAAAAAATGAGCAAACCCCTATCTCCAAGCATGCTGAATCTACAAAGGAGGTCACCAGCTCGGTAGAGGTTGTTATGCCTATCACCTCCCATCATGCAAGTCATGGGAAAACCCTATGTCATCCTTTCCTGCAACAGCCGACAGTACAGCCTTCGGCAATCCCAGTGCAACCCTCTCCGTTAGGAGTGTAGCCAGGTTTACATGCAACTGTCATGACGAGCCCCTTCACACAGCAATAGGCGCACTTCTACCCAGAGCCTGTGGATCACGCTGTGGTGAATAAGCTGATGATAGAAAAGATGATAGAAATGAAGCTGTCCAAGAGGGTTGATGGTGATTTTGGCACTTTTGATGTCTATCGGGTACCTTATCCTACGTAATATGTTGCAAAGAGATTGCCCCCGGGCGTCAGCAAACGACCAAAGTTCAAAAAATTCAATGGATAGGGCTCCCCCAGAGAACATATTGCTTACTATACCACAGTCATGGGATACTTGGCTGCTGATGAAGCTTATCTGTTAAAATTCTTTGGTTCATCCCTCACGGGGTTGGCCTTTGAATGGTATTCCAGTCTCTCGACCGGGTCTGTGGCTGATTGGCCCGACATGCAGAGAAAGTTTCGAGAAAGATTCTATGTCACAGAAAGGGAGATTATAGTGGCCGAATTATACTCTACCAGGCAGAGGCAGGATGAGACAGCTCTGGATTACAGTAAGAGATGAAGGAAGTTGGCCATGAGATGTAGGCGGCCTCCGCACCAAAAAGATGCTTTTCAGATATGCAAGCAGAACCTCAGAAGAGAAGTGCTTGAAAAGATGATTGGAGTAGATATCAGGACATTCGACCGCCTGGATAGTGTGGTGGTAGAAGTCAAGACCTTTCTATCCAAACGTCGTACCACCAATGTTCCTACTGTTCCGAAAGGGAAAGGTGTTGAACGGCGGTCAGCGTCAACAGAAGCGAACACTATTGATTTCAAAACCTTTGATCAACAAAAAGAAGAGGCCAACGTAGCAGCTACCCCTCCCCCAGTAGGGGTTGTGGATAAGAAAGAGGGGGTCTCTCTAAGAAACAAAATCAAGAAATCATACTCATTTACCAAAGAAAAGACACGAGCATTATTTGAATGGGCATATAAATACAATAAGATAACATTGCCTGAGCCTAAGAGACCCGCTGATGCAGCTAAGAAGGATGCCCCCTTGTTCTGTCCATATCACCGGGCATTAGGGCATGTCATTGAGGACTGTTACGTCTTCAAGGACGTCATGGAAAGCATGATAAAAAAGAGTGAATTACAACTAGGGGAGCACAAGGTGGATCCCCCACGCCCCCATGAGCCGCCAGTGTTGAGGCTAGCTGTTAATATGATTTCCTTATACTAGCAATTGCCTGAAGAAGCTGCTGAAACTTGGACACAGCATACATATGAAGCATGCTTTCTTACTCTCATCAAAGATCAAGTGGGATGGCAGACAATGCCAGCTAAAACTAGAAGAAGGCCACCAGTTGCTGGGATGCTGGGCGCCTCTATTCGAGGTGTTGCTCCAAAACCAACCTTTCACCCAGTGAACCTTGTATGGCATACCACAGAATCACCACCAGTCATCCGAATATTTACTCATAATCGGAGGAGGCAAACTCCACTGCCTGTCCATAAGGAGATAAGCCCCGAGGTGAGGCGTCTGCAGCAGTATATCAACCAGCTCGATGAATATGAATAGTCCTAGCCCAAGCCAACACTAGGGAAGGATCACATCCTTTGGGAACAGCTAGAGGGGCTGACCATTGAAGAGCAATCAGAAAGGGAGAAAGAAAAGGCCGGAACTGACCTCTTCTGGGGGCACGAGGCAGCTAAGGCGAGACGCCATAAAAAGAAGAAATCAAGAAGCAAAAGGAAGATAGTCACAGTACAATGCAATACTCTGTCAGCATTGTTCACCCTGCCAGGGGAGGAGGATGAAGGGGAGTCTTCTACTCCATCACTGGAGGCAAATCAAGCCGAGGCTTGAACTTCAATGCATGCTACCCGCTCGGGGAGAAAATGGGGACGCCTACCTCCGGCTAACCATAACATTATCTTTAGGGGTGAACAACCCTACCAGATGCTAGAACTAGAAGTACGGGGCATTGAAATTCCTCCCCCGTTAGGCCTTTACACAAAAGCTAAGAAAGGTGATGAAGCTCCGTCATTTATTGAATTCATATCCATCCTGAAGGTTAAACAACCGACTCAGAGCACGGCTGCTGAAGATAAAAATCCCTGTCAACCATCTGACGCTATGTTCAAAACGAAGGATGGAGCATGTATTGATCCTCCCTCAGCGCCAGAAGCAACTTCCCTAGCAGAAACCCCTCAGCAATCTCCTCAGAAGAGGGAAGCAACGGAAGGGCAAGCCATGCCACAAGCACCTCATGAGCCTCCGAGACCTCGCTGGGTGGAGGAGATGAGACGGTCCAATGTCCGAATGGGCAGCTAAATTATGAAGATGCTGAAGAAGCTCCCTACAAGATTCTCCATATAGGAAATTCTTTCCTTGAGCGAAGAAGCTCGCCAATCTATTATTGATGCTCTGCAGTCGCCAGCTCAGTATGAAGCACTCCTGGCAGAGGTTAACTCCAGGCTAGCTGGTACATTTACAGAAGATGATATGCTAATTCCGGACCCCAATGGCAATAGGCCTCTGTATATGAGGGGATATCTTAACTATCAGCCATTGAGCCGAATACTGATAGATCCGAGAGCTGATGTGAATATTCTGCCTTATCGCATCTACCAGAAGTACTATTTTGATCTGCACCTCACCAAGGTGAGACATGAGGATCGCTGGCTTCAATCAGAAGTGCGAGACCCCGCTCGGAATGGCAGAATTCAACCTCACATTGGGAGATTTTACCACCATGGTGCAATTCTATGTGATAAATTCAAACACCACATACAAGGCCTTGCTGGGACAGCCTTGGCAGCATAAGTATCAGATAGTGCCATCTACATTACACCAATGAATTAAGTACTACCACAACAGCAAAGAGGAAAGGGTGTTTGCAGATTTACATCCCTTTGAAGTTTACGAGTGCCACATGCTCGATGCGCCATTCTATACAGAAGCCTCCCAAGGGGCAAATAAGAAAGAAACCTCTGTAAACCAGAAGAAAGCAGTATCAAAGGCAGATGACTGGCTCCCTCCACCGCCTCCAGGCTACGTGGAATGGCTCGAGGTCTCCCATGTTTCTCAAACTGGAGACTTTACCCGAGCCGCACCACCAGCCATCTATCCAGGGGAAGCTGATGATGATATGAGGGAAAAATACATGCACATCAAAATCCCACAGGGGTTAGTCAAACCCATTCCGATCCTAGAATGCCAAATAGTGAAGCCACTGAAGACTATGGAGGTCCCTCATTTCTGCGAGCCTCATATAATATTCTACCCCGGGGATCCTACTGATGAAGATGATCAAGGTTGTATGATCCATGAAGAAGCAACAAACCGAATGGTGCCAATAGCAGGTCTGGATTACACCACACAATGGGTCTCCCAGATGTTCACCAAAATGCAGATTCCTTCATCGCAATCCGCTGGTCAGAAGGAGGCATTCTAGAAGCTCTGGGATCCACCCTGTAATAACAAAGAACTACTGAAAGTTACCCATCACTCGAGATTGGGCTATACCCTGAAAGAATATTATGAAGCAGAAGTGGACGTTATCTCTATCTTCTTCACCCACGAAGGTCCTTTTGAGGTTGATCATGCTGAATACCCTCTAGGAGATGAAGAGATTATATGCCATCCCACTATTTGTGGTGAACCCCTCAGTAATCAGCGAAATACGAATGAACAAGCTAAAACACCACTATACCGATGCTGGGAAGAGCTGTTCCTCAGGGAAGATTTGTTCCAAGCTGAAGCCAAATTTGATACAGGAACACCCGGCGAAGATTAGACCTCTGATGAAGGAAAAGAGCGCCTGGAATTCGAGCGTATCCTAGAAGAAGTTCGAGCTATACAACAACTTGTAGATCCAGCAGGGGACCTTGTGCCTGCAGACCCTCAGGGGGCAGAAGTCTATGCATCAGGACGACAAAAGCAAGCTGAACAAAACCTGATTAGGTGCCCAATGGCTCAATATTGTAGCAGAAAGAATAAGGGACAAATCCCTTTGGTTCCAAGAAGCCAATCTGAAGAGAGTCAACAAGCCATACTTGATTTTAGAGGTTCACTGTAACGACCCGAGAATCCGATTACCGGGAAGGCCCGATAACCCGAGACTCGAACCGCCGCCCACGAGCCGGGAGGGCTCGGAAGAGCTAAAAGGAGTGTGGAAGCACAAAGAAATAGGAAATAAAGCAGGACAATTCAACAACTAACAGAAATAAATAAACAACTACAACAGAGTCCAGTCCAATTGAAAGTACAGTCTAAAGCAGTAAAATGTACCACATGCCGAGTGGACACTCGGCCCGGCGAGCTGACAACTAAGAACCTCTGAACCGCAACCTCGAAACTCGAGGATGAACTGCCACACCTGAAAAGCAGGGGTGAGTCTCCTGTCACTGGCCCAGTAGGGATCCCGCAGAACCCCAACTGAGAACAACGGCGGCACGGAAAGCTGCAACTACAAGAGCAACAGTAACAGCAGGAACAGTAAACCCGGTGGCCGGTCGAAACTCGGCACTACAACTACTTCTACTGTACCGGTCAAGCAGAAAGAGAAGCCCTACCTAACGGGAGTATGGTAGAACCAACAAGCTAAAGTAAATAAACGAAAAAGCCATCTACTCTAGCAGTATCGTACTACTGAACCTCGGCCCAACAAAACTTGAGTCCACACCTGCCAGCAAACGGGAGCACTACCCACTAGAAGAACGACCGGATGCGTCCCCTGACATCATACACCGCGTCACAAGTGTCTAGCTACGACGCCCCGGGCGTGAGACTCAGACACGCAACAAGTACCACAACAAGGACTAGCTGGGGTCACGCTCGTCAGCGTGTGTCCTAAGCCCCCAACTACGTGTGCACACACGGACCATCTGCTCTAGGTCGGGTCCTCTAGTTGGTTTTCCCCCCCACCGGACTCTGGTGGCAAAGGCAAGGGGCCCTATGACAACCAGCCTAAAAACCGCCTCTCACCGGGTCTCGCTCTCCACCACTCCCAGGTGGGTCCGCACCCGCGTGCGAAGGAAGCTACGACTAGTGGACAGGTCACTGAAAGTAAGAACTGACTCATGAAAACCACCGTCGAAGAAACGGGACCGCACACACTCGGTCATGCAGAAAGCGCAGAAGCAGGATTCCCAGGGCAGCACACAAGCCGCCACGCCGATTCCCCATCCTAGGGAAAGCGGGAAACCTCCAGCCCTAGGCCGGATAACTGGACTCGCAGTCCAAGGCCAAACACATGGCCCACAAGGGAATCACCTTCCAAAGAAACTCACGACATGCGAGGGAGACCCCACCGCACACACACCGATACACGGTGACTCGATCGAGCGTTAACACGAAAGCTCGGAATACGCGGGGTCACCCGAACCCACCACACATATGGGCATGCTAATCGAGGTAACCCGGCCCTCCCGACACCCTCAAAACATGAACACAGAACTCTCGGGGTGTCTGGGATACTCACAAGATCGCAAGTCGACCACTGGGTCCCAACCGGGTCGACCAGGGACCTACACAATGCGAAACAATCACAGCAAGCACGAAGAACCACTTCGGTGCAACACAGTGCCTAGCGGTCTACCCTTGGGCCGTCACAAGCTGTAACAGTCCAAGCCTCGACCGTCACAGCACTCTAACGGTCCAACACAGGAGCGTTACGCGAGAGGGGCAACATCGGCTGTGACGCGCCAACCCTGGTGTGTCACATGCCCTGATGCACCCAACATAGTGCGTCAGAAGGCAAGAAGAAACCGGCTGTGATGCACTCCACATGGTGCGTCACAGTCTTTGACGGACCAACACTGGTGCGTCAGAAGAATGGGCTGCGTCAGCTCTAACGCTCTCATTCAGGGGCGTCACAGTGCTCTAACGGTCCTACCTAGGCGCGTCAGAGACTCGTGACCCCAACGGTCATAAACCACGATCGAAACACTGTGACGGTCTAGCACCAGGGCGTCACAGCCCTATGGCGGTCTATCGTGGGACCGTCAGGCCCACAAACGCCAACACTCAAGACAAAGGGAGCGTAACGCACCTGCCCAGGCGCGTTACACGCTGTGACGGTCACTGGAACGACCATCACACCGTCCCGAGAACGCTACGACGGGAAAAGACCCAAAAACTTCACCACGCCCCCATACCTCTCCACGAAAGAGGGGGAAAACATGGGGGAACCCCCCAAATAGCCCCTAGCATGCATCTATGGCCTCGGATTGACAAAAAATGCAATGAAACGGCGGATCGACGCTCAACCCCAAAAACATGGATTTTTCCCAAAAATCCTCAAATACGCCCGCTCGGCTCACCACGGCCTACAAAACTCGCGGGAAAGGGAATGCATGAGCTGGGGATCCATCTCCCTACCTCCACCGAAGAAACGACGCATCGTGGACATCGATCCACGAAGAAATCGCCGCGAAACCGTCGCCGGCTCGCGATCGCGCCACCAAGTGTAGATTTGGATTAAAATCCACTTAAGAAAAATATTAATAATAGGCAATAATCAAGGATGTGGAGAAAAATATGCACGAGGTGCACAAGGGGAGTTTGTGTGATCGCCAGAGACGCGAGGCCTCAAGAGATAATCAATAACAAATAGGGAGGGTGATCGCGAAAAATACCTCAAAAGATGCGGGGGATGTGAGTACTCCTTTTCTCTTCAAGATCGGCCGGCCGATGAAGAGAGTTCTTCCTTTTTTTGATTACCCTTGCAAAGATCAAAGACAACAACCAATAAAAATAAGAATTAGAATCAAGGTGAGTGTAGTATCAAATTCATAATAAAGATGAACATGAAAATCATGTATAAGAACACACCTTGTGGGTGTTGGCCCTTAAACCCCTATGCAAAAGGGTATGGGAGATATGATGAATGATATGCAAATAGGGAGGTGTGCAAGTGTTGCACTAAGGAGCTCTCAATATGATGGAGAATAAAGATTAAATGAAAAATGATGTAATATGCATGAATATATATGAACTAATAGAAGAATAAAAGAATATAGGAGATGAAAAATCTGATTGCTCCTTCTTGGCTTGGATGCTCAATAGGGAGAAGACTTTATAGATGAAGCTTTAACTGTAGAAGAGGTCTCCTCCTTTAGCCAAAAGGAAGCTTCGGTTCCTGCCTTCGGTTCCTGCAAACAGAAGAAGAAGATAGAAACAAAACAAAAGAAAACAACAGAAGAAGGAGAAGAGAAAAAAAGAAGAAGACGAGAAGATAGGAAAAGAGGAAGCAGAAGATAGAAGAAGTAGAATAAGAAGACAGAAGAAGAATTCGATAGAAGAATCAACAGGAGAGGAAGAAGGAAAACGGGAACCGAAGAAGAGGAGTCCAACCCATTAACAGAGCTCGGAAGCTCTATTAAATAGGTTGAGGAAGAGATAAACATGGGCAAGAGTCCTAAGAGAGAAATGATAAGAATGGGCAAGAGCCCAAACCAAGTAGGCATCTATCGAAGCAAGGACTCTCGGGGGAAAGGGCGGCGAAGCCAGAAGGTGAAACACGCCTTAGTTCAGGGCGTCAATTTATGAATTGACGACTTGACAGAGGGCGTTTCTCAAAAACACGCCCTGCACAAGGGCGTTTGTCAAAAATCAAATTTAGCAATAAAAATTCCCCATATTTGAAAAATGTAAAACACGCCTTAATCAAAGCCACTTTTTCAAAAAAGCGCCCCTGGGAAGGGCGTTAAGTTCAAGAGCTCAAACGGGGAAGTCGGTCAAACCAAAAGAATTAACGCCCTCAGGTGAGGTCGTCCTTTCTTTAAAAACGCCCTTGGTTAAGTCATGTTTTAAGAAAACACGCCCTTACTCAGGTCGTAAATTCAGAAAATTCAGAAAATAGAAAAATGGGGAGAAATAGATAAAATGGGAAAGACACGCCCTAGACAAGGGCGTGTTTCAAAAACACGCCCCTGATGAGGGCGTGAATTCATAAAATAGAGATAAATGCCCAGAAAATCCAGAAAAATAGGAAAAGGGAGATAAATGGGGAAAAATAGGAGAAATCAGGGGCAATCCATGAAAAGTGGGAAAACCACTCAAATAAGCTGATTTGAGGGTCAAATGGGGCATCGCAGAGCGATATGAAATATACTCAAAATAATATCAATTTTGGCGTGTCTACAGCTGCCCCGCCTTGGCGTCTGCTTTGCAAGGGAGCGTAGCAAACTGAAAAGTAGATACCAAGGTGTGATGAGACACGCAATCAACATCACTTGATGAGAATCAAATCAAAAGCACGAGATGAAGCAAATCTCGGGAAATCCAATGAAATCAACAATGTTTGGATAAAAGGGGAGATGCGCACGCGGTGCACGAAGGAGATAAAATAAATGATCAACTTCCAACGCGGTGGAAGTACCCCAGGTCACAAACCTGTAGGTTTCACCATTGGGGAGCGGTTACCAGCCATGTGGACGTGCTGCAGCCAAGGTGGATCAAAGGGGAAAGTTTTGAAAAATAAGATGATAAAAATCCAAACAGGGAGCTTTCGAGAAAATCACCCAAAATAGCGACAAAACGCACTGAGGATTCAATTCGGCAATGAAAAACGCATATCGGTGAAAGATTAAGATCAATTCAACTCTCACATCAGCTTATCAGAATGATTTTTCAACAATTGTTTCAAATTCCTACATGAATGCATGCTGGGTTTAAAGGGAAAAATTAAATCAAACGAAAATATAGAATAATCAAGGATAATATTGTTAAACTGCCAAGACTGGGTCAAGAAACCAATTCTGCGAGCTGATACTAAGCCGGAGCCCGTTTATCCACGCACCAATTCGCAAAAGGAAACCATCGTCCCCAATCTTGGACGGCTCAACGGCCTATCCGTGTGACTAAGACTCCTCTGGAATTATCATTGTTTTTGATGAAGGGGAACTCAAATTCCAGATTTACCAAAGCCACAAGGTCCTTGATATAATCTAGTAGCATATGTAACATATAGTAGAATGCATACAGGGAGATGGTGATATCAATAAGCATGGGAACTGAGAAATGAGCTGCAAGCACCGTGGGACTTTGAGTGATGATGCCCTACCGGCGGGACCAAGAGCTTCTTCCTGCGCTCAAAAATTCATTAGCCAAGATATAACAAGCAATGAATAAGGCATTTAATCATAGCATGCATAGCATGAATCAAAGCAACCAATCATAGCATATATCATGAACAGCATAAGTCAAATCATGGCATAGCAAAGCATCATTATTTGTTGTTTGTCATGAGGATGACAATCTGGCTAATCAAGTTTTGGAGTTAAATAATCAAGATCTGATAAGGCCAATCGGCGGAGTGATCAGATGAAATGAGCAGGAGTTGATTAAAATGATTTGGAGATGAATAATAATCAGGAGATATAATAGGGAGATGACAATCAAAATGCCCCTGGGTGTTATAAGAATATCGGGAGGAATCAGTAGATTGATAGCAATAAGGGGAGAGAGGACTCATCCCGTACTCCTGGTCCTTGCAAAGTTGTTCCTGCAAAACACCATCAGACAATACAATGCAATTTTTTTAGATTTTGGAAATATGCAAATTTTTATGAGTTTTGAAAAAGATATTCCAATTTTTTATGGATTTTGAAAATATTCAAATTTTTGTTTGATTTTGCTCAGGAAATATTCAATTTTTTGTGGAGATTTTCAAATTTTTGTGGAGATTTTAGAAATATTCAAATTTTTGTGGAGATTTTAGACTTAGACATTGTTAATGCAGCATCAAGGGGTGTTTTGAACCACTAGCTAGGGGTCCTTGTTCCTTCCCTTTTCGCTAAAAACTGCCCAAAGCTGGACGTGCATTGAAAGTGGCGTCCCATAACCGACCGCCATTAATTAACGGTGCCCCTACCAAGGCCATACCCGAGAAACATTCGGTCTTGGAGGAAGAAGAGAAGAATAATTGGAGATAAGCTTTGTGCAGGATGGGAGATATCAAGACCTGAATTCCTTCCAAGGTGTTAACCCTCAAAGAGGTAGTCTGTTGTGCCGGGGCTTTGTGCCTTTAATTTTTAGACCCTTGACATGCATACGACCAGGGTTTTCCCTGCGGGGACTTTGCCACTCTTGACATGCCATAATTCCTAATTGCAATTATCAAAATTCTGATTTGATTTTCATAATAGCCCTTCTTTGGCGAGATGTATATCATGAAATTCATATGAAAAACTCATATTGATTTTGGGTCAAGACTGCCCCAATTTGAGACTCCTCTCGTATTGGGGATTACCGAGGTTGGGTCATCTTATCCGTCAGTCTCTTGCCCCTGCATTCGGCCGAGTGAAGACTTTTAGATATACTCATGGCATGGCCAAAGTAGGGACGGTGTTTTAACCAAAGGAGCCGGCTAAGGACGCCGTGAAGTGTGTGGAATGCCCAACTAGGGTTGCTCTTAACAAGCGGGGAGAGAATATTGAATTCCCAGTGCGGGGTTTTTATAACCAAAGATGCTGCATAGCAAGTCTAAAGACTCTTTTTTTTGAGAATGATTTAATTAAGCAAAAGCCTAAGATAAAGGTTTAAAACACCACTCTTAATCTTGTTAAGAAGCACTTTCTTTTGAAAATCATGCGTGAAGTAATGAGAAAATGATATCATTAAAATGCGTACTTACGCCAATATGTTACCTTGCAACCTTTGTAGAAGCAGCTGTCAGAGGCGAGGTTGATCATCGTGGGATTTGTCCTCTTTGGTAGTCAAAAAGATTGGAAGCAAAGGATTTTGGGAGTGGCTTAACAAGAATGAGTGGTGCTCAAACCAGACTCAGACGAATAAGGAGAAAAGGAAAAGAGGCGAGGGCTAGAACTCCCTCACTAAGGCGCGGAGACCCTGATCACATGGAACAGTCTACAGAAGAAGCAGAAAATCAAGAAGAGGGGTGAGGACTAAAGCCTCTGAAGCAATGGGAGAAAGGGCAGATGCCCAAGGCAGTGGATGTGGAAGAAGTTGGGTCAGACCCAGAATTAGGAGGAATCAGAAGAAGAAATTGGTAGATGGAAAGAGGTGGATCCGGAGGGTCCGGAGGCAGAGGAGGAGAATCATGATAGGAGGAATCCGGAGGCTCCGGAGGAATAACGAAAGAAGGGACGCGATGCCCTGGGGAGAAATAGGGAAAAAGATGATGAAAAAGATGGCGGAAAAGGAAGAAGAGAATAAAAGATATGGAGTCCCGGAGGAGCAAAAAAATGAATTGAAGGAAATATGGAAGGTCCGGAGGTTCCGGAGGTTCCGGAGGAATGAGATCAGGAGGGTCGCGATGCCCTGGGAGATGATAGAGAGAATAAGACGGAGAATCCGGAGGTTCCGGAGGAATAAAATCAGGAAGGAGAAGGTGGAAAGGGGCGTCGTGCCCGAGGGAAAAGTCCGGAGGTTCCGGAGGAGGAGAATGAAAAGGGGCGTGATGCCCGAGGAGAAAGTCCGGAGGTTCCGGAGGAATAGAATCAGAAAGGGCAAGATGCCCAAAGAGGAGGGATAAAATTCCTGGAGGTTCCAGGGAGATAGCAGGAAAGGGGGCGCGATGCCCTAAGGGGAGTGGACAAAAAGATGAATATGAATAAGATGGGAAATGCGAAATATCCGGCGGTGCCGGAAGACGAGGAAGGTACGGGTTTGGAAACCCGGGAAGCAGGAGATGCAATCGTATGCGAATGCAATGCGATGAATGTTGTGAATGCATGAATGCAACAAAATGCATGAGATGCAAGGAATATGGAGAATATGAAGGGTGAGAGAACGAGATCCTCCTCTTAACCCTGGGAATGGCCCATGAAGAAGAAGTGATAGAGATGGACGAATAGAAAGTGGAACAAATAAGGGATGGCCCCTTAGCATCAAGGTAACTGCCCCTCCATGGCAGTGAACATGTACGGCCAATTGGCCCAATAAAGGAAGTTTCAATAAATGACAACCCCTTTGGAAAACGAAGATCAATAAAGTGAGGGAGTCGTAGAGTTGGAACGGGAAGCATTATGTTGCCCATTGATGGTGATGAATATGGAATTTTGAATAAAATGGGCATTCGCCCCTTGTAAATGAATTCGGAATTCGAAGGTTTGAAGAAAGGGTGCCCTGCCCGGCCTTCATACGGCGTTAACGCTTGGCATCTGTTGAGCAGTGGCGGTGACTCGGCCTCTTCGATCATGCGCGGCACAATAACCCGGATTGGCATCCGGTAAATAAATTCTTGAATCTTGAATGGCACAGTCGTGGCCAAAGTCTTCTTGCCCGCCTTTTGCTTATCCTTGGCACGAGTAGCTGCAGAAGCACGCCCCTTCCGAGTAACAAAGGGAGGTGAGGCGGAAGCGGGAGGCTCCGTGGATGGTGGAGTTATAATGGAAGGTGTTGGCAAATGGGTGAATAGGGGCGGAGGTTCAAACACGTCGAGTTTCTCCCCTTGCTCGGAAGCAGTCGGGATTGGCTCGGGTGCGAAAAGTGGTGGATCCTGCTCAGGACTAACCATGGGTAAAGGCGTAAGGCTATATGGTGGAGGAATAGGCAATGTGGGTTTTAAAGGGATAATGGAAAGCCGAGGTGGCGATAATGGGAGGCTAATTGGGGAAGGTTTAACGGTAGGCTCAATGTAGGCCGATGTGGAGGTTACTGACTTAATAGGTGGAGGTTTTATATTGGAAGGCCCAGCGGTGGCTAATGGTGTGAAGGTTGATGGTATAGTGGGTGGAGGTGTAGTTGGTGGAGGGTTAATGGGTGAAGGTTTGGTGCGTAGAAAATGCCGGACGGGGCGAGCAGTGTTAGGAGTGGGAATGGGAAGAGACTCAATAGGCGCCGGTGCGGACGATTGGAATATCGACCCATCGTCGTAACACCAACTAGTCTCATAAATAGGGGTTGAATTGGGAGTGGTTTCCTCCTGAGCAGGGGGTTCATTGAATGATAATGGAGGGAGTGGGAAATTAAGGAAACTCGAAAGGGGTGCCTGCGGAGCTTCATCATCATACACCGGCTCGTATTCTTCAATTGCCGGTTCTTGCTCACTTGGAATATCAACGCCGTAGTCGTCCATCCTATCTTTCCATTCTCTCTCCATTTTTGTAATGTCATCCAAAGCCGCATAGAGAGGATTAACCGGAGTAGGAGGAGCGGTGACCCTCTTTAATTGTTCCTCCATAGAAGCAATCTTATCCAAGACGTTTTGCTGGAGGGGAGCAACATGAACAATAGAGGATTGGCAGGGCCTTGAAGGAGGAGGGGCCGCATAAAAAGGCCGTGGAGGGGAGTTGACGGGATGACCCGTAAAAGAAATCGGACGGGCCGGATTGCAAGGAATAAATGGGCCTCGGGGCCGTGAGGGAGGAGGAATAGAAGGAGGCGGGTGTCGGACCACCCGAGTAGAATGAATAGGGGGAGATAGGTAATGGGCTACCCGAATATGATTGGAAGGAGGAGGTGGGTGATGGGCCACCCGTGTAGAATTGGAGGGAGATGGGTGATGGGCCACCCGAATAGAATTGGAAGGAGGGGGAGATGAAGGAGATGCACCCTCAACGGCAGCCTTAAGGGCTTGGATCTGTTGAGGGGTAAGATGATCTAATGCATGAATGATCTGGGAGACCTTCTCATCATTGGGACGAGAGGATCCCGAGGGAGTAGTGGCTCGAACTTGAGGAGGGGGACCATAAGAATGGACATTGCCCATGGGTCGGGCATGACCATAAGAATGAGGACGGGATCCCCTAAAAGAATGGTGAGAATTATGAACATGTTGGAATTGAGGATTATAAGAAGTGCTAGGTTGTGCATCCTCATGAATTGAATTAAACATGTTATTTCTATCATGGTAAGTCATTATATAAACTAAGTTCACAACAATATGCAAATAAACACACAAGTTAGAATGGTTACCGTGATTTTGATGTGTTTAAACCTTGGTGAATTAATGAATTTTATGCAAATGGATATGATTCACAAAGGGGGAACCTAGTTTCAATATGATTCCACTCCAATGCCAACTAGGAACACCTTCTCACCGTATAGGCCAACTAATCCGGGACTCCAAAAGGGTACAACCTGCCCGGCGTCCGTGAGGGAATCCACGGGTGCGGGGACTTACGGAGGCTTGGAAAAGGGATTTCCGGTCCAAAGAGACGGAATGCTCAATGGAGGGTCGTCCCGATTCCAAGGGGGTGTGTGGATCCTAATGAGGAGAGAGGAGGTCTCCCAACCCAAATGCAAATATGTGTAAATGCAACAGATGTATAACAGAATATAAAATATGAAGAAATAAACGGGAAGCACGGCGAAAACACAGGAAGAAGACGCCCTGGGGCAGGGCGCTACTAATCAAAAAGACGCCCTGGGGCAGGGCGTGAAACACTGTGGGGACCCACAGGCAAGGTAAAACGCGCCCTGGATCAAGGCGCTAAAACTAAAAGAAACGCCTCTGGCGAGGACGTTAAAATGCAATAGATGCCAACCAATTCAAAGAAACGCCCTGGGGTGAGGCGTTACAAAGGAAAGGACGCCCTTGGCGTAGGGCGTCAAATTATAAAACGCACCCTGATGTGGGGCGCTACGCAACAAAGAAACGCCCTGCTCCAGGGCGTGAATTCTCAGTGTAGGAGATATGAATAAAAACGCCCTGTCAGAAGGCGTTACTCATGAAAGTGACGCCCTTGGAGGAGAGCGTTAAACGAAAACACGCCTCTGACAGGGGCGTGAATTAGCTTCCTTCAGAAACTCCTTCACGGCCAGAAATGACAGAAGCACTCACAGCAGCAGGGCAATCAACAGATTAAAAGAATCATGCTCATCAAAATTTTAAATAAGTGGAAATTTTAAAACAAATCTATTCAATTGACAAATCACTTAGGGGAGAGTGCAAAGCACAATGGAGGGTGCCCGAGGGGCACAAAGGAAAGGGTACCGAGGGTACCAATGGGAAAGGGCACACGTGGGTGCCAAAGGGGAGGGGGTAATCAAAATAAAAACAAGAAAGGGTCCCACCGTGATCGCCAATTTGTAGATTTGGATTAAAATCCACTTAAGAAAAATATTAATAATAGGCAATAATCAAGGATGTGGAGAAAAATATGCACGAGGTGCACAAGGGGAGTTTGTGTGATCGCCAGAGACGCGAGGCCTCAAGAGATAATCAATAACAAATAGGGAGGGTGATCGCGAAAAATACCTCAAAAGATGCGGGGGATGTGAGTACTCCTTTTCTCTTCAAGATCGGCCGGCCGATGAAGAGAGTTCTTCCTTTTTTTGATTACCCTTGCAAAGATCAAAGACAACAACCAATAAAAATAAGAATTAGAATCAAGGTGAGTGTAGTATCAAATTCATAATAAAGATGAATATGAAAATCATGTATAAGAACACACCTTGTGGGTGTTGGCCCTTAAACCCCTATGCAAAAGGGTATGGGAGATATGATGAATGATATGCAAATAGGGAGGTGTGCAAGTGTTGCACTAAGGAGCTCTCAATATGATGGAGAATAAAGATTAAATGAAAAATGATGTAATATGCATGAATATATATGAACTAATAGAAGAATAAAAGAATAGAGGAGATGAAAAATCTGATTGCTCCTTCTTGGCTTGGATGCTCAATAGGGAGAAGACTTTATAGATGAAGCTTTAACTGTAGAAGAGGTCTCCTCCTTTAGCCAAAAGGAAGCTTCGGTTCCTGCCTTCGGTTCCTGCAAACAGAAGAAGAAGATAGAAACAAAACAAAAGAAAACAACAGAAGAAGGAGAAGAGAAAAAAAGAAGAAGACGAGAAGATAGGAAAAGAGGAAGCAGAAGATAGAAGAAGTAGAATAAGAAGACAGAAGAAGAATTCGATAGAAGAATCAACAGAAGAGGAAGAAGGAAAACGGGAACCGAAGAAGAGGAGTCCAACCCATTAACAGAGCTCGGAAGCTCTATTAAATAGGTTGAGGAAGAGATAAACATGGGCAAGAGTCCTAAGAGGGAAATGATAAGAATGGGCAAGAGCCCAAACCAAGTAGGCATCTATCGAAGCAAGGACTCTCGGGGGAAAGGGCGGCGAAGCCAGAAGGTGAAACACGCCTTAGTTCAGGGCGTCAATTTATGAATTGACGACTTGACAGAGGGCGTTTCTCAAAAACACGCCCTGCACAAGGGCGTTTGTCAAAAATCAAATTTAGCAATAAAAATTCCCCATATTTGAAAAATGTAAAACACGCCTTAATCAAAGCCACTTTTTCAAAAAAGCGCCCCTGGGAAGGGCGTTAAGTTCAAGAGCTCAAACGGGGAAGTCGGTCAAACCAAAAGAATTAACGCCCTCAGGTGAGGTCGTCCTTTCTTTAAAAACGCCCTTGGTTAAGTCATGTTTTAAGAAAACACGCCCTTACTCAGGTCGTAAATTCAGAAAATTCAGAAAATAGAAAAATGGGGAGAAATAGATAAAATGGGAAAGACACGCCCTAGACAAGGGCGTGTTTCAAAAACACGCCCCTGATGAGGGCGTGAATTCATAAAATAGAGATAAATGCCCAGAAAATCCAGAAAAATAGGAAAAGGGAGATAAATGGGGAAAAATAGGAGAAATCAGGGGCAATCCATGAAAAGTGGGAAAACCACTCAAATAAGCTGATTTGAGGGTCAAATGGGGCATCGCAGAGCGATATGAAATATACTCAAAATAATATCAATTTTGGCGTGTCTACACCAAGCTTCGCCCCGCCTCCACTGCCTCGATCCTCGCCTGTCCTCGCCCGCATCCTCGCCCACGCTACCTCCACCTCGCCCCCGCCTCGCTCCGTCGGCCGCCGGAGAAGAGAGGGGAGAAAGAGAGTGTGAGAGAAGAGAGAGGGAGGGAAGAGAGAAATGAGAGGGGAGAGAGAGAAAAGGTTAATATATATAGAAAACCTAAAAATTCAAAAAATTCAAAAAATTACAAAAAATTACCTCCGTGATCCTCGGAAGGAACACAACGCAGTGGTACTGTCCCGGAGCCGAAGAACGCCACGGTTCACCTTGCACAGAGTTTCGAAGGCTCATCATGGAAAAACACGTGTAAAGCACAAAATACACTCCGAGACCCACTAAAATAATCTGAAAAATCCAGAGCATTACATTCACCATCAACCAGTACTTCACCTGAAGGACGTGAAGTCTGTGAAGCTGAAGAAGATTACACTAATGGGGGCTTTGTCAACTTGCAAGAAGCTCCACCTGAAGTCGAAGATGGCTGTCAAGCTACCATTGATGAATTAATAGAGGTGAATCTGGGAACCAAAGAGTACCCAAGACCAACCTTCCTCAGTGCCTTACTGACACCAAAAATGCAAGAACAGTATGTACAACTCTTAAAAGAGTTCAGGGATTGCTTTGCCTAGACATATGATGAAATGCCAAGGTTAAGCCCCGATGTAGCACAGCATTTGCTAGCAATTAATCCAAAGGCGGAACCAGTGAAGCAACTTCCCAGATGAATGCAGCCTGAGCTGATCAATCAAATTAATAAGGAAGTCAATAAGCTCATTGATGTGGGGTTTGTCGAAGAAAACTGGTATACAACATGGTTGGCTAACATAGTGCCCGTGAAGAAGAAAAATGGACAGATAAGAATATGTGTCGACTTTTGGGACCTCAACAAAGCATGCTCGAAGGATGATTTTCCTGTACCAATCACCGAGGTGATGATTGACGCCACCACAGGCCATGAAGCTCTATCATTTATGGACAGGTCGTCCGGATACAACCAAATTTGGATTGCCGAACAAGACACGGTTCATACTACCTTCCGCACTCCAAAAGGAATATTTCATTATAAAAGGATGTCGTTCGGCCTCAAGAATGCCGACGCAACATATCAAAGAGTCAATACGAAGATATTCGATGACCTACTCTACAAAAAGGTGAAGTGCTATATTGATGATCTGGTGGTGAAGACCAAGAGAAAGGATGACCATCTGTAGGATCTAAGGGTGGTGTTTCAAAGGCTACGCCAATATGAGTTAAAGATGAACCCCATTAAATGCACCTTCGGCGTGTCCAACGGGAAGTTCCTTGGGTTCATTGTCCGACACAGAGGCATTGAAATTGATCCATCCAAGATTAAAGCTATTCAAGAACTCCCTCTACCAAAGAATCTACCCGAGCTGATGTCCCTACAAGGCCGGCTGGCGTATATCCGCCGATTTATTTCGAATCTGTCGGGCTGATGTCACCCTTTTCACGAGCTCATGATGAAAGATGTGCCATTCTTTTGGGATGATGAATGCCAGGCAACTTTCGAGAAATTGAAAGAACATCTGAAAACCCCTCTGGTGTTGGGAGCGCCGATTAAAGGAAGACCTTTAATTCTCTATATTGAAGCCACTCATTATTCCCTGGGGGCAATGCTAGCTCAAGTAAATGAAGAAGGAAAAGAGCAGGCCCTTTATTACCACAGTAGAAGATTGGTAAGGACTGAAGAGAAGTACACCTTCATAGAAAATACTTGCCTGGCGCTGGTCTTCGCTGTCAAGAAGCTCGGCACTACATGTTGTCCCATGAAATCAATTTAATATCTGGAGCGGACCCGCTCAAGTACATATTATCCCAGCCATTACTCAAAGGCCGACTCGGCAAATGGGTCGTGGTCCTGATGGAATTTGACATTTCATATGTACCTCAGAGAGCCATAAAAGGGCAGGCCATAGCTGACTTATTTGCAGCGCACCCTGCACCAGAAGACATTCCACTGGGGACTGATCTTCCTGATGATGAAACGCTGGAGGCATGCCAAGCTCACCCGGTCATATGGCAGCTCTATTTTGACGGGGCATCAAGGGGGGAAACCACTCCAACTGGACAGTTTAGAGTCCGAGCAAGAGTCGGTATCGCCCTGAAGTCACCTGAAGGGGAAGTGGTATACACTTCATGCTCGATAAACAAGTCATGCACCAATAATGAAGCTGAGTACGAAGCTCTGATAATCGGTCTGCAGATCGCTCTCAACATGGGAATTAGAATGCTTCAAGTGTTCAGTGACTCGATGCTGATAACAAAACAAATGCAAGGGCAGTTTAAGGTGTGGAAACCAGAACTAAGCCCTTATTCCCAGAAAGCTCTGTGCCTTATGGCGAACTTCCACCATATTAAACTTAATCATGTGGGCCGGGGGCATAATGCTCAAGCTGATGTGTCACGCCCCGAGCGCGGAAGATACCCGGAGATGCGCGACGTGTCTATATCAATCATGTCAATCAGAGTGGTCGTGTATTCGACACAAAGACAGAGATGCGCAAAATAGCAAGATAACCCAATCCTTTATTTCATAATGGATAGACTATTACAAATCCAATACTCTGTTAAATAAAAAGGAAAAGAATACATAGTTGACTCAAGAAACTATGGAAAAGACTAGACGACACTTGTAGAAGCTCTATCACTTTCACTCTTGACCATTCCCATCCGATTGACTTCCATCGTCGTCGGACTTACCTGAAAAGTAAAAAGGGACAAACGGGATGAGCGAACGCTCAGTAGGAAATTATATCTCAAGTACTAGCAAGTGGTTTAAGTAATTACATTTTCATGGATGCAATAAAGCTATGCATGCTCGCATGAAACGACAAGATAGAGAGAATGTAATATCAAAGAAATAAGATGAACTTTCATGAACAAGATACAAGTTATTCAAGATATTCAAGCAAGCACGTTTAACAAGTCATGTCAAGAACTTTGGCTATCATGTTTCAAGCAAGTAAATTACCCTTTTTCGGGCCACGCATTTCATGTAAAGTCAAGTACGATTCAAGTACAAGATGTGTGTGGAATGTCCAATCAAGCAAGTCAAGTACTCGGTATAATGCCAGATACCTTATCATTTTAACTCCCATGGGCACAAGTACTTTCGGGTGCTCCTCCCAGGACCAGATCGGGCCCTATATGCGCAGGCATTTATCATGTGTTTTGACATCCACTCTTGTTTATATAGCCAATATAGAATTTCAATAATCAAGCTTGTAGATACGTATGACAACTTTGATAGAAAAGAGTCCAAAATATGACAAAGGACATAGAATGGCGATAATAACGGTATAATCACGAGTTCGATAAAACTAGGTAGAATATGGTTCCCTTAACTTAGGTACCATGACAAATCAATATGGACATTCTTTATATAGAATTGAGGTCCACATGAACATTAGATCAAGCAAGATACCCTCATTCTTATCATAGAATTGGGGTTTACAAGAATGACACGATATGGCATGATATCATCATCCCATCAAGAATTTCTTATGATATACTCTTTGTATAATCATAAGGGCCGGTATACCATGTTTTCTTTAGATTGACATGGCAAAAACTGTGTAATGGGTTTTTAGGGTACAACCAGCTCAGTCGGCCTTGAGGGAATCCAAGGCTACGAGGAGTCTTACGGAGGTCTCTATGACTAACTTGCTAGTCCAAAGGAACGGAATGTCCAATGGAGAGCTTGTATGTCAATGAGAGTTGAGTGTAATCGATAAATCAACATGAAACGTGGGACTATACTCACGGAGTGGAGAATAGTGCCGATATATATATATATGTATAATATATAAACCATCGGTTAGCAAATCAGAGGAAAAATCAGTTTACAGTAAAATAACGACTTAGGTCAAGTCGTGTCTCAAGTAATTAACGCCTAACTGAAGGGCGTTTACATATATTGCCAATTTGCAGAATTTCCATTATTTCATTAATTTATCAAAACACGCCTTTACTGTGGGCGTTTCTTAAAAGTTGACGACTGCAGGGGCAGGCGTCTCATCATTTACATATTTGACAGGATATAATTATTCTCAGAAATTTATCAAAAACGCGCCCTTGGAAGGGGCGTTACTTTCAAAAACGCGCCCTTGGAAGGGGCGTTACTTTCCAATTCCACTTTACAGAATATGTGAATTTTAGTTTTTTTAACAGATACACGCCCTAGAAAGGGGCGTTACTTTTAATGTTCACGCCTTGTACTGGGGCGTTAGAATATGGAAAACGACTTTGTCCAAGTCGTGAATTTCAAGGGATTTACGATATTTTAATAAATAATATTTCGAGAGACAGGAGACATGTCATGGCAGTAAAATTTAACAGGAATTCACAGAGTCATGCAAGATATTAAAAATCAATATTTCATATGTATTGTAATTTTTAAACAGATCAATTATTAATCACATGCGATTCTTATGAAATTAACGCCTGCGTAGAGGGCGTCAAATATTAAATTGACGACCACTTGGGTGGTCGTTTCTTTTAAATTAGCGCCCTAATCAAGGGCGTTTCTTTCAAAATATTTCAGAAAACGCATGAAAACCATAATAATCATATGCATGACATGCTTATATATATATATATTGCATTAATTTCATTTGGGCTACAGTAGCTTGAGAAAATCCTACCTTATGATCTGGATGAAGGAGATGAAAGGGCTTTGAAGCTTCAACTGCAACTTAATAGAAGAAGCACAATCGTTCTTCCGTCAACCTGGAGAGGAAACGAAGAATATTAATTCTTCTCATGCTACGTTCATAAAAAAGGAACAGAAGAAGAAAATAGAAGAACATATGTTCTTCACGTACCTAGCAGCAGACGTTCGATCAAATGGGTTTTAGGGTTCGATCGAACATGTTATTTATAGGATTTTGAAGTCCTAACAAGAGTAGTGTTTGATTGAGGGTAATATATCCTTAATAGAGTCCTTACTCTAATAGACACTTACTAGATTAGGTTAATCTTTGCTTGGATAAGTTCTGGGTTCGATCGGGTCACGAACTGAATTAACGCCTTTGGTCAGGGCGTGTATTCTTGAATTAACGCCTTGCATAAGGGCGTTTCTTAAAAAGCGCCTTGAAAAAGGGCGTTTCGTGTTTTAAAACACGCCCAAGATAGAGGCGTTTCTTTTACTTGCCTATTTGGTCGCGTGAGTTGACGACCGCACGTGTGGGCGTCCTTTCTTTAGTAACGCCTTTGATAGAGGCGTTTCTTTTTGAATTAACGCCCTAATAAGAGGCGTTATTTTTTTAATTTGTTTTATTTCGTCCAATTAACCCTATTCCTTTTATATATATTACTTCTGTAATATATATGTTTTAATTCATTTCAATTATTCATTTATTAGGGTTGCTACACCCTCCCCCACTTAAAAAGAATTTGGTCCCCAAATTCAATATATATATAATTATACACGCGGAGAGTGTAGGACATATACCTCTTAGAATAACTCGGGAAATCGTTTCTTCATAGATTCCTCGGTCTCCCATGTCGCTTCGCGTTCAGGATTCTTATTCCATTGCACCTTGATCATGGGAATAACCTTATTCCTTAGAGCTCGTATTTCTCGATCTAATATCTTCAAAGGCCTTTGTTCATATGTGAGATCTTTCTGGATCACCAGATCTCCATGCTCAATAATATGTGACGGATCGTGCACATACTTCTTCAACATAGATATGTGAAATACATTGTGTACCTCGGACAACTGAGGAGGCAACGCGATGCGATAAGCAACCTCGCCAACTCTTTCGAGTACCTCAAATGGTCCGATGAATCTTGGCGTAAGCTTGCCCTTAACACCAAATCTTCGTATGCCACGTCCAGGGGATATTTTAAGAAATACATGATCTCCAACCTGGAATTCAAGATCTCTTCTCCTGGTATCAGCATAAGCCTTTTGCCTTGTCTGAGCAACTTGTAATCTTTCTCTGATTACTTGTATCTTCTCGGTTGTATCCCTTACCATGTCTGGACCTAATAGTTGTTTTTCTCCAACTTCGTTCCAACATATGGGAGATCGGCAACTCCTTCCGTATAAGGCTTCGAAAGGTGCCATTTGGATACTAGCTTGTAGCTATTATTATATGCAAATTCAACTAAAGGTAAGTGGTCATGCCAGCTTCCTCCAAAGTCAATAATGCATGCTCTCAGCATATCTTCAACAACTTGATTAGTTCGCTCGGTCTGACCATCCGTTTGTGGGTGGAAAGCAGTACTAAAGTTGAGCCTTGTCCCCAACGAATGTTGTAATCCCTTCCAAAAATGAGAAGTAAAACGGGGATCCCTATCAGACACGATTGAGACAGGAATTCCATGTATCCTGACTATTTCTTTAATGTATAGTGCAGCTAGCACATCAATCGACCATCGGCTTTTGATTGGCAAGAAATGTGCCGATTTAGTCAATCGATCAATGATAACCCAGATTCCATCATGTCCTCCTTTAGATTTAGACAAACCCATGATGAAGTCCATACCAATATCCTCCCATTTCCACTTAGGAATATCTAGAGGATGTAGTTTTCCCGCAGGCTTTTGGTGTTCCGCCTTGACCTGTTGGCATGTGAGACAGCGTGATACATAGTCCGCTATTTCTCTTTTCATATTGGGCCACCAAAAGTTCCTCTTTACATCTTGGTACATTTTAGTTGATCCAGGATGAATAGTGTATCTTGATCGGTGAGCTTCATCTAAGATCTTCTTCTTTAATTCCGGACAATCGGGTATACAAGTTCTATCTTTGAACGATAACCTTCCATCAGAAGTTAGTTGAAAATCAGATTGTCCTTCTAATCTGCCTTTGATTTCTACTAACATAGGATCATTATCCTGAAGTGTTTGTATCTCAGATAACAAATCTGACTGTATGCTTACATGAGATAGTGTGACAAATTTGGATTCCGTGTCCAAGCTTATATTGAGCTCGGAGAATTGTTCAAGTAACCTCCATTCTTGTATCATACAATTGGCTATCCTTGCTCTCGGCTTTCGACTAAGGGCATCAGCCACATAATTACCCTTTCCGGGATGGTATTGTATACTGAAGTCGAAGTCCTTGAGATATTCTAGCCAGCGTCTTTGTCTCATGTTCAGCTCCTTTTGTGAAAATAGATATTTGAGACTTTTGTGATCGGAGTATACAGTAAACTGTACCCCATAGAGATAGTGTCTCCATATCTTTAGGGCAAATACTACCGCGGCCAATTCCAAGTCATGGACGGGGTAATTCTCCTCATGCTTCTTCAGTTGACGAGAAGAGTATGCTATGACCTTCCCATGTTGCATTAGAACACATCCGAGGCCAATGCCAGAAGCATCAGTGTAGACCTCGAATTTCTCTCCTTCAATTGGTAGGGCTAAGACCGGAGCTGTGGTGAGATGATCCTTGAGAGTTTGGAAACTGCTTTCACATTCCTCACTCCATTCATATCGGATCTCCTTACGAGTTAATCTTGTAAGTGGTACGGCGATCTTAGAGAAATCTTTGATAAATCGCCGATAATAGCCTGCAAGACCTAAGAAACTTCTGATCTCGCTTGCATTAGTGGGTCTCTCCCAGTTTCTCACAGCTTCAACTTTTGACGGATCCACAGATAAACCGTCCTTGGATATGACATGTCCGAGAAAAGCCACTTCTTCAAGCCAGAACTCGCATTTGCTGAGTTTAGCATATAATTGATTTGTCCTCAAGACTTGCAATGCAATCCTCAAATGCTCTTCATGTTCTTCCTTAGTCTTAGAATATATCAATATATCATCGATGAAGACTACTATGAATTGATCCAAGTAAGGCCTGAATATGCTATTCATTAACTGCATAAAGGCAGCAGGGGCATTTGTTAGTCCAAAAGGCATAACAACAAATTCGTAATGGCCATACCTGCTTCTGAATGCGGTCTTGTGAATGTCATCATCCTTGATCCTTAATTGATGATATCCCGACCGGAGATCAATCTTGGAGAAATATTTGGATCCTGAAATCTGATCAAACAATTCATCGATTCTCGGCAGTGGATACTTGTTCTTGATAGTAAGATGATTCAACTGTCGATAGTCAATACACAATCTCATGGATCCATCCTTCTTCTTTACAAATAAGACTGGTGCTCCCCACGGGGAAGTACTTGGTCTAATAAACCCTTTTCGGATTAGTTCCATCAACTGCTCCTTCAACTCCTTGAGTTCAGCAGGGGACATTCTATATGGTGCCTTTGAAACCGGACCAGCACCAGGGACTAAGTCGATGGTAAAGGCCACATCTCTTTGCGGGGGTAATCCCGGCAATTCCTCCGGAAATACGTCTGGGAATTCTCGTACTACTTGAACGTCTTCTATCTTGGTTTCCTTAGCTTCTTTATTAGTGACAAAAGCAAGGAAGGATACACATCCTTTCCTGACGAGCTTGCTTGCTCGAAGAGCCGAAATAAGAGGGGATTTGCTTCGACTCTTAGGACTAGTATAAGTCAGTTCTGGAAATTCTTTGAAAACAATCTTGCTATTACGGCAATCAACCGTTGCCTGGTACTTAGATAACCAATCTGCTCCTAGTATAACATCATATTCTTTTAGATCTAAGCAGATAAGATCAATAGGAAAATTCTTCCCTCGAACCAACACCTCACAGTTTTGGTAATGATGCGTGATATCCGTCTCGTTTCCGAGAGGAGTAGACAACACTATTTTCATCCATTCTGGTTCTAGAGGTAATGGGTCAGCAAACTTCTTGGAAATAATGGAATGCGATGCAGCTGTATCAAATAAGACATGTGCATATTTGGAACAAATTTTTAATGTACCTTCCACCAATCCGCCTTCTTCTTCTGGTTCGGTCTCTTGGATTGCATGAAGACGCGCGTTCCTTGTCACTGGGCGTTTACCCTCACCATCTTGGTCATTCATTAATGGACAATCGGGAATCCGATGTTCACGACTCCCACAACGGAGACATGCTCCTAATTTCCTCCAGCATTCTTCTGTTTTGTGACCAGCCTTGTCACAATGCTTGCATACTACGTTTGAAGGGGTAGTGGTGATAGAGAAAGGCTTGGATTTCTTGTACTTCTGATCTTGAGAGGAAGAACCTCCATTATTGGGCCTCTTCTTAAAGTTGGGTTTAAAAGAATCCGAACTTGTGACTTGCTCCTTTTTGTCTTTCCCACGGATCCTATCAGATAGTTCCGTGGCATCTTCAAGCAACTGAGCTCGGCGCACTATTTCAGTATAAACTTGAATATCCATAGGCGCCAGTTGAGTAATGTAGTGGGGCCTAAGCCCATTAAGAAATCTACGGACTTTCATCTTTTCCGTGCCAATTAAATGCTTAGCATATCTAGACAGTCTAGAGAACTGTGCTTCATAATCAGCCACCGATAAAGATCTTTGCTTTAATGCGGCAAATTCGGCGGCCTTCCTTTCTGGACCCTATCAGAGAAATATTTGGCGTTGAAATATTCAACGAATTCACCCCATGTAACTTGAGTTGGGTCAATAGTAGCTTCAATCGACTCCCACCAGCATCTAGCATCCTTTTCTAACTGGAAAGTAGCTAATAAGACTTTGTCCTGATCCGTGCATTGCATGACACGGAATATACGTTCAATCTCCCGAACCCAATGCTCGGCATCGTCTGGATCGGTCGATCCCATGAACTTCGGGGGATTCATATTCTTGAATGCTTGGTGTAAGCTTCCAGCTCGTGGAGCACCACCTTGTGCTACCTGTTGTAGCACTTGGGTCATCCCTTGAAGGGTACGCTGCATGTTGCGCCATTGAGCACGTTCGGCAGCCATTATCCTACAATTACAATAGCTATGTTAGTATTATGTCACTATAATCTTATAAAGGACTCATTGATCATTTAACCCTTGGTTCTACCCACTCTCACTTGGTTAAAGGTTTTGAAACCTATCCTTGGACTTGGGTTTCCTAGGAATTGAATACCTTAGGCTCTGATACCACAAAGACTGTCACGCCCCGAGCGCGGAAGATACCCGGAGATGCGCGACGTGTCTATATCAATCATGTCAATCAGAGTGGTCGTGTATTCGACACAAAGACAGAGATGCGCAAAATAGCAAGATAACCCAATCCTTTATTTCATAATGGATAGACTATTACAAATCCAATACTCTGTTAAATAAAAAGGAAAAGAATACATAGTTGACTCAAGAAACTATGGAAAAGACTAGACGACACTTGTAGAAGCTCTATCACTTTCACTCTTGACCATTCCCATCCGATTGACTTCCATCGTCGTCGGACTTACCTGAAAAGTAAAAAGGGACAAACGGGATGAGCGAACGCTCAGTAGGAAATTATATCTCAAGTACTAGCAAGTGGTTTAAGTAATTACATTTTCATGGATGCAATAAAGCTATGCATGCTCGCATGAAACGACAAGATAGAGAGAATGTAATATCAAAGAAATAAGATGAACTTTCATGAACAAGATACAAGTTATTCAAGATATTCAAGCAAGCACGTTTAACAAGTCATGTCAAGAACTTTGGCTATCATGTTTCAAGCAAGTAAATTACCCTTTTTCGGGCCACGCATTTCATGTAAAGTCAAGTACGATTCAAGTACAAGATGTGTGTGGAATGTCCAATCAAGCAAGTCAAGTACTCGGTATAATGCCAGATACCTTATCATTTTAACTCCCATGGGCACAAGTACTTTCGGGTGCTCCTCCCAGGACCAGATCGGGCCCTATATGCGCAGGCATTTATCATGTGTTTTGACATCCACTCTTGTTTATATAGCCAATATAGAATTTCAATAATCAAGCTTGTAGATACGTATGACAACTTTGATAGAAAAGAGTCCAAAATATGACAAAGGACATAGAATGGCGATAATAACGGTATAATCACGAGTTCGATAAAACTAGGTAGAATATGGTTCCCTTAACTTAGGTACCATGACAAATCAATATGGACATTCTTTATATAGAATTGAGGTCCACATGAACATTAGATCAAGCAAGATACCCTCATTCTTATCATAGAATTGGGGTTTACAAGAATGACACGATATGGCATGATATCATCATCCCATCAAGAATTTCTTATGATATACTCTTTGTATAATCATAAGGGCCGGTATACCATGTTTTCTTTAGATTGACATGGCAAAAACTGTGTAATGGGTTTTTAGGGTACAACCAGCTCAGTCGGCCTTGAGGGAATCCAAGGCTACGAGGAGTCTTACGGAGGTCTCTATGACTAACTTGCTAGTCCAAAGGAACGGAATGTCCAATGGAGAGCTTGTATGTCAATGAGAGTTGAGTGTAATCGATAAATCAACATGAAACGTGGGACTATACTCACGGAGTGGAGAATAGTGCCGATATATATATATATGTATAATATATAAACCATCGGTTAGCAAATCAGAGGAAAAATCAGTTTACAGTAAAATAACGACTTAGGTCAAGTCGTGTCTCAAGTAATTAACGCCTAACTGAAGGGCGTTTACATATATTGCCAATTTGCAGAATTTCCATTATTTCATTAATTTATCAAAACACGCCTTTACTGTGGGCGTTTCTTAAAAGTTGACGACTGCAGGGGCAGGCGTCTCATCATTTACATATTTGACAGGATATAATTATTCTCAGAAATTTATCAAAAACGCGCCCTTGGAAGGGGCGTTACTTTCAAAAACGCGCCCTTGGAAGGGGCGTTACTTTCCAATTCCACTTTACAGAATATGTGAATTTTAGTTTTTTTAACAGATACACGCCCTAGAAAGGGGCGTTACTTTTAATGTTCACGCCTTGTACTGGGGCGTTAGAATATGGAAAACGACTTTGTCCAAGTCGTGAATTTCAAGGGATTTACGATATTTTAATAAATAATATTTCGAGAGACAGGAGACATGTCATGGCAGTAAAATTTAACAGGAATTCACAGAGTCATGCAAGATATTAAAAATCAATATTTCATATGTATTGTAATTTTTAAACAGATCAATTATTAATCACATGCGATTCTTATGAAATTAACGCCTGCGTAGAGGGCGTCAAATATTAAATTGACGACCACTTGGGTGGTCGTTTCTTTTAAATTAGCGCCCTAATCAAGGGCGTTTCTTTCAAAATATTTCAGAAAACGCATGAAAACCATAATAATCATATGCATGACATGCTTATATATATATATATTGCATTAATTTCATTTGGGCTACAGTAGCTTGAGAAAATCCTACCTTATGATCTGGATGAAGGAGATGAAAGGGCTTTGAAGCTTCAACTGCAACTTAATAGAAGAAGAACAATCGTTCTTCCGTCAACCTGGAGAGGAAACGAAGAATATTAATTCTTCTCATGCTACGTTCATAAAAAAGGAACAGAAGAAGAAAATAGAAGAACATATGTTCTTCACGTACCTAGCAGCAGACGTTCGATCAAATGGGTTTTAGGGTTCGATCGAACATGTTATTTATAGGATTTTGAAGTCCTAACAAGAGTAGTGTTTGATTGAGGGTAATATATCCTTAATAGAGTCCTTACTCTAATAGACACTTACTAGATTAGGTTAATCTTTGCTTGGATAAGTTCTGGGTTCGATCGGGTCACGAACTGAATTAACGCCTTTGGTCAGGGCGTGTATTCTTGAATTAACGCCTTGCATAAGGGCGTTTCTTAAAAAGCGCCTTGAAAAAGGGCGTTTCGTGTTTTAAAACACGCCCAAGATAGAGGCGTTTCTTTTACTTGCCTATTTGGTCGCGTGAGTTGACGACCGCACGTGTGGGCGTCCTTTCTTTAGTAACGCCTTTGATAGAGGCGTTTCTTTTTGAATTAACGCCCTAATAAGAGGCGTTATTTTTTTAATTTGTTTTATTTCGTCCAATTAACCCTATTCCTTTTATATATATTACTTCTGTAATATATATGTTTTAATTCATTTCAATTATTCATTTATTAGGGTTGCTACATGATGCCTTAGCAAAATTAGCCAGTTCATTAGTAGTCCCACCAGATGAAACACTCAACGTTGTTGTGATAAATTGGCGACAAGTTCCCAGTATGATGGAGCCGCAGAAGAGTGTGAGGCTAATACATCCAAAGAAGCAAAAGATCCCGAATGGAGACTGCATCTGCTACAGTGGTTCCTTCACCAACAGCTACCCAAAAGCAACGAAGAAGGAATGAAACTCCTTCGGACTAAAGATTCCTATGAGCTCCGAAGCGGGACACTATTCTGAATCATGGCAGACACCCGTAAGAAGATTCTGCTCCACTGCCTATCCACCAAAGATGCTTGACAAGTGATGAAAGAAATACATGTCGGGACAGCTGGAGCACACCAAGCCAGACCAAAGATGAAAATCGAAATCAAGAAATTAGGCTATTACTGGCCTACTATGTTTGAAGATTGTTGCCAGTTTGCAAAATCATGTCAGAAGTGCCAAGAGCATGCTGTTGTGCCCAGGAGGCCTCCTGTACCGCTGCACCCGACAATCCCCAACTGGCCATTCACGCAATGGGGGACCGATGTGGTCGGACCTCTCCCGAATTCCTCAACAGGACACAAGTATATCTTGGCAATAATAGATTACTTTTCCAGATGGGCGGAGGCCATAGCACTCAATGAAGTGACTTGTTAGCTGGTCGCCAGATTCATCAAACAAAATGTTATTTTTCAGTTTGGCATTCCCAACCGAATAATTTCTGACAATGGAAGCCACTTCAAGGACCAGAAAGTATATCGACTCGTCGAGAAGTACAAGATTGATTGGAGGACACCCACCCCTTACAATCCACAGGCAAACGGATTGGCTGAAGCATTTAACAAAACCCTATGCACGCTCCTTGCCAAAATTGTTAGCTCCCACAAAAGAGATTGGGAAGAAAAGATGTATGAAGCACTCTGGTCGTATCGTACCGTCTACAAGACCCCTACGGGTTGTTCACCCTTCTCACTTGTATAAGGCTCTGAGGCAGTAGTCCCCATAGAGCTGGAAGTTCCATCACTCAGGGTCTCTATCCAATACGGTGTAGCCCGCGATGAACAAACAAATGCTGAAAGAAGACTCGAGGAGCTAGCTGAGCTAGAGGGAAAGCGCCTTCAAACACAAAAGATTATCTACATATATCAAGCTCGCATGGCGAATGCTTTCAACAAGCTCGTCAAAGGGCAAGAATTCAAGAAAGGTGACCTTGTCATGGTCAAAAAGAAAGAAGTCATGGCTTCCAACCCAAAGGGCAAGCTTGCTGCTAACTGGTTAGGTCCGTACGTGGTACAAAGGGTCTACGAGGGTGGAGCCTACGTGGTTGTCAACCACTGTGGAGAAGTGCAATTCTCGCCTCTCAATGGGAAGCATCTAAAGCTCTACCATGCGGCGCCATCGCCTTTTGAAGGGGTGGCGAATGATTGAGTCACAAATAAAAAAAAGGAAGGGAAAAAAGAAGAAAATAAGAGAAAAGAAGAAGAAAAGAAAAGAGAAAAAAAAGAAAGAGAAAAGAAGAAGATAAAAAAAGAGAAAAAGAAAGAGAGAAAGAAATGAAAATCATGATGTTTGACATTCTGTCACCATGCTAACGTCAATCCAGACCTTCCGTCCGGATAGATAATAAAACCTTATCTTCATTTACATTGGTATTAGTCCCCACATAAATGATAAAACTCATACATTTTTGGTGAACGGCTTCGCGCCTAAGCCGCTGCGTACTAACGTCAATCCAGACCTTCCATCTGGATAGATGATGAAACCTTACCTTCCTTTACGTTGGTGTTTACCCCATATCAACGATAAAACTTATACACATTTTCAAAAAATGGCTCCGTGCCTAAGTCGCTACTTACGCACATCAATCCGGACCTTTCGACTGGATAGATGATGAAATCCTACCTTCCTTTGCATTGGTGTTTACCCCACATCAACGATAAAATCCACATTTTCGACGAATGGCTCCGTGCCTAAGTCGCTACTTACACACAACAATCCGTATCTTTCGTCTGGATAGATGATGAAACCCTACCTTCCTTTGCATTGGTGTTTGCCCCACATAAATGATAAAACTTTTACACATTTTCGGCGAACGGCTTCGCGCCTGAGCTACTGCACACCAACATCAAATTCGGACTTTCCGTCCGGATAGATGTTGAAACCTTATTCTCTCTTGCGCTGATGTTAATCTCCACATCAACGATAAACACTTGTACATGTTCAAAAGGTGACATGCTAACTCGAATGTTACATCAAAAAATAAATATATATATAAAAATAATAATATAAAATAAAAGAATGGGCTTAAAATAGAGGTGCCCTGCCAGACTTGTTCAGACATTCTGAGCAAGGGCAAAATTGGACATAACTCAGCTGTGGCGAAAACCCGAAAGGGCGCTATAGGCAAATTCGGGTACCCCGCCACGTGAAAACCCGAAAGGGCGCGTGGGCAAAAGTGAGAGGGGGTTGGCTCCGGTGAAAACCCGAAAGGGCACTTGGGTCAGTAATGTGGTAATATAAAAAATTTGAAAAAAAATGAATGTGTGTTATGCATCTCTTTTGGCAGCATACCCACTCCATGTCCCACCGACGATGAAACTCCCGCTGATCGTTTGGCACATCGCCCGATCAATGATGAACGCTATACGGGAAAGACCCTACGTCTATTCTGATGAAACTTATATATTTCCTTGCATCGCTATAAACCCAATATCGATGATGAAACCCCCGCTGATCGTTTGGCACATCGCCTGATCAATGATAAAACCTATCCAGGGTTAGACCCTACGTCTATTCTGATGAAACTTATATATTTCCTTGCATCGGTATAAACCCAATATCGATGATGAAACCCCCGCTGATCGTTTGGCACATCACCCGATCAATGATGAAACATATCAAGGGTTAGACCCTACGTCTATTCTGATGAAACTTATATATTTTTTTACATCGGTATAAACCCAATATCGATGATGAAACCCCCACTGATCGTTTGGCACATCGCCCGATCAATGATGAAACCCAGCCGGGATAGACCTTACGTCTATTCTGATGAAACTTATACATTTCCTTGCATCGGTATAAACCCAATATCGATGATGAAACTCCCGCTGATCATTTGGCACATCGCCCGATCAATGATGAAACCTACCCAGGGTAGACCTTATGTCTATTCTGATGAAACTTATATATTTCCTTGCATCGGTATAAACACAACATTGATCATGAAACCCCCGCTGATCGTTTGGTACATCACCCGATCAGTGATAAAATCGATCCGGGGTAGACCTTACGTCTATTCTGATGAAACGCATATTTCTCCTTGCATCGGTATAAACCCAATATCGATGATGAAACTCCCGCTGATCGTTTGGCACATCGCCCGATCAATGATGAAACCCAGTCGGGATAGACCTTACGCTTATTATGATGAAACTTATACATTTCCTTGCGTCAGTATAAACCCAATATCGATGATGAAACTCCCGCTGATCATTTGGCACATCGCCCGATCAGTGATGAAACCTATCTGGGGTACACCTTACGTCTATTTTGATGAAACTTATATTTTTCCTTGCATCGGTATAAACCCAATATCGATGATGAAACCCCCGCTGATCGTTTGGCACATCACCCGATCAATGATAAAACCGATCTGGGGTAGACCTTATGTCTATTCTGATGAAACTTATATTTTCCCTTGCATCGGTATAAACCTAATATCGATGATGAAACTCCCGCCGATCGCTTGGAACATCGCCCGATCAATGATGAAACCTATCCGGGATAGACTCTCCATCTATTTTGACGAGGCCTATGAACCCTTCATCCACACATTAACAAAACATTCCCACATTTGGCACCTTTGGCCGATGAAACACTTTACCCCAACATCCCAGTTTGGAAACTCTCAAAATCCCGTCACGCGGTGGAGCGATTACCCCATCCTTTCCCTGAAAGGGTGGGCGCTCTCGTGCAATACAGATACGGGTATACCTTTATGGGAGTTACCAAACTGCTGTTAGCAGCTATGGAAATAAAGAAATGGACACATACACCAAAGATATTAAGAACGAAGATAATTTTTTATTACGAAAAGAAGACAAGTACAATAGGGGCCCTTAAGAGGGGTGTATTACAAAACAAGAAATGGCTAGGGCCATCGGAAGATGTCCTCAAAATCAAGAAGTTCGACATTTGGAGCCGCTCCTAGTTCATGAAGATGAGATTCTTCCTCTTGGAGGCGGGCAACTCCATCCAGAAGTGACGCCACCTGTCCTTCCAGCAAAGCAATCTCCTCAATGCTCTGGCACTGTGTCATCTCCACCAGCGGCAGTTCAGCCTCAATGGCATTTAATTCTGCCCGTAGCTCATCCATCCGGCTACGCAAGAGTCGTGCACAAGTAGATGAGGCCTCCAGTTGGGTCATGTGCTCCTGAAGGTTAGAATGCATCTTCTCTAGTCCGGACCGGCAATCGGCTTTCTGCAGCTTAAGCGCCGCCAGCCTATCATTTGCAATACGCCCCAGAAAGTCTCATCGATTTACGACTTCGAGCAACAACAGCACCCGCTGGGTCCATATCTCTAGGGGGCAGCCTAATGCTTGCAGACCAACTGTTAGCCGCTCGACCACCTCCTTCAGTTGTAAATAAGTCAGTGCCGGTTGAGACTCCACTACCCTGCGTAGCATCTCTAAATTCTGCCAGATAAAGTCCTCTAATGATGTGAAGCCAAGAGAGGCCACTGGAGTTACTTCAAAAGTGACTTCAGTACCAATGGCTACCCATAAGCCAACATCTGTCTCGAAAGAAGAAGATGGAATGGCCTCCGGTGTTGATGAGCTAAGCCCTCCAGTAACTTGCTCTTGAGCTACTGTCTCTTCTACTGCCGGGCTCTTGGAGGTTCCTTCCCATCTAAGCACTAGAGGTGGTAGAGGCTCTGATTCTGTTACTTGCACAGATGGAGTTGGAGGTTCAGGCGCAATGGTCATTATGGCTGCTAGAACAAAAGCAGAGCCTCTAGATGGATCCACTTCGACTCTCAACTCCGAAGTTCATGCTAACATAGAACTCTCTCCCAATGAGCTCAAATCCACAGATGATACTTCGGTTGCTAGCTGTATTCTCACTGGCACGGGGCGAAGCACAGCAACCGCCTCTGGGAAAGCTACGGTTGCAAGAGGTACCACATCTTGAGCCTCCGATGGAGCAACAACATCTGAAGTTGTTGTCAAAAGGTGATCGATGGCGCCAGATTCCTGGAACATGATACCGATAAGCAACAAGATGATAAAATAAAAAGGAAAGGGCATACAGCTCAGCAAGAGGGACGGGTAGAACTTACCATGATTGTCCAATCCATCTCCTCGAATGCCTGTACAGAGGATGATAATTCCACGGATGGAGCAACAAAGGGAGGGATTATCTCTTCTTCCATGTTGATTCCAGCAAATTCCTCTTGCGAGGTTCCCTCAAATGATGATGTATGCAACTTCGGAGGACTAAACATCACAGGACTTGCTGCCCCTTCACTGACCGTCCCATATGCTGCCTCCTCACCCTCTAAAGAACTATAATCAACTTCTTCGTCAGAAGGAGGAGCAGAGCTACTGGAAGAAATGTCTGCACTAAGCTCGGACTGACTCACTGCTTCTGCTGCTTTCCGAACTGTCGAGCGGGTAATTATACGCCGTAATGGGATAGCACCCTTCTTTAGTATAGTCTTATACCCTTCCTGCGGCGGGGGAATGTTCGCAGATGGTGCCCTAACCTCAGTGCTGACTACACCGGCCACTGCATTACAAAGATATGCATGAAATGAGATCAAAAGGTCGTTAGAGGAAGAAGGAAGATCGAGAAGAGCGGGGTCGCTTAGCTTACCCTCGGCTTCACTAGCCGGTGTAGGCGAAGGTAGCCTAATACCCTCCTGAACAGCAGAGGGGCTCCCTCCTACGGCTTCGGTGATCTCAATTACCTCCGTCATGGGCATGGCAGAAGTTTCTCTCTCTGTATCCTCCGCTGCCGCCGCGATCTCCTCAGTAGTCGCAGCAGCAGCAACGGTTTCTGGAGCCTCTACCGAATGAAGAAAATATTACAAAAAAAATGAAGATAATGTGAAGGGGATAATCCTGTAATACGCATAGAAAAGCAATATCACCTCCAGTCACTTGCTGAGTAGCCTCCTGCTGAGCGGCAAACTCTTCATATGATGGCACGAGGCGCGAGGGAATCTCAATTACATCAGCTGCAGACAATGACTGCTTAGATGTGGCTTTCTTAGCTTTCTTCGCCCGTCCCAAGGCAACATTCATCGAAGAAGCCGTCCTCTTCTTGCCCGGAGGAAATGGGGTCGTGGTTGGTGCCGGTGCAGGAGTGTCCAAATATCCAGGATTCTGAGCTTGAGAAATGATTTTCCTATAAAGCCCATGCTATTTTATGTCTGGTCTATCTGCCAACGAGAACATATATATCATTATAAAAAGGGTCAAGAGATGAGGCAAGCAACATGTCAACCAGAGAAAGTCCTACCTGCCGGGCCATTGTAAAAAGATGAGAGAGGCCAATATTGATAGGCCACCTCCTTGCTTCGAGATGTCACCTCCCGAACAAGCCAGCAAACGTCGCTAATTTTCTTGCACTTTTCAGCAAGATCAGCCAAGCCTACATGGCCGCGAGAAGCAAGGCAGTGATACAAGCCGAGGTGGTCAATACCCCAGCCGTCAGCATAATGAAAAGATGCAAATAAGGGCTTGTCCAGAATATTTGCTATGGGGTTGTCAAGAGTTAACCCATGAATATTCATCAAAACAAAAAACCAAGACATATGATGATAATACGTCGGGGTCGTGTCTTCCTTATTCATGAATACCAGATACGGGCAAAAGTGATCAACCTCGCATTTCCAAGAGGCCACTCTGGGTAGAGGTTCCTCGATAGGGAAGGATATTGTTGAAGCTCCAGGCGGGCATCACCAATATGGCATAGATGTTCCAAATTCTCCATGAAAGTATCTTCATTTATGTCAACAAGCACATGTGTCAATTGTTTGGCTACATCTTCTTTCAACGCTCTCCTGCTTGCTATATATATGTCGGCTTCCCTTGAGTGCTGAGAAAATAACCTCTTTATGTGGGCTTCATCAATATCAAACATCGGCCCAGGCTACTGATTTATAAAGGTGCGTTCGGCCACATCCCAGCATGTTGCTCAGGCATTGCGATAGAAGCTTGTTCAAGCATTCCACCACTTTATGTATTCTGGAGTGACTCGGGGAACACGGTTCGGCACCGGCATTCTGAAGGTATTGGCCTCCCGGCGGTGAAAGAAGTCCCACCAGGTGCAGCCTTCGCTAGCAACAATCGAGCCATGTTTTGACCTGCTTTCCAAAGGAAATTGAGCAGCTGAAAGAGGAATGTGTTGATCATAGATGAAATTCCGTCCGAACCTGAACGGATAATAGGGCTCTAGATGAACCACCCCCCCTTTTCTGAACATTAAAACACTGGGGCGAATTGACAAGACCCAGTCAATTAGTTTGGGCTCCAGGATTGGCCGAGTCACCGTAACATCCGAAATGGAATGAACAAAGGTCTCCACTGCCTCCATCTTGCATTCACGCTGGCGATTCGTCAGCGGAGCGGAGTGCGCCGTCATCATCATCATCATCATCATCATCAGAGCCTTATCCCAATTAATTAGGGTCGGCTACATGAATCCTGTTTCGCCAAAGATTTCTATCAAGTGCAATATTCATATTTCAACCCAAAAAACTAATGTCCTTCCTAATAACATCGCACCATCTCATTTTAGGCCTTCCCCGAGCTCTTTTACTAGCATCCACTAAGATTTGATCACATCTTTTAACCGGCACTGAGTTAGGGCGACGACACACATGTCCAAATCACCTGAGTCTGTTTTCTCTCATTTTACTATCAATTGGAGCTATCCTTAAGTCCTTACGGATACGCTCATTCCTAATCTTGTCGTTCTTAGTCTTGCCACACATCCATCTCAACATCCTCATCTCTGCTAATTCCAGAAATGGATGGTTCTTGCTAAATCCAATGTAACCTTTGTTAGCCAGCCTCTGATGGAGTAGAGCTATTGTGATACTGGGCCAGGCTTGGCACTCGCAAACTCCAGCATCTGAGGGTATAATCTGGTCATTTGCAGCGTCCTGGGAGCAAGCTCTGGGAACAAACTGCATACCCAGGCATTGAAGAAATGAAACGGGCTCACTATTCTGAAAGTCTAGGGGGCCCGATGCCTGCATAGATCTCCAAGAGATTTGTAGACCAAGCAAAGAGCAGCCAGACAAAGAGCAATCCACATGCCCCAAGCCATCTGACACGCCAGGTATATGGCCTCTGGCCTGATTATTGTTTCATCTCCCTGAGGGAGAGCAAAGGTGCATAGCCAGAATGTAAGATAGGCAGCACAATGAGTGATGGGATCCACTCCAGTGGGATTCGGCCCTCCTTGGTTGACCCGTCGAATGGAAGTGGGTAGCTTTGACTTGAACTTGGGAGGTTTGCTTTACTTGCCCGCAACTGGAGCTACTAAAGGAAATTCATTATACTTCAAAGGGCCGCCGAAGAAATATTGGATCCAGTGTCCTACTCGAACTTTCATCCCATTGCTCTTCTCTCGGGTATGATAACCCTTAGATGATCCCCTATAATATGCCAAGCAGAGGGAGCGGTATGCCTTCATCAGATATCGGTAGGAGAAGTCGAAGAAATACTGGCCTTCTCCGTCAGTCTCATCTTTAATGAGGTCGTATAAGCAGATTTCCTCATAAGGTTCCCCGTCAATCGGCAAACCTGAAAGCTGAGACAAGCTTCAGAGGTCCAAAGAAGTTTCACCCTCTACTGTGTAAAAAGTATTTAACTGTGGGCAAAAGACTTAGAACATCCCGTAGTACAAGCCTTTCAAGATGGGATACCGAAAGTGGGATGCATATACACTATGGTATACCCCAGCTCTGACAAGTAAAGGGGCATACTCTTTCAACACAAATTTCATAAATTCCACCACCCCAGGCAGAAAAGATGAGCATCAGTCACTTTGGTGTCCGCAAACCAGCCAGCAGCTAGCTGAAACTTGAATTGAACAGCCAAGCAATTCAGAACAAAGGGCTCGTCTCTGTAGCCCCACTTGATGGGCACCAAGAATAACCCGTAGCCGGGTTTCTCTCTATTAACCCGACCTGCAGTAGTATCCCACCTGGCCGGTGTGAATTCAGGAGCTCGTGTCATCATCTTCTGTTCTGGCTCTAGTTCAGTCACCCCAAAGGCAGCATCCCACTTACGCTGCACTCCGGGAAGATATATGGCTTCACCATGATATATAGAGCCTTTCAAGTTGTCCCTCTCCAGCAGCATGGCCCGTTCCACCACCCGGGCTAGCATAACATCTCTCTTCCTGGCCACGTTGAAGGCACGGATGAATGGAACCAGATGACAATCCTTCGGGAAATCCGGACGGTAATCGTCATCACGATTAAAAGTCAACCCATCTTCAGTAGGAAGGACACGGGATGCAGAGACTGTGTCTTTTTCGGAATCCGAAGACTCATCAACTCTGGCAATTTTCTCACGGCCGTGATCCAGTTGATGAACATTCAACCAAGTCACTAGTGGGCCAAATGCCTCAGTCCGAGCAGAAGCACCCACGCCATCAGCTCCTGAAGTAGCAAAGCCAGAACTAGAAGTGGTAGCCATTTCAACAAGCTGCAATCAAGAAAGCCAAAGAGGGTAAGACAAGATTGAAGCCACAATGAAAGAAGAAGCTTTAAGAAAATTTTGGCAGCATTTCCCCTCGTTTGGGTATGCCCAAAAGGATAATAGGAAGAACATCCACCAAGAGGGGATGACTCCTTAATGAAAGGGACATAGTCCCACCTCAAGTCTTCGCGCTGAGCACCGCCACTAGGAGAAGCTACGCCGAAAAATGAAGAGAGATAGAGAGAGAGAGAGCTCAGGGAAGAATGAGCTTCCCTCCAGCCCTCTCGACGCTAAATATGATAAAACCCTAAATGTGCATCGAGATGCCCTCGCGCCGAGAGGGGAACCGCCAAAGGGCACGTCGAGCCCAGGTAGCGTTGAGGCCGATGCCGCACCGTGGGAGAACACGTTGGATGTGCCTAAATCGCTACCGCGCCAATTAGGACGCACCGAGAAGATGCTGCAACCAAGGAACCAAGTTTGGATGCTGGCCATTTAACACCAAGCAGTCCAGCATTGGTCCTGAGTACTGAAATTGTACCAACAGAATGAAAAACATTTGGCTAGAAATGAACAAGATCAACAAGGTTAAGCAAGAAGAAGTGCTCAAACATTGAAGGATACACCCGATGGCCCTGTGCTGCTTATTCTTTACTTACGCCACCTGCAGGTGGGGGGCATTTATTGACACCTAAAATGTATAAGAATAAAAGAAGAAGTCAAAGGAAGCTCAGGGCCTTGAAGATCAATCAAGGGTGCGGCTCCTATGTCATCCCTGGAAGTTCTGCGAATCAGAATAGAAGAAGATCCATTACCTCCGACACTCTGTCTGGATGAAGCCATTTCTGGCCAAGCTGCTGCCCAGCACTACTATCATTCAGATAGTCAGGCTGATTAAGACTACGTCAAGCCCCGGGCAATCATCTGCCTGCTAAAGAGGATCCTCAGAATATTCCGGTGCTCGTAAAATAGGATTCACATAGCTTGGCACATGTTTGTGGATGCAAGATGTTAAGTGAGCTGCAAGAAGAACACATAATTATTTTAAGAAGCCCATATGACCAACGGAGAAGGCCCATTCGTTCAAAGTCTGGGTTGGCACCGATTCATGAAGTAAATGGGCCCAAAGCCCAACACAGTATGAGCGCGTCGAGAAGCCCGCACCGAGAAGCCTACTTCGGAGCGCGCCGACACCACACCGCCCCGAGAAGCACCCGTGCCGAGTGAAGGGAGGTCTTCCCCTCTATATAAACCCCATGTCTTCGAAGAGACAGTGTGGGGGGGGGGGGAGACAGAAGAAACGAAAGAGGCGATTAGAAGAGAAAAAAAAGGACATCCAGATAAGAGAAGAAGCACCCAGATAAAGAAACAGAGAGAGTAGAGTATCTAAAAAAGCCTACTCGAAGAGAGAGCCTGTGGAGAGATCATCTCGGTTGTTCAAGGTGGGAGCCCGTCATCCAACGCCCCGCGGGGCTATATTTTCTCCCCCATTCCCTGTTATTATTTCCCTTCTTCGATTACTGCTTTCATTCAGTGTCCGATGATGATGTAACCTTCTTTCTTTGAAATTCACAACTTGTCTGGATTTCATGATGGAAATGTACGAATGTTGTTCGGATAAATGAAATGCAACAGGGTCTCTACTAATGGGTGGGGAAATAGCAAGAAACGTAGATCCAGAGGGGGGTGAATGGATCTTCTATAGACAGTTAACCCAACTTTAAAAAATTGAATAGAACTATGATGGCTTGTTCAGCAAACACTTTATCAAACACTTGAGATGCACGCCTAATCAACTATTTGAACACTTGCGAAGGGAAGCTATCTAGGCTATTAGAAACAATCAACCACACACGAGAAAGACATTCAATCACACTGCACAAGATATTTTAGGTGGTTCGGTCAACTGACCTACATCCACCCCATACTCTAACCCGAGTATGGCTTCCTGCTGACTCACAGCTTGAGAGACCGCTGATCCACAGCTTTGGGGAAAAATCCCAGACCAGTGAGCCTCACAGGTTGCTGTCCAGAGGAACCAATCCTCTGTAATGCTGACAAACAGCTTGATCTGATGGGCTTTACAGCTTAGCCGACCAGAGGAAACCTCCTCTGCTACCGCTGACGAACAGCTTGAACGAGTATCAAAGAAGAAAGAACGAAAAGAACAAAACACAGCAAACATAGGGCTGTCAATAAATCCAAAATGAAAAAATGCTCACGCAGGAGCCAAGTGTCTTGGATCTGATCTAGAGAACACTACTTAAAACCTGATCTTCAATGTGCTGCCCTTTCTTCCCTTCAAAGCTATCTCTCTCTTTCTATCTCCTTTCTTTTCAGGTGCTCGAACACCTCTTTTTCTCTCTAATTCTTCTTCTGTATCATGCTTCCTACTTCATCACCACTCTTTCCTTTTTTATAAGCATCAGATGAAGGGCATGTGCTTTCCACGATTCCCGCCCAAATGTCTTGGCCCACATGGAAGCATCCTAGCTCAGTGCTTTCCACATGTCTCGATCCTGGCACCTCCTCCACTCTTGGATCATGTGCCACTTTTAGGAGTTACGATCACTTGGCCTCAGTTCTCTAGAGAGAGAATCTCTGTCAGAAGAACAGTCATTAGGTCAAACATCGTATAAGCAGAGTTATGCATGCACGGACTCGTATATGAATAAGAGCACATGCACTGACATGATACATATATTGGGCAATTCACACACACAGACCATCGGTGTACATAATGAGGTATGCACTGACTCACTATGGTTATAGTGAAAAGAAATGCATAGACTACGCGTGGGTGTATCCTGCAAGAGTGTAGTTTTTGCCAAACCCTAAGATGCATAGACCTTTCGATATGTACAAATGAGAACATGTACTAACTTCAGTAATGAAAAGCACCGATGTTGGTATGCAGACCAAGAAATGCCTTAGGCCAAAGATTGCACCGACTATTGAATGCACTGACTTTGGTGAAAGCATAAATGAGGACAGCACCGAGGATGGATATGCAAAGACACGCAATGCATCGTCTTGTGCTCGCAACAAAAATTGCATCGACTCAAGCTAACACCAAATATGTACTGACGCTAACTAAGCTAATACCAACTCTGTGCCAACCTTCTATGAACTAAGTATGCACGGACGAATCATTGCACCGATCGGAGCTATAGGGAATAGCACGGACCTCAGTTAGCGTATGCAAAGACTTGCACAGACCTTGGCTATATGCAATGCATGTTATGCACGGACTCTCGTATGAAGGATGTGGAACATGCACCGACTATGAATACATTGCACCGACCCTGAATATGTAAACAACTAAGACGTATGCAGACGTTATTTGCCAAGTAACGTGGTATGCACAGACCTGACTATGCACGGACTTCTTTAACATATGCATGGACTGTATGCAACAAACGCAAGGTACACAGACCTTGTATGCTGAAGGACTCAACTGTGCACAGACATACATTTTATATGAAATGATCAAATGCAAACAAACTTATGCAATCCAGTCTTCACATGACTCATATATTGTCATCATTAAAACTGGGGTTCCAACAATCTCCCCCTTTTTGATGATGACAACTATAATTCATGTATGATTGAAGCAAGTAGAGAATTTATTTGTTGACGTGCATGGCAAAGATTACATTCAACATAAAACATGCATCCAACACAAATATGCACTATGCAGAAGTTACATTTCTGTGTACAGTAAGAAAATATAGACTAGTGTTTGAGTGAACTATCTCATTCAACATTAAAACTGTCAATCAGTGTAAGCTTTACATCAGGAACCTAAAAAAGTTGTCCATCATAAACTGTCCATCATACATCCAAACATCCAATATGTCCATCATAAATTGTCCATCATACATCCAAACATCCAATATACTCTCCCCCTTTGTCATTATCAAAAAAATGGGGAATCCTTGGGAATTATGGACCTCTGTAGCTCCGCCTGTCTCTAGGGGGATGTGCACTGCTGGAACTAGGGGTGGAAGATCTGTGCTGAAGATTTCTCAAGGAGTCTAACAGCTCATTTAATTTTCGATGCACTGTATCCCCAAGTTTGTCCACTAGAGAAGTGGTAGAATCTTGCTTTGAAAGAGTTTGTTTAATGGTCTTTGAGAGGGTCTCCAATTCAGACTGAACATCTCGAAATTTGTTGATGACTTCTGGCTGACATGCTGCAATATTGTTCAATGTATTCTTTATCAACTCAAATTCAATCTTCAGATCAAAATTATGGCTCAGAATTTGAGCAAGCTTGGTGAAAGTAGAGAGTTGTGAATCTTGAATCTTGCTTACCATGTCACCAACTCTAGTGCTGATTCCCATAAGAGATTCCAAGATCTCTTGGACTGCTGTATCAGTTTTGTGTTTGGCAGTCAAAAACTCAATCCCTTGGGTCTTGACAACTCTTTCCAAATGCTGCAATCGGGCATCTACTTTGTGCAGTTGAGTGGTGTTAAACACAAACTATTTATTCATCAATTCATTCTGATTCAACACTATCTCAGTCCGATTTGACAGCATCTGGGCAATATCAGGCTCAGTACTAGGTCTAGGTGAACTAAATGTAGATGCACTAGACTCCAGAAATTCAGTATAGTATGCATGCTGCTGTTCAGGAGGTGGAGTAGGTGGTATACCAAGACTAACTATGCCCCCGAAATGTGGGCCATATTCAAGAGCTTGAGCAAATGACATTCTTGGATACATCTGACACTGAAGAGCTAGTCCCATGACATACTCCTGTGTATCCTCTTCAGTGGCCCCTGGAGCTTCTTGTGGAACTTCTTCTTCTCTTGGTTGATCACCCTCCTAATCATTGACAACAGACTCAGCAATTTCTTCATAAATTTTGTCAGTCTCCTCTATCAAAATCTGTGTGACCATCTGAGATAGTAATCCTTCATTTACTTCAATTTATTCTTCTCTTTCATGTTCTATGCCTTGTGACTCAGCTTCTTGAATTTCTGCTTCTTTTCGTTGTTCTTATTCTTGTTCTTGCTGAACGACTTACTGTTCCTGCTCAGATTGCACTCCAAATTTATCAAAAAGCTCACTGATATTCTGATCCAGCTGTTGTATAATTGGAGTATCAGTTAGGTTTAGTTCATGGACTTCTTGCTCTAGTTGTAGATCATTGAGATTCTTCTCAACGGGTTCAACATCAGAATCTTGGTTTTGTTCATCTAATATAGAAGGAGTTTCTTCTTGAGGAAACTGGGGAGGCTGTTCTGACACAGTTTTCACTTAAACTTTGCTCTTCTTCTTCAACAGAGCATGCTTTACTGATTTCTCTTTTCTTTGAAATTCACCAGAAGGACTCTCTGAGTTAGTCTTTTTCAGCCTCATGTAAGTATCAATGAACTCCATGTTGTACACATTAAATTTTGGAATTTCTTTCGAAGGCTCATCTTCTAAGGCTATGTTTGCCTTCTTAAAAATAGTACTTAGGTGAGCAGCATAGGGCAGATGTCTTCTAGACTCTTTGTAGGTTCTCATTATCTGAATGATTGTTTCAGGCAAGCAAACTCTAATTCTCTTCAGCAGACAATATAAAACAAATCTCTGAGTGTTGGTCAGTCTTCCTCTCCCTCCGACTTGTGGAGTGATCATAGCAGTGAGAATGTCATGCATCAATCTCTTGAGAGGAGAGAAATTGTTTGCATTAAACTAACCCAATTTTAACTGATTTTTGTCTTGGGGATTCTTAGGCTAATATGTGATTAGAGAGTATACATCATGAAGGTCACATGTAAACTTTCTTTCAGTTACTCCTTCTTCTGGTATTCTAAACACTATATGTAGGAAATGTTTAGAGACTTCAATCCTAGACCCCTTGACTTTAGAAACCAGTATTGCCTGATCCAAATCAAACTTCAGGTTCTGGTAGAACTCTGCTACAAGTCTAGGATAGTATACCCTATGCTTACCCAGAAACTTTAACCATTTCTGAGCCTTAAAAATTTCAATCAACTCAGGAAATTTCTCAATCATTTTCTGGTCATGAAAGTCTACGTACCGTGGGAAGACTATCTTGCTGGCTTCCAATGTTATTTCTGCATGTCTTGAAGCTTCAGCTGTAATATCTTCTTCCTCAAGTACATTTCTCTTATCTCGACCCTACGTTGTTTTCAGCTTCTTTACCTTCGGTAATGCCGCAACCACCTTCACTGACTCCCGATCTTCTACCGATTGTACCTCTGTTTCCTTTTTCTTCCCCTTGACAGATTTCTTCTGAACCGATTCAGACGTTACTCCTTCTGCATGCACCTCCTTTGATCTTCACTTATAACATTTGGTTGCATCGGTCTCCATGACTTGAGGAGACGTGAGATGCTGCTCTTCCGTGACTTTCTTCTTCCCCTCACTCGTGGCAGACGGAGAGGACATGGGGGAAGCAATAAGAAGAGAAGGACGAGATGGAAAGAGAGAGTGGACGTGATGAGAGGAGGGAAGTCTGGAAAGGCGGGCATGCTTGAAGAACTCGAGAGAAGAAGGTGAGAGAGAGGGAGGCCATTTCGACTTCAAAGGAGAGGGTATGATGGGTGAGCCAAGTAGGGTTACGTATATACTAGAGACACTGCCAACTTTACCAATATTCAACAATTAATACCCAAACTACCCCTCACTTAAAATAAAATGTGTTACTATGCAAAAATGCGGTTTCTGACATATGAGATTATATCTTTGAATTTTATTCTCCACAAGTTATCCCTGTGAATCAATGGAAATGAGATTGCTTAATCAAGGAAATAACCCAGTCAAAGAGATCATTAATCTTACTAGGTCCGTTTTATTAGCCAATTACTGATTGAAGAACCCAAATTTTATATTGACATTAAGCCAGTCTAAATTTTCTGAAGAAACCAAAGGGTCAACCATGTTTTACTTGAACTTTTGCCAAAAGAAATTTTCATTGAACATTTCAGTATAACTGCCCCTTTTTACTCAAGGAAACATGTTGATCAAACACCAGAGTCCCTAGTTACTCGGTGCAGTTTACCTTTATGTTTCATAATAATTATTATTTTTTGAACAGAGATAGCATTCATTATCATGACTTGACCTCTGGATTTCTTTGAAAGAGATGATAAGTTTCTCAAATAGTATGCCATTACTCTGCCACACTCAATTTTTATTTAATGGCGTATTCCCAAGTCTTTTGTTACAATTTTTCTTTAGATATGACTTAAGGATCATATAAACCTTGGATTTTCTATCAGAATGGTTTATTACTAAGGACTTTCAGATTATTGATGCCCTACTGAGCAATTTCCAATTTGGACTATTTTAAGACCATTGAGGTATCTTCCATGGTTAATTGTGAGAGCTTTTTAGATAAGATTTAATATTCATACACCAAAAATCACATCTCAGTTAAGATCAACAATTTCATTCTTAGTTCAGGGTGATCTTAGTAGTTAACTATTGAAAATAAGTAAAGGTGACAGTATTCAGATATTACTCCCCCTGACTAGCACATTCTATGAATTCCCTAGAAGACAGATTTGAATAAGGGAAGGAGACAAAGGACACAGTGATGTAGGTGAAGACCATTCATGAGCATAGTTGAGACTAAAGGCTAGACAACATTAATCCAAAAGCACACCCTGAATGACCATCCAGATATAACCACCCATCTCTATATAAACCATCAAGCAATCAGCCTTCTGGGAAGTAAGAGAATCCAAAAGCCCAAAACACAACCATTTGACTTATCATATTAGACCAGATTCAAGCTGACTCCAAAGTCAATACCACAAGAGAAGAACCTTGCAAATCATTAGACACATAAAGCTAACTGCCCAAGCAGCAATGAAACACTGACCAAAATATGTATTCTATCTCTGAATGGCACAGCTCTCCCTCATCATGTGTCGAGATGTCAAACAACCACTATCTGATTCTCTTAAAGCACACAGATATGTATCAACATTATATGCATTCTATAGGAACATGCACAGACCTATTTATGTCATAACACACAAACGGACTGCACTGACCTCATCTAACTTGAGGCAAGGGATGCACTGAGTTTATATGTGAACAAGACTAACTGTGCATAGATTTGGCAATGCAATGCAGTTGTATACATTTGATATGTCAGGAGGTCATGCAGATGTATGCCTCTACTCATTAACATGAAGCACTAACTAACTAAACATCTCGTAGGGAGTTTGCATGGATTTCATTCTCAATATTTATTACTCTTAAGAAAATATCATCAATCATCAGATATTTTTTTAATCAATCATGCAACATTCCACAGAGATTATTATTCAAACAAAACTGAAGAGTGGAATTTGACTGACCTTAGTGCCCTGAATTTATTTAGCCCCATTTTTATTTTATCTTCAGGAGCACACCTGTAGCCAAAGAGTTATTTGAACAGCCTTGGACCCCAAGGATTCTTGGGTCCAATTGGATGAATAGCACCCCACATTGATGCTCTCCAGTTATTCCAGGAACAATTAAAAACAATATGACCTAATCTGCCACACTTATTGCAAATGGGAGGTTTATGCATGAATATAGGATTCTAAACTCTCCTATATGCAACATGATTCGTGTGAGCTGGATAGATTTTTCTGTCCTTTAAAAACCATCATTCAGATTTAACATGCCCAAATCTTCCACAGTTAAAGCAATTAACACTCTGATTTTAAAATTTCTTCACATGCTTCTTTGCATAACCATTTCTGTAGTTTTGATCTTCCTGTTTCTTTAAATAATAGTTATGCATGTAATGACCCTTTTTGCCACAGTAATAACATGCATTGGAGATATTTCTATCAGGCATTTTCACATACTTATTTCGAACTGTGTTGGTATCCTTGCATGCATCTAACTCATCATTTTTCAATACTATGCAATCATCCATGACATGTCCTTTCTGACCACAGTAGTGACATGAAATATTTCTTTTATTGTGCACATGCACTGTTGTGACAGATTTATCCTTTGGATGTGCATGTGAGTGTGTGTGAGTATCATTGTGAACTTGAACAAGAGAATCAAAAGTAGATTTGGACTTATTTGAAATAACCTTATGTTTCTATTTTTGAGTCTCTTTCAGATTTTTAGTTGAAATGTCTACTTTCCGGGCAGTGAATTGAAAGACAGTTGAGCTGGATGGCTTTTCCTGTTTAGAAATTTTTACAAAAACAGTGAGGTTTTTTTTCATATCAATCTTTTTATTAGCAGGATTGAAACCCAAGCCTTCTTTTTGGAAATTCACATTTGACCCAAGCAGTTTATTCAAGTTATCTTTACCCTTAACAAACTTTGAAAGAGAATTTTTTAGATCTTCAATTTCAGCTTGCAAAGTGGCAGCATCTTCAAAGGAGATAACTTGTTGATGCAGACAGTCATTGAGATTTTTTAAAGACTCATTTTCTTGTCGCACCTTTATTTCATTGTTTATTTCCTTTTCCTCCAAAACAGATTTTTCTTTTTCGTAAGCCAGCCATCTTTCAAAAAGAACTGTATTAAGGACCATCAGCTTTTTATTCTGTTCCTTCAAGTTACTGTTCTCTTCAATCAATTTATCTTGATATTCATCAGTTTCCTTTTTCTGTTTAATCAATGACTCATTTTCTTCTTTCAAGGATCTAATTAGATTCTTCTGCATATTGTCATCCGAATCAAGGTCTTCAATTAGTTCCTTTAAGAATGCACATTCATCACATGAATTTTCATCTCTAGCAAGTTCGTTTCTTAAATTCTCATTTTCAGATTTCAAATTTTCTTTCTCAGCTTTTAAGCGTGTAACTTCATGAATCATTTCTTTTCTCAACTTGTTCTTTTCTAATTTGACTCTATCATATTTATTCAGTAAATGCTTATTCATGGAGACTAAATCATCATAGCTGAAATCCTCAGCTTCAGAATTTACCCGGGAGGATGATCTTGTGCCCCTGTGGTTAATTCAGTCATACTGTGGTCATTTGAGTCATTCGACATCATCTTGTGGTCATTTGAGCTATTAGAGATTCTTGGTTTTGATAATGGCTTGGTTTTGATAATGGCTAAACACTATAAGTCATTGTTGTTTTCCACTCTCATATGACTGACATACGTGATGTTTTGCTCATGACAGATAAGCCAACAGATATGCCAAGGAATGGAGTGGAGATGGCAAAAGTGAAAGCTCAATGATGAAAGACTCAGTAATAAAACTTCAAGTCAGTCAAGGTTGATGCCACAAATGAGAACGGACTGCTAAAGGACTCAAGCGACTGAGCTAAGGGGGTTAACAGACTGAACCAGGAAGACCCGGGGTCTGCCCAGCCAGCAGCCCACCGTCAGCAGTTCTTTCAGTGGCGGTCGACCGCCAGCCCAGTGGCGATCGACCGGAAATTCCAGGGACTAAATTTCTATAGCGATTCTTAGTAGCGGTCGACCGCCAGAAGCTTCCGATCGATCGTCAGTCCCGAGCCAACAAAAGTTGACTTTGTTCTCCACTTCGAGAAGAGCCATTCTCCTTGTATTTGTTTAATCCTAAAGTCACCTAATCACCCACAAGACATGGATCTGGTATGGGGGTGTCTATGAACCATTCAAAGTCTATAAAACACATACAAGAGGGTTAGAAACCCTAATACTTCAAGAGGAATCAAAGAGAGATCAAGAGAGGCTAGAGAAGGAGGTTGGAAGAAGAGGTATTGTAGCCGTGAACAGTACTCCGTGCAGAAGTTCTTCATCCATTCCAAGGTGATTCAAGCAAAGATCTGAAGCCAGTAACCTCCAATGAAGCTAGAAGCAATCAAGATTTTCAAAGCAACCTCCAAGGAAGAGTAAAAGCAAGCAAGGCTAAGAGGGAAGATCAAAGGAGGCTGCAAGGGTGTGTTCAAGGGAGAGGAGTTCGAGTACTGTAGCTGTGAACAGTACTCCGGGAAGAAGTTCTTCATCAAATCCTCAGGTGATTCAAGCTACTTCAAGAGGAAATCAACCCCAAGCCAAGTGAAGATAAAGCTGCAACCATCAACTTCTTCATCATCTCAAGGTGATCCAAAGAAGCTCATTTTCAAGGGAGATCAAATCTGCATCCTTCATCTTCTTCATCAACTCAAGGTGATCCAAGGAAGATCATTTCACAAGGAAGAAGATACCATTGAAGAATCAGATTCAAGCTCCAGTAATCTCAGACAAGATCTTTTCTCTTTGAGCATATTCTATATCTTGTTTGAGTATTTTCAATTTTTTTCTTTTACCATTTCATTCAAACATTTGAAACTGAAGATCGTCCCTACCGGTGGTTAGTAGGAAGGCAATCGGAAGCTGTCCGATCTGCGGTGTTGACGTCCCTACCGGTGGTTAGTAGGAAGGCAATCGAAAGTTCTCCGATCTGCGGTGTTGACGTCCCTACCGGTGGTTAGTAGGAAGGTAATCGGAGGTCTTTCCGATTTGCGGTTCAGTGCGTTGCACTAGTGGAGCCTCACCGGATTTGGTGAGGGGTGGATGTAGGACTGAAGATTCAGTCTGAACCACCTTAAAATCCTTTGTGTTGTGGTTTGCTTGTGCGATTGCTTCGTGATAGATGCATGCTTAGGTTCAATATCTATTTTACTTATTCATCTTGCTAAACGAATCGTTGTGTGCCACGCTAAGCTAGTTATATTCTGTTGCAATTCTTTTTATCTAGCTTTAAAGAGGGAGTTTTTTGAAAAGAGGGGCAGATCTATTCACCCCTCCCCTCTAGATTCGCCATCAACTACTCAACAAGTGGTATCAGAGCCTGGCTCTGCCATTCCCAGATCCTACGATCTGTAGGGAAAGATCCCAGTGTATTTTATTTAGATGGCTTCATATGCTACACATGCTTCGATGGTTTCTCCGCCCATTTATGATGGTTCAGATTTTTCTACATGGGTAGGGAGAATGTTCATCTATGTTAGCTCCATAGATCAACAATTGTGGACTCTTATATACGATGGTCCTCATGAGCTGCCATCAAATTCAATTGATTGGTCAGCCGAATATGAGACCAAACACAATGATAATCTTGGTGCATATAACTTAATTATAGCTGCAGTTGATCTCAGACTAACTCATCTTGTGTCCTCCTGCAGCACAACCAAGCAAGTACTGGACAGGTTGGTGAAAATCCTTGAAAGGAAGGAACAAGAACAAGAATGCTTCATGGCCGACCGTGCAGAACAGTCCAGTAATACATCCTCATCACAGGTAAACTCTGACTCCGAGGAATTCACTTTTGAAGAGTTTATGGAAACCTATGATGAGTTGATTACTCAATACAAAAAAGTGAAATCAGAAAATAAAAATTTGAAAAAGGATCTCAAGAAAAGTAACCAAAATGAAAGCCCTTTTTGTAAAAACTATTCTGCTTTTGAAGAGCTTAACGACACTCTTTCTTTTGAACTAGATACGCATAAACAAAGCATTACATGTCTAAGGGATGAAAATGAAAATCTTCATGATGAAATCACTATGTTTGAAAAAATTGTAATAAAACTTCAAAACCAACCTAAATCAATCTCTAATGATCAAACTGTGACCAATGGGCTAATTCATGATGAGAGGTTGATTGGAGAAAGTAAAAATTCTGAAACTCAAAGTGAAAAGGTCCTAAAAGAAACTGAAGTTTCATGTTCTGCTAATTTTGCATCCAAAGAATGCTCGTTCATGAAAAAGATAAATATGGGTCTCCATGATGATCTTGAATGGCAACAAAATCTGATTGATTCTCTGAAAGAAGAAAATAGAGAATTGTTGGAAAAGAAAATTGAACTTGAACAAGATGAAGAAGAAGTGAATGAAAAATTGGTTGCACTTGGAAAAGGTAAGACTGTCATTGATGATTGCTCTGAAACATTGCATGCTTTAGAACAAGAAAATCAAAATCTTAAAGCGGTAAATGCCATGCTCAATGAGTAATTGGCAGCATGCGAAGAGGGTCTTGATGAATCTAAACAGCATATTTCCTCACTTGAAAATGAAATTTAAGGTTTGAATGATTTCCTGTCAATGTTTGCACAAGACCACGATTCTGGCTCATCAGAAGCCACCACTTCCTGTGGTCACCAAAAAGGGCATACAGCTCGAAAGAAAAATAAAATTCAGCATGCTCATCCAAACATGCACCACAATAAGTCCAATGCTAAATACCATGCTTTCCACAAAACGAATGTCCATTGTTATTATTGTGGTAGACATGGTCACACTGTGCATGATTGTTTCATCTTGAGAAATGGTGAGCTTAGAACATGACAACAAGTGAAAGGGCAAGGAAAGAAACAAGTCAACACTGGCAGAGGGCCTGCTTAGCAGAACTCTGCACAGAATCGCATGGAGAATCAGAAGTATCGACATTCCCATCCAAACAGGTCGACACTCCCCATGGCCTTCAAAAGAAATGCTTCTCTTTCCTACTTTCATTGTGGTAAGACTGGTCACACTGACCTGGAATGCTGGCATCTGAAAGAAAGATATCACCCTCATACCATGAAAGGTAAAAATCATGCTTGCCCACAAAAGCATAGTCCACATGCACACACACATGAACATAAAAAGAAAAATCAATCTTTTGTGTGTTGTTTCTATTGTGGGAAAAATGGGCATGAAATATATGATTGCCTCACAATGAGTGAGGATGATGTGATTACCCTGAAAAAGATGGGCCAAGATGCTAAACATGTTGCTAACCCACAAGGACCCAAGCAAGCTTGGGTACCTAAAAATTCTAAATGAGAATTTTGGGTGCAGGATGCCTTGGAGCTCAGAAATGAATAGTCAGGTAAATAAAAGCTTAAGGCACAGGTATGTACATATATTTTTTTATCAATTTTCATGTTTAGTCTTGACATGTAGATACTGCATCATAAGTTTGCCCATTTTGTTCAATAAACTTCTGCAAACTGAATTGCTTGTTTGAAATGATGATTTATCTCCCGTGGTGTGAAGATGAACACATGGGCTAGATTAATTGCTCACACCCTGCTTGACCTCTGGTATCTTTAATGGTCTAGAGTTGAAAGGTAAGTCATGCTTGCCCAGAACTCTTACTATGCGTGAGAATGATCTAAGATCAAAACCTCCGCCGTGTACCAGAGATCAATTATTTCAGCTATTTAATTCATGAGAAACTTGTTATGCTGATGAAGTTGATGTGATGATGAGTTGTTTGGTACCTGATATCAGCCACATGAAATTCTTGGATTTTGGTTTTGATGATGCATATCATGGCTGCATTTTCAACTCGTTATTCATGTTAGCATTGTTCAAAGGGGGAGTCTAGCATTTGGCATCATAATGTTGCATTCAGTTCAAAATCAATTGTGAATGATTTGTGTTTACATCATCATGTGATCTCATGTACTTCTATGCAAATCATGTTTAGGAAAATACAAAAAATGTGCAATCATCATGCAGCATCTTCATTGCATTGTGCATTCACATAAGTCTTAGGCTGTATAGTTCATTGCCAACCCATGCATGCTTTCAGTAGGAGTCAACATCTAAAACCAAGCTGCATGCTCTTTTAGAATAAAGTTGTATCAAATGGATGTAAAAAGTGTTTTCTTGAATAGTTTAATCAAGGAAGAAGTCTGTATGAAGCAGCCCCCTGGCTTTGAGAACTCTAACTATGCAGATTTTGTATACAAGTTAGATAGGGCACTTTATGGCTTGAAGCAAGAACTAAGAGCTTGGTATGAGAGACTAAGCTTGTTCCTCATTGAGAAAGGGTACACACAAGGTAAGGTAGATCAAACACTTTTCACCAAGAAGCAAGGTAAGAACATTTTGATTGTTCAAATTTATGTTGATGATATTGTGTTTGGTTTTACTAAATCTGAAATGTGTGAGGAATTTGCTAACCTCATGACTAGCGAATTTGAGATGAGCATAATGGGAGAACTCTAATTTTTTCTCGATTTGCAGGTCAACCAAGGAGAAGATAGGTGCTTCATAAGTCAAGCCAAATACATCAAACAGCTGCTGAAAAGATTTGACATGGCAAACAGCAAAATAATTGCAACTCCTATGAGCACCACAACATCACTAGATTGGGATGAAAATAGTAAATTAGTGGATGCAACAATCTATAAAGGTATGATCGGATCCTTGCTTTATTTGAATGCATCCCAACCAGATATCAAGTTTAGTGTTTGCCTCTGTGCTAGATTTCACGCTAGTCCTAGAGTAGGACCAAGCATATTGAGATTAGGCATCACTTCGTTAGAGATGAGGTCGTTAAGAAAAATTTTGAACTACATTTTGTTGATACTCTAAATCAAATTACTGATATCTTCACCAGGCCCTTGTATAATGACAAGTTTACAACACTCAGAAGGGAGCTTGGTCTTTGCCGACCTCAGGCCAATAAAACTTAATATGATGCTCTTATTCAATTTAGTTGTGTGTTTTTGCATATTGGTGTTCCATGCATTGTTTATATGCAAATATGTCTTTTTTGCATATGGTGTGGCATTTCATGTAGTCATGATGCATAATAATGAATTGAATTCATGTTCACGATGCATTGCATGGTTTGTGTAGCATCATTCTTGCATGACCATGGTATATCAAATGTTGATGTATGGAAAGGCAGGTTATGCTTGCCTAGAAGCACTCAATATCTGTGAGATTTCACCTCCGCCAAGTACCATGCGTCACTGTCGCATATAGGCCATATAGTAAGGGGGAGTTGTCTTTTTGAGGCATTCATGCATATATTTCATCTTCATTCATTTCATTTCATATAATGTTGACTTTCATAAGTGTACAACCATGTGTTGGGTCATGCATTTCATTTCTGCCAACTTCATGTTCGATAAGGTCAACCCATGCTTGGCTCAAGTCAACCTCTCGTTGACATTTGTCATTGCATTCGCCTCAAACATAACTCCTTGAGTGCATTCATTACATATCCTTAGGGAGAGTCTTGCTGCCTTTCTTAATCTCTTACAATCTGAACTTCACTGGCTTCCAGTTTGAAAATGAGATCATGAGACCTACAAAACTACGGCGTAAGAGCTTTCTATTATATGCCCTGATGATTGTCCATACAATGAAAATAGTTCAGATTTAATGATTTCCTTGAAGTTCTGAAATATTTGTTCTGAAATCATCTATGTTCTGTGGTTTTAATAGACCTTAGCTAGAGATTGTATATTGTGCCTTGAATGACTATCCTGAAATCTAAAAATTCAAACGTCATTGCAACGTTGGTTGAAGATGCTAAAGCTTAGTATTGTTGTTAAACATCTTGATGAGCTGAAATTCCTGAAAATCAATTTGACAGAGTAATGATATTGTTGCACGGAGAAATATGTCACGTCCTCAAAACAAGTGACGAATGATATGTCATGATGTGCCCCTGTTATCTCTGTCTTAATTCATTTGGACTCTAGGCAGAGCAATGGCATACTTGCTGAGAAATGTATCTTCCCATCAAAAAAGGAGATCGGATATGTCATGATGTGACTTTGCTATCTCTGTTCATTTTGAAGCATAACAGTCAGTCTTACCAAATACCTAGGAATACTGGCATCTAAACAACGTGTATTCTTACGGATAGGAGGCATGTACTAGACTCGATTGCTCTTAAATATGAGTTATGTGCATAAAACTGTAAAAGATCATGCAAAATAGTGCCGAAATCATAAAATTTCATGCTTTAGTCATGCTTGTTTCACCTCAATACTAGTTGGTGCTATTCCCGATGAAGTTATTGAATATGAATGTTTAAGACAAAAGAAAGTTCACCACTGCCATGATATGCCCTTCTGGTTCATTTCTATTAAAACATGCATATAGATGGTTTTGGAACTCTATTGTTGATCTCGGATTTCATTCGCTTTGAACCATGTACATTGCTCACGGTGTGTTTCCGGTTTGCATATACTGGCTTGCTCTCAACTCCTTTTAGCTCTGGTCTCACAGACATCCGTCACCTTCTCTACCTTATCCCTCCTTTTTGCTGCTGTCAAAGGGGGAGAAAATGTCTTGTTGTGAGTCCTTTATGAGCTAATACCTTTGTCCGTCCTTTGTGCGGCCTTTGTGATTTGTCAAAGGGGGAGAGTGAATTATGGACGGGAAAGAGTCCACGGGGGAGAGAACCTTGTGAGCTTTGAGTCTTCATATGTTGATGGGGGTTTGCATAATTGCATAGCATTCATGTGCTTTGATCATCCATGCATACATATCCGCATTCACATGCTTTCACTATCATGGATCTTGAGCTGCACATGTCGCATATGTCATAAACTTTGTCATCTTGGATATTACTGCCACATAATGACTCACAGTGTTGCCATCATCAAAAAGGGGGAGAATGTTGTGCCCCTGTGGTTAATTCAGTCATACTGTGGTCATTTGAGTCATTTGACATCATCTTGTGGTCATTTGAGCTATTGGACATTCTTGGTTTTGATAATGGCTTGGTTTTAATAATGGCTAAACACTATAAGTCATTGTTGTTTTCCACTCTCATATGACTGACATACGTGATGTTTTGTTCATGACAGATAAGCCAACAGATATGCCAAGGAATGGAGTGGAGATGGCAAAAGTGAAAGCTCAATGGTTGAAGACTCAGTAATAAAACTTCAAGTCAGTCAAGGTTGATGCCACAAATGAGAACGGACTGCTAAAGAACTCAAGCGACTGAACTAAAGGGGTTAACGGACTGAACCAGGAAGACCCGGGGTCTGCCCAGCTGGCGGTCGACCACCAGCACAGGGGCGGTCGACCGCCCCAGCCAGCAGCCCACCGTCTGCAGTTCTTTCAGTGGCGGTACACCGCCAGCCCAATAGCGGTCTACCGGAAATTCCAGGGACTAAATTTCTACAACGATTCTCAATAGCGGTCGACCGCCAGAAGCTTCCGGTCGACCGCCAATCCCGAGCCAACAAAAGTTGACTTTGTTGTCCACTTCGAGAAGAGCCATTCTCCTTGTATTTGTTTAATCCTAAAGTCACCTAATCACCCACAAAACGTGGATCTGGTCTGGGGGTGTCTATGAACCATTCAAAGTCTATAAAATACATACAAGAGGGTTAGAAACCCTAATACTTCAAGAGGAATCAAAGAGAGATCAAGAGAGGCTAGAGAAGGAGGTTGGAAGAAGAGGTATTGTAGCCGTGAACAGTACTCCGTGCAGAAGTTCTTCATCCATTCCAAGGTGATTCAAGCAAAGATCTGAAGCCAGTAACCTCCAATGAAGCTAGAAGCAATCAAGATTTTCAAAGCAACCTCCAAGGAAGAGTAAAAGCAAGCAAGGCTAAGAGGGAAGATCAAAGGAGGCCGCAAGGGTGTGTTCAAGGGAGAGGAGTTCGAGTACTGTAGCTGTGAACAGTACTCCGGGAAGAAGTTCTTCATCAAATCCTCAGGTGATTCAAGCTACTTCAAGAGGAAATCAACCCCAAGCCAAGTGAAGATAAAGCTGCAACCATCATCTTCTTCATCATCTCAAGGTGATCCAAAGAAGCCCATTTTCAAGGGAGATCAAATCTGCATCCTTCATCTTCTTCATCAACTCAAGGTGATCCAAGGAAGATCATTTCACAAGGAAGAAGATACCATTGAAGAATCAGATTCAAGCTCCAGCAATCTCAGACAAGATCTTTTCTCTTTGAGCATATTCTATATCTTGTTTGAGTATTTTCATATTTGTTCTTTTACCATTTCATTCAAACATTTGAAACTGAAGATCGTCCCTACCGGTGGTTAGTAGGAAGGCAATCGGAAGCTATTCGATCTGCGGTGTTGACGTCCCTACCGGTGGTTAGTAGGAAGGCAATCGGAAGTTCTCCGATCTGCGGAGTTGACGTCCCTACCGGTGGTTAGTAGGAAGGCAATCGGAGGTCTTTCCGATTTACGATTCAGTGCGTTGCACTAGTGGAGCCTCACCGGATTTGGTGAGGGGTGGATGTAGGACTAGAGATTCAGTCCGAACCACCTTAAAATCCTTTGTGTTGTGGTTTGCTTGTGCGATTGCTTTGTGATAGATGCGTGCTTAGGTTCAATATCTATATTACTTATTCATCTTGCTAAGCGAATCGTTGTGTGCCACGCCAAGCTAGTTATATTCCGATGTAATTCTTTTTATGCTTTAAAGAGGGAGTTTTTCGAAAAGAGGGGCAGATCTATTCACCCCTCCCTTCTAGATCTGCCATCCACTACTCAACAGATGAGTCCTCGGACTGATCTCTGACCATCAGGCACATTTCCTCATCTCCAACAGATCCTCCCAACATTCTGTTGATGATAGCCGCTGCACTCCTGCATTCATTGACATATGGAACATAGTTAGAGTCTATTGCCCTTTTGTTTAGATCTAGGGCCTTTTTATTTTCATCAAATTTTTATCTGTCTGAAGATTTCTGTTGGGATTTGTCCTCTGGAACTTCATACGGACTAAGAGCTATAAGAACCCAAAGATCTGAATCCATATGCATCACATAGTCTCTAAAGGAGCCATACCAGCCATAAAAATTCGAACCGGTGTATACTGGAATTTCAGTCATGAAGTCACTACAAATCAAATCAGAAGCAAAGCTAAGAGTCGAATCAAACCAGATCGAACCTAAACCAAATCAAGGAACGGATCTGCAGGTCGTTGGACCCTCTATGCAGAAAACCCGCTCTGATACCAATTGATGGGTGTGGAAATAGGTAGAAACGTAGATCCAGAGGGGGGTGAATGGATCTTCTATAGACAGTTAACCCAACTTTAAAAAATTGAATAGAACTATGATGGCTTATTCAGCGAACACTTTCTCAAACACTTGACATGCACGCCTAATCAACTATTTGAACACTTGCGAACGGAAGCTATCTAGGCTATTAGAAATAATCAACCACACATGAGAAAGACATTCAATCACACTGCACAAGATATTTTAGGTGGTTCGGTCAACTGACCTACATCCACCCCATACTCCAACCAGAGTATGGCTTCCTGCTGACTCACAGCTTGAGAGACCGTTGATCCATAGTTTTGGGGGAAAATCTTAGACTGCTGAGCCTCACAGCTTGCTGTCCAGAGGAACCAATCCTCTGCAATGCTGACAAACAGCTTGATTCGCTGGGCTTTATAGCTTAGCCGACCAGAGGAAACCTCCTCTGCTACCGTTGACGAACAGCTTGAATGAGTATCAAAGAAGAAAGAACAAAAAGAACAAAACACAGCAAACAGAGGGCTATCAATAAATCCAAAATGAAAAAATGCTCGCGCAGGAGCCAAGTGTCTTGGATCTGATCCAGAGAACACTACTTAAAAGCTGATCTTCAATGTGCTGCCCTTTCTTCCCTTCAAAGCTATCTCTCTCTTTCTATCTCTTTCTGTCTCCTTTCTTTTCAGGTGCTCGAACTCCTCTTTTTCTCTCTGATTCTTCTTCTGTATCGTGCTTCCTACTTCTTCATCACCACTCTTTCCTTTTTCATGGGCATCAGATGAAGGGCGTGTGCTTTCCACGATTCCCGCCCAAATGTCTTGGCCCACATGGAAGCATCCTAGCTCAGTGCTTTCCACGTGTCTCGATCTTGGCACCTCCTCCACTCTTGGATCACGTGCCACTTTTAGGAGTTACGATCACTTGGCCTCAGTTCTCTGGAGAGAGAATCTCTGTCAGGAGAACAGTCATTAGGTCAAACATCTTATAAGCAGAGTTATGCATGCACGGACTCGTATATGAATAAGAGCACATGCACTGACATGATACATATATTGGGCAATTCACACACACAGACCATCGGTGTACATAATGAGGTATGCACTGACTCACTATGGTTATAGTGCAAAGAAATGCACAGACTACGTGTGGGTGTATCCTGCAAGAGTGCAGTTTTTGCCAAACCCTAAGATGCATAGACCTTTTGATATGTACAAATGAGAACGTGTACTAACTTCAGTAATGAAAAGCACCGATGTTGGTATGCAGACCAAGAAATGCCTTAGGCCAAAGATTACACCGACTATTGAATGCACTAACTTTGGTGAAAGCATAAACGGGGACAGCACCGAGGATGGATATGCAAAGACACGCAATGCACCGTCTTGTGCTCGCAGCAAAAATTGCACCGACTCAAGCTAACACCAAATGTGTACTGACGCTAACTAAGCTAATACCAACTCTGTGCCAACCTTCTATGAACTAAGTATGCACGGACCAACCATTGCACCGACCGGAGCTATAGGGAATAGCATGGACCTCAGTTAGCGTGTGCAAAGACTTGCACAGACCTTGGCTATATGCAATGCATGTTATGCACGGACTCTCATATGAAGGACATGCACCGACTATGAATACATTGCACCGACCCTGAATATGCAGACAACTAAAACGTATGCAGACGTTATTTGCCAAGTAACGTGGTATGCACATACCTGACTATGCACGAAATTCTTTAACCTATGCATGGACTGTATGCAACAAACGCAAGGTACACAGACCTTGTATGCTGAAGGTCTCAACTGTGGATAGACATACATTTTATATGAAATGATCAAATGCAAACAAACTTATGCAATCTAGTCTTCACATGACTCATAGATTGTCATCATTAAAACTAGGGTTCCAACATCTACCCCATTTGATGCTTTGTCTGCATATGTGTATATGGTTTCTCTGTATACGACTTCGTTGCAGTGAGTATATACCTAGCATAGCTTGTATGAATCCTCCTGTCGGTTTCTCCGTTGCTTTCTAAGCCTCACAGTCATAATGAGAGACCGAGACAGTCTATCTCGTGGTCTCTCATCTATGAAATTGGGAGGGATATGATCAAAGGCCCCCCGGTGATATTTCAGTGTGAAGCCTCTTGCTTCCCCCATGATGAGACAGTAAAATTGATTCCCTATACCCTCTGGCCTCCGTGAAACATTTGGCTAAGGCATCAAAACCCCTGAAATCCTCAAACAAAGCCCTTGAAACCTCTCAATAAACCCCTCGGCGCCTGCCCTAGTTGGCGCCTGATAGCCCTCTCTTCGTGCCGATTGGAGGGGGCGCCAATCACCGCGTTGGTGCCGATTCCCTGTCGCGCTGAGAGCCTTAGTGCCGAATCCTGCCCGCGCCGAGCACGGCATCCCACCACGCCGAGAGTCCTTATGCCGAACCTTGCCCACGCCGACCGTCTTGTGCTGCCGATCCCCAATGCTTCCCAGAACCTCTAATCCCTTCGAACCACTGTAAGGCCCTTAACCTCACAGTAGCCTTAATAAGCCCCGAGCCCAATTTGAACCTGATATTCCAACCTCATCAGCCTTCATGCAAACCTTTATCACGTCACGGGGAGTTATGATTTTTCATCCAAGCCTTAAGGAGCTAAATTAACGGGGTTCTACCCCTACATTCTGTTGGTCCATCCATGATGTTCCTTCCAATCCTAATGGCCCACGGAGTTCTGCCACTGCATATTCTCCGGCGGTTCCCAAAGGGGATATTGATCGAATGCCATGAGGGCGGGTATTGTTCCACTATGTCTTGATCCTTTTGGATCTTGGGCTAAACGCCCACTTTTCTTCGGCTTCCATCTCGGCACTCCGTGGATGGATGTCCTATATCCCCTTGTCATAGTCTAAAATAAGGGGAGATGTTGCCGAAATGAATTCTGATCTTTGTTATGCCGCATGATCTCTAAACCCCAGTGAGTCTAAGAGTCCTGCCTCTGCATGGCCTCCACTGACTCCTTTTTTTGGGAACAATGATATCAAATACCTCGGTGTATGAATACTATTTTGGTTTCATCCCACCTCTTGATATTCGGGCATTGGCATGCCCCGATCTTTTATGGATTCCATCCCGCCTCTGTGTGGACGGTTTCCTATTCGCACTTGGGCTCATCCAAGATAAGGGGACATGGTACCGGATTCATTTCGTGTTTTATGGTGTGTGGCCAAAAGTCAGGTCACGCCTGGACGGAGGCCCTCACTATGCGTGATGGTGGTCCTTGGACTTAAATTCTCCGCCTCGTCCCGGGAAACAGGCTAATGAATCAGAATAAAATCATAGTCACATAATCATCGTTACACATCTTTTATCCCGCATAAGAATAAGAGTAACAATCACATTTAGATCCGCCCCTGGGTCTCTCCTACTTTGGCGACTAATCAAGGGTTGTCCTTCCTCGGAAGGACGTAATTAACATCATAACCTTTATGGTATGGCGGACTTCCGATCCAGACTCAAACCTCGCAATCGACTGACCACGTCAGATCGAGCGCATAATAAACTGTAACTCTGGTGACTGGCACGTCCAATAAACTAACCAATAAATAATTAAACGAACAAATAAATAAGATAAGATTTCTGAGTCCACACACCACTATGTCCAAAAACTCACCAAAGCCCATGCGACGGAGGCGAGTCTGCTGAAACTCTAGCAATGCGAGGAAGGCGGCCCAGACAAGAGTCCATGAAATCTAGGTATGCGTCGTGCCCTGCGTCATTCAAAAATAACAAACAAAAAGGGAGAGGGAGTTAGTATTCATTCTACCAAAAAAAAACTTTTCATTAACACGCTGGATCGTGACAATGCGTTAATCAACGCGTTGTCTGTTGGCACCGCCTTCTATCGTGGGCGGCCGCCGCCGTTTACCCTCTTCCCAAGGTGTTTTCCGTGGGCGTTTTCACCCTCTACAAGTGCTAGGGGCATGATTCCCTCCCATTCCAATCCATGCACATGAAAAAAAATCAAAGAAACGAGATTTTAATCAAAAATTCCTTTTTTCTTACCTCTCTTACGGCGCCAGTCGTCGGGGCTCTAGCGGGTTTCTCAACGCCCTCGGCCTCCTCAGCTTCCCTGGTGGCCTCCTCCACGCTCATGGGGTCCTCACTGCTGCTCCCAGCTGACCTAGCCGCTGAGGACACCGTCGTTTCGCCTCTCCCCGTGGTTTCCACCGCCGGGGGGGTTTCTTCTTCATCGTCCTCTTGAGAGCGAGGCCGTCGGCGGGTTGCCCTCCTCTTCGAGCGTCGAAGACCCTCCTTGGCGTCCATTGGAGAAGAGCAACATTGGGAGGTGATGATTCTTCTATCTTCTCCCTTCTCACGTTTGAATAGGTGTGAGGCGGGGAGGAAGACAAATGGTGAGGGATGTTTTTGAAGGGCTTCTGCGTGTTGAACGCGGTAGAAGGTGAGACCGTGATAATTAAATATCGTGGTGTTACGTATAGGTGATACGTGCAGCGGAAAGTGAGATAGAAGGGGGGATGAATAGCTCACTCCCAAAATCGATAAACTCAGACACGATTTATCAACCCCTTGAATTGCAGGAATGAGGACCTCGGAGACAAGCAACTATGAAGACTAATAAAGGGAATTGAGATCGAGAAAGCAATTCACAATGATGCAATATGTCAAATAGATGGAGAGCAGCACAACGTAAACAAGCAAACCACAGAAGAGACAGAGAATTTTTTAGGTGGTTCGATTGCTATCCGCAATCTACATCCACCCCTTACTTAAGATAGTAAGGTTTCCTTACAAAATTGAGTCGCACAACAACCGCTGCCTAACAGCTTGCCCTGAGGAACAGCCTCCTCAGACTTCTGATCGAATAGAAGAAAACACTGGAGAACCAATCTCCTTTCCTTTGCACGTAGCAAAGGGAACCCTGTGTTGTTACTCCCAAGTAACTCACACAACCAGAGGATCGAACCTCTCTTCCTCCAAGACAATGGAGAGAACTGGAGAACCTCTCCCTTCCTCCGAACAGTGGAGGGTAACAGAGCGAAATGAAAGTAAAGGAAACTCGAAAATAAAACGATCGATGAACAAAAATTTCCTCAGAAAATAAAAGCAATATAGCTTCCGTAGAAGCAGAAGTTCACATTCACAATCTCTTCTCTCTCTCAGAAAATTTTTCTCTCAGCTCTGGATGGAGTGTGCTTTTTCTGATCTTCTCTCTTTTTCTACTGCTCTCACGCTGCTCTCTTTTTCTCCCTGTTCCTTCTTCTTTCTCGAACCCTTTCCTCAGCATATATATATGTCTGAGCCAAATCCTTGGGCGTGTGGATACCACGCTTCCAGCCTGAAAGGTTGGGGTACGTGTGGGAATATTATGGACCTCTATCTACCTCGGATCACATGCCATCTTCATGGTGAATTGCACAGACAAACTGTCAGAGATGAAATAGTCATTTTGTCACACACACTTAGCACAATTCGTATTAGTGAAAGGAATAAGAAAGTAAAAACTGCACTGAGTAGTAATTCCCAAATTAACTGATGCGCTGAGTTGCAACAAGGTGAACGAGGGGTTGCACCAAGTTGAAGTGAGCAAAAGTGAGAGATGTGCATGCCGTCATTAGCACAGACCAAGGACCCTGATCGTGCAATGGATATGCACGAACAGAAAACAATGAAACACAAAGTTGCGCTGACTCTATTTCGCCAGATAGAAAGGTTTGCACCGAGTAAAAGAAATTAGCGTCGGCTAAGATGGGCATGACTAGTACCGACCTGGAATGAAGCAGAGGATGCACCGATCTACGTTAGGTGTCTACAGGACTTGCACCGAGTCTAATAAGACTTGAAACAGGAATTGCACGGACTTCGTGTTATTCAGAGAATTGAATAGGCTAGACAATGCACCAAGCATGATTTTATTTTAAGCAAGGCATGCACCGAGTTGTGTTGCAATGCCTTTGACTAACCAAGACTTGCACTGATTTCATGTTATTCAGAAGGTACAAGTATGCACCGAATCAAAAGAGAAGACTAAAGAGATGCACTGACTCCTAAATGTCTAGTACGAAACTAAACAGAGCGAGCTGAACAAGAATTGCACAGAGACAACCCAAGCTTGCACCGACCTCGAGAGGTGAGATGCAGAGACATTATATGCACGGACCTAAATCATGCTGAGAAATAAGGAAATGCACCGTATAAAAACAAATTGATTATAGTTAAAAAACAAATTGATTTATGGTGTGAGACATCATCAAAACCGCAGGGATGCAACAATCTCCCCCTTTTTGATGATGGCAACACTATGAATCAAGCATTGTCAGGGCATTAAACAATAACCAAGAACAAGCCAATCATGCAGACAAACCAAAAAGCCTTTTCCAGAACCAAAAGCCAGAAAGTCTTTTCCAGAACCACATCTTCTGAACTTTCTCTCACCAAATTTGCTCTCCCCTCAACCCACTCTCAGATGACCTCTTCAGATGTTGCATGACCTCTATTTGGACCTCACTCAGATGATGCATGTCCTCTATTTGGACCGCTCTCAGATGATGCATGTCCTCTCTCCCCCTTTGACATCATCAAAAGTAAATGAAAGATATATGAATTTACTGGAGACATGAGGAAGAAGTACAGTGGCTTCTTAGTATAAAAGGACTCAAGAGCATATCTTAAGAGAATAAGTAAGGTGCTAAACTTAAGAGATGATTCTTCAGCTCTGGTAATCAATAGAGAATTAGAATGAGAGAGAAGTATATCAACATACATGGCATATGATGTAGAGTAGGGATGAACAAGTATGGCAAGACATTGCTGAACAAAACAACAATACTCAGTAGACGACAAGAGACAAAAATAGAGAATATGTTCTCTAGGTATTGAGGACAAGCATTCCAGGAAGTTGTACTAAGACAAGGGATATGATAGAGATTTTCAATTAGACCAATGAGTAAGTTGGTAAATCACACTTTTGACATTAGGGAGACACCTTGATCAGAGGCCTGAATCCCCAGTTACTCAATGTGAGTACCTCATTACCTCTCCTTTTTAGAGAACATAGTTAGTAACTGTGACTTTTTACGTGAGGAAACACCTTGATCAGAGGCCAGAGTCCCCAGTTACTCACCACCTTGTCACCATTGCTCTGTGATGATCAGAAATATTGAGGTCATTTTGCAGAGAATTTTTCTTTTCTACCCTTTCCTTTTTTTTTAATTTGACACCTCATGACATAGGAAATACTTCACTTCATTGATGAAGCTCCCAGTTTCTCAGTGATCAAATTTTAGACCTTTGTTTAGTTAGTTAATCCCTTATGTTGTGGAGATGAAATGATTGAAGACAATACCAGAAGGACTATCACTTTGAAATGAACATTGAAGTCTAGATTTCAAGTTGTTCTGGACAGATGTCAAGACATACAAGTTTTAGCCTGAACCGGAATCATTGACAATGTATGAAGCTATACTCCAAACACTTAAACCATATCTCTGATGGACTACTAGAGAAAAGATTCTAGCTGGACTTTAGAAACAAAGACTTATAGACTTAAGCGATGAGTGAGATTCTACTGTCTAAGAGAGAACAGCACTCATTCAATCAAGAGAACCAGCAATGACACACATCTGTCAATCTTTTGAATCAGTCATGTTACACTAACTTCCCAGCTCCCCCTCACTCGATGCACTAATGAAGTTAATCAGCAGACGCTCAGGACTTGTAGCACCCCTGAAATAAAATTCCTAAATAAATTAAACTTACATGAGAAGGACAAATAAGTTATAAATATAAAAACTTAATGGGCCATGATAAATTGATCATCTTGGTCCATTAACACAAGATATCTAAAACCCAAACACTCGTGCAACCGACCAATCCGAACACCATTGTACGTAATCAAAACCCACACACACTGTAAGGAATAACATGTTATTTTATGTAAGCATTAAATGCACAACATAATTTTTATTGAATTAAGAATCATTAAATCTTGAAGAAAAGGGTCAATTTATATTTTTTACTAATTTAGCAAATTTAATATTCCACATTTATTACATTATAAAGGGAGGATATATAAATATAAGATTTACGTATAGACTTTGGACTGGTGTACAGACTTTATGGATGAAGGAATGTGTAGACTTTGAAGAATGAATGGATGGATGTATAGATTTTGGATGAAGGAATGTGTAGACTTTGGAGAATGAATGGTAGAATGTATAGACTTCAGGAATGTATAGACTTTGGATGAAGGAATGAATGTATAGACTTTGGATGAAGGAATGTGTGGACTTGAGTGGGGTAGAATGTATAGACTTCAGGAATGCAAAGACTTTGACAATGTATAGACTTGTGTAATGGAATGTATGGACTTGAATGGATGTATGGACTTATGAATGTATAGACTTGGAGAATGAATGTATAGACTTGAAGAGTGTATGGACTTGGGGAGTGAGATGCTCTAGAATGTACAGACTTAGGAATGTGCAGACTTAGATGCTTAGGCTTGTGGAATGTATAGACTTGGATTAGATGGATGTACAGACTTTGATGAAGAATGCGATGTATAGACTCTATGGAGAATGTATGGACTTGTGCAGAGTAATAGGGATATATATATACAATAATAGTCTTCTGAAGGGCATGGAGAAATGCCAATTTCCAATTGACGCCCATACGTATAAGCGTTGATTCCATAAGAAACGACTTAAACAAAGTCGTTATTTTGTTGTAAATGAATAGTGCTAAATTTTCAATTAAAGAATTTTGGAAAACTAATTACATGGAAAAATAAAGAAAAATGGAAAACTCATACCCCTAAAATTTCCCAATAAGATCACATCAAGAAAAAAAAGATAAAAATCCAGGAAGATCATTACACCTTAAATTAACAAATGCTAAAAGATGAAGGACGCCTCTGAGCAAGTCGCCAATTAAAGAATTGATGACTATGTATACAGGCGTCACTTATTGAAATAACGCCCCAATCCTAGGCGTCATTTCCAACAGAACCCATTGCTATTTAGATCGAACAGGGGTGTTATCCGGGGTAAGTATTGATTAGGGAAAGAGATTGCTACGTGTATAATCAAGATTAGTAAGGACTCTACCAAGGAAATTTTAGTTCTAATAGAACTCATTAGGATTCCTTTCCTATAAATACTCCCTTCTATCGAGCTAACCTGTTGGCTCTTTTCTTCGTCAAATCTACTGCTATAAGAAGAACGTCACAGTTCTTCATCTTCCGCACGAAGGACACTCGTGTTGTCTTCATCCTACGACGTGAGAAGCCTCTGTTTCTCTAATTCTTCCGAAGGGGGGGTGCTGCTATTGCCTTTGCTAAGAGCTGTTGCTCTTGTTGATTCATCCAAGCTTCGTCTTCATACAACTGCTGTCAAGATCTCTGTTGGAAACAGAGTATCGGAATATTACATATTTCATCACTGATTTTCGTTGTCAGACAACCAAATCGACACCCAAGGTAGGTGTTCTCTCTTTTGGCTAAACTCAATTAACAAAGATGGTACATGCTCTTATGATCATAAACAGCATGCTCATGTTCGAGTTCATAGTATCTAGTTTCTCGTAGGTGATCTCTCTAATAGTTAAACAAGTGCTAAATAATCCTCTGTATTCCTGTCAAGCATGCATATAGGTCTATAGTTTGATTTCTGCGAAAGTTTTACAAGTTTAAAGGATTACAGTAAAAGGCGCCCCAGATTAAGGCGTCATTTTGATTTAACGCCGGGCAAATAGGCGTCAATTGACCGGATAATTAATAATTACGTATGTTCAAAAATTAATAACTACAAACCCTGGTATAACCACCAATGCATGATTATATTAGTGAGTTCCTGTTATTTTTCCCAATCTGTCCATGTCTCTAGTTTGTTGATTAGAAATACTCCAAAAAAATCCATGTGTCTGTGATCTGACCACATGAGAATAAATGACGACCCTATCCATGTCATCAAATTGAATGGACGCCCTCGCACGTAGCCGTCAAATTGTGAGATTCTAAGATAATTATGAAGATGTTCATAAATACCTGGATCTTAGAAATAACGACATACATCCTGCCGTCTCTTTGATATATGATGCCCCTGACAAGGACGTTATTTACTAAATTGAAGACTTGGTCTAAGTCACCCTTTTTATAATTGGAAAGTATTTACAGGATGTAAATTAACAGTAATCTGGATGAAACGACTGTGCGAATAGTCGTTAATTATTGAATTGACGACCCTAATGAGGGCGCCAATTTTCAAAATGAAGACTTTACCTAAGGCGTCAATTCTCTGTTTCTTGTTTTCATGGATTTCTATAACCTACTGTTAGTAAGTTATGTTTTGACACATAGTACCACGTTTTACATTATTTTACCGATTGCCCATATTTCTCGGTGATAGATGAACCCTCCGTCGGACATTCCGTTCCTTCGGACTGGTGACTTTATCATAGAGACCTCCATAAGACTCCGCTAGCATTGGATTCCCTCAAGGCAGTCGAGCAGGTTGTACCCTTTAAACCCATGTTACTACTTGATGGCCATGTCACTCTAATAAAACATGGTATACCGGTCCTCATGACATATTTTTGGACGCCATTAGATTATTTTGAACAAATAGAATGGAAAACCATGCCATTGATATTTCTGGAAAAATTACGTGCCTACCTTGCCTTAAGATCAAGTGACTACATGAAGTATTGTTAACCGGTTCATCTCGGATTTATCTCGAGTTAGATATCATGCATAATCATGGTCATTTTCTCTAGTGTTCTATGACACTGAGATCCTTGGAATCTATTCTTAATTGAGAACATAACCCTTTGACTCTGTATTTGGCCATATCTGATTCTGAAATATTAAAGGGCTCTGGGTCCGCGACTTTTCAGTGCCAGGTAGGATGGAAGTCTAATTCTGTAAACCATGGGAATTCTGGGTGTGGCATTGCACCAAACTCTGTACATCTGTTATTCTATTATTCTGTAAACTCTATTAATTCTGTTAAATCTGTTATTTTGATAATTTGTTGCTTGGTTATTTTGATAAATTAGATATTCTGCTAGATTGTTAATTCTGCTTATATTTATTGGAACTCTGTTATAATCTGGCCAAATTCTGAAGTTATGTTCATCTAAGTATCTGTCCTTGTTATATTCTGATAGCTTGTCCTTGACTCTGCATGGGAATTCATCCCTATTTCTCTTGAGCTCGTATCCACCTTTGACTTTGATATTCATCTTTTCTATTAGATTGATCTTCATGATTTTCTAGTTCCATGCATTGCATCGTCACGAATACGTTAATTGGCTAATCACTTATATTCTGCTTGATGAGAGATGTAATTCCTACTGAGCGTTTCGCTCACCTACCTATCTTTAACGTTTTTCAGGTAACTACATTGAAGATAGTCCATCAGATGGGGAAGGGCAAGAGTGAAGAGTGAAATGGAGAATCGTGTCGGTGTCTTTTATCTTTCTTGGAGTCTCGTCCTGTTATTTGAGTCCTTTCTCTTTATTAGAATGTAATAGTGAGTCATTCCTACACTTATGTAAGTTGAGTCAAGATATGTAATTTGAATATTTGATTATCAATAAAGATTAAATTGGCCCACATTGTCCAGTGTGTAATTTTGTGTCTTATGTTTGCTCTGATCATTCATGACTGTATCACTGCCGTGTTCCAAACTACACGTTCCGCTGCTATCGGTTCGGGGCGTGATAGTTTGTGGTATCAAAGCCTAGGTATATTAAACCCTAGGTCTTGACTATAGGTTGCCATAAGTTCTAGGTTCAACCTCATTATTGCCCGGTGAGTTTGGGTAGAACCTTGGATTAAGAGCTAAAAAGGAAGTTAGAATACTAATAAGATTAGCTTATGAAGATAGCTTAAGTAAAATTTCACGAGAATTACTTGATAATCTTACATGAGATTGTTTGTGTCTTATAGAACTAGATAGATAACAATGGCCGCTGAGCATGCCCAATGGCGTGAGATGCAAAGGACGGTTCAAGGATTGACTCAAGCTCTTCAACGAGTAGCCGATGGTGGAGCCAATCGTGGAACGGAGGATTGCATCATGAATTTCGGAGCCTCAATCCCCCTAGGTTTAGTGGGACCCCTGATCCGGATGTGGCGGAAGATTGGACTAAGGAGATGGAGAGAATCTTTCGAGTAATGCAATGCTCGGATCAAGATAAGGTCCTTTTGGCAACATTTCAACTAGAGAAGGACGCAAGGGCTTGGTGGGAGTCTGTAGAAGCTACTTTGCCAAACATTTAAGTAACTTGGGTTGAATTTTTAGAACACTTCAACGAGAAGTATTTCTCGGAGAGAGTTCGGGAGAGAAAGGCAAGGGAATTTGCCTCGCTCAAACAAAGAAGCATGTCTGTGGCAGAATATGAGGCTCAGTTCTCGAGGTTATCACGGTATGCACCTCACTTGATTTCAACAGAGAAAATGAAAGCTAGAAGATTCTTGAATGGGTTAAGACTACAATATATACCCCAATTAGCACCAATGGATATTCAATCATATGCCGAGATGGTTATGAGAGCTCAGCTATTGGAAGATGCCATGGAATTATCTGACAAGGTCAAGGCTAGAATGGAAAAGAAAAAGGTAGATAATGGCAACAAAAGGCCCAATAATGAGAATGGAGTTCCGATTGGCAAGAAGCCTAAAGGAGAGAAGTGCAAGCATTGTGGGAATGAGGGTCATCAATCCAAGAAGTGTCACTGGAAGAGTGGAGCTTATTTTCGTTGTGGAAGCCAAGAACATAAGGTAGCCGACTGCCCCCTTCCCAAGGATCAACCTCAACAGGCAAATGATCACAAGGAAGCACGGCATCGAGGACAATTACAAGCAATAAGACAAATCGAACCTGCTGATGATGAAGTAACTAGAGGTACCCCTTTTACCTTGGCCTAGTTCATTGGGTTGTTTGATTAGCATGCCTAGATGATTTTGTCTTATGAATGGAAACTAGAACGAGATACCCCATTGATATATATTGGAGAGAAATTTCAGTTGATTTTGGGGACCAAATTCTTTTAAGTGGGGGAGGGTGTAGCACCCCTGAAATAAAATTCCTAAATAAATTAAACTTACATGAGAAGGACAAATAAGTTATAAATATAAAAACTTAATGGGCCATGATAAATTGATCATCTTGGTCCATTAACACAAGATATCTAAAACCCAAACACTCGTGCAACCGACCAATCCGAACACCATTGTACGCAATCGAAACCCACACACACTGTAAGGAATAACATGTTATTTTATGTAAGCATTAAATGCACAACATAATTTTTATTGAATTAAGAATCATTAAATCTTGAAGAAAAGGGTCAATTTATATTTTTTACTAATTTAGCAAATTTAATATTCCACATTTATTACATTATAAAGGGAGGATATATGAATATAAGATTTACGTATAGACTTTGGACTGATGTACAGACTTTATGAATGAAGGAATGTGTAAACTTTGAAGAATGAATGGATGGATGTATAGACTTTGGATGAAGGAATGTGTAGACTTTGGAGAATGAATGGTAGAATGTATAGACTTCAGGAATGTATAGACTTTGGATGAAGGAATGTGTGGACTTGAGTGGGGTAGAATGTATAGAATTCAGGAATGTATAGACTTCAGGAATGCAAAGACTTTGACAATGTATAGACTTGTGTAATGGAATGTATGGACTTGAATGGATGTATGGACTTATGAATGTATAGACTTGGAGAATGAATGTATAGACTTGAAGAGTGTATGGACTTGGGGAGTGAGATGCGTTGGAGTGTACAGACTGAGGAATGTGCAGACTTAGATGCTTAGGCTTGTGGAATGTATAGACTTGGATTAGATGGATGTACAGACTTTGATGAAGAATGCGATGTATAGACTCTATGGAGAATGTATGGACTTGTGCAGAGTAACAGAGATATATATATACAATAATAGTCTTCTGAAGGGCATGGAGAAATGCCAATTACCAATTGACGCCCATACGTATAAGCGTTGATTCCATAAGAAACAACTTAAACAAAGTCGTTATTTTGTTGTAAATGAATAGTGCTAATTTTTCAATTAATGAATTTTGGAAAACTAATTACATGGAAAAATAGAGAAAAATGGAAAACTCATACCCCTAAAATTTCCCAATAAGATCACATCAAGAAAAAAAAGATAAAAATCCAGGAAGATCATTACACCTTAAATTAACAAATGCTGAAAGATGAAGGATGCCTCTGAGCAAGTCGCCAATTAAAGAATTGACGATTATGTATACAGACGTCACTTATTGAAATAACACCCCAATCCTAGGCGTCATTTCCAACAGAACCCATTGCTATTTGAATCGAACAGGGGTGTTATCCGGGGTAAGTATTGATTAGGGAAAGAGATTGCTACGTGTATAATCAAGATTAGTAAGGACTCTACCAAGGAAATTTTAGTTCTAATAGAACTCATTAGGATTCCTTTCCTATAAATACTCCCTTCTATCGAGCTAACCTGTTGGCTCTTTTCTTCGTCAAATCTACTGCTACGAGAAGAACGTCACAGTTCTTCATCTTCCGCACGAAGGACGCTCGTGTTGTCTTCATCCTACGACGTGAGAAGCCTCTGTTTCTCTAATTCTTCCAAAGGGGGGGTGCTGCTATTGCCTTTGCTAAGAGTTGTTGCTCTTGTTGATTCATCCAAGCTTTGTCTTCATACTACTACTGTCAAGATCTCTGTTGGAAACAGAGTATCGGAATATTACATATTTCATCACTGATTTTCATTGTCTGACAACCAAATCGACACCCAAGGTAGGTGTTCTCTCTTATGGCTAAACTCAATTAACAAAGATGGTACATGCTCTTACGATCATAAACAGCATGCTCATGTTCGAGTTCATAGTATCTAGTTTCTCGTAGGTGATCTCTCTAATAGTTAAACAAGTGCTAAATAATCCTCTGTATTCCTGTCAAGCATGCATATAGGTCTATAGTTTGATTTCTGTGAAAGTTTTACAAGTTTAAAGGATTACAGTAAAAGACGCCCCAGATTAAGGCGTCATTTTGATTTAACGCCGGGCAAACAGGCGTCAATTGACCAGATAATTAATAATTACGTATGTTCAAAAATTAAGAACTACAAACCCTGATATAACAACCAATGCATGATTATATTAGTGAGTTCCTGTTATTTTTTCCAATCTGTCCATGTCTCTAGTTTGTTGATTAGAAATACTCCAAAAAAATCCATGTGTCTGTGATCTGACCACATGAGAATAAATGACGACCCTATCCATGTCGTCAAATTGAATGGACGCCCTCGCACGCAGCCGTCAAATTGTGAGATTCTAAGATAATTATGAAGATGTTCATAAATACCTGGATCTTAGAAATAACGACATACATCCTGCCGTCTCTTTGATATATAATGCCCCTGACAAGGACGTTATTTACTAAATTGAAGACTTGGTCTAAGTCACCCTTTTTATAATTGGAAAGTATTTACAGGATGTAAATTAACAGTAATCTGGATGAAACGACTGTGCGAATAGTCGTTAATTATTGAATTGACGACCCTAATGAGGGCGCCAATTTTCAAAATGAAGACTTTACCTAAGGCGTCAATTCTCTGTTTCTTGTTTTCATGGATTTCTATAACCTACTGTTAGTAAGTTATGTTTTGACACATAGTACCACGTTTTACATTATTTTACCGATTGCCCATATTTCTCGGTGATAGATGAACCCTCCGTCGGACATTCCGTTCCTTCGGACTGGTGACTTTATCATAGAGACCTCCATAAGACTCCGCTAGCATTGGATTCCCTCAAGGCAGCCGAGCAGGTTGTACCCTTTAAACCCATGTTACTACTTGATGGCCATGTCACTCTAATGAAACATGGTATACCGGTCCTCATGACATATTTTTGGACGCCATGAGATTATTTTGAACAAATAGAATGGAAAACCATGCCATTGATATTTCTGGAAAAATTACGTGCCTACCCTGCCTTAAGATCAAGTGACTACATGAAGTATTGTTAACCGGTTCATCTCGGATTTATCTCGAGTTAGATATCATGCATAATCATGGTCATTTTCTCTAGCGTTCTATGACATTGAGATCCTTGGAATCTATTCTTAATTGAGAACATAACCCTTTGACTCTGTATTTGGCCATATCTGATTCTAAAATATTAAAGGGCTCTGGGTCCGTGACTTTTCAGTGCCAGGTAGGACGGAAGTCTAATTCTGTAAACCATGGGAATTCTGGGTGTGGCATTGCACCAAACTCTGTACATCTGTTATTCTGTTATTCTGTAAACTCTATTAATTCTGTTAAATCTGTTATTCTGGTAATTTGTTGCTTGGTTATTTTGATAAATTAGATATTCTGCTAGATTGTTAATTCTGCTTATATTTATTGGAACTCTGTTATAATCTGGCCAAATTCTGAAGTTATGTTCATCTAAGTATCTGTCCTTGTTATATTCTGATAGCTTGTCCTTGACTCTGCATGGGAATTCATCCCTATTTCTCTTGAGCTCGTATCCGCCTTTGACTTTGATATTCATCTTTTCTATTAGATTGATCTTCATGATTTTCTAGTTCCATGCATTGCATCGTCACGAATACGTTAATTGGCTAATCACTTATATTCTGCTTGATGAGAGATGTAATTCCTACTGAGCGTTTCGCTCACCTGCCTATCTTTAATGTTTTTCAAGTAACGACATTGAAGATAGTCCATCAGATGGGGAAGGGCAAGAGTGAAGAGTGAAATGGAGAATCGTGTCGGTGTCTTTTATTCTTTCTTGGAGTCTCGTCCAGTTATTTGAGTCCTTTCTCTTTATTAGAATGTAATAGTGAGTCCTTCCTACACTTATGTAAGTTGAGTCAAGATATGTAATTTGAATATTTGATTATCAATAAAGATTAAATTGGCCCACATTGTCCAGTGTGTAATTTTGTGTCTTATGTTTGCTCTGATCATTCATGACTGTATCACTGCCGCGTTCCGAACTACACGTTCCGCTGCTATCGGTTCGGGGCGTGACAGGACTCCCCCTCACTATTAGGACAGGCCTTTCACACAAACTCTTGCCAAGATAAAACAATTCAATATCAAGAGATTAATAATTAAGATAATTTAAATAAGCCCAGTTCTCTCCTTAATGTGGTGAATTTGTCATTGTCTAGAGGCTTTGTGAAGATATCAGCAATTTGATTAGCAGTGCCTACATGAATCAGTTCAAAAGTGTTCTTCGAAACCTCATCTCTTATGAAATGATGCCTTATTTCTATGTGTTTGGTGCGTGAATGTAAGACATGATTCTTAGCTAGATTGATTGCACTGGTATTATCACAGTAAATAGGTGTGCACCCTAGGTCTACTTGATAGTCCTGAAGTTGGTGTTTAATCCAAATGACTTGTGTACCACAACTCCCCGCAGCCACATACTCAGCCTCTACAGTGTAGAGGGCCACAAAATGCTGTTTCTTGGAACCCCAAGATTCTAAACACCCACCTAGAAATTCATAGTGACCACTAGTGCTTTTTCTATCTAGTTTACACCCAGCATAATCTGCATCTGTGTATGCAACTAAATCAAGTGTGTGTGATGCAAGAAACCATAAGCCAATGGTGTGTGTAGTAGACAGATATCTGAAAATTCTTTTCACTGCAGCTAAATGCAATTCAGTGGGTGTAGATTGATACCTTGCACACATTCCTACACTGAATTGTATATCAGGTCTTGAAGCTGTCAAATAAAGTAGAGCTCAAATCATACCTCGATAGAGCTTGGCATCTACTTCTTTACCTATCTCATCTACATCCAATGAGGTATTGGTGCCCATTGGTGTTGTAATGTGCTTCAAGTTGTTCATTCCAAACCTTTTGAGTATTTCCAATATGTACTTGGTCTGGTTGATGAAGCATCCATCTTCTAACTGTTGTACCTGTAGGCCAAGAAAATACTTTAATTCACCTACCAAACTCATTTCGAATTCAGCAGACATCAATTTAGAGAATTTATTACATAGTTCAGAGCTAGTTGATCCAAAGACAACATCATCTACATATACCTGAACTATGATGAGGTCTTTATTTGAACTCTTGGAAAATAAAGTTTGATCCACCTTACCTCTGTGATAGCCCTTGCTGATCAAAAATTCTGTCAGTCTTTCATACCATGCTCGAGGAGCCTGCTTTAGACCATACAGGGCTTTGTTCAACCTGAAAACTTGGTTAGGTTGAGGAGAGAACTGAAATCCGGGGGGTTGTTCAACAAAAACTTCTTCTTTGATAACTCAATTTAAAAATGCACTCTTCACATCCATTTGTTGGAGTTTTATATTCTTGGAGCATGCAAATGCTAATAGTATCCTTATTGCTTCCATCCTAGCAACAGGTGCATAGGACTCATCGAAATCAACTCCAAATTCTTGACAGTAGCCCTTGGCTACTAGTCTGGCTTTATTTCTAGAAATGATTCCATTTTCATTCATTTTATTTTTAAACACCCATTTGGTTCCTATCACATTAGTGTTCTCAGGTCTTGGAACAAGTTCCCAGACATTATTTCTTTCAAACTATCCTAACTCCTCACACATAGCATTAATCCAAGATTGATCAGCTAAGGCCTCTTCTACAGATTTGGGTTCAATTTGAGAGACCAATGCAAGAAGGTCTTGGTTATGAACATTCCTAAAGTGAGATCTAGTTCTAAGAGGATCTTCAAGATTGCCTAGGATGTTATCTATTGGGTGATCTTTAAGATATCTAACATTTATTGAAGACTCACCTGTTTCAGCCAGCCCTACCTGGTTGGGAGCATCTGATGTCTCATTCGGCTGAACCTCCTCTCCTTCCTTGTCTTCTAGGAATTCTCCATCGTGCTTGGAGTCCCTGTCAGCGTCTTCATTGTTAGTAGCATCTTTTGCTTCACCAAAAATGATATGTGGAGACTCTTCAACTTTCTGATCAGTTATGTTAAAGACCCTATATGCTCTTGACACTTCAGAATATCCTAAAAATATTCCAGGACAGCTTTTTGCATTTAACTTATCCAAATCTTTCTTGTTATTATTATGAATAAAGTATTTAGCTCCAAAAATCCTGAAATGAGCCAAGTTTGGTTTCTTACCTTTCAATAGCTCATAGGGAGTTTTCTTGTGAATTGGTCTTACCATTGCCATGTTGATTGTATAAGTTGTTGTATTGACCGCCTCTGTCCAAAACTTTCTTGGTAGTTGACTCTCAATCAGCATGGTTCGGGCCATCTCCATAATGGTTCGATTTCTTCTCTCCACAATTCTATTCTGCTCTGGTGTCCTGGGAGAAGAAAACTTGTGTGTTAGTCCCTCACTTTTACAAAGGTCAGAAAACATGGAGTTCTCAAATTCACCTCTATGGTCAGATTGAATTGAACAAATTTTATGTTTTCCTTCTTGTTTGACCTTACTAAAAATTTATTTAAAATTTTGAAAAGCATCATTTTTGTTGGCTAAGAAAAAAATCCATGAAAATATAGAATGGTCATCAACAATCACATAACCAAACCTACTTCCATTAAGACTCTGAGTTCTAGTAGGACCAAAGAGGTCCATATGAAGAAGTTTCATTGGTCTTGAAGACAATGGCTCAAATCTTAGTTTGAATGACATTCGGGTCTGTTTGCCTAGAGCACATGCATCACACACTTTTGAACTTGAATTAAACTTTATTTTTGGCATGCCTCTAACTAAATCATGCTTGATCAATTTATTCAAAGTAGAAAAATTAGCATGGCCTAATCGTCTATGCCAATCAAACGCATTACCTTCAGAATTAGCAGACAAGCAGAGATTAGATTTTGACTCAACATCTAAGTCTACCATGTAGACATTATTGGTCATGTTGGCTACAAATTTAACAATATCAAAATTTATTTCAAAGATTTTGCATGAATTATTGTCAAACACAACCCTGTGACCCTTATCACATAATTGACTAATGCTAATTAGGTTGTGTTGAAGACCTTCTACAAGTAAGACTTTCTCAATAGAGTTAGTGGAGGACTTACCGACTGTGCCAACCCCAATGATCTTACCTCTATTCTTTCCTCCAAATTTGACCAGACCCCCTACCTTCATTTCTAGCTTGTTGAACTTGGATCGGTCTCCTGTCATGTGCCTGAAGCAGCCACTGTCAAGGTACCATTTGTTGTTCTCAGCTGCAAGGCAAACCTATACAAACGAAATCAAGCAGAGTGGTTTGGAACCCAAGATAAGTTGGGTCCAAACATATCATTCAAATCTTTAAGCAGATTTTTAGGAATCTAGAATTGTTTCAACTTGGTTTTCTCTTGCATCTTAATTTCAGGTTTATTGAAACTGCGACCAAAATTATGTCCAGTTGGTCTGGAGAAGTGGAATCTATTCCAGTAATTAGGCTTCTCATCCCTGGGGTATGTTCTGTGTGCTTGTTGATTAATAAATTTTTTAGGGTGAGCGTTATTTCTCTAGTAGCTCCTGTTCGGACCCATTCTTTTATGGTAGTTCCCGCTTTTATTCTGATACACTTGTTTGGTCCAGCTACCACTTATGTTCTGGTGAATGGGCTTAGTGAAGTTCTTCACAAAGTTCATTCCTATTTTAGATGATCGTCCAGCATTGTCAGTTAAATTTTCTTTTGGACATAGAAATCTTTGATTACTATTTGAGCTGGATGGTGTGTCCAGCTTTTCTTTTCCCTTCTCGGGGAAGAAGGTAGTAGTCTTAAACTGAAAGGGTCTCTTGTTGGCCGGGGCATAGCCTAAACCCTCCTTGTTGAAATTAACCCTTGTTCCTAGGATAGAATGCATGTTCGTCTTCCCTTGAACAACTTTTTCTAAAACCTTTTGTTTGTCTTCCAGCTCTCTTTGCATAGACTCACAATTTTTTAAGAGTTCAGAGTTCACCTTTTTAATGGCTTCATACTTCTCTGTGATCACACTATTTTCATTCAGACTTTCTTCAAATTTAATCCTGAGTTCATTGAGCTGTGTGTGAACTTCCTGGTTCTCTAATTGGTGCTTTTCATTTTCTTTTTCCAGAGAAGTCATTTCTCCCAATTGTTCTTTTAATTTCTGATTTTCCTCGCGGATTTGAGTTTGTTCTTCGGTATTAGCATTAAATATTCTCTTCAAAACCCTATGCTCTTTACTCAGTGTATTAAACTTATCTAACAGTTCAGCATAGGCATCTTCCCAATCATCAATAGAATATTCTCGAAGATATTTGTTACCTCCTCTTTGCTGTTTGCCATCAGGCAAACTCCTTCTCCGTCCTCCTCTAAGGAATTGGCTTCTAGGCCTTCTTCCTCATCGCTCCACGTGTAGACCATTGCCTATGGTTTCTTCTTCTGCATCTTCGAGCTCTTCCTCAGAAAGTCGGGACCCTTCTTCTGAAGATCATGGCAGTCCCCTTTCATGTGTCCAGGTTTCCTGCAATGAAAACATGTAAATCTCTTGGTACTCCTATTTTTATCATTGCTGGAATCAAAATTCTTACCAGAAGGGTATGACCTCTTCCTTCTAAATGTCTTTCCCTTAGTCCTTAGGAATTTTCTGAATTGTCGAGTGAGCATAGCTTGCTCCTCCTAGTCAAGATTTGACAATCCGTCAGACTCGCAACTACTACTCCAGCTGCTGCTACTTACTTTGCTGCTGGAAGCATTGAGGGCAATATTCTTGCCCTTCCTGTCACTTCCTTCACCATTCCTTTTAAAATTCATCTCATACGTCATAATGGATCCCATCAGTTCGGTGACTGTCATAGTCGTCAGATCCCTTGACTCTTCTATCATAATGGCCTTAGTGTGCCATGTAGGGGTTAGAGATCTAAGTATCTTCCTGACTGTATCTCCCTCAGCTATCTCTTTCCCAAACCCCTTAAGAATATTCGTGATCAGAGACAATCTGGCATACATCTCAGTTATGGTCTCCTCTGATTTCATCTTAAACATCTCATATTCAGAGGTGAGGAAATTTACCTTCATTGCTTTCACTTGAGGTGTACCTTCGTAGATCAACTCCAGCTCATCCCACATCTTCTTGGCCGTCTTACATGCTGAAATGCGGGCGTATTCGTCTGGGTGTACAACACATTGGATGATGCTCAGAGCTGTCCAGTTGAGTGACGAGAGCTTGACTTGATCATCTGTCCACGCGTCCTCGTTCGGTGATAGATCGTATGGCCCTGTAGTGATCACCCTCCACAGCTTGTGGCTCTGCGCCCTGATGAATACTTCCATCTTGTTTTTCCAGAAAAGATAGTTGTTACCATCAAAGAACGGAGGGCGGCTGATAGATTGTCCCTCAGCCATGAAGCTTCGAGGACCATTAGGATTACCCTGACCGTTGGACCACATGATGAGAACCCGCTCTGATACCAATTGATACGTGCAGCAGAAAGTGAGATAGAAGGGGGGGATGAATAGCTCACTCCGAAAATCGATAAACTCAGACACGATTTATCAACCCTTTGAATTGCAGGAATGAGGACCTCGGAGACAAGCAACTATGAAGACTAATAAAGGGAATTGAGATCGAGAAAGCAATTCACAATAATGCAACATGTCAAATAGATGGAGAGCAGCACAACATAAACAAGCAAACCACAGAAGAGACAGAGAATTTTTTAGGTGGTTCGATTGCTATCCGCAATCTACATCCACCCCTTACTTAAGATAGTAAGGTTTCCTTGCAATATTGAGTCGCACACAGCAGACTCAGTCTGCAACAACCGCTGCCTAACAACTTGCCCTGAGGAACAGCCTCCTAAGACTTCTGATCGAACAGAAGAAAACACTGGAGAACCAATCTCCCTTCCTTTGCACGCAGCAAAGGGAACCCTGTGTTGTTACTCCCAAGTAACTCACACAACCAGAGGATCCAACCTCTCTTCCTCCAAGACAATGGAGGGAACTGGAGAACCTCTCCCTTCCTCCGAACAATGGAGGGTAACAGAGTGAAATGAAAGTAAAGGAAACTCAAAAACAAAACGATTGATGAACAAAAATTTCCTCAAAAAACAAAAGCAATATAGCTTCCGTAGAAGCAGAAGTTCACATTCACAATCTCTTCTCTCTCTCAGAAAATTTTTCTCTCAGCTCTGGATGGAGTGGGCTTTTTCTGATCTTCTCTCTTTTTCCACTGCTCTCATGCTGCTCTCTTTTTCTCCATGTTCCTTCTTCTACTTCTTTCTCGAACCCTTTCTTCAGCATATATATATGTCTGAGCCAGATCCTTGGGCGTGTGGATACCACGTTTCCCGCCTGAAAGGTTGGGATACGTGTGGGAATATTCTGGACCTCTATCTACCTCGGATCACGTGCCGTCTTCCTGGTGAATTGCACAGACAAGCTGTCAGAAGAAAAAATAGTCATTTTGTCACACACACTTAGCACAATTCGTATTATTGAAAGGAATAAGAAACCAGAAACTGCACTGACTAGTAATTCCCAAATTAACTGATGCGCTGACTTGCAACAAGGTGAACAACACCGAGTTGAAGTGAGCAAAAGCGAGAGATGCACATGCCGTCATTAGCACAGACCAAGGACCCTGATCGTGCAACGGATATGCACGAACAGGAAACAATGAAACACAAAGTTTCACTGACTCTATTTCGCCATATAGAAAGGTTTGCACCGAGTCAAAGAAATAAGCGTCGGCTAAGACGGGCATGACTAGAACCGACCTAGAATGAAGCAGAGGGATCCACCGATCTACGTTAGGTGTCTACGGGACTTGCACCGAGTCTAATAAGACTTGAAACAGGAACTGCACGGACTTCGTGTTATTCAGAGAATTGAATAGACTAGACAATGCACCGAGCATGATTTTATTTTAAGCAAGGCATGCACCGAGTTGTGTTGCAATGCCTTTGACTAACCAATACTTGCACCGATTTCATGTTATTTAGAAGGTACAAGTATGCACCGAATCAAAAGAGAAGACTAAAGAGATGCACTGACTCCTAAATGTCTAGTATGAAACTAAATAGAGCGAGCTGAACAAGAATTGCACGGAGACAACCCAAGCTTGCACCGACCTCGAGAGGTGAGATGCAGAGACATTATATGCACGAACCTAAATCATGATGAGAAATAAGGAAATGCACTGTATAAAAACAAATTGATTATAGTTAAAAAACAAATTGATTTATAGTGTGAGACATCATCAAAACCGTAGGGATGCAACAATAGGTGCGTCAAAGAAAATTCCAAAAAAAAGTCCAAAAAAAAGAGTGTCTCGTTTTGTCTTCCATTGTATTTCGCCTTCTTATGTTTGTGCTTGTCTACTTCCTCCCATTATGCTATCTGGCCATTTATTGTGATTATGATTGTCCTTTTGTTGTCTTTTACCACTTCATCCTTTATTTGTTGTTATGGGTTTATTATCGCTTACCCTCTAATTCAAAAGAAAAGAAAAGAAAAAAAGAGCAGAAATCATGGAACTGGCACGCCATGAGGTAAGTATCTCCTTATCCTTTCTCTTTGTTGCATTACTATATGTTATTTACGCTATTATATTATCTCAAGGACCGGCTGGTTCTCTATGTGTTCTGGGATTTGAGTTGCCCTCTACCAAAAATAGTGATGATCTAGGGACACACAGTTAATCACTAGATAGGCCGTTAGGTTGGACAAATTTGGGGATGATAGACTCCATCTCGCACACCGTGGTTGCAGATGACTCTTGACTCGAATTTGCTCAATTTAATAATATTATCCTTGAGTATCTTATATTTTAATCTTTCTTTGCATTCGTTTTGGTGAGTTCTTTTTGATAGGATCGGTGCGATGGATTCAGAGGGGGGTGAATGAATCCCACCCTTCAAAAAAAACTTTTCGCTCAATAAAAGACTAGAACACTATCAAGGCAAATAGACAATCTGAAGAACAAGTTAAATTCTCTTTTAAACCACTGAGCAAATATATAAGGCGCGCCTAAACAAGCAACTAGCGGAAGCAGCACAGATAGAAACGAGAATGCTAAGGCAACCTGCGAAGGAGGTAGAAGACAAGGAGCAAAACACAACCACACTGCACAGAGGATTTTTAGGTGGTTCGGTCACCAAGACCTACATTCACCCCTCACTCCCAACCGGAGTGAGGCTTCCACTAGCAACGCTAGAACAGCAGACTCAGTCTGCAAACACTTGCTGCCAAACAGCTTGACCAGGGGAACAACCTCCCCTCTTCCTCCAGACCGGAGGGACACCCCAAGTGACTCCCAGCCACTTGGAACCAGAGACTAGGTCTCTCTTCCTCCAGACCAGGAGGGAACCCACCAGTGACTCCCTGTCACCAGCAAACCAGAGGTCACAGACCTCTCTTCCTCCAGACCAGGAGGAAAACACTGATGACTCCCAGTCACCAGCAAAACCGGAGAACAAATCTCCCTTCTCCTGAGACCACAAGAGGAACCCCGATCCCAAACAAGGGAAACAGAAACCACTGAATGTATGAAAGGAACAAACGAAAAACAAAACAGGAAAATCAAAAACAATATAGCTCCGAAGAGCACAATGACTGTGGATTTGATCCACGAGTCAATCCATGATCAGATCTTCAGGATGGACTGGCTGCACACTCTTTCTCCTTCTCACGATTTTTCTTCTCTCACTTTGGCTCTCAGCTTCTCTTTCTTTTCTCTCTCATTCGCAGGCTCTCTCTGTCTCTTCTTTTCTCTTCTTCTTCTTCTTCTTCTTCTTCTTCTTCTGCTTCTCTGCTGCTCTCACCTTCTTCTATCACTCTCTGCTGCTCACTTCTTCTATCACTCTCTCGATCAGCCCTCTTCAATCTGTCTTCTGCGGATGAAGAAACTTCACATATATATATCAGCAGCAACTAGGGCGTATGCCCCCTTTATCCAGAGGACACCTCGGATCACGTGCCAGGTGCCAACCTCGGATCACGTGCCCATTCATCAACCTGACTTATCTGCAGGCAGAGATAAAGAAATGCAATTAGTTAGTTCAGGCTCTTAACACAGCGTGTATAGACTTTAGAAGCAGCAAATAAGCAAGTATATACAACGTGAGAGTGTGTAGACTTGAAGCCCTTCAAGCGACCTCAGTGTACAGACTTGCAGAATGATGCATTAACATAACAGAGTGGAATGTGCAGACTTCTGTGTAAATCATGAAGCAATCGAATGTGTAGACTTTAGAAGCAGCAATTAAGCAAGTGTGTACAATGTGAGAGTGTGTAGACTTGAAGCCCTTCAAGCGACCTCAGTGTACAGAATTGCGTGGGTAAGATGCATGAACAAGCCATAGCCAGTGTATAGACTTAACCGATGCATGAATAGTGCGCCGATATATATACTTGGAGAACTGATGCATGAACAATGCGCCGATGAATAGACTCTGATGTAAAGGCTTGAGTTACACAAGCAGTGTATAGACTTCACGATGCACACCCATATCCAATGTATAGACTTACCCCTTGAAGATGTATAGACTTTGAAGACTTCGAAGCCCCATGATGTATAGACTTTGAAGCATGTGAACATGGGGACAATGTACAGACTTCACTTCGTGCTAGCTATAGTACAATGTCTAGACTTGATGCAGCTTCAAAGCACAATGTGCAGACTTGATATGAAGGAATGCAAATGACTCTGTACAGACTTGGATGCATGTGTATGCATGAGGGCAATGTACATACTATGCATATGCACACTAGCGAGTGAATAGACTTGGCTACGGCATCAAAGTATGCACAACGTAAAAGACGCCTTCTTCCTAGGCGTTTGATTTAAAAGTGACGCCACTTGTGGTGGTCGTCAAATTTCAAGTTCATCTGAATGTATAGACTTCCTTCGGCACAAAGGCAACTTAACGATGTATAGACTTTGTACTCTGAACGATAAAGCAGGCTGTACAGACTTTGAGAATCTTGAAGGCCAATGTACAGACTTGGAACGAAGACCAATGTGTAGACTTCAAAGTAGATGCCAAGGCCATGTACAGACTTGAAGTGAAAACCAATGTATAGACTTTATGAAAGCATATGCCAAGGCTGTACATACTTGAAGAAACGCAAGGTGAGATAGAGCTGGTTGTACAGACTTTGGATGACGATGCACTGTACGCAAACGCTGTATGGACTTGATAGCGTGAGACGCTGGAAGAGACGATCGGATGTACAGACTTTGAAGATGTGGGCGAGACAATATATAGACTTTGGAAAATGCAGACTGTGCAATGTACAGACTTGGTTCGTGCAAGCTACAGTGCAATGTTTAGACTTGATGCAATGCAGAGGCTGTATAGACTTGGTGAGCGCCAAGGCGTTGTACAGACTTCAATGACTCATGCAAGCTACAGGACAGTGTGAAGACTTGTGTTCTGAACGTAGGCAAAGGAAAGGAATGTATAGACTTGCTCAGTTCAGAACGTAGGTAAAGATGGGAAGCAATGTATAGACTTTAGATGTGTGAAACACACTGACTGTACAGACTTCAGCTAAGCAAGCTACAGGGCAATGTATAGACTTGGCCAATGTGCAGACCTGAATGCAAGGTGACGATGTGTAGACTTGGCCAATGAACAGACTTGAGTGCTCGACCAGTGTACATACTTTGATGAACATGCAAGTGAATGTATAGACTTTAGTGATCCATGCACAAGACGTAGCAAGACTCTGTACATACTTGCTGTGAAGAACAATGTGTAGACTTCAAGTGACCTTATGCATAGGCAATGTACAGACTTCCTATATGTTCAAGTCCAATGTATGGACTTGCTGAGATGATGCACCTATGCAATGTATGCACATAGCAGATATTGAACGGAAGCAATGGATGTATAGACTTGAGTGTGATGTGCAGACTTTGATGAACATGCAAGTGAGCGATGTGCAGACTATGTAGCATGCAGTGTATAGACTTCATATTAAGGAATGCACCATGTCTAGACTTGATATGAAGAAATGCACTGGCTGTACACACTTGAAGTAATGCATGCAGGAGACGATGTACAGACTTCCTATATGAAGACAACCGCTGTACAGACTTCGTGAGCAATGGCCAAACAATGTGCAGTCTACAGGCAATGTGCAGACTCTATTTTGCAAGCAAAACAGTGCGTGGCTGTACAAGCTTGAATGCATGTCATACAGATATAAAGGAATGTCATTAACAAGCACACATTCACAAATACATGAACACATATGAATGCACTTAAATGAATCAACAAGGTCTTTCATGCACACATGCATATGGTGACTGATAGTGTTTGCTATCATCAAAACCATAGGGGCACAACACTTTTATTTTAGCCATGCATGCATCATGTCATCTTGGAGCATTCATGATTCACAAATTGCTCCAGCTGCTCTCCACTTGGCAATCAAATTATGCTTAAATTTTTGAATAAGAAATGTTATTCCATTCCAAGTTTGAAAGTCTGCTCTGGGTTGGCTACTTGATCTTGTTGGTCAGCGTGACCTTTGCTTGGAATTTTTCTATCTCAATTTCAGTTATCCTTCCTTGATCCACTCATTAGTTGTGAACCGTACGATGGCGTCGACAGATCCGTCAGGCTGGCGTCTATTCCACTAACTGAGTGAAACCCACAGTTGCTACGCGCTGGAGTGCCTCTTTTGCAAGAGGTTTATCATCTTCCTTTTTCTTTTCCTTGTCTGTCGTTCTAGGCAAGGGTCATCCGTGCTACCTTGACCTTGTGGTTAGCTCGGAGTTTTTTGGATTATTCCCATCACTTGTCGGTGATGACAGGTGTCTTCTTACCTTGATGTCCACTTATCAGTCCGCTTCACTTCATCTCTACTTTGCCAACACTTTGTGTCATTTCCACCTTGCCTCTGTTTCACCTCCACTTGCTTTCCTATAAAGTGGACATCAAGGAGGGGCATCTGTAGACACCGATTTTTGACCCACAAGTTGAGATATTTTCTTATTCACCTTGGTAACACCCCAATTGATCCTTAATTGGTTGGTTTTCTGGTCCATTTTGTGAGATATTCTGTCCATTTTCAACCCTTGAATTCAACTTTTGTGCCCTGGATATCGGCTGGAGGCCTTGGCCAGCTTATCAATAACATGCTCATCTCGGCCGTCGCGTTCCTTCACTATCACGCAATAAGGTGCCACCGCGTTCCTAAAAGTTCACCCCAAGGTGGCTGATGTTAATTCCTAATCTAGCTACTTTTTACAAAGGCGCTATTTCTTTCCAAATTTAATTTAGCGACAAGCACCTTTGCATTAAATCTTTTCTGATATTTCAGTAACGCGGCATATCTTGTTACCACGATAATTATTATCGCGGTCAAAGATTAGGGCCTATTCTTCAGAGTTTTGACCCGTTGACCGATCAACTTTGACCAGTCAACTTTCATCGCGGCATATCGTGGAAACATGTTAAATCATTATCACGGTGCTCACCTTGACCGCATTCGTAGACGGAAACCATGTCTGACCAAAACTCCCCTTTCCCATTTTTGAACCCATCTTGAGTAGGTTTCGGAGCTTGAAATCGATCATGGAAGGTTCCTATTCCCTTTAGGAGTCTTTCCCCTCGATAATCGGCATGATTACCTCAATTTGGGCTTCCAATTTCTCATATTTCTTGGACACCGACATAGGGTTTCGTGGTTCCCTTTTTCCTATAAATTCGACCCATGGTCGTCGATTCCAAAGGATGCAACTCAGAGGACTCGACCACAGAGGGGAGGGCGAGGCCATGCTTCGTTGAGGATCTTTAATCCCTCGCCCTTCCCTCATCCAAGGGAGTATTTTAGGGCTTTTGTTTTGTTTTTCCTTGTTCTTCACTTCTTCCCTTTTAGTGTCTTTTAATTCTTGTTAATCTCTGCATACCATCACATCTCCTTTTCAAGTTATCTCCTTTTATCAAATACACGCATACGCACACACACCAAACCTATTTTTGCCCTCCCATAGGAGTTAAAACCACCAAACCCCCAAGTGATCTAGCCTCTTTGATATGTTTTCTATAGAAAATAGGGATAAATTCTGCACTTAATCACGTTCTAATGGGCTTTATCTTGGTGGTTCTCACTATTTTGCAGGCATAAGATGAAGAAGACGTGAGGCCCTTGCACCTCGACCGGCCCTAGAGCAAGGAAGGAATCAACCTACACATCATGTTGTTTCTCTGATAACGCGATGATCACTTATACCATGTTCTTCGGGAACGCGACCCAACGAAGCGACGCGTTAATCTTCAAGCCCTCCTTCGGCCTCTTCTCAATTTTCGAGGTAAGTAGTGTGCCCCGCTTCTTAGTTTTTACACTGTTTGGCATGCTATAGGCTTCGGTGGCGATCACGGTCTCCATTTACATATGTTTCATTGCATGTGCCCCACACCCTTATCATCATTACTTTGACACTTATTTTACACCATTTATTCATCATTATGTTTTTGGCGAGGTCGATTTTTTGATCTAGACATGAGATCCATCCTCTCTAGATGGAATCTTCTTAGCCTTGTAACCCCTGCAAAGTACTATGATTCAATCCACCTTGATTGGGCTGCCATGGGGGCTCTCATAGACTTGGCATCCACACACCCATACCTTCTTCTTCTCAACTTTCGAAGCCACCATACTCCTAGAAGAGGCGGAGATGCTCCTAGGATTGAAGAGAGTGAAGCAAGGCGATGAAGAGAGAATGGCGGATATGACCAAAAGCATAAATGCTCAAGAGATGCTATCAAGCCTAATTCCCAGCTCAAACATGGTGAATCAAATGTGGGACACAAGAGGAATCAACTTGATGAAGCTTACGGCGTGGGTTTACAAGACAATAAATCAAGCCAAAGAAGAAGATTTAGAGAAAGTGATGAAGGCCTTCGTGATATGCCTCGCGGGAGCATTGCTCTTCCCTTCGACGGATGACTTTCTAGAAGAGGAGCAATTGAGTGCAATATGTAGCATATGGGAAGGAAAGACAATTGGACCGGCGGTGCTAGCCTATCTCTATAGCGGGCTCACCTCCGCTTCTATGGGAAGGCCCCTATACAGGTCAATGCTATTATTCTCTAGTTGGTTGGACCTCCATTTCAAATTCGACCCATGCGAGGAGGCCCAAAATGCCTCACGGATGTATCTAAAGAGCCCACTCCACTACATGATGGGCGCACTAGGATTAAGTGAAAGAGTGATGAATCGAGTGCCCAAGCTAAAGAAAAGGGTGGAATGGAGAGGGCATCTAAAGGTCACGCCCCAAAACATGTTCACGTGCACACCGGGCATCCTTAAGACTCAAGATCTTCACACACAGCTCTCATCCTGGGTGGAGCTACGACTAGTAGGCGCTATCGAACTAGTTCTCTATAATGCGCACCGGTGCTTATCACAACTTCACCTACCTCACCGTCTCTTCGAAGAAGCTTCACACCGCCCACCTATCAAGAAAAGGGACTTAGGCTGAAATGGCGATGAGGAGGAAATCAACACAACCAAGGCGCTATGGCGAGTTAACAAGCTACACCGGCCTAAAGAGCGAATTGAAGAAAATAGAGAGCAATGGAAAACTTATGTAATAGCTCTTAGGCATTTGAGGCCCAAAACGGCTCACTAATCATGTAATGATCATTTCATTTAATGAATAAAAGATTCTCCTTTAATTGAGCCAATGAAAGGGTTTAAAAGTGATTAAATCTTCCAAAATCTCTTGATTCTGTATGAAAATGAGGGCTCTGTAAGAAACTGCGCCCACCACAGAGGGCACAAATTCCTGTATAAGCGTCCATTTTATCGCCGCCAATTCATTTATACTTCTTTTCCGTAAAAATGTAGAAATTCTATAATTGGCGCATTTTTAAGCAACCGCTCATTCAAATATGGACATCCTTCTAGATGGGGGCTGATTCCTTTATCCTATTATCCAAAATACCGATAAATAGCGCCTCTTCACACAGCCATTCATTCTTCAAATAACGCCCGTTCAAAAGGTTGTCCATTATAAAAATCCCAAAAATAGCATTAATGCCTTTCATAATTTTTTGACAGTTCACAGATTTCAAAGCTTACCAAGAAATGGCGACCTCCTACGCAGCCGTTCATTCTTTAAATGGTGCCCGTAACTTGGTCGCTGGTTCTTAATACTTTTTTTTAAAATCTGAAATTTCAAAATGGACGCCTGCTCAAACTGTCTTTCATTAGGAAAGGACGGCATATGCTAGGGCACCAATTCTTTTGAATCCACCGCCTTCGAACTCTCCCGTTAAACCCTTATTTTCTTTGAACCCTTCTCTCTCTCATTCATTTCCTCATTTCGTCTCTCCCATTCTCTGTTCTATTCTGCACTCATTTTCTGTTAGTTTTCCGCTCGTTCTGCAACTCCCACCAGCGACCACCGGCGACTGCGAGCCATCACCGCCGAGCGCAACCCCTCTCTTTCTCACGCTCTCATTCCCTCACTCTCATCTCTTACCCCCCTCTTCCTATGGCTTCTACGAGCGGCACCGGTGCCAGGAAGAGACAGCAGGTGATGGCACCTGCCGTCATCCACATTGACGAGGAAGAGAACGCCGGAGAGGAGGCCCCCCCTACGGCAGAAGCTCCGACGGCGGAGCATGAAGAAGAAGATGAAGGAGGTGAAGAAGGAGGAGAAGACGACGGCGATGATGAAGATGATGAAGAAGGAGAAGAAGACAGTGATGAAGACGATGAAAATGATGAAGGGGAAGAAGAAGACGTCGACGACAGCGACAGCAAGGAAGAGGAAAATGAAGAAGAAGGAGGTGAACGAGGTGACGATGGGGGCGCAACAGAGTAAGAAGGAGGGCAACCAAGGGTGCCTCCTCCCCGTCGGCCACTGCGGGGAGGCTTCATGGAACCCGAACCCAGTAAGGTAAGCCCTACCACCCATCCTGCCATTTTTTCCTTTTTTAAAAAAAAAAACAACAAAAACCATGGCGGTCGAAGAGGGGGAGAAGAAGACACTGTGGGAATTGGCGGCCAAGTAGGTGGCATCAATTCCTTAGTATTTATTTTTTAAGAAATTAATTTAAGAAATGGCGTCAAAGGAGCGGTCGTAGGTTTTATTTTTAATTTTTGAAAATGAATAATTTTAAGAAATAGCGATTAGAAACTGACGCAATTTTGAAAAGTTTTTTTATTTATATATATCTGTATTTTTTAGTTTTTTAGTTTTTTTTTGAGAAATAAAACCGCTAAAGAATTGGCGTCCGACCTCTGGGCGTCAATTTCAAAAAGTACTTTATTTATTAGTATATAATAAGGAATTGGCGACTCGACAATTGACACTAATTCAGGGAATTGGTGTCAACTGAGTCGACATCAATTAGTAACAATTTGTTATTTTGTTGTTGTTGTTGTTGTTTTTTTTTTGTTGTTGTTTGGTTATTATGCTGGTTATTGATATTTGTTTTTCTTTTGTTTTGTTGCAGGGGTTGATACAGACCCGCTTTTCCTGGGTTCAGGTGATGGCGGCGTACTATGGGTTGCCTGACTTCCAAAGAGCGAGGGTGGAGGCGATGGGGTTCGGCCCCTTTCTCAGCATCGAGCCGGTACGACCCGACTTGATTCTGATTCGGGTGCTGAGGGAGAGATGGGACATAGCTAGCCGAGCATTCTTGATGCCCTGGGGGCACATGGTGCCAAGCCTGGAGGATGTAGCAAGGATTACAAGGTTGAGAGTGGACAGAGAGGCAGTGAGCGAGGTGACCCTTCCTGACTACAGGGAGCTAGCTCAGAGGCTCTAGGTTTAGAGACGGTAGCCGACACCCCTAGGAACTACAGGATGATTTATCAGACAAAGCTGACAGGTGCCATGGGGCTAGGAGACACTCGACAAAGGTCGAGGGAGTCGCTAGAGGAGTTCACAGAGAGGATGACCTCGAGGGCTAGAGCAGTCTTCTGCCATGACCCAACTCAGAGGGAGCGAGTGGATATGGATTTGAGGAGGTTTTTGTTCTTGATGCTCGGGAGGCTGCTACTGGGGACGAAGGGAGATGACCTGAACTGCATATTCTTAGGCATCTTGGAGGGTCTAGATGGAGTGGGGTGATATGCCTGGGGTGCTGCCTTGCTAGCGCACTTGATAGCCGACTTGTCCACAGGGACAGGTCGTGAGACGACTGTCAGTGACTTTTCACCTTTTCTTCAGGCATGCATTTATATTTAGTTTTGTTATTTAAATGCTTATGATGAATGTTATGCGTATGAATGCTTTATGAATGCTAATGCTAATGATTGTGGTTATGAATATTACTAATGAAAATGGATGCAGGTGTGGAGTCACCTCTACATGCCTATGGATCGGGCTAGCCCCCGACCTGGAGATGCAGATGCCTATCGGCTGGTGCGACGGTGGCTGCCATGTTTAACTAGAGTGCCTCATGTTTATGAACTGCAAGTACTCAGGCGAGAGTTCCACAACTTCCCCGCTTCACTGGTACGTGCGTAAATATGATGCAGTTTGCTCCTATTTCTTGCTTAATATGATATGATGATATAATGATATGCATGCAGGTGGTGTGGAGACCGTACCAGGGGATGATCGACGAGGGTCAACCTTGGGTCACAGTGGGTCAACCTTTGTGCGGGCGTGACCTCTGGGTTCACTGCCTGAACGAGATCGAGCGGTTGTGGCTAAGGTTGGCGATGAGGACACTCGGCCTACACCAGGAGTAGATCGAGGTAGCAGAGCCGCGCAGGATCAGGCGTAAGACTCAAGGACGGACGATCGCAACCGACTGAGGATTGCGATTCTTGGAGCAATACACCGAGTGGTAGCGAGGCGGGACCCCAATCGTCTCCCATGCGCCGTGTAGTTCGGCATATTTACAGTGCTATTGGGAGACGTACGCCGGTCGGCCTCAAATGAGGGTAGTGGGGGTACGTATGAATGCATGTTTTCTAATTTTAATGCTATATGCTTATTGAGATATGAGACTAACATGTGACAAATGTAGGACGCTCTGGATGCAGTGGTGATGGACATGCAAGTCCATCTCCACAGTCTGGAGGCCCAGCTTGCAGCTACGCGGGCAAACTTGGAGGCCCTGGTGAGTGTACTTAACTACATGCAATTAATTATTCCTGAATTTGATGTCTGGCCACTAACAGTCTCAATAAATGCAGTGTGCCCAGCAGGGAGTGGCGGCACGAGGGGCAGGAGGTGCTTTTAGTTCGAGGGACCTGACCGCCGAGATTACGTCCCTAGAGGAGTGACTCGCAGATGCAGTGGCGCCTGTCGAGGTGGCGGAGTGAGATCTTGATGCATGGGTTAGTCATTATGTTTATAACTCATGGTGAAAGATGCATGTTAAAGAATTGTAGGAGGCACTTACTCGGGTTGCGCTAGCGGGCACCGAGCTCGCGATCCGTGACCAGCGGGTTGCGGAGCTAGAGGAGGAGAGGAGGCGCCAAGAGGCAGAGGTGCTTCCACGAGAGGTGGTGGAGTTGCAGATCCTTCTCGAGGTGGAGAGGAGGGAGCGCACCCGAGTGGAAGAGCTGTGGGCAAGGGAGCACACTCGAGAGAGAGAGGAGTGGGCGAGGGAATGCACCCGAGGGAGAGAGGAGTGGGCGAGCGATCGAGCCGAGCGCGAGCGGGAGTTGACAAAGCCGAGGATCCACTTTGGTGCTGTTGAGGAGGGCACACGAGCGGCGGAGGAGCACTATCGGAGAGGCCGGGAGCGAGCACAGCGAGAGGGGCGACCCAGTGCTTACTCCAACACTTGCTACTTGGCCGGTTCCTCTACACAACAAAGGAACGAGGTGGATGAGCGAGCGAGAACCGGGAGGTCGGCTGCTACTCAGGGTTCGATGGGACCACCACCGGCTCCAATTGGGGACTGGGACGAGAGAGGGGAGGTAGAGTGTAGGAGAGAGAAGGGTGGTGGGGAGAGCTAGAGAGATTACCTTTGTACATCACCTCCTACACTTTTGTGCACACATATATATGAGAATAAAAGATTATTATTTTGATATTACCTGAGTTACTCCTTTTGTGTGCTTGTGTCCTTTTGCCCCTGTGTATCACATCTTTAGCAAATAGGTTAGTTAATCTATTCGGCTTGGCCCCTTGCTCAATAAGCAAGGGGATGTCCTTTTGACCTTGATAGAGGGTCAAGGGGGCAAGCCTTTATTCAACTAAGGCAAAAAAAATACATAACGCAGGAAGATGCAACATTCAAGCAAGTAGATGTCAACTGGAATTGAAAAGACGATCATACGAAATGCAAGCGAGCAAATGATAATGGTGGATGGAATAAGCAGGGCATTTGAATTGGCGACCAGACAGATGGCTATAATTCTTGCATTATTATTTTTTCTTATGTTTTGGGAATGGGTGACCAGATAGATGTCGCTAATTAACTAACTGGGCTACTCTGGTTGGACGCTCATTGAAACAAATTTTTTCTTATATTTTTTTTGGTTTTGTTTTGTTTTTTTTCTTTGGAATTGACGAACAAATAGATGGCGCTAATTAACTAACTGGCGTCTTCTGGTTTGACGCTCATTCAAACAGTGAGTTTTTTTTGGAATTGGCTACCAAACAGATGGCGCTAATTAACTAACTGGCGTCTTCTGGTTTGACGCTCTTTCAAACAGTGAGTTTTTTTGTTTTATTTGGACTTAGCATGGTACATAGGTCATAAAACCTTACACATTCACCATCTTAAATTCACTAACCATTCTTAACTAATTTAACAAAGGGTCAATGTGCTTAAGGTTTACGCTTCAACTCATATCCTCGTGCGGCCCATCCTCCTAAGTACGTTTTGCCATTCTTCAAGCTTATGACATACCACGGAGGGGGAATGGAAGAAGATGTCAGGGAAGTTCACGAGGGGTTTCGAAAGATCGGGAAACTTCCCTCCCCTACCCTATTGCCTATTGGGGTTCGGTCTTTGGCTTAGGAAAATTTTTGTTGCCTTTTGCCCTTTTGAGATGCATGCTTACGACTAGGGTTCTCCCTGCGGGGACTTTGCCCTCTTGACATGCTTTTCTTTTTTGTATTTATTGATTTGATTTCTTTTCTTTCGAAATAAAGACCTAATCCTACTTGGGCTTTCGTGGCATATGTTCCCTTTTGGGCCCTGACTTCCACCTACTAGGGCGGCGGGTAGGTTTGGTGGTCTAACCCAGAGTCTCACTTCCCCCCACGTGAACCGAAGAGAAGAGAACGAGTAATGTCTTGCACTCTTAGTTTGGTTTTGACTTTCCTCAGAATTTGCACTACTTGAGTTTAAGAGCTAAGCATGTTGTGTGTGTGTATTGACCCAAGGTTAAATTACCAAGAGAGAAGAATGAACTAGAGATTTTGATTTTTTGAGTTTCGTGGCCCACGTACCATGCCAGCCCATAATTTTTTTTATTATTTTTTTTAGAATTTAGGGGAAGTACTTCTTAAGATATAGTCTATTCCATGGGTGAGCCAATTCTTCCCCTTCAGCATTAATTAGTTTATAAGTATTGCTAGGATAAACTTCTTTCATTACTGTAGATATATTTTTTCTCCCGTCCGTTCTTAATGCCCTCCCATGTCTATCTTACCACATCCAATATGGGAAATGAACGAAAGATAGAGGGAAGGGAGGAGTAGAAACCTGTGATCGCCACCAAGGTGCCGAACGTGATGGACACGCCGTACCTTGGAAAGAGGGAGAGGTACTCGCCTTTTGTGCAGTGTTGCAACGATGTACGGCTCAGAATGAACCGCCTATACTAATGAATGGTCGCACGACAGACCATCTAAGAACGCTGCAGAGGACGCGTGATGAAGCACTCCTGACAGATGAACGGTTCCACAACGACCACAGGAAGAAGAAGAACGGTCCAAATTGCACCGCACGTCTCTTGGAACGGGTAGATGAGAACCGCGCATGACCACCACGCCAGAAGTTGCAAGAGTCCAACCTCCACCCTTTCCGGCCGGCCAGAAAGGATGGGCCTCGCGTTAGTGTATTGTTGACCTGCGAAACAAAGTGTAGAACATAAAGAAAAACCAGAATTAGGACTAGAGAGTGTAGTAAATGCTCGAACGGAAGAAAATTAACATAACTAAATGGAATGGGGAATACCTGGGGATTTTTAAACCCCTGGGGCGTCAGAAAATGTAGGAGGGTGTGTGCATGGTAGTGCAAACAAAGAAAACGTGGGAGAATGGACGTGTAAAAACAATCATGCAATGAGAAGAAACGAGACTATCAAATGTAAAAGACTCAAAACTAGGACTACTCCCTGAACCGGAGGCCTGTATGCACGTAGAAGGCCTCCCTCCTTGGTGCTAGGTTGCTCAAAATTTCAGCAGGGCTTCGCCGTAGACCCAGAATCTCCCCCCTTTCAAGCCCGGACCCTAGGGTCTATTTATAGAGCACCTGGGGTCATAGCTGGAAATGAGGGTTTCTAGCCGTTTTCAGGTCGAGATTATCAAATAAAAGATGAAGATAATTCCATTATCTTCCAACCAGAAGAAACGACGCTCAAAATGGTTAGGGATTCGCGGAGAAATCATCAGAGAAAGATTGGGAGAAAAACCACAAATGAGAAGAAAAAGCCTTAACCACTTTCTGGTCCGAGGGGATAAACGGTCTCACGATAGACCGCACAAATGATGAGCGGCCAGGAATGGGCCGTCCATCCCTGTCGGTGGAAATTCAAATAAATCCTGAGATAATTAATTTATCCACTGAACTGATCGATAAATTCGCCGCTGGACTCTCTCATGGTTGAACGGCTCTTGGGAAACCGTCCAAGCCTGTCGGTGATAAATAACAAATAAAAAGATAAATAGGTAATTATCTGAATGGCCAACCGACACTAGGAATCTTGAGAGATAAACGGGTCAGTAAATACCGCACAATAGACTTATGCGGCTACACATAGGCCGTACATATGCTTGTCGGTGATAATTCAGAGATTTAACCAAAATACCCACTAAATGTTTGGACGGCCCACTATCAACCGCATAAATGGTTGAACGACTGGAGGTTGACCGCACATGTATATGGGCGTTTGAAATTCACAGAAAAGCTCAATCAACCAAAACCAAGGCCCATTAAGCCCTGAATCAACTTGGACCTAGCCTGTGAGGGAGGCTACCCATAAAATTGGCCCAGAACGTGCCAGAAAATAGCCCAGTGAGTGATGGACAACTCGAGGCATCAATAAATGGGAGTAAGAGAAATGACTCAACTTATCGGCAAAAAACGGGTGTCAACAGATGCCCCTCCTTAACGTCCTCTTTGTAGGGGAGGGAGCGGAGGTGAAGCGGAAGCGAAATGGAACATGGAGATGAAGCGAAAATGAAGCGAAGCGGACTGAAAAGCGGGCATTAAGGTAAAACGACACCCATTTTTACCAACAAGCGATAGGAATCTTCAGGAAAACCCTGAACCAAATGCAAGGAATGATTAAACCAAAAGGGACATCGGTCTGGAGGAACTTAAACTAAAATAAAAGGAAACACACGATCAACCTCATGGGGGACACATCCCGCGAACCAATGCGGAGACCGGAATAAGCAGTGAAAAAGTGAAGAAACAGATTAAAACTCCTGACAGGGACCTCTTAATCAACCAAACCAAGTGAATCGATCAAAGAGAACCTTCCAATTCAGAGTGGAATTGTTCCGCTTACCCAAACATTGAACGCACAGCTAACCATCACTGGTGGGACATTTTGCAGACAAACCATAGGACATGAATGCTCAAAAGATGCGTATGAAGCATGCTGGGCTAAAATAAAAGAAATCATTAAGACAAATGTAAAGAAAGATTAAAATATAAAATACTAGAGAATAATATTGCTAGGCTGGGAGAATCAGAGTCAAGACACTATCCGCAACCACAGCGTGCAGGATAGAACCATCCACCCTGATGTGGCACAGCCCAAGTATGACGAAGGTTGACTTGTTGGACCTCGGACCTAGACCCACAAGCATTCAAGATTGAGCAACAGACTCACACTAGCGGCTCACTCGTACGACACATGCAATCTCCCGAAGGCACCGGGGATGATGGCGAGGGTCCGAGGCAGAACCCAATGATTCTAAGTGGCTAAGTCGGCTTAGGCTAACCCCAAAAGGGTCTGGGATTCCCAACTTTGTGGGAGGCCGGCACGCCCGGGGCGTGGGATTGGGTAGCTCTCACTCACGAGCCGCGGTGGGTACACAATCGAGTATATGCGGAATCGGCCACTCTCTCACCCTCCGACGAGCATTCAAGGCGATACTAAACTTGCAAAATATAGGCCAGCAAGGGTTGTATCAGTCACTCACCTGATCAGTGTGAAAACACCGATCCCGTTCGAAGACGTGGGCGCGCCGGGAAGCGTGGGTATGAACCCGAACGCTGCGGCGATGGTGCTTGACCTGAAATTGTAAAGAGTACAACACTACGTCTCTCGCAGGAGGGGTGATCTTGGGGTGGGGATTAAGCTAATTACATCCAAAACTATCTCCACGTAGGGAGGGGCCTTCAGCCGGCCAAGCGGGGTGGGGGAGTTATGAAGAAAACCCGATGTTCGGAGCGTTGCCGGTTCTGCCAATCTTCAGAGTTGCTGGACAGTGGGGCGGTGATGATGCTGCCAAAAATTCCACAGAGCTCAGAACTTGATGAGACTTACGCCAAAAGCTTCCCAACGGACCAAGGATGATCTATGAATTTTTTTCTGAGCTTGATAAAGTCGTTGCTGGCCGGGGCAGAGTCTGGAACCGGACTGATTGGTTCTGCCTCTGTCTGGTGCAGAACAATGTGGCCTGTTGCAGACGGTGCCACGATCTCTACCAAACTCTGATTGAGACGAGACCTGAACCGTTGGAACCGTGGTCGAGTCTTCTTTCCGTCGGCACCAACGGCATGGTCGGCAGATGTCGGAGAAGACCGGGACGATCAGATGAGTAGAGGGGCATCGGTTCTGGCTCCTGAAAACTGACCTGACAGACTTGGAGTAGAAAATTCGTAACTTTAGATGCCAATGTCTAAATGCAGATATGCTTCTTGAGGATGAAAGAGGACTTGAGAGGGAAGATTTTTGCTGAAGAACACTTGATCTGAATCCCAAAAGGTTCGTCGTGGTCGAGCTTCCACTCTCGTTCTGGTTCCCTGCCTGAGAGATCCTGCGCGGTCGAGGGAGAATCGCTCCTACCGGCAGCTCGGTGCTTGGAAGAAGATGAAACTACCTCACCTAGAAAGCTCCTTGGAAGACCTTTCCAACGGTATATGCCATGCCACTAGAAGATGAGGGGAAGTGTCGGAGATGAAGCTGCTTCCAGGACCCGATCTTGCTACTGCGAACTACTGATGGAGTTGCAACTTGGTGGTGGCAAATGGTGTAGGAATGGGGCAACTCAGCAAGAGGGAGGTTGACTGATGGCTGGGGAAGATGGGAAGGACGTGGCTAGGGCTTCAGGGGGTCTGGGGTGGCAGGGATAGATGGAGAGGGGGGGCTGGAGCAGCTAGAGGTGGAGATGGGGGGTGGGTGTGCATTAGAGAGAGGGTGAGTGTGAGAGGAGGATGGGGGGTGGTCTTGGCTGTTGGGAGGGAGGGGAGTTCGACCTAGGGCTGGTTTGGGAGTGGAGAGATGGGAGGGAGATTCAAAAATGGCCTTGGGAGGGGTCACTTCAGCCTTGGGAAGATGGAGAGGTGCTTAGGGAAGTGAATGGGGTAGGTGGTGGTTGGGAGATAGGGCTTAGATTGGTGGAGGGGCCTTGGGACTAGGAGGGGAGTTAATGGAGTGGTGTGGGGACTTGGGAGGAGTTAATGGGGAGGGAAAGAGTGAGAGAAGGTGGGTTGGAAGTGAGGAGAGAGAGAGGGGGGTGAATTTCTTCCCCAGGGAAGAGAGAGAGAGAGATAAAGAGAGAGGGGGGGAGAGAGAATATCTTGTAGAAAGGGTGGGGGTGGAAGTGGATTCTAATCAAGTTCATTCATCAAAAGTTGTTACAATGAGAGGGAGGGGAGGCCTATTTATAGGCTCCATACTTTCATATGACCATAGTGACCCTGACAAACTAACTAATGACCACAGCAGTCCAAGGGAGGGGTGCCCCTGGGCCTAGCCCACTAGTTGGGCCCAATAGCTTAACAAACCAACATAATGACACAAGACTTTGGTAGATAACCTACTAACCTAGGTACATGACTCAAATAATAGGAAAATTACATAGTTTAAGACTCAAATAAAATATAAAAATTACATGACTAGACTCAAAAACACATGACGAACATAATGGCATAAGTCGAGGACAATTCGAGCCTCAAAAAAAGTGGAGGGGCAAGGGATGCCCCCATCATACCCCCGGGGTGGGGAGAACTCGACCCCATCGAGTATGGGTTCGCCTGGCTGTCGTACCAGCTCCAGAATGTCGAGGTCAAGTCGCAGCAGTCCCTCCCGACTCGCCCAAGTATCCTCAATTGGGCGACGGTTCTTCCACCTAACCAAGTAGTGCTGATACACCATGTGCCCGGTGATGGTACTTTGCTCGTCCAGTATTGCCTCTATCTGCTCTTGTCGGCCTCTCAGGCTAGGAAGTGGAGTCCCACCGCGGGTGTCTCTCTCAAGGGGGGGGGGGGGTAAAGGCTCGAGCTCCTCACTGGGTCCCACCGCGGGGCCTTTGTAGGGTACCAAGTCTGCCACAATGAAGGTAGGGTGTCTCCCAAAACCCTTAAGTAGGTCCAGCTCATAAGCATTATTACCAAGTCGACTCAGAACTCGAGAAGGTCCCGAACCCCATGCCCTCAACTTGGAGGCAAGCCCCGAAAGGAGCCGCTCCATTCTCACCATCACCGAGTTTCCCACGTGGTACTCACAGTGGCGCTGCCGAGCATCGGCCTGCCTTTTGTAAGTCACATTGCTCTTTCCGATATGCTTGTGGATGACATCAGGCAACTTTGAGGGGTGGTGCATAATGGACTTTGTGAATGAAGATTTCCAAGATTCCAAACTCTCAAAAGTGGACTTATCATGCCTATACTTGATTAGAATGGGAGGACCTGGGCATCCATATGTGGATCTATCACGTAAGTGGTAACAATTAAGCTTGCTAGACGAGGGAGGCCCTGGGCACCCACAAGTGAACCTATCATGCATAAGTGTGACCAATGTTGGGGAACCATGACATCCAAAGATACTCCTATCATTCATAAGACCAATGTTGAGTTGGGGAGGACCATTACACCCAAATAGGGACCACTCATGCTTCCTACTTGACCTGTGGGTGATGTGAATGAATGGACCCAACTTTCTAATCATGCCAAGTGGTGTGTTGTGCCAAGACTTATGTACTCCTATCCCAAAGATGTCTTTGATGTGTATGGGTGGGGAATGGCCTTTGAACTTCCATGTGAAAGGGTCAAAGGGATCTAGGAAGGTGGACATTATGGAGAGGAGCTCTTCCTTGCTTCCTAGGTATATGTCGCCTATGGCGATGGTTCCCTTTGTGTGGCTCGAGTCTTGGAAGAGGTGGGCATGGTCCAACATGGTGGGTCGGGAAAGGTGGGTTGTGGGTAAGGTGGGTGGGTCATATGGGTAACTAGGCTCCCTTTGGAAGGGATCGAAGGGGTCGTGGATTAGGCTTCCTAGGGAGAAGTGCCTTATGTTCTCAAGGTCTTCACAAGGTGGGTTTTCCTCATCTACTAGGATGATTGGGCCGGTGTAGTGAGTGGGTGGGTTGGCCAATGTCCTTGGGATCTCAATGGTAGGGGAGTGGATTGTGATGGGTTCTTCCTTCATGGGGAGAAGGAGGATGATCTCACTAGTGCAGTGGCCTCTCGTGTAGATAGTAGCGATAGAGCCAAAGGTAGGGCAAGTGAAGTTAATGGTGCTAGGCCTTGGCTACTCCCTAGCTAGCAGACCGGTCAAGTGGACTTGCCAGTATAGGCAATCCACTAAGTCTCCCAAATGTTCTACAAGATAGGAGGTTTGATAGGTGATATGGGGAGGCCGGAGGGGCACTAGTTGGGTTTGGTGTCTCATGGCTAGGAGGTATGGGTTCAAGTCATGGAGGGTGGGGTTTTGTTTTAGCCATTGGAGTATGGTTTCATCCATGATGAGGGTGTGTGGCTCTAGTGTACTTGGAGGAGGAGGGGTGGGTGATACATGTGGCTCTTGGATTTTACCTATGGTAGGAGGTGGATCTCGATTGGCAACCACCCTCACTTGGGTGGGTGTGGGGGTCACAATTCTCAAGGATAGTGGAGTAGGAAGGTTTATGGTAAGTGGGTTGGTGATAGCCGGCAATGTGCGCGCTTGGGGAAGTGAGTAAGGGTGGACTGGGGTTGGGATAGGTAGGGGAAGTAGTGGGGGCCTAGGATATGGTGGGGTTGGGGTTGGGAGTGGGAGATGGGCTGGGTGAGAAGTGTTGGTCTTACGAGGTGTGACTTTTTGGGGGGATGATGGAGGGGTAGTGGTGGATTCCAAGGGATTTTGTAGGGTATGAATTTGGTGAGGGGTTTTGGGTTGGGGAGTGGTGGACATTATGGGTTTTGGTGAAGGGGTGGACATGGGGCCCAATTGGGTTTGTGGAGCTATGGTTGAGGTGAGGACTGGTAGATAGGGTGTAGATGTGGTGGTCGGGGTAGGATGGATGGGAAGTGGTGGGGAATGGGAGATTAGGGTCATGGGTTGCCAGGAGGGGGTGAAGGAGTTGAAGTGCTCCATAGGCTTTGGTGTTTTGAGTAGGAGGGGGAAACATATCTAGCCCTAAGTTGTTCTTTCATGTCCCCCCAAGTGGTGATGGAAGCTTCCCTTCTAAGCACCCTTATCCCGACAATTTGCAACCATTGAGTTTGGGCGCGTTTAGAAAGTTGCATTTTGGCAAATTGGGCCTTCTCTTCTTCGGTCATTGGATACCAAGTGAAATAATGGTCCATGGAAGCCTCCCATTCTAAATACTCATTAGGATGAGTCCCATCAAAGGTGAGAGGTGAGGGAGGAGCCCTACTATCATTCATCCTTGGGGCGGGCCAATTTTCTTCTAGTTGGTCAAGTCGTCTAGATAGGTTATCAAGCTTGCCATTGGCATGGGTCAAGGTTTTCATGAGGTAACTGACGTGGCCAGGGAAGTCATGGGTGTTAGTGGTAGGTATCCCTTGGGATTTTGGATTCATAGTGGGATTGGAAGATGAAGTATTTGGTTGATAGTGACTACCACTACGAGTGGTCATGCAAGGTTGGGTGGGCTATGCACGGGTGTGCGGATGCACCTATGACCTAGTATGATGATGACCCAAGACTAGACTTGTGAGGACAAGCCTATGACCGCTCTGATACCATTTGATGTGGCACAGCCCAAGTATGACTAAGGTTGACTTGTTGGACCTCGGACCTAGACCCACAAGCATTCAAGATTGAGCAACGGACTCACACTAGCGGCTCACTCGTACGACACATGCAATCTCCCGAAGGCACCGGGGATGATGGCGAGGGTCCGAGGCAGAACCCAATGATTCTAAGTGGCTAAGTCGGCTTAGGCTAACCCCAAAAGGGTCTGGGATTCCCAACTTTGTGGGAGGCCGGCACGCCCGGGGCGTGGGATTGGGTAGCTCTCACTCACGAGCCGCGGTGGGTACACAATCGAGTATATGCGGAATCGGCCACTCTCTCACCGTCCGACGAGCATTCAAGGCGATACTAAACTTGCAAAATATAGGCCAGCAAGGGTTGTATCAGTCACTCACCTGATCGGTGTGAAAACACCGATCCCGTTCAAAGACGTGGGCACGCCGGGAAGCGTGGGTATGAACCCGAACGCTGCGGCGATGGTGCTTGACCTGAAATTGCAAAGAGTACAACACTACGTCTCTCGCAGGAGGGGTGATCTTGGGGTGGGGATTAAGCTAATTACATCCTAAACTACCTCCACGCAGGGAGGGGCCTTCAGCTGGCCAAGCGGGGTGGGGGAGTTATGAAGAAAACCCGACGTTCGGAGCATTGCCGGTTCTGCCAATTTTCAGAGTTGCTGGACAGTGGGGCGGTGATGATGCTGCCAAAAATTCCACAGAGCTCAGAACATGATGAGACTTGCGCCAAAAGCTTCCCAACGGACCAAGGATGATCTCTGAATTTTTTTCTGAGCTTGGTAAAGTCGTTGCTGGCCGGGGCAGAGTCTGGAACCGGACTGATTGGTTCTGCCTCTGTCTGGTGCAGAACAATATGGCCTGTTGCAGACGGTGCCACGATCTCTACCAAAATCTGATTGAGACGAGACCTGAACCGTTGGAACCGTGGTCGAGTCTTCTTTCCGTCGGCACCAACGGCATGGTCGGCAGATGTCGGAGAAGACCGGGACGATCAGATGAGTAGAGGGGCATCGGTTCTGGCTCCTGAAAACTGACCTGACAGACTTGGAGTAGAAAATTCGTAACTTTAGATGCCAATGTCCAAATGCAGATCTGCTTCTTGAGGATGAAAGAGGACTTGAGACGGAAGATTTTTGCTGAAGAATACTTGATCTGAATCCCAAAAGGTTCATCGTGGTCAAGCTTCCACTCTCGTTCTGGTTCCCTGCTTGAGAGATCCTGCGCAGTCGAGGGAGAATCGCTCCTACCGGCAGCTCGGTGCTTGGAAGAAGATGAAACCACCTCACCTAGAACGTTCCTTGGAAGACCTTTCCAACGGTATATTCCATGCCACTAGAAGATGAGGGGAAGTGTCGGAGATGAAGCTGCTTCCAGGACCCGATCTTGCTACTTGCGAACTACTGATGGAGTTGCAACTTGGTGGTGGCAAATGGTGTAGGAATGGGGCAACTCAGCAAGAGGGAGGTTGACTGATGGCTGGGGAAGATGGGATGGACGTGGCTAGGGCTTCAGGGGCTCTGGGGTGGCAGGGATAGATGGAGAGGGGGGGGGGCTGGAGCAGCTAGAGGTGGAGATGGGGGGTGGGTGTGCATTAGAGAGAGGGTGAGTGTGAGAGGAGGATGGGGGTGGTCTTGACTGTTGGGAGGGAGGGGAGTTCGACCTAGGGCTGGTTTGGGAGTGGAGAGATGGGAGGGAGATTCAAAAATGGCCTTGGGAGGGGTCACTTCAGCCTTGGGAAGATCGAGAGGTGTTTAGGGAAGTGAATGGGGTAGGTGGTGTTTGGGAGATAGGGCTTAGATTGGTGGAGGGGCCTTGGGACTAGGAGGGGAGTTAATGGAGTGGTGTGGGGACTTGGGAGGAGTTAATGGGGAGGGAAAGAGTGAGAGAAGGTGGGTTGGAAGTGAGGAGAGAGAGAGGGGGGCGAATTTCTTCCCTAGGGAAGAGAGAGAGAGATAAAGAGAGAGGGGGAGAGAGAGAATATCTTGTAGAAAGGGTGGGGGTGGAAGTGGATTCTAATCAAGTTCATTCATCAAAAGTTGTTACAATGAGAGGGAGGGGAGGCCTATTTATAGGCTCCATACTTTCATATGACCATAGTGACCCTGACAAACTAACTAATGACCACAGCAGTCCAAGGGAGGGGTGCCCCTGGGCCTAGCCCACTAGTTGGGCCCAATAGCTTAACAAACCAACATAATGACACAAGACTTTGTTAGATAACCTACTAACCTAGGTACATGACTCAAATAATAGGAAAATTACATGGTTTAAGACTCAAATAAAATATAAAAATTACATGACTAGACTCAAAAACACATGACGAACATAATGGCATAAGTCAACGACAATTTGAGCCTCAAAAAAAGTGGAGGGGCAAGGGATGCCCCCATCCCACCCTGGGACATCCCAACCTAATGGCCTATCCTGAGGTCAAACGCGTGAACCTGGATCATCATCGTTTTTGTTGAAGGGGAACATCCGATCCTAGAACACGCGAGCAACCAACTGGTTCTCGAGATAATATAACATAATACTATATAATAATGCAATAAGGGTGATAGGGTTAGAAGGCCATACCTTACTTACCTGTGCAGGTGAAACGGCAAGTGAGAGTTTGATGCTGCACATGAGATCGTTAGCAAGATTTGCAATAATATCATCAAATAACCACTTTTATCAATCCAACACAAAGTGTAACAAAAGGGACCAGACCGTTTCCTCTGAAATACGCACGGTTATCTAGGAGCCGCCTAAGGTGAAGAATGGCTAGGTACCATCCGTCTAAGAGTATCAAATTTGAATTTTTAAAGGAATAAGAACGGTTACCACGAAACCGTCCTAACTCAAGACGGCCAAATATTAGCCGTTCCAAAGCAAAAGGCCGTTGGATACGAACGGCTAGAAAGAAACTGTCCTACTGTGGGATGGTCTATCGTTAGACCGTGCTACTCCCAGAACTGCAAAAGCCATAAACCCTTCGTCTCCCTCCCTCCACCGTAACCCACGGTGGGAGAGAGAATGAAGGGGCGAACACCATACACACAACCCCCCATTCTTCCCCTCCCAATCTCCCAATCTCTCCTTTCTCTCACCCTCGTTGATGCGTACGAAACACCAGGCCATCAGTGAAGGGACGATGGCCGGAGAAGGAGGCTCGCCGCCGCCGCCGTCGGATGTCGCCGTGGAGGTGCCCGCCGTGGACGCACCGCCCGCCGTCATGGAGGACCTTGCCTTGGCTGCCCTGCTCGTCGTCGTGGAGACCGCGACGGCCGCCGTGATCGGAGAGGGAGCAGAGGAGGTGGGGGACGTTGCAGCGCCGCCAGCGGTGGCGGCGAGGGACAAGCCGGCCCGCGACCCCGAGGTAGCCCCCCCCCCTTTTGAGCATTTCCATTTAATTATAATATATGCATGCAAGAAGTTTTGGGGGGGATTAGGGAGTTTAGGGACTAGTGTGGGGGGCAACGGTGGCCTCCCAGCCGGTGGGGAAAACCCTTACCGTCGTCGGGGAAGACGACGGTAGGGCGATTTTCAAAGAACCGCACAACTTAACAGACGCGGCCCACATAGGACTGCTCAAAACTCATACGGCCCAGGGACGGCCGCCCAAAACCAGAGAATAATCGAACCAGACATGGGAATGAATGGTGGTGACCCCACCGCACAAATGATGAACGGGCCACATTGGTCCGTTTAACATCTGGGCAACTCAGAACGATGCGGTCCACATCGGACCACCCAACATTCAAAATGGCCCAAGGGTAGCCGCCTAAAACCAAAAGACCCTGGGAAAGAACGGTGAATGATAAGCCGTTCATGATAAGAATGGTCGGAGCCGGTCCGTTCAAAACAAGGAACTCGAGGACATGAATGGCCCATATGGGACCATTTATGAGGAAGAGTGGTCCATGGGAGACCGTCCTTTTGACAGAAGAGGGAACTTTGGTTATTTTCATTTATTTATGAAGTAAAATGCCTAAATTAATTACTAAATGCATCAAAATGAATGAATGAATGCAGGGAAAGCACAGGACCCGCACCTCGTGGCTGCATGTCCGCGTAGTGTATTTAGCACTGCCGGACTTCCAGCGGGAGCGGCTGGCTGCCATGGGGTTTACCCCATTCCTGAGCATTGAGGTGTGTCAGTTCGACACAGCTCTGCTCTACGCCCTGCACGACCGCTGTGATCTAGTGAGTCGTACGTTCCTCTTCCCGTGGGGGCACATGGTCCCCACGCTGGAGGACGTGGCCAGACTCACTGGCCTTCAGGTGCACGGGCTGCCGGTTAGCGGGACCACTTTTCTCGACTACCGGGCGATGGCTCGGGGGCTGCTGGGCCTAGAGCTACGGCGCCCCGAGAGGCAGTCGACCCTCCTACCCCGGGCTAGCCTTCAGGATAGCCTGGGATTGCGACGAGTAGGGCTAGTAGTTGGAGAGCAGCCGGAGCAGCATCTGTTGTGACCCCTCTGTGTTGATGATGTTGACTTATGCTTAAAACATCTTGTTTTGATTGATTGGCAACTACTTATGCTTTGATGAAATTGTTTTATCAAATTGTCTATGTGTTCTATGCATCTTACAGGTTTACACATAGCACACACACTCAAAGTATACACATTGCATGTGTCTGTTAAGAACTCCATACATCGTTCATTCATGTGCACAGCTCGTGGACAAAGTCTATACATTGGACTTGAGCATATAGGAAATCTGCACATTGCATGTGAGCATCATGCTAAGTCTATACACTGCAGGGTAAAACCCAAAGTCTAGACATTGCAGCATTGCATGCTCGAGTTCAAAGTCTATACATTCATTCACTGTAGCTTGCATTGCATAAAGTCTGTACAGCCGATCGTCTTTCTCAGCGTCTCAATTGGACTAAGGCTGCAATGGCTAAGTATGTACATTGCATCGTCTTATGCAGTGTCTCAGTCAAGTCTGTACAGCCGTCTGCATTGGTTCAAGTCTAGACATTGCACTGTTACATCCACCGTCTCACTCAGCGTCTTAGGCTTGCAAAGTCCATACATTGGTCGGTGGAATGTCATTACATTGGCTTCAAGACTCTCGAGTCTATACATCCACAGTGGAACCCCAAGTCTGTACATCGCATCATATTGTTCATGCAGTGTCTTGGTGAAGTCTATACATCGTTTCACTGTACAGGTCCATACATTGCATTACATTGGCTAAGTGTGTACATCGTCCGTCTCATTTAGAGTCTAAGGTAAAGTCTGTACAGCCATGCATCTCAAGTTGCGTCTCAATGCAGCGTCTTGTTGAAGTCCAAGTCTGTACAGTGGACCGTCTCAATTAGCATCTTATACATTGGAGCAAAGTTTGTACAGCCATTAGCGATCTTCCAAGTATATACATCCATCGTCTCAATTTGCGTCTCATTGGAAGTCCATACAGTGCACTATGCATCCTTCGTTGAACTTCCAAGTCTATACATTGAAGCAAAGTATGTACAGCCATCAGTGATCTTCCAAGTATGTACATCCAACTGTTCATCTTCGAAGTCTGTACATTGGAAGTTTTACCTACGTTTTCCTTCAAGTCTATACATCGGTAATTTTACCGTCGTTTCCCTTGAAGTCTATACACTGATCGCTTTACCGTCGTTTCCATTAGAAGTCCATACATTCGCTGCTTCTTTGTTCAAGCCTATACAGCCTTTCATTTGGAAAGTCTATACATCGGGAAGTCTTCACATTGGCTGTTGAATGATATTCAAGTCTACACATCGGCACTGTAGCATGCATTTCGTAAAGTCTATGCATTGCATGCTTCACTCTAAGTCTATACACTCGTAAGTGTTTCATCAAGTCTATACATTGGATGCTGTTCTTCAAAGTCTGTACATCGCATTTGTGTTGAAGGTTGCCTAAGTCTGTACAGTCGTTGGCTTCTTATATGAAGTCTACACATTGGGGTAAAGTGTATACATTGTTGTTTGCATTGTAAAGTCCATACATTGAAGTCTATACGTTGGCTTTGAACTAAAGTCTATATAGTGCACTTCATTTCAAAGTCTATACAGTGTTCGATACTTAAATTGATAATTCTATTTCGTCTATCTGACAGGGATTCTTCGAGAAGCTCTATGAAGGCACGTGATCCTAGGAAGGACGAGGTGCCCAGATGAGGACACGTGGGTGCAGCCCAGCCAGGATGCTGCCAGGTGGTCGAAATGCCTCGGTTCTGGCAAAACTCCTTGGGCGGGAAATGTGGAAGCCACGCGCCCTTATCCACCTGCTGCTTATAAAAGGAAGTCTTCGTCCAACAGATGAAGACTGATCGAAGAAGTTGTCAAAGTCCATACAGTGAGCGAATAGCAGTAGAGATCCACCGATCCCCACAGAAGAAGAAAAAGGGAGAAGAAGAAAAGCAGAGAAGAAAAGAAAGAGGGATAGGAGAGATGTGTTGAGAGAGTGAGATTGAGAGAGCGTTTGTTCGAGAGGTTGTGTCTCAGTCTCGTGGTTCAGAAACCAGAGCTGAGCATTGCTCATTAGAGCTACTTTCCCATTTGGGTTTTCATTTTTGTTTTGCTTCTGTCTTTCATTTCCGAATCCCTGTTTCTTCAAGCTGTGAGTTAGCGGATTTGCAGTGGAAGTCTCCACTGGACGGGTTAAGCTATATTTCCCCAGCAGTTGCAGAAGATCTGTTCCTCTGGTCTGCAAGCTGTAGTGCCCAGCGAAGCTGTGTATCAGAGGTTATAGGCCAAGCTGTATTACCCAGCAGACGCAAGCTGTGTTGCGCAGTAGTAAGCCATACTCGGTTGAGTGTGGGGTGGATGTAGGTCTTTGACTGAACCACCTAAAAATATTGGGTGTCTTGTGTTTGTGTGATTGTCTATGAACTGTGTGCGACTGGTTGTCTTGTTTATTTTAAGAGCTTGATTCGCTTCTGTTGAAATCTAGTATCCGGGTTAGTGATTTAGCAGATTTGCTTATATTCCGCATTTGAACCTTACATTGGTTTTTTAAATAGGCATTAGATCTATTCACCCCCCCTCTAGATCCACATTTCGTGGAGATAGACTGCGTCCATCTAACTCAACACTTGGTATCAGAGCCACACTCTTCTATAGGGACTCATCGCCCGAAGAGGATAGGCAGAGATGGATGCTCGAGGGATGATAGCTGAAGGTCACTCAACAACGAAGCCCCCATTCTTCGATGGATCTAACTACGTATACTGGAAGAATCGTATGCAAGTGTTTCTGCGGGCTAAGGATTATGAGATCTGGAAGGTTATCAGCAAGGGACCTTATGAGCTGTCCCCGAATGAAGATGTCTGGACCAAGGAGGAGATCAGAAGGTCCACGTTGAATTGGAGTGCCGTAAACGTCATCCAGTGCTCTCTGCACCCTACAGAATTCTCCCGCGTATCAACCTGCAAATCAGCCAAGGAGATGTGGGATGCATTGGAAGTCATTCATGAGGGTACATCTCAAGTAAGAGAGCAGAAGGCCAATCTTCTTGTATCCGAATACGAAGCCTTCAAGATGAAGCAGAACGAGACCATCAGCGAAATGTATGCTCCGTTGACTGTCATTACCAATGGTCTCAGAGGTCTAGGGAAACCTCAGATAGAATATGATGTGGTGAGGAAGATTCTGCGGTCCTTGACTGATGCTTGGCACACGAAAGCTACAGTGATGGAGGAGTCAAGGGATTTGTGTAATACAAGAGCTGATGAGCTGATTGGCTCGCTAATGGCATATGAGATTAATATGCCAAGGACAGAAGAAGCTGAGAGGAAGAAGAAGCCGATAGTGCTGAAGGCTGGTTCAAGCAAATCCAACAAATCCAGCTCCAACAGTTCTTCATCATCAGAGGAGAGCCCGGATGAAGAAGATATGACTCGTTCTGAAATGGCCATGATGACTAGAGAATTCAGGCGATTTCTCAGAAAAGGAGCAGGACGATTCGGCCAAAAGAAATACAGTGGCGGCCGAAAGGATAAAAGGTATAAATCTAAACCTGCTAAGAAAACTGAAGCTAACGTTTGTTATCAATGCAGGAAACCGGGCCATCTGAAAGCTGACTGTCCAGACAATCAGAAATACAAGGACAAGTCAAAGAAGAAAAATAAGAAAGGAAAAGTAATGATCAGCACCTGGAGTGATGAAGATGAAGGCTCCTTCAGTAGCAGCTCAGATAGTGAAGCCGAATCTGAACAGCCCATTTGCCTTATGACAACAAGCTCCAAGGACAGAGAGGAGGATTCAGATGAGGTAATCACTAGATTTGAAAACTTCACAATTACTGATTGGGTAGATGCTTACCATGACATAGCTGATAGAGCTGATGATGTTAGAAAAGAGAATAGGCATCTTAGAAGAAAAATCAATTCCATGCAAAATGATAAAACACTAACTGATAAAATTGCATGTTTGGAGTCTGAGAATGATAAATTGAAACTCACATGTTCTGAATTAGATGAAATCAAAAATGAGTTAAAAGCTTCTAGGGAAGAGAATGTGAGGCTTGAAAAAGAAATTGATGAATGGAAGCTGAAAATTCAGAAATGTGAGAGTGAAGTAAAAATTGTTTCTGAAAAATATGAAGCTGTCCTCAATGTAAATAATGAACTGAAAAGGTCTATTGATGAAATTCAGAAAGACAATGAGGATAAGCTGAAAACCATTGAGAAAATGACCCAAGGAACATATAATCTAAATGCTTTGTTAGGGTCAAAAGTTAATTTCAGAAAAGAGGGCCTAGGATTTAATTCAAGTGCAACTAAAACCTTTGGAATGAAAACTATTTCATTTGTTGCACAAAAAGAAAAAGGACCTCTAATTAGCATGAATTCAAACAATTCTGTGAATAAAGCTGCTAATCTGAAAAAGATCAGTGCTGAGGAGAAGGGTAAACAAAAAGTCAGTGAGTGAGCCTAGTAGAGCTAGCACATCCAAGCAAAATCATAGGGCTCAGACTCAGGTTAGGGGTCAACCTACACAGTCTCATAAACCCCAGGTTAAGGTCACTAAGTCTCCACCATCATCACCACCTCTGAAGAAGACCCAATACAAACCTATGAATAGGTCAGCAGGGTCCAAGGTGCAGGGGAGACAGAGTGCTGCTAGGAGTCAACCCAATCATCTCTACCAACCCAGAGTTCAGACCCATCACAACGCACAGTCAACCTATTTCAATAGGTCAGATTGGACTAGAACTCCGGGGAGGCATACAGGTCTTGCATATCAGGCTGCACAATATCAAAGACCTTACACTAGCAATTGGGTTAATGGGTATGGCAACTGGACACCTAGGAACCAACAATTCTTTAGCCAACCCAGGAACTACTATGGCCAAAACTTTGTGAACACACCCTGGCCAAGGCACTGGCACAGAAGTAACAACACTGTCAATAATATGCTGCTGCCAATAAGAAGAAGAACAACAAAAAGAAAAGGAACAACAACAGAAGAAAATCTGTAGGATCCACTGAACAAAATTCATTTAAACAAATGTGGATTCCAAAAAGCCTGTTTTCTTACTTTGCTTCTATTTCATCTGTTATGGAGCCCAATCAGTCTTGGGTTCCAAACCTCTCTACCTAATTGTGTATGCAGGTATGCCTGGCAGCCAAGAACAACTTGTGATACTTAGATAGCGGCTGCTCCAGGCATATGACAGGAGATAAGGCCAAGTTCTGCATGCTGACTGAGAAACTAGGAGGCCTTGTCACCTTTGGAAGCAACACAAAGGGTAGGATTATTGGATCAGGTAAAATAGGTAAGTGCTCTACCTGCTACATTGATGATGTTATGCTGGTTGAAGGGTTAGCTTATAATCTACTTAGCATCAGCCAGTTGTGTGATAAAGGATATAATATTTTATTTGATTCTCAATGCTACAAGGTTTTTGAACCTGATTCTGAAAGTGTCAAATTTTTTGGAAAAAGAATAAATAATAGATACATGATAGATTTAGATGACATTCAACATACTAACCTTTGCCTTACTGTCAGTAGAGAAGACTTAGCATTTTTATGACATCGTAGGTTAGGTCATGCTAGTTACACTGTTTTGCAGAAACTAAATAAGCATGGCATGGTTAGAGGACTTCCTGAAGTTTCCTTCAAGAAAGAAAATAAAATCTGTGATGCATGCACTCAATCAAAGATAACTAGAAAGTCATTTAAGTCTAGAACTGAAAATCTGTCTTCCAAACCCTATGAGCTGATACACATGGACCTTTTTGGGCCAACCAGATCTGTCAGCTTATTAGGGAGGAGGTATGGGTTTATCATGGTAGATGACTTTTCTATGTATACTTGGGTTTATTTCTTATCTAATAAGAGTGATGCTTTCTCAGAATTTCAGGAGTTCTATGTTAAAATAAATCAGAAAATTGAAAACATTTTGACTGATCATGGAGGTGAGTTTGAAAACTCACAGTTTGATGAATTAGGCAGGTCAAATGGAATCAACCATAGGTACTCCTCACCAAGGACACCGGAGCAGAATGGAGTTGTGGAGAGAAGGAACAGAACCCTAGTGGAGATGGGTCGTACACTCCTTGTTGAAGGTGGTCTACCAAGGAAAATTTGGGCTGAAGCAGTGAACACTGCCTGTTATGTAATTAATAGAGCCATGGTAAGACCTTCTACCCAGCAAACACCATATGAGATCTTAAAGGGTAAGAAACCTTCTATTGCTCATTTCAAGGTTTTTGGATGTAAATGTTGTATTCATATAAATGATAAAAGAGACCTTGATAAATTTGAACCTAAAGGTGAACCAGGAACCTTTCTTGGTTATTCTGAAAACACCCGAGCATATAGAGTGTACAATCTGAACTCTAAAACTGTTGAAGAATCTCCACACATAGTTTTTGATGAATCCTTGGTAAATTCTAATGTTGGTCAATGCAGGAATGAAGACAATGGTGAAATTTTGAAGGAAGGAGATCATGCAGACAAATCCGAGGATGAAGAAGGACATGAAGAGCTTAATGAAGAAGAGCCTACAGTTCAGGGGGAGGTAAATCAAACACATGACAATTCAATTGTTAACATTAGATATCTTAAAGATCATCATGTAGATAATGTAATTGAAAATCTGCATGACCCCCCGAGGACTAGAGGACACTTGAGAATTCAACATGAACTGAGTGCTTATGCTTTTGTATCAAACACAGAACCCAAGTCCATTAACTGTGCTCTTCAAGATGTGCATTGGATTAATGTCATGCATGAGGAGCTCAATCAATTTGACAGGAATAAGGTGTGGCATTTGGTTCCACCTCCTGATCATGAAACAGTCATAGGGACTAAATGGGTGTTTAGAAATAAAACTGATGAATCAGGGAATGTTATTAAAAATAAAGCCAGACTTGTAGCTCATGGGTACAATCAGGAATTTGGAATAGACTTTGAAGAGTCTTTTGCCCCTGTAGCTAGGTTAGAAGCAATCAGAATCTTATTAGCTTATGCATATTCCCTAGGAATAAATCTTCAGCAGATGGATGTGAAATCTACTTTTCTGAAAGGGGAAATTAATGAGGATGTCTATGTGAGACAGCCTCCTGGGTTTGAATGTTTAGATTTCCCTAATCATGTTTACAAACTCAATAAAGCTCTCTATGGTTTAAAGCAAGCTCCTAGAGCTTGGTATACAGGTTGAGCAAATTCCTCACCGACAAGAATTTCACAAGAGGTATAGTTGATCAAACATTGTTTACCAAGGTGAGTCATCCAGATATTCTTATTATTCAGATTTATGTGGATCACATTGTGTTTGGGTCAACTAACCCCAAATTATGTGAGGAATTCTCTCAAATTATGACTGATGAGTTTGAAATGAGCTCAATGGGTGAGCTCAAATTGTTTCTTGGACTGCAGGTTACATAATCAAAGAATGGTACCTTTATCTCTCAGTCCAAGTACATAAAGAATCTATTGAAGAAGTATAAAATGGATAACCTCAAGGAAATAGCTGCTCCAATGGGTATCTCAACAAATTTAGATGAAGATCCTAAAGGTAAACCAGTGGACCAAAAGCTATATAGAGGTATGATCGGATCCCTTCTTTATCTTACAGCATCTAGGCCTGATATTCAATTTACAGTGTGTTTATGCTCTAGATTTTAGGCTAGTCCTAAAGAAACCCATTTTAAAGCTGTGAAAAGGATTTTTAGGTATTTACTAGGCACCCAAGAGCTAGGTCTTTGGTATCCTACTAAGTGTGAGTTAGAGCTTCTAGCCTACACTGATGCAGACTATGCTGGGTGTCGAGTAGATAGAAAATGTACTAGTGGCTATTGTCAATTCCTTGGTGGCTGTCTAGTGTCTTGGGCATCTAAGAAGCAACACACTATAGCATTATCTACAGCTGAAGCTGAGTATGTTGCAGCATGTAATTGTGCTGCCCAAGTACTTTGGATTAAGCACCAACTGGCTGATTATCAGATAAATTTGGGATGTATTCCACTTTTATGTGATAATACTAGTGCTATATGTCTTGCTAAAAATCATGTTCATCATTCTAGGACTAAGCACATAGAGATAAAACATCATTTTCTTAGAGATGCTGTAAATAAAAAGGAGATTGAAATGAATTTCATAGAAACTGAAAACCAAATTGCTGATATTTTTACTAAGCCTCTTGGGAATGAAAGATTTAAATGTCTTAGAAGAGAACTTGGCTTATGTAAATTTCAGCATGATGAATGATATGTTCAGCCGCCTTGAATAAAATTTCTGATTTGGACTTGCATCTGATAGCTTGAATAAACCTGTGGATGTTGAATGTGGCATCACACTCATGATCATCATTACATATCATTTAGTCATGATTGTGTCTAAGCTCTCTCTCATTCAATTCTTGCCATTCATTTGCAAAATTACATGCATATAGACAGGGGGAGTTTCTGCTAGAAATTCAGAGTGTCTTCAACTTTCTTGAATTCATTCATCCTTTAATTCTGAATGTCGATTCTGACATTATGGCAACCTGTTAGTCAGTTTTGATTTCTAAGCAATAGAAAATGGACTTCTTCAGTTGTAAGAATTTGAATTGCTTAAGGACTGACCTAATGGTTTAAATTTTATAACTTTTTGGAGTTTAAAAATTGCAATCAGTATAGGAGTAAGCTGAAAATTGATAAAACTCTCAACCCTTATCTTATTTCATGTCAGACAAAGCTAATCATATCTGAAATCATGTTAGAGAAGCTAAGTATGTGTATTGTTCTTAAACAAGTCATTCTGAAACATATAAAGGAGTAAAGGACAGCTAAGAAAGATATTGAAAAACATTAAAAATCATTGCAAAATAAAATTGACAGAGCAATGACTGGTAAATCACTGAGAAACTGAGTGATCCATCAAAGAAGTTGACAACACTTATGTCATGAGGTGTATCAGCTATCTCTGTATAAAATGATCAAAACAGTAGGGTGGTTTCATTGAGTACCTGGGGGTAACTGGCGTCTGATAAACGTGTACCCTCACACAAAAAGGTGTAAATCACTTTTATTGAGTTTGATCATGGCAGAATGGTCCATCATGTTGAGTATCTAGTGATATTGGCGTCTGATAAACGTATACCCTTATGCAAAAAGACAATGGCACCTGAATGCCCTTAATGAACTTGTATTGAAAATGCTGCTCCATCGAAAGAAATTTCATGAATGTCAATTTGTTTAGTTTCAATACATGACTTGGTATCTCTCAATCATTTTTTTTAATGAGACTATGAAAGTAAGATATTTTGAAACTGAACTCATGCAAATGTGATTCTGCTTTATTGTTTTATCATGCACAGCGAACTTATCTATTGATTGTAGTGCATGAACTCAAAAATTTATAGTCTTTAAACAAGCACTCTATCTGAAAGTAGTTTCTAAATTCATATACCTGAAGACTCTGTGCTTTAGAATGCTTATTCATGAACTACTTATTCAGAATGCCAGTCAGATAACTTCTTGATCTTTCCCTTGCATTCCCTTTCCCTCCTCTTTGTTGATGGCAAAGGGGGAGAATATTATCTAGGGGGAGAATATGTTGTCTGAATTCTGAATTCATTTACAGGGGGAGTCTGGGGCAGTAAGTTGCTTGCATTGTGTAGCATGCATTCATAGCATCTGCATGTCAATCTGACTAACAAATCAAGTTTTTCATCAAAATACATCAAAATACATCTGTTTGACAGGATGTTGCTATTCTATTTAATAAGGGGTTGCCATCATCAAAAAGGGGGAGATTGTTGTGACCCCTCTATGTTGATGATGTTGACTTATGCTTAAAACATCTTGTTTTGATTGATTGGCAATTGCTTATGCTTTGATGACATTGTTTTATCAAATTGTCTATGTGTTCTATGCAACTTACAGGTTTACACATAGCACACACACTCAAAGTATACACATTGCATGTGTCTGTTAAGAAGTCCATACATCGTTCATTCATGTGCACAGCTCGTGGACAAAGTCTATACATTGGACTTGAGCATATAGGAAATATGCACATTGCATGTGAGCATCATGCTAAGTCTATACACTGTAGGGTAAAACCCAAAGTCTAGACATTGCTGCATTGCATGCTCGAGTTCAAAGTCTATACATTCATTCACTGTAGCTTGCATTGCATAAAGTCTGTATAGCCGATCGTCTTTCTCAGCGTCTCAATTGGACTAAGGCTGCAACGGCTAAGTATGTACATTGCATCGTCTCATGCAGTGTCTCAGTCAAGTATGTACAGTCGTCTGCATTGGTTCAAGTCTAGACATTGCACGGTTACATCCACCGTCTCACTCAGCGTCTTAGGCTTGCAAAGTCCATACATTGGTCGGTGGAATGTCATTACATTGGCTTCAAGACTCTCGAGTCTATACATCCACAGTGGAACCCCAAGTCTGTACATCGCATCATATTGTTCATGCAGTGTCTTGGTGAAGTCTATACATCGTTTCACTGTAAAGGTCCATACATTGCATTGCATTGGCTAAGTGTGTACATAGTCCGTCTCATTTAGAGTCTAAGGCAAAGTCTGTACAGCCATGCGTCTCAAGTTGCGTCTCAATGCAGCGTCTTGTTGAAGTCCAAGTCTGTACAGTGGACCGTCTCAATTAGCATCTTATACATTAGAGCAAAGTCTGTACAGCCATCAGCGATCTTCCAAGTATATACATCCATCGTCTCAATTTGCATCTCAATGGAAGTCCATACAGTGCACTATGCATCCTTCGTTGAACTTCCAAGTCTATACATTGAAGCAAAGTATGTATAGCCATCAGTGATCTTCCAAGTATGTACATCCAACTGTTCATCTTCGAAGTCTGTACATTGGAAGTTTTACCTACGTTTTCCTTCAAGTCTATACATCGGTAATTTTACCGTCGTTTCCCTTGAAGTCTATACACTGATCGCTTTACCGTCGTTTCCATTGGAAGTCCATACATTCGCTGCTTCTTTGTTCAAGCCTATACAGCCTTTCATTTTGAAGGTCTATACATCGGGAAGTCTTCACATTGGCTGTTGAATGATATTCAAGTCTACACATCGGCACTGTAGCATGCATTTCGTAAAGTCTATACATTGCATGCTTTACTCTAAGTCTATACACTCGTGAGTGTTTCATCAAGTCTATACATTAGATGTTGTTCTTCGAAGTCTGTACATCGCATTTGTGTTGAAGGTTGCCTAAGTCTGTACAGCCGTTGGCTTCTTATATGAAGTCTACACATTGGGGTAAAGTGTATACATTGTTGTTTGCATTGTAAAGTCCATACATTGAAGTCTATACGTTGGCTTTGAACTAAAGTCTATACAGTGCACTTCATTTCAAAGTCTATACATAGTTCGATACTTAAATTGATAATTCTATTTCGTCTATCTGACAGTGATTCTTCGAGAAGCTCTATGAAGGCACGTGATCCTAGGAAGGACGAGGTGCCCAGATGAGGACACGTGGGTGCAGCCCAGCCAGGATGCTGCCAGGTGGTCGAAATGCCTCGGTTCTGGCAAAACTCCTTGGGCGGGAAATGTGGAAGCCACGCGCCCTTATCCACCTGCTGCTTATAAAAGGAAGTCTTCGTCCAACAGATGAAGACTGATCGAAGAAGTTGGCAAAGTCCATACAGTGAGCGAATAGCAGCAGAGAGCAACCGATCCACACAGAAGAAGAAAAAGAGAGAAGAAGAAAAGCAGAGAAGAAAAGAAAGAGGGATAGGAGAGATGTGTTGAGAGAGTGAGATTGAGAGAGCGTTTGTTCAAGAGGTTGTGTCTCAGTCTCGTGGTTCAGAAACCAGAGCTGAGCATTGCTCATTAGAGCTACTTTCCCATTTGGGTTTTCATTTTCGTTTTGCTTCTGTCTTTCATTTCCGAATCCCTGTTTCTTCAAGCTGTGAGTCAGCGGATTTGCAGTGGAAGTCTCCACTGGACGGGTTAAGCTGTATTTCCCCAGCAGTTGCAGAGGACGAAGCTGTGTATCAGCGGTGATAGGCCAAGCTGTATTGCCCAGCGGACGCAAGCTGTGTTGCGCAGCAGTAAGCCATACTCGGTTGAGTGTGGGGTGGATGTAGGTCTTTGACTGAACCACCTAAAAATATTGGGTGTCTTGTGTTTGTGTGATTGTCTATGAACTGTGTGCTACTGGTTGTCTTGTTTATTTTAAGAGCTTGATTCGCTTCTGTTGAAATCTAGTATCCGGGTTAGTGATTTAGCAGATTTGCTTATATTCCGCATTTGAACCTTACATTGGTTTTTTAAATATGCATTAGATCTATTCCCCCCCCCTCTAGATCCACATTTCGTGGAGATAGACTGCGTCCATCTAACTCAACAGCATCTACAACGGCTGACGGAGCTGGCGAGACCAAGGGTAGCAGCGGAGCCGGGAGTAGAGGCAGACAGAGTGTTGCGGAGGTTCCTGATGCTGTTGTTCGGGCGACTCCTCTTCTCCACTCGGGCGGACATGATGAGCTGCCGCTTCATTCCCTTCCTCGAGGAGCTTGACCACGTGGGTGACTACGCATGGGGAGCGGCGATCCTCGCCTTTCTGTTTGACACGCTGAGTTCGACGGCCCGTCGGACCATGCTCGGGGGCTTCTCCCCCTTATTCCAGGTATGACTCCTACTCTAGACTTAGTTATGCAACTTCTATATGTTTTCTAGATGCTGACACACTGCTGTAATGTAGGTGTGGACCTACGTGCGCTTACGTGGGCTAGGCAGAGGTGAGGAGACCCGTCCTGGGCTCCTGTCTATTGCACGGAGGTGAACAGCACCTCGAGAGACCGTAGCCCTGAGATGATAGGTCCAAGAGCTACAGGACGACCTGGACGCGCTACTGTTTGCCTCGATATGCTTCTGAACTGAGACTCTTTAATTAAATGCAATCCTAGACGATGATGCTATTGCGACTCCTATTTCTTGCAGGTACGGTGGACACCATACACAGAGGAGGGACAGGAGGGTCAGCCCTGGGTGGCATGGGCCCTCACCTTCTCGGGACGAGACGTGTGGCTTCACTGCATGCATGTGATGGAGCCACTGCACTACAGACTGGTGATGAGGACCATCGGGGTCCCGCAGCCAGTGGTGGAGTTCTCGGCGCCTGAGATGGCGGGGGAGCGCGTGATGAGGACTACTCGAGGCCTGGCGACAGCGTTTGATTGGATGACAGGGAACGCTGCGCAGGTCACAGACTGGACGGCTCTTGGGCGGGTGGTGATCGCCCGAGTAGACAACGACTTAGTGTACTACACCGCGTACGCTAGACACTACCGGGACCAGGTGTTCCGGGGTGCCCACCGGCCGGTACGACTTCTAAACCTAAACTCTATCTATTATGCTTATGATTTCTATATGATGATGCACTGACATTTGGACCTCTAAATGCAGATTGACCCTGAGGGATGGCTTGCAGAGCTGCAGGCGCTCCTGCACTCCACGATAAGGGAGCGGGACGAGGCCCGACAGGCCCTAGCTTTACTGGTGAGTTTTCTAAACCCTAAACTCTCTAAATTATGCAGATGCTTATGATTATGATTATGCATGTGACTGACCTGGAGTTTCAGATGCAGCGCGCCGAGGGGGCCCAGCGACAGGGGGCCGATGCTCCTTCTTCTTCCTCTACCCAGACTCCTGTCGATCGGGCTGAGCGGGAGGCCGACTTCACTCGGATGGTAGCGCGGGCCAAGGCGGCCGAGGTGGCGCTCACCGAGAGGGTACACAAATCACTACACTTTCCCATGTTATTTATGCTTATGAAATGTATGAAATGCAATTGACTGACAATGATATATGTATGCAGAGGACCGAGCTGACCCGCCTTAGGGTAGAGCTAGAGCAGAGCCGGGCAGTGGCTCGGGAGGAGGTGGCCCGTGTATAGGAGGAAGCAGCACATAGCCGACCAGCCGACACCCTCGAGACGGCACTTCTGCGAGCGGAGCTCGAGTGGCTTCGAGCTAGCCCTATCAAGGCGGAGCCGCTTCGGACAGAGGCTGAGCAGGCTCGGCTTCAGGTAGCGAGGCTAGAGGGGATGGTGGCGGGCATGAGGGAGATGAGTCGGGAGCGCAGCCGAGCGACCCCGAGTGGCAGCCACGGTTCCCACGGCTCTGTGAGGAGCTACATTACCACTTCCTCCGGCCGCCGGAGGAACGAGGACGAGGAGCGGCACCGTCGATAGCGGGACGAGGCGACTTCCGCGATGCCTCCCCCAAAGAGGCATGAGGGTGGTGGAGCCAGCGAGGGGGGTCAGGGAGAGGGCCAGACTTGACTTGTACTTGCGACCCGACCTTTTGTACATGATATGACATGATAGTGATATGCCTTTTGTTTTGATTTTGTAGATGTATGAATGCATGCAAACGACTGACACTAACTTACGACTACGACTACGACACGAGTGAGACGGACACGTGCAAGAGAGAGGGACGACATGGGAATGAGCGACTGAGAAGAGAGACACGATAGAGTTGGAGAGTATGAGATGCCGACTTAGAGTGAGGGAGAGACGCCAAATGAGTGAGAAGAGTGACGACAAATGAGTGAGAAGAGTGACGTCAAATGAGTGAGAAGAGTGGTGCAAAATGAGTGAGAAGAGTGACGGACGCGACTACTAGTGACATAGGTGCATGACTTGTTGGATAAAGGCTTCAGATCAGTAGAACGGTTCCCATCGGGCCGCCCAAAGAGACATACGGTCATGAGTAGGCCGTCCAAAAGAATATTAAACGGTCTTCTGACCACCGTTCAACTAGTAGAACGGTTGTCAATAAGCCGTGTGATCACAAAGATGGTCTGATTTAGGCCGCTCAAACATGATAAACGGTCCCTCTGAGGCCGCTCAATGAGATAGGCGGTCTATCGTGAGACCGTCCAAATGGACGTCCTGCAAATTTGAATGGGACTCTCCTGGAGAGTCCTAACTCGAGGGTAAACAACTTAACTCAATCCAAACCTTATCTTATCCCACTCTATACTTATCCAATCTCATTCCTAAGGGGTGTAGGCCTCTAACCAAGCCCTATAAGTAAGAGGGGAATCTAAATTCGTGATTCGCACATCCTCTCTCTTCTAAGTCTTGGAACTTTTGCCATTCATCACTAAATCGTCAAGAAGAGGGCCTTGGAGGGAGTTCTATGGAGGGAGCATCTTTTGAAGGGCCAATGCAGGCCAGAAAGGAGCGGGAAGTACTCCAACGACTGACCGCGATCCCACGACATCTCTGCTCGTGCCCTCTAAGAGAGGTAAGTTAATCATGAATTTGTTTATTTCAATTCTTTCATTTACTTACGTGTTCTTCTCCTTTATCTCTCTTTTATTTCTTCTTCTTTCTTCCTACCTCAGCTTCTCCCTGGCCCCAGGCACTATTCCACTTTGAAGTGGATGGCTCCCATGATCCGCGCATTGCCCCTAGGAGTGACATCCATCTTGAGATCTTGGCACCTACAAGCTCTCCTAGTACTGGGTTAGAACTACCCAAAGATTTCTCTTGATTGGCACATCATTTCAGCCTTAGTAGAAATCCGGCACCCTCAGACCCATACATTCATATTTCCATCATTTGAGGCCACTATCCTACTAGAGGAGGTAGAGACCTACTTCTCTTTACCCAGGTCCCAGGTCAGAGAGGAGGACTCGGTGTGTCACACTGTTGCCCCTGTAGATGCTAGGCTTATCTTGGGAGGGTTCATACCAGACAGCAGGGATGTCCACACCTTCATAGGCCCACGTCAAGTTCACCTCCTTCCTCTTAGCCAGTGGGTAGTGGAACATTGCAGGAACAGGTGTGGGTGGGATGAAGCCATAGCTAAGGCTGCGTCCATCTGCTTGTGCGGGGCCATACTCTTTCCTTCAGTTGACCATATGCTAGAGACTCCCCTTCTTAGTACCATTAGTGGCTTGTGGCAGGGTCTTTCTATCTCCGAGGCCATCCTTGCCTACCTGTACGAGGGCCTCACCTCAGCAGCTCTAGGCGGTCCTCTCTTTGGTTCTATGATACTCTTAGAGTGTTGGATGGGTGTCAGGATGAAATTCGTCTACAAGGAAGATGTCACTTCAGCTAGCAGGATCTTCGGGAGCCACTCCCTCTTCTTCATAGGCGGCACATTCAGATTCTCTTCATAGGTAGAGTGCAGGACAGCAGAGAAGAAGACTAGGGATGAATGGCGACTACACATCAACAGGCTACCCCTGGATTGGTTCATGATGTGCCCGGACATCCGCCGTGACACTACTGTCAGAGTTCCAAGAGGCCGAGCTTGGACTTGAGGATCGTGAGCGACATCGCACTGGCGATGTACAGCCCGCACCGGTGCTACCTATATGTTGGACTACCCCGGACGGTTCTACCAGCACTACCCCACCTTCCCACACTCCAGGCGAGGAGGATTGGTACAGAGGAGGACGAGCAGGCAGTCAGGAGTGCCCTGATCATGTGGGAGGTGAGCATGGTGCTTACCCTCCCAACAGAGGTTGTAGAGATTTCGGCAACGCGCCAGGCCTATGTTAGAGAGCTGAGAGAGATACGTCCCCGTGGGGATGCCCAGCAGAGGACTGAGTGATTTTCTTTTCTTCTTTTCATGATGATGTTGATGTAGAGATTTATGCTTAGAGATGTTTGATATGAATGAATAAAGCTGACGATTTGATTGCTTTGAGTTTGGGCTTTACTTTGAGCGATTGAGTTGGGTTATGACTTCAGCATTTACGCGGTCGCACCTAGACCGCTCAGAGATTAGGACAGCTCTCTTGGAGTCCTGCAAGAGATTTACAGCGGGTTTGATAGAAGGGAGTTGAGCGGAGTTGATTTAAAACCGTGTGAATGGTTGGACAGTCCGGCGAAGACCGTTGAAATTAATAGAACAATTGACAAATAGCCGTGTGAAGACTAAAGCGTTGAACCTTGAGCTTCAACCTGCCCCTTGCACATACACAAAAAACAAAAAAGATAAATTAAATCTGTTTTAGGCTTAACCCCTTGCTTGTAGCAAGTTAGGGAATGACCAGTTCTTGATTTTTGGTCAAGGGGGTAAGCCTTTATTAAATAGGCAAACAAAATGATAATGAATGCAATGGATGCTATGAATGCAAATCATAAAAACCCCTTTTTTATAATTTTGAAAATATTAAAAAAAAATTGGATTTTGGAACGTTTTATTTTTTGAGTTTTGAAATATTTAATTTTTTGGATTTTGAAATATTTGATTTCTTGAGTTTTGAAATATTTAATTTTTTTTGAGTTTTGAAATATTTAATTTTTTTGAGTTTTGAAATATTTGGTTTTTTTGAGTTTTGAAGTATTTGATTTTTTTGAATTTTGAAATATCTGATTTTTTTGAGTTTTGAAATATTTGGTTTTTTGAGTTTTGAAATATTTAATTTTTTTTAGATTTTGAAACCAGCTTAAACCTAACAGCGGGGAACCTCCCATCTTACTAGGGGTCTCCCAGGTCCAACATGTGCTAAAAAAAGGACCGCCCGTGGCCGAGGCCAATTTCGCTTAACGGTGCCTCTGCCGATGCCATACCCGAGGTGGGATCCATTCCTTGGAAAATAAAATAAGATTTAGCAGAAAAGCTGGCGATAGGTATACATGTTTTTAGGGCTTGAGTTCTTCTCCCGACACCCTCTTTTTTCAAAGAATTTTGGTCTGTTGCGTCGGGGCTTTGTGTCCGTTATCGAACCTACATCCGCTCTAGGCATGCATACGACCGGGCTCATAATGTCCCGCGGGGAAACTGTACTGCCACTCTTGCCATGCCTAGTTTTCTTCATTTTGGGGACTTTCAAACTTTTGAGAGCTTCGAGCTTGCGAGCTTTTAGCTTTGATTTTTCATTTTTTCCCCTTTCTTTCTCTATTTCTTTTCTTTTTCTTTTCCTTGCTCTTTTTATTCTGCGGAATAAGGTCGTAACGGACTGCTCCTATTTGAGACCTCTTTTATTGGGGGGTCTAGATCAGTTCTCGCCCCCTTATTCACCACTTGCCCCTATTTTCAGCCGAGAGAGGAAAGAACAAGGATTTTCACTTCCCCGAAGTATGGCTAAGGGAGAGACGATGTTGCGCAAAAGAAGAGAACCGAACCACGGGGTCGTGTAGTGTGTGAAATGTTGGACCGGGGCTCTCCTTTCATGATCAAGTGAAGCATACCCCACCGTCGGGCCATCGCTGGCTTGACTCTATGGATAAAAACGTTTTAAATAGAGCCCATTCCACGGATTTGGCAATTATTCACCCTCCGCGTTTACTAAACGATACTTGTTACCAGGATAGACTTCCTTAACTACAAATGGCCCTTCCCAGTTGGGTTGCAGCTTAGACCTGGGACTTGCTGATCTAATAATTTTGCATTTCAAAACCATGTTACCCACTTGGAATTTTCTTTCAATAACCTTCTTTTGAAAATATCGTGAGACGCATTTTTGATAAACCGAGACGTGATTGGCCGCGTTAAGTCTCTTCTCGTCTAAGAGTTCCAGTTGGACTAGCAACGCCTCTCGACGCTCGTCGAGGTTAAGTTCCTTGTCTAGCTGCACTCTTAGGGAAGGGATCAGGATCTCGTACGGGAGTACCGCCTCCATCCCATAGGTGAGAGCAAACGGAGTTTGCCCCGTGAGAGTACGGATGGAGGTACGATAAGCCCATAGAGCTTCTACCAGTTTATCGGCCCAATCAGCAAATTTGTGTGACTCGCATGTTTTCTTGATGACTTTTAGAAGGGTTTTATTCGTGGCCTCAGCCTGGCCATTACCTTGGGGGTAGTATGTGATAATGATGCAATGAAATATTAAATCTCTTACAGAGGTCCCGAAGTTCTTGAGAAACAAACTGAGGTCCGTTGTGGGTGACGATATCGCTTGGCACTCCAAATCGCCAGAAAATATTCCTCAGGATGAAGCGGCATACTGTGGTGGCTTTGATCTCTGCATAAGCTTCAGCTTCCGCCCACTTGGTGAAGTACTCTGTAGCCGTCAGGATAAAGGACTTCTGCTTGATTGTGGAATTCGGATCACCGAGAGGCCCAACGATATCAAAGGCCCACATGGAGAATGGCCAAGGAGCAGAAAGAGGATGGAGAGAAGAAGCAGGAGAATGGATCTTGTCAGCATGGAGCTGGCATTGAAGGCACCTATGGACATAGGTGGAACAATCTTCTTCTAGGGTTGGCCAGTAATAGCCCTGCCTAAGGATCTTCTTCGCCAATGCCTGCCCATTAACATGCCCTCCACACTCACTTGAGTGAGTTGCTTCCACAACCTTCCAATCCTCATCATCATCTAAACACCTCATTAGAACTCCATTGAGAGCTCGCCTATACAACTCTCCAGCAATAATAGTGTATCGGGAGGCGGCTCTTCTAATGGCCTTGCGCTGCTCGGCGTTCGCCATCTTGGGAAAGGAACCATCCCTGCAATACTGCTCAATCTCATAATGCCACGGCAATTCTTATTCTTCTATGATCTCCTCAAGCTCAGTTAACAAAACTTCTTTCACCTCTTCCCTTTCTGCCTTCCTTTCTACAGATTTCCTAAGGTTGTCGAACCAGGGATCCTGAAGAGAAGGAGCATCTAACCGTTGGACCACAATGGTCTCAGTGGAGCGACTGAGGGGAAATGAAAGAGAAGAAGTGAGTGATGCAAGTGCATGAGCCAGGATGTTCTGAGAATGGGGAGTATGAATATAGATGAGTTTCCAGAATTGCCAAGCCAAGAGCGTGACCAGATCTTGATAGGGCTTGAGCTTGAGGTCACGGGTGCGGTAAGTTGACAGAACTTGACGTAACACCAATTGAGAGTCTCCTATGATGTTTAGGTATCGCGCGCCCTTGAGGTAGGCGTGCTTCAGACTGGCAAGGAGAGCCTCATACTCGGCTATATTGTTCATGGCAGGGAAAGAGAGTTGATAAGTAATAGGGATGGTTACTCCTTCCGGAGTGAGGAGAACGGCGCCGATTCCACGGCCCTGAGAGTTAAGAGCATCGTCGAAGTGAAGAGACCAGAAAGGAAGATGAGTGATTACTGCCAAGTTTTCATCAGGAAACTCGTCCTGGATCGAATCAATGCGAGGGATAGGAGATTGAGCAAGATGCTCAACAATGGCGTATCCCTTGATTGCTTTCTGGACAATGAAGGTGATATCAAACTGGGAAAGAAAGCTCTGCCAGCGAGCTAATCGGCTAGAAAGGACAGGTTTTTCTAACAGGTAACGAATAGGGTCCATTCTAGAGATCAGCTTAACCTCATGGGCAAGAAAATAGTGCTTGAGCTTCTGAGCTACCCATACTAGTGATGTACAGGTCTTCTCCATGGAAGTATACTTGGATTCAGCAGGATTAAACAACCTCGAAAGGTAGTATACTGCCCTTTCCCTTCCTTCATCATCCACCTGAGCCAGGATAGCTCCTAGGGAGTCCTTAATCACAGAAATGTATAGGATCAGGGGTTTCCCAGGGACGGGTGGTTGCAGAACCGGGGGATTAGAAAGATAGACCTTAAGATCCTCATAGGCCTTTTGGCACTGTTCGTTCCATTCAAATTTAGCTCCCGCCTTTAACAATTCATAGAAAGGGCGGCATCTTTACGAGTGTTGAGATATGAATCTTCTAATGAATTGTAAATGCCCAATCAAACCTCTAAGTTCCGTGATGTTCTTAGGCGACGGCATCTCCATAACGGCCTTTGCTTTATTCGGATCGATCTGAATCCCTTGTTTACTAACTATAAACCCAAGCAATTTTCCTGACGCAACTCCAAACACACATTTCTTTGGATTCATTTTCAGTTTGTACTCCCTAGCCCTTTGCAACACCTTGGCTAAAATGGCGGGGTGTTCTTCTTGAGACCTCGATTTTACCAGAATATCATCCACGTAAGCTTCTAAATACACATGCATCATGTCGTGGAAGATAGCCATCATCGCCCGCTGATACGTGGCACCTGCATTCTTTAATCCAAATGGCATAACAACATAGCAGTATGTGCCCCAGGGCGTAGTGAACGAGGTCTTCTCTTGATCCTTAGGAGCAAGACAGATTTGATTGTAACCAGAATAACCATCCATAAATGAGAGGGCCTCATACCCTGCCGTGTTATCAACTAATACATCAATGTAAGGAAGTGGGAAATCATCTTTCGGACATGCCTTATTCAAGTCCCTGAAATCAATACAAATCCAAATTTTGCCATCCTTTTTCATTACTGGGACTATGTTTGCCACCCACTGTGGATGCAATACAACTTTAATAAACCTGGCCTTATGTAATTTATCGACTTCCTCCTTTATCCTTAAGTCCATCTGCGGGTGGAATCTTCTCGATTTTTGTTTGACGGGTGTCGCCCCTAGTTTAAGAATAAGCCTATGTTCGACCAGAGCGGGGTCCAGACCCGGCATGTCCTCGTAGGACCAGGCGAAAGAATCGCTGTACTCCCTCAACACCTTGATTAGCTCCCCTTCAACCAGAAGAGGGAGATTAGCAGAAATAAGTATGGGCCTGGGATCCTCTTATGTTCCGAGATTAATTTCTTTAGTGGGTTCATCCACTGCCGAGGACGGTTCGTCAAACCTCTTCAAACCTTGCGCGTACAAATCGGCAGTGTCATCCACCTCGCTTTCCTCATCGTCAGCTGGGTCCTTCTCATCTACGATCTCATATACTCCCAATCCATCATTGCTCCACACCCCTTCCAGTTCCTCATGATCTTCTAAAATAATGGCAGTCTCTACAAACTCCGGGCACTTAAGAAGGGCATGGCACCTCTCGGCCAAATCCTGCAAAAACCTATCAGGGATAGATTTAGGATGACGCATCACAGGGTGCGCTGCAGACGTGGATGGGCTAACTAGACTAGAACTAGACTCTATCCCAACTGACTTGACTAACCTACGAGATTCTCCACACTATACATCTAACCTAGGAGATAAGAAATCTAGTGGGAAAGAAGCAGGGGTCTCGTGCCCCTGGGGAGAGGATGGACTGAAAACAGCATAATCTTCCATTGAAAGCTCCATTTTAAAATTGGCATTTTTTTTTGGAAGTCGGAGGAGATCACGCAGCAGGAAGAAGAAGACGGGGGAGGAGGGAGTTACATGGGGAACAAATCGGGGAAGATGCAATCAAAGAATGGATCAGATGATCGAAACCACATCTCGTGGAGTTGGGCATTGGGGGGAGGAGGAGTAAACAGAGTTGAAAGATCAATAGGTGGGCAGCGCCCACAGGCACAAGGAACAAATAAATATTCAAGTGGCCTTCCCGTGACGTACGGGTCGACCATGATTGGCGGAGCGCGGGGAATAAACCCCAAATTCTTGAACAAAGAGGCAAGACAGGACGGGGACAGAGAAAGGTAGTGATAGAGCTCCCCACTTCCCGTGGCCTCCGGCGGAATAGCTGCGTCGGAGAATGCTTCACCAGCTGCATCTCCTTCTTCTCCAGTCAGTCTTCTTCTTCATTGAACATCTTTTCAAAGCAGACACAAAAATCTTTCATATCACCCACCAGCCCCTTCAGCGGCGGTGGTGGGTCAGAAACATCATAGGCGGCATCAACCTTCACATCAGCACATGGCGGTGACTTCTTCAAAGTGCCGAGCTGCAGCTGGCCTTTTACAAAATGTTGACGGTAGTCCCACGTCAGTGGCTCGGAGTCTCCCAGAATGGACAATGCTGACTCTCGATAACCAAGGCCTCTGCGGCCCATCTTTCTACCTTTAGGGACGGGCTTAGTCCGCCCCTGTAATTGTGCGTCGAGACCCAAGCCCAGCTGATAACCCAATTTCAGAATCATGTGCCACCCTTTCGAATCCCTAATCTTGGACTTAATTTTTACATTGACTGGTGTAGTGGCGGGCTTGCGTGACGCATATGCCCATGAATAATTTAAGTCCATCACTGACAGAACTGACATGTTACTCGGCCATAGAGTGGGAAGGATCTTAGCTGCTATCGCATCAACATTCTGGACAGTGGAAATACTCTTCACCTTAACCACCTGCCCTCGGAATGGAAACTTCAAACATTGGTGGGTAGTCGAGGGAACGGTGTTCAGACTGTTTATCCATGGATGACCCAGAATTGCTTTGAACATCGGGTCTATGTCCAATACGTAGAACTCCACATCCATCACCAAAGGCCCTAGCTCGGCCTGCACTGTCATGACCCCATGACAAGCACGCCTGGAGTTATCATATGCTACTATGGTGGTCGGTGTGGGCTTTAGCATTTCTTCTGAGATGTTGCAGGTGTGGAGGGTACTCAATGGACACACATTTATTGATGCTCCCGTGTCCACTAGGGCAGACTCAACGATCACTTTATTCAAAGAAATGGTGATGCAAAGTGGCATTTGCCGTGCTTCTGGGGGTGCCAGTTCTGTCTCTGAAAATGAAATGGAAGGCCCCCTTGTAATTGTTGCCAACACCATCAGGAAGCTGTCCACTGCTACGTCTTCATTTACCATTACTTTCTGTAGAAAATTCTTCAAGGCATCCTGGTGTATCGGCGACCTCTTGATCAACTCCAAAACTGATATCTTGGCCGGCATCCGGTCCAAGTGTTACAGTAGATCATACTTCGTGCCTGGCACGAGGTCTACTTCTTATGCTTCAGCTATAGGGGAAGGAACTTGGGGGTTGGGTGCAGACGCACCAGAGGAAGGGTAAACTCTATGAAATGGATGCCTGCTCCGAAGGGGGCAATGTCGTGCCGGCACAGCTTGGGACGGGCCCCCGCTTGGCCCAGTGGGGTATGTGGAGGGGGTAGAAATGGGAGTGAGGATGACGGAGGTTGGTCTGATGGGCCCTGGTGGAGGGGTAATGGGTGAAGGGTTAAGTGGAGGGGTGATGATGGAGGGTGTGGAGGGTGATGGCGGAATGACTGGAGGCATGGTGGGGAATGTGGTGGGCGTGATGGGTGGTCGGGAGGGGATAGTGGGTGGAGCGGTAGTGAAGGTGGTGGGTCGGAGGATGGAGGGAACAGAAGGCGCGGGGCTAGTATGGTGAAGGGCCAAGAGATGGGCGCGAGTCTCATCATCAAAGGACCATCCAACATTGGGGGCTGGGCGGTAGACTGCATTAACTTGAGCCGGTGCCGGCGGCTGTTGTTGTGGTTGCTGCTGAGGAGCGGGTGGATGTACTGGCATGGGATTCTGGTGAATCCCAAGGTCTTGTTGCTGCTGCTGTAGGGGTTATTGTTGTTGTTGTTGGAGGGGTTGTTGTTGGAACTGTTGTTGTTGGGGCGCCGCCTGCTGCGGCCTTGCTTGTCTTTGTCTCTCCTTTATATCTTCAATTATCTTATGCATTTGGGACCAATCAATCCTATGGCCCTCATGCAGATCATACACCAAATCTCTAAACTGAAAGCATCTTACTATGGTGTGCTCGGGTTGCCGATGGTATATACAATACCTGGACTAGTCGGCTATCGAATTCCAATTCTGACATTTCGGAGGCAATTGGATGTCACCAGTGTACATTAGAGCTGAAAATATGTCGAGGAGGGTTTCTGGCAGTGGTGGATAATTAGCCCTCTTGGGCCCCGGCCGAGCAGGCCCATAACCAGTGGGTGGGGGAACGTTGTGGTACTGGGGTGGCTGTTGCGGCTGTTGAGGTGGTGGTGGTTATTGTGGATGCTGAAGAGCTTGGAAAGTGGGTCGGGGAGCTTGTGGGGCGGCGAACTGGGGGTTGCGTGGTGGTTTCTGGAAGCGGGGTGAAGCAGGCTGGTTAGGGAATTGAACAGCCTAGACCTTCTCATTGACTTGGACTCCCTCAGTAACTGGGCCCTGGGATTTTCGGGTAGTCTTGGATTTCTGGGCTTCAAACAATGAATGGATGGGGGAGTCTTTAAATTGGGTCTGGATAAACCGGGCCCGACTGTCCAACTGGTGCATGTTAGAAATGTCGTTCATTGCCAAAATATTCCGGAACGTTGGAGTAGCATTAGAAATCAGCAACTTCACTTTTTCTTCTTCCGGGATCTGCCCGGGCACACACAAGGCCATCTGCCTCCATCTATCTGCATATACAACAAAGTCTTCATCCGGCTTCATCTTTTCTGCAACCAGGTCGGTGAAAGAATATTCAGGACCGACCCGATCTTGGAATCTGGTGATGAACTTCTCCTTCACGGTCTTGAAACTGTCGGCCTCCTCCAGAGGCAAGGTGTAGAACCACTCAAGGGCGACCCCTTCCAAGGATCGGCGAAACAAATATGCCATCAGACGGTCGTCATGTTGGAATTGCGCCGACTCGTAAAGCAATTCCCTGATATGAATGAACGAGTTGCCATTCTCGTCATACTTTCGATACACGGGGAGCTTAGACTGAGGAGGCAATCGGATATCCCGGAAGTTAGGAATAGGGACATCCGCGATGGACTGAGGGCCTACCTGCTTATGGAGGAGGTCAATCTACTGCTGCATAGCAGCCCATTTATCAAGAAGGTCCCGTTCTCGGGAAGGAGGAGACTAAGCAGGAAAGACGGAGCCCGGATGAGGAACTGAGGGGTGAACCGGCTGGGAGGGGAGCCCATAGGATTGATAATGGGCCAAGGAAGGGCCCATATCCGCGTGAGCCAATTGGGCGGCCCCGGGTTGTAAACGAGTGAAATCAGTCGGGGCCAAAGGGGCCTGCGGCGATGGAGAGATTGTAGTGCATGGATCAAGATAAGAACCAGAGGGGACCTGGGCCTTCCCCTTATCAAGATACTGATGGGCCGAGGTGGAGGCCTGGCCCGCTTCCATATTGGGGTATCAGAGAACCTGGGAACGGATGGGAGTGAGATCAATGGGGACAGTGGGGACGGGCACTGATCCAACAACAGGAGACGTAGTGGTGGTGGCGGCAGTCACGCCATAGGAAGGAACTGAGGATGGGGAGTCTGCCCCTTGCAGAGCTTGCCGTATAAGGTGGAGCTTGGAGGGATCAAGCTGGGCCATCAAATTAAGAATTTGACTGGCCAAATTCTGTGTGGAGGAACCAGGAAGGGAGGGCTGAGGGCCCTCGATGGCAATGGTCGGGAGAGGAGGGGCAGTCCCCTCTCCTCCCTGGACATGGGATACCCTAGGCGGGTCCTCAAGAAGTTCGCAAGGGAAAGAATCCTCGTGGGAATGGGAGAAATTGTAGGACGACATGATGGGTGGTGAATCAAACAGGGGATTAAAGTAGGAGATGAAGTGAGAGTTGCCCCTAGATGATGATCCTATGGGGAAGAAACAACTCCACATGCACTGATGATAATGGGGAAGGGGGAGGCAAACAGCCCTAAGTAAAGAGCTAAAACAAACAACTCAAATGAACTGCACACAATAGAGAGGCGAGATGAGAGGAGAATCAGCCAATTAATGCAACGAAGTTTCAAATGATGCGCGTAGGATTTTATAAGTTCTCCCTTTTGGACCTTTGGTGAATTAATTAAGATTTACGTTCACTCGACCAAAGGGTTCCTAGCCAAGGTAGGGAATAAGGCAACTGGCTGACACTAGAGGACTCTCTCTCTCTCTCTGATGCAAACCCTAGACTGGGGGTGGTAACGGTACAACCTGTCCGGCGTCCGTGAGGGAGTCCACGGCTCACGGGGGCTTACGGAGGTCCTCAGCAAGGTCCCCTAGTCGGCTCCAAGGAATATGGAGACGAGAGGAAACCCTACCTCAGTAGGAATGCAACTACTAATGAGAGTGTATGCTCCTATGTGCACCGGAGTGCATGCAAGATCTAGCCTAGCAACTAGCAATCCATAATCAAACAAATATGTAAGATGTGACAACGAGTATGCAACAATGATATAAGCGCAGGGGGAGATCAATAATCAGCACCAAGTATCATGAAAATCAAATAACATGGCAATTGAAGTGAAGCACGGGTGCACTGTAGCACGACAAGGACGGCCTCTGGAGGATCGCTCAGAGAGATAGATGGTCCTTATTGAACCGTTCAAACCAGGGAGTAACGACAAAGTGACAAGAAAATCAGAAAATTCTGGAATGAAAGAAGACAGAAAGGAAAGGCGTACTCGGATGAGCCATCTACTAACAGATCACTTAAGCTCTGGAACGGACCTGCATCAACCATGTGATAGTAACCAAACCAACAGTATGAAGGCAGAGGCGTACCTGTGCCAGCAAGATGGACGGCCAAACACAGGCCGTAAGGATGATGAACGGGCGATAGGAGACCGCTTACCACAGGAGGCTTGCAGAAAAGATGGCACTGCTCACAGAGAAGGATGGTGAACTTTCAGTCGCACCCAAGGTCGAACGGCTCTGGGGGAACCGCTCAAGTTCCAGGGGACAAAGGACGCGACCAGCAAAGAACAACCTGAAACCACTTAAAGAAAAAGGACTAACAAAGCAAAAGAGAGGGTCAGCAAGCCACTAACACGGTGGGCACAAGGTGTCCCACCATGATCGCCAAAAAAGGGGGGGTGTAGATATATTTTTCCTCCCGTCCGTTCTTAATGCCCACCCATGTCTATCTTACCACATCCAATATGGGAAATGAACGAAAGATAGAGGGAAGGGAGGAGTAGAAACCTGTGATCACCACCAAGGTGCCGAACGTGATGGACACGCCATACCTTGGAAAGAGGGAGAGGTGCTTGCCTTTTGTGCAGCGCTGCAACGATGTACGGCTCAGAATGAACCGCCTATACTGATGAACGGTCGCACCACAGACTGTCTAAGAACGTTGTAGAGGACACGGGATGAAGCACTCCTGACGGATGAACGGTTCCACAACGACCATAGGAAGAAGAAGAACGGTCCAGATTGCACCGCACGTCTCCTAGAACGGGTAGATGAGAACCGCGCAAGACCACCACGCCAGAAGTTGCAAGAGTCCAACCTTCACCCTTTCCGGCCAGCCAGAAAGGATGGGCCTCGCGTTAGTGTATTGTTGACCTGCGAAACAAAGTGTAGAACATAAAGAAAAACCAGAATTAGGACTAGAGAGTGTAGTAAATGCTCGAACGAAAGGAAATTAACATAACTAAATGGAATGGGGAATACCTGGGGATTTTTAAACCCCTGGGGCGTCAGAAAACGTAGGAGGGTGTGTGCATGGTAGTGCAAACAAAGAAAACATGGGAGAATGGACGTGTAAAAACAATCATGCAATGAGAAGAAACGAGACTATCAAATGTAAAAGACTCAAAACTAGGACTACTCCCTGAACCGGAGGCCTGTATGCACGTAGAAGGCCTCCCTCCTTGGTGCTAGGTTGCTCAAAATTTCAGCAGGGCTTCGCCGTAGACCCAGAATCTCCCCCCTTTCAAGCCCGGACCCTAGGGTCTATTTATAGAGCACCTGGGGTCATAGCTCGAAATGAGGGTTTCTAGCCGTTTTCAGGTCGAGATTATCAAATAAAAGATGAAGATAATTCCATTATCTTCCAACCAGAAGAAATGACGCTCAAAATGGTTAAGGATTCGCGGAGAAATCATCAGAGAAAGATTGGGAGAAAAACCACAAATGAGAAGAAAAAGCCTTAACCACTTTCTGGTCCGAGGGGATAAACGGTCTCACGATAGACCGCACAAATGATGAGCGGCCAGGAATGGGCCGTCCATCCCTGTCGGTGGAAATTCAAATAAATCCTAAGATAATTAATTTATCCACTGAACTGATCGATAAATTCGCCGCTGGACTCTCTCATGGTTGAACGGCTCTTGGGAAACCGTCCAAGCCTGTCGGTGATAAATAACAAATAAAAAGATAAATAGGTAATTATCTGAATGGCCAACCGACACTAGGAATCTTGAGAGATAAACGGGTCAGTAAATACCGCACAATAGACTTATGCGGCTACACATAGGCCGTACATATGCTTGTTGGTGATAATTCAGAGATTTAGCCAAAATACCCACTAAATGTTTGGACGGCCCACTATCAACCGCATAAATGGTTGAACGACTGGAGGTTGACCGCACATGTATATGGGCGTTTGAAATTCACAGAAAAGCTCAATCAACTAAAACCAAGGCCCATTAAGCCCTGAATCAACTTGGACCTAGCCTGTGAGGGAGGCTACCCATAAAATTGGCCTAGAACGTGCCAGAAAATAGCCCAGCGAGTGATGGACAACTCGAGGCATCAATAAATGGGAGTAAGAGAAATGACTCAACTTATCGGTAAAAAAATGGGTGTCAACAGATGCCCCTCCTTAACGTCGTCTTTGCAGGGGAGCGAGCGGAGGTGAAGCGGAAGTGAAATGGAACATGGAGATGAAGCGGAAATGAAGCGAAGCGGACTGAAAAGTGGGCGTTAAGGTAAAACGACACCCATTTTTACTAACAAGTGATATGAATCTTCAGGAAAACCCTGAACCAAACGCAAGGAATGATTAAACCAAAAGGGACACCGGTCCGGAGGAACTTAAACTAAACTAAAAGGAAACACACGATCAACCTCATGGGGGACACAATCCCACGAACCAATGAGGAGACCGGAATAAGCAGTGAAAAAGTGAAGAAACAGACTAAAACTCCAGACGGGGACCTCTTAATCAACCAAACCAAGCGAATCGATCAAAGAGAACCTTCCAATTCAAAGTGGAATTGTTCCTCTTACCCAAACATTGAACGCACAGCTAACCATCACTGGTGGGACATTTTGCAGACAAACCATGGGTCATGAATGCTCAAAAGATGCGTATGATGCATGCTGGGCTAAAATAAAAGAAATCATTAAGGTAAATGCGAAGAAAGATTAAAATATAAAATACTTGAGAATAATATTACTAGGCTGGGAGAATCAGAGTCAAGACACTATCCGCAACCACAGCGTGCAGGATAGAACCATCCTCCCCGGGACATGCCAACCTAACGGCCTATTCTGAGGTCAGACGCGTGAACCTGGATCATCATCGTTTTTGTTGAAGGGGAACATCAGATCCTGGAACACGCGAGCAACCAACTGGTTCTCGAGATAATATAACATAATACTATATAATAATGCAATAAGGGTGATAGGGTTAGAAGGCCATACCTGACTTACCTGTGCATGTGAAACGGCAAGTGAGAGTTTGATGTTGCACATGAGATCGTTAGCAAGATTTGCAATAATATCATCAAATAACCACTTTTATCAATCCAACACAAAGTGCAACGAAAGGGACCAGACCATTTCCTTTGAAATATGCACGGTTATCTAGGAGCTGCCTAAGGTGAAGAACGGCTAGGTGCCATCCGTCTAAGAGTATCAAATGTGAATTTTTAAAGGAATAAGAACGGTTACCACAAAATTGTCCTAACTCAAGACGGCCAAATACTAGCCGTTCCAAAGCAAAATGCCATTGGACACGAACGGCTAGAAACAAACCGTCCTACAGTGGGATGGTCTATCGTTAGACCGTGCTACTCCCAGAACTGGAAAAGTCATAAACCCTTCGTCTCCCTCCCTCCACCGTAACCCACGGTGGGAGGGAGAACGAAGGGGCGAACACCACACACACAACCCCCCATTCTTCCCCTCCCAATCTCTCAATCTCTCCCTTCGCTCACCCTCGTTGATGCGTACGAAACACCAGCCCATCCGCGAACGGACGATGGCCGGAGAAGGAGGCTCGCCGCCGCCGCCGTGGAGGTGCCCACCGTGGACGCGCCGCCCGTCATCGTGGCGGACCTTGCCGTGGCCGCCCTACCCACCGTCGTGGAGACCGCGGCGGCCATCGTGACCGGAGAGGGAGCGGAGGAGGAGGGGGACGTTGCAGCGCCGCCAACGGCGGCAGTGAGGGACAAGCCGGCCCGCGACCCCGAGGTACGCCCCCCCCCCCTTTTGGGCATTTTCTTTTAATTTTAATATATGCATGCTAGAAGTTTCTGGGGGGATTAGGGAGTTTAGGGACTGGTTTAGGGGGCAACGGTGGCCTCCCCACTGGTGGGGAAAACCCTTACTATCGTCGGGGAAGACGACGGTAGGGCGGTTTTCAAAGAACCGCACAACTTAAGACACGCGGCCCACATAGGACCGCTCAAAACTCATACGGCCCAGGGACGGCCGCCCAAAACCAGACATGGGGATGAACGGTGGTGACCCCACCGCACAAATGATGAACGGGCCACATTGGTTCGTTTAACATATGGGCAACTCAGAATGATGCGGTCCTCATCGGACCGCCCAACATTCAAAACAGCCCATGGGTAGCCGCCTGAAACCAAAAAACCCTGGGAAAGAACGGTGAATGATAAGCCGTTCAAGATAAGAACGGTCGGTACCGGTCCGTTCAAAACAAGGAACCCGAGGACTGAAATGGCCCATATGGGACCGTTTCTGAGGATGAGTGGTCCATGGGAGACCGTCCTTTTGACAGAAGATGGAACTTTGGTTATTTTCATTTATTTATGAAGTAAAATGCCTAAATTAATTACTAAATGCATCAAAATGAATGAATGAATGCAGGGAAAGTGCAGGACCCGCACCTCGTGGCTGCAGGTTTGCGTAGTGTATTTAGCACTGTCGGACTTCTAGCGGGAGCGGCTGGCTGCCATGGGGTTCGCCCCATTCCTGAGCATTGAGGTGTGTCAGTTCGACACAGCTCTGCTCTACGCCCTGCACGACCGCTGTGATCTAGTGAGTCGTACGTTCCTCTTCCCGTGGGGGCACATGGTCCCCACGCTGGAGGATGTGGCCAGACTCACTGGCCTTCAGGTGCACGGGCTGCCGGTTAGCGGGACCACTTTTCTCGACTACCGGGCGATGGCTCGGGGGCTGCTGGGCCTAGAGCTACGGCGCCCCGAGAGGCAGTCGACCCTCCTACCCCGGGCTAGCCTTCAGGATAGCCTGGGATTGCGACGAGCAGGGCTAGTAGTTGGAGAGCAGCCGGAGCAACATCTACAGCGGCTGACGGAGCTGGTGAGACCTGGGTAGGAGCGGAGCCAAGAGCAGAGGCAGACAGAGTGTTGTGGAGGTTCCTGATGTTGTTGTTCGGGCGACTCCTCTTCTCCACTCGGGCGGACGTGATGAGCTACCACTTCCTTCCCTTCCTTGTGGAGCTTGACCACGTGGGCGACTACGCGTGACACACTACTGTAATGTAGGTGTGGGCCTACGTGCGCTTACGTGGGCTAGGCAGAGGTGAGGAGACCCATCCTGGGCTCCTGCCTATTGCACAGAGGTGGACAGCACCTTGAGAGACCGCAGCCCTGAGATGACAGGTCCGAGAGCTGCAGGACGACGTGGACGCGCTAGCGTTTGCCTCGGTATGCTTTTGAACTTAGACTCTTTAATTAAATGTAATTCTAGATGATCATGCTGATGCGACTCCTATTTCTTGCAGGTACGGTGGACACCATGCACAGAGGAGGGACTGGAGGGTCAGCCCTGGGTGGTTGAGGCCCTCACCTTCCCGGAACGAGATGTGTGGCTTCACTGCATGAATATGCTGAAGCCACTGCACTACAGATTGGTGATGAGGACCATCGGCGTCCCGCAGCCAGTGTTGGAGTTCCCGGCGCCTGAGAAGGCAGGGGAGCACGTGACAAAGACTACTCGAGGCCTGGCGACAGCATTTGGTTGGACGACGAGGAACGCTACGCAGGTCGCAGACTGGACGGCTCTTGGTCGAGTGGTGATCGCCCGAGCAGACAGCGACCCAGCGTACTACACCGCATACGCTAGATACTATCGGGACCAGGTGTTCCAGGGTGCCCACCGACCGGTACGACTTCTAAACCTAAACTCTGTCTATTATGCTTATGATTTCTATATGATGATGCACTGACACTTGGACCTATAAATGCAGATTGACCCTGAGGGACGGCTTGCGGAGCTGCAGGGGCTCCTGCACTCCATGATCAGGGAGCGGGACGAGGCCCGACAGTCCCTAGCCTTAGTGGTGAGTTTTCTAAACCCTAAACTCTCTAAATTATGCAAATGCTTATAATTATGATTATGCATGTGACTTACCTGGAGTTTCGGATGTAGTACGCCAAGGGGGCCCAACGACAGGGGGCCGATGCTCCTTCTTCTTTCTCTACCCAGACTCCTGCCGATCGGGCCGAGCGGGAGGCCGACTTCACTCGGATGGTAGCGCGGGCCAAGGCGGCTGAGGTGGCACTCACCGAGAGGGTACACAAATAACTACACTTTCCATTGTTATTTATGCTTATGAAATGTATGAAATGCAATTGACTGACAATGATATGTGTATGCAGACAACCGAGCTGACCCGCCTTAGGGCAGAGCTAGAGCAGAGCCGGGCAGCGGCTCGGGAGGAGGTGGCCTGTGTACGGGAGGAGGCAGCACAGAGCCGACCAGTTGACACCCTCGAGACGGCACTTCTGTGAGCGGAGCTCAAGCGGCTTCGGGCCAGCGCTACCGAGGTGGAGCGGCTTCGGACAGAGGCTGAGCAGGCTCGGCTTCCGGTATCGAGGCTAGAGGGTGTAGACATATATTTTCCTCCTCTCTCGCTCCACTAAGGGTCAAAGTGCATCAGGTGCGGGGAACAACGTGAGACGGGCAAACCACGAGAGTGAGAGAAAGAAAGGAGGACAGGGAACAACGAAGAGTACCGTGATCGCCACCAATATGCCATACGTGATAGACACGCCGTACCTTGGAAAGTGGGGAGACACTCGCCTTAGTGCAGCGTTGAGGGATGAACGGTTCCCTTAGGACCGCCGGGAGTTGAGCGGTTTTACGATAGACCGCCTTGGGACGCTGCGAAGGACGCGGGAGGAACTGCTGCAGTGGGATGGACGGCACTATGTGGACCGCGCTTCGAGGAAGAACGGCCGTTTATGCACCGCACGTACCGTTGAACGGCCAGAGATTAACCGCTCAATACCTTCACGCAGCAAATTGAAAAGGGTTCGACCTCCACCCTCTCCGGCCGGCCAGAGGGAATGGGCCTCGTGCTGATGAAGTGCTGACCTGCAAAACAAAGTGAAGACACAGAAGAAACACCCAGATTAGAACTAAATAACGTAGTATGCGTTCAAACGATAAGAATTAAGCATACACACAAATAAAAAAAAGGGAATACCTGGGGGATTTTAAACCCCTAGGGCGACAAAAACTAGGTGGTTGTGTGCGTGATAATGAGAAAGAGAGTGCACGTGGGGAAGAAACGATGCATGCAATGAAAGAGAGCGGCGAGAGCTACGGGACGAAAGAACTACGAAAACTGGGTTACTCCCTGAACCGGAGGCTCATGCGGACGTAGAGAGCCTCCCTCCTTGGTGCTAGGTCGCTCAAAAATGCGGCAGGGCTTCGCCGTCGACCAAAATCTCCTCCCCCCCCTCTTTCGACGTCCGGCCATAGGGTCTATTTATAGAGCCTGGAAGGCCAGCCTCGAAATTGTGGTTTTTAGATATTTTTAGGTCGAGATTATAAAAGATAAATCATAGATATTATCAAGATCTCTTATCCAGTCGAAACGGCATCAAAAATGGCTGATTATCCACGGAGAAATCGTTAAAACAAATCAGGGATAAAACCATGCATAAAAGGATAAAAATCTGTTAAAAACCCTCCATCGAAGGGATGAACGGTCTAACGATAGACCGCGCACAACTTGAACGGTTATATTCAGACCGTTCAACCTGTCGGTGGAAATGGGATTGAATCAGATAATTAACCCAATTATCGCTCGAACAGACCGAAACGGCCGGCGTCGGACCCTGACAGATGAACGGCGTCTTGCCGACCGCTTAAACGTAGAACGGTCCAATCTAAGCCGTATTAAGCTTGTCGGTAATAATTCAAACATCTGGATAATTGTCTGGGGAGATTAATACGCGTAGGACTCTAAGATATGGGCGGTTGACATTCGCCCGTCCATTAGTTTGAACGGGCAGGCTAGGGCCGCACAAAAAACCTGTCGGTGAATATTAAGAAAATCCTCCGAAAATAACCAAAATGTGTGAACGGTCTGTGATCAACCGCCCCAGTCTTGAACGGCTGATGTGGGACCGTTCATGATCTTGGGTACTTGACTTTTATAAAACAATTCAATTAATCAAAGCCAAGGTCCGCCAAGCCCTGAATTGATACGACCTTTACTAAGGAGGGAGGCTACCCATAAAATGGGCCCAGGACGTGCCACAAAAAATGGCCCAACAGATAATGGAAAACTTAGGGCATCAATTAATGGGAGTAAGAGAAACGACTCAACTTATCGGTATAAAACGGGTGTCAACAGATGCCCCTTCTTAACGTCCTCTTTGTAGGGGAGCGAGCGGAGGTGAAGCGGAGGTGACACGGAACGTGGAGACGAAGCGGGAATGTAGCGGGGTGGACCGGAAAAGCGGGCGTTAAGGTAAAACGACACCCGTTTCTACCAACAAGTGATGAGAATCTTTCAGAAAACCTTGAACCGAGCGTCAGGAGTAATTGACCAAAAGGCGACGCCAATCTGGAGGGACTAAACTAAAGGAAATCAACCGACAAGACCAACCTCATGGGGGACACAATCCCGCGGTCCAATGAGGGGGCCACAAAAGAAAAAACGTTAAAGCTCCAGACAGAGACCTTTTAATCAACCGGACCAAACGAATCGACCAAAGAAAACCTTCGAACTCAGAGTGGAATTAGTTCATCTTACTCGAGCATCTTAAACACATAGCTGACCATTACCGACGGGACATTTCTCAAGCAAACCATGGGGCATGAAAGCTCAAAAGGATGCGTATGATGCATGCTGGGCTAAAACAAAAGGAAATCATCAAAACAAATGTCAAGAAAGATTAAAATATAAGATATTCGAGAGTAGTATTGCTAAGCTGGGAACATCAGAGTCAAGATACCGTCCGCAACCACAGCGCGCGGATAGAACCGTCCTCCTCGTGACATCCCAACTTAACGGCCTATCCGAAGGTTAGGTACATGAGCCTGGATCATCATCGTTTTTGTTGAAGGGGAACATCAGATCCTGGGACACGTAGGTAACCTGCCGGCTCTCGAAATAGTATAATATAATACCATATAGTGAATGCAATAAGGGATTTAGGGATAGAAGGCCATACCTGACTTACCTGTGCAGGCGAAATGGCGAGACAGGCTGAAGTGATGCTGCATAAGATGGTTAAGAGATGTATTTCCAAAGAAAATATCAATATTCATGATCTAAATATACCATCCAGATAAACGGTCGTATTTAAACCGTTCCATATTCCAAACGGCTCCATGTTAACCGCTCTTACCTGACCTTCGAACAAATCTTATAGGGCCGGTTGCCTGTGATGAACGGTCGGGAACACACCGTTTTAATAGGAACGGCTCTATGGGAACCGCTCGATCCTAGAATTACAACCGACTCAAAATTAACGGTCAAGAGAGTCATACGGTTATTGATGGACCGTTTTACATTATGAACGGTCTAACGATAGACCGTTCTTCTCTGCAACCTTGAAAAAAAAAGAAACCCCCTCATTTCCCTCCACCGTAACCAACGGTGGAAGGGACGAGGGGGGGCACAAGGCCTCAAACGCCCACTCCCTCGCTCTCTCTTTCTCAAACTCCCTCCCTCTCTTGATCTCACAGCACCCCCCCATGACGAGGAGCTCGTCTCACACCGCCCGGTCACCCATCACCGGCGAGGATTCACCTCCGTCGTCGCCACCGCCACCACCGCGACCGTCCGAGGAGGAGGGCACGCCCGGGGTGACAATGGAGGACTTAGCCATCGTCGTCGCCAAGGAGGACGCTGCGGCTGGAGATGACGCCGTAGCCGGAGCCAAGGAAGGAGGCACGCCAGCGGGGAGGGAGAAGAAACCTCGTGATGCTGAGGTAGGCCTCCCCGGCCCTCATTTCCTTTAATTTCGTTTAATGCATGCTAGCTTAGGGGCTTATAGGAGGAGAGATGCCTAGAGGCCGGTTTAGGGGGCCACGGAGGTCTCCTACCGGCCGGGGGGGCGTTCACCGTCGTCGGGGGTGGCGACGGTGAAATGGTTCAATAGAAACCGCACGGCAAAACATTGCAGTCCCCATAGGACCGCCCCAAACCAACACGGCGTAGGGAGCGCCGTTCAACCTCACACAACCAGCGGGCCACCAAAACATCAATACGGTGAGGCTATCACCGTTCAAAAGGTAGACGGACCATATAGGTCCGTTCAAACATGCAACCAAGCAAAAACAATACGGTCCTCACAGGACCGTCATCAATTCATACGGTCAAAGGTGGGCCGTCATTCCTTAGGAAGGCGGGCAAACAGACGGTGTAGGGTAATCCGTCCAAGATGGGAACGGTTAGGGATAGGCCGTTCAAAACGGGAATCTGAGACACAGAACGGTTCGAGAGAAGCCGCTCAACTTTTGAGCGGTCCGTGATCAGCCGTTCTTAGAATCAAGAATTGGGCCTTGAGAATTTATTTAACTGAAACAAAATATGAAACTAAATGACTAACATAAATGAGATGGATGAATGCAGGGGAAGCGTAGGACTCGTACCTCCTGGCTGCAGGTTCGTGCAGTGTACTTGGCACTGCTGGACTTCCAGAGGGAGCGGTTGACTGCCATGGGGTTCGCCCCCTTCCTAAGTATTGAGGTGTGTCGCTTTGACGCAGCTCTGCTCTATGCCCTGCATGACCGCTGGGATCCTGTGAGTCGGACGTTCCTTTTCCCGTGGGGGCACATGGTCCCTACATTGGAGGACGTGGCCAGGCTTACTGGCCTACGTGTGCAGGGGTCACCGGTCAGCGGGACTACTTTTCTTGACTACCGGGGGATGGCTCGGGAGTTGCTCGGCCTACAGCTGCGGCGCCCCGAGAGGCAGTCGACCCTCCTTCCCCGGGCCGCTCTCCAGGACAGCCTGGGTCTACGACGAGCAGGAGTTGCGGTCGGGGAGCGACCAGAGGAGCACTTGGAGCGGCTCGTGGGGCTGGCGAGACCGAGGGTTGCTGCGGGACCGGGACCTGAGGCGGACAGAGTGCTGAGACGGTTTCTGATGCTGATGTTCGGGTGGCTTCTCTTCTCCACTCGGGCGGACGTGATGAGCTGTCGCTTCCTCCCTTTCCTCCAGGAGCTCGAGCACGTAGGTGACTATGCTTGGGGAGCGGCGGTCCTCGCCTTCCTCTTTGACACTCTTAGTTCGACGGCGCGTCGGACGATGCTTGGGGGCTTCTCCCCCTTACTCCAGGTACTACTCTCTACTCTAGACTTAATTATAATTTAATCATGCAACCCTATATGCTTGCTATAATGCTGACACGACTTGTGATGCAGGTATGGGCCTACGTACGCCTACGTGGGCTAGGCAGAGGGGAGGAGACCCGCCCTGGGCTCCTGCCGATCGCACGGAGGTGGACAGCACCCCGGGAAATGATGGCCTTGAGGAGGCAGGTCCGGGAGCTGCAGGATGACCTGGACACTCTACCGTACACCTCGGTATGCTTCTAGACTCAGACTCTTTAATTACATGCTATTCTTTCATGATTATAATGCTGATGCAGTTTCCTATTCCTTGCAGGTACGGTGGACTCCTTACACGGAGGAGAGCCTGGAGGGCCAGCCGTGGGTGACCGAGGCCTTGGCCTTCTCTGGCCGGGACGTGTGGCTTCACTACATGAATGTGGTGGAGCCACTATACTTCAGGTTGGTGATGAGGACCATCGGGGTCCATCATCCGGCCGTAGAGTTCCCTGCGCCTGAGAAGGCAGGGGAACGGGTGACGAGGATGACCCGGGGACTCCGCGAGGCGTATGACTGGACAGCGAGGAACGCCGAGCAGGTCGCCGACTGGGCTGCGCGAGGGCGAGTGGTGACCGCCCGGGCAGAGAGCGACAGCGCGTACTACACTGCGTACGCACGGCACTACCGGGACAAGGTGTTCCGAGGCGCCCACCGACCGGTACGACATCTGAACTTAAACCTTGTCTATTATGCTTATGAATGATGCACTGACACGTGAATCTTTTAAATGTAGGTCGACCCTGCAGGACGAGTGGCAGAGTTGCAGGGACTCCTGCATTCCACCATCCGAGAGAGAGACGAGGCCCGGCAGGCCCTGGCCCTACTGGTGAGTTTTTCTAAACCTTAGACTCTTTAAATTATGCAGTTCTATATGATTATGATTATGCCTATGACTGACCTGGAGTATTTGGATGCAGCGCGCCGAGGGTGCTCAGAGGGCGGGACCAGACGCTCCTTCTTCCTCTTCCGTCCAGACTCCAGCAGACCGAGCCGAGCGGGACGCGGACTTCACTCGGATGGTAGAGCGGGCCAAGGCGGCCGAGGTGGCACTCGTGGAGAGAGTACGCAACTCTACACTTCCCCTTTGCTTATTTATGCTTATGAAATGAATGAAATGTGACCCACTGACAATGACATGTGAATGCAGACGTCCGAGCTGTCCCGTCTGCGGGCGGAGTTGGAGCAGAGCCGAGTAGCGGCTAGGGAGGAGGCAGCCTGTGTGCGGGAGGAGGTTGCGCTGAGCCGAGTAGTGGCTAGGGAGGAGGCAGCCCGTGTGCGGGAGGAGGTTGCGCTGAGCCAGCCAGCAGGCACGGTGGAGATGGCACTCCTTCGGCATGAGCTAGAGTGACTCCGGGTGGATGCGGCAGAGTTGGTGCGAGTTCAAGTAGAGCGGGATCGTGCTCTGATTGAGATGTCCGGGCTGAACGGAGAGTTGCAGGTATTTAGAGAGATGAGCCGGCGATCGCGCAGCGGGACTCCGAGTGGCAGTCACGGCACTCACGGCTCTGTGAGGAGTTTTTTCACAGGTTCCTCCGGCCAGCGGAGGAACGAGGAGGATGAGCGGCGCCGACTACGTCAGCGTGACGAGGCGACCTCAGCGATGCCTCCTCCAAAGAGGCATGAGGGTGAGGGGGACAGCGATGGGGGCCAAGGAGAGGGAGCTGCTTGACTTGTTGTACTGGGCCCGTCTTTTGTACATGGTGTGACATGATAGTGACGTGCCTATCTTTTGTTTTTTGCTTGCTTTGTGGCTGAATGTATGTATGTATGAATAGATGAATGAGTTTGAAGAGTGTGCTTAGCCCGAGAGAGATGAGTGACGCACACGCTGACTTGAGTGAGATGAGTGACGCTCACGCCGACTTGAGTGACATGAGTGACGCACACGCCGACTTGAGTGAGATGAGTGACGCACCCGCCGACTTGAGTGAGATGAGTGACGTACATGCCAACTTGAGTGAGATGAGTGACGCTCACGCCGACTTGAGTGAGATGAGTGACGCACCCGCCGACTTGAGTGAGATGAGTGACGCACACGCCGACTGAGGTAGTAGGCTAATTGGGGGCAGAGTATATGGGCGGTTCTCCCAAAGCCGTCCGTGGATAAGAGCGGTTCTCAAAAGACCGCGTCAATTGAGTTAGAACGGTTCAATATAAACTGTAATAATATTTGAGCGGCAGATTTCAGGCCACACAAGTCACTGGGCTCGGGCTTCCTTCTGGGGAAGGACGGTTGATGATGGGCCATATATGATATGGACGGTCTATCGTAAGACCGTCCAAGCTAGCATCCTATTTACTTGAAAGGGGACTCCCTGGAGAGTCCCCAGCCCGAGGGTAAGGCGCTTTGCACTTATCATAACCCTATCTAAACCCGTCCTAGACTTATCTGGGCCTAATCCTAAGAGGTTTAGGCTCCCTAATGAACCCTATAAGTAGTAGGGAGGCCCGAACTCTCAACTCACACATCCTCCCTTTCCCGAAGCCTAGAACCTTTGATTCTCGTCACCTCATCATGAAGAGGGCCTTTGATGGAAGTCCTACGGAGGGTGCGTAGTTCGAAGGACCGCGGCCGGCTAGAAAGGAGCGAGAAGCGATTCAACGGCTAAGCTTGATTCCTCGACATCTCAGCGCCACCCCTATGAGAGAGGTAAGTTTAATCAGAATATGTTCACATTTTCATCTCTCAATTTCTTCTTATATCTCCTTACACCCTTTGCCTTTTCCTCTTCTAGCTTCTCCCCGGCCCGAGACGCTTTTCTAGTTTAAAGTGGGTGGCTCCCATGGTCCGTTCATTGCCCCTCGGGGTGACTCACCTTCTCAAATCCTGGCACCTACACTCCCTCTTAGTTCTAGGTCAGAATTACCCTAAACTTTCCTTAGACTGGCATAGTATCTCAGCTCTGATGGAGACTTGGCACCCTCAGACCCATACTTTCTTCTTCCCATCTTTTGAGGCCACTATCCTACTAGAGGAGGTAGAGACATACTTCGGGCTCCCTAGGTCCACGGTGGGGGAGGAAGACTTGATATGCCATATCGTTGCCCCTATAGATCCAAAACTCATCCTAGGGGAATTTATACCTGATAGTGGGGATGTTCGTACCTTTGTAGGCCCCCGCCACATTCACATCCTTCCTCTGAGTCAGTGGGTAGTGGAACATTGCCGGAATAAGTGCGGGTGGGTTGAAGCCATAGCCAAAGCTGCATCCATCTGTCTCTGCGGGGCCATCCTTTTCCCTTCAGCCGACCACGTCCTAGAGATCCCCTTACTCAGCACCATCAGTGGCCTTTGGCGGGGACTTTCCATTTCTCAGGCCGTCTTAGCTTATTTGTACGAGGGTCTTACCTCAGTATCCTTAGGAGGTCCTCTCTTTGGTTCAATGATCCTATTGGAGTGCTGGATGGGAGTTAGGATGAAGTTCACCCTGAGGGAGGATATCACTTCAGTCAGCCGGATCTTTGGGAGCCATCCCCTTTACTTCATAGGAGGCGCTTTCAGGTTTTCTCCACAGGTTGAGTGCAGGACGGCTGAGTTGAAGACCAGGGACGAGTGGCGCCCGTGCAGCAACAGGCTGCCTTTGGATAGGTTTGTGATGCGCCCGGACTTCCTCCACGACACCACCATCATGCTACCGAGGAGAGCCGGCTTGGACTTGAGGCTCGTGAGTGACACCGCCTTAGCGATGTATAGCCCACACAGATGCTACCTGCAGATTGGACTACCCCGGACGGTGCTGCCTACGCTACCCCACCTTCCCATGCTACAGGCACGGAGGATCGGGACAGAGGAGGACGAGTAGGCGGTCAGGAGTGTGCTGATTATGTGGGAGGTGAGTAGGGTGCGTACCCTACCAGCAGAGGTTGAGGAGGCTCCAGAGACTCGACAGGCTTACCTTAGGGAGTTGAGAGAGATACGTCCTCGCGGGGATGCCCAGCGGCAGACCGAGTGATTTTCTTGTGTTTTTATGATGATACGGGATGGGATTTTATATCCGGGCAGCTTGACATATGAAATGAATAAGATTTGATGAGATTGAGTTTGAGCTTTGTGATTCGATTACGATGTGATGTGATTGCATAGGCCAACACGAGGATTGAATATTCATGTGGTCTCGAGCCAACTGCCCTTCCAACCTGCCCCTGTACACATGCGAACATGAAACAGATTAAATCTATTTTAGGCTTAGCCCCTTGCCTATAGCGAGTTAGGGGATGACCCTTTCTTGATTTTTGGTCAAGGGGTTGAGCCTTATTAAATAGGCAAATACCAAAATGCGAGAAATGCATATGAATGTGCGTTTTTTTTTCTTTTTGGAATATTTGATTTTTTTGTTGGATTTTGAAAATATTCGATCTTTTTGGGTTTTGAAATATTCGATTTTTTTTTGGGTTTTGAAATATTTGATTTTTTTTTGGGTTTTGAAATATTTGATTTTTTTGGGTTTTGAAATATTTGATTTTTTTGGGTTTTGAAATATTTGATTTTTTGGGTTTTGAAATATTTGATTTTTTGGGTTTTGAAATATTTGATTTTTTTTGGGTTTTGAAACCAGCTCGGGTCTCAATAGCAGGGACCTTCTCATCTTGCTATGGACTTCCAAGGCTCAGCGCGTGCAGGAAGGGGGACCGCCCGTAATCGGAGTCAACTTTGCTCGACGGTGCTTCTGCTGAGGCCATACCCGGGGTGGGATTCATTCCTTGGGAAAGTAAAAAAGATTGAATAGTAAAGCTGACGATAGGTGTAGAGGTTTTTAGGGCTTGAGTTCTTTCCCAGGACCCCCCCCCCTTTTCAAAGAATCCGGTCTGTTGCGCCGGGGCTTTGCATCCGTCATCGAACCTTCATCCGCTCTAGGCACGCATGCGACCGGGCTCATAACGTCCCACGGGGAAACTATACTGCCACTCTTGCCATGCTTAGTTGTATTCTTTCGGGGGTTTTGAGAGCTTCGAGCCTTATGTGCTTTCGGCCTTATCTTTTGATTTCGCCACTTTTCTTTCCTTTTTTTTTCTTCTTGCTTTCCTTTTCCTTCTTTTTGCGGAGTGAGGTCTTAACGGATTGCCCCTATTTGAGACCTCTTTTAATGGGGGATCTGGGTCGGTTCTCGCCCCCTTATTCACCACTTGCCCCTATCTTCAACCGAGAGAGAGGAAATACAAGGATCTCCACCTTCCCCGAGCATGGCCAAAGGAGAAACGGTGTCGGGTAGCATGAGAGAATATCGAATCACGGGGTTGTGTAGTGTGTGAGATGTTGGACCTAGGTCCTCCTTTCACAACTTGGTGGGGTATGCCCTACCATCGAGCCGTTTACTGGTTTTATTTTTATGGATAAAAATACTTTAAATATAGCCCATTCCACGGGTTTGGCATTTCCTCCCCTTCCGCGTTAATTAGACGATACGCATTGCCCGGATAAGCTTCTTTGATTACGAAGGGCCCTTCCCAGTTGGGTTGCAGCTTAGACCTGGGGCCTGCTGACCTGATGAATTTACGTTTCAAAACCATATTACCCACTTGAAATTTCCTTTCAATGACCTTCTTTTGAAAATATCGCGAGACACGCTTTTGATATACTGAAACATGATTGGCCGCATTCAACCTCTTCTCGTCTAAGAGTTCCAGTTGGACTAGCAACGCCTCTCGACGTTCGTCAAGATTAAGTTGCTTATCCAGCTGCACCCTTAGGGAAGGGATCAGAATTTCATACGGGAGCACCGCTTCCATTCCATAGGTGAGGGCAAAGGGAGTCTGCCCTGTGGGAGTGCGGACGGAGGTGCGGTAAGCCCATAGAGCTTCTACCAATTTGTCGGCCCAATCAGCAAATTTATGTGATTCACATGTTTTCTTGATAATTTTAAGAAGGGTTTTATTCGTGGCCTCAGCCTGGCCATTACCTTGGGGGTAGTATGGTGATGAATGATGCAAAACTATATTGAATTTCTTACATAGGTCCTGGAGTTCTTGTGAGATGAACTGAGGCCCGTTGTCGGTGACGATGTCGCTTGGCACCCCGAACCGTGAGATAATGTTCTTCATGATGAAGCGACATACTATGGTGGCTTTGATTTCTGCATAAGCTTCAGCTTCAGCCCATTTGGTAAAGTACTCCGTAGCCGTCAGAATGAAGGATTTCTGTTTAACAGCAGAGTTCGGATCACCGAGGGGTCCGATGATATCAAATGCCCACATAGAAAATGGCCAGGGGGCCGCAATAGGATGAAGAGAAGAGGCCGGAGCGTGGATTTTGTCGGCATGGATTTGGCACTGAAGACACCTACGGACATAGGTGGAGCAATCTTCTTCTAGGGTTGGCCAGTAATAGCCCTGCCTAAGAATCTTCTTTGCCAAGGCCTGTCCGTTCACATGCCCTCCACACTCGCTGGAGTGGGCTGCTTCCACGACTTTCCAAGCTTCTTCGTCATCTAGGCACCTCATTAGAACTCCATTCAAAGCCCGCCTATACAATTCACCTGCGATGATCGTGTATCTTGCGGCGACTCTTCTAATGGCTCTTCGCTGCTCAGCATTGGCCGTTTCCGGAAATGTACCATCCTTGCAGTATTGCTCTATCTCATAAAACCACGGCAGCTCTTCTTCTTCAATGATCTCCTCGAGCTCAGTCAATGAAACTTCTTTTGTCTCCTCCCTTTCTATTTTCTTCTCTACGGACATTCTAAGATTGTTGAACCAAGGATCCTGAAGAGAAGGAACATCTAGCCTTTGGACCACAATGGTCTCAGTGGCGCGACTCAGGGGAAGTGATAGGGAAGAGGCGAGCGACGCAAGGGCGTCGGCCAAGATATTCTGAGAACGAGGAGTGTGAATATAGACGAGTTTCCTGAATTGCCTGGCCAAGAGCGTGACCAGATCCTGGTAGGGTTTGAGCTTAGGGTCGCGGGTGCGGTAAGTCGACAAAACTTGCCGCAGCACCAGCTGAGAGTCTCCTATGATATTAAGGTATCGCGCGCCCAAGATGTAGGCGTTCTTCAGACCGGCAAGGAGAGCCTCATACTCGGCTCTATTGTTGGTGGCGGGAAATGAGAGTTGATATGCCACGGGGATGGTTACCCCTTCTGGAGTAAGGAGAACGGCGCCGACTCCGCTGCCCTGGGAATTAAGGGCACCGTCGAAATGAAGGGACCAGAAAGGAAGATGAGTGATCACTGCCAAGTGTTCATCGGGGAATTCGTCCTGGATGGAATCAGTGTGAGGGATAGGAGAATGAGCCAGGTGCTCGGCAATAGCATATCCCTTGATTGCTTTCTGCACGATGAAGGTGATGTCGAACTGGGAAAGAAAGCTTTGCCAGCGAGCTAGCCGACTAGAAAGGACCGGCTTTTCCAACAGATAACGAATGGGGTCCATTCTAGAGATGAGCCTAACTTCGTGGGCAAGAAAATAATGTTTAAGCTTCTGCGCTACCCACACTAGTGCTGCACAGGTCTTCTCCATAGCAGTGTACTTGGATTCAGCGGGATTGAATAACCTTGAGAGATAATACGCCGCCCTTTCCCTTCCTTCATCGTCTACCTGTGCCAAAACAGCTCCTAGGGAGTCCTCAATTACAGAAATGTACAAGATCAAGGGTTTCCCGGGGACGGGTGGTTGTAGAACCGAGGGATTAGACAGGTAAACCTTGAGTTCCTCATAGGCCTTCTGACATTGTTCATTCCATTCAAATTTCGCGCCTGCCTTTAGTAGTTCATAAAACGGGCGGCATCTTTGCGAATGCTGAGATATGAATCTCCTGATAAATTGCAAACGCCCGATCAAACCTCGAAGCTCAGTGATGTTCTTCGGCGGCGGCATTTCCATGATGGCCTTTGCCTTGTTTGGATCGATCTGAATCCCCCTTTTACTAACTATAAACCCGAGCAATTTCCCTGATGCAACGCCGAACACACATTTCTTTGGATTCATCTTTAACTTGTATTCCCTAGCCCTTTGCAACACCTTGGCTAGAATGGCGGGGTGCTCTTCTTGTGACCTCGATTTGACTAAAATATCATCCACATAAGCTTCTAAATAAACGTGCATCATATCGTGGAAGATAGCCATCATCACTCTTTGGTAGGTGGCACCTGCATTTTTCAACCCAAATGGCATAACGACATAGCAGTATGTGCCCCAAGGTGTGGTGAACGAGGTCTTTTCTTGATCCTCCGGAGCCAGAAGGATTTGGTTATACCCTGAGTAACCATCCATGAAGGAGAGGGCTTCGTACCCAGCTGTATTATCGACCAAGACATCGATGTGAGGGAGTGGAAAATCATCTTTCGGACATGCCTTGTTTAAGTCCCTAAAGTCAATACAAATTCGAATTTTACCATCCTTCTTCATTACCGGGACTATGTTTGCCACCCATTGTGGGTACAGCACAACTCTAATGAACCTGGCCTTATGCAATTTATCGACTTCTTCCTTAATCCTCAGGGCCATTTGTGGGTGGAATCTCCTTGCTTTCTGTTTAACGGGCGTTGCCCCTGGTTTGAGAATCAGCCTGTGTTCGACCAAGGCGGGGTCAAGGCCCGGCATGTCTTCGTAGGACCAGGCGAAAGAATCGCGGTACTCCCTCAAGACTTTGACAAGTTCCTCTTCGACTTGAGGAGGGAGATTGGCGAAATAAGTATGGGCCTGGGGTCCTCTTCTGTTCCGAGGTTAATTTCCTTAGTGGATTCATCCACTGCTACGGAAGGCTCGTCGAACTTCTTCAAGCCTTGGGCATACAGGTCGGCAGTGTCATCCATTTCATCTTCCTCATCATCTGCTGGGTCTTTCTCACTCACAATTTCATATACTCCTAATCCATCATTGCTCCATACCTCATCAATTCCCTCATCATCTTCCAAGACAATCGCGGTCTCTACAAATTCCGGACACCTTAATAGAGCATGACATCTTCCAACCAAATCTTGTAGAAACCTATTGGGAACGGTTTTGGGGGAGCGTGCTATGGCGGGTGCCGCAGACGTGGATGGGCTGACAGAACTCGAACTAGACTCTATCCTGACTGACTCGACCATCCTAGAGGACCCTGTACACTGTACATCTAACCTAGGGGAGAAGGAATCTACCGGAAAAGGAACAGGGGTCTCGTGCCCCTAGGGATCTGGGTAGAACATAGCGTAATCTTCCACGGAGACCTCCGTTTTTGAATTGACTTTTTGGAGGCCGGAGGTGATCACGCAGCAGGAGGAAGAAGGCGGAGGAGGAGGAAGCTACATGGGGAACAATTCTGGGAAGATGCAGTCAAAGAAAGGATCAGAAGACTTAAACCACATTTCATGGAGCTGGGCTCCTGGGGAGGAGGAGTGAATAGGGTTGACAGATCAATAGGCGGGCAGCGCCCGCAAGCACATGGAACGAATAGAATTTCGGGCCTCTCCGTAAAACACGGGTCGACCAGGAGTGGAGGGGAACGGGGAACAGAATCCCACAGTTGAAACCAAGAAGCGAGACGGGACGGGGACATAGAATAAGTAGTGGCGGAGCTTCCCATCTTTCGTGGCCCCTGGCGGGCCAATGGCATTGGAGGACACTTTACCAGCTGCGTCTCTTTCTTCTTTGGGTCATCCTCTTTTTCATAAAACATCCTTGTAAAGCAATCAGAAAGGTCCTCCAAGTCACCGGCTAGCCCTTGCGGTGATGGGGGCGAATCGTCAACAGCACAAGCTTCGTCTATCTTTTCTTCAAGGCTGGATGGCGAAGTCTTCAAGGTGCCGGGCTGCAACGGACCCTTTACAAAATGTTGCCGGTAATCCCAGGTCAACGGCCCAGAGTCCCCAAGCATCGACATGGAGGATTCATGGTAGCCGAGGCCCTAGCGGCCCATCTTCCTTCCCTTGGGAACGGGGTTGGTTCGGCCCTGCAATTGTGTGCCGAGTCCTCGGCCTGGCTGATAGCCCAATTTTAGAATTAGGTGCCATCCTTTGGAGTCTCTCATTTTGGGCTTGACCTTCACATTGATTGGTGCAGCGGTGGGCTTGCGTGACGCATATGCCCACGAATAGTTTAAGTCCATGACAGATAGAACAGGCCTGTTACTCGGCCACAGTGTGGGCAGAATCTTGGCCGCTATGGCGTCAACGTTTTGAACTGTGGAAACACTTTTCACCTTGACCACTCGCCCTTGGAATGGGAACTTCAGACACTGGTGGGCTGTCGAGGGGACGGCGTTCAAACTATTCAACCATGGACGACCCAGAATGGCTTTGAACATTGGGTCTATGTCCAACACATAAAATTCTACATCCATCACTAAGGGCCCTAGCTCGGCCTGCACAGTTACCACTCCGTGACAAGCACGTCTGGAGTTATCATATGCGGCTATCGTAGTTGGTGTCGGCTTGAGCATGTCCTCTGATATATTACAAGCACGAAGGGTACTCAATGGGCAGACGTTTATTGACGCCCCTGTGTCCACAAGGGCAGATTCTACCGCTGTTTTGTTTAGAGAGATGGTGATACATAACGGCATCTGCCGTGCCTCAGGAGGTGCTAGCTCTGACTCAGCAAATGCAATAGAGGGCCCCTTTGTGATTGTGGCCAAGATGGAGGGCAGGCTATCCACTGCCACATCTTCACTCACCATAACTTTCTGCAGGAAGGTCTTCAGGGCATCTTGATGGAGCGGCGACCTCTTGATCAGCTCTAACACTGAGATTTTGGCCGGCATCCGGTCTAAGTGCTGTAATAAGTCATATCTTGTGCCTGGCACAGGGTCCATCTCTTCTGGCTCAACTGTAGGGGAGGAAACTGTAGGATTCGGTGCAGACGCACCTGAAGAAGGAAAAATTCTTTGGAAGGGACGCCCGCTCCGAAGGGCGCATTGTGATGCTGGCACGGCCTGGACTGACCCCCGCTTGGCCTGATGGGGTAGGTGAATGGCGTGGAGATGGAGGTGAGGATGACTGAAGTGGGTTTAATAGGCCCTGGTGGCGGGGAAATGGGTGAAGGGTTAAGCGTAGGGAAAATGACGGGAGGTATGGCGGGCGGTGGTGAAGGAGCGGAGGGGAATGTGGTGGGCCTAAGAGGCGACGCGGAGGAAGTGACGAGTGGTGTGGCGGCCGGAACGGCGGGTCTAAGAATGGAGGGGATGGCAGGTGTGGGAGAGTAGTGGTGGTGTAAGGCCAAGAGATGGGCGGGGGTCTCATCATCAAATGTCCACCCAGCGTTGGGGGCTGGGCGCTGGACCATATTCACTTGTGCTGGGGCCGGTGCTGGCGGCGGCTGTTGTTGCTGAGGAGCGGGCTGATGTATTGGCATGGGATTTTGATGGATCCCAAGGTCTTGCTGCTGCGGTTGAAGTTGTTGTTGCTGCTGGGGTTGTTGCTGCTGCTGCTGCTGGGGCGCCGCCTGCTGCGGCCTGGCCTGTCTCTGCCTCTGCTTGATATCCTCAATTAACGGGTGCATCTGGGCCCAATCAATCCTCTGGCCCTCATGCAAATCATACACCAGGTCTCTGAACTGGTAGCATCGCTCTATCATGTGTCCGGGTTGCCGATGGAATATACAATATCGGGATTGGTCGGCAGTCGGATTCCAGTTCGGGCGTTCAGGAGGCAACTGAAGGTCACCAGTATACATTAGAGCAGAGAAAATATCTGGCAAGGTCTCCGGAAGAGGGGGGTAATGAGCCCTTTTTGGAGCTGGTCGAGCAGAGCCATAGGTGGGGGGTGGAGGAACATTATTGTACTGCGGGGGCCGCTGAGGCTGTTGGGGTGGCGGAGGTGCCTATTGAGGGTTTTGCGGGACTTGGAAGGTAGGCTGAGGAACTTGTGGAGCAGCGAACTGGGGGTTACGCTGAGGCGGTGGGAAACGGGGTGGCGCGGCTTGTTGGGGGAACTGAACGGCCTGGACTTGCTCGTTAATTTGTACTCCCTCAGTGACGGGGCCTTGGGTTTTCTTGGTGGCTTTGGGTTTCTGGGCCTCGAATAAAGAATGGATGGGGGAGTCTTTGAATTGGGTTTGAATGAACCTAGCTCTGCTGTATAACTGGTGCATGTTCGAGATGTCATTCATTGCCAGAATGTTTCTGAAAGTTGGCGTAGCATTGGAAATTAACAACTTCACTTTTTCCTCTTCCGGAATCTGCCCGGGCACACGTGAGGCCATCTGCCTCCAGCGGTCTGCATAGGTTGCGAAGTCTTCCTCCGGCTTCATCTTCTCCGCCACTAGGTCAGTGAAAGAGTACTCGGGTCCGACCCGATCCTGAAACCTCTGTATAAACCTCTCCTTGACTGTCTTGAAATTCTCGGCCTCCTCCATAGGCAAGGTGTAGAACCATTCCAGAGCGATCCCTTCCAGAGACCGACGGAACAAATAGGCCATCAAACGATCGTCTTGCTGGAACTGTGCCGATTCGTATAAGAATTCCCGGACATGGATGAACGGGTTGCCATTCCCATCGTACTTACGGTACACGGGGAGCTCCGACTGGGAGGGAAAGCGAATGTCCCTGAAGTTAGGGATAGGGACATCGGCAAGAGATTGCGGGCCGACCCGCTTGTGGAGAAGATCAATTTGTTGCTGCATAGCAGCCCATTTGTCAAGGATTTCCCGTTCCCGGGAAGGAGGAGAAGGAGCAAGAGGAGCAGTACCTGGATAGGCGGCCAAAGGATAAGCTGACGAAGGAGGCGGCCCGTAAGAGGGATAATGGGCTGAGGAAGGGCCCATATCCGTATGAGCCAACTGGGCCGCCCCTGACTGTAACCTAGCGAAGTCCGCCGGGGCTGTGAGGGCCTGAGGTGATGGAGAAATCGTAGGGTACGGCTCGAGATAAGGAACAGAGGGGATCGGGGATTTTCCTTTATCAAGTTGTTGATGGACCGATGTGGAAGCCTGGCCCATTTCTATATTGGGATAGCGAAGGGTCTGAGGACGGACAGGAGTAAGGTCAATGGGAGCCACAGAGGTGGTCCCGACCACAGGAGATGAAGTGGTAACACTGGCCTTGGCATGAGCCGGAATTGAGGCCGGGGCATCGCCCCCTTGCAAAGCTTGTCTGATGAGATGGAGTTGGGTGGGGTCCAACTGGGCCATCATATCGAGGATCGTACTGGCTGAATTTTGATTGGGCGGGTTTGAAAAAGAAGGTCGGGGACCCTCGCCAAGAGTGGTCGGGAGTGAAGGGGCCGTCCCCTCTCCTCCCTGCAAATGGGTGACCCTAGGTGGGTCCTCAAGGAGACCACGAGGAAGGGAGTCCTCGTGGGCCGAAGAGAAGTCGTATGACGACATGGAAGAAGACGAATCGAACAAGGGGTTGGAGTAGGAACGGAAATAAGAGTCGACCCTAGGAGGTGATCGTGGGGGCAGAAGGCAACCCCACATACACCAAGACACCTACGACTAGAACAAGCAATACTAATCAATCAGATCTACCAGGCAAGTAATAAGCATACAATGGAGCGAGATGAGAGCAGAATCACTCAGTAATACAATCAAGTTCTTAAAATGATGCTCGTCAGTTCCTTATATCTTTAGGTTTGAGTTTTAGTGGATTAATGAAAATATAAATTCTCTCGACCACTAGGTGCCTGATTGGGATGAGAAATGAGGAACTGTGTGACACTATCGGGACTTCTCACTTGCGGATGCAACCCTAGCTTGGGGTGGATACGGTACAACCTGCCCGCGTCCGTGTGGGAATCCACGGCTCACGGGGGCTTACGGAGGTCCTCAGCAAGGTCCCTAGTCGGCTCCAAGGAATATGGAGACGAGAGGAAACCCTACCTCGGTAGGAATGCAACTAATATGGGAAGATGTCGATGCTCCTATGCGCACCGGAGTGCATGCACAAACTAGCCTAGCAGCTATCGATCAATGAGCAAGTATACACATGAGTAATAAAGAGCATGGTGATGCAGTAGTGATAATAAGAGAGCAGGGGGAGTCAATGAACAGCACCAGGAGCAATATATATCATGCGAAAACTAACCAAGATGAAATAAATGCACTGTGACAGGAGATGTGCGGTCCTCCTCTGACCGCTCTAAGTACACAGACGGTTAATATCCAACCGTATTTGACGGGAAGAAAGCAAGGGAAATACCAGACCGACGGCCGATAGTCGACCGCTCACGTACTTGAACCGCCGCGTCACAGCCGCGTATCTGCCACCCAGAAAAGTACAGCGTACCTGTGCCTGGGAGCGGGACGGCTATGTGAAAGCCGCTCAAACAGATGGACGGCGTCCAGGTCGCCGTCTGTGACAGGAAAGGTCGGGGTAGCTGGCTCTGATGGCAGAGGATGGACGGTGGAGTATCGACCGTGCGCGTGGGTAGGCGGCTCTGGACGAACCGTGTTTACGCCAGAGGACAGAAACCGCATCCAACCTGTAAATCACTCCAAGAAAAAAAAACCTGGGCAACAACTAAGGAGGGGTCAGCAACTCAAAAGCACGATGGGCATTAGGCGTCCCACCGTGATCGCCACAAAAGGGATGTAGACATATATTTTCCTCCTCTCTCCCTCCACTAAGGGTCAAAGTGCATCAGGTGCGGGGAACAACGTGAGACGGGCAAACCACGAGAGTGAGAGAAAGAAAGGAGGACAGGGAACAACGAAGAGTACCGTGATCGCCACCAAGATGCCGTACGTGATAGACACGCCGTACCTTGGAAAGTGGGGAGACACTCGCCTTAGTGCAGCGTTGAGGGATGAACGGTTCCCTTAGGACCGCCGGGAGTTGAGCGGTCTTACGATAGACCGCCTTGGGACGCTGCGAAGGACGCGGGAGGAACTGCTGCAGTGGATGGACGGCACTATGTGGACCGCGCTTCGAGGAAGAACGGCCGTTTATGCACCGCACGTACCGTTGAACGGCCAGAGATTAACCGCTCAATACCTTCACGCAGCAAATTGAAAAGGGTTCGACCTCCACCCTCTCCGGCCGGCCAGAGGGGATGGGCCTCGTGCTGATGAAGTGCTGACCTGCAAAACAAAGTGAAGACACAGAAGAAACACCCAGATTAGAACTAAATAACGTAGTATGCGTTCAAACGAGAAGAATTAAGCATACACACAAATAAAAAAAGGGAATACCTGGGGGATTTTAAACCCCTAGGGCGACAAAAACTGGGTGGTTGTGTGCGTGATAATGAGAAGGAGAGTGCACGTGGGGAAGAAACGATGCATGCAATGAAAGAGAGCGGCGAGAGCTACGGGACGAAAGAACTACGAAAACTGGGTTACTCCCTGAACCGGAGGCTCATGCGGACGTAGAGAGCCTCCCTCCTTGGTGCTAGGTCGCTCAAAAATGCGGCAGGGCTTCGCCGTCGACCAAAATCTCCCCCCCCTCTTTCGACGTCCGGCCATAGGGTCTATTTATAGAGCCTGGAAGGCCAGCCTCGAAATTGGGGTTTTTAGATATTTTTAGGTCGAGATTATAAAAGATAAATCATAGATATTATCAAGATCTCTTATCCAGTCGAAACGGCATCAAAAATGGCTGATTATCCACGGAGAAATCGTTAAAACAAATCAGGGATAAAACCATGCATAAAAGGATAAAAATCTGTTAAAAACCCTCCATCGAAGGGATGAACGGTCTAACGATAGACCGCGCACAACTTGAACGGTTATATTCAGACCGTTCAACCTGTCGGTGGAAATGGAATTGAATCAGATAATTAACCCAATTATCGCTCGAACAGACCGAAACGGCCGGCGTCGGACCCTGACAGATGAACGGCGCCTTGGCGACCGCTTAAACGTAGAACGGTCCAATCTAAGCCGTATTAAGCTTGTCGGTGATAATTCAAACATCTGGATAATTATCTGGGGAGATTAATACGCGTAGGACTCTGAGATATGGGCGGTTGACATTCGCCCGTCCATTAGTTTGAACGGGCAGGCTAGGGCCGCACAAAAAACCTGTCGGTGAATATTAAGAAAATCTTCCGAAAATAACCAAAATGTGTGAACGGTCTGTGATCAACCGCCCCAGTCTTGAACGGCTGATGTGGGACCGTTCATGATCTTGGGTACTTGACTTTTATAAAACAATTCAATTAATCAAAGCCAAGGTCCGCCAAGCCCTGAATTGATATGACCTTTACTAAGGAGGGAGGCTACCCATAAAATGGGCCCAGGACGTGCCACAAAAAATGGCCCAACAGATAATGGAAAACTTAGGGCATCAATTAATGGGAGTAAGAGAAACGACTCAACTTATCGGTATAAAATGGGTGTCAACAGAAGGGAAGGTGGCGGGCATGAGGGAGATGAGTCAGGAGCGCAGCCGAGCGACCCCGAGTGGCAGCCACGGTTCCCACGGCTCTGTGAGGAGCTACTTTACCACTTCCTCCGGCCGCCGGAGGAACGAGCATGAGGAGCGGCGCCATCGACAGCGGGACGAGGCGACTTCCACGATGCCTCCCCCAAAGAGGCATGAGGGTGGAGACAGCGAGGGGGGTCAGGGAGAGGGCCGGACTTGACTTGTACTTGGGACCCGACCTTTTGTACATGATATGACGTGATAGTGATATGCCTTTTGTTTTAATTTTGTAGATGTATGAATGCATGCAAATGACTGACACTAACTTACTAACTACGACTACGACATGAGTGAGACGGACACGTGCGAGATAGAGGGATGACACGCGAGTGAGCGAGTGAGAAGAGAGACACGATAGAGTTGGAGAGTATGAGATGCCGACTTAGAGTGAGGGAAAGACGCCAAATGAATGAGAAGAGTGACTCCAAATGAGTTAGATGAGTGACGCCAAATGAGTGAGATGACTGACACCAAATGAGTGAGAAGAGTGACGGACGCGACTACTAGTGACATAGGTGCACGACTTGTTGGATAAAGGCTTCAGATCAGTAGAACGGTTCCCATCGGGCCGCCCAAAGAGACATACGGTCATGAGTAGGCCGTCCAAAAGAATATTAAACGGTCTTCTGACCACCGTTCAACTAGTAAAACGGTTGTCAATAAACCCTGTGATCACAAAGACGGTCTGATTTAGGTCGCCCAAACATGATAAACGGTCTCTCTGAGGCTGCTCAATGAGATAGGCGGTCTATCGTGAGACCGTCCAAATGGACGTCCTGTGAATTTGAATGGGACTCTCCTGGAGAGTCCTAACCCGAGGGTAAACCACTTAACTCAATCCAAACCTTATCTTATCCCACTCTAGACTTATCCAATCTCATTCCTAAGGGGTGTAGGCCTCTAACCAAGCCCTATAAGTAAAAGGAAAATCTAAATTCGTGATTCGCACATCCTCCATCTTCTAAGTCTTGAAACTTTTGCCATTTATCACTAAATCATCATGAAGAGGGCCTTGGAGGGGAGTTCTATGGAGGGAGCATCTTTTGAAGGGCCAATGCCGGCCAGAAAGGAGCCGGAAGTGCTCCAACGAGACCGCGATCCCACGACATCTCAGCTCGAGCCCTCTGAGAGAGGTAAGTTAATCATGAATTCGTTTAATTCAATTCTTTCATTTACTTATGTGTTCTTCTCCTTTCTCTCTCTTTTCTTTATTCTTCTTCCTTCCCACCTCAACTTCTCCCTGGCCCCAGGCGCTATTCCACTTTGAAGTGGATAGCTCCCATGATCCGCACATTGCCCCTAGGAGTGACATCCATCTTGAGATCTTGGCACCTACAAGCTCTCCTAGTACTGGGTCAGAACTACCCAAAGATTTCTCTTGATTGGCACATCATTTCAGCCTTAGTAGAAATCTGGCACCCTCAGACCCATACATTCATATTTCCATCATTTGACGCCACTATCCTACTAGAGGAGGTAGAGACCTACTTCTCTTTACCCAGGTCCCAGGTCACAAAGGAGGACTCGGTGTGTCACACTGTTGCCCCTGTAGATGCTAGGCTTATCTTGGGAGGGTTCATACCAGACAGCAGGGATGTCCACACCTTCATAGGCCCACGTCAGATTCACATCCTTCCTCTTAGCCAGTGGGTAGTGGAACATTGCAGGAACAGGTGTGGGTGGGATGAAGCCATAGCTAAGCCTACGTCCATCTGCTTGTGCGGGGCCATCCTCTTTCCTTCAGTTGACCATATGCTAGAGACTCCCCTTCTTAGTACCATTACTGGCTTGTGGTAGGGTCTTTCTATCTCCCAGGCCATCCTTGCCAACCTGTATGAGGGCCTCAATTTAGCAGCTCTAGGCGGTCCTCTCTTTGGTTCTACGATACTCTTAGAGTGTTGGATGGGTGTCAGGATGAAATTCGTCTACAAGGAAGATGTCACTTCAGCTAGCAGGATCTTCGAGAGCCACCCCCTCTTCTTCATAGGCGGCGCATTCGGATTCTCTTCACAGGTACGGTGCAGGACAACAGAGAAGAAGACCAGGGATGAATAATGACTGCACATCAACAGGCTGCCCCTGGATTGGTTCGTGATGCGCCCGAGCTTCCTCCGTGACACTACCGTCAGAGTTCCCAGGAGGCCGGGCTTGGACTTGAGGCTCGTGAGCGACACCGCACTGGCGATGTATAGCCTGCACCGGTGCTACCTATAGGTTGGACTATCCCGAACTGTTCTACCAACACTACCCCACCTTCCCGCACTCCAGGCGAGGAGGATTGGTACAGGGGAGGACGAGCAGGCGGTCAGGAGTGCCCTGATCATGTGGGAGGTGAGCAGGGTGCTTACCCTACCAACAGAGGTTGCAGAGATTTCGACAACGCACCAGGCCTATGTTAGAGAGCAGAGAGAGATATGTCCCTGCGGGGATGCCCAGCGGGGGACTGAGTGATTTTCTTTTCTTCTTTTCATGATGATGTTGATGTAGAGATTTATGCTTAGAGATGTTTGATATGAATGAATAAAGCTGACGATTTGATTGATTTGAGTTTGGGCTTTGCTTTGAGCGATTGAGTTGGGTTATGACTTCAGCATTTACGCGGTCGCACCTAGACCGCTCAGAGATTATGACAGCTCTCTTGGAGCCGTTCATCAGATTTACAGCGGGTTTGATAGAAGGGAGTTGAGCGGAGTTGATTTAAAACCGTGTGAATGGTTGGACGGTCCGGCCAAGACCGTTGAAATTAATAGAACAATTGACAAATAGCCGTGTGAAGACTGAAGCGCTGAACCTTGAGCTTCAACCTACCCCTTGCACACACACAAAAAATAAAAAAGACAAATTAAATCTGTTTTAGGCTTAACCCCTTGCCTGTAGCAAGTTAGGGAATGACCAGTTCTTGATTTTTGGTCAAGGAGGTAATCCTTTATTAAATAGGCAAACAAAATGATAATGAATGCAATGGATGCTATGAATGTAAATCATAAAACCCCCTTTTTCTATAATTTTGAAAATATTTAAAAAAATTGTTGGATTTTGGAACGTTTGATTTTTTTGAGTTTTGAAAATTTTATGTTTGTGGATTTTAAAATATTTAATTTCTTGGGTTTTGAAATATTTGTTTTTTTTTAGTTTTGAAATATTTGATTTTTTTGAGTTTTGAAATATTTGTTTTTTTTTAAGTTTTGAAGTATTTGATTTTTTTTCAGATTTGGAAATATTTGATTTTTTTGAATTTTGAAATATCTGATTTTTTTGAGTTTTGAAATATTTGGTTTTTTGAGTTTTGAAATATTTGATTTTTTTTAGATTTTGAAACCAGCTTAAACCTAACAGCGGGGAACCTCCCATCTTACTAGGGGTCTCCCAGGTCCAACATGTGCTAAAAAAAGGACCGCCCATGGCCGAGGCCAATTTCGCTTAACGGTGCCTCTGCTGAGGCCATACCCGAGGTGAGATCAATTCCTTGGAAAATAAAACAAGATTTAGCAAAAAAGTTGGCGATAGGTATAGAGGTTTTTAGGGCTTGAGTTCTTCTCCCGACACCCCCTTTTTTCAAAGAATTTTTATCATGCCCCGAGCGCGGAAGATACCCGTAGATGCGTGACGAGTTTATATCAATCATGTCAATCAGAGTAGTAGTATATTTGACATAAAGACAGAGTGCGCAAATATAAAGATAACCCAATCCATTTATTCCTTTAATAAGAATGTGTCTATTACAAACCCTTGCAAATACTAGACTCAATAAAAGAAAGGTACATTTCTGACTCAACAAAAATATAGAGAAGACATGACGGATGGACGCTTGAATAGCTCTAACTCTTTCACTCTTGACCTTCCCCGACAGTTTGGGTCTCGTCATCGGACTTACCTGAAAAGTATGGACACACTGAGTGAGCGAATGCTCAGTAGGAAATTATATCTCAAGAACTAGCAAGGGGTTTAAGTAATTACACTTTCCATGAATGCACTATAGCTATGCATGCTCGCAAAAACGACAAGATAGCAAGAGGATATAATAATAAGATGGCAAGAAGAACTAGTCATAAACTTTTAAGAACTTATCAAGCAGATATCAAGACTTTCAAGCAAGTAGACGCAGCACGTCATGATGGAATTTGGCTATTATATTTCAAGTCAAGAAAGTATATATTTACCCTTTCTCGGGCCACGCAAGTCATGTAACATCAAGTCAAGTCAAGTACAAGATTTGTGGAATGTCCAATCAAGCTAGTCATGCACTTCGGTATAATGCCAATACCGTTATCATTACAACTCCCATGGGCACTAGTACTTTCGGGTGCTCCTCCCAGGACCAGATCGGGCCCTAAATGCGCAGGCATTGATCATGTATTTTGACATCCACTTGGTGTATAGCCAATATGGAGTTTCAAGGATAAAGAACTTGTATGAACTTTAGAGGTAGATAGCATTTCAAGGATTTGAACATGACCATAATGATGATAACAACGATGTAATCACGAGTATCGATAAAACTAGGAGAAATTGGTTCCCTAACTTGGGTACCATGACAAGTAAGTGCCCGCAAGTAGACGGTCACTCTTTTAATATAGAATTGAGGTCCACAAGAACATCATAATAATGTTGATATAGAATTGGGGTCCACAAGAACATCTCAATAATGACATGCTTTCCCCATTTATTTAGATACTACTCATATTATACACATAGCATAACATGAGGGCCGGTATACCATGTTTCTTATAGAGTGACATGGCAAAAATAGTGTGATAGGTTTTTATGGTACAACCAGCTCAGTCGGTCTTGAGGGAATCCAAGGCTCGAGGAGTCTTACGGAGGTCTCTATGACTAACTCACTAGTCCAAAGGAACGGAATGTCTAATGGAGAGCTTGTATGTCACTGAGAGTTAGGGGGTAAACGATAAAACATCATGAAACATGGGACTATATTCACGGACTGGAATATAGTGCCGATATATATATATATAATATACATATGAAACCCTCGGTTAACAGTAATAGTGTAAAATAGTATCACAGAAAAATAGCGACTTAATCTAAGTCATTAATCATGGAATTAACGCCTTATACAGGGGCGTTTATTTACAAATTGACGGCTTGTTAAGCAGTCGTCCATTTTGTATTTCTATTTTTGCAGAACTTAGATAATATGGAATTTTAATAAAAACGCGCCCTAGACAGGGGCGTTAATTTTCAATTAGCGCCCTGTTCTGGGGCGTCAGTTCAATAAGAGACGGCCTTCCTCAGGTCGTTAATTCAAGATGTTCCATGATTAATAGGAACAGGGGTAATTTCAAGGATAATAAAATTTCAGAAAAAGGAATCACATTGTCAGGAAGAGAAAAATAGCAGGATTCGACAACTATGATCATGCATTAAATTAGAATCATGTTTTGATAAACATAAAAGTTTTAAACATGGGTAATTTAATAACTAGATGAAATTGACGACTTAATGTAGGACGTCAAAACTGGAATTAGCGACCTGGGCATGGTCGTTTCTTTAAATTAGCGCCCTTGATAGAGTCGCTTCTTTTAAAATCCACAGAAAAAAAACCCTTTTAAAAACTATAATAAAACTATATTCATGCATGCCATGATGGCATTATGATGGAATTAAACTAGTTTGGGCTACGTTCTTGAGAAAACCTACCTGATGAATGGTCTGGTGAAGGTACTGTATAGAATATGATACTCTATTGGAAACAGAGTCTCCTGCGATCTATGCAACTGCTATTCTCTAGCAGTGAGGGTGGTAGTAGACTAGAAGTAACTTCTCCTCTGTTCCGGACGTAGAGAAAGAACACAGCTCTCCCTCCCTTTTCTTTTAAACTGAAGAAGATGGAAGACGATGATGAACCCTACGTTCTTCGGCAAGACGTTGCAGACAACCTGCATAAGGAGGATGAAGAACTATTAACGTTCTTCAAAACAGATTTGAAAGAGAATTAAGAAGGAAATCCTTACCACCAAGTGAAAAGAACCTCCTTCTGTAATTCACGCTCGGAACAGCACCAGCAAGAGGAAAAACCCTAAGGTTGGCTCGATGGAAGAGTATTTATAGGGTTTTTTCGGAACCCAATAGAGTTAGAATTCGATTGGAAACACAAGTTTCCATGATAGAGTCCTTGCTATAATCAATCGAACTCGTAGTAATCTAGAAACTTGCTCTGGATAGTCTCCTGGTTCGAACGAAACTCGAACGGAACACAAATGGAATTAATGCCTTACGTTAGGGTGTTAATTTAAATTGACGCCTTGGTTAATGTCATTTCTTATGTAAAACGCGTCCATGTGGAGGGCTTCACGTTTACTTGCCATTTTTATTATTTTGGCCGTTTGTGAATTGATGACATCTGCTGTGGGCGTCCTTTCTGGAATTCGCGCCTTGTATAAGGGCTTTTATTTTTGAAGTAGCGCCTTGAATCAAGGCGTTATTTACATTTTGGTTTATTATTCACTTATTTAAATCTTTTAATCTTATTTTGATCAATTGGGGTTTTTATTACCTTTTATTTTTACCAGGGTTGCTACACCCTCCCCTACTTAGAAGAATTTGGTCCCCAAATTCAATCGCATATATTTATATATAGAGAGAGAGTGTAGAGTTATATACCTTTTTAGAATAAGTCAGGGAATCATTTCCTCATATACTCCTCGGTCTCCCATGTGGCTTCGTGTTCTGAACATTTATTCCATTGCACCTTTAACATGGGGATAACTTTATTCCTTAATGTTTGTACCTCGCGATCAAGGATCTTCATGGGCTTTTTTTCATAAGTGAGATCCTTTTGAATCACCAGGTCTCCATGATCAATGATATGTGACGGATCATGCACATATTTCTTCAACATTGATATATGGAATACATTATGAACTTCAGACAATTGAGGAGGCAATGCGATGCGATAAGCAACCTCGCCAACTCTTTCCAGTATCTCAAAAGGTCCAATAAACCTTGGTGTAAGCTTGCCCTTAACACCAAATCTCCTTATTCCACGTCCAGGTGATATCTTGAGAAAGACGTGATCTCCGACTTGGAATTCGAGATCTCTTCTTCTTGTATCAGCATAAGTCTTTTGTCTAGACTGAGCTACTTGCAGTCCTTCTCTAATCAACTGTATCTTCTCGGTGATATCCCTTACCATATCTGGACCTAATAGTTGCTTCTCTCCAACTTCGTCCCAGCATAAGGGTGATCGGCAACTCCTTCCGTATAAAGCTTTGAAAGATGCCATTTGTATACTTGCCTGGTAGCTATTATTGTATGCAAATTCAACTAGAGACAAGTGATCGTGCCAGCTTCCTCCAAAATCAATGATGCAAGCCCTGAGCATATCCTCAACCACCTGATTAGTTCTCTCGGTTTGACCATCCGTTTGAGGATGAAAAGATGTAGGTTAAGTCTCGATCCCAACGAATGTCGTAATCCTTTCCAAAAATGCGAAGTAAAACGGGGATCTCTGTCAGACACAATCGAGACAGGAATGCCATGTAATCTGACTATCTCTTTTATATATAATGCAGCCAGAACATCAACTGACCATCGACTCTTGATTGGCAAGAAGTGTGCTAATTTGGTCAATCGATCAATGATAACCCATATTCCATCATATCCTCCTTTTGATTTAGTTAGACCCATGATGAAATCCATACCAATATCCTCCCACTTCCATTTGGGAATATCCAGAGGATGTAGCTTTCCGGCAGGCTTCTGGTGTTCAGCCTTAACTTGTTGGCAGGTGAGACAGCGAGACACAAAGTCCACGACTTCTCTCTTCATATTAGGCCACCAGAAGGTCCTTTTTAAATCTTGGTACATCTTAGTAGATCCTGGATGAATTGTGTACCTTGATCTGTGAGCTTCATCTAAGATCTTCTTCTTTAATTCTGGACAATCCGGTATACAAGTTCTATTTTGGAATAACAACCTTCCATCTGAAGCTAGTTGGAACACAGATTGTCCTTCTAGTTTGCCCTTGATTTCTACTAATACTGGATCACTACCTTGAAGTCCTTGTATTTCGGGTAGCAAATCTGACTGTATGCTCATATGGGATAAGGTGACACACCTACTGTCCTTGTCCATGCTTATATTAAGTCTAGTAAATTATTCTAGCAACTTCCACTCCTGAATCATACAATTGGCTAATAATGCTCTCGGCTTTCGACTAAGGGCATCAGCTACGGGATTACCCTTTCCAGGATGATATTGTATAGTAAAGTCGAAGTCCTTAAGATATTCTAGCCAACGTCTTTGCCTCATATTCAATTCCCTCTAAGAGAAGAGATACTTAAGACTTTTATGGTCAGAGTATACAAGAAACTGCACTCCATAAAGATAAGGTCTCCATATCTTTAGTGCAAATACGACTGCAGCCAATTCTAGATCATGAACTGGGTAGTTCTCCTCGTGCTTCTTCAATTGACGCGAAGAGTAGGCTATAACCTTCCCTTGTTGCATTAAAACACATCCGAGGCCAATGCCAGATGCATCGGTGTACACTTCAAACTTTTCTCCTTCAATTGGTAGAGCTAAGACTGGGGCAGTAGTCAAATGATCCTTGAGAGCTTGGAAGCTTCGTTCACAATCCTCGCTCCATTCATAGCGTATCTCCTTGCGAGTTAGCCTAGTGAGTGGTACGGCTATCTTGGAGAAATCCTTGATGAATCGCCGATAGTAGCCCGCAAGACCCAAGAAACTAAGGACCTCGCTAGCATTGGTCGGTCTTTCCCAATTCCTTACAGCATCAACCTTTGATGGATCTACAGATAAACCGTCCTTTGATATAACATGCCCCAAGAAAGCTACTTCTCTTAACCAAAATTCACATTTGCTGAGTTTTGCATATAGTTGATTTGTCCTCAATATCTGTAATGCAATCCTTAAATGTTCCTCATGCTCTCCCTTGGTCTTGGAGTAAATCATTATATCATCAATGAAAACCACCACGAATTGATCTAGATAAGATCTGAATATACTATTCATCAACTGCATAAAGGCAGCAGGGGCATTTGTTAGTCCAAAAGGCATAACAACAAACTCATAATGGCCATACCTGCTTCTGATTGCGGTCTTATGAATATCCTCATCCTTGATCCTTAGTTGGTGATAACCTGACCTGAGATCAATCTTTGAAAAATACTTGGATCCAGATATTTGATCAAATAACTCATCGATTCTTGGCAGTGGATACTTGTTCTTGATAGTGAAATGATTCAACTGTCGATAGTCGATGCATAACCTCATGGATCCATCTTTCTTCTTTACAAATAGCACAGGTGCTCCCCACGGGGAAGTGCTTGGTCTAATAAATCCCTTCTTGAGAAGTTCCATCAATTGCTCCTTCAGCTATTTGAGTTCGGCAGGGGACATCCTATATGGTGCCTTAGAAACTGGTCCAGCACCAGGGACTAAATCGATGGTGAAGGTCACTTCTCTTTGTGGGGGTAATCCAGGCAATTCCTCCGGAAACACGTCCGGAAATTCCTACACAACTGGGATGTCTTCTAACTTAGTCTCCTTAGTCTCCTTAATGGTGACAAATGCAAGGAAAGATACACATCCTTTCCTTATTAGCTTGCTAGCTCGGAGAGCCGAAATAAGAGGTGACTTGCTCCGACTCTTAGGGCTAGAATAGACTAGTTCTGAAAAGTCCTTGAAAGTAACTGTGCTGTTACGGCAATCCACAGTTGCCTGATACCTAGATAACCAATCTGCTCCCAATATGACATCATATTCCTTTAGGTCTAAACATATGAGATTGATAGGAAGATTTCTTCCTTTTACTAAGACTTCACAGTTTTGATAATGGTGAGTAATATCGATTTCGTTTCCGAGAGGAGTAGATAAAAATATTTTCATCCATTCCGGTTCCATAGGCAGTGGGTTAGCAAATTTCTTGGAGATAAAAGAATGTGATGCACCTGTATCAAATAAGACATGTGCAGACTTGGAACAAACTTTCAGTGTACCTTCTACTAGTCCGCCTTCGTCTTCCTCGGTCTCCTTAATGGCGTGGAGACGAGCATTCTTTGTTACCGGGCGCTTTCCATCACCGACTTGATCATTGAGTAGGGGACAGTCGGGAATCTGATGATCACGGCTCCCACAACGGAGACACGCTCCAAGTTTCCTCCAACATTCTTCGGCCTTGTGCCCGGCCTTATCACAGTGCTTACATACCACCTTAGCAGGTGTAGTGGTGATGGAGAAAGGTTTGGTCTTTTTGAACTTTTGCTCCTGGGAGGGAATGCCTCCATTACTTGGCCTCTTCTTGAAATTAGGTATGAAGGTGCCGGAGCTAGTAACATTCTCCTTCTTGTCTTTCCCACGGATCCTATCAGATAGTTCCGTGGCATCTTCTAGTAATTACGCTCGTCGAACCATCTCCGAATAGACTTGTATGTCCATCGGTACCAGTTGTGTGATATATTGGGGCCTGAGCCCATTAAGGAATCTTCGAGCTTTCATCTTCTCAGTACTAACTAAGTGTTTAGCGTACCGAGACAGCCTAGAGAACTGGCTTCATATTCAGCCACCGACAAAGATCGTTGCTTAAGTGCGGCGAATTCAGCGGCTTTCTTCTCTTGAACTCGATCTGAGAAATATTTATTGTTGAAATGTTCAACGAACTCTTCCCAAGTAACCTGTCCTTGATCTAATGTGGCTTCAACCGCCTCCCACCAGCATCGGGCATCTCTTTCTAATTGAAATGTAGCTAACAGGACCTTCTCTTGGTCCGAGCATTGCATGACTCTAAAAACACGTTCCGTCTCTCGGATCCAGTGTTCGGCATCATCTGGATCAATGGATCCCATGAACTTAGGAGGGTTCATGTTCTTAAAGCTTTGGTAGAGACTTCCAGCTCCATGATGTGCACCTCCTTGTGCCACTTGTTGAAGTGCCTGGGTCATGCCTTGGAGAGTGCGTTGCATGTTGCGCCATTGAGCACGTTCGGCAGCCATTGTCCTACAATTATAATAGCTATTAGTATGTGATTGCGTTAAAAGGCTTTTAATTCTATGCTGACTTTAGCCCTTGGTTCTACCCAATCTCACTGGTTAGAAGTTCAGACTTATCCTTGGACTTGGGTTTCCTAGGAATTGAATACCCTAGGCTCTGATACCACAAAAACTATCACGCCCCGAGCGCGAAAGATACCCGTAGATGCGTGATGAGTTTATATCAATCATGTCAATCAGAGTAGTAGTGTATTTGACATAAAGACAGAGTGCGCAAATATAAAGATAACCCAATCCATTTATTCCTTTAATAAGAATGTGTCTATTACAAACCCTTGCAAATACTAGACTCAATAAAAGAAAGGTGCCTTTCTGACACAACAAAAATATAGAGAAGACAGGACAGATGGACGCTTGAATAGCTCTAACTCTTTCACTCTTGACCTTCCCCGACAGTTTGGGTCTCGTCATCGGACTTACCTGAAAAGTATGGAAACACTGAGTGAGCGAACGCTCAGTAGGAAATTATATCTCAAGAACTAGCAAGGGATTTAAGTAATTACACTTTCCATGAATGCACTATAGCTATGCATGCTCGCAAAAACGACAAGATAGCAAGAGGATATAATAATAAGATGGCATGAAGAACTAGTCATGAACTTTCAAGAACTTATCAAGCAGATATCAAGACTTTCAAGCAAGTAGACGCATCACGTCATGATGGAATTTGGCTATTATATTTCAAGTCAAGAAAGTATATATTTACCCCTTCTCGGGCCATGCAAGTCATGTAACATCAAGTCAAGTCAAGTACAAGATTTGTGGAATGTCCAATCAAGCTAGTCATGCACTTCGGTACAATGCCAATACCGTTATCATTACAACTCCCATGGGCACTAGTACTTTCGGGTGCTCCTCCCAGGACCAGATCGGGCCCTAAATGCGCAGGCATTGATCATGTATTTTGACATCCACTTGGTGTATAGCCAATATGGAGTTTCAAGGATAAAGAACTTGTATGAACTTTAGAGGTAGATAGCATTTCAAGGATTTGAACATGACCATAATGATGATAACAACGGTGTAATCACGAGTATCGATAAAATTAGGAGAAATTGGTTCCCTAACTTGGGTACCATGACAAGTAAGTGCCCGCAAGTAGACAGTCACTCTTTTAATATAGAATTGAGGTCCACAAGAACATCATAATAATATTGATATAGAATTGGGGTCCACAAGAACATCTCAATAATGACATGCTTTCCCCATTTATTTAAATACTACTCATATTATACACATAGCATAACATGAGGGCCGGTATACCATGTTTCTTATAGAGTGACATGGCAAAAATAGTGTGATAGGTTTTTATGGTACAACCAGCTCAGTCGGTCTTGAGGGAATCCAAGGCTCGAGGAGTCTTACGGAGGTCTCTATGACTAACTCACTAGTCCAAAGGAACGGAATGTCCAATGGAGAGCTTGTATGTCACTGAGAGTTAGGGGGTAAACGATAAAACATCATGAAACATGGGACTATATTCACGGACTGGAATATAGTGCCGATATATATATATATTATACATATGAAACCCTCGGTTAACAGTAACAGTGTAAAATAGTATCACAGAAAAATAGCGACTTAATCTAAGTCATTAATCATGGAATTAACGCCTTATACAGGGGCGTTTATTTACAAATTGACGGCTTGTTAAGCAGTCGTCCATTCTGTATTTCTATTTTTGCAGAACTTAGATAATATGGAATTTTAATAAAAACGCGCCCTGGACAGGGGCGTTACTTTTCAATTAGCACCCTGTTCTGGGGCGTCAGTTCAATAAGAGACGGCCTTCCTCAGGTCGTTAATTCAAGATGTTCCAGAATTAATAGGAACAGGGGTAATTTCAAGGATAATAAAATTTCAGAAAAAGGAATCACACTGTCAGGAAGAGAAAAATAGCAGGATTCGACAACTATGATCATGCATTAAATTAGAATCATGTTTTGATAAACATAAAAGTTTTAAACGTGGGTAATTTAATAACTAGATGAAATTGACGACTTAATGCAGGACGTCAAAACTGGAATTAGCGACCTGGGCATGGTCGTTTCTTTAAATTAGCACCCTTGATAGAGTCGCTTCTTTTAAAATCCACAGAAAAAAAACCCTTTTAAAAACTATAATAAAACTATATTCATGCATGCCATGATGGTATTATGATGGAATTAAACTAGTTTGGGCTACGTTCTTGAGAAAACCTACCTGATGAATGGTCTGGTGAAGGTACTGTATATAATATGATACTCTGTTGGAAACAGAGTCTCCTGCGATCTATGCAACTGCTATTCTCTAGCAGTGAGGGTGGTAGTAGACTAGAAGTAACTTCTCCTCTGTTCCGGACGTAGAGAAAGAACACAGCTCTCCCTCCCTTTTCTTTTAAACTGAAGAAGATGGAAGACGATGATGAACCCTACGTTCTTCGGCAAGACGTTGCAGACAACCTGCATAAGGAGGATGAAGAACTATTAACGTTCTTCAAAACAAATTTGAAAGAGAATTAAGAAGGAAATCCTTACCACCAAGTGAAAAGAACCTCCTTCTGTAATTCACGGTCGGAACAGCACCAGCAAGAGGAAAAACCCTAAGGTTGGCTCGATGGAAGAGTATTTATAGGGTTTTTTCGGAACCCAATAGAGTTAGAATTCGATTGGAAACACAAGTTTCCATGATAGAGTCCTTGCTATAATCAATCGAACTCGTAGTAATCTAGAAACTTGCTCTGGATAGTCTCCTGGTTCGAACGAAACTCGAACGGAACACAAATGGAATTAATGCCTTACGTTAGGGTGTTAATTTAAATTGACGCCTTGGTTAATGTCATTTCTTATGTAAAACGCGTCCATGTGGAGGGCTTCATGTTTACTTGCCATTTTTATTATTTTGGCCGTTTGTGAATTGATGACATCTGCTGTGGGCGTCCTTTCTGGAATTCGCGCCTTGTATAAGGGCGTTTATTTTTGAAGTAGCGCCTTGAATCAAGGCGTTATTTACATTTTGGTTTATTATTCACTTCTTTAAATCTTTTAATCTTATTTTGATCAATTGGGGTTTTTATTTCCTTTTATTTTTACTAGGGTTGCTACAATTTTGGTCTGTTGCGCCGGGGCTGTGTACGTCATCGAACCTACATCCGCTCTGGGCACGCATACGACCGGGCTCATAACGTCCCGCGGGGAAACTGTACTTACACTCTTGCCATGCCTGGTTTTCATCATTTTAGGGACTTTCAAACTTTTGAGAGCTTCGAGCTTGCAAGCTTTTAGCTTTGATTTTTCATTTTTGCCCCTTTCTTTCTCTATTTCTTTTCCTTTTCTTTTCCTTGCTCTTTTTATTCTGCGGAATAAGGTCGTAATGGACTGCCCCTATTTGAGACCTCTTTTATCGGGGGGTCTAGATCAGTTCTCGCCCCCTTATTCACCACTTGCCCCTATTTTGAGCCGAGAGAGGAAAAAATAAGGATTTTCACTTTCCCAAAGCATGGCCAAGGGAGAGATGATGTTGCGCAAAAGAAGAGAACTGAACCACGGGGTCGTGTAGTGTGTGAAATGTTGGACCGGGGCTCTCCTTTCGTGATCAAGTGAGGCATACCCCGCCGCCGGGCCATCACTGGCTTAACTCTATGGATAAAAACATTTTAAATAGAGCCCATTCCACGGATTTGGTAATTCTTAACCCTCCGCGTTCACTAAACAATATGCATTACCAGTCTCAGTTGGGTTGTAACTTAGACCGGGGACCTGCTGATCTAATAAATTTGCGTTTCAAAACTATGTTATTTACATGGAATTTTCTTTCAATAACCTTCTTTTGAAAATATCACGAGACGCGTTTTTGATAAACCGAGACGTGATTGGCCGCGTTAAGCCTCTTCTCGTCAAAGAGTTCCAGTTGGACTAGCAACGCCTCCCGACGCTCGTCGAGGTTAAGTTCCTTGTCTAGCTTCACTCTTAGGGAAGGGATCAAGATCTCGTACGGGAGTACCGCCTCCATCCCATAGGTGAGAGCAAACAGAGTTTGCCCCGTGGGAGTACGGACAGAGGTACGATAAGCCCATAGAGCTTCTACCAGTTTATCGACCCAATCAGCAAATTTGTGTGACTCGCATGTTTTCTTGATGATTTTTAGAAGAGTTTTGTTCGTGGCCTCAGCCTGGACATTACCTTGGGGGTAGTATGGTGATGAATGATGCAATGAAATATTAAATCTCTTACAGAGGTCCCGGAGTTCCTGAGAAACAAACTAAGGTCCGTTGTCCGTGACGATATCACTTGGCACTCCAAATCGTGAGAAAATATTCTTCAGGATGATGTGACATACTGTGGTGACTTTGATCTCTGCATAAGCTTTAGCTTCTGCCCACTTGGTGAAGTACTCCATAGCCGTCAGGATAAAGGACTTCTGCTTGACTGCAGAATTTGGATCACCGAGAGGCCCAACGATATCAAAGGCCCACATGCAGAATGGCCAAGGAGCAGAAAGAGGATGGAGAGAAGAAGCAGGAGCATGGATCTTGTCAGCATGGAGTTGGCATTGAAGGCACCTACGGACATAGGTGGAACAATCTTCTTCTAGGGTTGGCCAGTAATAGCCCTACCTAAGGATCTTCTTCGCCAACGCCTGCCCATTAACATGCCATCCACACTCACTTGAGTGAGCTGCTTCCACAACCTTCCAAGCCTCATCGTCATCTAAACACCTCATTAGAACTCCATTGAGAGCATGGCACCTCTCGGCCAAATCTTGCAGAAACCTATCAGGGATAGATTTAGGATGACGCATCACAGGGTGCGCTGCAGACGTGGATGGGCTAACTAGACTAGAACTAGACTCTATCCAAACCGAATTGACTAACCTAGGAGATTCTGCACATTGTACATCTAACCTAGGAGATAAGAGATCTACTGGGAAAGAAGCAGGGGTCTCATGCCCCTGGGGAGAGGATGGACTGAAAATAGTATAATCTTCCATTGAAACCTCCATTTTAAAATTGGCGTTTTTTTTGGAAGTTGGAGGAGATCACGTAGCAAGAAGAAGAAGACGGGGGAGGAGGGAGTTGCATGGGAAACAAATCGGGGAAGATGCAATCAAAGAATGGATCAGAGGATCGAAACCACATCTCGTAGAGTTGGGCATTGGGGGGAGGAGGAGTAAACAGAGTTGAAAGATCAATAGGTGGGCAGCGCCCACAGGCACAAGGAACAAATAAAATTTCAAGTGGCCTTCCCGTGACGTACGGGTCGACCATGATTGGCGGAGAGCGGGGAATAAACCTCAAATTCTAGAACAAAGAGGCAAGACGGGACGGGGACATGGATAGGCCTATCTATAGTAAAGCCCTCCTCAAAGGGCATGGAGAGGGGAAATCTCACCGCCCGTATGGATAGGCCGAACGAGGTCCAACCCTGACCAAACGAGGCCCAACTCCTCAAAGTGGCAGCCCCCGGGCCCACTTACTGTAAAGCCCAAAAATGCACTCAGAACAAGCGCTTCCTAGGTGGCCTTCGGGTTGGGAAGTCCGAGCATCAGTAAATCGGGAAAGCTCCCCCGGAGCCCCCTATTCTTTGTCCCGACCCAGAACTTACCGCTCGGGAGGCCACTCCTAAACAAGTGTTGTTTGCTCGGGCTCGCTGATGGAAGCTTATTGATACGGCCGTTGCGAATCCCTTAATGGCAGGAAGCTTAATGGGATAGGGGAAACTAAGAGTCCGCGCGGCGTAAGGAGCCCGCATGAAGGACGTAACCCCCCCTGGAACTCCTCCACTTACAGGGATCAATTCGCACAATAGGCCATTATTTAAACAGGACGTGCCCTACTACGAGAAGGTAAGCCTAAGCAGGCCAAGAGCCAGCAACCCTGAGAAGGAACCACTTCACCTTTTGGTGGAGAGGGATCTCGTTCTCCCATTTTCCTCCCAACTATTCTCTTCGCACTAGTGCTCTACTACCTGTGCTGACTTAAGCATCGGAGGGTCTTCCCCGGGGATCTATCTCTGGGCACCTCTCACTTGTTTCCCTTCTTGCAGTTCTTACTTCAAGGGTACGTGGTCATCTTCCTCCCCGCTCAGGAGCAGCGCGATATCGCCCCTCTTCATCAGGCGCCGTCTATGGGAAACGCACAAAGAGCCATCATCGTGCGAAGAAGTTCTGGAAGGAGGACTGCCGACGACACGGGAAAAGCTCTGGTAACGGAGGAAGGTGCACCTTCCTTCCCCACGGAGCATTCCCTGTCTGACAACCAAGTCAACGAGCTACCTCCATCAGTGGCGGGTGAATAGCTTTCCGGCGGGATCACCGAGGCCCTCCAAAACCCTCAACGCAAAATTGGATGTCCTCGTGGATCTCACGAGGGCCCAGACGGCCAGGGAGGAGAAGTCGCAGCTCCCCAGGAAAATCCCCCCATGTGGAGATGCCTCCGAGCAAACTGCTGGACGTGGTTTCATCCTCCGGGGGCAGCGGCTCATTCGTAACCCGTCAGGAGGATCGTCGCATGCCTCTCTCCCGGAGCAAGAAGCCTTCTCAACCCCGAGGAGGGAGAAGACCGGAGCACGCAGACCGTTCCCAGACACCGAGGCCCCTGAGGAGCATCAGGCCAGCATGCAAGTGCGCCCCCCAGCCCCTCGAGACAGTGACAACCGAAACTCTCTCTCCGGTTGAGAGACTTCGATAGGTATTTCACAGAGTAAGAGCGCGCTCTCCGCGCCTTGCAGAAGACCACTCCTGTGGAGGATGAGGAGCGATCCCCGTTCTCTGACTACATCCTAAAGACAGAGATATCTCCTAGAATCTCACTTCCGACCTTCAAGTCATACGACGGCCAGGGAGACCCGGCCGACCATTACGATAGCTTCGACGCCCTGATGGCCTTACATGGGGCGTCCGATGTGATCAATTGCCGAGCGTTCGTGACCACTCTAGTTCAGGGCGCTCAGGCTTGGTTCAGAGCCCTCGCCCCCGGCAGCATCCACAACTTCAAGCAATTCGGGCGAATATTCAAGGAAAGCTTCGCCGACATCGGTCCACCCCGTTCAGTGGTGGGATTACTGTCCCTCAAGTAGGAATAGGGGGAGAAGTTGCGGGCTTACATCAACAGATTTAAATCAGAAGCCCTGTGCATCCCCCACCTAGATGTGGCCTCTGCCATCACCTCCTTGACTAGGGGTACCCGCGACGAGAACCTGCAGCACGAGCTAGTGCTTCATCCCCCTACCTCCCTCGTCGAGCTAGTAAGCTTGGCCCTGCGCCACGTCGAGTGCAAGGAAGTCCTCAGCACCTACCGAGGCACAACCGGCTCGGGTGGGGAGGGGGACACGAAGAGACCGTCCGAGCAAGGGACGGGACAAGGAAAGAGGCGGAACCAGGACGGAGATCAAAAAGAGCCGTCCTGGAAGTACGAGCGGTATACCCCACTTACCGCCCCCGTCTACAAAATCTACGAAGACATCAAAGGCTCAGGTCTCCTCAACCAACCCAAGCCCATGAAGACCAAGCATCGCAATCGCCGCAAGCATTGCCTGTTCCACAGCGACCACAGGCATCACACCAGCGATTGCCATCAACTTCAAGATGAGATCGAGCACCTCATCCGCCAGGGACACCTATCTCGGTACGTGTCCAGGCAAAAGGAAGACCGAGGCACCACTGAATAGATTGATAATGCCCCCCGCGGAGTCCACATCAACGTCATCGCGGGAGGGACGACATCAGGACGAGATAGCAGCCGAGGAAGATAGCGTCACATCGAGCGGGCGTGCCGAGCCTCTGCTGAGACACCTGTGGCCCCGTAGCCTAGCGAACCGTAGGGCTTAGTATTCTCTAACCATGGCCTGGAAGGGCTAACCACCCTGCACGACGACGCTCTCATTGTATCGGCTACAATAAACCATTGTAACGTGGACAGGATCTTAGTCGACAATGGTAGTGCCCATGATGTATTGTCCTATGAATGTTTCCTCAATATGGGAGAGAATCCATGGTGCGGACACCAGGGCGATCACGTGACATGTCGGCGAACCGACGGTGCCATACGCGGAGCGCCAAGTGGACTACATCGGCTTATCTTCAAAATGGGGATAATTTAGCTTGAATTTGGACCTTTTTTGGCATTGAATTGGGCTTGTAATAGTTATTGTATGTGTAATTTGCTAAAGGGCTGGTTGTAAGGCTCCTAATGGGCCAATTTGTTAAAGCCCTTAAAGCATTCCATAAGAAGGAATGGCCTTGGTCCATTTCTAATGGATCCATAAACCATATGGGCTTCCTTCCACATGGGCTATCTAGATTGGATAATCTAGAGTGGGCTCTCTTCATTCATGGGCCTTCAAGGGTGGAATGGCCTTAAGCCATCTAGGTTGGAATGGGCTTGGTTAAGCCATGGACCAAAGTGGCCTATTCAAGGCCCAATGAAGGGGGCGCCCTCTTTTTTGTTGGTATTAGGCTAGCTAGTTTGATTTTCTTCTTCAATTACCACATGGAGCATTCAAATGGCTGCTGGTCAAGTTCCACATGGCTGCCACCTACCATCTTTACCTTGAAATTCAAACGTAGGTGATCTACCATGTCCCCCTTTCCCTTTCACCAAGTGTCTTAATCCATGCGCACCCCTCCCCCTACTTGCATCTTGCGCAAGTCCCCTCCCCCGCTACCCCTTCCATTTCCCTATATAAGGGCATGTATAGTGTTTATGCTAAATAGAATGAAGTTTTGTTGAAAGAAAAGATCATTAGAGAGTGATTCTCTTTGTGTGTTCTTGGGTGTGACTCCCATTGAGCTGTCCTAGGACTGGACAGAACTAGGTCGTGAGACTCAACCCCGTATCCCTCTCTTCCTCTTATCTTATTCTTCCACAAAAATTGTCTGTGATACCTCTGTAAGTTAGCAAACTTTCAGCTTTGGTTTCGTATTGATCGGAGTTCGTGAGCAACAGTGGTGATTTTTCTCGTGGAGGCATGCAGATCAGTTCCTGAATGCTGCCCAGAATTGAAAATATCTGTGTTTTAATTCCTGGAGCCCAACCCCGATGGCATCTGAAGTTAGTTCCTGAAGAGAAATCGCAGTATTTCAAGTTCTCTTCGTGTTGCCACTGGTTTTGTCTCGATCCGTGACCGGTGCTGATCGTGATGACAGTTCTCGTAGGATCGCGCGGGCTGGTCTGAGCAGGCCCGGCTGAGAACTAGAATCAACTTTCAGAGCCTGCCCCGCTTCATCCGGCCAAGATCCATGTGAGGGATCTTCATAGTATTTCTTCCTATGGACGTCACCTACCCTCTCCCATAAGGAACGCGCCGATCCGACATCGGCAACCATTTTCCCAACATTTTACCGTGTTTCTGTACAGTTCTGTGAGTACAAAACCAGAACCTCAGAAGATTCATCACTGCACCCAGATCTAAAGGCATCTGTTCACGATCTTCGGAGTGAAGATACTACATCTAGCCTCCGACATTCTCCAACAAACGGCGCTCCGATCGGGCATCGGATTCAGCCGTACCAGCCTCCGCAAGCTTGCTGCGCAGGGCGCGGGCAGAACCGGGTCGGCTTTCCGTCGGCGTACCCGAGCGGCTCCGGCACGCGTTCCTCGCCTCCTGCGAGTGTGGCCCGTCAACCCGGGTTCCAGCAACCCCAAAGTTATTGATTGTAGCCCGATACCTCCCTGTGTGGAGTGGGCCAAGCTTTTGAAATTGTAAAGTTAATCTTGTGTGTATTGGGGTTGTTCGGAAATCGGCCGGGAATTCTTCCCCACGACTAGTCGTGGAGGTACGTGCTCGTTCCGATCCTTACATTTACTGTTTAGTATCCTTTCTATATTGCTGCATTTGTGAGATTAGGGCCGTTAGCTAGTTCCAAATTTCACCGCGATTGTGAGTTGTGAGTGCCCGTTCCGTAGCTCCAATCGAGCACCGAGCGCGGATTAGCACCCTAGGCGACGGTGGTTTCTTAATCGCCGCGATCCCCACGTTTCCCTCGCAAGGGACGATCATCGGGCTCAAGAGAGTCACTGTTGAGAGACGTTTCCACCCGGAGAATACCACGGTGGTCAGCCGCCCGGCTTGCCTTAGTATGCTAGTGCTGGCCGCACTTCGAGCCCGTCGTAGGTCTTAGCCCGGTCGTCATCCGTCCCGCATCAAATTGGTATCAGAGCGGGTTGAGTCTAGGGTAGTCTTTGCATAAGTCTTGCATGCATCATGGTCTAAGTCAAGTCTAGAACCATCATTACTTTCAAAATAAAAAAAAGAATGTTTTCAAATTACATTTCACCTAATAGCCCGGTATATTAAAAGGCGTTGCCCGAACATTAGGTTATGCCTATCGGGAAGGTAGCGTACTTCGGATTGCTTATCTCCTCCACGTACCTGATATTGGTTAGGTCTACGTGCATCATTTTTTTGCATTAGTGAGTGTTTGCATTAGTCGGTGTCTTCTAGTTCGTGTAGTCCTATAAGAGTCAGTCAGTCTTGTCCAAGTGTCGGCATGTCTAACATGTAGTTCTCCAACTTCCCATGGATTCCCGATCGCCCAGGCGATATGACCATTGGCCCACCCATGGGCTTGGCAACCATCCTCTCTGCTTCTATAGGCCTGAAGCCTCAGATTTTTTTGGCTCCAATGACCCGGGCATCTACCTCAAGTGGGAGGCCACCATGAACACCTACTTTGATTGTTATACTATGTCCGAGGGAATACAATTCTCTTTCGCCAAAGAGCGGCTTCTTCATAAGGCTGCCGAAAAGTGGGATTACATCGAAAGAATGAGAGAGGTTAGGGGGCAATGGCCCATCACGTCATGGTGGGACATGAAGAGAGAGCTTAGGAAGGTCTACGTGCCCCAACCGGTGACCTCCAACCGGCCCCACCCAATCACTTCCAACCAAGTGGGTTCTAGTCGGAGGTAAAGAGTCCCACACGTAGATGAGCCAAGACCCAATCCTAGGACGGTTGACTACGGGTGAGTCCACCATGATATCCCTATTCCAACCCACTCCGTTGCCGAACTTATGCAAATGATTTTGGACCGGTTGGATGGGGTGGATAGGACACGTACTCCTAGTGATGTACTCCTACCCGAGCCTAAGGAGGTCATCGCCGGTAGTCTTAACCCGGCCCCATCAACGGGGTCCCCAAGCCCTCTCCTCATTATGGAGATCCCTCCTTCATCACCCGTGAGTGCTCCATTGCCATCCTCTCCTTCCGAACTTCATTCGGAGCCGTCTTGTTTGGAGCCACCTCCGCCCGAGCCACCCGTGTTTCTTACGGGAATACTTTTCATCACCGAGCCACTCCTTAGCTGGCTCAAAGATGGCTTGGTCCCACCTCCCTTCCCGTCCATGGACCCCACACTACCTCTAGTGCCAAGCAACTCATTTCACACCACCTTCCGGTCTAGTCACTATGTGGATTCATTAGATGACCTTCTTAAAGGGTTAGACCGACAGTTGGCATTTACGCACTTGCTGGCCCCAGGCTTCGACCGACCCACCTGTTGTAGCTTCACCCATTCCACCTTAGGGTCCATTACCTTCATGTACACCGTGGGTCATGTTACCACGGAGGTTCTTCTACTCCTCCCATTACCGGTCGAGCCCGACTTCACTCCTTTTATCCCGAGGGAGGAGCCCTATCTTCTATACATTGTCCCATCTACCACGATGGATGGAGGTGACCATCACCTTCATGAATTTCAAACATGGAACTATGTAATGGAGGAACCGGGGGGGTCACACATTCTTTGACCCATTCGACCCCTTCTCTAGTGGGCCTCGTGACCCACCATTTCCCCTCTACTTTGTCAAGGAAGTCCCCTACCACTCTCTTCCCACTCGGGCCAATCAAAGTCCACATAGCAATAGGTCCGATTATTGGGAAGCATGGCATGCCTTACCTACATGTAGTAGTGATGAACCTCTTAGCCCACCCACACCCACATCTGATAGGAAATCCTTGCATGCATGGTGTCTTTTTGGGTGTCTAGGAGTACATCATCCTACCTACCTTTGGTTGCATCTAGTGTATGCATGGCACACATTTGGGTGTCCTGGTCTGCCATCGTCCATGCGTAGGTCGGACTAGCCATAGGTTTGTCTAAAGTCATGTGTGTGTGTTTGCTTGTCTCTCAAGTTGTTTTCTTTCATCCATTTGGTTTGCATTACGTCGTGTCCATGGAAGGCCAGCCAAAGGAGTTAGCCGATGCATGCTACATATCCGTGGATTTAAAGGGAGAGTACATCTAGATCAGGGTCATACCTGACAGGTTTTCGCCCGGAGACCGAAAGCCACTCTAAGTCCACGATCCCCACCCTTTCTGGGTTAAGAAACAAGCAGGTCCGAAAGCGTATGATATTGAACTACCGAATGACAATGGTGTCAATTCGACGTTCCATGTTTCCTCTGGTAGCATATTGGAACCCGCAGTGATCTCTATTGAGTCTCGAGCTTTATCTTTTTATTGGGAGTGATCCCTCACCCGAGAGTCCACCTTTCCAGCCTCAACGCATGCATATAGATTGTATACTGGATGAGCAGGTGATCACCACAAGGAATGGCGCATACCCACACGTCCTAGTGCGTTGGCGAGGATGCCCCACGATGACCAACATCTTGATCACATGCGGAGAGCGCAAGCTTCGGGACCCTTACTCGACGGGGTCGAGTTCCTCTCACCCGGGGAGAATTGGTGCGTACACCAGGGCGATCACGTGACACGTCGGCGAACCGACGGTGCCATACGCGGAGCACCAAGTGGACTACATCGGCTTATCTTCAAAATGGGGATAATTTGGCTTGAATATGGACCTTTTTTGGCATTGAATTGGGCTTGTAATGGTTAATGTATGTGTAATTTACTAAAGGGCTGGTTGTAAGGCTTCTAATGGGCCAATTTGTTAAAGCCCTTAAAGCATTCCATAAGAAGGAATGGCCTTGGTCCATTTCTAATGGATCCATAAGCCATATGGGCTTCCTTCCACATGGGCTATCTAGATTGGATAATCTAGAGTGGGCTCTCTTCATTCATGGGCCTTCAAGGGTGGAATGGCCTTAAGCCATCTAGGTTGGAATGGGCTTGGTTAAGCCATGGACCAAAGTGGCCCATTCAAGGCCCAATGAAGGGGGCGCCCTCTTTTTTGTTGGTATTAGGCTAGCTAGTTTGATTTTCTTCTTCAATTACCACATGGAGCATTCAAATGGCTGCTGGTCAAGTTCCACATGGCTGCCACCTACCATCTTTACCTTGAAATTCAAAGGTAGGTGAGCTACCATGTCTCCTTGTCCCCCTTTCCCTTTCACCAAGGGTCTTAATCCATGCGCACCCCTCCCCCTACTTGCATCTTGCGCAAGTCCCCTCCCCCCATACCCCTTCCATTTCCCTATATAAGAGCATGTATAGTGTTTATGCTAAATAGAATGAAGTTTTGTTGAAAGAAAAGTTCATTAGAGAGTGATTCTCTTTGTGTGTTCTTGGGTGTGACTCCCATTGAGCTGTCCTGAGACTGGACAGAACTGGGTCATGAGACTCAACCCCGCATCCCTCTCTTTCTATTATCTTATTCTTCCACAAAAATTATCCGTGATACCTCTGCATGTTAGCAAACTTTCAGTTTTGATTTCGTATCGATCGGAGTTCGTGAGCAACAGTGGCGATTTTTCTCGTGGAGGCATGCAGATCGGTTCCTGAATGCTACCCAGAATTGAAGATGTCTGTGTTTTAATTCCCGGAGCCCAACCCCGATGGCATCTGAAGTTAGTTCCTGAAGAGAAATCGTAGTATTTCAAGTCCTCTTCGTGTTGCCACTGGTTTCGCCTCGATCCGTGATCGTTCCTGATCGTGACGACAGTTCTCGTGGGATCACGCGGGCTGGTCTGAGCAGGCTTGGCTGAGAACTAGAATCAACTTTCAGAGCCTGCCCTGCTTCATCCAGCCAAGATCCATGTGAGGGATCTTCATAGTATTTCTTCCTCTGGACGTCGCATACCCTCTCCCACAAGGAACGCCCCGATCCGACATCGGAAACCATTTTCCTAATATTTTACCGTGTTTCTGTGCAGTTCTATGAGCACAAAACCAGAACCTAAGAAGATTCGTCACTGCTCCCAGATCTTAAGGCATCTGTTCACGATCTTCGGAGTGAAGATACTACATCCAGTCGCCGACATTCTCCAACAAACGGCACTCCGATCGGGCATCGGATCCAGCCGTACCAGCCTCCGTAAGCTTGCTGCGCAGGGTGACCAGCGCGGGCAGAACCGGGCCGGCTTTCCGTCGGCGTACCCGAGCGGCTCCGGCACGCGTTCCTCGCCTCCTGCGAGTGTGGCCCGTCAACCCGGGTTCCAGCAACCCCAAAGTTATTGATTGTAGCCCGATACCTCCCTGTGTGGAGTGGGCCAAGCTTCTGAATTTGTAAAGTTAATCTTGTGTGTATTGGGGTTGTTCGCAAATCGGCCGGGAATTCTTCCTCACGACTAGTCGTGGAGGTACGTGCTCGTTCCGATCCTTACATTTGTTGTTTAGTATCCTTTCTATATTACTGCGTTTGTGAGATTAGGGCCGTTAGCTAGTTCCAAATTTCACCATGATTGTGAGTTGTGAGTGCCCATTCTGTAGCTCCAATCGAGCACCGAGCGCGGATTAGCACCCTAGGCGACGGTGGTTTCTTAATCGCCGCGATCCCCACGTTTCCCTCGCAAGGGACGATCGTCGGGCTCAAGAGAGTCACTGTTGAGAGACGTCTCAACCCGGTGAATACCATGGTGGTCAGCTGCTCGGCTTGCCTTAGTATGCTAGTGCTGGCCGCACTTCGAGTCCGTCGTAGGTCTTAGCCCGGTCGTCATCCGTCCCGCATCAATCCATCTAAACTCCGCCCGATCCGAACCCCCCTCTGTGGGTTCAACGGCTAGGCTACTTATCCCGAGGGAGCACTGAGCCTGCCGGTTACTATCGGCACCCCGCCCAAAACCATTACGGTTATGGTAGACTTCATCGTGATCAAGGGGATGACGGCATACAACGCCATCTTCGGCCGAGGCATTCTCAGCCGAATGAAAGCGGTGCCCTCTACCTTTCACCAAAAGATGAAGTTCCCAACCAAGTATGGCATGGGGGAAGTTCGAGGTAACCAGACATTGGCTAGACGGTGCTACATAGTCTCGGTTGACGCCAATAGGCCGGAAGGGAAGAATAAAGGGGTAAAGGGAGCCGAAGAGGGTCCGACAACATCTGAGCCTGGCGGCGAGTTGCTAACGGTCTTCCTTAACAGTGACCCGACCCTAGGAGTAAATATTGGAGCCGAGCTACCACTTGAGGAACAGGAGAAATATAAAGATTTTCTTGCGCAGTACATCCGAGTCTTTGCATGGTCAGATGAGCACCTTCCCGGGATCCCGGTAGATATGGTGATGCACAAGCTCAACCTCGACCCGATAGCAAAGTCCGTACAACAGTGCAGGAGAAAGCACGGTCCCGATTGAAGAAGCACTTCCACCAGTGTCCGGGCCTACCTGGGATCTATTCGTCGATGGATCCTCCAATTCAACAGGAAGCGGCGTCGGTATTCTCCTCAAATCCCCTGAAGGCGCGGTGCTATGGTACGCTCTGAAGTTCAACTTCCAGGCGTCCAACAATGCCTCCGAGTATGAAGCCGTTATCTCGAGAGCCAGGATTGCTCGACGACTAGGGGCCGAACGAGTCAGGATCCACACTGACTTTCAATTGGTCGCTAACTAGGTCAACAGTGAATATGAAGCTCGAGAAGGACAAATGGTCAAGTACCTCCAGGCGGTCAAGAGGATGGCCCAACTCTTCGAGAGCTTTGAGGTAGTCCGAATAGCCCGGGAGGAAAACTCCCAAGCGGACGCCCTCTCACGACTGGCCTCCTCACCTGACCCTACTAGTACATGATCGGTCTTCCTTGAAGAGCTCGGGCAACCGAGCATCGAATCCGAGCTTATGACTATTGACCCGGCACCCTCAAGCGACTGGCGGACCCCCTACATATCCTGGCTCCGGGATTCTCAAGAGCCCACCGACCCTCGGGAGGCTCGGAAGCTCAAGTACCAAGCTTGGCATTTCGTCATGCTGGACGATGCCTTGTACCGCAGATCTTTCTCCGGTCCCCTCCTCAAGTGCATCAGCACCGACGAAGCCAGCCGAGCGGTTCATGAAGTACACGAAGGCATCTGCGGAGCGCACTAATGAGGAAGATCACTTGCCAGGATCTTGCAACTACAGAGTTACTGGTGGCCCACTCTCCAGTGCGACTGCTCGACCTACGTGCAAAAGTGCGATCGATGTCAGCGCTTCGACCACCGGATTTATCAGCCTGCTGCGGAGCTCATCACCCTTGCCGAGCCAGACCCTTTCGCTCGGTGGGGGATCGACATTTTGGGGCCGTTCCCTACGTCTCAAGCTCATAAGAAGTTCATCATCGTCACCATCGACTATTTCACCAAATGGATCGAGGCCAAAGCCACCACCAGGATCACCGAATCAGTCGTATGGAGTTTTGTTTGGAAGTCGATCATCTGTCGCTATGGTGTCCCCGGAGTGATCGTGAGCGATAACAGTCGGTAGTTTGATTCTCATTATTTCAGAGATAGATGTGCCGACTGTTGGCACTCAAAATATGATCCTTCGGCGACCAAGCCGTAAAGACGAATGATAGGGCCCACTGAAGCATAGAAGCCGATGAAGATCAACTGACGGAAGGCTTCTCAAGTTGCCAGACCCTCGAGTCACCTAGAAGTGAACACCGGGGACTTCGCCTCAGGACAGTCGAGATAAATCCACAACTAACCGGCAGTGCGACCAAGCCAGCCCAATGATCCGGCATCGACCTCGTCATGCCACAACCCTACACCCGTTGCCCGACCAAGGACGACGGTATACCTGGTGGCTCGCCACCTGAATGAAGACTCTCTTGAGGAAGAACGTCCTCGGCCATTCAAAACAAGGTGCCGAAGTTTCTGTCAGCAGAAGGTCCCGATCACCCGACACGGGTTCGACTTCTCGCCATAGTGGGCCCGTTAGTGGCCGATTGGTCGCCAGCCAAGGCGAAACTATCCCGGATGTTGTACCATCCCACAAGGAAGCTTCGAGCACAAGTCCGTCTGAGCTGGAAGCACGAATCATAGTATCGAAGGCCGTACCGATGGAAGACCTGTATGCTCGAAGCCGAACACACACAAAGTTCCGAGCAAGGTCATTCACCGCGCGGAGAGCTTCGTCAACACCCGCCAGGGTTTTCCAAGGACCAGGGCGAGAGGAAAAGTCAACGGGAGCCTCTGGAACCATCCCCGGACCCATCGGCTAGCCCGCATCGAGCGAACAAGCTAAATCGGCGCACAAAAGGATGTCGGCGCCCCTTAATCCGGCGCCGCCAAATCCGGCGCGCCAATATCAACTGGGGACATATTCCCCGGCGCCATTGAATCCGGCGCGCCCCTTTCCATGGCGCCGGATTAACTATGGCTACATATATGCCGTGGATTCAAAAAAGGAAGAAGAGAGGAATCAAAGGAAGAAGAAGAAAAAGGATAGAAGAGTCGGAGAGCACCAATCAGAGAGGCCTCAAAAATAAGGGTTCTGGCGAGAGGAGCTATGGGGTTTTTTTCCTTTGGCGGCCACCGCCGTCCTCTGCTCCGCCCTACCCCCGGTGCCGGAGAAGAAAGAAGAGTCGTCTGCTCCTTTCTGTTGTTTTAGGTGGGTCGGTGTGATTCTCCCGGTCGATCCCCCTCTTCTGCCGTCTGTTTCCTTCTGCTATCGCAATGTAAATGAGAAGGGGGGGACGGGCGATGATATGAGCCAAACCTTCCCCCCCTCTCTCATTTTTTCCGTTTATTATCTCTGCATCTGTCTTCGTTTGTTTCAATGGCAATTGCGCGACAACGTCGATGCCAGAATAAACCCTGTATGCTTTCCCCCGTGGAATGAATAGATATATGCGTATATATATGTCAATGATGAATGAGTGAATGTTGCCTTCTTCTTCTTCTGCATCCCATCCCCCCGTGTCACGCCCCGATGCGGAATCTCGGGACGTACAGTTAGGGGCACGCGAGCAAGAATTTAATATTCCGAACCATTGCAAACCATTGCACAAAAGGTTGGAAAAGGTAAATATCAGAGTTTTATTGATAATAAAATGCTGAGTACATTTGGGTAGACAACTACATTCGAATAGTAATCCAAACTAGAACAACTTCTCACTATTACATAAGGAATACAAACTGACTGAAAAGCTATAAACTAACACTCGTATCACTCTAGTCCATCCCCGACATGGTCATCACTTGGAAAGAGGGGAAAAGTAGGAGTGAGCTAAACACGCTCAGTAGATAACCGTAAGCAGGTATAAGTATTTAACCAATTATTACACTTTACATGAAATGCAGTAAATGAACAAATGTCAACACGATAAAGAACAATATATGAGATCGAGAATGTAACACTTTTACCACAAGTAATGATCAAGTAATGAACAAGTATAGCAACTACAAGATAAAGAACTTTGGCCATCATTCAAGTATGTTACACATGTAACCAGGTAATCACGCACGATTCAAGTATCACGAATTGTCATAGACGTAACAAGTCAAGTCAAGTACTCGGGTGCAATGCCTCACCCTGTCATACACATCCCATGGGCTCAATATCATTTCGGGCGCTCTCCCCAGGACCAGACCGGGCCCTTATGATGCGTTGGCATTTCATTGGATCCATGATCCCCCGTCTAGACATAGTCAATTTATGGCCAATCTAATCAATAGAATTTCTGTCAAGTGTAAGATGAGAGGACGACCCTTGTCTCCTCTGATTCAAGACTATAACACAACGGAAAACCCAAACTAAGGGTAGTCGTACGGCGAACACCGGGCCGTACTCACACGAGTAACGAGTCACGGAGTCAAGTATGAACGGTTGACAGTAAGCCGTTCGAGAAAAGTAAGTGTATAGATTTAATATACGAACCTCTCGGGTCGTATACGGAGATACGGTTCTAGAAAATCCGTATTTAAGTATAACAATAATTCTAATCATAAGATGAGTTGTGTATAAAATAGTTACCGGAATACGATGACCATTTAACCCATTAAAAATAATGGTTGATTCCGGGCTCGAGTATGACCGAAGGTTAATCAAGGATAATCGGTCATTTTAACAAGTTAAAACGATGGCGATCGGGACATTAGAGGATATACGGTATATGTTTATACACCGTATAGGCCTAAGTTGCCCATTTTATACTTTAAGCAATAAAACAACGGTCTAAATCATGCTTTCTATTGTAGACCATGGATAAATTTACCATTTGGTATCATTTCCTTTCATGGTAACAATTTAGAATTTACCGGATAGAGTGTCCGGCGTAATTTTACATCGGCCAAGACTTGCATAAGTCGACCGTCATACTAATCTTGGCTAATATATACTTAATCTTGCCTAATCCTATGTAAACTTGGTTAATCATACTTAAACATAACTAATTATGCTTTAATTATGTCTTAAACATGACTAAACATGCTTAAACATAACTAATTGTGCTTTAAACATGACTAATTATGTTTAAACATAACTAATTGTGTCTAAACATGACTAATTATGCTTAAACATAACAAAGTTTGCTTACACTTAGCTAATGATGGTTAAATAATTCTTAATAACCACTAACATACATTTGATGTAGTTAATCTTAGCTAATCATGGTTAATCATGGTAACACATTTTTATAAGCAAACCAAGGTTCCTGTACAACAGGGACCAAAAGGGAACATGGCAGCAAGTAATGGGTTTAAGGGGGGGGTCGACCCCTACCTGCTGGGGGTTCATGCCTGTTCAGCCATTTTCTTCAATTTTTAACATGGTTTTCAGTGATTATAAATGGGATTACTATGATATTAAGCTGAAACGTGCTTGAATACTTACAACTACTAGATTTTTAAGCCACCAACTACATGTTAATCATGTGGGTTAGCAATCTATCAAGTAACCGTGTTCATGTTTACTATTCACAAAACCATACGAATGCAATCTAAAACATGTATAAAACATGGTAATGATCCTAATAAGATTGCTAACAAGATTATTCTTCTATCATTAGGTTGGTGCCTTTGGTTACCTACCGGATTTGACGAACAGAAGATAGAATAGAATGAATGAATGAAGCTCCGTGAGAAAGTAGGAATAGTAAAGTTGCAGAGGTTGTGTAGCTCCTCCACGGACTCTTCCAACAGCAGCTTAATTAAGGGAGGGAAGGGGCTTAAGCCTACTCCCTATATATAAGATTTAAAGGGGCACGTGATCCCTTTTCGTGGCGAGAATATCGCACACGGCGCTGCAACGGGAAGACCACAGTGTGGACTCCTTGTTTGCCGACTTAAACACGTTCTCACGTGTTTATTGAGGCAAATAGTTAAGCTTAACCCTTATTAGTCTTAGGGTTAGTTGGGTGATTAAGGGTCATTAGATCAAAAACAATGCTTAATGATTTTTGGTGATTTTTACCCAGAAGACAAAAATGTTCATCAAAACATGCCCTTTCATAATACCATTTTTATGGATTTTTATCAAGTGTTTTACATGTACTAAACCAATCTTTTAAGTTAAATTAATATTTTAATCAAATGCCAATGGTTTAGGCGATAGATGGAGTTTCAGATTTTTGCCAATTAAGCTCAAGAAGACAAACTTACTAGTAAAAATATGTTCTATCATTTATGATTTTTTTGTGGATTTTTCTAAGGTAATTATATTTTCGTGTGAATAGTGTTTCCCGGTTTTAAGTCGGGCTTAAATTGATTATTAAACCATGTAAACGAGCTAATTAGGGTCAGGCACAGAAGACTAAAGTGATTGTCATGATGTTTCCTAATTAACTGCTATTTTTAGGAAATTTCATATAATAGTCAGAAGTTTTTTTTTTGTTTACTTTTACTATTTACCATAGCATTATTTAAAATTTTTTTTTTTACTATTCACAAAAATTGGGGTCTTACATCCTCCCCCACTTAAAGAATTTGGTCCTCCAAATTTACTGAACCGAAATAGTAAGGGAAGAAAATAGCTTACCTAGAACGAGTCGGGATACCGCTTCCGAATAGCGTCCTCGGACTCCCAGGTAGCTTCTTCAACTCCACGCCGACTCCATTGAATCTTAACCATCGGTATGGAACGATTCCGAAGTTGTTGTTCCTTCCGATCCAGAATCTTTACTGGTCGTTCTTCATAAGACAAGTCCTTCTTCACTTCGAGGTCCGCATGTTGAATGACGTGACTAGGGTCGTACACGTATTTCCGAAGCATAGAAACATGGAACACGTTGTGTACTCCAGCTAGTTGAGGAGGTAAGGCCAATCTATAGGCGACTTCACCCACTCGATCAAGGATCTCAAATGGACCAATATACCTTGGGCTTAACTTGCCATGAATACCGAATCGGCGAATACCTCTCGACGGAGAGACCTTCAAAAATACATGCTCGCCAATCTGGAATTTCAAATCTCTTCTTCTATTATCAGCATAACTTTTCTGCCTTGATTGAGCTACAAGTAACCGGTCTCGAATAATTCGAATATTCTGTGATGATTCTGAGACAAGATCCGGTCCAAGCCATTGCTTCTCGCCAATCTCATCCCAACATAATGGAGAACGACAACTCCTTCCATACAAAGCCTCGAAAGGTGCCATTTGTATGCTGGATTGATAACTATTGTTATAGGCGAATTCTATCAATGCCAAATGATCACTCCAGCTGCCATCGAAGTCAATCATACAAGCTCTCAACATATCTTCCACAATCTGATTTGTTCTCTCGGTCTGTCCATCTGTCTGCGGATGAAATGCAGTACTGAAATTCAGACGGGTACCAAGAGATTCTTGCAAACCCTTCCAGAAATGAGATGTAAATCTCGGGTCTCGGTCAGACACAATGCTGACTGGAATACCATGAAGTCTAACCACTTCCTTCAGATATAATGCTGCTAGTACATCAACCGTCCACTTGGACTTAATAGCTAGAAAATGGGCTGACTTAGTCAATCGATCCACGATGACCCATATTGCATCATAGCCACCTCGAGTCTTAGGAAGACCCATAATAAAGTCCATACCAATACTCTCCCACTTCCATTGGGGAATATCAAGTGGTTTCAATTTACCTGCCGGTCTAAAATGCTCGGCCTTTACTTGTTGACAAACAAGACATCTGCTTACAAAATCTGCAATTTCCCTTTTCAGGTTTGGCCACCAAAATGTCCTCTTCAAGTCTTTGAACATCTTAGTGCCTCCCGGATGGATAGTGTATCGGGATCTATGTGCTTCTTCAAGGATCTGATTCTTTATATTAGCCTCATCCGGTACACAAGTTCGACCTTGAAACACCAGTCTTCCATCATTGGCTATCGAGAAGTCAGGTCTGCCACTTAAGTTTTCCTTAATCTCGACTAGCTCGGGATCAATATCTTGTAATAGCTTGATTTCCACTAACAGTTCGGGCTTGAGTTGCATCTGGGAAATCAAAATCCGATCATTATCAATATTGAGATCCAGACTAGCCATCTGCTCCAGTAACTTCCATTCTTGTAACATAAGACTGGATAACTTAGCCACATGCTTCCGACTTAACGCATCAGCCACGACATTACCTTTGCCAGGGTGATACTCGATAGAGAAGTCGAAATCCTTTATATATTCCAACCACCTTCTTTGCATCATGTTTAATTCCTTTTGAGAAAATAAGTATTTCAGACTTTTGTGATCCGAAAATACCGTGAATGATTCTCCATATAAATAGTGCCTCCAAATCTTTAATGCGAATACTACGGCTGCCAATTCCAGATCATGCACGGGATAATTAACTTCATGCTTCCTTAACTGCCTGGAAGAATAGGCAATCACCTTGCCATGCTGCATAAGCACACAGCCTAAGCCAATACCAGAAGCATCTGTGTAGACCACAAAACCGCCTTCACCCGAAGGTAAGGTCAAAATAGGAGCAGTAGTCAAACAATCCTTCAGAGTTTGAAAACTCCGTTGGCATTCAGCTGACCACTCAAACTTGATTTCTTTGCGGGTTAATTTGGTCAAAGGTACCGCAATTTTAGAGAAATCTTGAATGAACCTTCGATAATAACCAGCCAGGCCAAGAAAACTCCTTACTTCAGTAGCATTAGTAGGCTGTTCCCAATTCTTGACTGCTTCCACTTTAGATGGATCCACAGAAATTCCATCCTTAGTAATAATATGTCCTAGAAAGGACACTTCACTCAGCCAAAATTCACACTTGCTGAATTTGGCATATAATTGGTGATCTCTCAATAATTGAAGAGCCGTTCTTAGATGCTCGGCATGATCTTCTTCACTCTTTGAGTAGATCAAAATGTCATCAATAAATACCACGACCCATTGATCAAGATAAGGTCGGAACACATTGTTCATAAGTTGCATGAAAGCTGCCGGTGCATTCGTTAACCCAAAGGGCATAACGACAAACTCAAAGTGACCATATCGGCTTCGAAAAGCTGACTTGTAAATATCATCTTCCTTAATTCTCAATTGATGATACCCAGATCGAAGATCGATCTTAGAAAAATACGAAGCTCCAGCAATCTGGTCAAATAACTCATCAATCCTCGGCAGTGGATATTTATTCTTGACAGTTATCTGGTTGAGTTGCCGATAGTCGATGCACAACCTCATCGAACCATCTTTCTTCCGAACAAACAATACAGGAGCTCCCCAAGGGGAAACACTCGGGCGAATAAAACCCTTCTCGAGCAACTCCAACAATTGCTGCTTCAATTCCCGCAATTCCGCAGGAGACATGCGATAAGGGGCTTTAGAAACAGGAGACGATCCAGGAATAAGATCAATAGAAAATGTCACTTCACGCTGAGGCGGAAGTCCTGGTAACTCCTCTGGAAAAACATCTGGGAAGTCTCGGACAATAGGAATGTCCTTAATCTCGGTCTGCTGTTCAGGGGACGCATGAATAAAAGCCAGGAAAGCTTCACATCCACGCCTCAATAACTTATCAGCACGAAGAGTCGAGATAAGAGACACCGGACTAGGATGTTTCACTCCTTTGAAGAATAATCCGGGGTGCTTAGAAAAAGACACCGAACAAGAATTGCAGTGAACATTGACCTCATACTGGGCCAACCAGTCGGCTCCTAGGATTACATCGTAATCCTTCATGTCTATGCAAATCAAGTCGGCTGGAAAATTCCGATCATTCACCATAACTTTACTAGAAGGATAATAATGCTGAATAGCTGAACTGGTCCCAATAGGGGTTGATATCTCTAACGGAGAGTCCATCAAAACAGGTTCTATAGCTAATAACTTAGCAAATCTCCGGGATATAAAAGAATGTGTTGCACCAGTATCAAATAGAACAAAAGCCGGAAAGTCGGATATAATGAGAGTACCTTCGACGAGTCCACCATCCTCGGAGATACCCTTTTCCTTTGTATGAAGAGCCTGGAGCCTGCCCTGAGGCTTCTTGACGTTTAGAGGTTTTGCCGGGATAGCTTGTTCCGATAATAAGGGGCAGTTGGGAATGCGGTGCTCCTTGCTTCCACATCGCAGACATGCACCTTGCTTGCGCCAACAATCCTCCATTTTGTGACCGGGACGATCACAATATCGGCATACGCCTTTGAATGGAACCACAGAATCAGGTTTCTTGTCTTCTTGTCTTGGCGCCTTGCCCTTCCACGAACCAGAACCAGAACTAGAACCAATACTAGTGAAAGGTCTTTTCTTGTTAGGACCAGTGCCAGAATCAGTCTTATCATTCTTGAGTGCCTTCGGTTGATTCTTCTTACTACCTTGACCACGAATCCTTTCCGTCATTTCCAATGTATCTTCTAATACTTGTGCCTTTCTTACCATCTCAGAATATGTAGAAATTTCTAGTGGTGCCAGTTGATTAATATAATGAAGTCGAAGACCATTAAGGAAACGCTTCGCCTTCATTTTCTCAGTTGAAATGAGATGTCTCGCATAACGAGAGAGTCTTGCAAACTAGGCTTCATATTCTGATACCGATAAGCTTCGCTGCTTCAGAGTTGCGAATTCCGCGGCCTTCTTTTCTTGCACGCGATCAGAAAAATATTTATCATTGAAGAATTCCTCGAATTCCTCCCACGAGACTTGTTGGTCACCGAGAGTCGGTTTAATAGACTCCCACCAAGTACGTGCATCACGTTCCAGTTGGAAAATGGACAAGAGAACATGCTCCTGGTCAGTGCATTGCATGACCTCAAAAATCCTTGCCATCTCGTCGAGCCAGTTCTCGGCTTCATCAGGATCGGTTGAACCAGCAAACCTAGGCGGGTTCATCCCTCGGAAATTCCGATACAATTCACCAGTACCATGAGCTGCGCCATGAGGTGCCGCTCCGGCTCCAGCTCCTGCCTGAGCCAATGCATTCAAGGCTTGCGTAAGTCCTTGAACCGTACGTTGCAAATTCCTCATCTCAGCACGATTGGCTGCCATTTCAAGTACCTATAAGGTAATCCATTGTTTATGAGTCGATTATTATGAGAGAAGAATTCTCTGATGAGAGGAGAGAGAAAGAACTAGAGGAGTGAGACATGATTACGGTTAATAGCTTAACCCGATTTCTACCCAAATCTCACAAGGTCTAGTTTTTTCTAAACTTATAGGAGAGAAGGAAACCTAGGACAATTTTAACCTAAATTTCTAGGTCAATGCGACCTAGGCTCTGATACCAACTAAACTGTCACGCCCCGATGCGGAATCTCGGGACGTACAGTTAGGGGCACGCGAGTAAGAATTTAATATTCCGAACCATTGCAAACCATTGCACAAAAGGTTGGAAAAGGTAAATATCAGAGTTTTATTGATAATAAAATGCTGAGTACATTTGGGTAGACAACTACATTCGAATAGTAATCCAAACTAGAACAACTTCTCACTATTACATAAGGAATGCAAACTGACTGAAAAGCTATAAACTAACACTCGTATCACTCTAGTCCATCCCCGACATGGTCATCACCTGGAAAGAGGGGAAAAGTAGGAGTGAGCTAAACACGCTCAGTAGATAACCGTAAGCAGGTATAAGTATTTAACCAATTATTACACTTTACATGAAATGCAGTAAATGAACAAATGTCAACACGATAAAGAACAATATATGAGATCGAGAATGTAACACTTTTACCACAAGTAATGATCAAGTAATGAACAAGTATAGCAACTACAAGATAAAGAACTTTGGCCATCATTCAAGTATGTTACACATGTAACCAGGTAATCACGCACGATTCAAGTATCACGAATTGTCATAGACGTAACAAGTCAAGTCAAGTACTCGGGTGCAATGCCTCACCCTGTCATACACATCCCATGGGCTCAATATCATTTCGGGCGCTCTCCCCAGGACCAGACCGGGCCCTTATGATGCGTTGGCATTTCATTGGATCCATGATCCCCCGTCTAGACATAGTCAATTTATGGCCAATCTAATCAATAGAATTTCTGTCAAGTGTAAGATGAGAGGACGACCCTTGTCTCCTCTGATTCAAGACTATAACACAACGGAAAACCCAAACTAAGGGTAGTCGTACGGCGAACACCGGGCCGTACTCACACGAGTAACGAGTCACGGAGTCAAGTATGAACGGTTGACAGTAAGCCGTTCGAGAAAAGTAAGTGTATAGATTTAATATACGAACCTCTCGGGTCGTATACGGAGATACGGTTCTAGAAAATCCGTATTTAAGTATAACAATAATTCTAATCATAAGATGAGTTGTGTATAAAATAGTTACCGGAATACGATGACCATTTAACCCATTAAAAATAATGGTTGATTCCGGGCTCGAGTATGACCGAAGGTTAATCAAGGATAATCGGTCATTTTAACAAGTTAAAACGATGGCGATCGGGACATTAGAGGATATACGGTATATGTTTATACACCGTATAGGCCTAAGTTGCCCATTTTATACTTTAAGCAATAAAACAACGGTCTAAATCATGCTTTCTATTGTAGACCATGGATAAATTTACCATTTGGTATCATTTCCTTTCATGGTAACAATTTAGAATTTACCGGATAGAGTGTCCGGCGTAATTTTACATCGGCCAAGACTTGCATAAGTCGACCGTCATACTAATCTTGGCTAATATATACTTAATCTTGACTAATCCTATGTAAACTTGGTTAATCATGCTTAAACATAACTAATTATGCTTTAATTATGTCTTAAACATGACTAAACATGCTTAAACATAACTAATTATGCTTTAAACATGACTAATTATGTTTAAACATAACTAATTATGTCTAAACATGACTAATTATGCTTAAACATAACAAAGTTTGCTTACACTTAGCTAATGATGGTTAAATAATTCTTAATAACCACTAACATACATTTGATGTAGTTAATCTTAGCTAATCATGGTTAATCATGGTAACACATTTTTATAAGCAAACCAAGGTTCCTGTACAACAGGGACCAAAAGGGAACAGGGCAGCAAGTAATGGGTTTAAGGGGGGGGGGTCGACCCCTACCTGCTGGGGGTTCATGCCTGTTCAGCCATTTTCTTCAATTTTTAACATGGTTTTCAGTGATTATAAATGGGATTACTATGATATTAAGCTGAAACGTGCTTGAATACTTACAACTACTAGATTTTTAAGCCACCAACTACATGTTAATCATGTGGGTTAGCAATCTATCAAGTAACCGTGTTCATGTTTACTATTCACAAAACCATACGAATGCAATCTAAAACATGTATAAAACATGGTAATGATCCTAATAAGATTGCTAACAAGATTATTCTTCTATCATTAGGTTGGTGCCTTTGGTTACCTACCGGATTTGACGAACAGAAGATAGAATAGAATGAATGAATGAAGCTCCGTGAGAAAGTAGGAATAGTAAAGTTGCAGAGGTTGTGTAGCTCCTCCACGGACTCTTCCAACAGCAGCTTAATTAAGGGAGGGAAGGGGCTTAAGCCTACTCCCTATATATAAGATTTAAAGGGGCACGTGATCCCTTTTCGTGGCGAGAATATCGCACACGGCGCTGCAACGGGAAGACCACAGTGTGGACTCCGTGTTTGCCGACTTAAACACGTTCTCACGTGTTTATTGAGGCAAATAGTTAAGCTTAACCCTTATTAGTCTTAGGGTTAGTTGGGTGATTAAGGGTCATTAGATCAAAAACAATGCTTAATGATTTTTGGTGATTTTTACCCAGAAGACAAAAATGTTCATCAAAACATGCCCTTTCATAATACCATTTTTATGGATTTTTATCAAGTGTTTTACATGTACTAAACCAATCTTTTAAGTTAAATTAATATTTTAATCAAATGCCAATGGTTTAGGCGATAGATGGAGTTTCAGATTTTTGCCAATTAAGCTCAAGAAGACAAACTTACTAGTAAAAATATGTTCTATCATTTATGATTTTTTTGTGGATTTTTCTAAGGTAATTATATTTTCGTGTGAATAGTGTTTCCCGGTTTTAAGTCGGGCTTAAATTGATTATTAAACCATGTAAACGAGCTAATTAGGGTCAGGCACAGAAGACTAAAGTGATTGTCATGATGTTTCCTAATTAACTGCTATTTTTAGGAATTTTCATATAATAGTCAAAAGTTTTTTTTTTTTTACTTTTACTATTTACCATAGCATTATTTAAAATTTTTTTTTTACTATTCACAAAAATTGGGGTCTTACACCCCGTCTCTGCAAGCCCCTCTTTCGGCTAGTGGGATGACGCCGTTCAACAAGGACGGTGCCGTGATAGGGACGTCGACATATGCGTGCCCCCATCCACTGCGCCGACCGGGGTGAATGTAAAGTGTTCGAACGCATTCGTGTATTTCTCTGCGTGGTTGGCTTTTTCCGTTCAGTCTCCCTCGGCGCTTATACGCCCTACTACGTTAGGGGCTACATTAATCCCCCCCTCCTCGGGGTTTTTCTCCCTCTCGAGCATCGAAGGTTTCATCGCCAGATACATACGATTAAATGTATTCTTCTGGCTAATCCTGGGTCCATTCTCTTATTTTCCTCTGTTCTTAATTGTGAACGAGAGGAGTTGAGTTTGTCCCTACATCCCATCTCATTGTCTTCTAAATATCGATATGATAGCCGTTCTGTCAACCCGTTAACATATACACGCATATATGCGCATCTATAGCTACTATAATTAGCCCACGGACCGAACGGATTTCGTGACTATTCTGTATTGCCACCTCTTCGAGGAGATTGGGTGACCGGGGAGAGGGGAACATTCCCCAGATTCACTGCTCTTCCGCTCTGACTACAGAGGACCGTCTCTCAGTGGCGAGCTCTCTTGTGGATCAATGAGTGGACATTAAATGGGTTAATCCCAATATGCCCAAACCCACAGTCCTTGATGGACATTGTGGTGGCCGTGAGATGTGTGCCCCTCGTAGGCTGGCCCTCGGGGTTTCCTTCTCTAACCGGTCGTCCCGACTTGAGCGTTGAGTCGACTCAGGTCACGTGCCCCTCGTAGGCCAGTCCTCGGGGTCTTCGCTCCCTTAATGAGTTGTCTCATCCGCCCACTCTCACCCATGGACTTGGTGCCCCTAGCAGGGTGGACCTCGGGGTTTTCCTTTCCGTTCGGGTTTTGCCGGCCGCCGTTGCGCCACCCGGCCCTCAGGGGTTGCTCCGCTACGTGAGTATTTCCTGCTTCTCCCCGATAATCCTCCGGGACGAGGAGATGCTGCCGAAATTCTGGCTCGAACGAGTCTGACTCAGAATAATCACCGCGCTCGAGTGTGAACCTCGCGCGTGCCTGTGACTCGGCTTCTGGATGTCCCGGGGCGATCCTTTGAATAAATGACTTAAATAAACTTTCAAAGTTTCCCGAAGTGTTTTAACAAACCATAGAAATAATAAATAAAACCTCAGTTTCCATGAAATTGGGCTAAACCGGCGCCGTTTGCGTCCGGCGCGCCTTAAAACGGCGCGCCCCATCCCGGCGCGCCCCAAAAGGTGTCACGCTGTTTTAACCCCCCTTCTACACCTACGGTTCCCATGCCGTTTTAAGCCCTTTACCTACGTTTTCTGGCGCCGTTTCAAGTATTTTAAGCCTTTTCTCTGCGCGTACCACGCCGATTTCATTCCGAATCGTGCCATTGTGCCGTTCCGGTCCCCTCCCCATCTATGGAGTGATTCCCAATGTTAATAACAGAATGAAGTAAACCTTTTGATCAATAAATTGAATAAATTAGCTTGTCTAAGCTTGAATTGATCCGCTTCGTATCGTTGCCGTCATGCCTTTAGTCTGAATATTCATGTCACGTCAATGCATGCCTGAGTGTGCGCACCCTTGGTATATCAAATGGCATTAACGGAAAGTCAAGTTATGCCCGATCGGAAGTTTTGTCACGCGTGATGGTGGTCTTCGGGCCTAAGTCCTCCGCTATGTACCGAGGGCCCGCCTTAATAAATTGTGTGTAGTCGATCGTAGCATCTTGCATGACCACTCGCATGCTCTGCATCTCTTACTCCGGCCTCGACAGCCCACTACCTCGGTAATTAATCAAAGGTTTTCCCTCCTCGTGGGGGATGTAATTAATGTCATGAAGTTTATGGTATGACGGACTGCTGGTCCCGATCGAACCTCACTCTCGCCCGACACGGGTCAGAACGAGCGCACAATAAACTTGTCACGTACGTGACTGGCACGCCCGCACAGTCAATCAGTCACTTAATTGCCAGTCAATTAATTGATTGATCGACACGTGAAATAAACCAACAAACAGAATAGGAATCCCGTCCCAAACAGTTAGGGACCTACTTAACAAAATACCCCTGGTAAAATAAATGATCGCAAACAGTCTGGCACGCCTGGTGGGACCAGTGTCACCTTTCATCTCTTTGCCGAGATACTTGGGCTTCAAGGCCCTCCCAAAGGTTGCTGATCGTTGGTTTGTCTATCTTTGTAGGCGAACGATGATGACAACTGGATTGACTGGCGTCGGCTTCGGTCCTTCGATTATTGCCGGTCATGCGCAAGGGTACCTGGTGGTGCCTATGGAGTTCGGCAGCTTCCCTGCCGCTGTTGGCTTCCCCAACTTCTTGGGGTTAGCCTTTGTGGATATGCTAGAAGTGGAACCCTTAGAGCCTGTCGAGGGAGCTACGAAGAATATGGAGCCTCTGAAGGCCCGATGCTGCCATGACTCGCTCAAGAGTCCAACCCCGGTCGCCAGCTGCTTGGTGCACCATGCTATCCATGGGGCCCGCCCCAATGCTGCCAACAGGAACCCCGGAGGACGTCAGCGTAGGCAGATCCGGAGGCGTACTGCTGTGGTTACCGGAACCCTCTCCCAATCTGGCAAATCTATGATGTTTGGCGGCATGCGCGTCTTCCTCAACGGACGCGATACACAGATAGTTCCGGATCAGGATGTCCCTTCCATCCCCGTCCGCAACTCATATCAAGCCCTTGCTGGAAGAAGGGCGGAAAGAGAAGAAGCCGGCCATTACGGTCGAGAGAAGTTGGCCCCCAGGCCAAGGAAATTTAAGCAGGTGTGGGTCCCCAAGAGAGTCCAACCTGTTCACCAAGCTACACCCGTCCCCCGCCGTCTTGCTCACGACGGAGGGGAAGGAAAGAGAGGAAGGGGCCTGGCCCCGAAAGAGGAAGAAGTGGTTGCGGATCCTCAGCGCCGTGAAAGTTTTCGGGCCTGCGCCCGTCAAGCCAACGTCCCAGCTGTGGGATGAAGATTCCAACAACCTGCCGATAGAGCTCGGCTAGCTTATACCCCTCCTGTGGGAGGTCGGCAACTGTCCCCCGTGCTGCATCAAGAACGGGGTCGGGAAGAGATGACCTGTCTGGTCAGGAACTATTTTCGAGGGCTAGGCAACCCCTCGCTTGGGCAACAGCGACTGATGCAAGCAGCCGCCGCTAATGAAGACTGCTGCCCATCAATCGCAGATGAAGAAGATATGGGAGAAAAGATGATGGTGTCGTCGGTTGACGATAATGGCTATGACAACGGCTTTGAGGTTGGAGCCGATGAAACCGCCCCCTAGAAGGAAGAAGAGACAGAAAGAGTTTCTGTGTTCGAGAGGTTGACCTTTCCAGATCAAGCTAAAAGGAGGGTCTATCGACAAAGGAGAAGGATGCAGGTCTTCACCTGCAACATGGCTGGTATATCCAACCGATATGGGGGGCTTCCCGAAGATCCCCGAGAATTGGCTCAGTTAGCCGCAAGGCCAGGGCTTAGCACTCGGAGAACAGAAGCCGCGAGGCAACTCCTGGCGACAGCTGGAGGACAACAACCCCCGGTCTGCCACCAGTGGGATGATGAAGTTGCTATCTTAACTGCCAATGTAGTCATGGCGGAAGAAGAAGACGACATCCCCCTCGACATCCTGCCCGAGGGTACGTCCGGGGAGACAGCAGAAGTTATCCCCACTACAGCCACTATGGACCCATCAGTCTTGATGCTACTTCCGAAATATCGGCAAGAGATAGACTTGCTAAAGAAGTAGCTGATGGAGAAAACTGAACAGTCCTCAGCTTCCAAACCACCCGAAGTCCAGGGTGAATCATCCCGAGGATCGGTCCGTCATGACGGCCCTCCACCGCTCTACACACTGCCTCAGTCGTCAGAACCAAGCATGGCGACAATGCAATAGCGGCAACCACAGCTCCAGCCGCTTCTACCACCGGTGCTCCCTCAAGTGCACCAGACACCCCCGTTGCCACGTCCTCCACAGGCGACCACCCTGGTCACCCCGTACCTGCAGCCAGCGCACTTCTACCCAGAGCCAGTTGACCCTGCAGTCGTGAACCGGATGATGGTGGAAAGAATGATCGAGCTGAAGCTCGCAGAAAGGGCTGAAGGCGACTACGTCGCGTTTGATGCCTACCGGGTGCCGTACCCGCAACACCATGCTGCTAAGCGGCTTCCCCTGGGAATCAACAAGCCGCCCAAGTTTGACAAATTCAACGGGAAGGGGTCCCCGAGAGAACACATAGCCTATTATATGACTGTCATGGGTGACTTGGCCACCGACGAGTCATACCTGCTAAAGTTTTTCGGGTCCTCACTGACGGGGCTTGCATTTGAATGGTATTCTAGCCTCTCGGTCGGGTCAATCAGCGATTGGCCAGATATGCAGAAGAAGTTCAGAGAAAGATTCCATGTTACAGAGAGGGAGGTCACAGTGTCCGAACTCTACTCAACAAAGCAGAGGGCCAATGAAACAGCCCTCGATTATATCAAGAGGTGGAGGAACCTTGGAATGAGGTGCAAGTAGCCCCCGCATCAGGAGGACGCTGTTCAAATATGCAAACAGAATCTCAGAAGGGAGGTTCTGGAAAAGATGATCAGAATGGAAATACGATCGTTTGATCGATTGAACAATGTCGTGGCCGAGGTGGAAGCTTTCCTGGCCAGACCTACCTCTACATCTGCTGCCGACGCGACCCAGAAGGGCAAGGCGGTGGAGCGGCGCCCGTCGCCTAAAGAAGCGAACGCTCTTGACATAAAGGCGTTCGAACAACAGAAAAGTGAAGGCGAGAAGGGAGTCACCTCACAGCCTGCAGAAGCCCCAGACGGCAAAGAAGGTCCTTCGCTGAGGGACAAGATGAAGAAGGCCTCTTCATTTCCAAAGGACAAGACCCGGGTTCTGTTCGACTGGGTAACGGAATATAGCATGGTCACCCTGCCAGAGCCAAGGAGGATGGAGGACCTAAAGAGAAAAGACAGCCCAAGATTCTGCCCCTACCACCAGATGTTGGGGCATCCAATCGAAGACTGCTATGTTTTCAAGGACATCATTCAAGGGATGGTGAAGAAAAATGAGATCGAGCTGGGAGAGTACAAAGTGGACCCTCCTCAGCCACATGAAGCCCCTCGGAGGAGGGCAGGAGTCAACATGATCTCCCTATACCAGGCACTGCCCAAGGAGATCTCTGAAACAAGCACGAGGAGCACCTATGAAGCTCATTTCTTGGAGCCCGTGAAAGAACAGTAGGGATGGCAGCAGGTCCCTGTGAAGCATAAGAAAAAGAGGGCACCTTGCCCGAAAGAGGGGGCACATGTCCGTGGTGTCACACCCCGGCCTGCTCCGCTGGTGGTAGCACCCGTATGGATCACTCCACCTACAACTGTCAGGATACCTACACATAATCGGAGGAGACAAACTCCGTTGCCAGTGGTTAAGGAGACCAATCCTGGGGTCCTTCGACTGCAAAACCTCATTGAGGGGCTGGACGAATACGTGCAGTCCGAATTGAAGCCCTTGCTGGTGCGGGACCACGTCCCGTGACAAGAACTAGAGCAGCTCTCACTCGAACAAAAGGAGGAAGCTGAAGCGGCACCCGACAGAGAGGGCAGTCTGTTCTGGGGGCACCCGCCCGCTGAAGCAAAAAGAAGAAGAAACAAAAGAAGAAGAAAAGGAAGGCTGTTGAGGCCGATGAAGTGCAGGTTGTCTCCTGTAATACTCTATCAGCACTTTTCAACCTATCCGGAGAGGAGGAAGAAGAGGAAATTTGCTTCACACCCCATGCTAAGGGAGGCAAGGCCGAGGCCGCAACTGCTGCACATGCCACTCGATCAGGTCGAAAATGGGGGCGCCAGCCGCCACCCAACCACAACATCATGTTCAGGGGGGAGCAACCCTACAAAACACCTCTGCCGGAGGTCAAGGGAGTCCAAATCCCTCCTCCGCCAGGCCTATATAACAAGAGTGGGGGCAAGGGGGTCCCTTCATTTCTTGAATTCATGAAGATGTCCAAGGGGAAGCAGCCTTGTCAGGAGGCTAACCCTACACTCGGGGACGTTCACCCGCAGCTAGCACATTCTGCCAAAGATCCAAGTGCAGATGGAGCTCACCCCGCAGCAGCTAACAAAGAACACCCAGAAGTCGGTACCAGCCAGAAGGGCGCCGAATCTGAGGAAGATGAAGCAGGTCCGTCAGGGCCCGCAAACCAAGACTTCCCCAAGCCCAGATGGGCTGAAGAGATGAAGCTCTCCAATGTCTGAGCTGGGAGCCGAATAATGAAGCTACTCAAGAAGCTCCCTGCTCGATTTACAATCTAGGAGATCCTTTCTTTGAGTGAAGAGACTCGACAGGCGATTATTACAGCTCTCCAGACGCCTGCTCATTTTGAGACATGTCTGGCTGAAGCAATGCCGGAGGCTAGCATGACCTTCACTCCAGACGATATGTTGCTGCCCACCATCAGTCACAACATGCCGCTGTATATGAAGGGGCACATGAATGGAAGGGAGCTGAACAGGATTCTGGTTGATCCCGGTGCAGCGGTCAACATCCTGCCTTATAGAATATACGAGAGGCATCACATTAACGTGCATCTCGAGAAAGTCAGAGATATGTGTATTGCCGGCTTCAATCAAAAATGTGAAGTGTCAATGGGGGTGGCAGAGTTCACCCTCACCTTAGAAGATTTCACTACGACGGTGCAGTTCCGTGTCATTGACTCCCGCACCTCGTACAAGGCACTGCTCAGCCGCCCATGGCTGCATGAAATATGGTGGTGCCCTCCACACTCCACCAATGCATCAAGTACAGTCTCCAAGGGAAGGAGGAGAGGATATTTGCAGACCCCCACCCGTTCGAGGTATTCGAATGTCATTTGGCGGATGCCAACCTATATGCGGGGCCTTCTCAGAAGACCTCGGAAGCTAAGACCCCTGCGGGGGCATCGAGAAGCACATCCGGCAGCAGTTGGTATCTACCACCGCCGCGTGGATATGTCAAGCCCAAGATGATCTCTCATATCACAGCATCCGGAGACGTGGGCAGAATAGCACCCCCAACATTATACCCTGAAGCTAATGAAGTGCGGGTCGCTCGGCGGCACAATCATATTGAAATCCCGGATGGTCTCACCAAGCCAACTCCCGGCCTTGATAACCCTACTGTCGAGCCTTTCAAAATTTGGGAGGTGACACAGGAAGATGGACCTAGCAGCTTGTTCTATACGGCTGAAGAGCACCCTACTCGGGAAGACACAGACTGCAGCCTCCCCGAAGATATAAGCAACCCGCCGGTTCCCATCCAGGGTCTAGCACTCACAACTGATCGGATGGCTAGGATGTTTCAGAAGCAACACATCCCCCCCAATCAGTCTTAAAAGCGTAAGGAAGCTTTTCAGAAAATGTGGTATCCCACAAATCTGGATAAGGAAATGAGACGTGTCTCTCAACATCCGGGGTTGGGTTTCATCCTAGAAGAATATTATTACAGTGGGCGATACGAGGTGGACACCATCTCCGCCTTCTATCCTGTTGAAGATAGCCCGCTGGGGGCAACTTTTGATGAATACCCGGCGGAAGCTGAGCATGTTGAACTGGCTCAACCCAGAAATCAAGAAGTAGAGACCGCGGTCCCCTTCCGATGCTGGGACTAGGTCTACCCTGAAGAGGCGGCCCTTCAAGCCAAATTCGATACGGCTAGCAGCAGTGAAGCTGAAGATACTGAAGAAGCAGGAATTTCTCCCTCCAGTAGACTCCTACTGATGATAACTTCAGCACCCCTTCTGCCAATCGGGGAAGCCTCGGTCGACTCTGATCAAGAGGAACACGCTGCCAAGAAAGAAAAAGCCACTTCTACGGAAGATACAACTGCCCCAGAAGGCGAGACCTCCTCAACTTCTGCTACAAGACTGGGATGCTATCCAAGCCCTGCAATAAACAACTACGAGCCTGTCATGGCTGCAACCTCATCTACAAAGACTGAAGCTGCTCTCTCGCCCTTGGGAGCTGCAACGGCAGTGGATTTGCTAACAGAACAATCCTCGCAGCCGCTGGTGCAGGAAACAGAGAATCCTCGAGAGGCTCTGATGATGTCAGATGAGGAAGTCGAAGAACTCGACCCTCAAGATGGTATTCCAGACTTCGTTGACCTCCAGCCGGCACCTCCGGAGATAGAAGATGGAGGCCAAGCCACAGTCGATGAACTGATAGAAGTCATCTTGGGAAATGAGGAGGACCCTAAACCTACCTTCCTCAGTGCCCTACTATCCCCAGAAGAACGGGAGCTGTACACCCAGCTGCTGCAAGAGTACCGGGATTGCTTCGCCTGGACTTACAAAGAAATGCAAGGTCTAAACCCCGATGTCTCACAACATGAGCTGGCAATCAGCCCTAAGGCCGAGCCGGTGAAACAACCACCGCGGGGCATGAGGCCAGAACTCATTACTCAAATTTGTACTAAAGTCGATAAGCTTATTAACGTGGGATTTGTTGAAGAAAACCAGTACATCACATGGTTGGCGAATATCATCCTCGTGAAAAAGAAGAATGGATAGATCCGGATATGTGTTGACTTCCGAGATCTAAATAAAGCCTGCCCCAAAGATGACTTTCCGGTGCCAATAACTGAAGTCATGATCGATGCTACAACCGGTCATGAGGCCCTATCATTCATGGACGGGTCATCCGGTTACAACCAGATTTAGATCGCGGAGCATGACTGGGTCCATACTACTTTCCGAACCCCTAAAGGCATTTATCACTATAAGAGGATGCCGTTCGGACTGAAGAATGCTGGCACAACTTATCAGCGCGCAATGACCAAAATTTTTGATGAGTTTCTCTACCACAAGGTCGAGTGCTACATAGATGATCTGGTGGTCAAAACCAGAAGAAAAGAAGATCATCTGCAGGACCTCCAGATCGTCTTCCAGAGGTAGAGGCAGCATGAGCTGAAAATGAACCCCATGAAGTGTGCGTTCGGAGTATCGAGCGGAAAGTTCTTGGGCTTCATTGTCCGATATCGGGGGATCGAGATAGACCCCGCAAAAATCAAAGCAATTCAGGATCTACCTCCACCAAGGAACCTCTCCGAGCTGAGATCACTACAGGGCCGCTTGGCTTATACCCGGCGTTTCATTTCCAATTTGTTAGGGCGATGCGAGCCTTTCCACAAACTAATGATGAAAGATGTTCCCTTTTATTGGGATGAAGATTGCCAGACAGCCTTCGACAAGCTGAAAGACTATCTGAAGACTCCTCCAGTGCTGGGCGCATCAGTGAAAGGACGGCCATTGATACTATACATAGCAGCTACACATAACTCCCAGGGGGCAATGCTGGCCCAGAATAATGAAGAAGGAAAAGAGCAAGCCCTCTATTACCTCAGTCGGAGACTGGTCAGAACTGAGGAGAAATATACTTTTATTGAGAAGGTCTGTCTGGCGCTGGTCTTCGTAGTTAAGAAGCTACGACACTACATGTTGTCGCACGGAATCAACCTGGTATCCAAAGAGGACCCCCTGAAATATATTATGTCCCAGCCGGCACTCAAAGGTTGCCTGGGCAAATGGGCAGTAATCCTTATGGAGTTTGACATCTCCTATGTGCCGCGCAAGGCCGTCAAGGGCCAAGCTATTGCAAACTTTTTCACTGAGCACCCAATACCCGGGGACTGCCCATTGGAACCGGAGCTTCCTGAAGATGAAACCCTGGAAGCCATTCAGGTGCAGCCCTCTTTATGGCAGCTATATTTCGATGGCGCTTCCAGAATTGACACCTCTGCCACTGGATCGGCCAGGGTCAGGGCAGGAGCAGGCATAGTCCTGAAATCCCCAGAGGGGAAAGTGGTGCACACATCTTGCTCGATAAACAAGCATTGCACGAACAACGAAGCAGAGTATGAAGCCTTGATAATCGGGCTGCAAATCGCTCTATCCATGGGAATTCAGATGCTGGAAGCATTCGGAGATTCCATGCTAGTTATAAAACAACTGGAAGGAGAATTCGATGTGCGAAAGCAAGAACTTCTCCCCTACCATCAGCTGGCAACCCGCCTGATGTCGAGATTCTACTTCATCAGCATCCAGCATATCAACCGAGGCCAGAATGCTCAGGCAGACGCCCTCGCTAAGCTGGCCAGTTCGTTGGAGGTCCCGCCAGACACAAGCCTGAACATAACAGTGATCAATCGCCGGCAAGTCCCCAGTGTAACAGAAGTCTTAGTCGATGAGCAATAAATTGAGGTGGCAGTCGTCCAGGAGGTTCAGCAGCCTGATTGGCGAGAACATCTCCTGCGGTGGTTTCAACACCAACAGCTCCCAAGAGAGAAAGAATAAAGAATGAAGCTCCTGAGGGTCAAAGACTCTTACGAGATGAGAAGCGGAACCTTGTTCCGAATAATGGCGGATGCCAGAAGGAAAGTCCTACTTCGTTGCTTGTCTTCAACAGAGGCGGGACAGGTGATGCAAGAAGTCCATACGGGATCTGCTGGAGCACACCAGGCTGGCCCAAAGATGAAAATTAAGATAAAGAAATTGGGTTACTATTGGCCCACTATGTTTAATGATTGTTGCAAGTTCGCCAAGGCTTGTCAGAAATGTCAAGAACACGCTAACGTGGCAAGGAGATCTCCAGTGCCATTACATCCGACCCTATCAAGCTGGCCGTTTGCTCAGTGGGGCACGGACGTGGTAGGGCCGCTACCAGCATCTTCATCAGGATGCAGATATGTCTTAGCAGCTACAGACTACTTCTCTAGATGGGCAGAGGCGGTCGCATTGAGAGATGTAATGGGGGAACTGGTCGTAAGATTCTTCCGGCAGAATATAATATTCCAGTTCGGGATCCCCAGCCGAATCATCTCTGATAATGGCAGCCATTTCAGAGACCAGAAGGTTTATCGGCTAGCCGACAAATACAGATTGACTGGAGGACATTGTCCCCTACAACCCTCAAGCCAATGGACTTGCAGAAGCCTTCAACAAGACACTATGCACGTTGCTGGCAAAGACTGTCAAGTCTAATTAAAAAGATTGGGAAGAAAGGATGTACGAAGCGCTCTGGGCCTATCGTACTGTCTACAAAACCCCAACCGGCTGTTCACCTTTCTCCCTCGTCTATGGGTCAGAGGCTGTGGTGCCGATCGAATTAGAAGTTCCTTCGCTGCGAGTCGCCATCCAGCATGGACTAGCCAGCGGTGAACAGACAAATGCAGAAAGAAGATTGGAAGAGCTCGCCGAGCTCGAAGGAAAACGCCTCCAGGCACAACAAAACATCCAACTCTACCAAGCTCGCATGGCCCGCACTTTCGATAAGCTGATCAAAGGTCGAGAATTCAAGAAAGGAAACCTGGTGATGGTTAAAAGAAGAGAAGTGATGGCCTGAGAGACAGGAGAACCAGCCTGATCAGTCACCATCAGAGAAGGTGAAGGCAGATCAGTAGAGGAGCATTCTGCCTGTGTAGCATCACCACCAGAGGAGTCAACGACCACAGGGGAGGAGGGAGCAGGATCCATGGGAAGCACAGTGGATAGGCCATCAGGCCCTGCAGGAGAAGTATCTATGGGCAGGGAGGACCCTGGGTGGCCAAAGCCAAGAACAACCGAGGGGTTGCAACGGCCTGCACCCAAGACGGGCAGGACTACTCCAGAAGGAGATGAGTGGCCTTCAGAAGAGTTAGAGCCCAAGGAAGGAAGGAGGGCCAGGCCCTCTGTCCCCACATCGGCCATTCCAACAGTTGATGCAGTCACCCGTGCACCCAGTTGGGGGGCTTCAAAACCTTCAGTAGCAGCAATAGCACCGGCCACTGGCCAACCAACTTCTATAGGCGGACAAGACCTAGCGGCAGAAGGGTCGACCCCCAGGATGGCAGAAGCATCAATAGAAGGAGAGCATGGCTTGGGCCCGTCAGTGCCAGACAAGGCACGAGTAGCAAGCCCATGTGGAGATGCTGGGGTGGTAGGATCCTCCTGCCCAACAGTCGAACATGTGTTGGCAGGTCCCAGGGGAGGGGGTGTTGGAAATTAAAGATTACGGATACACTATTGAGGGATTTCTCTATCAGAATGATCAACAGAAAAATGTGGAATTGAAGTTTAGGAAGATCAAACTCGGGTCGAAGCGCGATGTCGCTTTCTTTAGAGTCGTTTCGCCCCTACACGGTGCAATAGGCTCCACGGCGAGACTTCTCCCAAGATACGACGACCCAAACGATGGCGGCGCAAAGGTGCACTCCAAGTTCCGACGCCGGGGCGAACACCACAGTGACCACTTCGAGATCTTGCAGAGGAAGATGACCGAGAGAGTAAAAACCGGAGGAAGATGAGTTCCTTCGTATGTGAACCCTCGGAAAAACTGCTACCCTAAATAGACTCCCAATCAATGTCTACAACGGTCAAGCACACGAACCGACACCCCCGTTCCCAAAGGGACGCGAGAGAGAGAATCTGAGGAGACGCGGAGGATACCCAAAAGACGCTCGGTCAAAAAATAAAATAAAATAAAGGTCGAATATTACTTACACACACGCACGACACGGCATCGGCAAGGCAAGGCAATATACGCGCGTGTGTGATATAGAATAAAGTCCAAGGAGCCCACAAGCTCAAATGGCCCAACTACCATAGTCTCCCCAAAGGAGTACACAAGGTAGTAAAGAGTCCCAACTATAAGAAGATGAAAACTTTTCCCATCTTCCAATGTGGGACAAAACTCCACATGAAACAAAACTTTGATATTTTAAAACACTAAATTCAACATTCACCCACCACAAAAAAAAAATATCAAAGTTTGAGGCAGGAATACAAGATCTCGAAGTGAAGAACTATGCATAAGAGAAGGTGTCTTCCGACTTGAACCTTCACGTAGTGAAACACTTCCCTCTCTCCACAGGTCCAAGTGAACTTCGTCTTGAACTTAAACCTTTATGCAGAAAGTTCCATGCATCACACACAGTAGTGGTCGATAGTGGTGTTCTCACGGGGTAGCACATTCAGGCCATGTGCTTTGCATCTTGTTTCATGAGCGCTCTAGAGATAGCCCAAGCATCTCATAGGTTGCGGCCACACAACCACACTCACATAGGTGAATCCTCCAAGGTGCACTGAAACGTGCCTACACCTTGCCACTATGGCCTTTGGATTCATTAAGAACATATAGTTCAATCTTTACCGTTCCAGATAGAGCACTACATCATAGGGAGGGACAATGAGACACAAGTCTCCAACAATGTGCTCTCTACTAGTCACCCACTCAATTTATTTTCCCATTGAACCTACTTCATGGGATCTCCAATCAATAGGTTGGGTTGCCATTGACGGTGTCTAAATAATGGGCTTCAGTCCCATCCCCCTCGATGTATCTTCAACCAATTTTCTGTTAAGTCCTTTGGTTAAAGGATCAGCAAGATTACTTGCAGATTTCACAAAATCCAAGGAAATAATTCCTTTGGTTAAGTACTCCCTTATAAACCTCAACTAGAGTCTTATATGAGTACTTAATTTATCATTTATTTTTTCACTCTTTGCCTTGGCTATTGCTGCCTGGCTATCACAATGAATAGAGATTGCAGGAATAGGCTTACTCAGCAGAGGTAGGTCAACCACTAAGTTCTTCAGCCAATCTACCTCTCTACCAGTCATCTCAAGAGCTATAAGCTCAGATTCCATAGTGGATCGAGCTAATAAAGTCTGTTTGGTGGATTTCCAAGCGATTGCTCCTCCACCAAGCATGAAGACAAAACCAGTGGTGCCCTTACCTTGGGCCTTTCCTGTCACCCAACTGGCATCACTGTACCCCTCTAGTACAGCAGGAAATCTCTCATAATGTAATGCAAGAGATAATGTACCTTTCAAATACTTACATACTCTCTCAAGTGCATGCCAATGAGTTTTGTTAGGACACTGAGTATATCTACTAAGTCTATTCACAACAAAGGAAATATCAGGTCTACTGCAGTTAGACAAATACATCAAACTACCAATGAGCTGCGAATTTCTAAGTTGATCAAAACTATCACCATTATTCTTCTTAAGAATGACACTAGGATCCATAGGAGTACTAACAGGTTTGGAATCATAAAATCCAAACCTTCTCAATACTTTCTCAATATAATGAGTCTGGGATATTGCATATCCCTTACATGATTTTAGAAGTCTAAGTCCTAAAATCACCTCTGCCTCTCCCAGATCCTTCATGTCAAATTTACTGTTTAGGAAATGTTTGGTTTCATTTATCAACATGATGCTACTGCTAAGAATCAGAATGTCATCAACATATAAGCATAAAATAACACATGCATCATTCATCAACTTAACATATAGACATTTACCAGATTCACACATGGCAAAACCATTGGAAATAACAACATCATCAAATTTCTGATGCCATTGCTTAGTGGCTTGTTTTAACCCATACAGGGACTTCGTTAACTTGCACACTTTATGCTCTTGGCCAGAAACTACAAATCCCTCAGGCTGATCCATATAGATTTCTTCTTCAAGTTCCCCATTTAAGAAGGTAGTCTTGACATCCATTTGATGGACCTTTAAATCATATATGGATGCCATTGCAACAAGCACACGGATTGTAGTCATCCTAGCCACAGGAGAATAGGTATCAAAGAAATCTATTCCCTCTTTCTGCTTGTACCCCTTAGCAACAAGTCTAGCTTTATATTTGTCTATAGAGCCATCAGGTTTTATTTTCTTTTTGAAAATCCATTTACATCCAATAGTTTTACTTCCGGGAGGAAGATCAACCAATTCCCATGTCTGATTACATATTATGGAATCTATTTCACTTTTAACAGCTTCTTTCCAAAAAGCAGAATCATTAGATTTCATAGCATCATTAAAAGTTAATGGATCATCTTCAATCAAATAAGATACATAGTCATCACCAAAAGATTTTTCGATCCTTATTCTTTTACTTCTTCTGGGCTCTATATCATCAGGTTGAGATTCAATAACTTTTGAGCCACTAGAAGAAGGAATAGAAGAGGAAGATTCTACTTCAACATGCAAGTTTGATTTGAAAGGAAAGATATTCTCAAAGAAAACAGCATCACCAAATTCACATATAGTGTTTTCAGAAATAGCAGAAATTTCATACTTAATAATTAAGAATCTATATGCAGAACTATACTCTGTATAACCAATGAATACACCATCAACAGTTTTGGGGCCAATTTTTCTTTTCTTATTTTCTGGAATTTTAATCTTGGCCAAACAGCCCCAAACCTTCAAAAATTTATAATTCGGCTTCCTTTTAAACCACAATTCAAATGGTGATTTATCTTTTGATTTATGAGGAACATAATTTAGGACATAACACGCAGAGAGCAAAGCCTCTCCCCACATACTCTCAGGTAAACCTGAGCTGCACAACATGGAATTCACCATGTCCAACAAAGTCCTATTTTTCCTCTCAGCAACTCCATTGGATTCAGGGGAATAAGGAGCAGTTAACTCATGAATAATACCATTATTTTCACAAAAATCATGCAGTGCATTAGATGTATATTCACCTCCTCTATCAGATCTAAGCCTCTTAAGAACCATATCTGTTTATTTTTCGGCTAGAGATCTATAAGTCATAAATTTATCAAGAGCTTCGTCTTTAGTGCTCAACAAATACAATAAGCAGAATCTAGAAGCATCATCAATAAAGGTGATAAAATATCTTTTTCTACCTCTGGTTAGGGAACCAGTCCCTTCACAAACATCGGAGTGAACTAACTCCAACACCGAGGTGTCCCTTTCAATAGATTTAAAAGGCTTCCTAGGTTGCTTCGCTTGTACACAAATTTGGCATTTATCTTTGTTCTTAACATCAAACTTAGGAATCAAATTTAAATGCATCATCCTTTTCATGGTATTCAAATTAACATGACCAAGTTTAGCATGCCAAATATCACAAGATTCAATATGAAAAGCAACGGAGGAGGAACTTTTATTTAAACAAATAGAATCAAGTACATTAAGAATAAACAATCCATCACATAAGTAACCTTTTCCTACAAAGTTTCCATTTCTGGTAATTACAAATTTGTTGGATTCAAAAATAAGTCTAAAACCCTGCTGCACTAACAAAGATCCACTAATCAAGTTCCTCCTAATATCCGGCACGTGCTGCACTCCGTAGAGGCTTAACATTTTCCCTGAAGTGAGGTTCAAGTCAATGTGTCCCTCTCCTACTATTTGTGCAGCACTGGAATTGCCCATTGTCACGCTCCTGGCACCGGTGCCCTGGTAAGAAGAGAATAAGCTTCTATCAGAGCAGACGTGGACATTTGCACCTGTGTCTACCAACCATTCAGTTGGAAGACTTGCCACATGGATTTCAGGATTGTAAGAGACAAACCTCTCCTTTGAGGTGGATCCATCTGTCAACATATTGACCATGGGTTCAGTAACAGTGGGTTTCTTCTTGTTGCTTTTGATGTTCTTGTTGTTCTTGTCCTTTCTATCATAGCATCTGTAGGCTTTGTGACCCGGTCTCCCACAGACATAGCAAGTAATGTTTTCCGAGTCCTTCTGAATCTTTTTCTTCCCTTTAAATTTGTTGAATTTCTGGTGAGGTTTATGGGAAGTGGAAGAATGAGACTTGGGTTTTTCAACAAGATTAGCTTTGGACTGGAATTCAGGGTCTGAGGGAGGAGGAGGAAGAGGGATCCTAGCCTTGTTCCTATCCATGTTCCTCTCTTCAACTTGAATGGCAGAGATTAATTGCTCAACATTCATCTCATCTCGTTTGTGTTGAAGAGATAGAGAAAAATCATTCCAGGATGGTGGAAGTTTGGTAATCAATGCACACACCTGAAACTTCTCATCAATTGACATCCCACAACGTTGGATGTCCAAAACCAGGGATTGGATCTCATGGGCTTGGTCAACAATGGAGGTTCCCTCTACCATCTTGTAATCAAAATAATTAGCTACAATGATTTTATCTAGACCGGTGTCCTCAGAACCATATTTCTTTTATAAGGAGTTCCAAAGCTCTCTAGCAGATTTCGCAGAATAATAAATGTCATAGAGTTTGTCAGAAAGGCATGACAGAATACTACCAGTACATAAATAATCCTTCTCTTTAAACTTTGCTAAATCTACAGACCTAGCAGGTTCATTCTCATCCTCTGCAGGAGGATTAGATTCGATTACAGAAAATAAGGCCAGAGAGGTAAGCCAGTAACGCATCTTCTGTTGCCAACGCTTAAAGAAATGACCTGAAAATTTTTCAGGGCGGGCAACAATCTCAGGGGCCATCATGAAACGCGTCTGATAGAGAGAAACGACTCTAAATGTTGGAAATCAAAGATTACGGATACACTATTGAGGGATTTCTCTATCAGACTGATCAACAGAAAAATGTGGAATTGAAGTTTAGGAAGATCAAACTCGGGTCGAAGCTCGATGTTGCTTTCTTTAGAGTCGTTTCGCCCCTACACGGTGCAATAGGCTCCACGGAAAGACTTCTCCCAAGATACGACGACCCAAACGATGGCGGCGCAAAGGTGCACTCCAAGTTGCGATGCCGGGGCGAACACCACAGTGACCACTTCGAGATCTTGCAGAGGAAGATGACCGAGAGAGTAAAAACCGGAGGAAGATGAGTTCCTTCATATGTGAACCCTCGGAAAAATTGCTACCCTAAATAGACTCCCAATCAATGTCTACAACGGTCAAGCACACGAACCGACACCCCCGTTCCCAAAGGGACGCGAGAGAGAGAATCCGAGGAGACGCGGAGGATACCCAAAAGACGCTCGGTCAAAAAATAAAATAAATTAAAGGTCAAATATTACTTACACACACGCACGACACGGCATCGGTAAGGCAAGGCAATATACGGGCGTGTGTGATATAGAATAAAGTCCAAGGAGCCCACAAGCTCAAATGGCCCAACTACCATAGTCTTTCCAAAGGAGTACACAAGGTAGTAAAGAGTCCCAACTATAAGAAGATGAAAATTTTTCCCATCTTCCAATGTGGGACAAAACTCCACAGGAAACAAAACTTTGATATTTTAAAACACTAAATTCAACATTCACCCACCACAAAAAAAAAATTATCAAAGTTTGAGACAGGAATACAAGATCTCGAAGTGAATAACTATGCATAAGAGAAGGTGTCTTCCGACTTGAACCTTCACGTAGTGAAACACTTCCCTCTCTCCACAGGTCCAAGTGAACTTCGTCTTGAACTTAAACCTTTATGCAGAAAGTTCCATGCATCACACACAGTAGTGGTCGATAGTGGTGTTCTCACGGGGTAGCACATTCAGGCCATGTGCTTTGCATCTTGTTTCATGAGCGCTCTAGAGATAGCCCAAGCATCTCATAGGTTGCGGCCACACAACCACACTCACATAGGTGAATCCTCCAAGGTGCACTGAAACGTGCCTACACCTTGCCACTATGACCTTTGGATTCATTAAGAACATATAGTTCAACCTTTACCGTTCTAGATAGAGCACTACATCATAGAGAGGGACAATGAGACATAAGTCTCCAACAATGTGCTCTCTACTAGTCACCCACTCAAATTGTTTTCCCATTGAACCTACTTCATGGGATCTCCAATCAATAGGTTGGGTTGCCATTGACGGTGTCTAAATAATGGGCTTCAGTCCCATCCCCCTCGATGTATCTTCAACCAATTTTCTGTTAAGTCCTTTGGTTAAAGGATCAGCAAGATTACTTACAGATTTCATAAAATCCAAGGAAATAATTCCTTTGGTTAAGTACTCCCTTATAAACATCAACTTAAGTCTTATATGAGTACTTAATTTATCATTTATTTTTTCACTCTTTGCCTTGGCTATTGCTGCCTGGCTATCACAATGAATAGAGATTGCAGGAATCGGCTTACTCAGCAGAGGTAGCTCAACCACTAAGTTCTTCAGCCAATCTGCCTCTCTACCAGTCATCTCAAGAGCTATAAGCTCAGATTCCATAGTGGATCGAGCTAATAAAGTCTGTTTGGTGGATTTCCAAGCGATTGCTCCTCCACCAAGCATGAAGACAAAACCAGTGGTGCCCTTACCTTGGGCCATTCCTGTCACCCAACTGGCATCACTGTACCCCTCTAGTACAGCAGGAAATCTCTCATAATGTAATGCAAGAGATAAGGTACCTTTCAAATACTTACATACTCTCTCAAGTGCATGCCAATGAGTTTTTTTAGGACACTGAGTATATCTACTAAGTCTATTCACAGCAAAGGAAATATCAGGTCTACTGCAGTTAGACAAATACATCAAACTACCAATGAGCTGCGAATATCTAAGTTGATCAAAACTATCACCATTATTCTTCTTAAGAATGACACTAGGATCCATAGGAGTACTAACAGGTTTGGAATCATAAAATCCAAACCTTCTCAATACTTTCTCAATATAATGAGTCTGGGATATTGCATATCCCTTACATGATTTTAGAAGTCTAAGTCCTAAAATCACCTCTGCCTCTCCCAGATCCTTCATGTCAAATTTACTGTTTAGGAAATGTTTGGTTTCATTTATCAACATGATGCTACTGCTAAGAATCAGAATGTCATCAACATATAAGCATAAAATAACACATGCATCATTCATCAACTTAACATACAGACATTTATCAGATTCACACATGGCAAAACCATTGGAAATAACAACATCATCAAATTTCTGATGCCATTGCTTAGTGGCTTGTTTTAACCCATACAGGGACTTCGTTAACTTGCACACTTTATGCTCTTGGCCAGAAACTACAAATCCCTCAGGCTGATCCATATAGATTTCTTCTTCAAGTTCCCCATTTAAGAAGGCAGTCTTGACATCCATTTGATGGACCTTTAAATCATATATGGATGCCATTGCAACAAGCACACGGATTGTAGTCATCCTAGCCACAGGAGAATAGGTATCAAAGAAATCTATTCCCTCTTTCTGCTTGTACCCCTTAGTAACAAGTCTAGCTTTATATTTGTCTATAGAGCCATCAGGTTTTATTTTCTTTTTGAAAATCCATTTACATCCAATAGTTTTACTTCCGGGAGGAAGATCAACCAATTCCCATGTCTGATTACATATTATGGAATCTATTTCACTTTTAACAGCTTCTTTCCAAAAAATAGAATCATTAGATTTCATAGCATCATTAAAAGTTAATGGATCATCTTCAATCAAATAAGATACATAGTCATCACCAAAAGATTTTTCGATCCTTATTCTTTTACTTCTTCTGGGCTCTATATCATCAGGTTGAGATTCAATAACTTTTGAGCCACTAGAAGAAGGAATAGAAGAGGAAGATTATACTTCAACATGCAAGTTTGATTTGAAAGGAAAGATATTCTCAAAGAAAACAGCATCACCAAATTCACATATAGTGTTTTCAGAAATAGCAGAAATTTTAGACTTAATAATTAAGAATCTATATGCAGAACTATACTCTGCATAACCAATGAATACACCATCAACAGTTTTGGGGCTAATTTTTCTTTTCTTATTTTCTGGAATTTTAATCTTAGCCAAACAGCCCCAAACCTTCAAAAATTTATAATTCGGCTTCCTTTTAAACCACAATTCAAATGGTGATTTATATTTTGATTTATGAGGAACACAATTTAGGACATAACACGTAGAGAGCAAAGCCTCTCCCCACATACTCTCAGGTAAACCTCAGCTGCACAACATGGAATTCACCATGTCCAACAAAGTCCTATTTTTCCTCTCAGCAACTCTATTGGATTCAGGGGAATAAGGAGCAGTTAACTCATGAATAATACCATTATTTTCACAAAAATCATGCAGTGCATTAGATGTATATTCACCTCCTCTATCAGATCTAAGCCTCTTAAGAACCATATCTATTTATTTTTCGGCTAGAGATCTATAAGTCATAAATTTATCAAGAGCTTCGTCTTTAGTGCTCAGCAAATATGTAGCAACCCTGATAAATTTAAAAGGAATAAATAAATAAAAATAGATTAAAAGATTTAATAAATAAACGAAAGAGCTTGGGATAAAAATAATTAAACCCTGATGAAAATAACGCCTCAGATATAGGTGCTACTTTATAAGAAAACGCCCTCACCTAAGACGTGTTTTTAAGAAAGGACGCCCACATATCAAGGCGTCAAATTTCAAACGACCAAAATAAATAAAAAGGGCAAGTTAGAGTAACGTCCTTTGGGTGGACGCATTTCTACAAGAAACGACGCTTGACAAGGCGTCAATTTAAAATTCGACGCCCTTACTTAGGACGCTAATTCAGTTTGAGTTTCGTTCGACTCGGGAGTCTATCCAGGGTAAGTTGATAACTATGAGAAAGAGTTCGAATGTAGTAATAACTCTATCACGGAAGTGTTACTTCCAATCGAACACTAACCTTATTAGGATTCTAAGAATCCTATAAAAACCTACTGCTTGAACCGAGAACGCTATTTGGCGTTCGGACTCTTCTAAGGTACGTAAAGAACAGCATGTTCTTTTCTTTACTCTGTCTATCGAATTTGTGAAGAATACTGATGATTCTTCATCTACTTCTGATTACAGGTTGAAAGCTTCTGTCTTCCGAAGAACAAGTAAGTTCTTTCCCCTTGCTTTCGGTTACGTATAAGAAGATTTTAATATCTTCTTCTTCATTTCTTCTGCCTCTACAGGTTGCCTGTAGAAGTGAAACCGATCGATTGAAGAATTGTGGGTTCTTCATCTGCATCCTCTTCTATGCGTGCTGCTGCTATTAGTAATTACCATCGCCAGAAGGCTCTGTAAAACAGAGTATCATTCTTTCTTCACAGAACCTGCATCCGTTCAAATCTTTATCAAGGTAGGATTTTCTCATGGAACGTAGCCCAAACCGCCATATAATTATAGATGATTATCATTGGTAGTTCATGCATATAGTTTTCATGTGTTCTGTGTATTTTTACAGAGTTTTGAAAGAAACGACCCTAACAAGGGCGTTGATTTAAAATACACGACCCTGTCCAGGTCGTCAATTCCAGATTCGACGCCCCGCACACGGACGTTAATTCCTGTTAATTGATAAATAGCATGTTTAAAAATAAATTATCAATGCAAACATGATTCTAAATAAATGCATGACTATTCTATTGAGATCCTGATATTTTCTGGTCCTGACTATATACCATGTTATCTCGAAGTCGATGAATTCTTGAAATCACGACCTTGTCCAGGTCATCTTTTATTGAACTGACGCCCCATACCAGGGCGCTTTATGTAAACTAACGCCCCTGTCCAGGGCGCGTTTCATTGAAATTCCCAGATTTATAATATTCTGCAAACTAGAAATATTGAAGGGACGACTGCTGTACACGTCGTCAACTTGTAATTAAACGCCCCTTACCAGGGCGCGTTTTTGGTAAAATATTGAATTATTGAAATTCCTGCAATATAGGAAAATAGATAAACGCCCTTATCTAAGGCGTTAATTACTTGAGTAGTGACTTTACTTAAGTCGTTATTTTCCTGTAAAAATGTTTTTACCCTGTTTTCTGATAACCGATGGTTTCAGTACATCTATATATATGTATATTGGCACTATATCTCCACTCCGTGAGTATAGTCCCCCGTTTCATGATGTTTTATCGATCACCCTCAATTCTCATTGACATACAAGCTCTCCATTGGACATTCCGTTCCTTTGGACTAGCGAGTTAGTCAAAGAGACCTCCGTAAGACTCCTCGAGCCTTGGATTCCCTCAAGGCCGACTGAGCTGGTTGTACCCTGAAAACCCATTACACTATTGAATGCCATGTCACTCTAAAAGAAACATGGTATACCGGCCCTTATGATATGCAAAGAGTATATCATGAGAATTTTTAATGGGATGATGATATCATACCATTTGTTGATGTTCTTGTGGACCTCAATTCTATAATAAGAATGAGGGTATCTTGCCTTTGATATACTGTTCATGTGGACCTCAATTCTATATAAAGAATGTCTATACTTGTCATGGTACCCGAGTTAAGGGAACCTAATTCCACCTAGTTTCATCGTTCATCGTGATTGTACCGTTGTTATCGCCTATCTATGTCCAATGTCGTATTTTTGGACTCCATTCTCTCAAAGTTATCCTACGTGTCTACAAGCTTAAATTGTTGAAATTCCATATTGGCTATATATACAAGAGTGGATGTCAAAATACATGATAAATGCCTGCGCATATAGGGCCCGATCTGATCCTGGGAGGAGCACCCGAAAGTACTTGTGCCCATGGGAGTTGAATGATAAGGTATCTGGCATTATACCGAGTGCATGACTAGCTTGATTGGACATTCCACACAAATCTTGTACTTGACTCGTACTTGACATGACATGACTTGCGTGACCCGAAAAAGGGTAATTACTTGCTTGCTTGATACATGATAGCCAAAGTTCTTGACATGACTTGCTAAAAAGTACTTGCTTGAATATCATGTTATCTTTTCTTGAAAGCTCATGACTAGTTCATCTTGCTGTCTTATTGATAAATTCTCTCTCTATCTTGTCGTTTTATGCGAGCATGCATAGCTATAGTGCATTCATGAAAGATATAAATACTTAAACCCCTTGCTAGTTCCTGAGATATAATTTCCTACTGAGCGTTCGCTCACTCCGTGTTTGTCCCTTACTTTTCAGGTAAGTCCGACGAAGAAGGTCAATCGGATGGGGAAAGTCAAGAGTGAAAGAGCTAGAGCGTTTCCAAGTGTCATCTAGTCTTTTTCCTATTTTCTTGAGTCAACTATGTACTTTTCCTTTTGAATAGAGTATTGGATTTGTAATAGTCTATCCATTATGAAATAAAGGATTGGGTTATCTTTCTATTTTGCGCATCTCTGTCTTTGTGTCGAATACACTACTACTCTGATTGACATGATTGATATAAACTCATCGCGCACATCCGAGTATCTTCCGCGCTCGGGGCGTGACAGTTTTTGTGGTATCAGAGCCTAGGGTATTCAATTCCTAGGAAAACCCAAGTCCAAGGATATGTTCAAACCTTTAACCAGTGAGATTGGGTAGAACCAAGGGTTAAAGTTAACATAGAATGCTAGTCTTTAAGATACAAATCACGTATTAATCTAGTTATTATAATTGTAGGATAATGGCTGCCGAACGTGCTCAATGGCGCAACATGCAGCGTACACTGCAAGGCATGACTCAAGTGCTACAACAAGTAACACATGGAGGTGGACAACGAGCAGGAAGTCTCCACCAGACTTTCAAGAACATGAACCCGCCCAAGTTCACGGGTTCTACTGATCCAGATGACGCTGAACACTGGATTAGGGAAACGGAACGAATATTCCGTGTTATGCAATGCACGAATCAAGATAAGGTCTTATTAGCTATTTTTCAGTTAGAAAGGGATGCTAGATGCTGGTGGGAATCAATAGAGGCTACTATAAATCAAGATCAGGTTTCGTGGGAGGAATTCGTTGAACACTTCAACGCAAAATATTTCTCGGACCGAGTTCAGGAAAAGAAGGCTGCAGAATTTGCTGCATTAAAGCAAAGATCTTTGTCAGTGGCCGAGTATGAGGCCTAATTCTCTAGATTATCTCGGTATGCTAAGCATCTAGTTAGCACCGAGAAAATGAAAGCTAGGAGGTTTCTTAATGGGCTCAGGCCCCAAGCTATTACTCAACTGGCGCCGATGGACATTCAAGTCTACTCGGAGATAGTACGCCGAGCTCAACTATTAGAAGATGCCACGGAACTGTCTGATAGGATTCGTGGTAAGGATAAGAAGGAAAAAGTTACAGGTTCGGGTTCCTTTAAACCCAACTTCAAGAAGAGGCCTAACAATGGAGGTATATCCTCACAAGACCAAAAGTTCAAGAAGACCAAGCCCTTCTCTATCACCACTACCTCCCCAAATACAGTGTGCAAACATTGTGATAAAGCGGGTCATAGAGCAGAAGAATGCTGGAGGAAACTAGGAGCATGTCTCCGTTGTGGGAGTCGTGAGCATCGGATTCCTGTTGACACCTGGAAAATGAACAAGGGTGGAAGCATAATTGAAAAGAGGGTCTGACCAACAGTGAAAGACTAATGATGAAGCTTATCAACCTTTCACCCGGCTAAAGCCCTTGTCAGCCAAAGCTGATGCCCGGTGCCAATGTCACTCAGACGGCAGCACTGATAAAGCAGCAGTCACTCGACTAATGAGACCTTCCAGCCCTTTAAGAAGAGCTGTACTACTGCTTCGTCCAAGAAGTCATGGATGATATGTCAGGGTAAGTCAGATGTCGGCTTACTGACAGAAGTAATATGAGATAAAGATGAAGCCGGCACCGGCAGATGAAGATGGTAAAGGCTCCTGAAAAGATAGAGCAGAAGAAGAATCGTCTCCACAGATTATGCACCCGGCTGAGGTCTTCCCAGACTAAAGCTGATGTCCGAGCCTGTCACCATTCGAGTGACGATATTGATAAGATGATACCCGGTTTTGTCACCGTTCAGATGACAATCCTGATGAAACCCTTGTCTACGGACTGATAAAACCCCTGTCTACGGACTGATGAAATCTCTGTCTACGGACTGATAAAACCCTGTCTGCGGACTGATGAAAATCGTAATCACGACTTCGATACGAGACATGTCATAAATGAAAGGCCCTTTCGGGTGATGATACACTTAAAAAACCCCAAGTGGGCCGGTATGAAGGTGGCGCCGAAAGCCTGTGTCGAAGCCCAAAGTTGGCGCCGAGAGGCCGGATTTGAGCGCGCCGGGAAGCTTATCTCAAGCGCGCCGTGAGGGTGCCTGCCGAGAAGAAAAAGGGAAAAGGGTTATAAAACCCCCTCCCTTCGAAGAGAGAAAAGAGGGAGATAGCAAGAAAAAAGATAGACAGAAAAGAAAAGAAGAAAGAGACGAAGAAAAAAAGAGCGAACAGATAGCCAGAAAGAGAAAGAGATAGGAAAAGAGAGGGAGAGACTCTCCGTCGAAAGAAGAAGCAGAAGAAAAGAAGGAAGAGAGGCTCCAGGTGGGCTGATAGGGGGAGGGAGAGGAGTCAATGCTCCACCCCCCCCCCCCATGTTCGATGTTTCTTTCTTTTTTCTTATTACTGATTCTCCGTATGGGATAGTCGAAGTCTTGATGTTTAGATTATTCATACGATTCTCTCCCTTTTCCTCCCCTGTATGTTTCTTGGCTTCAGTTCTGTAGTCGATGTAAGTGATGGTGAGATGAAATAAATGCAGTTGCCGTGATGGATTTTAGGCAATACGATCTTCCTTTGTCTCCATATGTATGCATACTGTTTGTATGAATGCCCCATGGGCGAAATGACTCAGGCTTCGGAGTCGAGTTTGTTCTTCGAACAGGGATGAAGGTAGAACCCCCACCCTTGTTCAATGGGTTGCTGGGTTCTATTCTCTTCTCTCTTCCCGCTTCAGTAGCATGCCCTCCGTATGTGTTTGAGTCTGTTCCTCAAGCCTCTTGCGCTGTCCGGGAACCAGAGACATCAATCTCTTGGTTCCCCGGATTGCCGGCTATAAAGGATGCATTTGAACCCGTAGACGAATGCGACCCTGGATCCTCGTTCCAATCGTTGAATGACTAGGGTCTGAGGTCCCAGCATCAAGGGGTTCTTTCATCGCCGATTTGCTTCCCAGATGATACTATGCTAGTCTGGGGAATCAGAGACAGCCATCTCTTGACCCCCCCAGACGTCTGGCAGTATACAGATAAAAGCTACTCAGGCCCCGACGATGGTCTCTCCTCCTCCTGATGATCCGGCCTCTCAGCCCCCTTGGCATCCTTCTAGCAGAGGCATTCATGAAACCCCCTCATACACCCCTGATTCGGTCTCAATCTGAGCCATAAAACCCAGAAATCACAGAAACAGAGCATCGTTATTGAGCCCTGAAACCCTGAAATCCGTCTGCATTCCACCTTCTCGGCGTGCGAGTTTCCCCGCCGAGAACCGTAAGGCCGAGAGGCCTTCCCCTCCTTTCAGCTAAACGACAAGCCCTTATTTTGTGCAAAACCATATAGGCCACAGCCTCCCAGCGCTAGGCTCCCGGCGCGGCCATGAGCGCGCGGGAAGCCCCGTGCCGAGAGCTCCTTCTAGCCAAAGGCCATGCCGAGATCTCCTTTCAGCCAAAGGCCCCATGCCGAGAGCCTCTTCCAGCCAAAGGCCCCACGCCGAGATCCTCTTCCATCCACCAAAAGGCCATGCCGAGAGCCCCCTTGGCCAACCAAAAGGGCCATGCCGAGAGCCCCCCCCCCTTGGCCAACCAAAAGGCCACGCCGAGAGTCCCTCTTTGGCCAACCAAAAAGACCACGCCGAGAACCCCCCTCGGCCAACCAGTAAGCCACGCCGAGACCCCTCTTCTTGGCCCAATGAAGTCCAGTCAGGGGACTTTCTCCCCACTGCCATGTCTCAGCCTTCTGATCTCTGTACACATATGTCCCGGGGATGTCCAGAGACCGCCGTTTATGACCTGAGAAGATACAGTAATGGGGAGGACCTTCCTCCCCTACAGACCTCATTCCCGATCCGGATTCCACCCTTATGAACCCAAAGGGCCATGCCATTACATGAGTTCCAAGGGATTTCAAGGGGATATTAAACGATGGAATAAAGATAAGCAATGTCCCGGGGCCCGACGCCCATCCTCGTTCGGTTGTCATCCCGGCACTCCGTGGATGATAACCTATCCTCCCTTGGCATAATCCAAGTTGAGGGGACATGCTGCCAAAATTTACACATACCTTGCCAGGTAGCTGTAATGTCCTACCTCTCAACCCCGTTGGCCCACGGAGCCATGTCCTTACATGCTCTCCGATGGTCCTTTGAAGGGGAGGATATAGATGCAACATCGCGTACGCACAGGGCGCGTCATGTCATGCCGGTGCTTACTCGGATTCTGGGTCAGTTATGCCCGATCTCTTATGAATCCCACCCTGCCACTGCATGGGTGGTTCCCTATTCCCCACTTGGCATGGTCCAAGATGGTGGGAATTTGCCGTCCGTTTTATCCTGAAAATAACCAACCCCGGCTCCGTCTAATCCATTTAACGTTTGCAAATGAACGACTTCCGTCTCTCTTGAGCATGAGGCTTTACCGCTGTCATCCTCCTACTTTTAGCGTTTAATCAAGGGTTGTCCTTCCTTAGAAGGACGTAATTAACGTCATAACGTTCATGGTATGACGGACTTCTGGTCCAGACACGATCACTCACAATCGACTGACCATGTCAGATCGAGCGCACAATAAAATTGTCACTTCGGTGACTGGCACGCCAATGAACCAATAAATAAATAAATAAATAATAATAATAAAATAAATAAATAAAGATAAGATAAAAATCCCGCGTCCACAAGTCTGGCACGCCCGGTGGGACAGAGTCTCCCTTCATCTTTACGCTAAAGTAGGAGGCCCGGCGGGCTGAAACTTCTGATTCTATGTACTTTCCTTATTTTCAAGAATCTACAATGACAGCTGGAATCATGTCTGTTTGCTTCGACCAGCAGCCGATTGACATGCATGTGCGCAAAGGCTACCTGGCGGTACCCCTCGCGTTCGGATCACTACCGCCTGCCGTTGGGCTACCCAACTGCTTGGGCGTCGTCTTCACTGACCTTCTACAGGTCGATGACAATGAGCAAGGCGCTGCTGCAAGTGTCCCGGTGAAGATCACCGACCAGAAGAACATTTTACCGGAGAACACGGCCCTCACGGCCGTCGCCTGCTACGTCCATCATGTCCAGAAAAGGGACATGGTCCCCGCTGCTGCTCAGAAAGGGAGGAGGACCAACCGGAGGAGCCGGTATGTTACTGCTGACCGTCGTCTTTCCAACTCCGGAAAGACCATGATGATCGGAGGGATCCGGACGAACCTCAACAGCCGCCCGAGTGAGGTCAACCCAGATGTGGTCGTACCAGGGGTACCCACCACCAACAGATTCCACACCTTGGCCACCAGGCAGGCCAATTGGGAGGCTAATGAAAAGAAGCCGCTGGCGCCCAAGCCAGCAAAATACAAACAGGTCTGGCGGCCGAAAAAGATCCAAAGCTGGGCCCCAGCTCAGGACAGGGAGAACCTTACTGATATCACTATTGCCCGCCTCGGAGCAGAGGGCAGAAGGGAAGTGAAGAAAGATGAAAGAAATGCTACTACCGTCTACCCCAGGACCCGGGGGAGGAGAGATGAGGTTGAGGGTCAGGAAAGAAATATGGCTGCTGTTCGCCCCATGATGAGGGGCAGAAAATACCATACAAGGGAAAGCTTCACTACTACCCATCCCATGGCCAGGGGCAGAAGATGGGAAAGGAAGATCTATGATGCTGCTGCCGACTGCTACCAAGTTGGCGATGTGAGCGAACCAGTCGCTGGGGTCACTGCAAGGAGACCAAGAGCCTGTGCCAGACAGGCTGATATATGCAGATACTCCAAAGCCGAGCATTTGAATGCTCGGGTGGCAAGACTGGCTTATCAGCAAAAGAGCCAGGACAGACTGATGCTCCAACCTGAGCTGCAAAGGCGTGACCCAGAGGAGACAAAGCAAGTAGTCCAAGACTACTTCCACTACCTAGGGAGCTCTGCCCTAGGTCAACAAAGACTATCCCGTGCCTTGGGCACCAGGGATGATGAAGAAGAAGAAACCTTCCAAGAAATGATGATCGGAGCCTCCTCCTCCGATTCAAATGACTATGAAGAAGGCCTCAGGGCCAGATATAATGAAGAAGACCTGCACGGGGAAGAAGACAAAGAAAGAATATCGGTCTTTGACCGGCTCAGATATCCTAGCCAAATAAAAAGAAAGGTCTACAGGCGAAAAGGAAAGATGCAAATCTTCACCTGCAACATGGCTGGACTGGCCAGGGGTCAAGATATACTACCAACTCAGCCAGATGAATTGCTCAGGCTGGCAACTAGACCTGGTCCTGTCACAAGAAGAGGCCAGGCCGCAAAGGATAAAATGAAAATTGATGATGAAGCCCGCAGGATTACCACTATGACAGTTAATGTGGTAACAACATAAGATGGAGATAACCCCTTCGTTGATGATACTGATGGGACTTCTGAAGATATACAAATCCCATCAACCATGGATCCCATGATCCAGATGATGTTCAGAAGATACCAACAGGAGATCAATGCTCTCCGAAGACAGCTCAATGAGAGACAGGAAGCTACATCAGTCTCAAAGCAAGCTGAACCTGTGGGGCAGACATCCAGCTCAGCAGAGACGGCTATTCCAGCTAACCCCCTCTTAGCTGATAAGGGCAAGACACCGAGCCAACCTGTTCCACAGCAAACAGTAGCTCAGCCCTCTGTGTCTCAGACACAGCCTACCGCGCCCATCTTGCGCGCCACTGTGATGACAACTCCTCACAGCCAGCAACAAGCTCACTTCTTCCCAGAAGAGATAGATCCAGCTGTAGCCCACAAACAGATGATTGAAAGAATTGTGGAAATGAAGCTATCAGAAAAGACTGGTGGTGATGCGGGTACTTATGATGTGTACAGGGTACCCTATCCTCCCCAGTATGCTGCCAAGAAACTACCCCCAGGCGTCAGTAAGCCGCCGAAGTTTGAGAAATTCAATGGCCAGGGCTCCCCTAGGGAGCATATAGCCTACTACACTACAATTATGGGAGACCTAGCAGTCGATGAAGCTTATCTGCTCAAGTTCTTTGGCTCATCCCTCACTGGGTTGGCCTTTGAATGGTACTCAAGCCTGCCAGCTGGGTCAGTGGCTGATTGGCCTGATATGCAGAGAAAATTCCGCGACAGATTTCATGTCACGGAAAGGGAAATCACGATAGCAGAGCTATATGCAACCAGGCAGAAACAAGATGAGACTGCACTGGACTACATCAAAAGGTGGAGGAACTTAGCCATGAGATGCCGAAGGCCTCCTCATCAGGAAGATGCGGTGCAGATATGCAAGCAGAGCCTCAGAAGGGAGGTGCTAGAAAGGATGATCGGTGTAGATGTCAGAACATTTGACCGATTGAACAATATAGTGGCCGAGGTCGAGACGTTCTTGTCCAAGCGTCTGACCGCCAATGCTCCCACTATGCTGAAGGGAAAATCCAATGAGCGACGGCCATCACACTCCGAGGCCAACACCGTCGATTTCAGAACCTTCGAGCAGCAGAAGGGGAAGAAAGGGGCAGATGAAGCTCCCCCGCTGGCAGATACAGCAGAAAGAAAAGATAAAGTCTCTCTGAGAGACAAGATGAGAAAAGCATATTCCTTCCCAAAAGATAAGATGGCCGCACTGTTCAACTGGGCATACAAGTTCAATAAGGTAACATTGCCTGAACCCAAAAGACCAGCAGATGCAGCAAAGAAAGACGATCCGCTGTTCTGTCCATTTCACCGTGCGCTGGGGCACGCAATTGAAGATTGTTATGTCTTCAAAGATATCATGGAAGGAATGGTCAAGAAAGGTGAGCTGCAGCTGGGAGATTACCAGGTAAAGCCGCCCCATCCACATGAGCCTCCACCCTGGAGAGTGGCTGCCAATATGATCTCAGTCTACCAACAGTTGCCCAAGGAAGCTGTTGAAGAATGTACCAAGCATACCTATGAAGCTTGCTTCCTCACCCCACAGAAGGATCAGGAAGGATGGCAGATGATACCCATAAAAAGCAGAAAGAAAACTCCTGCAGCCAGTACCAGCGGAGCAGTTATCCGGGGTGTTACCCCAAGGCCCGAGCCGCCTCCGATAAAGCCAATATGGCATACAGCTGAGACCGGACCAGTCATCCGGATCCCTACTCACAACCGGAGGAGACAAACTCCCCTCCCTACACATAAAGAAGTGAGCCCCGCAGCCAGGCGTCTGCAGCAATACATTAATGAGCTTGATGAGTATGAGCAGAAGAAGCCCAAGCATCTGCTGATGAAAGACTGTATACTCTGGGAACAGCTCGAAGAATTGAAAATTAAAGAGCAGCCAGAGGCAGAACAAGAAAAAGCTGAAAATGAGCCCTTCTGGGGGCAGGAGCCAGCAAAGCCAAATTCCCAAAAGAAAAAGAAACGGCCCAAATCCAAGAAAGGAAAGAAGGTCACGACAGTACAATGTAACACTCTGTCAGTACTCTTTTCCTTGCCCGGGGAGGACGATGAGCCGGAAGCATCCAACGCTCCGCTAGAAGCTAACCATGCCGAAGCCTCTACCTCGGCCCATGCAACACGTTCTGGGAGAAGATGGGGGCGCCCACCACCAGCCAACCATAATATCATGTTCAGAGGGGAGCAACCCTATCAAATCCCGGAACCAGAGATACGAGGTGTCCAGGTTCCTCCCCCTGCCAGTATGTACCAGGACAAAAAGAAGGCAGATGAAGCCCCTTCATTCCTGGAGTTCCTGTCCAGCTTAGAAAATGAGCAACCGGCTCATACTGCTCCAGATAAAAGCAATAAATGCCAGCAGACAGCGGCTGGAAAGCAAAAACAGCATGAAGAAAATGAAGAAGGTAACCCTCTAGCAAAACCAGGGGCAGTCGCTACAGAAGAAGCCTTCCGGGAGACCGATGAAGAAGATAAAATTGAAAATGGGCAGCAAAGGCCACAGGCACCACATGAACCTCCAAGACCCCGATGGGCAGAGGAGATGAGACCGTCTAATGTCCGGGTGGGCAGTCGAGTCATGAAAATGCTGAAGAAGCTCTCTACCAGATTCTCCATCTGGGAAATTCTCTCTCTGAGTGAAGAAGCTCGCCAAGCAATTGTGGATGCCTTGCAGTCCCCGGCACAATGTGAAGCACTCTTGGCAGAAGTGAACACTGCGCCGTCAGTCACATTCACGGAGGATGATATGCTAATCCCAAATTCCGGCCATAATAGACCGCTGTATATGAGGGGCTCCCTGAACTGTCAGCCGATAAGCAGAATACTGATAGATCCCGGGGCTGCTGTAAATATTCTCCCGTATCACATCTATCAGAAATACTACTTTGATCTGCAGCTCACCAAGGTCAGAGACATGAAGATTGCAGGATTCAACCAGAAATGTGAAACACCTCTCGGGATGGCTGATTTCAATCTCACACTGGGCGACCTCACTACAGTGGTACGATTCTATGTAATCGACTCCAACACCACGTATAAGGCCCTGCTGGGAAGACCGTGGCTGCACGAATATCAGATAGTGCCATCTACACTACACCAATGCATAAAATATTGCCATGAAGGAAAAGAAGAAAGGGTGTTTGCAGACCTACATCCCTTCGAAGTGTTCGAGTGCCATATGCTCGATGCATCCTACTACACCGAGGTGTCACAAAGGGACAAAGAAAAAGAAGCTGTGGTCAGCCAGGAAAAGCCGGCGACAAAGACAAGAAATTGGACTCCACCGCCGCCAAAGGGCTATATCAAAAAGCATGGGGTATCTCACATCTCTTATGCTGGTGATTTTGCCCGGATCACTCCTCCTGGCATACACCCAGATGATACTAAAGAAAAGATGAAAGAAAAGTACACACAGGTGGAAGTTCCTCAGGGTCTAGTCAAGCCCATAGCCAGCATAGAATACCAGACGGTGCTACCACTGAAGACTATGAAAATCCCTCGCTTCTGCGAACCTCCTATCATATTCTACACCGGGGGGGCAGTCGAAGAAGACGATCAAGATTGTATGGTCCCTGAAGAAGCCGCAAACCGAATGGTGCCAATTACAGGCCTAGAGTACACTACCCAACGGGTTTCGCAAATGTTCTCGAAGATGTAAATGCCTTCAATACAATCTGCAGCCCAGAAGAAAGCATTCAAGGAGCTATGGGATCCACCTCGAGATAATAAAGAACTGAGGAAGATCACACAGCACCCGGGACTGGGCTATACCTTGCAAGAACACTATGAAGCTGAGGTAGATGTCATCTCTGCCTTCTACCAGCATGAAGATTCCCCTGGGATGGACTATGATCAATACCCTTCGGAAGATGAAGAAATCATTTATCAGTCCGTAGTGGACAATGAAATCCTAGACAATCAGTCAGGGATAGGGGTACCTGACGATACAAGGAGAGATTGGTACTGGGAAGATCTATCTTGCAAGGAGGATCTGTTCCAGGATGAAGCGAAATTTGATACGGGAAACCCGGATGAAGATCAAGTAGCCAGAGAGCTGCAAGAGTGCCTGGAGTTTGGGTGCATTCTAGAAGAATTCCAAGCTCTACATAATGATGACCTCTCAGGGGAGCCCACATCAGAAGAGCCTCTAAACACGGAAGACTCCACTTCGAAGTTTTCCGCTGAGCCAGTCACGTCCTCGGGACAGACTGAACAGAATCCGGCCGTATTGGCCTTATACGATGCACCAGCATCCGCTGATGACCAATCTAATGAAACAGAAAATCATGAAAATGAAGAAGATTGTATCCCAGGAGGCTTTATTGATTTGCAAGAAGCCCCACCCGAAGTAGAAGACGGAGGCCAAGCCACCGTCGATGAGCTGATAGAAGTGAATCTAGGGTCGACAGATGAGCCAAGGCCTACATTCCTCAGCGCACTGTTGGAGCCAACTGTCAAAGAACAGTATATTCAGTTTTTGAAAGAATTCCGAGACTGCTTCGCATGGACATATGATGAAATGTCAGGACTAACTTCTGATGTGGCACAGCACCGCTTGGCGATAAACCCAGAGGCAAGTCCTGTGAAGCAGCCTTCCAGGAGAATGCGTCCCGAACTGATAAATCAGATCAACAAAGAGGTCGACAAGCTGATCGATGTGGGCTTTGTTGAAGAGAACCAGTATACTACATGGCTGGCCAATACAGTGCCCGTGAAGAAGAAAAATGGGCAGATCAGAATATGTGTGGATTTCAGGGACCTGAATAAGGCTTGCCCGAAAGATGATTTCCCAGTGCCAATCACTGAAGTAATGATCGATGCAACCACTGGCCATGAAGCCCTGTCATTCATGGATGGGTCATCCGGATATAACCAGATCTGGATTGCTGAAGAAGACAGAGTGCACACTGCATTCCGCACCCCGAAGGGGATATTTCACTACAAAAGGATGCCGTTCGGCCTCAAGAATGCCGGCGCTACTTACCAAAGAGCTATGACAAAGATCTTTGATGATTTGCTCTTCAAGAAGGTAGAGTGCTACATTGATGACCTGGTGGTGAAAACCAGCAGAAAAGAAGACCATTTGCAGGATCTGAGAGTAGTGTTCCAGAGGCTGCGCAAATATGAGCTCAAAATGAACCCTATGAAATGTGCCTTCGACGTGTCCAGTGGAAAATTCCTTGGGTTCATCGTCCGTCATAGGGGCATTGAGATCGACCCATCCAAGATTAAAGCTATCCAGGAGCTCCCTCCACCTAGGAATCTCCACGAGCTGAGATCTCTACAAGGGCGTTTGGCCTACATCCGACGATTCATATCAAATCTGTCGGGGAGATGCCACCCTTTTCACAAGCTCATGTTGAAAGATGTACCGTTCCTCTGGGACGATGGCTGTCAGGAAGCTTTTGAGAAGCTGAAAGAATATCTCAAGACCCCTCCAGTACTGGGGGCACCTATTAAGGGCAAGCCCCTGATACTATACATTGCAGCCACACATTGTTCCCTGGGGGCAATGCTAGCACAGATAAATGAAGAAGGCAAAGAGCAGGCTCTATACTACCTGAGTCGGAGGCTGATTAGAACTGAAGAAAGCTACAGCTACATAGAAAAGACATGCTTGGCACTAGTCTTTGCCGTTAAGAAGCTCCGGCACTATATGCTGTCACATGAAATCAGATTGATATCTGCAGCAGATCCACTCAAATACATACTGACTCAGCCAGTACTGAAAGGCCGGTTGGGCAAATGGGCAGTAATTCTGATGGAATTCGATATCACATATATACCCCAGAGGGCAATAAAAGGACAGGCCGTGGCCAATTTCTTCGCAGAGCACCCTGTGCCAGAGAATGATATGTTGGGGACTGAGTTACCCGATGATGAAACATTAGAAGCCTGCCAGGCTCAGTCAACTATGTGGCAGCTATTCTTTGATGGAGCATCTAGAACATAGACGGACTCCGATGGAAAGACCAGAATACGGGCCGGAGCCGGTATTGTGCTAAGATCGCCAGAGGGGGAGGTTGTGCATACTTCCTGTTCTATAAACAAGCCCTGCACTAATAATGAAGCCGAGTATGAAGCTCTGATAATCGGGTTGCACATCAGCCTCAACATGGGCATCCAGATGCTTCAGGTATTCGGGGATTCAATGTTGATAATAAAGCAAATCTAAGGGGAGTTCGAAGTGCGAAAGCCGGAGTTGAACCCCTACCACCAAAAAGCTGTGTGCCTCATGGCGAAATTCTATCATATTGAGCTCAAGCATGTAGGCCGTGCACATAATGCCCAGGCTGATGCGTTGGCAAAGCTAGCCAGCTCAATAGCAGTCCCACCGGATGAGACACTGAACATTGTTGTTATAAATCGGCAGCAAGTCCCTAGCATGCTAGAAGGCTGCCCCGAAGAAAATGAAGTCGCCATGATCAGTACATAACAGGCATCTGATTGGAGACAACACCTGCTGCAATGGTTTTCACACCAACAGCTGCCGCAGAAAAGAGAAGAAAAGATGAAACTTCTAAGGATCAAAGATTCTTATGAATTCAGAAATGGAACTCTATTCTGAATAATGGCAGATGCACGCAAGAAGATTTTGCTCCGCTGCCTGTCCACTGAGGAAGCTTGGCAAGCAATGAAAGAAATACATGCTGGGACGGTAGGTGCCCATCAAGCTGGCCCTAAAATGAAGATAGAAATCAAGAAGCTGGGTTATTATTGGCCCACTATGTTTGAAGATTGCTGCAAGTTTGCAAAGTCATGTCAGAAATGTCAGGAGCATGCTGTTGTGCCCAGAAGGCCACCTGCCGTTCTGCACCCTACAGTCCCTAGCTGGCCGTTTGCACAATGGGGAACTGATGTAGTCGGCCCACTACCGACCTCATCGGCCGGACATAAGTACATACTGGCAATAACAGATTACTTCTCTCGATGGGCGGAAGCTATAGCATTACGAGAAGTGACTGGTGAGCTGGTTGCCAGATTCATCAAACAGAACATTATCTTCCGGTTTGGGATCCCCAGCCGAATAATATCTGATAATGGAAGTCATTTCAAAAATCAAAAGATCTATCGGCTTGCCGAGAAGTATAAGATCGAGTGGAGGACTTCCACTCCTTACAATCCACAGGCAAATGGATTGGCAGAAGCCTTCAACAAAACGTTATGCACCTTGTTGGCTAAAGTTGTCAGTTCCAATAAGAAGGACTAGGAAGAAAAGATGTATGAAGCTCTATGGGCATACCGCACTGTCTTCAAGACACCTACAAGGTGCTCGCCATACTCACTGGTATACGGCTCAGAGGCAGTAGTTCCACTGGAGCTGGAAGTCCCGTCACTCAGGGTGGCAGTCCAACATGACCTGGCCCGTGGCGAACAAACCAATGCAGAAAGAAGATTACAAGAATTGGCTGAATTGGAAGGGAAGCGCCTCCAAGCTCAGAAGAATATCCAGATGTACCAGGCCCGCATGGCCACTGCATTCAACAAACTCGTAAAAGGACGAGAATTTAAGAAAGGTGACCTCGTCATGGTCAAGAAAAGAGAAGTTATGGCGTCCAACCCAAAAGGAAAGCTGAATCCTAATTGGGAAGGTCCTTATGTGATATATAGGGTCTACGAAGGAGGGGCCTACATGGTTGTTAACCATCGAGGGGAAATCCAATTTTCACCACTCAACGGTAGACACCTAAAGCTGTATCATGCTGCCCAACCAATATTCCCCGAGTAATCATCGGGCTAAAAGCTACCCTGCTCCCTTCGTCTAGTGACATTCTGTCCTAACCGAGCTACCCTTCTCCCTTGGTCTAGTGGCACTCCGCCCTAACCAAGCTACCCTTTTCCTTGGTCTAGCGGCACTCCACCCTAACCAAGCTACCCTTTTCCTTGGTCTAGCGGCACTCTGCCCTAACCGAGCTACCCTTTTCCTTGGTCTAGCGACATTCCGCCCTAACCAAGCTACCCTTTTCCTTGGTCTAGCGACACTCTGTCCTAACCAAGCTACCCTTTTCCTTGGTCTAGCGGCACTCCGCCCTAACCTAGCTACCCTTCCTCCTTGGTCCAGCGGCACTCTGCCCTAACCGAGCTACCCTGCTCCCTTGGTCTAGCGGCACTCCGCCCTAGCCGAGCCATCCCTTATCATGATCTAATGACAGTCCGACTTGTTACCCTCCCAAAAAGAGGGGAAGAGAGAATAAAGGAATGAAAATAAATAAAAATGGGGTTAAAAAAATAGAGATACCCTGCCGGTCTTGTTCAGGTTTTCCGAGCAAGGGCAAAAATGGCTAAAACCCAGCTGTGGTGAAAACCCGAAAGGGCACTGCAGGCAAAATCGGGTACCCCGCCACGTGAAAACCTGGAAGGGCGCGTGGGCAAAAGCAAGAGGGGGCTGGCTCCGGTGAAAACCCGAAAGGGCGCTTGGGCCAGTAATATGGTGATCCTAAAGAAACCTCACCTCCCGTCATAAACTTCTCGTCGATCGGCCGGCACCTTGTCCGATCAACGATCAAATCCATCCAGTACGGACCCTACGTCTGTCCTGATAGAAGCCCTCGTACCTTGTCCCAGGTCCCACCGTGATGAAACCTGCTATTGATTGATTGGCACATTGCCCGATCAGCGATGAAACCTATCCAGTTTAGACCCTACGTCTATCCTGATGAAACCTATGAAACCTTTGCATTGGTATAAACCCAATACCGATGATGAAACCTGCTGCTGATCAATGGGCACACTCACCCGATCAGCGATGAAACCTATCCTGCTTAGACCTTACGTCTATCCCGATGAAACCTATGAAATCTTTACGTCGGTATAAACCCAATACCGATGATGAAACCAGCTGTTGATCGATTGGCGCACTGCCCGGTCAATGATGTAACCTATCCGGCTTAGACCTTACGTCTATCCCGATGAAACCTATGAAATCTTTGCGTCGGTATAAACCCAATACCGATAATGAAACCAGCTGTTGATTGATTGGCACACTGCCCGGTCAATGATGAAACCTATCCGGCTTAGACCTTACGTCTATCCCGATGAAACCTATGAAATCTTTGCGTCGGTATAAACCCAATACCGATGATGAAACCAGCTGTTGACCGATTGGCGCACTGCCCGGTCAATGATGAAACCTATCCAGCTTAGACCTTACGTCTATCTCGATGAAACCTATGAAATCTTTGCGTCGATATAAACCCAATACCGATGATGAAACCAGCTGTTGACCGATTAGGCGCACTGCCCGGTCAATGATGAAACCTATCCGGCTTAGACCTTACGTCTGTCCCGATGAAACCTATGAAATCTTTGCATTGGTATAAACCCAATACCGATGATGAAACTTGCTGTTGGTCGATTGGCACCCTGCCCGATCAACAATAAAACCAGCCCAGGGTAGACCTTACGTCTATTCTGATGAGATTCATAAGATCCTTGCATTGGTATAAACTCAATACCGATGATGAAACCCACCTTTGATCAATGGGCATCCTGCCCGATCGATAAAGAAACCCGTCCTATCAAATCTGCATACCCCTTTACGTCCCGCCGTGAAGAAACCTACCATTGGTCGATCGGCACCTTGCCCGATCAATGATAAAACCAGCCCAGTGTAGACCTTACGTCTACCCTGATGAAACCTATAAAATCCTTGCGTTGGTATATACCCAATACCGATGATAAGAGCATGCACTAATGAAGCAGCACATCGCCTGATCCGTGCTGAAGTCCCAATTCAGGAAACATATGTATATATATAAAAAAAATGGGGTTAAAAATAGAGATACCCCGCCAGACTTGTTCGGACATCCCGGATAAGGGCAAAAATGGCCAAAAACCCAGCTGTGGTGAAAACCCGAAAGGGCACCGCAGGCAAAATCGGGTACCCCGCCACGTGAAAACCCGAAAGGGCGCGTGGGCAAAAGCGAGAGGGGGCTGGCTCCGGTGAAAACCTGAAAGGGCACTTGAGTCAGTAATGTGGTAATTTAAAAGTTCCATGCCAACCGGCACGCTACCTTTACCTCCCTTCTATTGATGAAGCCTTCCGTCAATCAACTGGTTCCATGCCCCACCGATGATAAAACCTTTCCAGGATAGACCTTACGTCTGTCCTGATGAAATCTACACACCCTCTTTCAAACGTCCCACCGACGATGAAACCCATCAACATTTTTACTAAGGCCTATCCAGTTCAGACCTTACGTCTGTCCTGATAAAACCTACGCATTTCTTGGCAAAGTCCCACCTGCGATAAAACCTATTGGAATAGACCTTACGTCTGTCCTGATGAGACCTACACCTTCACACACTTCCCACCGTTGGTCGATTGGCACCTCGCCCGATCAATGATGAGACCCTATCCAGTCTAGACCTTTCGTCTATTCTGATGAAACTTATAAAATCTTTGCATTGGTATAAACCCAATATCGATGATGAAACCAGCTGTTGATCGACGGGCACCCTGCCCAATCAATGATGAAACCATGCAGTTTGGACCTTTCGTCTATTCCGATGAAAATTATGAAATCTCCTTGCATCGATATAAACCCAATATCGATGATGAAATCAATTGTTGATCGACCGGCACCTCGCCCGATCAATGATGAAACCCTACCCAGTTTAGACCTTTCGTCTATTCTGATGAAACTTATAAATCCCTTTGCATCGATATAAACCCAATATCGGTGATGAAACCAACTATTGATCGACTGGCATTTCGCCCGATCAAGGATGAAACCCTACCCAGTTTAGACCTTTCGTCTATTCTGATGAAACTTATAAATCCCTTTGCATCGATATAAACCCAATATCGATGATGAAACCAACTATTGATCAACTGGCATTTCGCCCGATCAAGGATGAAATCCTATCCAGTTCAGACCCTATGTCTGTCTTGATGAAAACCACATATCCTTTAATTGTCCCACCTACTATAACCCCTACCCAGTCTAGACCTCACGTCTGTTCTGATGGAACCTCTCCTTTCACACTCCTGCAAATTGTCTCCTTTACGGCACACCTGGCCGGAAGGATTTTTGCTGCCACTCACAAATCCGGTTTGAGCACCTCTTCGGATGCCGTCACGCGGTGGAGCGAGTCCCCCATCCTTTCTCTGAAGGGGTGGACGCTCTCCTGCCAAATACGGGCTGTTCGCATGAGGGATTGTCAAAACCGCTACCCCACTTCCCAAAGTAATAAAACCATATGCAAAGTAAGATGGAGACGCTTGAAGCCAAGTGATTCCTTTCCAATAAAAAGGGAATACATAAAGGGCCCCGAGGGGACATTACATTACAGAAGAGAACAAACAAGGAGGAGTAAACAATTCACGGCCGCCAAAATATATCTTCGAAGGCTAGAAGACCCACATAAGGGGCGGCTCCTAGCTCATGAAGGCGCGCTTCCTCCTCCTGAAGCCCAATGGACATGTCCTGAAGAGACGTCACCCGTCCCTCCAGCGAGGCTACCTCCTCTTCAGACTGCGGCCGGATAAAGGAGAGTTGTTGCAGTTCGGCTCGAAGTCCAGAGAGTTCCATCTCCAGTAGGGCTATCCGGCCCCGCACAGCTTCTTCCCGCTGAATGGCACCTTCTAGCTCAGCTCGGCGTCCATCAAGCATAAGTGTCAGCTTCCCCAACTCGGACTTGCATTCTGACCTCTGCAATTTCAGCGCCGTTAGCTTATCAACCATGGTCCGTGCTAGGAAATCCCTCCGATGCACGAATTTAAGCAAAAGCAAGACCCGCTGAGCCCATGTGTCCAGAGGGCAACCCATAGCCTGCAGACCGGCAGTGAAGCGATCAGCAATTTCCTTCAGCTGCAAATATGTCAAGCCAGGCTGAGATTCTACCAGCTGGCGCAGCATATCCAGGTTCTGCCAGACAAAGCTCTCGGACGATGCAAAGCCAAAAGAAGCAGAGGGGATCACTTCGAAGGTCACTTCGCTATCAATGTCTGCCCACAGTGCGACATCCGGCTGAGAGGATGAAGACGGTAAATCTGCTGGAAGAACTGGCCGATCCCTCTCCGAGCCCTCTGGCTGAACTGAAGATTCCCCCTCCGTCTCGGGCGCTATGGCTTGAACATCAGCGGAGGGAGGACCGATGAATGATGGAGCTATCTCTTCATGAATCTTCTGAATAAGGGCTTCATCTTCAGCTCCTCTTCCTGATAATGGGGGCGAAGGGTCTCTAGTCTGTAAAGGCAGAAATCCAATTTCTATAGCCACTGTGGCGGGGGCTGCTGACTCAGGCGCAATTGACATGATGGCAGCCGGTATGAAAGCAGAGCTTCTGGCTGGGTCTACTTCAGCTCTGAACTCTGAGGCCCTGACGAGGATGGAAATCTCTCCTGGTGATCCTAAGTCCAACGATGCTAAATCTGTCGAGGACTGTATCCGCGCTAGCACAGGGCGAATGATCTCGGGAATTCCCGTGCAAGTTAACGGCTGGAAAGGGACAATAGCCCAGTTTATGGAATAAATGTCCGTGATAGCCGCAGTTGTGTCTGAGCTAGCAATGGCAACGCCCTGAGACCAAAACAAAGCAACTTTAGTGCTAGATATAAAAGAAGAAGGGGCAGATGAAGCAACAAACATGAAAAGGAACCCACCCTTGAAGCAGGGTCCACATCCTCGGAGTGGGGTGAAAGAGAAGGAAGCTCCGTAGTCGGAATGACAAACGGTGGAGTTATGTCAATCTCGGTATCGAGCCCGGCAAACTCCTCCTGCAACTCCTCCTCAGGAGATAACACCACCAGCTTAGCCGGCTGAAAAGATGAAACACCCTTTGCAAATACAAGTGGGGCCTCTGGTTCGGGAGCATCTCCCTCACTGTCGCTGAAGGTTGCTTCCTCCTCATCAAAGGCGGCCTTAGAGCTGCCAGAAGATATTTCCACACTAGCTATACGCTGTGGGGTCACCTCCAAAACATGCCGAGATGTAGACCGGGTAATTATGCGCCTGGCCGGAACGGCACGCTGCTTCAACTGAGCCTTGTGACCTTCCTGTGGTTGAAGCAACTCTTCTATCACCACAGTCTCAGTCTGCTCCTCGCCTGCCGCTGATGCCAAAAAGAGACCTCTGAGAAATGTAGCAAAGAAAACAAATATAGATATGAAACAGATGAGAAGATACACTTACCCCCCGCCTCACTAGCCGGCGTAGGAGAAGGCAATCTGCTCTCCACCACAGAAGGTGCCATGACTGTCTCTTCAGCTGTGCAAAAAGAATGGGTCAGATTCAAAGATTTCTTTCAGATCCTGCAGAAGACAGTGAAGAATGCAAATACAAGTTGTTGATGTTACCCTGAACCGGTGTCGAAGCAGCCTCCCTTTGTAGCTCAAACTCATCGAATGATGGAATGTCAGGGAGAGGGGTCCCAGTATCCATCGCCACCGAAGTCGACTGTTGAATGTGGGCCTTTTTGGCCTTCCTGGCCTTCCCAACCGCAGTCTTGACTGCGGAAGCCTTCCTCTTCTTGCCAGGAGGCATGGGAGTAGTGGTCGGTGCTGCAGCAGGAACTTCAAAATAAGTGGGCTTCTCGGCCTGCGCAATAATCTTTCTATAGAGTCCCTGCCGCTTTATATCAGGCCGGTCTGTTAAGAATGGCAGAAGAATGATGGGATCAGCGGATGCAAAGTTCAGATGCTAAGCAGAAAACATTACAATCAGAAAAGAAGAAATCTTACCTGCCGGGCCGTCATAGAATACAGAAAGTGGCCAGTACATGTAAGCTACCTCCTTGGAGCGGGAAGCAGCCTCCTTGATGAGCCAGCACACATCACCAAATAGCTGGCACTTCTCTACCAAAGTTGCCAGATCATTATGGCCGCGAAAGTCAAGGCAGCGAAACAAGTCAAGATGGTCCATGCCCCAGCCATCGACATAATGAAATGATATAAACAGTGGCTTGTTCAAAATACCGGCTATCGGGCTTTCTGCAGATAATCCATGCAAATTCAGCAGAATGAACAGCCAGGACGTTTGTCTATAATACGTCTGAGTTCTATCTTCTCGGCGTACAAACGTCCTATATGGATGAAATTTATCAACTGGACCCCTCCAGGAAGCTACTGTCGGGAGCGGCTCTTCAACAGGGAATGGATACTGCTGCTCCTCCAAGCGAGCGCCCCCTACATGGCTCAGATGGTTCAAGCTCTGCATAAAGGTGTCCTCGTTGATGGCAGCAAAGACAGAAGCAAGCGGCTCGGAACTCTTTTCCTTCAAGGCCCGCCGCTGAGTCAAATAATTCTCTGCTTCCCTCAGATGCTGTGAGTAAAGTTTTTTCAAGTGGGCCTCGGAAATATCAAACACTGGCCCAGGTTGCTGTTTCAGGAAGGAGCGCTCTGCAACGTCCCAGAAGGCACCCATGCCGTCCCTATAAAAGCCGGTCCGGATATTCCACCATTTGATGTATTCTGGTGTCACCCGGGGGACACGATTAGAAACAATGGGCACCCTGAAAACTATGTCATCCTGGCGATGATAGAAATCCCACCACAACCGGCCCTCGCCAACAATGAGGGACCCGTGCTTGGCCCGGCTGTCTAGGGGAAACTGGGCAACCGAAGTAGGAATATGCTGGTCGTAGCCGAAGTTTCGCCCAAAGCGGAACGGATAATATGGCTCCAACAGAAGCAGGCCACCCTTCCTATAAACCAAAACACTGGGCCGAATTGCCATGGCCCATCTCACCAGCTCCGGTTCCAGGATCGGCCGAGCAGTGTTGACCCCGGAGATGGGGTGGATATATGTTTCTATCTCCTCCAACTTGCATTCTCTCTGAGGATCAATCAAAGGAGCTGAACCTGCTGCCAAGCTCCAGAAATGTATGCTACCAGGAGCGTCCACTGGTACCTTTATCAGTCGGCCCCTGATTTTAAATAGCTGATCATAAAAGGGACCAGGCTCAGCACTGGCAAATTCAATCATCCTAGGTGACACTGTATCCGCCTGCAAGGTTCTCGGAGCTAATTCGGGGAATATACTGCAGACCCAGGCGTTGAAGAAATGAAAAGGACCCACGGTCCACAAAGAACGGGGAGTCCGATGCTTGTACAGGTCCCCCAAAGATTTATATATCAAACACAGGGCCACTAGGCAGAGCGACAGCTTCATCCCCCATGCCATCTGACAAGCTGGATATATGGCCTCTGGCCGAATTACTGTCTCGTCCCCTTGTGGGAGAGCAAAAGTGCACAGCCAAAATGTGAAATAAGCTGCGCAGTGTGTGATGGGGTCTACGCCTGCTGGGTTGGGACCGCCGCCGCCTGCACGGCGCAATGAAGAGGGTAGCGCCGACTTATAACGGGGAGCCCTCACCTGCCTGCTAGCAGCCGGACCCATAGAAGGAAAGTCTGCATACTTCAGGGGACCGTCAAAGAAATACTGGATCCACTGCCCTATCCGGACCCTCATTTTGCTGCCTTTCTCTCGGGGTTGATAACCTTTAGAGGACCCCCTGCTGTACGCCAGACAGATGGAGCGGTATACCTTCATCAGATATCGATATGAGAAGCCGAGGGAATACTTGCCCTCGCCATCAGAGCTATCCTTCTCGGAATCTGACAAGCAAACCTCCTCATACGGCTCGCCATCAATGGGCAGGCCGGAGAGCTGTGACAAACTCCAGAGATCCAGGGATGTCTCCCCCTCTGCTGTATAGAAAGTGTTGAATAAAGGGCAGAACACTTCAAACATCCCATAGCACAGCCCCCGGGATATGGGATACCGGAATCTGGAAGTGAAGACACTGTGGTACACCCCTGCTCTGATTAGCAGGGGGGCATACTCTAGCAGAACAAATTATGTAAACTCCACTGCCCCCACTCGGAATAGATGAGCGTCAGTGATTTTGGTGTCTCCAAACCAGCCGGCGGCCAGAAGGTACTTAAACTGAACGGCCGAACAATTCAACACGAAGGGTTCTTTGCGATATCCCCACTTTAATGGTGCCAAAAACATGCCATAGCCGGGCTTCTCCCTATGAACTCGGCCGCCAGCATTATCCCACCGGGCTGGTGTGAATTCCGGGGCCCGGACTAGCATCTTCTTCTCTGGTTCCAACTCCGATATGCCAAGGACGGCATCCCAGTCGCGCTTTTCCCCAGTCGCGCTTTTCCTCGGCAAGGATGGCAGCTTCAACTACGCGAGCTATCCGATAATCTCGCAAGCCACCCACTGTGAAAGTCCGGATGAACGGCATCAAGTGGCAATCCTTCGGGAAGTCTGGCCGGTAGTTATTATCCCGCCTGAAGCATGTCTCGGTCACCGTGGAGTATACCCGGGCCGTCGACACTGTGTCAGTTTCAGAATCAGACGATTCGTCAACTGAAGCTATTCTATCATATCCGAAATCCAAGCTGTGCACGTTCAACCAATTTACTGTGGCCCGAGATATGTCTGGCTGGGCCGATGAACTAGCTCCAACAGCTCCAGAAGATGCAACAGTAGAGCCAGAAGCCATTGCTATATCTGCAAACAAAAGAAGAAATATGGATTAAAAGTCAGTCTTATAGGGATTGCAACATGAGATTCTATAAAAATTTCGGCAGCATCTCCCCTTATTCGGGGTCTGCCCAAAAAGAATAGGGAGTCACCAACCAAGAGGGGGTGATCCCGGAAGCAAAGGGATTAAATCCCCAAAAGACGTCATACCTGGGACGGAAGAACTCGCGGCCACCACCGAGAGGATGAAGACGGCTCGCACCGAAGAGAAGAAATGGAGAGAAAAGCTGAAGAAAGAGAAAAAAAGGATGAAGAATGAGGGAAAAACAAGCCATCGGCGCCTTAAGTAGGGCCCGGAGCGATGGGTTCTCGGCGCGGCCGAATGCGCGCCGAGAACCTCCAGGCCGAGGGCTCTCGACGGCCAAAAGGCACGCCGAGAACCCCAGGCCGAGGCCCCCTGCGGCCAGGGCGCGCCGAGAAGACCCCCAGGCCGAGAACCCCAGGCCGAGGCCCCCTACGGCCAGGGCGCGCCGAGAAGACCCCCAGGCCGAGAGCCCAGCCAACCAGGCCGCGCCGAGAGACCCCCCGCGCCGAGAAGCTACGCGCCGGGAGGTCTTGCAGGCCGAGAAGGCCTCGCGCCGAGAAGGTCACGCCGAGAAGCCCATGGCCCCGTGCCGAGAAGCTTTAAAGGCTGAAAATAAAGGCAGAAAATATGAAAATGGGAAAGTGTGAAAATGAAATATCCATATGCAGCATAGTGTTGCTAGGAGATAATCAGGTCCAAAAACTGGATTGAAGACAAATGGAGGAAGATATCCTCAAATGATGAAAGACACCTGCAGGCCCCGTGCCGCTTATTCTGCGCTTACGCCGCCCACAGGTGGGGGGCATTTGTTGACACCTGGAAAATGAACAAGGGTGGAAGCATAATTGAAAAGAGGGTCTGACCAACAGTGAAAGACTAATGATGAAGCTTATCAACCTTTCACCCGGCTAAAGCCCTTGTCAGCCAAAGCTGATGCCCGGTGCCAATGTCACTCAGACGGCAGCACTGATAAAGCAGCAGTCACTCGACTAATGAGACCTTCCAGCCCTTTAAGAAGAGCTGTACTACTGCTTCGTCCAAGAAGTCATGGATGATATGTCAGGGTAAGTCAGATGTCGGCTTACTGACAGAAGTAATATGAGATAAAGATGAAGTCGGCACCGGCAGATGAAGATGGTAAAGGCTCCTGAAAAGATAGAGCAGAAGAAGAATCGTCTCCACAGATTATGCACCCGGCTGAGGTCTTCCCAGACTAAAGCTGATGTCCGAGCCCGTCACCATTCGAGTGACGATATTGATAAGATGATACCCGGTTTTGTCACCGTTCAGATGACAATCCTGATGAAACCCCTGTCTACGAACTGATAAAACCCCTGTCTACGGACTGATGAAATCCCTGTCTACGGACTGATAAAACCTTATCTGCGGACTGATGAAAATCGTAATCACGACTTCGATACGAGACATGTCATAAATGAAAGGCCCTTTCGGGTGATGATACACTTAAAAAACCCCAAGTGGGCCTGTATGAAGGTGGCGCCGAAAGCCTGTGTCGAAGCCCAAAGTTGGCGTCGAGAGGACGGATTCGAGCGCGCCAGGAAGCTTATCTCAAGCGTGCCGTGAGGGTGCCTGCCGAGAAGAAAAAGGGAAAAGGGTTATAAAACCCCCTCCCTTCGAAGAGAGAAAAGAGGGAGATAGCAAGAAAAAAGATAGACAGAAAAGAAAAGAAGAAAGAGACGAAGAAAAAAAGAGCGAATAGATAGCCAGAAAGAGAAAGAGATAGGAAAAGAGAGGGAGAGACTCTCCGTCGAAAGAAGAAGCAGAAGAAAAGAAGGAAGAGAGGCTCCAGGTGGGCTGATAGGGGGAGGGAGAGGAGTCAATGCTCCACCCTCCCCCCCCCCCCCATGTTTGATGTTTCTTTCTTTTTTCTTATTACTGATTCTCCGTATGGGATAGTCGAAGTCTTGATGTTTAGATTATTCATACGATTCTCTCCCTTTTCCTCCCCTGTATGTTTCTTGGCTTCAGTTCTGTAGTCGATGTAAGTGATGGTGAGATGAAATAAATGCAGTTGCCGTGATGGATTTTAGGCAATACGATCTTCCTTTGTCTCCATATGTATGCATACTGTTTGTATGAATGCCCCATGGGCGAAATGACTCAGGCTTCGGAGTCGAGTTTGTTCTTCGAACAGGGATGAAGGTAGAACCCCCACCCTTGTTCAATGGGTTGCTGGGTTCTATTCTCTTCTCTCTTCCCGCTTCAATAGCATGCCCTCCGTATGTGTTTGAGTCTGTTCCTCAAGCCTCTTGTGCTGTCCGGGAACCAGAGACATCAATCTCTTGGTTCCCCGGATTGCCGGCTATAAAGGATGCATTTGAACCCGTAGACGAATGCGACCCTGGATCCTCGTTCCAATCGTTGAATGACTAGGGTCTGAGGTCCCAGCATCAAGGGGTTCTTTCATCGCCGATTTGCTTCCCAGATGATACTATGCTAGTCTGGGGAATCAGAGACAGCCATCTCTTGACCCCCCCAGACGTCTGGCAGTATACAGATAAAAGCTACTCAGGCCCCGACGATGGTCTCTCCTCCTCCTGATGATCCGGCCTCTCAGCCCCCTTGGCATCCTTCTAGCAGAGGCATTCATGAAACCCCCTCATACACCCCTGATTCGGTCTCAATCTGAGCCATAAAACCCAGAAATCCCAGAAACAGAGCATCGTTATTGAGCCCTGAAACCCTGAAATCCGTCTGCATTCCACCTTCTCGGCGTGCGAGTTTCCCCGCCGAGAACCGTAAGGCCGAGAGGCCTTCCCCTCCTTTCAGCTAAATGACAAGCCCTTATTTTGTGCAAAACCCTATAGCCCACAGCCTCCCGGCGCTAGGCTCCCGGCGCGGCCATGAGCGCGCCGGGAAGCCCCGTGCCGAGAGCTCCTTCTAGCCAAAGGCCATGCCGAGATCTCCTTTCAGCCAAAGGCCCCATGCCGAGAGCCTCTTCCAGCCAAAGGCCCCACGCCGAGATCCTCTTCCATCCACCAAAAGGCCATGCCGAGAGCCCCCTTGGCCAACCAAAAGGGCCATGCCGAGAGCCCCCCCCCTTGGCCAACCAAAAGGCCACGCCGAGAGTCCCTCTTTGGCCAACCAAAAAGACCACGCCGAGAACCCCCCTCGGCCAACCAGTAAGCCACGCCGAGACCCCTCTTCTTGGCCCAATGAAGTCCAGTCAGGGGACTTTCTCCCCACTGCCATGTCTCAGCCTTCTGATCTCTGTACACATATGTCCCGGGGATGTCCAGAGACCGTCGTGAATGACCTGAGAAGATACAGTAATGGGGAGGACCTTCCTCCCCTACAGACCTCATTCCCGATCCGGATTCCACCCTTATGAACCCAAAGGGCCATGCCATTACATGAGTTCCGAGGGATTTCAAGGGGATATTAAACGATGGAATAAAGATAAGCAATGTCCCGGGGCCCGACGCCCATCCCCGTTCGGTTGTCATCCCGGCACTCCGTGGATGATAACCTATCCTCCCTTGGCATAATCCAAGTTGAGGGGACATGCTGCCAAAATTTACACATACCTTGCCAGGTAGCTGTAATGTCCTACCTCTCAACCACGTTGGCCCACGGAGCCATGTCCCTACATGCTCTCCGATGGTCCTTTGAAGGGGAGGATATAGATGCAACATCGCGTACGCACAGGGCGCGTCATGTCATGCCGGTGCTTACTCAGATTCTGGGTCAGTTATGCCCGATCTCTTATGGATCCCACCCTGCCACTGCATGGGTGGTTCCCTATTCCCCACTTGGCATGGTCCAAGATGGTGGGAATTTGCCGTCGGTTTTATCCCGAAAATAACCAACCCCAGCTCCGTCTAATCCATTTAACGTTTGCAAATGAACGACTTCCGTCTCTCTTGAGCATGTGGCTTTACCGCTGTCATCCTCCTACTTTTAGCGTTTAATCAAGGGTTGTCCTTCCTTAGAAGGACGTAATTAACGTCATAACGTTCATGGTATGACGGACTTCTGGTCCAGACACGATCACTCACAATCGACTGACCATGTCAGATCGAGCGCACAATAAAATTGTCACTTCGGTGACTGGCACGCCAATGAACCAATAAATAAATAAATAAATAAATAAATAATAGAAAAATAAATAAATAAAGATAAGATAAAAATCCCGCATCCACAATTCCCGATTGCCCATTACTTAACGATAAAGCCGTTGACGGAAAGCGCCTAGTAACCAAGAATGCTCGTCTTCATGCAATCAAGGAGACCGAGCAAGAAGAAGAAGGCGGCTTAGTGGAAGGTACATTGAAAGTTTGTTCCAGGAATGCATATGTCTTAATTGATACTGGTGCATCGCATTCTATTGTTTCTAAGAAGTTTGCTGACCCATTACCCCTAGAACCAGAATGGATAAAGTTAGTTTTGTCCACTCCTCTGGATGATGAGACTGATATTACACATCATTACCAAAACTGCGAAGTATTGGTTCAGGGTAGAAATCTCCCTATTGATCTCATATGTTTAGATCTGAAAGAGTATGATGTTATACTAGGGGCAGATTGGTTATCCAAGTATCAGGCAACGGTTGATTGCCGCAATAGTAAGGTTACATTCAAGGAATTTCCAGAACTAATCTTGACTAACCCCAAGGGTCGGAGCAGATCCCCTCTTATTTCAGCTCTCCGAGCTAGCAAGCTCATCAGGAAAGGATGTACATCTTTCCTTGCCTTTGTCACAGTTAAAGAAGCTAAGGAAGCTAAGCTAGAAGACATTCCTGTGGTACAAGAATTTCTGGACGTGTTTTCGGAAGATTTGCCGGGATTACCCCCGCAAAGAGAAGTGGCCTTCACCATTGACTTAGTCCCTGGTGCTGGTCCGATTTCAAAGGCACCTTATAGGATGTCACCTACTGAACTCAAGGAGTTAAAGGAGCAATTGATGGAACTCATTAAGAAAGGATTCATTAGACCAAGTACTTCCCCGTGGGGAGTGCCTGTATTATTTGTAAAGAAGAAAGACGGATCCATGAGGTTATGCGTCGACTATCGACAGTTGAATCATCTCACTATCAAGAATAAGTATCCACTGCCTAGAATCGATGAATTGTTTGATCAAATTTCAGGATCCATGTACTTTTCCAAAATTGATCTTAGGTCAGGATATCACCAACTAAGAATCAAGGATGAGGATATTCATAAAACCGCATTCAGAAGCAGGTATGGCCATTATGAATTTGTTGTTATGCCTTTCGGACTAATGAATGCCCCTGCTGCCTTTATGCAGTTAATGAATAGTATATTCAGGCCTTATTTGGATCAATTCGTGGTGGTCTTTATTGATGATATATTGATTTATTCCAAGACCAAGGAAGAGCATGAGGAACATTTGAGGATTGCATTACAAATATTGAGGACAAACCAATTATATGCAAAATTTAGCAAGTGTGAATTCTGGCTTGAAGAAGTGACTTTTCTCAGACATGTTATATCAAAGGATGGCTTGTCTGTAGACCCATCAAAGGTTGAAGCTGTAAGGAATTGGGAAAGACCGACCAATGCTAGCGAGATCCGAAGTTTCTTAGGTCTTGCCGGCTATTATAGGCGATTCATCAAGGATTTCTCAAAAATCGCCGTGCCACTTACGAGGTTAACTCGCAAGGAGATCCGTTATGAATGGGATGAGGAATGTGAAGGAAGCTTCCAAACTCTCAAGGATCATCTTACTACAGCTCCTATCTTAGCATTGCCAATTAAAGGAGAAAAGTTTGAGGTATACACTGATGCTTCTGGCATTGGCCTCGGGTGTGTTCTAATGCAACAAGGGAAGGTTATAGCCTACTCTTTTCGTCAATTAAAGAAGCATGAAGAGAACTACCTCGTCCATGACTTAGAATTGGCCGCGGTAGTATTTGCACTCAAAATATGGAGACATTATCTTTATGGAGTACAATTTACTGTATACTCCGATCACAAGAGTCTCAAATATCTTTTCTCACAGAAGGAACTAAATATGAGGCAAAGACGATGGCTGGAATATCTCAAGGACTTCGACTTCAATATACAATATCATCCCGGAAAGGGTAATCATGTAGCAGATGCCCTTAGTCGAAAGCCGAGAGCACTGTTAGCCAATTGTATGATTCAAGAATGGAAGTTGCTGGAACAATTCTCTGAACTTAATATAAGCATGGACACGGACCCTAGATGTGTCACATTATCTCATGTAAGCATACAGTCAGATTTATTGTCTGAAATACAAGCACTTCAGAATAATGATCCTACATTAGTAGAAATCAAGGGCAGATTAGAAGGACAATCGGAATTCCAATTAGCTTCTGATGGAAGATTAATGTTCAAGAATAGAACTTGTATACCGGACTGCCCAGAATTGAAGAAGAAGGTCTTAGATGAAGCTCATAGGTCAAGGTATACGATTCATCCTGGATCTACCAAAATGTACCAAGATGTAAAAAGAAATTTTTGGTGGCCCAACATGAAAAGAGAAATAGCGGACTACGTATCACGCTGTCTCACGTGCCAACAAGTCAAGGCGGAACACCAAAAGCCTGCTGGAAAACTACATCCTTTAGATATCCCTAAATGGAAGTGGAAGGATATTGGTATGGATTTCATCATGGGTTTATCTAAATCAAAAAGAGGACATGATGGAATATGGGTTATCATTGACCGATTGACTAAATCAGCGCATTTCTTGCCAATCAAGAGTCGATGGTCAGTTGATGTCTTAGCTGCACTATACATCAAGGAAATAGTCAGATTACATGGTATTCCTGTTTCAATCGTGTCTGACAGAGATCCCCGTTTTACTTCTCATTTTTGGAAAGGACTACAACATTCGTTGGGAACGAGACTTAACTTTAGCATAGCCCTTCATCCTCAAACGGATGGTCAGACCGAGAGAACCAATCAAGTAGTCGAATATATGCTAAGAGCATGCATTACTGATTTTGATGGAAACTGGCATGATCACTTGCCTCTGGTCGAATTTGCATACAATAATAGCTACCAGGCAAGTATACAACTGGCACCTTTTGAATCCTTATACGGAAGGAGTTGTCGATCACCCTTATGCTGGGACGAAGTTGGAGAGAAACAACTGTTAGGTCCAGACATGGTAAGGGACACTACCGAAAAGATAGAATTGATCAAAGAAAGACTGCAAGTTACTCAGTCTAGACAAAAAGCTTATGCCGATACGAGAAGAAGAGATCTTGAATTCCAAGTTGGAGATCACGTATTTCTCAAGATATCGCCTGGACGTGGAATACGAAGATTTGGTGTTAAGGGCAAGCTTACACCAAGATTTATCAGACCTTTTGAGATACTAGAAAGAGTTGGCGAGGTTGCTTATCGCATCGCATTGCCACCTCAACTGTCCGAAGTACACGATGTGTTCCACATATCTATGTTGAAGAAGTATGCGCATGATCCATCACATATTATTGAGTATGGAGATCTAGTGATCCAGAAAGATTTCACATATGAGCAGAAGCCCATACGAATACTAGATCGAGAAGTACGAACCCTAAGGAATAAGGTTATTCCCATGCTTAAAGTACAATGGAATAAGAATTCAGAACATGAAGCTACATGGGAGACCGAGGAATCTATGAGGAAACGATTTCCCGAATTATTCTAAGAGGTATTCACTCTACACTCTCCATATGTAAAGATATGATATGGAATTTGGGGACCAAATTCTTTTTAAGTGGGAGAGGGTGTAGCAACCCTGATAAATTTAAAAGGAATAAATAAATCAAAATAGATTAAAAGATTTAATAAATAAATGAAAGAGCTTGGGATAAAAATAATTAAACCCTGATGAAAATAACGCCTCAGATATAGGCGTTACTTTACAAGAAAACGCCCTCACCTAAGGTGTGTTTTTAAGAAAGGACGCCCACATATCAAGGCGTCAAATTTCAAACGACCAAAATAAATAAAAAGGGCAAGTTAGAGTAACGTCCTTTGGGTGGACGCATTTCTACAAGAAACGACGCTTGACAAGGCGTCAATTTAAAATTCGACGCCCTTACTTAGGACGCTAATTCAGTTTGAGTTTCGTTCGACCCGGGAGTCTATCCAGGGTAAGCTGATAACTATGAGAAAGAGTTCGAATGTAGTAATAACTCTATCACGGAAGTGTTACTTCCAATCGAACACTAACCTTATTAGGATTCTAAGAATCCTATAAAAACCTACTGCTTGAACCGAGAACGCTATTTGGCGTTCGGACTCTTCTAAGGTACGTAAAGAACAGCATGTTCTTTTCCTTACTCTGTCTATCGAATTTGTGAAGAATACTGATGATTCTTCATCTACTTCTGATTACATGTTGAAAGCTTCTGTCTTCCAAAGAACAAGTAAGTTCTTTCCCCTTGCTTTCGGTTACGTATAAGAAGATTTTAATATCTTCTTCTTCGTTTCTTCTGCCTCTACAGGTTGCCTGTAGAAGTGAAACCGATCGATTGAAGAATTGTGGGTTCTTCATCTGCATCCTCTTCTGTGCGTGCTGCTGCTATTAGTAATTACCATCGCCAGAAGGCTCTGTAAAACAGAGTATCGTTCTTTCTTCACAGAACCTGCATCCGTTCAAATCTTTATCAAGGTAGGATTTTCTCATGGAACGTAGCCCAAACCGCCATATAATTATAGATGATTGTCATTGGTAGTTCATGCATATAGTTTTCATGTGTTCTGTGCATTTTTACAGAGTTTTGAAAGAAACGACCCTAACAAGGGCGTTGATTTAAAATACACGACCCTGTCCAGGTCGTCAATTCCAGATTCGACGCCCCGCACACGGACGTTAATTCCTGTTAATTGATAAATAGCATGTTTAAAAATAAATTATCAATGCAAACATGATTCTAAATAAATGCATGACTGTTCTATTGAGATCCTGATATTTTCTGGTCCTGACTATATACCATGTTATCTCGAAGTCGATGAATTCTTGAAATCACGACCTTGTCCAGGTCGTCTTTTATTGAACTGACGCCCCATACCAGGGCGCTTTATGTAAACTAACGCCCCTGTCCAGGGCGCGTTTCATTCAAATTCCCAGATTTATAATATTCTGCAAACTAGAAATATTGAAGGGACGACTGCTGTACACGTCGTCAACTTGTAATTAAACGCCCCTTATCAGGGCGCGTTTTTGGTAAAATATTGAATTATTGAAATTACTTGAGTAGTGACTTTACTTAAGTCGTTATTTTCCTGTAAAAATATTTTTACCCTGTTTTCTGATAACCGATGGTTTCAGTATATCTATATATATGTATATTGGCACTATATCTCCACTCCGTGAGTATAGTCCCCCGTTTCATGATGTTTTATCGATCACCCTCAATTCTCATTGACATACAAGCTCTCCATTGGACATTCCGTTCCTTTGGACTAGCGAGTTAGTCATAGAGACCTCCGTAAGACTCCTCGAGCCTTGGATCCCCTCAAGGCCGACTGATCTGGTTGTACCCTAAAAACCCATTACACTATTGAATGCCATGTCACTCTAAAAGAAACATGGTATACCGGCCCTTATGATATGCAAAGAGTATATCATGAGAATTCTTAATGGGATGATGATATCATACCATTTGTTGATGCTCTTGTGGACCTCAATTCTATAATAAGAATGAGGGTATCTTGCGTTTGATATACTGTTCATGTGGACCTCAATTCTATATAAAGAATGTCCATACTTGTCATGGTACCCGAGTTAAGGGAACCTAATTCCACCTAGTTTCATCGTTCATCGTGATTGTACCGTTGTTATCGCCTATCTATGTCCAATGTCGTATTTTTGGACTCCATTCTCTCAAAGTTATCCTACGTGTCTACAAGCTTAAATTGTTGAAATTCCATATTGGCTATATATACAAGAGTGGATGTCAAAATGCATGATAAATGCCTGCGCATATAGGGCCCGATCTGGTCCTGGGAGGAGCACCCGAAAGTACTTGTGCCCATGGGAGTTGAATGATAAGGTATCTGGCATTATACCGAGTGCATGACTAGCTTGATTGGACATTCCACACAAATCTTGTACTTGACTCGTACTTGACATGACATGACTTGCGTGACCCGAAAAAGGGTAATTACTTGCTTGCTTGATACATGATAGCCAAAGTTCTTGACATGACTTGCTAAAAAGTACTTGCTTGAATATCTTGTTATCTTTTCTTGAAAGCTCATGACTAGTTCATCTTACTGTCTTATTGATAAATTCTCTCTCTATCTTGTCGTTTTATGCGAGCATGCATAGCTATAGTGCATTCATGAAAGATATAAATACTTAAACCCCTTGCTAGTTCCTGAGATATAATTTCCTACTGAGCGTTCGCTCACTCCGTGTTTGTCCCTTACTTTTCAGGTAAGTCCGACGAAGAAGGTCAATCGGATGGGGAAAGTCAAGAGTGAAAGAGCTAGAGTGTTTCCAAGTGTCATCTAGTCTTTTTCCTATTTTCTTGAGTCAACTATGTACTTTTCCTTTTGAATAGAGTATTGGATTTGTAATAGTCTATCCATTATGAAATAAAGGATTGGGTTATCTTTCTATTTTGCGCATCTCTGTCTTTGTGTCGAATACACTACTACTCTGATTGACATGATTGATATAAACTCGTCACGCACATCCGAGTATCTTCCGCGCACGGGGCGTGACAAAATACAATAAGCAGAATCTAGAAGCATCATCAATAAAGGTGATAAAATATCTTTTTCCACCTCTAGTTAGGGAACCAGTCCCTTCACAAACATCGGACTCCAACACCGAGGTGTCCCTTTCAATAGATTTAAAAGGCTTCCTAGGTTGCTTCGCTTGTACACAAATTTGGCATTTATCTTTGTTCTTAACATCAAACTTAGGAATCAAATTTAAATGCATCATCCTTTTCATGGTATTCAAATTAACATGACCAAGTCTAGCATGCCAAATATCACAAGATTCAATATGAAAAGCAACGGAGGAGGAACTTTTATTTAAACAACTAGAATCAAGTACATTAAGAATAAACAATCCATCACATAAGCAACCTTTTCCTACAAAGTTTCCATTTCTGGTAATTACAAATTTGTTGGATTCAAAAATAAGTCTAAAACCCTGCTGCACTAACAAAGATCCACTAATCAAGTTCCTCCTAATATCCGGCACGTGCTGCACTCCTTAGAGGCTTAACATTTTCCCTAAAGTGAGCTTCAAGTCAATGCGTCCCTCTCCTACTATTTGTGCAGCACTGGAATTGCCCATTGTCACGCTCCTGGCACCGGTGCCCTTGTAAGAAGAGAATAAGCTTCTATCAGAGCAGACGTGGACATTTGCACCTGTGTCTACCAACCATTCAGTTGGAAGACTTGCCACATGGATTTCAGGATTGTAAGAGACAAACCTCTCCTTTGAGGTGGATCCATCTGTCAACATATTGACCATGGGTTCAGTAACAGTGGGTTTCTTCTTGTTGCTTTTGATGTTCTTGTTGTTCTTGTCCTTTCTATCATAGCATCTGTAGGCTTTGTGACCCGGTCTCCCACAGACATAGCAAGTAATGTTTTCCGAGTCCTTCTGAATCTTTTTCTTCCCTTTAAATTTGTTGAATTTCTGGTGAGGTTTATGGGAAGTGGAAGAATGAGACTTGGGTTTTTCAACAAGATTAGCTTTGGACTGGAATTCAGGGTCTGAGGGAGGAGGAGGAAGAGTGATCCTAGCCTTGTTCCTATCCCTGTTCCTCTCTTCAACTTGAATGGCAGAGATTAATTGCTCAACATTCATCTCATCTCGTTTGTGTTGAAGAGACCGGTGTCCTCAGAACCATATTTCTTTTCTAAGGAGTTCCAAAGCTCTCTAGCAGATTTCGCAGAACAATAAATGTCATAGAGTTTGTCAGAAAGGCATGACAGAATACTACCAGTACATAAATAATCCTTCTCTTTAAACTTTTCTAAATCTACAGACCTAGCAGGTTCATTCTCATCCTCTGCAGGTGGATTTGATTCGATTACAGAAAATAAGGCTAGAGAGGTAAGCCAGTAACGCATCTTCTGTTGCCAACGCTTAAAGAAATGACCAAAAAATTTTTCAGGGCGGGCAACAATCTCAGGGGCCATCATGAAACGCGTCTGATAGAGAGAAACGACTCTAAATGTTGGAAATCAAAGATTACGGATACACTATTGAGGGATTTCTCTATCAGACTGATCAACATAAAAATGTGGAATTGAAGTTTAGGAAGATCAAACTCGGGTCGAAGCGCGATGTCGCTTTCTTTAGAGTCGTTTCGCCCCTACATGGTGCAATAAGCTCCACGGCGAGACTTCTCCCAAGATACGACGACCCAAACGATGGCGGCGCAAAGGTGCACTCCAAGTTACGACGCCGGGGCGAACACCACAGTGACCACTTCGAGATCTTGCAGAGGAAGATGACTGAGAGAGTAAAAACCGGAGGAAGATGAGTTCCTTCGTATGTGAACCCTCGGAAAAACTGCTACCCTAAATAGACTCCCAATCAATGTCTACAATGGTCAAGCACACGAATCGACACCCCCGTTCCCAAAGGGACGCGAGAGAGAGAATCCGAGGAGACGCGGAGGATACCCAAAAGACGCTCGGTCAAAAAATAAAATAAAATAAAGGTCGAATATTACTTACACACACGCACGACACGACATCGGCAAGGCAAGGCAATATACGCGCGTGTGTGATATAGAATAAAGTCCAAGGAGCCCACAAGCTCAAATGGCCCAACTACCATAGTCTCCCCAAAGGAGTACACAAGGTAGTAAAGTGTCCCAACTATAATAAGATGAAAACTTTTCCCATCTTCCAATGTGGGACAAAACTCCACAGGAAATAAAACTTTGATATTTTAAAACACTAAATTCAACATTCACCCACCACAAAAAAAAAATATCAAAGTTTGAGACAGGAATACAAGATCTCGAAGTGAAGAACTATGCATAAGAGAAGGTGTCTTCCGACTTGAACCTTCACGTAGTGAAACACTTCCCTCTCTCCACAGGTCCAAGTGAACTTCGTCTTGAACTTAAACCTTTATGCAGAAAGTTCCATGCATCACACACAGTAGTGGTCGATAGTGGTGTTCTCACGGGGTAGCACATTCAGGCCATGTGCTTTGCATCTTGTTTCATGAGCGCTCTAGAGATAGCCCAAGCATCTCATAGGTTGCGGCCACACAACCACACTCACAGAGGTGAATCCTCCAAGGTGCACTGAAACGTGCCTACACCTTGCCACTATGGCCTTTGGATTCATTAAGAACATATAGTTCAACCTTTACCGATCCAGATAGAGCACTACATCATAGGGAGGGACAATGAGACACAAGTCTCCAACAATGTGCTCTCTACTAGTCACCCACTCAATTTGTTTTCCCATTGAACCTACTTCATGGGATCTCCAATCAATAGGTTGGGTTGCCATTGACGGTGTCTAAATAATGGGCTTCAGTCCCATCCCCCTCGATGTATCTTCAACCAATTTTCTGTTAAGTCCTTTGGTTAAAGGATCAGCAAGATTACTTACAGATTTCACAAAATCCAAGGAAATAATTCCTTTGGTTAAGTACTCCCTTATAAACCTCAACTTGAGTCTTATATGAGTACTTAATTTATCATTTATTTTTTCACTCTTTGCCTTGGCTATTGTTGCCTGGCTATCACAATGAATAGAGATTGCAGGAATCGGCTTACTCAGCAGAGGTAGCTCAACCACTAAGTTCTTCAGCCAATCTGCCTCTCTACCAGTCATCTCAAGAGCTATAAGCTCAGATTCCATAGTGGATCGAGCTAATAAAGTCTGTTTGGTGGATTTCCAAGCGATTGCTCCTCCACCAAGCATGAAGACAAAACCAGTGGTGCCCTTACCTTGGGCCTTTCCTGTCACCCAACTGGCATCACTGTACCCCTCTAGTACAGTAGGAAATCTCTCATAATATAATGCAAGAGATAAGGTATCTTTCAAATACTTACATACTCTCTCAAGTGCATGCCAATGAGTTTTGTTAGGACACTGAGTATATCTACTAAGTCTATTCACAGCAAAGGAAATATCAGGTCTACTGTAGTTAGACAAATACATCAAACTACCAATGAGCTGCGAATATCTAAGTTGATCAAAACTATCACCATTATTCTTCTTAAGAATGACACTAGGATCCATAGGAGTACTAACAAGTTTGGAATCATAAAATCCAAACCTTCTCAATACTTTCTCAATATAATGAGTCTGGGATATTGCATATCCCTTACATGATTTTAGAAGTCTAAGTCCTAAAATCACCTCTGCCTCTCCCAGATCCTTCATGTCAAATTTACTGTTTAGGAAATGTTTGGTTTCATTTATCAACATGATGCTACTGCTAAGAATCAGAATGTCATCAACATATAAGCATAAAATAACACATGCATCATTCATCAACTTAACATACAGACATTTATCAGATTCACACATGGCAAAACCATTGGAAATAACAACATCATCAAATTTCTGATGCCATTGCTTAGGGGCTTGTTTTAACCCATACAGGGACTTCGTTAACTTGCACACTTTGTGCTCTTGGCCAGAAACTACAAATCCCTCAGGCTGATCCATATAGATTTCTTCTTCAAGTTCCCCATTTAAGAAGGCAGTCTTCACATCCATTTGATGGACCTTTAAATCATATATGGATGCCATTGCAACAAGCACATGGATTGTAGTCATCCTAGCCACAGGAGAATAGGTATCAAAGAAATCTATTCCCTCTTTCTGCTTGTACCCCTTAGCAACAAGTCTAGCTTTATATTTGTCTATAGAGCCATCAGATTTTATTTTATTTTTGAAAATCCATTTACATCCAATAGTTTTACTTCCGGGAGGAAGATCAACCAATTCCCATGTCTGATTACATATTATGGAATCTATTTCACTTTTAACAGCTTCTTTCCAAAAAGCAGAATCATTAGATTTCATAGCATCATTAAAAGTTAATGGATCATCTTCAATCAAATAAGATACATAGTCATCACCAAAAGATTTTTCGATCCTTATTCTTTTACTTCTTCTGGGCTCTATATCATCAGGTTGAGATTCAATAACTTTTGAGCCACTAGAAGAAGGAATAGAAGAGGAAGATTCTACTTCAACATGCAAGTTTGATTTGAAAGGAAAGATATTCTCAAAGAAAATAGCATCACCAAATTCACATATAGTGTTTTCAAAAATAGCAAAAATTTCAGACTTAATAATTAAGAATCTACATGCAGAACTATACTCTGCATAACCAATGAATACACCATCAACAGTTTTGGGGCCAATTTTTCTTTTCTTATTTTCTGGAATTTTAATCTTGGCCAAACAGCCCCAAACCTTCAAAAATTTATAATTCGGCTTCATTTTAAACCACAATTCAAATGGTGATTTATCTTTTGATTTAGGAGGAACACAATTTAGGACATAACACGCAGAGAGCAAAGCCTCTCCCCCACATACTCTCAGGTAAACCTGAGCTGCACAACATGGAATTCACCATGTCCAACAAAGTCCTATTTTTCCTCTCAGCAACTCCATTGGATTCAGGGGAATAAGGAGCAGTTAACTCATGAATAATACCATTATTTTCATAAAAATCATGCAGTGCATTAGATGTATATTCACCTCCTCTATCAGATCTAAGCCTCTTAAGAACCATATCTGTTTATTTTCGACTAGAGATCTATAAGTCATAAATTTATCAAGAGCTTCGTCTTTAGTGCTCAACAAATACAATAAGCAGAATCTAGAAGCATCATCAATAAAGGTCATAAAATATCTTTTTCCACCTCTGGTTAGGGAACCAGTCCCTTCACAAACATCGGAGTGAACTAACTCCAACACCGAGGTGTCCCTTTCAATAGATTTAAAAGGCTTCCTAGGTTGCTTCGCTTGTACACAAATTTGGCATTCATCTTTGTTCTTAACATCAAACTTAGGAATCAAATTTAAATGCATCATCCTTTTCATGGTATTCAAATTAACATGACCAAGTCTAGCATGCCAAATATCACAAGATTCAATATGAAAAGCAACGGTGGAGGAACTTTTATTTAAACAACTAGAATCAAGTACATTAAGAATAAACAATCCATCACATAAGCAACCTTTTCCTACAAAGTTTCCATTTCTGGTAATTACAAATTTGTTGGATTCAAAAATAAGTCTAAAACCCTGCTGCACTAACAAAGATCCACTAATCAAGTTCCTCCTAATATCCGGCACGTGTTGCACTCCGTAGAGGCTTAACATTTTCCCTGAAGTGAGCTTCAAGTCAATGCGTCCCTCTCCTACTATTTGTGCAGCACTGGAATTGCCCATTGTCACGCTCCTGGCACCGGTGCCCTGGTAAGAAGAGAATAAGCTTCTATCAGAGCAGACGTGGACATTTGCACCTGTGTCTACCAACCATTCAGTTGGAAGACTTGCCACATGGATTTTAGGATTGTAAGAGACAAACCTCTCCTTTGAGGTGGATCCATCTGTCAACATATTGACCATGGGTTCAGTAACAGTGGGTTTCTTCTTGTTGCTTTTGATGTTCTTGTTGTTCTTGTCCTTTCTATCATAGCATCTGTAGGCTTTGTGACCCGGTCTCCCACAGACATAGCAAGTAATGTTTTCCGAGTCCTTCTGAATCTTTTTCTTCCCTTTAAATTTGTTGAATTTCTCGTGAGGTTTATGGGAAGTGGAAGAATGAGACTTGGGTTTTTCAACAAGATTAGCTTTGGACTGGAATTCAGGGTCTGAGGGAGGAGGAGGAAGAGGGATCCTAGCCTTGTTCCTATCCCTGTTCCTCTCTTCAACTTGAATGGCAGAGATTAATTGCTCAACATTCATCTCATCTCGTTTGTGTTGAAGAGATAGAGAAAAATCATTCCAGGATGGTGGAAGTTTGGTAATCAATGCACACACCTGAAACTTCTCATCAATTGACATCCCACAACGTTGGATGTCCAAAACAAGGGATTGGATATCATGGGCTTGGTCAACAATGGAGGTTCCCTCTACCATCTTGTAATCAAAATAATTAGCTACAATGATTTTATCTAGACCGGTGTCCTCAGAACCATATTTCTTTTCTAAGGAGTTCCAAAGCTCTCTAGCAGATTTCGCAGAACAATAAATGTCATAGAGTTTGTCAGAAAGGCATGACAGAATACTACCAGTACATAAATAATCCTTCTCTTTAAACTTTGCTAAATCTACAGACCTAGCAGCTTCATTCTCATCCTCTGCAGGAGGATTAGATTCGATTACAGAAAATAAGGCCAGAGAGGTAAGCCAGTAACGCATCTTCTATTGCCAACGCTTAAAGAAATGACCAGAAAATTTTTCAGGGCGGGCAACAATCTCAGGGGCCATCATGAAACGCGTCTGATAGAGAGAAACGACTCTAAATGTTGGAAATCAAAGATTACGGATACACTATTGAGGGATTTCTCTATCAGACTGATCAACAGAAAAATGTGGAATTGAAGTTTAGGAAGATCAAACTCGGGTCGAAGCGCGATGTCGCTTTGTTTAGAGTCGTTTCGCCCCTACATGGTGCAATAGGCTCCACGGCGAGACTTCTCCCAAGATACGACGACCCAAACGATGGCGGCGCAAAGGTGCACTCCAAGTTACGACGCCGGGGTGAACACCACAGTGACCACTTCGAGATCTTGCAGAGGAAGATGACCGAGAGAGTAAAAACCGGAGGAAGATGAGTTCCTTCGTATGTGAACCCTCGGAAAAATTGCTACCCTAAATAGACTCCCAATCAATGTCTACAATGGTCAAGCACACGAACCGACACCCCCGTTCCCAAAGGGACGCGAGAGAGAGAATCCGAGGAGACGCGGAGGATACCCAAAAGACGCTCGGTCAAAAAATAAAATAAAATAAAGGTCGAATATTACTTACACACACGCACGACACGGCATCGGCAAGGCAAGGCAATATACGCGCGTGTGTGATATAGAATAAAGTCCAAGGAGCCCACAAGCTCAAATGGCCCAACTACCATAGTCTCCCCAAAGGAGTACACAAGGTAGTAAAGTGTCCCAACTATAAGAAGATGAAAACTTTTCCCATCTTCCAATGTGGGACAAAACTCCACAGGAAACAAAAATTTGATATTTTAAAACACTAAATTCAACATTCACCCACCACAAAAAAAAAATATATCAAAGTTTGAGACAGGAATACAAGATCTCGAAGTGAAGAACTATGCATAAGAGAAGGTGTCTTCCGACTTGAACCTTCACGTAGTGAAACACTTCCCTCTCTCCACAGGTCCAAGTGAACTTCGTCTTGAACTTAAACCTTTATGCAGAAAGTTCCATTCATCACACACAGTAGTGGTCGATAGTGGTGTTCTCATGGGGTAGCACATTCAGGCCATGTGCTTTGCATCTTGTTTCATGAGCGCTCTAGAGATAGCCCAAGCATCTCATAGGTTGCGGCCACACAACCACACTCACATAGGTGAATCCTCCAAGGTGCACTGAAACGTGCCTACACCTTGCCACTATGGCCTTTGGATTCATTAAGAACATATAGTTCAACCTTTACCGTTCCAGATAGAGCACTACATCATAGGGAGGGACAATGAGACACAAGTCTCCAACAATGTGCTCTCTACTAGTCACCCACTCAATTTGTTTTCCCATTGAACCTACTTCATGGGATCTCCAATCAATAGGTTGGGTTGCCATTGACGGTGTCTAAATAATGGGCTTCAGTCCCATCCCCCTCGATGTATCTTCAACCAATTTTCTGTTAAGTCCTTTGGTTAAAGGATCAGCAAGATTACTTGCAGATTTCACAAAATCCAAGGAAATAATTCCTTTGGTTAAGTACTCCCTTATAAACCTCAACTTGAGTCTTATATGAGTACTTAATTTATCATTTATTTTTTCACTCTTTTCCTTGGCTATTGTTACCTGGCTATCACAATGAATAGAGATTGCAGGAATCGGCTTACTCAGCAGAGGTAGCTCAACCACTAAGTTCTTCAGCCAATCTGCCTCTCTACCAGTCATCTCAAGAGCTATAAGCTCAGATTCCATAGTGGATCGAGCTAATAAAGTCTGTTTGGTGGATTTCCAAGCGATTGCTCCTCCACCAAGCATGAAGACAAAACCAGTGGTGCCCTTACCTTGGGCCTTTCCTGTCACCCAACTGGCATCACTGTACCCCTCTAGTACAGCAGGAAATCTCTCATAATGTAATGCAAGAGATAAGGTACCTTTCAAATACTTACATACTCTCTCAAGTGCATGCCAATGAGTTTTGTTAGGACACTGAGTATATCTACTAAGTCTATTCACAGCAAAGGAAATATCAGGTCTACTGCAGTTAGACAAATACATCAAACTACCAATGAGCTGCGAATATCTAAGTTGATCAAAACTATCACCATTATTCTTCTTAAGAATGACACTAGGATCCATAGGAGTACTAACAGGTTTGGAATCATAAAATCCAAACCTTCTCAATACTTTCTCAATATAATGAGTCTGGGATATTGCATATCCCTTACATGATTTTAGAAGTCTAAGTCCGAAAATCACCTCTGCCTCTCCCAGATCCTTCATGTCAAATTTACTGTTTAGGAAATGTTTGGTTTCATTTATCAACATGATGCTACTGCAAAGAATCAGAATGTCATCAACATATAAGCATAAAATAACACATCCATCATTCATCAACTTAACATACAGACATTTATCAGATTCACACATGGCAAAACCATTGGAAATAACAACATCATCAAATTTCTGATGCCATTACTTAGGGGCTTGTTTTAACCCATACAGGGACTTCGTTAACTTGCACACTTTGTGCTCTTGGCCAGAAACTACAAATCCCTCAGGCTGATCCATCTAGATTTCTTCTTCAAGTTCCCCATTTAAGAAGGCAGTCTTGACATCCATTTGATGGACCTTTAAATCATATATGGATGCCATTGCAACAAGCACACGGATTGTAGTCATCCTAGCCACAGGAGAATAGGTATCAAAGAAATCTATTCCCTCTTTCTGCTTGTACCCCTTAGCAACAAGTCTAGCTTTATATTTGTCTATAGAGCCATCAGGTTTTATTTTCTTTTTGAAAATCCATTTACATCCAATAGTTTTACTTCCGGGAGGAAGATCAACCAATTCCCATGTCTGATTACATATTATGGAATCTATTTCACTTTTAACAGCTTCTTTCCAAAAAGCAGAATCATTAGATTTCATAGCATCATTAAAAGTTAATGGATCATCTTCAATCAAATAAGATACATAGTCATCACCAAAAGATTTTTCGATCCTTATTCTTTTACTTCTTCTGGGCTCTATATCATCAGGTTGAGATTCAATAACTTTTGAGTCACTAGAAGAAGGAATAGAAGAGGAAGATTCTACTTCAACATGCAAGTTTGATTTGAAAGGAAAGATATTCTCAAAGAAAACAGCATCACCAAATTCACATATAGTGTTTTCAAAAATAGCAGAAATTTCAGACTTAATAATTAAGAATCTATATGCAGAACTATACTCTGCATAACCAATGAATACACCATCAATAGTTTTGGGGCCAATTTTTCTTTTCTTATTTTCTGGAATTTTAAACTTGGCCAAACAGCCCCAAACCTTCAAAAATTTATAATTCGGCTTCATTTTAAACCACAATTCAAATGGTGATTTATCTTTTGATTTAGGAGGAACACAATTTAGGACATAACACGCAGAGAGCAAAGCCTCTCCCCACATACTCTCAGGTAAACCTGAGCTGCACAACATGGAATTCACCATGTCCAACAAAGTCCTATTTTTCCTCTCAGCAACTCCGTTGGATTCAGGGGAATAAGGAGCAGTTAACTCATGAATAATACCATTATTTTCACAAAAATCATGCAGTGCATTAGATGTATATTCACCTCCTCTATCAGATCTAAGCCTCTTAAGAACCATATCTGTTTATTTTTCGGCTAGAGATCTATAAGTCATAAATTTATCAAGAGCTTCGTCTTTAGTGCTCAACAAATACAATAAGCAGAATCTAGAAGCATCATCAATAATGGTCATAAAATATCTTTTTCCACCTCTGGTTAGGGAACCAGTCCCTTCACAAACATCGGAGTGAACTAACTCCAACACCGAGGTGTCCCTTTCAATAGATTTAAAAGGCTTCCTAGGTTGCTTCGCTTGTACACAAATTTGGCATTTATCTTTGTTCTTAACATCAAACTTAGGAATCAAATTTAAATGCATCATCCTTTTCATGGTATTCAAATTAACATGACCAAGTCTAGCATGCCAAATATCACAAGATTCAATATGAAAAGCAACGGAGGAGGAACTTTTATTTAAACAACTAGAATCAAGTACATTAAGAATAAACAATCCATCACATAAGTAACCTTTTCCTACAAAGTTTCCATTTCTGGTAATTACAAATTTGTTGGATTCAAAAATAAGTCTAAAACCCTGCTGCACTAACAAAGATCCACTAATCAAGTTCCTCCTAATATCCGGCACGTGTTGCACTCCGTAGAGGATTAACATTTTCCCTGAAGTGAGCTTCAAGTCAATGCGTCCCTCTCCTACTATTTGTGCAGCACTGGAATTGCCCATTGTCACGCTCCTGGCACCGGTGCCCTGGTAAGAAGAGAATAAGCTTCTTTGCATCTGTGTCTACCAACCATTCAGTTGGAAGACTTGCCACATGGATTTCAGGATTGTAAGAGACAAACCTCTCCTTTGAGGTGGATCCATCTGTCAACATATTGACCATGGGTTCAGTAACAGTGGGTTTCTTCTTGTTGCTTTTGATGTTCTTGTTGTTCTTGTCCTTTCTATCATAGCATCTGTAGGCTTTGTGACCCGGTCTCCCACAGACATAGCAAGTAATGTTTTCCGAGTCCTTCTGAATCTTTTTCTTCCCTTTAAATTTGTTGAATTTCTGGTGAGGTTTATGGGAAGTGGAAGAATGAGACTTGGGTTTTTCAACAAGATTAGCTTTGGACTGGAATTCAGGGTCTGAGGGAGGAGGAGGAAGAGGGATCCTAGCCTTGTTCCTATCCCTGTTCCTCTCTTCAACTTGAATGGCAGAGATTAATTGCTCAACATTCATCTCATCTCGTTTGTGTTGAAGAGATAGAGAAAAATCATTCCAGGATGGTGGAAGTTTGGTAATCAATGCACACACCTGAAACTTCTCATCAATTGACATCCCACAACGTTGGATGTCCAAAACCAGGGATTGGATCTCATGGGCTTGGTCAACAATGGAGGTTCCCTCTACCATCTTGTAATCAAAATAATTAGCTACAATGATTTTATCTAGACCGGTGTCCTCAGAACCATATTTCTTTTCTAAGGAGTTCCAAAGCTCTCTAGCAGATTTCGCAGAACAATAAATGTCATAGAGTTTGTCAGAAAGGCATGACAGAATACTACCAGTACATAAATAATCCTTCTCTTTAAACTTTGCTAAATCTGCAGACCTAGCAGGTTCATTCTCATCCTCTGCAGGAGGATTAGATTCGATTACAGAAAATAAGGCCAGAGAGGTAAGCCAGTAACGCATCTTCTGTTGCCAACGCTTAAAGAAATGACCAGAAAATTTTTCAGGGCGGCCAACAATCTCAGGGGCCATCATGAAACACGTCTGATAGAGAGAATCGACTCTAAATGTTGGAAATCAAAGATTACGGATACACTATTGAGGGATTTCTCTATCAGACTGATCAACAGAAAAATGTGGAATTGAAGTTTAGGAAGATCAAACTCGGGTCGAAGCGCGATGTCGCTTTCTTTAGAGTCGTTTCGCCCCTACACGGTGCAATAGGCTCCACGGCGAGACTTCTCCCAAGATACGACGACCCAAAAGATAGCGGTGCAAGGGTGCACTCCAAGTTGCGACGCCGGGGCGAACACCACAGTGACCACTTCGACATCTTGCAGAGGAAGATGACCGAGAGAGTAAAAACCGGAGGAAGATGAGTTCCTTCGTATGTGAACCCTCGGAAAAACTGCTACCCTAAATAGACTCCCAATCAATGTCTATAATGGTCAAGCACACGAACCGACACCCCCGTTCCCAAAGGGACGCGAGAGAGCGAATCCGAGGAGACGCGGAGGATACCCAAAAGACGCTCGGTCAAAAAATAAAATAAAATAAAGGTCGAATATTACTTACACACACGCACGACACGGCATCGTCAAGGCAAGGCAATATACGCGCGTGTGTGATATAGAATAAAGTCCAAGGAGCCCACAAGCTCAAATGGCCCAACTACCATAGTCTCCCCAAAGGAGTACACAAGGTAGTAAAGAGTCCCAACTATAAGAAGATGAAAACTTTTCCCATCTTCCAATGTGGGACAAAACTCCACAGGAAATAAAACTTCGATATTTTAAAACACTAAATTCAACATTCACCCACCACAAAAAAAAATATATCAAAGTTTGAGACAGGAATACAAGATCTCAAAGTGAAGAACTATGCATAAGAGAAGGTGTCTTCCGACTTGAACCTTCACATAGTGAAACACTTCCCTCTCTCCACAGGTCCAAGTGAACTTCGTCTTGAACTTAAACCTTTATGCAGAAAGTTCCATGCATCACACACAGTAGTGGTCGATAGTGGTGTTCTCACGGGGTAGCACATTCAGGCCATGTGCTTTGCATCTTGTTTCATGAGCGCTCTAGAGATAGCCCAAGCATCTCATAGGTTGCGGCCACACAACCACACTCACATAGGTGAATCCTCCAAGGTGCACTGAAACGTGCCTACACCTTGCCACTATGGCCTTTGGATTCATTAAGAACATATAGTTCAACCTTTACCGTTCCAGATAGAGCACTACATCATAGGGAGGGACAATGAGACACAAGTCTCCAACAATGTGCTCTCTACTAGTCACCCACTCAATTTGTTTTCCCATTGAACCTACTTCATGGGATCTCCAATCAATAGGTTGGGTTGCCATTGACGGTGTCTAAATAATGGGCTTCAGTCCCATCCCCCTCGATGTATCTTCAACCAATTTTCTGTTAAGTCCTTTGGTTAAAGGATCAGCAAGATTACTTGCAGATTTCACAAAATCCAAGGAAATAATTCCTTTGGTTAAGTACTCCCTTATAAACCTCAACTTGAGTCTTATATGAGTACTTAATTTATCATTTATTTTTTCACTCTTTGCCTTGGCTATTGCTGCCTGGCTATCACAATGAATAGAGATTGCAGGAATCGGCTTACTCAGCAGAGGTAGCTCAACCACTAAGTTCTTCAGCCAATCTGCCTCTCTACCAGTCATCTCAAGAGCTATAAGCTCAGATTCCATAGTGGATCGAGCTAATAAAGTCTGTTTGGTGGATTTCCAAGCGATTGCTCCTCCACCAAGCATGAAGACAAAACCAGTGGTGCCCTTACCTTGGGCCTTTCCTGTCACCCAACTGGCATCACTGTACCCCTCTAGTACAGCAGGAAATCTCTCATAATGTAATGCAAGAGATAAGGTACCTTTCAAATACTTACATACTCTCTCAAGTGCATGCCAATGAGTTTTGTTAGGACACTGAGTATATCTACTAAGTCTATTCACAGCAAAGGAAATATCAGGTCTACTGCAGTTAGACAAATACATCAAACTACCAATGAGCTGTGAATATCTAAGTTGATCAAAACTATCACCATTATTCTTCTTAAGAATGACACTAGGATCCATAGGAGTACTAACAGGTTTGGAATCATAAAATCCAAACCTTCTCAATACTTTCTCAACATAATGAGTCTGGGATATTGCATATCCCTCACGTGATTTTAGAAGTCTAAGTCCTAAAATCACCTCTGCCTCTCCCAGATCCTTCATGTCAAATTTACTGTTTAGGAAATGTTTGGTTTCATTTATCAACATGATGCTACTACTAAGAATCAGAATGTCATCAACATATAAGCATAAAATAACACATGCATCATTCATCAACTTAACATACAGACATTTATCAGATTCACACATGGCAAAACCATTGGAAATAACAACATCATCAAATTTCTGATGCCATTGCTTAGGGGCTTGTTTTAACCCATACAGGGACTTCGTTAACTTGCACACTTTGTGCTCTTGGCCAGAAACTACGAATCCCTCAGGTTGATCCATATAGATTTCTTCTTCACGTTCCCCATTTAAGAAGGCAGCCTTGATATCAATTTTATGGACCTTTAAATCATATATGGATGCCATTGCAATAAGCACACGGATTGTAGTCATCCTAGCCATAGGAGAATAGGTATCAAAGAAATCTATTCCCTCTTTCTGCACCCCTTAGCAACAAGTCTAGCTTTATATTTGTCTATAGAGCCATCAGGTTTTATTTTCTTTTTGAAAATCCATTTACATCCAATAGTTTTACTTCCGGGAGGAAGATCAACCAATTCCCATGTCTGATTACATATTTTGGAATATATTTCACTTTTAACAGCTTCTTTTCAAAAAGCAGAATCATTAGATTTCATAGCATCATTAAAAGTTAATGGATCATCTTCAATCAAATAAGATATATAGTCATCACCAAAAGATTTTTCGATCCTTATTCTTTTACTTCTTCTGGGCTCTATATCATCAGGTTGAGATTCAATAACTTTTGAGCCACTAGAAGAAGGAATAGAAGAGGAAGATTCTACTTCAACATGCAAGTTTGATTTGAAAGGAAAGATATTCTCAAAGAAAACAGCATCACCAAATTCACATATAGTGTTTTCAGAAATAGCAGAAATTTCAGACTTAATAATTAAGAATCTATATGCAGAACTATACTCTGCATAACCAATGAATACACCATCAACAGTTTTGGGGCCAATTTTTCTTTTCTTATTTTCAGGAATTTTAATCTTGGCCAAACAGCCCCAAACCTTCAAAAATTTATAATTCGGCTTCCTTTTAAACCACAATTCAAATGGTGATTTATCTTTTGATTTATGAGGAACACAATTTAGGACATAACACGCAGAGAGCAAAGCCTCTCCCCACATACTCTCAGGTAAACCTGAGCTGCACAACATGGAATTCACCATGTCCAACAAAGTCCTATTTTTCCTCTCAGCAACTCCATTGGATTCAGGGGAATAAGGAGCAGTTAACTCATGAATAATACCATTATTTTCACAAAAATCATGCAGTGCATTAGATGTATATTCACCTCCTCTATCAGATCTAAGCCTCTTAAGAACCATATCTGTTTGTTTTTCGGCTAGAGATCTATAAGTCATAAATTTATCAAGAGCTTCGTCTTTAGTGCTCAACAAATACAATAAGCAGAATCTAGAAGCATCATCAATAAAGGTGATAAAATATCTTTTTCCACCTCTGGTTAGGGAACCAGTCCCTTCACAAACATCGGAGTGAACTAACTCCAACACCGAGGTGTCCCTTTCAATAGATTTAAAAGGCTTCCTAGGTTGCTTCGCTTGTATACAAATTTGGCATTTATCTTTGTTCTTAACATCAAACTTAGGAATCAAATTTAAATACATCATCCTTTTCATGGTATTCAAATTAACATGACCAAGTCTAGCATGCCAAATATCACAAGATTCAATATGAAAAGCAACGGAGGAGGAACTTTTATTTAAACAACTAGAATCAAGTACATTAAGAATAAACAATCCATCACATAAGCAACCTTTTCCTACTAAGTTTCCATTTCTGGTAATTACAAATTTGTTGGATTCAAAAATAAGTCTAAAACCCTGCTGCACTAACAAAGATCCACTAATCAAGTTCCTCCTAATATCCGGCACGTGCTGCACTCCGTAGAGGCTTAACATTTTCCCTGAAGTGAGCTTCAAGTCAATGCGTCCCTCTCCTACTATTTGTGCAGCACTGGAATTGCCCATTGTCACGCTCCTGGCACCGGTGCCCTGGTAAGAAGAGAATAAGCTTCTATCAGAGCAGACGTGGACATTTGCACCTGTGTCTACCAACCATTCAGTTGGAAGACTTGCCACATGGATTTCAGGATTAGAAGAGACAAACATCTCCTTTGAGGTGGATCCATCTGTCAACATATTGACCATGGGTTCAGTAACAGTGGGTTTCTTCTTGTTGCTTTTGATGTTCTTGTTGTTCTTGTCCTTTCTATCATAGCATCTGTAGGCTTTGTGACCCGGTCTCCCACAGACATAGCAAGTAATGTTTTCCGAGTCCTTCTGAATCTTTTTCCTCCCTTTAAATTTGTTGAATTTCTGGTGAGGTTTATGGGAAGTGGAAGAATGAGACTTGGGTTTTTCAACAAGATTAGCTTTGGACTGGAATTCAGGGTCTGAGGGAGGTGGAGGAAGAGGGATCCTAGCCTTGTTCCTATCCCTGTTCCTCTCTTCAACTTGAATGGCAGAGATTAATTGCTCAACATTCATCTCATCTCGTTTGTGTTGAAGAGATAGAGAAAAATCATTCCAGGATGGTGGAAGTTTGGTAATCAATGCACACACCTGAAACTTCTCATCAATTGACATCCCACAACGTTGGATGTCCAAAACAAGGGATTGGATCTCATGGGCTTGGTCAACAATGGAGGTTCCCTCTACCATCTTGTAATCAAAATAATTAGCTACAATGATTTTATCTAGACCGGTGTCCTCAGAACCATATTTCTTTTCTAAGGAGTTCCAAAGCTCTCTAGCAGATTTCGCAGAACAATAAATGTCATAGAGCTTGTCAGAAAGGCATGACAGAATACTACCAGTACATAAATAATCCTTCTCTTTAAAATTTGCTAAATCAACAGACCTAGCAGGTTCATTCTCATCCTCTGCAAGAGGATTAGATTCGATTACAGAAAATAAGGCCAGAGAGGTAAGCCAGTAACGCATCTTCTGTTGCCAACGCTTAAAGAAATGACCAGAAAATTTTTCAGGGCGGGCAACAATCTCAGGGGCCATCATGAAACGCGTCTGATAGAGAGAAACGACTCTAAATGTTGGAAATCAAAGATCACGGATGTACTATTAAGGGATTTCTCTATCAGACTGATCAACAGAAAAATGTGGAATTGAAGTTTAGGAAGATCAAACTCGGGTCGAAGCGCGATGTCGCTTTCTTTAGAGTCGTTTCGCCCCTACACGGTGCAATAGGCTCCACGGCGAGACTTCTCCCAAGATACGACGACCCAAACGATGGCGGCGCAAAGGTGCACTCCAAGTTGCGACGCCGGGGCGAACACCACAGTGACCACTTCGAGATCTTGCAGAGGAAGATGACCGAGAGAGTAAAAACCGGAGGAAGATGAGTTCCTTCGTATGTGAACCCTCGGAAAAATTGCTACCCTAAATAGACTCCCAATCAGAGTCTACAACGGTCAAGCACACGAACCGACACCCCCGTTCCCAAAGGGACGCGAGAGAGAGAATCCGAGGAGACGCGGAGGATACCCAAAAGACGCTCGGTCAAAAAATAAAATAAAATAAAGGTCGAATATTACTTACACACACGCACGACACGGCATCGGCAAGGCAAGGCAATATACGCGCGTGTGTGATATAGAATAAAGCCCAAGGAGCCCACAAGCTCAAATGGCCCAACTACCATAGTCTCCCCAAAGGAGTACACAAGGTAGTAAAGAGTCCCAACTATAAGAAGATGAAAACTTTTCCCATCTTCCAATGTGGGACAAAACTCCACAGGAAATCAAACTTTGATATTTTAAAACACTAAATTCAACATTCACCCACCACAAAAAAAAAATATCAAAGTTTGAGACAGGAATACAAGATCTCGAAGTGAAGAACTATGCATAAGAGAAGGTGTCTTCCGACTTGAACCTTCACATAGTGAAACACTTCCCTCTCTCCACAGGTCCAAGTGAACTTCGTCTTGAACTTAAACCTTTATGCAGAAAGTTCCATGCATCACACACAGTATTGGTCGATAGTGGTGTTCTCACGGGGTAGCACATTCAGGCCATGTGCTTTGCATCTTGTTTCATGAGCGCTCTAGAGATAGCCCAAGCATCTCATAGGTTGCGGCCACACAACCACACTCACATAGGTGAATCCTCCAAGGTGCACTGAAACGTGCCTACACCTTGCCACTATGGCCTTTGGATTCATTAAGAACATATAGTTCAACCTTTACCGTTCCAGATAGAGCACTACATCATAGGGAGGGACAATGAGACACAAGTCTCCAACAATGTGCTCTCTACTAGTCACCCACTCAATTTGTTTTCCCATTGAACCTACTTCATGGGATCTCCAATCAATAGGTTGGGTTGCCATTGACGGTGTCTAAATAATGGGCTTCAGTCCCATCCCCCTCGATGTATCTTCAACCAATTTTCTGTTAAGTCCTTTGGTTAAAGGATCAGCAAGATTACTTGCAGATTTCACAAAATCCAAGGAAATAATTCCTTTGGTTAAGTACTCCCTTACAAACCTCAACTTGAGTCTTATATGAGTACCTAATTTATCATTTATTTTTTCACTCTTTGCCTTGGCTATCGCTGCCTGGCTATCACAATGTATAGAGATTGCAGGAATAGGCTTACTCAGCAGAGGTAGCTCAACCACTAAGTTCTTCAGCCAATCTGCCTCTCTACCAGTCATCTCAAGAGCTATAAGCTCAGATTCCATAGTGGATCGAGCTAATAAAGTCTGTTTGGTGGATTTCCAAGCGATTGCTCCTCCACCAAGCATGAAGACAAAACCAGTGGTGCCCTTACCTTGGGCCTTTCCTGTCACCCAACTGGCATCACTGTACCCCTCTAGTACAGCAGGAAATCTCTCATAATGTAATGCAAGAGATAAGGTACCTTTCAAATACTTACATACTCTCTCAAGTGCATGCCAATGAGTTTTGTTAGGACACTGAGTATATCTACTAAGTCTATTCACAGCAAAGGAAATATCAGGTCTACTGCAGTTAGACAAATACATCAAACTACCAATGAGCTGTGAATATCTAAGTTGATCAAAACTATCACCATTATTCTTCTTAAGAATGACACTAGGATCCATAGGAGTACTAACAGGTTTGGAATCATAAAATCCAAACCTTCTCAATACTTTCTCAACATAATGAGTCTGGGATATTGCATATCCCTCACGTGATTTTAGAAGTCTAAGTCCTAAAATCACCTCTGCCTCTCCCAGATCCTTCATGTCAAATTTACTGTTTAGGAAATGTTTGGTTTCATTTATCAACATGATGCTACTACTAAGAATCAGAATGTCATCAACATATAAGCATAAAATAACACATGCATCATTCATCAACTTAACATACAGACATTTATCAGATTCACACATGGCAAAACCATTGGAAATAACAACATCATCAAATTTCTGATGCCATTGCTTAGGGGCTTGTTTTAACCCATACAGGGACTTCGTTAACTTGCACACTTTGTGCTCTTGGCCAGAAACTACAAATCCCTCAGGCTGATCCATATAGATTTCTTCTTCAAGTTCCCCATTTAAGAAGGCAGTCTTGACATCCATTTGATGGACCTTTAAATCATATATGGACGCCATTGCAACAAGCACACGGATTGTAGTCATCCTAGCCACAGGAGAATAGGTATCAAAGAAATCTATTCCCTCTTTCTGCTTGTACCCCTTAGCAACAAGTCTAGCTTTATATTTGTCTATAGAGCCATCAGGTTTTATTTTCTTTTTGAAAATCCATTTACATCCAATAGTTTTACTTCCGGGAGGAAGATCAACCAATTCCCATGTCTGATTACATATTATGGAATCTATTTCACTTTTAACAGCTTCTTTCCAAAAAGCAGAATCATTAGATTTCATAGCATCATTAAAAGTTAATGGATCATCTTCAATCAAATAAGATATATAGTCATCACCAAAAGATTTTTCGATCCTTATTCTTTACTTCTTCTGGGCTCTATATCATCAGGTTGAGATTCAATAACTTTTGAGCCACTAGAAGAAGGAATAGAAGAGGAAGATTCTACTTCAACATGCAAGTTTGATTTGAAAGGAAAGATATTCTCAAAGAAAACAGCATCACCAAATTCACATATAGTGTTTTCAGAAATAGCAGAAATTTCAGACTTAATAATTAAGAATCTATATGCAGAACTATACTCTGCATAACCAATGAATACACCATCAACAGTTTTGGGGCCAATTTTTCTTTTCTTATTTTCAGGAATTTTAATCTTGGCCAAACAGCCCCAAACCTTCAAAAATTTATAATTCGGCTTCCTTTTAAACCACAATTCAAATGGTGATTTATCTTTTGATTTATGAGGAACACAATTTAGGACATAACACGCAGAGAGCAAAGCCTCTCCCCACATACTCTCAGGTAAACCTGAGCTGCACAACATGGAATTCACCATGTCCAACAAAGTCCTATTTTTCCTCTCAGCAACTCCATTGGATTCAGGGGAATAAGGAGCAGTTAACTCATGAATAATACCATTATTTTCACAAAAATCATGCAGTGCATTAGATGTATATTCACCTCCTCTATCAGATCTAAGCCTCTTAAGAACCATATCTGTTTGTTTTTCGGCTAGAGATCTATAAGTCATAAATTTATCAAGAGCTTCGTCTTTAGTACTCAACAAATACAATAAGCAGAATCTAGAAGCATCATCAATAAAGGTGATAAAATATCTTTTTCCACCTCTGGTTAGGGAACCAGTCCCTTCACAAACATCGGAGTGAACTAACTCCAACACCGAGGTGTCCCTTTCAATAGATTTAAAAGGCTTCCTAGGTTGCTTCGCTTGTACACAAATTTGGCATTTATCTTTGTTCTTAACATCAAACTTAGGAATCAATTTAAATGCATCATCCTTTTCATGGTATTCAAATTAACATGACCAAGTCTAGCATGCCAAATATCACAAGATTCAATATGAAAAGCAACAGAGGAGGAACTTTTATTTAAACAACTAGAATCAAGTACATTAAGAATAAACAATCCATCACATAAGTAACCTTTTCCTACAAAGTTTCCATTTCTGGTAATTACAAATTTGTTGGATTCAAAAATAAGTCTAAAACCCTGCTGCACTAACAAAGATCCACTAATCAAGTTCCTCCTAATATCCGGCACGTGCTGCACTCCGTAGAGGCTTAACATTTTCCCTGAAGTGAGCTTCAAGTCAATGCGTCCCTCTCCTACTATTTGTGCAGCAGTGGAATTGCCCATTGTCACGCTCCTGGCACCGGTGCCCTGGTAAGAAGAGAACAAGCTTCTATCAGAGCAGACATGGACATTTGCACCTGTGTCTACCAACCATTCAGTTGGAAGACTTGCCACATGGATTTCAGGATTGTAAGAGACAAACCTCTCCTGTGAGGTGGATCCATCTGTCAACATATTGACCATGGGTTCAGTAACAGTGGGTTTCTTCTTGTTGCTTTGTTCTTGTTGTTCTTGTCCTTTCTATCATAGCATCTGTAGGCTTTGTGACCCGGTCTCCCACAGACATAGCAAGTAATGTTTTCCGAGTCCTTCTGAATCTTTTTCTTCCCTTTAAATTTGTTGAATTTCTGGTGAGGTTTATGGGAAGTGGAAGAATGAGACTTGGGTTTTTCAACAAGATTAGCTTTGGACTGGAATTCAGGGTCTGAGGGAGGAGGAGGAGGAGGGATCCTAGCCTTGTTCCTATCCCTGTTCCTCTCTTCAACTTGAATGGCAGAGATTAATTGCTCAACATTCATCTCATCTCGTTTGTGTTGAAGAGATAGAGAAAAATCATTCCAGGATGGTGGAAGTTTGGTAATCAATGCACACACCTGAAACTTCTCATCAATTGACATCCCACAACGTTGGATGTCCAAAACCAGGGATTGGATCTCATGGGCTTGGTCAACAATGGAGGTTCCCTCTACCATCTTGTAATCAAAATAATTAGCTACAATGATTTTATCTAGACCGGTGTCCTCAGAACCATATTTCTTTTCTAAGGAGTTCCAAAGCTCTCTAGCAGATTTCGCAGAACAATAAATGTCATAGAGCTTGTCAGAAAGGCATGACAGAATACTACCAGTACATAAATAATCCTTCTCTTTAAACTTTGCTAAATCTACAGACCTAGCAGGTTCATTCTCATCCTCTGCAGGAGGATTAGATTCGATTACAGAAAATAAGGCCAGAGAGGTAAGCCAGTAACGCATCTTCTGTTGCCAACGCTTAAAGAAATGACCAGAAAATTTTTCAGGGCGGGCAACAATCTCAGGGGCCATCATGAAACTCGTCTGATAGAGAGAAACGACTCTAAATGTTGGAAATCAAAGATCACGGATGCACTATTGAGGGATTTCTCTATCAGACTGATCAACAGAAAAATGTGGAATTGAAGTTTAGGAAGATCAAACTCAGGTCGAAGCGCGATGTCGCTTTCTTTAGAGTCGTTTCGCCCCTACACGGTGCAATAGGCTCCACGGCGAGACTTCTCCCAAGATACGACGACCCAAACGATAGCGGCGCAAAGGTGCACTCCAAGTTGCGACGCCGGGGCGAACACCATAGTGACCACTTCGACATCTTGCAGAGGAAGATGACCGAGAGAGTAAAAACCGGAGGAAGATGAATTCCTTCGTATGTGAACCCTCGGAAAAACTGCTACCCTAAATAGACTCCCAATCAATGTCTACAACGGTCAAGCACACGAACCGACACCCCCGTTCCCAAAGGGACGCGAGAGAGAGAATCCGAGGAGACGCGGAGGATACCCAAAAGACGCTCGGTCAAAAAATAAAATAAAATAAAGGTCGAATATTACTTACACACACGCACGACACAGCATCGGCAAGGCATGGCAATATACGCGCGTGTATGATATAGAATAAAGTCCAAGGAGCCCACAAGCTCAAATGGCCCAACTACCATAGTCTCCCCAAAGGAGTACACAAGGTAGTAAAGAGTCCCAACTATAAGAAGATGAAAACTTTTCCCATCTTCCAATGTGGGACAAAACTCCACAGGAAACAAAACCTTGATATTTTAAAACACTAAATTCAACATTCACCCACCACAAAAAAAATATATCAAAGTTTGAGACAGGAATACAAGATCTCGAAGTGAAGAACTATGCATAAGAGAAGGTGTCTTCCGACTTGAACCTTCACGTAGTGAAACACTTCCCTCTCTCCACAGGTCCAAGTGAACTTCGTCTTGAACTTAAACCTTTATGCAGAAAGTTCCATGCATCACACACAGTATTGGTCGATAGTGGTGTTCTCACGGGGTAGCACATTCTGGCCATGTGCTTTGCATCTTGTTTCATGAGCGCTCTAGAGATAGCCCAAGCATCTCATAGGTTGCGGCCACACAACCACACTCACATAGGTGAATCCTCCAAGGTGCACTGAAACGTGCCTACACCTTGCCACTATGGCCTTTGGATTCATTAAGAACATATAGTTCAACCTTTACCGTTCCAGATAGAGCACTACATCATAGGGAGGGACAATGAGACACAAGTCTCCAACAATGTGCTCTCTACTAGTCACCCACTCAATTTGTTTTCCCATTGAACCTACTTCATGGGATCTCCAATCAATAGGTTGGGTTGCCATTGACGGTGTCTAAATAATGGGCTTCAGTCCCATCCCCCTCGATGTATCTTCAACCAATTTTCTGTTAAGTCCTTTGGTTAAAGGATCAGCAAGATTACTTGCAGATTTCACAAAATCCAAGGAAATAATTCCTTTGGTTAAGTACTCCCTTACAAACCTCAACTTGAGTCTTATATGAGTACCTAATTTATCATTTATTTTTTCACTCTTAGCCTTGGCTATCGCTGCCTGGCTATCACAATGTATAGAGATTGCAGGAATAGGCTTACTCAGCAGAGGTAGCTCAACCACTAGTTCTTCAGCCAATCTGCCTCTCTACCAGTCATCTCAAGAGCTATAAGCTCAGATTCCATAGTGGATCGAGCTAATAAAGTCTGTTTGGTGGATTTCCAAGCGATTGCCCTCCACCAAGCATGAAAACAAAACCAGTGGTGCCCTTACCTTGGGCCTTTCCTGTCACCCAACTGGCATCACTGTACCCCTCTAGTACAGCAGGAAATCTCTCATAATGTAATGCAAGAGATAAGGTACCTTTCAAATACTTACATACTCTCTCAAGTGCATGCCAATGAGTTTTGTTAGGACACTGAGTATATCTACTAAGTCTATTCACAGCAAAGGAAATATCAGGTCTACTGCAGTTAGACAAATACATCAAACTACCAATGAGCTGCGAATATCTAAGTTGATCAAAACTATCACCATTATTCTTCTTAAGAATGACACTAGGATCCATAGGAGTACTAACAGGTTTGGAATCATAAAATCCAAATCTTCTCAATACTTTCTCAACATAATGAGTCTGGGATATTGCATATCCCTCACGTGATTTTAGAAGTCTAAGTCCTAAAATCACCTCTGCCTCTCCCAGATCCTTCATGTCAAATTTACTGTTTAGGAAATGTTTGGTTTCATTTATCAACATGATGCTACTACTAAGAATCAGAATGTCATCAACATATAAGCATAAAATAACACATGCATCATTCATCAACTTAACATACAGACATTTATCAGATTCACACATGGCAAAACCATTGGAAATAACAACATCATCAAATTTCTGATGCCATTGCTTAGGGGCTTGTTTTAACCCATACAGGGACTTCGTTAACTTGCACACTTTGTGCTCTTGGCCAGAAACTACAAATCCCTCAGGCTGATCCATATAGATTTCTTCTTCAAGTTCCCCATTTAAGAATGCAGTCTTGACATCCATTTGATGGACCTTTAAATCATATATGGACGCCATTGCAATAAGCACACGGATTGTAGTCATCCTAGCCACAGGAGAATAGGTATCAAAGAAATCTATTCCCTCTTTCTGCCTATACCCCTTAGCAACAAGTCTAGCTTTATATTTGTCAATAGAGCCATCAGGTTTTATTTTCTTTTTGAAAATCCATTTACATCCAATAGTTTTACTTCCGGGAGGAAGATCAACCAATTCCCATGTCTGATTACATATTATGGAATCTATTTCACTTTTAACAGCTTCTTTCCAAAAAGCAGAATCATTAGATTTCATAGCATCATTAAAAGTTAATGGATCATCTTCAATCAAATAAGATATATAGTCATCACCAAAAGATTTTTCGATCCTTATTCTTTTACTTCTTCTGGGCTCTATATCATCAGGTTGAGATTCAATAACTTTTGAGCCACTAGAAGAAGGAATAGAAGAGGAAGATTCTACTTCAACATGCAAGTTTGATTTGAAAGGAAAGATATTCTCAAAGAAAACAGCATCACCAAATTCACATATAGTGTTTTCAGAAATAGCAGAAATTTCAGACTTAATAATTAAGAATCTATATGCAGAACTATACTCTGCATAACCAATGAATACACCATCAACAGTTTTGGGGCCAATTTTTCTTTTCTTATTTTCAGGAATTTTAATCTTGGCCAAACAGCCCCAAACCTTCAAAAATTTATAATTCGGCTTCCTTTTAAACCACAATTCAAATGGTGATTTATCTTTTGATTTATGAGGAACACAATTTAGGACATAACACGCAGAGAGCAAAGCCTCTCCCCACATACTCTCAGGTAAACCTGAGCTGCACAACATGGAATTCACTATGTCCAACAAAGTCCTATTTTTCCTCTCAGCAACTCCATTGGATTCAGGGGAATAAGGAGCAGTTAAGTCATGAATAATACCATTATTTTCACAAAAATCATGCAGTGCATTAGATGTATATTCACCTCCTCTATCAGATCTAAGCCTCTTAAGAACCATATCTGTTTGTTTTTCGGCTAGAGATCTATAAGTCATAAATTTATCAAGAGCTTCGTCTTTAGTACTCAACAAATACAATAAGCAGAATCTAGAAGCATCATCAATAAAGGTGATAAAATATCTTTTCCACCTCTGGTTAGGGAACCAGTCCCTTCACAAACATCGGAGTGAACTAACTCCAACACCGAGGTGTCCCTTTCAATAGATTTAAAAGACTTCCTAGGTTGCTTCGCTTGTACACAAATTTGGCATTTATCTTTGTTCTTAACATCAAACTTAGGAATCAAATTTAAATGCATCATCCTTTTCATGGTATTCAAATTAACATGACCAAGTCTAGCATGCCAAATATCACAAGATTCAATATGAAAAGCAACAGAGGAGGAACTTTTATTTAAACAACTAGAATCAAGTACATTAAGAATAAACAATCCATCACATAAGTAACCTTTTCCTACAAAGTTTCCATTTCTGGTAATTACAAATTTGTTGGATTCAAAAATAAGTCTAAAACCCTGCTGCACTAACAAAGATCCACTAATCAAGTTCCTCCTAATATCCGGCACGTGCTGCACTCCGTAGAGGCTTAACATTTTCCCTGAAGTGAGCTTCAAGTCAATGCGTCCCTCTCCTACTATTTGTGCAGCACTGGAATTGCCCATTGTCACGCTCCTGGCACCGGTGCCCTGGTAAGAAGAGAATAAGCTTCTATCAGAGCAGACATGGACATTTGCACCTGTGTCTACCAACCATTCAGTTGGAAGACTTGCCACATGGATTTCAGGATTGTAAGAGACAAACCTCTCCTTTGAGGTGGATCCATCTGTCAACATATTGACCATGGGTTCAGTAACAGTGGGTTTCTTCTTGTTGCTTTGATGTCTTGTTGTTCTTGTCCTTTCTATCATAGCATCTGTAGGCTTTGTGACCCGGTCTCCCACAGACATAGCAAGTAATGTTTTCCGAGTCCTTCTGAATCTTTTTCTTCCCTTTAAATTTGTTGAATTTCTGGTGAGGTTTATGGGAAGTGGAAGAATGAGACTTGGTTTTTCAACAAGATTAGCTTTGGACTGGAATTCAGGGTCTGAGGGAGGAGGAGGAGGAGGGATCCTAGCCTTGTTCCTATCCCTGTTCCTCTCTTCAACTTGAATGGCAGAGATTAATTGCTCAACATTCATCTCATCTCGTTTGTGTTGAAGAGATAGAGAAAAATCATTCCAGGATGGTGGAAGTTTGGTAATCAATGCACACACCTGAAACTTCTCATCAATTGACATCCCACAACGTTGGATGTCCAAAACCAGGGATTGGATCTCATGGGCTTGGTCAACAATGGAGGTTCCCTCTACCATCTTGTAATCAAAATAATTAGCTACAATGATTTTATCTAGACCGGTGTCCTCAGAACCATATTTCTTTTCTAAGGAGTTCCAAAGCTCTCTAGCAGATTTCGCAGAACAATAAATGTCATAGAGCTTGTCAGAAAGGCATGACAGAATACTACCAGTACATAAATAATCCTTCTCTTTAAACTTTGCTAAATCTACAGACCTAGCAGGTTCATTCTCATCCTCTGCAGGAGGATTAGATTCGATTACAGAAAATAAGGCCAGAGAGGTAAGCCAGTAACGCATCTTCTGTTGCCAACGCTTAAAGAAATGACCAGAAAAATTTTCAGGGCGGGCAACAATCTCAGGGGCCATCATGAAACGCGTCTGATAGAGAGAAACGACTCTAAATGTTGGAAATCAAAGATTACGGATACACTATTGAGGGATTTCTCTATCAGACTGATCAACAGAAAAATGTGGAATTGAAGTTTAGGAAGATCAAACTCGGGTCGAAGCGCGATGTCGCTTTCTTTAGAGTCGTTTCGCCCCTACACGGTGCAATAGGCTCCACGGCGAGACTTCTCCCAAGATACGACGACCTAAACGATGGCGGCGCAAAGGTGCACTCCAAGTTGCGACGCCGGGGCGAACACCACAGTGACCACTTCGAGATCTTGCAGAGGAAGATGACCGAGAGAGTAAAAACTGGAGGAAGATGAGTTCCTTCGTATGTGAACCCTCGGAAAACTGCTACCCTAAATAGACTCCCAATCAGTGTCTACAACGGTCAAGCACACGAACCGACACCCCCGTTCCCAAAGGGACGCGAGAGAGAGAATCCGAGGAGACGTAGAGGATACCCAAAAGTCGCTCGGTCAAAAAATAAAATAAAATAAAGGTCGAATATTACTTACACACACGCACGACACGGCATCGGCAAGGCAAGGCAATATACGCGCGTGTGTGATATAGAATAAAGTCCAAGGAGCCCACAAGCTCAAATGGCCCAACTACCATAGTCTCCCAAAGGAGTACAGAAGGTAGTAAAGAGTCCCAACTATAAGAAGATGAAAACTTTTCCCATCTTCCAATGTGGGACAAAACTCCACAGGAAACAAAAATTTGATATTTTAAAACACTAAATTCAACATTCACCCACCACAAATAAAAAAATATCAAAGTTTGAGACAGGAATACAAGATCTCGAAGTGAAGAACTATGCATAAGAGAAGGTGTCTTCCGACTTGAACCTTCACGTAGTGAAACACTTTGGTGAGGACACGCGCCGCATCACTCGACGGAGCACACGGAGCTTGCCGATATCCCTTTGGCTTGGCGACCACTTGGCGGACTAGCAGAGTCCCTTTTTATGCTTCAGGCCATGCTGGGCCTTAGTTTAGTCCCTGCGTGGACACTTTTTGCATTGTTATGGACCTTTGTAGGCCATTTGGAGCCAATTAGGCTTTAGTTGGGCCATTTTATGCTTATTAGATAGGAGATAGGGCTATTGGGCCATTTCTTTGGTTCAATTTCTGGCCCATTTGGGCTGGCCACCCACTCCCTTGCTTAGCCCACCTAGGCTTAGGGTTTTGGGCGCCCCCACCTCTTTCCTTCCTCTTGGAAGGTGGCAGCCGCCCCTCTCCTAGATTGTAGGAAGAGGGGTGCGGCCCCCCCCCTTTCCCCCTTGCCTTGTTGCGCACCCCCCCCCCTTTCCCCCATGTCATGTGCGTCCCCTTTCCCCCCCCCCCTCTTGGCTAGGGTTTCAACCCTAGCATATAAAAGATCTTATGTATTTTTCTTTGAAGAATAATGAAGAAATTTTGCTGATCAAGAACTTTGGTGGCTGCGCCCCCTCCTCCTCTCTCTCTGATCCTGCGACGGGATCACCTCGGGGTGCGACTCCCCATCCCTCGGTGCGACGCCGAGGCTTCCCCCTTCTTTATCCCCTGTCACAAGTGCACGTAGCTGTTCGCCTGAGTTCTACCCCGACTTGCAGCAGCGCCTCCGCCCAGATCCGGACGAATCTGCTCGTCCCCTTTTTTTCTGGAGGTACCCCTGCGAGTCCCCGACGCGTGGGCTTTGGTTTCGCCTCGATCCGAGGTCCACATCGCCGGCATCGATTTTTCTCGTGAGATCGCGCAGGACCCCTTCCCACTGCGAGCCAGATCCTGCCAGCCATCTTGCAGAAGTTCTCCCGAGCGACAAACTCCGAGTTTGGACCTGATTTCTTCAGAGTTGGTACCTCTCGTCCTCCTCTTTCCAACGCCGCCGACCTTGCTTCGTTCCGACGTCGGTGCCGAGCGTGGCGTTGATCCTCGTGGAGCCGCGCAGATCCATCTGCACAGTCCGGCGCCGGGGACAACGACGACTTGCAGACGTTCTCCCGGCCAACCCCGGACGTATCTGGCCAAGCCGTTCGACCGGGACCTGCTGCTCTGCGTCCCCGACGTCCTCCCTCAAGCGGCGCCCCATTCGCCTTCCATAACTGCGAGTTCTCAATTTCCCCGCTCGAGTGTGCTGTTCTGCGAGCAGAAATCCCGTCGCAACTTGCAGGTGCGGCCACGGCTTCCACGGGCGGAATCTGCATGCCCCCTTTGGCCGAGGCTTCCTCCCGTGACCCAGCTATGTGCCCTCGCTAACGGTGCCTCCATCGGACACCGGACCAGGTCGTGGGAGCCGTTACCGCCGAGTCACGCGCTGCTGCGAACTGGCAGATCACCGTCGACACCCTCCTCGCGGCCATCCCCTTCACCGAGTGCTGCCCGTCAGCCCGTGTACCGGTCGCCCCGAACAGAGTTGCTGTAGCCCGTTACCTCCCTGCGTGGAGTGGGCATTTGTTGGCTTGTAATTATTCTTTCATTGTGTGTATCGGGGTTGTCGGTCTCGGCCGGGGTTCCTTCCCCACGCCTAGGCGTGGAGGTACGTGCGACGTTCCTTCCCTTAGCATTTGCTTTGCTAGTATGCTCTCGATTATGCAGCGTGCGAGTGTAGGATCCTAGCCACATATTCAATTCACCGTGGGTTTTGCGAGTTGAGAGCACCATTCCGTGGCCCTAGTCGAGCCCGAGCTCGGACTAGACTCCCATAGTTGCGCGTCGGCTCCCTTTGCCGCTTTGATCCACTCGTTTCCCTCATAGGGACGGCCGTGGACTTGGGTTTCTTATTGAGAGACGCCTCTCTTTGGAGGAATAGTACGGAGGTCGATCACTCGGCTTGCCTTGTCACGTGTGAGTGCTGGCCGCACTTGGTCTTCATCATAGGTTTAGTCCATTTGTCAGTCGGTCCCGCATCAAATTTGGTATCAGAGCTTAGGGAACCAGTTTGTTCTAACAAATTGGGGTCTTAGGTCATTCGAGTCTTTAGGTTGTCTAGGGTGCAATTGAGGCCTTAGAGTTATCTAGGTTGCATTGAGTCTCTTAGTTCATCTAGGTAACCCACCATTGCATTGTAATGTTAGGTTTGTGTCTAGTTAGAGTTTTGTCCTTGTCTCGTTGAGTCTTGCATGTCCAGCTCCGCGCCAACCCCATGGTGGTTCCTCGAGACCACATGTTAGATTAGTCATCCCTATTGGCCCGATTCGATGCTCTTATGGTACGACCCCTAAGTGTCGCCCCTACCACTCAGTCGTCAGGAGACCCGATCCCTATACCGATGACCGAGTCATTCCAGCGCCCTGTCATGTCCACTGCCATCCTACCTAATGGGATGCATACGGAGATCGACTTCATCAGTAGGGTGTCGTCTAACTGTGTCTCACAAGACATTGTTGAGTCACTCTCCAAGACTGGGGAGATTGTTCTCCGTGATGGTTTAGCTTTTATCGAGTTCCAACGGTGGTTTGGCCCCGTTAAATATTTCGATGGCGCTTGGTGCAAGATCAGCACACTTGCTGGTCCATGCATCATTTTAGGGCGAACTTGGTTGGAGGAAAGAAGTGCGACCATCGACCTGGATAGGAGGACCTGCACCCTACACCCATCTCACCTTCCCTGTGAGTTTGTCTTCCATGACGGCGTTACGCCGACCACCTCCATGTCATCACCAGGGTTTGTTCCAGTGAGTTACGAGGCTGAACATGAGTTGATGGAGGAGTACCTAACTGAGGTTGAGGAGTTAGGGAGTGACCCCCCCCACATCATAGAGGACTCAGTTTCCACTCCCGAGAGAGAGGCTTCACCCTTAGACCCTCATATAGAGACATTCTTACCTTCCGAGGGTGAACTGGTCATTGGAGAGTCTTTAGCTAGCTGGCTAAGGGAGGGTCCACTTCTAGATGTCTCCATTCCTTGCTATACACCCATGGGACCAGCCCTCCCAATAATACCCCTTAACTCCTTTCACACCACTTTTCGGTCCTTCTGCTTTCTTGAAAATGTGAAGGACTTCCTTAGGAGTTTAGATTATCAATGGGAGTTGACTTACATGTTGACCTTAGGGTCTGACCAACCCTATAGTCATAGCTTTACACTCCCTGCTTTGGGGTCTATTACCTCGGTCTACACCATAGGACATATCACATCCGAGGTCCTTTTATTATTTCCTATACCCGTGGAGGTTGATTTTGTCCCCGCTTATGGTTTCACGGTCCCGAGGGAGGAACCTTGCCTTCCTCATGAGCCCCTTGCCCCATACATGAGAGTGCCTGAAGGTGATTATCTGCACCTGGGCGAATGTCGCACATGGGCAAGTATAGTGAAGGGACCTGTCGGGAGGGGTCATCATTTCTTTGACCCTTTCGATCCCCTCCCTAGTGAGCCTCTCGACCCATATTCTTTTCCCCACCTTGTCGAGGAGGTCCACTATCATACACCACCTAGGACTTCTAGTCAACACCTCACCTTACCGGCATCCAGATGCCCGAGCTTAGGAGGCCAGGGACACATGTCTCTTCCTCATGTTTCTTCATGTCCACCATCATATAGGGGTTTGTCTCATATAGGGAATGTCATGAGTGAGTTTGGGCAATGTAGTCCCCATGAGTCTATCACATTCCGTAGGACACCCATGCATGATAGATACAACTTTGGTTGTCCTGGTCCTCCCCGTGTTGACCAATCATGTAGGAGTCATAGGCATGCTAGGCCTGTGTTTGGATGTCCAGGACCACCCCTGCATTCATATAGGTATGAGTCCACACAGCTAGTTCGGAGTCTACATCATCATCACCATCTTGAGGCCAGCAACGCACGTTATGAGGATTTAGCTGATACGCATCGACGCACCCGTGAGTTCCAAGTGGGAGAGCACGTCATGATCAGGGTTAGACCTGAACGGTTCCCCTCGGGGGCCGTAAAGAAACTCCAGGACCGCGGTGCAGGACCCTTCCGAGTTCTGAAACGATTAGGGTCGAATGCGTATGAGATTGAGCTGCCAGACGACTATGGGATCAGTTCGACGTTCAATGTCTCTGATCTGGTGGCATATCGGGATCCCGCGGTGATTCCCAGTGAGCTTTTTGGGCCTACCCCTCCTGTTGAGAGCATTACACCCTCTGAGCTTCCACCTCCTCCAGCCCCATTACAGACACGCGAGCATATAGATTGCATACTGGATGAGCAGGTGACCACGACCAGGAGCGGAGCCTACCAGCGCTTTCTAGTGCGTTGGAGAGGGCGCCCTGCGACAGACGACACCTGGATCACACGTGGAGAGCTGGAGCGGATCGACCCAGACCTGCTGGAGCGTTACTTGAGCGACCGTGACCCTTACTCGACGGGGTCGAGTTCTTCCCACCCGGGGAGAATTGGTGAGGACACGCGCCGCATCACTCGACGGAGCACACGGAGCTTGCCGATATCCCTTTGGCTTGGCGACCACTTGGCGGACTAGCAGAGTCCCTTTTTATGCTTCAGGCCATGCTGGGCCTTAGTTTAGTCCCTGCGTGGACACTTTTTGCATTGTTATGGACCTTTGTAGGCCATTTAGAGCCAATTAGGCTTTAGTTGGGCCATTTTATGCTTATTAGATAGGAGATAGGGCTATTGGGCCATTTCTTTGGTTCAATTTCTGGCCCATTTGGGCTGGCCACCCACTCCCTTGCTTAGCCCACCTAGGCTTAGGGTTTTGGGCGCCCCCACCTCTTTCCTTCCTCTTGGAAGGTGGCAGCCGCCCCTCTCCTAGATTGTAGGAAGAGGGGTGCGCCCCCCCCCCCTTTCCCCCTTGCCTTGTTGCGCACCCCCCCCCTTTCCCCCATGTCATGTGCGTCCCCTTTCCCCCCCCCCCCCCCCTCTTGGCTAGGGTTTCAACCCTAGCATATAAAAGATCTTATGTATTTTTCTTTGAAGAATAATGAAGAAATTTTGCTGATCAAGAACTTTGGTGGCTGCGCCCCCTCCTCCTCTCTCTCTCTGATCCTGCGACGGGATCACCTCGGGGTGCGACTCCCCATCCCTCGGTGCGACGCCGAGGCTTCCCCCTTCTTTATCCCCTGTCACAAGTGCACGTAGCTGTTCGCCTGAGTTCTACCCCGACTTGCAGCAGTGCCTCCGCCCAGATCCGGACGAATCTGCTCGTCCCCTTTTTTTCTGGAGGTACCCCTGCGAGTCCCCGACGCGTGGGCTTTGGTTTCGCCTCGATCCGAGGTCCACATCGCCGGCATCGATTTTTCTCGTGAGATCGCGCAGGACCCCTTCCCACTGCGAGCCAGATCCTGCCAGCCATCTTGCAGAAGTTCTCCCGAGCGACAAACTCCGAGTTTGGACCTGATTTCTTCAGAGTTGGTACCTCTCGTCCTCCTCTTTCCAACGCCGCCGACCTCGCTTCGTTCCGACGTCGGTGCCGAGCGTGGCGTTGATCCTCGTGGAGCCGCGCAGATCCATCTGCACAGTCCGGCGCCGGGGACAACGACGACTTGCAGACGTTCTCCCGGCCAACCCCGGACGTATCTGGCCAAGCCGTTCGACCGGGACCTGCTGCTCTGCGTCCCCGACGTCCTCCCTCAAGCGGCGCCCCATTCGCCTTCCATAACTGCGAGTTCTCAATTTCCCCGCTCGAGTGTGCTGTTCTGCGAGCAGAAATCCCGTCGCGACTTGCAGGTGCGGCCACGGCTTCCACGGGCGGAATCTGCGTGCCCCCTTTGGCCGAGGCTTCCTCCCGTGACCCAGCTATGCGCCCTCGCTAACGGTGCCTCCATCGGACACCGGACCAGGTCGTGGGAGCCGTTACCGCCGAGTCACGCGCTGCTGCGAACTGGCAGATCACCGTCGACACCCTCCTCGCGGCCATCCCCTTCACCGAGTGCTGCCCGTCAGCCCGTGTACCGGTCGCCCCGAACAGAGTTGCTGTAGCCCGTTACCTCCCTGCGTGGAGTGGGCATTTGTTGGCTTGTAATTATTCTTTCATTGTGTGTATCGGGGTTGTCGGTCTCGGCCGGGGTTCCTTCCCCACGCCTAGGCGTGGAGGTACGTGCGACGTTCCTTCCCTTAGCATTTGCTTTGCTAGTATGCTCTCGATTATGCAGCGTGCGAGTGTAGGATCCTAGCCACATATTCAATTCACCGTGGGTTTTGCGAGTTGAGAGCACCATTCCGTGGCCCTAGTCGAGCCCGAGCTCGGACTAGACTCCCATAGTTGCGCGTCGGCTCCCTTTGCCGCTTTGATCCACTCGTTTCCCTCATAGGGACGGCCGTGGACTTGGGTTTCTTGTTGAGAGACGCCTCTCTTTGGAGGAATAGTACGGAGGTCGATCACTCGGCTTGCCTTGTCACGTGTGAGTGCTGGCCGCACTTGGTCTTCATCATAGGTTTAGTCCATTTGTCAGTCGGTCCCGCATCACACTTCCCTCTCTCCACAGGTCCAAGTGAACTTCATCTTGAACTTAAACCTTTATGCAGAAAGTTCCATGCATCACACACAGTAGTGGTCGATAGTGGTGTTCTCACGGGGTAGCACATTCAGGCCATGTGCTTTGCATCTTGTTTCATGAGCGCTCTAGAGATAGCCCAAGCATCTCATAGGTTGCGGCCACACAACCACACTCACATAGGTGAATCCTCCAAGGTGCACTGAAACGTGCCTACACCTTGCCACTATGGCCTTTGGATTCATTAAGAACATATAGTTCAACCTTTACCATTCCAGATAGAGCACTACATCATAGGGAGGGATAATGAGACACAAGTCTCCAACAATGTGCTCTCTACTAGTCACCCACTCAATTTGTTTTCCCATTGAACCTACTTCATGGGATCTCCAATCAATAGGTTGGGTTGCCATTGACGGTGTTTAAATAATGGGCTTCAGTCCCATCCCCCTCGATGTTTCTTCAACCAATTTTCTGTTAAGTCCTTTGGTTAAAGGATCAGCAAGATTACTTACAGATTTTACAAAATCCAAGGAAATAATTCCTTTGGTTAAGTACTCCCTTATAAACCTTAACTTGAGTCTTATATGAGTACTTACTTTATCATTTATTTTTTCACTCTTTACCTTGGCTATTGCTGCCAGGCTATCACAATGAATAGAGATTGCAGGAATCGGCTTACTCAGCAGAGGTAGCTCAACCACTAAGTTCTTCAGCCAATCTGCCTCTCTACCAGTCATCTCAAGAGCTATAAGCTCAGATTCCATAGTGGATCGAGCTAATAAAGTCTGTTTGGTGGATTTCCAAGCGATTGCTCCTCCACCAAGCATGAAGATAAAACCAGTGGTGCCCTTACCTTAGGCCTTTCCTGTCACCCAACTGGCATCACTGTACCCCTCTAGTACAGCAGGAAATCTCTCATAATGTAATGCAAGAGATAAGGTACCTTTCAAGTACTTACATACTCTCTCAAGTGCATGCCAATGAGTTTTGTTAGGACACTGAGTATATCTACAAAGTCTATTCACAGCAAAGGAAATATCAGGTCTATTGCAGTTAGACAAATACATCAAACTACCAATGAGCTGCGAATATCTAAGTTGATCAAAACTATCACCATTATTCTTCTTAAGAATGACACTAGGATCCATAGGAGTACTAACAGGTTTGGAATCATAAAATCCAAACCTTCTCAATACTTTCTCAATATAATGAGTCTGGGATATTGCATATCCCTTACATGATTTTAGAAGTCTAAGTCCTAAAATCACCTCTGCCTCTCCCAGATCCTTCATGTCAAATTTACTGTTTAGGAAATGTTTGGTTTCATTTATCAACATGATGCTACTGCTAAGAATCAGAATGTCATCAACATATAAGCATAAAATAACACATGCATCATTCATCAACTTAACATACTGACATTTATCAGATTCACACATGGCAAAACCATTGGAAATAACAACATCATCAAATTTCTGATGCCATTGATTAGGGGCTTGTTTTAACCCATACAGGGACTTCGTTAACTTGCACACTTTGTGCTCTTGGCCAGAAACTACAAATCCCTCAGGTTGATCCATATAGATTTCTTCTTCAAGTTCCCCATTTAAGAAGGCAGTCTTGACATCCATTTGATGGACCTTTAAATCATATATGGATGCCATTGCAACAAGCACACGGATTGTAGTCATCCTAGCCACAGGAGAGTAGGTATCAAAGAAATCTATTCCCTCTTTCTGCTTGTATCCCTTAGCAACAAGTCTAGCTTTATATTTGTCTATAGAGCCATCTGGTTTTATTTTCTTTTTGAAAATCCATTTACATCCAATAGTTTTACTTCCGGGAGGAAGATCAACCAATTCCCATGTCTGATTACATATTATGGAATCTATTTAACTTTTAACAACTTCTTTCCAAAAAGCAGAATCATTAGATTTCATAGCATCATTAAAAGTTAATGGATCATCTTCAATCAAATAAGATACATAGTCATCACCAAAAGATTTTTCGATCCTTATTCTTTTACTTCTTTTGGGCTCTATATCATCAGGTTGAGATTCAATAACTTTTGAGCCACTAGAAGAAGGAATAGAAGAGGAAGATTCTACTTCAACATGCAAGTTTGATTTGAAAGGAAAGATATTCTCAAAGAAAACAACATCACCAAATTCACATATAGTGTTTTCAGAAATAGCAGAAATTTCAGACTTAATAATTAAGAATCTATATGCAGAACTATACTATGCATAACCAATGAATACACCATCAATAGTTTTGGGGCCAATTTTTCTTTTCTTATTTTTTGGAATTTTAATCTTGGCCAAACAGCCCCAAACCTTCAAAAATTTATAATTCGGCTTCCTTTTAAACCATAATTCAAATGGTGATTTATCTTTTGATTTATGAGGAACACAATTTAGGACATAACACGCAGAGAGCAAAGCGTCTCCCCACATACTCTCAGGTAAACCTGAGCTGCACAACATGGAATTCACCATGTCCAACAAAGTCCTATTTTTTCTCTCAGCAACTCCATTGGATTCAGGGGAATAAGGAGCAGTTAACTCATGAATAATACCATTATTTTAACAAAAATCATGCAGTGCATTAGATGTATATTCACCCCCTCTATCAGATCTAAGCCTCTTAAGAACCATATCTGTTTATTTTTCGGCTAGAGATCTATAAGTCATAAATTTATCAAGAGCTTCGTCTTTAGTGCTCAACAAATACAATAAGCAGAATCTAGAAGCATCATCAATAAAGGTCATAAAATATCTTTTTCCACCTCTGGTTAGGGAACCAGTCCCTTCACAAACATCGGAGTGAACTAACTCCAACACCGAGGTGTCCCTTTCAATAGATTTAAAAGGCTTCCTAGGTTGCTTCGCTTGTACACAAATTTGGCATTTATCTTTGTTCTTAACATCAAACTTAGGAATCAAATTTAAATGCATCATCCTGTTCATGGTATTCAAATTAACATGACCAAGTCTAGCATGCCAAATATCACAAGATTCAATATGAAAAGCAACGGAGGAGGAACTTTTATTTAAACAACTAGAATCAAGTACATTAAGAATAAATAATCCATCACATAAGTAACCTTTTCCTACAAAGTTTCCATTTCTGGTAATTACAAATTTGTTGGATTCAAAAATAAGTCTAAAACCCTACTGCACTAACAAAGATCCACTAATCAAGTTCCTCCTAATATCCGGCACGTGCTGCACTCCGTAGAGGCTTAACATTTTCCCTGAAGTGAGCTTCAAGTCAATGCGTCCCTCTCCTACTATTTGTGCATGTTGGGTCCCGTGGTGCAGGAACACGGATCTAGAGGGGGGGTGAATAGATCCTACTACTAAAAACTATGTCCAATTAAAACACAACTAGCACACAGCGGAATATAAAAGATTGAGTAGATTGATCTAAACAGGTTTAAACTAGATTCACTCAATTCTCACCGAGCTCACACGATTGCACAAACAGATAGGATAGTGAACATACAATCACAAGAAACAAACCACAAGACACGGGGATTTTTAAGGTGGTTCGGGACCTCGACGGGCTCCCTACGTCCACCCCTCACCAAACCGGTGAGGCTTCACTACACGCTACAAAATGTAGCAACACGGGGACGAACCCCAACACACACACACTGCTTTCGCAGCAATACACACACACACACACACACACACACACACGTTGGGGAACACATCCCGAACAATATACCTTACACGGAGATACAACTCCATCCACACACACGTAGGGCAATGCCTACATAAACACACGGGAGAAAACTCCCAACAACACACACGGATATACTCCGCACAAATCGACACACATAAGACCACACACACACTCGGAGACCCCTTTCTCCGAACACCCACACAAAATATTCTGTCAAATGTATATGTAACAATCACAAATATATGCTATGACCTTCCACACAAATTCTATAGATGTAAACTAGAAGAATGCATCAAGTATAAGGCTCCCCCTTCTTCAACAAAATCTGATCCTCCTTGCTCTTTAACAGATGATCATAATCTTGACATCATCTTCTTCCTTTCCTCTAGCCGCTTCTCTTATCCTTATTCCAATCTCCTCTCTTCACCTGAAAGAGTAGATAGACATAATGAGTTCAATCTTTAAGCTAATCTCAAACAAGAATATAGACATGAATGGTTTAGAGATTCCCCTCTTCATCTTCATCCTATACAGGGATCACATGAGCATTAGGATTGTTGAATCACACAATTCGCAGCTCATATATTTGTATGCAAGAGAGAGTGGATATAATATTTATAAAACCATCCTAAGATGTCTTAAAGCAGATATTCATGCTCTATCAACAACAACGATTTCGAGAAATCAGAATGAAGAAGATGTTGCAGTGATTAGAGCTCCCCCTTTCTCTCCTTTGAACATATTTGAATGCTTCTGAAGTATGAAACCCGTTCTTGAAGAAGAATGATTGATTCTTGCGTGGATGATGCTTGTAGCATGAATTTCTTCGCAGCTTGTGGCAGAGGAATGGATGAGGACGTGAAACCTTGTTCTTCCCTTCATACACAAGCTCAAAACATGGTGGAAGAAGCCTTGGAGCTGCTACCTACGACCTGCACACACAAGGGTTAGAAGAAAACGATTTTCAGATCTAGCATCCTCTTCCTTAGGGTTTACAACCCAAGAGTTGTATATAAGTGTTTAGAATGGTCAAGGAACAGCTTGGAGACCAGATCCACGAATTAGGGAAACATATAGGGCATTAGGAATTGATTGGTAGGACTTTTGGGGCAAGAAAACGGCGGTCAAACATGGTGGCTGGGCGTCCAACCGGAAGGGGTCGACCCCAGGGTCGACCCTCGGGCACACCGAAGCCAAACAGAACCAAAAAATCGGTTCTGGGTTACATGGGTCGACCCCAGGGGTCGACCCTCATGCTTCCAGAACCCAAACAGAACCTGTTTTAAGGTTCTGGGTTACAGGGGTCGACCCCAGGGTCGACCCCTTTCAGCAGGTTTCAAAAAAAAATAGCTTTGAGTGCTCCGGCGACAGGAATTAATTCTCCTAGCTCCGAACTCCGATCGAAGCAAGACCGGAGGCGTTGGAAAGAGGACTCACAGAGCTACAACATATAATTTTTATGGGGGGATCCAACAGCTGGATTGAAAGTGGTGAAGACTGTAAGATAGTTTGAGTTTGAAAAATAACTAAAACCTCCATCAAACCAAAGGGAAACAATTGATTAAATGTTACCATAATCCCATGAAGATCAACCATGATTTTTCATCCTGAAAAATATGATAAAGTAAGGTGTTAGTTGACAATTAAGATCTTTACATCAAGTATTAACACTATGACCATGTTCACAATAAATTGCTTTGTTGAACCTATTCCAAGAGTGAATGATGAACGAGATATCCATTTAAATCCATATAACAACACTTACCTCATTGTTTTACCTGAATTCACATTTCTTGTTGATTGGTTGAATCATTCATACACATAGTCATGAAATTCAAAATCTCATTCTCCATTGACTGATGGTATGTGTGGAATTCAAAGAGTAAGGAGCCAAGCCACATAGAACAATATTGAGTCACATTCAATTTGATCATCATCCAAGCTTTCAAACCACACATCATTACCTTGGGGGCAAGTATGAAGATATCCCCATATGACATTCATCCAAGTATGTTTTTCACATAGGCTTTCTCATAAAATACAAAGCAATCTCACCAAGTGTAGAGACAATATATATGCAATGTTTGTGCTAATCTCAAAGCACACATGCATCTACAAGAAGATAAGCCTTGTAGAATTACAATTCATCTACATGATGATAAGCCTTATAGAATTACAATGCATCCACATGAAGATATCCCCATATGATTAGTTTATGTTCATTTCCACAACCAGTTCAAGTGAAGAGCATTCACGCACAAGGCTAAGCAACAAAGGTATTTTGTAATCATCAAAATTACATACACAACAATCTCCCCCATTTTGATGATGACAAAATATTATGCTATAATGCTCTCTCCCCCTTTGACATAATCAGAAATGGGGATCAGGATGGGGAATCCAGAATGGCAAGAACCTTTGGACGACTGGAGTATGAAGAGAACCAATGAGCACAATATGCATGAACGAATTACAGAACTGTGGGATACCAAATGTTGAAATGAACCTCTATTACCAATTGTCTGATACCAATTGTGGAAAGTGGAAATGCAAAGGTGCACGAGTTACAGCAATTGGAATGGTGTATGGCATGAACTATGATGAGCAAGCAAACAAGCACTCAAACACCCTTAGAAGGGTATGGACTCATGCAGATAAGATCGCATGCAAAGCTCCCCCATTGACATTGACACATTAGATGACTGTTTTTGATTTTCAAATTTTTGATTTTTAGTTTTCTTGTGAAATGCATGAAACATGATGTATGAAAATGATGAGACATGAAATGCATACAATGTAATCAAGCAGATATCTATAGATACATGCAACATAACTCCTTCACAAGAAGTGATACCAATTGATATTCAGTGAGGGGATAGGTGTAAGAAAACTACAAATGAGTCATTAAGTTCAGAATGCTCATGGTGACACCTAGAGGATTGTGCAGATAAATAGGAGAAGATGTACAGCAGGTCATTGCAATTAATCAAATTTTCAGAATACATATCAAATCAAATTACCATGTGCAAGTGAGTAACGTGAGAATGAAGTTTAGCCATATGGATAACTAGATTTTCAAGTAAACGCAATAGCAAGTTCACAGACTACACTTCAATTTGGAGGACAGCGTATTGGAGGCTTCGCTCTACCTCAATCAAATATATCATCAGAAATTTTCATACTGACAATCTGAATTTTTCTAAGAAGGATCAGGTTCAACATAATTCCTTTTTACGCGAGGAGACACATGGAGCTCATGCCAGAATCCCCGGTTACTCAGAATACTGAACCTTGTCACCTTATTTGAACAGAGATACTTTAATCAACACTTTTCAGAAATGAACCACATCACGTCTCAGGTGACATGTGCCCAGTTTACTCAGTGAGACTTAGCATTGCTCTGCCTTTCATTCCAACCAATTTTTTGTATGTGGAGGCAGGCAGCTTTTTCCTCAACTGCCTCTTATCATCCATGCAGCAAGTTGAATTACTTTAGAGTGTTGAAATGAAATTCCTATATCCTTATGAACAACACTCAATTTCACATTAAAGTGTATGAAGTGTACGAATTTGATTTAACATGTATAGAGAAAATTTAACTTAGAACGGGATAGTGTAGCTCCCCCTATGTAAATGCAATAAGCATGAAATGCTCCCCCTTAGAGTTTGACATGAAGCACACTTGTTAAGACTCATATGCAACATTATTTAACAATGGAGTAAACGGTCTTAGAAGTTTCAAGGAAGGGGTTGAATAGCATATAATAACATACAAGCATACAATGAAGATATGCATATGCAATGCAAAATGAGAAGATAGGCACTATATGCATGCTAGAAATGCCAGCTATGCAACAAGACACACAATGAGCTTCATCTTCCAAAAGCACTATGTGAATGATATGCAGAGAATGATATGAAAATATGCAATGTGATGCAAGATTTCAGATTTCACATGACACACTATATGCACCCAATGCAACTGATGCATGACACGTATTATCAATTGTTCAAATTTGAGGAGATAATTTTACTCTGAAAAGAGAATTCAGAATATTCATTCAAAGCATCAAAATCATCACATGTGAACTTTTCTTGAAGATAGTTGTGCTTGTATCAAGAGAGATGAGTGGTACAAAGGTAAAGATCATAGAACAATGATCAACTCCAGTCCTCAGAATGTTCAGCCACAGAACAACATCATCATGCTAATAGAATGGAAAACATCATTTTCAAAATTTTCAGTATGCAAAACTCCCCCATAGTCAATGCATGATTTCAGAAAGTTCATTTAAGTTGGATGCCATATGCATAGATGATTCATGGTATCGGGCGGAGACATATTCTCACGCATGGTGATAGCTTTCAGACAGGCTTGACCTGTCCTTCCACATGTCACCATTTTATATACCATGTAATCATTGAAATGATGATCAGAAACAAATGTATGCACATTTGACATCCGGAGTTAAGCAAAAGGGCATTCAACGGCTACACTCTCATATATACTCTTCAGATGTTTCAATACCATTCAGCCAAACATTCATTTTCTCACCTTTACCTTTATTTACACTTTCAGATTCTTTGCTTTATTTCGCTTGTTGTCATCTTCATCAACAAGCTCCTTTCTTTCTATCCATGATTTCAAGGGTTGATGGTCATAATCAAACCTGCACTGTAAAGAGCTCAATTCATGTCAATAGTAAGCCAATGCATATGAAGAAACTAACTGCAAGGCTTTTCATCACATATGACTCTCTCTCTCTCTCAACCTGTAATATTAGAGACTCAATTGCATGTCAATTTCAATTCAATACAAGTGAAAGCCCAATTTCAGTGCTTTTCTTCCACAAGACAATATCTTCAAACAAATCAGTGTGAAATCAAGGACAAACCCATGTTTACCAAAGTATTACACCAAAGACTGGTCAAGTCGACTTAGGCCTCAACAAATGTCGACTTGAAGCACCCAAGACCACGGATTAGCCTTACGGCATTCCCCTATCACTTGAGTATCCAAGCTTCCTTAGATCTTTAGAGTTTGGCAACACTTGAAGAAGAGCATTCCATGGCAATTCATTTTCTGTACTTGTGTCTTGACCATCCATCATCTTCCAAGCCTTCCACTTGGCCTCAAGACAATCCTGCAACAAGGTTCTCATTTGGTTGCTTTGGGTACCCAAACCTTCTTGGGTCCCGGATGATTAGTTGTACCTCTAGTGGGTGTCTTCACAGTTTTTGGGCATGCATATCATCAAAATACATTAAGGAGCAAACATTCATGGTATGCCCAAACTCACCATAATAATGACAACAACCAAGAAACTTCACAGAATTCTCATAAACATGGCAATCAAATTTCTGTGATTTGGCATGAATGTTATCACTATAAGCATGGAAATTTTTCTTCTTCACAACAGGATGAGCATGAAGTTTTTGTGAGTTTGCAAAAGTATAATTGTTTTTAACTTTGAAACTCTTTCTTTCATTTGCTTGCCAACACTGTGACACACGGTGTCCTAGTTTTCCACATGCAAAATAACCACCCCTTTTTCTTTTGGAAACAAGTTTGTTTTTGCATACTTTCAAATCATCAGATTTCATCAAAAAACAATCATGCATCAAATGACCATGCTTACCACAATAATGACAATTGACATTTGTTGATTTTGGAGCATGGTTTTTATGACTTTTGTGAGCATGAATCCTATTGCTCCTAGGTTGAGCCTGAGCCTTGGGATTTGATTTCTCAACACAAGAAGCATTTGACTTATTTGAGGAACATGAAGCATGCACAAAATATGTTTGAGTCTTTAGCCCAAAAGCTTTCTTTTTTGTGGGTTCATACCCAAGACCTTCTCTTTGAAAGTTTACCTTTGTCCCCAAAATTTTGTTCAGATTCTCTTCCCCATTCACAAATTTAGACAAAGAAGCATTCAGATCAAGAATTTCCTTTTCAAGTGATGAAATATGTAATTCATAGGAAATGATCTCATTTTCACAAGAAATGACTTTTTCATTCAATTGAGCATTGATGGTTTGGTAGCTTTCCATCTTTTGTTCAAGCACATGCATCTTTTCACAATCATCAATTGCCAAACTTTTCCCTTTTTCAAAAGTAAGTAATTTTTTAGACATGATTGTGTTTTGATGTTTCAAATTTTCATTTTTAGATTTTAACAAATCATTTTCTTTTTCAAGAAACTTCATGCTGCATTCAACCAGAGATGTCTGAATTAATATAGCACTGTTTTTCTTTTTGAGTTCTTCATTCTCATTTGCAAGTTTATCATTCATAATCAATTCATTGCAAATATCATGATCAATAGAGTTTGACTCCATTTTGTTTCTTAGATCTTTTTCAGTTTTCTCCAATTGATCAATCATGTTCTTGAGGGTAACATTTTCATTTCTCAAACATGTAATGGTTTCTTTGTGACATTCAACATCATGCTCTAAAAGTTCATTGAAGTTAACAAGCTCAGAACATTTATCACAGGAACCATTTTCATGGAGCATGTTTTCAGATTTCTTTTTTAATTTTCTATTTTCTGACTTGATTTTCTTATATTGCTTTTCCAACTCATCATAAGCTTCAACAAGATCATCAAGGGTAAATTCTTCAGAATCAGAATTTACCTCCTCTGTATTTTTGTCACTTTGTTGATCAGCATCATCGGCCATGAGACATTTTGTCTTTCCTTTTCTTGAGCTTTGATCAACCGGTCCATTAACTCCTTCGCCGTCCTACAAGAAGATGTAAATGGATACTTGTTACTACTTACAGAAGCTTTCAATAAACTCAAAGCAGTAACATTATCATGATGCATCATTTTATCCTGCTTAGACCACTTGGTCTCATCTAGAGGTAATGTGTGTGGACCATGACAAATCAATTTCCAAAGACTAGGATTAATAGAATTGATCACCACACACAATTTACCTAGCCATGAATTAAAATTCAAACCAGTGAAGATTGGCAAACAGTTCATTTATATATGTTCAGTAGAAAAATTCATGATTGTGGAATGCACTGGGATCACTCTATAGATCGCAAGATCTAGGGACAATAGAGCCTTGCTCTGATACCAATTGTTGGGTCCCGTGGTGCAGGAACACGGATCTAGAGGGGGGGTGAATAGATCCTACTACTAAAAACTATGTCCAATTAAAACACAACTAGCACACAACGGAATATAAAAGATTGAGTAGATTGATCTAAACAGGTTTAAACTAGATTCACTCAATTCTCACCGAGCTCACACGATTGCACAAACAGATAGGATAGTGAACATACAATCACAAGAAACAAACCACAAGACACGGGGATTTTTAAGGTGATTCGGGACCTCGACGGGCTCCCTACGTCCACCCCTCACCAAACCGGTGAGGCTTCACTACACGCTACAAAATGTAGCAACACGGGGACGAACCCCAACACACACACACTGCTTTCGCAGCAATACACACACACACACACACACACACGTTGGGGAACACACCCCGAACAATATACCTTACACGGAGATACAACTCCATCCACACACACGTAGGGCAATGCCTACACAAACACACGGGAGAAAACTCCCAACAACACACACGGATATACTCCGCACAAATCGACACACATAAGACCACACACACACTCGGAGACCCCTTTCTCCGAACACCCACATAAAATATTCTGTCAAATGTATATGTAACAATCACAAATATATGCTATGACCTTCCACACAAATTCTATAGATGTAAACTAGAAGAATGCATCAAGTATAAGGCTCCCCCTTCTTCAACAAAATCTGATCCTCCTTGCTCTTTAACAGATGATCATAATCTTGACATCATCTTCTTCCTTTCCTCTAGCCGCTTCTCTTATCCTTATTCCAATCTCCTCTCTTCACCTGAAAGAGTAGATAGACATAATGAGTTCAATCTTTAAGCTAATCTCAAACAAGAATATAGACATGAATGGTTTAGAGATTCCCCTCTTCATCTTCATCCTATACAGGGATCACATTGAGCATTAGGATTGTTGAATCACACAATTCGCAGCTCATATATTTGTATGCAAGAGAGAGTGGATATAATATTTATAAAACCATCCTAAGATGTCTTAAAGCAGATATTCATGCTCTATCAACAACAACGATTTCGAGAAATCAGAATGAAGAAGATGTTGCAGTGATTAGAGCTCCCCCTTTCTCTCCTTTGAACATATTTGAATGCTTCTGAAGTATGAAACCCGTTCTTGAAGAATAATGATTGATTCTTGCGTGGATGATGCTTGTAGCATGAATTTCTTCGCAGCTTGTGGCAGAGGAATGGATGAGGACGTGAAACCTTGTTCTTCCCTTCATACACAAGCTCAAAACATGGTGGAAGAAGCCTTGGAGCTGCTACCTACGACCTGCACACACAAGGGTTAGAAGAAAACGATTTTCAGATCTAGCATCCTCTTCCTTAGGGTTTACAACCCAAGAGTTGTATATAAGTGTTTAGAATGGTCAAGGAACAGCTTGGAGACCAGATCCACGAATTAGGGAGACATATAGGGCATTAGGAATTGATTGGTAGGACTTTTGGGGCAAGAAAACGGCGGTCAAACATGGTGGCTGGGCGTCCAACTAGAGGGGTCGACCCCAGGGTCGACCCTCGGGCACACCGAAGCCAAACAGAACCAAAAAATCGGTTCTGGGTTACATGGGTCGACCCCAGGGTCGACCCTCATGCTTCCAGAACCCAAACAAAACCTGTTTTAAGGTTCTGGGTTACAGGGGTCGACCCCAGGGTCGACCCCTTTCAGCAGGTTTCAAAAAAAAAACAGCTTTGAGTGCTCCGGCGACAGGAATTAATTCTCCTAGCTCCGAACTCCGATCGAAGCAAGACCGGAGGCGTTGGAAAGAGGACTCACAGAGCTACAACATATAATTTTTATGGGGAGATCCAACGGTTGGATTGAAAGTGGTGAAGACTGTAAGATAGTTTAAGTTTGAAAAATAACTAAAACCTCCATCAAACCAAAGGGAAACAATTGATTAAATGTTACCATAATCCCATGAAGATCAACCATGATTTTTCATCCTGAAAAACATGATAAAGTAAGGTGTTAGTTGACAATTAAGATCTTTACATCAAGCATTAACACTATGACCATGTTCACAATAAATTGCTTTGTTGAACCTATTCCAAGAGTGAATGATGAACGAGATATCCATTTAAATCCATATAACAACACTTACCTCATTGTTTTACCTGAATTCACATTTCTTGTTGATTGGTTGAATCATTCATACACATAGTCATGAAATTCAAAATCTCATTCTCCATTGACTGATGGTATGTGTGGAATTCAAAGACTAAGGAGCCAAGCCACATAGAATAATATTGAGTCACATTCAATTTGATCATCATCTAAGCTTTCAAACCACACATCATTACCTTGGGGGCAAGTATGAAGATATCCCCATATGACATTCATCCAAGTATGTTTTTCACATAGGCTTTCTCATAAAATACAAAGCAATCTCACCAAGTGTAGAGACAATATATATGCAATGTTTGTGCTAATCTCAAAGCACGCATGCATCTACAAGAAGATAAGCCTTGTAGAATTACAATTCATCTACATGATGATAAGCCTTATAGAATTATAATGCATCCACATGAAGATATCCCCATATGATTAGTTTATGTTCATTTCCACAACCAGTTCAAGTGAAGAGCATTCACGCACAAGGCTAAGCAACAAAGGTATTTTGTAATCATCAAAATTACATACACAACAGTGCAGCACTGGAATTGCCCATTGTCACGCTCCTGGCACCGGTGCCCTGGTAAGAAGAGAATAAGCTTCTATCAGAGCAGACGTGTATATTTGCACCTGTGTCTACCAACCATTCAGTTGGAAGACTTGCCACATGGATTTCAGGATTGTAAGAGACAAACCTCTCCTTTGAGGTGGATCCATCTGTCAACATATTGACCATGGGTTCAGTAACAGTGGGTTTCTTCTTGTTGCTTTTGATGTTCTTGTTGTTCTTGTCCTTTCTATCATAGCATCTGTAGGCTTTGTGACCCGGTCTCCCACAGACATAGCAAGTAATGTTTTCTGAGTCCTTCTGAATCTTTTTCTTCCCTTTAAATTTGTTGAATTTCTGGTGAGGTTTATGGGAAGTGGAAGAATGAGACTTGGGTTTTTCAACAAGATTAGCTTTGGACTGGAATTCAGGGTCTGAGGGAGGAGGAAGAGGGATCCTAGCCTTGTTCCTATCCATGTTCCTCTTTTCAACTTGAATGGCAGAGATTAATTGCTCAACATTCATCTCATCTCGTTTGTGTTGAAGACATAGAGAAAAATCATTCCAGGATGGTGGAAGTTTGGTAATCAATGCACACACCTGAAACTTCTCATCAATTGACATCCCACAACGTTGGATGTCCAAAACCAGGGATTGGATCTCATGGGCTTGGTCAACAATGGAGGTTCCCTCTACCATCTTGTAATCAAAATAATTAGCTACAATGATTTTATCTAGACCGGTGTCCTCAGAACCATATTTCTTTTCTAAGGAGTTCCAAAGCTCTCTAGCAGATTTCGCAGAACCATAAATGTCATATATAGAGTTTGTCAGAAAGGCATGACAGAATACTACCAGTACATAAATAATCCTTCTCTTTAAACTTTGCTAAATCTAAAGACCTAGCAGGTTCATTCTCATCCTCTGCAGGAGGATTAGATTCGATTACAGAAAATAAGGCCAGAGAGATAAGCCAGTAACGCATCTTCTGTTGCCAACGCTTAAAGAAATGACCAGAAAATTTTTCAGGGCGGGCAACAATCTCAGGGGCCATCATGAAACGCGTCTGATAGAGAGAAACGACTCTAAATGTTGGAAATCAAAGATTACGGATACACTATTGAGGGATTTCTCTATCAGACTGATCAACAGAAAAATGTGGAATTGAAGTTTAGGAAGATCAAACTCGGGTCGAAGCGCGATGTCGCTTTCTTTAAAGTCGTTTCGCCCCTACACGGTGCAATAGGCTCCACGGCGAGACTTCTCCCAAGATACGACGACCCAAACGATGGCGGCGCAAAGGTGCACTCCAAGTTGCGACGCCGGGGCGAACGCCACAGTGACCACTTCGAGATCTTGCAGAGTAAGATGACCGAGAGAGTAAAAACTGGAGGAAGATGAGTTCCTTCGTATGTGAACCCTCGGAAAAACTGCTACCCTAAATAGACTCCCAATCAATGTCTACAACGGTCAAGCACACGAACGGACACCCCCGTTCCCAAAGGGACGCGAGAGAGAGAATCCGAGGAGACGCGGAGGATACCCAAAAGACGCTCGGTCAAAAAATAAAATAAAATAAAGGTCGAATATTACTTACACACACGCACGACACGGCATTGGCAAGGCAAGGCAATATACGGGCGTGTGTGATATAGAATAAAGTCCAAGGAGCCCACAAGCTCAAATGGCCCAACTACCATAGTCTCCCCAAAGGAGTACACAAGGTAGTAAAGAGTCACAACTATAAGAAGATGAAAACTTTTCCCATCTTCCAATGTGGGACAAAACTCCACAGGAAACAAAACTTTGATATTTTAAAATACTAAATTCAACATTCACCCACCACAAAAAAAAAAAATATCAAAGTTTGAGACAGGGATACAAGATCTCGAAGTGAAGAACTATGTATAAGAGAAGGTGTCTTCCGACTTGAGCCTTCACGTAGTGAAACACTTCCCTCTCTCCACAGGTCGAAGTTAACTTCGTCTTGAACTTAAACCTTTATGCAGAAAGTTCCATGCATCACACACAGTAGTGGTCGATAGTGGTGTTCTCACGGGGTAGCACATTCAGGCCATGTGCTTTGCATCTTGTTTCATGAGCGCTCTAGAGATAGCCCAAGCATCTCATAGGTTGCGGCCACACAACCACACTCACATAGGTGAATCCTCCAAGGTGCACTGAAACGTGCCTACACCTTGCCACTATGGCCTTTGGATTCATTAAGAACATATAGTTCAACCTTTACCATTCCAGATAGAGCACTACATCATAGGGAGGGACAATGAGACACAAGTCTCCAACAATGTGCTCTCTACTAGTCACCCACTCAATTTGTTTTCCCATTGAACCTACTTCATGAGATCTCCAATCAATAGGTTGGGTTGCAATTGATGGTGTCTAAATAATGGGCTTCAGTCCCATCCCCCTCGATGTATCTTCAACCAATTTTCTGTTAAGTCCTTTGATTAAAGGATCAACAAGATTACTTGCAGATTTCACAAAATCCAAGGAAATAATTCCTTTGGTTAAGTACTCCCTTATAAACCTCAACTTGAGTCTTATATGAGTACTTAATTTATCATTTATTTTTTCACTCTTTGCCTTGGCTATTGTTGCCTGGCTATCACAATGAATAGAGATTGCAGGAATCGGCTTACTCAGCAGAGGTAGCTCAACCACTAAGTTCTTCAGCCAATCTGCCTCTCTACCAGTCATCTCAAGAGCTATAAGCTCAGATTCCATAGTGGATCGAGCTAATAAAGTCTGTTTGGTGGATTTCCAAGCGATTGCTACTCCACCAAGCATGAAGGCAAAACCAGTGGTGCCCTTACCTTGGGCCTTTCCTGTCACCCAACTGGCATCACTGTACCCCTCTAATACAGCAGAAAATCTCTCATAATGTAATGCAAGAGATAAGGTACCTTTCAAATACTTACATACTCTCTCAAGTGCATACCAATGAGTTTTGTTAGGACACTGAGTATATCTACTAAGTCTATTCACAGCAAAGGAAATATCAGGTCTACTGCAGTTAGACAAATACATCAAACTACCAATGAGCTGCGAATATCTAAGTTGATCAAAACTATCACCATTATTCTTCTTAAGAATGACACTAAGATCCATAGGAGTACTAACAGGTTTGGAATCATAAAATCCAAACCTTCTCAATACTTTCTCAATATAATGAGTCTGGGATATTGCATATCCCTTACATTATTTTAGAAGTCTAAGTCCTAAAATCACCTCTGCCTCTCCCAGATCCTTCATGTCAAATTTACTGTTTAGGAAATGTTTGGTTTCATTTATCAACATGATGCTACTGCTAAGAATCAGAATGTCATCAACATATAAGCATAAAATAACACATGCATCATTCATCAACTTAACATACAGACATTTATCAGATTCACACATGGCAAAACCATTGGAAATAACAACATCATCAAATTTCTGATGCCATTGCTTAGGGGCTTGTTTTAACCCATACAGGGACTTCGTTAACTTGCACACTTTGTACTCTTGGCCAGAAACTATAAATCCCTCAGGCTGATCCATATAGATTTCTTCTTCAAGTTCCCCATTTAAGAAGGCAGTCTTGACATCCATTTGATGGACCTTTAAATCATATATGGATGCCATTGCAACAAGCACACGGATTGTAGTCATCCTAGCCACAGGAGAATAGGTATCAAAGAAATCTATTCCCTCTTTCTGCTTGTACCCCTTAGCAACAAGTCTAGCTTTATATTTGTCTATAGAGCCATCAGGATTTATTTTCTTTTTGAAAATCCATTTACATCCAATAGTTTTACTTCCGGGAGGAAGATCAACCAATTCCCATGTCTGATTACATATTATGGAATCTATTTCACTTTTAACAGCTTCTTTCCAAAAAGCAGAATCATTAGATTTCATAGAATCATTAAAAGTTAATGGATCATCTTCAATCAAATAAGATACATAGTCATCACCAAAAGATTTTTCGATCCTTATTCTTTTATTTCTTCTGGGCTCTATATCATCAGGTTGAGATTCAATAACTTTTGAGCCACTAGAAGAAGAAATAGAAGAGGAAGATTCTACTTCAACATGCAAGTTTGATTTGAAAGGAAAGATATTCTGAAAGAAAACAGCATCACCAAATTCACATATAGTGTTTTCAGAAATAGCAAAAATTTCAGACTTAATAATTAAGAATCTATATGCAGAACTATACTCTGCATAACCAATGAATACACCATCAACAGTTTTGGGGCCAATTTTTCTTTTCTTATTTTTTGGAATTTTAATCTTGGCCAAATAGCGCCAAACCTTCAAAAATTTATAATTCGGCTTCCTTTTAAACCACAATTCAAATGGTGATTTATCTTTTGATTTATGAGGAACACAATTTAGGACATAACACGCAGAGAGCAAAGCCTCTCCCCACATACTCTCAGGTAAACCTGAGCTGCACAACATGGAATTCACCATGTCCAACAAAGTCCTATTTTTCCTCTCAGCAACTCCATTGGATTCAGGGGAATAAGGAGCAGTTAACTCATGAATAATACCATTATTTTCACAAAAATCATTCAGTGCATTAGATGTATATCCACCTCCTCTATCAGATCTAAGCCTCTTAAGAACCATATATGTTTGTTTTTCGGCTAGAGATTTATAAGTCATAAATTTATCAAGAGCTTCGTCTTTAGTGCTCAACAAATACAATAAGCAGAATCTAGAAGCATCATCAATAAAGGTGATAAAATATCTTTTTCCACCTCTGGTTAGTGAACCAGTCCCTTCACAAACATCGGAGTGAACTAACTCCAACACCGAGGTGTCCCTTTCAATAGATTTAAAAGGCTTCCTAGGTTGCTTCGCTTGTACACAAATTTGGCATTTATCTTTGTTCTTAACATCAAACTTAGGAATCAAATTTAAATGCATCATCCTGTTCATGGTATTCAAATTAACATGACCAAGTCTAGCATGCCAAATATCACAAGATTCAATATGAAAAGCAACGGAGGAGGAACTTTTATTTAAACAACTAGAATCAAGTACATTAAGAATAAACAATCCATCACATAAGTAACCTTTTCCTACAAAGTTTCCATTTCTGGTAATTACAAATTTGTTGGATTCAAAAATAAGTCTAAAACCCTGCTGCACTAACAAAGATCCACTAATCAAGTTCCTCCTAATATCCGACACGTGCTGCACTCCGTAGAGGCTCAACATTTTCCCTGAAGTGAGCTTCAAGTCAATGCATCCCTCTCCTACTATTTGTGCTGCACTGGAATTGCCCATTGTCACGCTCCTGGCACCGGTGCCCTGGTAAGAAGAGAATAAGCTTCTATCAGAGCAGACGTGGACATTTGCACCTGTGTCTACCAACCATTCAGTTGGAAGACTTGCCACATGGATTTCAGGATTGTAAGAGACAAACCTCTCCTTTGAGGTGGATCCATCTGTCAACATATTGACCATGGGTTCAGTAACAGTGGGTTTCTTCTTGTTGCTTTTGATGTTCTTGTTGTTCTTGTCCTTTCTATCATAGCATCTGTAGGCTTTGTGACCCAGTCTCCCACAGACATAGCAAGTAATGTTTTCCGAGTCCTTCTGAATCTTTTTCTTCCGTTTAAATTTGTTGAATTTTTGGTGAGGTTTATGGGAAGTGGAAGAATGAGACTTGGGTTTTTCAACAAGATTAGCTTTGGACTGGAATTCAGGGTCTGAGGGAGGAGGAGGAAGAGGGATCCTAGCCTTGTTCCTATCCCTGTTTCTCTCTTCAACTTGAATGGCAGAGATTAATTGCTCAACATTCATCTCATCTCGTTTGTGTTGAAGAGATAGAGAAAAATCATTCCACGATGGTGGAAGTTTGGTAATCAATGCACACACCTGAAACTTCTCATCAATTGACATCCCACAACGTTGGATGTCCAAAACCAGGGATTGGATCTCATGGGCTTGGTCAACAATGGAGGTTCCCTCTACCATCTTGTAATCAAAATAATTAGCTACAATGATTTTATCTAGACCGGTGTCCTCAGAACCATATTTCTTTTCTAAGGAGTTCCAAAGCTCTCTAGCAGATTTCGCAGAACAATAAATGTCATAGAGTTTGTCAGAAAGGCATGACAGAATACTACCAGTACATAAATAATCCTTCTCTTTAAACTTTGCTAAATCTACAGACCTAGCAGGTTCATTCTCATCCTCTGCAGGAGGATTAGATTCGATTACAGAAAATAAGGCCAGAGAGGTAAGCCAGTAGCGCATCTTCTGTTGCCAACGCTTAAAGAAATGGCCAGAAAATTTTTCAGGGCGGGCAACAATCTCAGGGGCCATCATGAAATGCGTCTGATAGAGAGAAACGACTCTAAATGTTGGAAATCAAAGATTACGGATACACTATTGAGTGATTTCTCTATCAGACTGATCAACAAAAAAATGTGGAATTAAAGTTTAGGAAGATCAAACTCGGGTCGAAGCGCGATGTCGCTTTCTTTAGAGTCGTTTCGCCCCTACACGGTGCAATAGGCTCCACGGCGAGACTTCTCCCAAGATACGACGACCCAAACGATGGCGGCGCAAAGGTGCACTCCAAGTTGCGACGCCGGGGCGAACACCACAGTGACCACTTCAAGATCTTGCAGAGGAAGATGACCGGGAGAGTAAAAATCGGAGGAAGATGAGTTCCTTCGTATGTGAACCCTCGGAAAAATTGCTACCCTAAATAGACTCCCAATCAATGTCTACAACGGTCAAGCACACGAACCGACACCCCCGTTCCCAAAGGGACGCGAGAGAGAGAATCCGAGGAGACGCGGAGGATATCCAAAAGACGCTCGGTCAAAAAATAAAATAAAATAATGGTCGAATATTACCTACACACACGCACGACACGGCATCGGCAAGGCAAGGCAATATACGCGCGTGTGTGATATAGAATAAAGTCCAAGGAGCCCACAAGCTCAAATGGCCCAACTACCATAGTCTCCCCAAAGGAGTACACAAGGTAGTAAAGAGTCCCAACTATAAGAAGATGAAAACTTTTCCCATCTTCCAATGTGGGACAAAACTCCACAGGAAACAAAACTTTGATATTTTAAAACACTAAATTCAACATTCACCCACCACAAAAAAAAAAATATACCAAAGTTTGAGAAAGGAATACAAGATCTCGAAGTGAAGAACTATGCATAAGAGAAGGTGTCTTCCGACTTGAACCTTCACGTAGTGAAACACTTCCCTCTCTCCACAGGTCCAAGTGAACTTCGTCTTGAACTTAAACCTTTATGCAGAAAGTTCCATGCATCACACACAGTAGTGGTCGATAGTGGTGTTCTCACGGTGTAGCACATTCAGGCCATGTGCTTTGCATCTTGTTTCATGAGCGCTCTAGAGATAGCCCAAGCATCTCATAGGTTGCGGCCACACAACCACACTCACATAGGTGAATCCTCCAAGGTGCACTGAAACGTGCCTACACCTTGCCACTATGGCCTTTGGATTCATTAAGAACATATAGTTCAACCTTTACCGTTCCAGATAGAGCACTACATCATAGGGAGGGACAATGAGACACAAGTCTCCAACAATGTGCTCTCTACTAGTCACCCACTCAATTTGTTTTCCCATTGAACCTACTTCATGGGATCTCAATCAATAGGTTGGGTTGCCATTGACGGTGTCTAAATAATGGGCTTCAGTCCCATCCCCCTCGATGTATCTTCAACCAATTTTCTGTTAAGTCCTTTGGTTAAAGGATCAGCAAGATTACTTGCAGATTTCACAAAATCCAAGGAAATAATTCCTTTGGTTAAGTACTCCCTTACAAACCTCAACTTGAGTCTTATATGAGTACTTAATTTATCATTTATTTTTTCACTCTTTGCCTTGGCTATTGCTGCCTGGCTATCACAATGAATAGAGATTGCAGGAATCGGCTTACTCAGCAGAGGTAGCTCAACCACTAAGTTCTTCAGCCAATCTGCCTCTCTACCAGTCATCTCAAGAGCTATAAGCTCAGATTCCATAGTGGATCGAGCTAATAAAGTCTGTTTGGTGGATTTCCAAGCGATTGCTCCTCCACCAAGCATGAAGATAAAACCAGTGGTGCCCTTACCTTGGGCCTTTCCTGTCACCCAACTGGCATCACTGTACCCCTCTAGTACAGCAGGAAATCTCTCATAATGTAATGCAAGAGATAAGGTACCTTTCAAATACTTACATACTCTCTCAAGTGCATGCCAATGAGTTTTGTTAGGACACTGAGTATATCTACTAAGTCTATTCACAGCAAAAGAAATATCAGGTCTACTGCAGTTAGACAAATACATCAAACTACCAATGAGCTGCGAATATCTAAGTTGATCAAAACTATCACCATTATTCTTCTTAAGAATGACACTAGGATCCATAGGAGTACTAACAGGTTTGGAATCATAAAATCCAAACCTTCTCAATACTTTCTCAATATAATGAGTCTGGGATATTGCATATCCCTTACATGATTTTAGAAGTCTAAGTCCTAAAATCACCTCTACCCCTCCCAGATCCTTCATGTCAAATTTACTGTTTAGGAAATATTTGGTTTCATTTATCAACATGATGCTACTGCTAAGAATCAGAATGTCATCAACATATAAGCATAAAATAACACATGCATCATTCATCAACTTAACGTACAGACATTTATCAGATTCACACATGACAAAACCATTAGAAATAACAACATCATCAAATTTCTGATGCCATTGCTTAGGGGCTTGTTTTAACCCATACAGGGACTTCGTTAACTTGCACACTTTGTGCTCTTGGCCAGAAACTACAAATCCCTCAGGCTGATCCATATAGATTTCTTCTTCAAGTTCCCCATTTAAGAAGGCAGTCTTGACATCCATTTGATGGACCTTTAAATCATATATGGATGCCATTGCAACAAGCACACGGATTGTAGTCATCCTAGCCACAGGAGAATAGGTATCAAAGAAATATATTCCCTCTTTCTGCTTATACCCCTTAGCAACAAGTCTAGCTTTATATTTGTCTATAGAGCCATCAGGATTTATTTTCTTTTTGAAAATCCATTTACATCCAATAGTTTTACTTCCGGGAGGAAGATCAACCAATTCCCATGTCTGATTACATATTATGGAATCTATTTCACTTTTAACAGCTTCTTTCCAAAAAGCAGAATCATTAGATTTCATAGCATCATTAAAAGTTAATGGATCATCTTCAATCAAATAAGATACATAGTCATCACCAAAAGATTTTTCGATCCTTATTCGTTTTCTTCTTCTGGGCTCTATATCATCAGGTTGAGATTCAATAACTTTTGAGCCACTAGAAGAAGGAATAGAAGAGGAAGATTCTACTTCAACATGCAAGTTTGATTTGAAAGGAAAGATATTCTCAAAGAAAACAGCATCACCAAATTCACATATAGTGTTTTCAGAAATAGCAGAAATTTCAGACTTAATAATTAAGAATCTATATGCAGAACTATACTCTGCATAACCAATGAATACACCATCAACAGTTTTGGGGCCAATTTTTCTTTTCTTATTTTCTGGAATTTTAATCTTGGCCAAACAGCGCCAAACCTTCAAAAATTTATAATTCGGCTTCCTTTTAAACCACAATTCAAATGGTGATTTATCTTTTGATTTATGAGGAACACAATTTAGGACATAACACGCAGAGAGCAAAGCCTCTCCCCACATACTCTCAGGTAAACCTGAGCTGCACAACATGGAATTCACCATGTCCAACAAAGTCCTATTTTTCCTCTCAGCAACTCCATTGGATTCAGGGGAATAAGGAGCAGTTAACTCATGAATAATACCATTATTTTCACAAAAATCATGCAGTGCATTAGATGTATATTCACCTCCTCTATCAGATCTAAGCCTCTTAAGAACCATATCTGTTTGTTTTTCGGCTAGAGATCTATAAGTCATAAATTTATCAAGAGCTTCGTCTTTAGTGCTCAACAAATACAATAAGCAGAATCTAGAAGCATCATCAATAAAGGTGATAAAATATCTTTTTCCACCTCTGGTTAGGGAACCAGTCCCTTCACAAACATCGGAGTGAACTAACTCCAACACCGAGGTGTCCCTTTCAATAGATTTAAAAGGCTTCCTAGGTTGCTTCGCTTGTACACAAATTTGGCATTTATCTTTGTTCTTAACATCAAACTTAGGAATCAAATTTAAATGCATCATCCTTTTCATGGTATTCAAATTAACATGACCAAGTCTAGCATGCCAAATATCACAAGATTCAATATGAAAAGCAATGGAGGAGGAACTTTTATTTAAACAACTAGAATCAAGTACATTAAGAATAAACAATCCATCACATAAGTAACCTTTTCCTACAAAGTTTCCATTTCTGGTAATTACAAATTTGTTGGATTCAAAAATAAGTCTAAAACCCTGCTGCACTAACAAAGATCCACTAATCAAGTTCCTCCTAATATCCGGCACGTGCTGCACTCCGTAGAGGCTTAACATTTTCCCTGAAGTGAGCTTCAAGTCAATGCGTCCTTCTCCTACTATTTGTGCAGCACTGGAATTGCCCATTGTCACGCTCCTGGCACCGGTGCCCTGGTAAGAAGAGAATAAGCTTCTATCAGAGCAGACATGGACATTTGCACCTGTGTCTACCAACCATTCAGTTGGAAGACTTGCCACATGGATTTCAGGATTGTAAGAGACAAACCTTTCCTTTGAGGTGGATCCATCTGTCAACATATTGACCATGGGTTCAGTAACAGTGGGTTTCTTCTTGTTGCTTTTAATGTTCTTGTTGTTCTTGTCCTTTCTATCATAGCATCTGTAGGCTTTGTGACCCGGTCTCCCACAGACATAGCAAGTAATGTTTTCCGAGTCCTTCTGAATCTTTTTCTTCCCTTTAAATTTGTTGAATTTCTGGTGAGGTTTATGGGAAGTGGAAGAATGAGACTTGGGTTTTTCAACAAGATTAGCTTTGGACTGGAATTCAGGGTCTGAGGGAGGAGGAGAGAGGGATCCTAGCCTTGTTCCTATCCCTGTTCCTCTCTTCAACTTGAATGGCAGAGATTAATTGCTCAACATTCATCTCATCTCGTTTGTGTTGAAGAGATAGAGAAAAATCATTCCAGGATGGTGGAAGTTTGGTAATCAATGCACACACCTGAAACTTCTCATCAATTGACATCCCACAACGTTGGATGTCCAAAACCAGGGATTGGATCTCATGGGCTTGGTCAACAATGGAGGTTCCCTCTACCATCTTGTAATCAAAATAATTAGCTACAATGATTTTATCTAGACCGGTGTCCTCAGAACCATATTTCTTTTCTAAGGAGTTCCAAAGCTCTCTAGCAGATTTCGCAGAACAATAAATGTCATAGAGTTTGTCAGAAAGGCATGACAGAATACTACCAGTACATAAATAATCCTTCTCTTTAAACTTTGCTAAATCTACAGACCTAGCAGGTTCATTCTCATCCTCTGCAGGAGGATTAGATTCGATTACAGAAAATAAGGCCAGAGAGGTAAGCCAGTAACGCATCTTCTGTTGCCAACGCTTAAAGAAATGACCAGAAAATTTTTCAGGGCGGGCAACAATCTCAGGGGCCATCATGAAACTCGTCTGATAGAGAGAAACGACTCTAAATGTTGGAAATAATTTCTTCACGGATGCACGATCGAGGGATTTCTCTATCAGGCGGATCAACAGAAAGAATATGGAATGAAGTTTAGAAGATCAAACTCGGGTCGAAGCGCGATGTCGCTTTCTTTAGAGTCGTTTCGCCCCTACACGGTGCAATAGGCTCCACGGCGAACTTCCCCAAGATACGACGACCCAAACGATGGCGGCGCAAAGGTGCACTCCAAGTTGCGACGCCGGGGCGAACACCACAGTGACCACTTCGAGAACTTGCAGAGAGAAGATGACAGAGAGAGAAGAAACGTGAGGAAGAACAGTTCGCTGCTATTCAACCCTCGGAGAACTGCTCCCTAAATAGACTCCCAACCAGAGTCTAAAACGGTCAAGCACACGAACAAACCGACACTCCCGTTCGGGAGAGAATCCGAGGAGACGCGGAGGAAACCCAAGAGACGCTCGGTCAAAAAATAAAATAAAATAAAGGTCGAATATTACTTACACACACGCACGACACGGCCTCGGCAAGGCAAGGCAATATACGCGCGTGTGTGATATAGAATAAAGTCCAAGGAGCCCACAAGCTCAAATGGCCCAACTACCATAGTCTCCCCAAGGAGTACACAAGGTAGTAAAGAGTCCCAACTATAAGAAGATGAAAACTTTTCCCATCTTCCAATGTGGGACAAAACTCCACAGGAAACAAAACTTTGATATTTTAAAACACTAAATTCAACATTCACCCACCACAAAAAAAAATATCAAAGTTTGAGACAGGAATACAAGATCTCGAAGTGAAGAACTATGCATAAGAGAAGGTGTCTTCCGACTTGAACCTTCACGTAGTGAAACACTTCCCTCTCTCCACAGGTCCAAGTGAACTTCGTCTTGAACTTAAACCTTTATGCAGAAAGTTCCATGCATCACACACAGTAGTGGTCGATAGTGGTGTTCTCACGGGATAGCACATTCAGGCCATGTGCTTTGCATCTTGTTTCATGAGCGCTCTAGAGATAGCCCAAGCATCTCATAGGTTGCGGCCACACAACCACACTCACATAGGTGAATCCTCCAAGGTGCACTGAAACGTGCCTACACCTTGCCACTATGGCCTTTGGATTCATTAAGAACATATAGTTCAACCTTTACCGTTCCAGATAGAGCACTACATCATAGGGAGGGACAATGAGACACAAGTCTCCAACAATGTGCTCTCTACTAGTCACCCACTCAATTTGTTTTCCCATTGAACCTACTTCATGGGATCTCCAATCAATAGGTTGGGTTGCCATTGACGGTGTCTAAATAATGGGCTTCAGTCCCATCCCCCTCGATGTATCTTCAACCAATTTTCTGTTAAGTCCTTTGGTTAAAGGATCAGCAAGATTACTTGCAGATTTCACAAAATCCAAGGAAATAATTCCTTTGGTTAAGTACTCCCTTACAAACCTCAACTTGAGTCTTATATGAGTACTAATTTATCATTTATTTTTTCACTCTTTGCCTTGGCTATCGCTGCCTGGCTATCACAATGAATAGAGATTGCAGGAATCGGCTTACTCAGCAGAGGTAGCTCAACCACTAAGTTCTTCAGCCAATCTGCCTCTCTACCAGTCATCTCAAGAGCTATAAGCTCAGATTCCATAGTGGATCGAGCTAATAAAGTCTGTTTGGTGGATTTCCAAGCGATTGCTCCTCCACCAAGCATGAAAACAAACCAGTGGTGCCCTTACCTTGGGCCTTTCCTGTCACCCAACTGGCATCACTGTACCCCTCTAGTACAGCAGGAAATCTCTCATAATGTAATGCAAGAGATAAGGTACCTTTCAAATACTTACATACTCTCTCAAGTGCATGCCAATGAGTTTTGTTAGGACACTGAGTATATCTACTAAGTCTATTCACAGCAAAGGAAATATCAGGTCTACTGCAGTTAGACAAATACATCAAACTACCAATGAGCTGCGAATATCTAAGTTGATCAAAACTATCACCATTATTCTTCTTAAGAATGACACTAGGATCCATAGGAGTACTAACAGGTTTGGAATCATAAAATCCAAACTTCTCAATACTTTCTCAACATAATGAGTCTGGGATATTGCATATCCCTCACGTGATTTTAGAAGTCTAAGTCCTAAAATCACCTCTGCCTCTCCCAGATCCTTCATGTCAAATTTACTGTTTAGGAAATGTTTGGTTTCATTTATCAACATGATGCTACTACTAAGAATCAGAATGTCATCAACATATAAGCATAAAATAACACATGCATCATTCATCAACTTAACATACAGACATTTATCAGATTCACACATGGCAAAACCATTGGAAATAACAACATCATCAAATTTCTGATGCCATTGCTTAGGGGCTTGTTTTAACCCATACAGGGACTTCGTTAACTTGCACACTTTGTGCTCTTGGCCAGAAACTACAAATCCCTCAGGCTGATCCATATAGATTTCTTCTTCAAGTTCCCCATTTAAGAAGGCAGTCTTGACATCCATTTGATGGACCTTTAAATCATATATGGATGCCATTGCAACAAGCACACGGATTGTAGTCATCCTAGCCACAGGAGAATAGGTATCAAAGAAATCTATTCCCTCTTTCTGCTTGTACCCCTTAGCAACAAGTCTAGCTTTATATTTGTCTATAGAGCCATCAGGTTTTATTTTCTTTTTGAAAATCCATTTACATCCAATAGTTTTACTTCCGGGAGGAAGATCAACCAATTCCCATGTCTGATTACATATTATGGAATCTATTTCACTTTTAACAGCTTCTTTCCAAAAAGCAGAATCATTAGATTTCATAGCATCATTAAAAGTTAATGGATCATCTTCAATCAAATAAGATACATAGTCATCACCAAAAGATTTTTCGATCCTTATTCTTTTACTTCTTCTGGGCTCTATATCATCAGGTTGAGATTCAATAACTTTTGAGCCACTAGAAGAAGGAATAGAAGAGGAAGATTCTACTTCAACATGCAAGTTTGATTTGAAAGGAAAGATATTCTCAAAGAAAACAGCATCACCAAATTCACATATAGTGTTTTCAGAAATAGCAGAAATTTCAGACTTAATAATTAAGAATCTATATGCAGAACTATACTCTGCATAACCAATGAATACACCATCAACAGTTTTGGGGCCAATTTTTCTTTTCTTATTTTCAGGAATTTTAATCTTGGCCAAACAGCCCCAAACCTTCAAAAATTTATAATTCGGCTTCCTTTTAAACCACAATTCAAATGGTGATTTATCTTTTGATTTATGAGGAACACAATTTAGGACACAACACGTAGAGAGCAAAGCCTCTCCCCACATAGTCTCAGGTAAACCTGAGCTGCACAACATGGAATTCACCATGTCCAACAAAGTCTATTTTTCCTCTCAGCAACTCCATTGGATTCAGGGGAATAAGGAGCAGTTAACTCATGAATAATACCATTATTTTCACAAAAATCATGCAGTGCATTAGATGTATATTCACCTCCTCTATCAGATCTAAGCCTCTTAAGAACCATATCTGTTTGTTTTTCGGCTAGAGATCTATAAGTCATAAATTTATCAAGAGCTCGTCTTTAGTGCTCAACAAATACAATAAGCAGAATCTAGAAGCATCATCAATAAAGGTGATAAAATATCTTTTTCCACCTCTGGTTAGGGAACCAGTCCCTTCACAAACATCGGAGTGAACTAACTCCAACACCGAGGTGTCCCTTTCAATAGATTTAAAAGGCTTCCTAGGTTGCTTCGCTTGTACACAAATTTGGCATTTATCTTTGTTCTTAACATCAAACTTAGGAATCAAATTTAAATGCATCATCCTTTTCATGGTATTCAAATTAACATGACCAAGTCTAGCATGCCAAATATCACAAGATTCAATATGAAAAGCAACGGAGGAGGAACTTTTATTTAAACAACTAGAATCAAGTACATTAAGAATAAACAATCCATCACATAAGTAACCTTTTCCTACAAAGTTTCCATTTCTGGTAATTACAAATTTGTTGGATTCAAAAATAAGTCTAAAACCCTGCTGCACTAACAAAGATCCACTAATCAAGTTCCTCCTAATATCCGGCACGTGCTGCACTCCGTAGAGGCTTAACATTTTCCCTGAAGTGAGCTTCAAGTCAATGCGTCCCTCTCCTACTATTTGTGCAGCACTGGAATTGCCCATTGTCACGCTCCTGGCACCGGTGCCCTGGTAAGAAGAGAATAAGCTTCTATCAGAGCAGACATGGACATTTGCACCTGTGTCTACCAACCATTCAGTTGGAAGACTTGCCACATGGATTTCAGGATTGTAAGAGACAAACCTCTCCTTTGAGGTGGATCCATCTGTCAACATATTGACCATGGGTTCAGTAACAGTGGGTTTCTTCTTGTTGCTTTTGATGTTCTTGTTGTTCTTGTCCTTTCTATCATAGCATCTGTAGGCTTTGTGACCCGGTCTCCCACAGACATAGCAAGTAATGTTTTCGAGTCCTTCTGAATCTTTTTCTTCCCTTTAAATTTGTTGAATTTCTGGTGAGGTTTATGGGAAGTGGAAGAATGAGACTTGGGTTTTTCAACAAGATTAGCTTTGGACTGGAATTCAGGGTCTGAGGGAGGAGGAGGAGGAGGGATCCTAGCCTTGTTCCTATCCCTGTTCCTCTCTTCAACTTGAATGGCAGAGATTAATTGCTCAACATTCATCTCATCTCGTTTGTGTTGAAGAGATAGAGAAAAATCATTCCAGGATGGTGGAAGTTTGGTAATCAATGCACACACCTGAAACTTCTCATCAATTGACATCCCACAACGTTGGATGTCCAAAACCAGGGATTGGATCTCATGGGCTTGGTCAACAATGGAGGTTCCCTCTACCATCTTGTAATCAAAATAATTAGCTACAATGATTTTATCTAGACCGGTGTCCTCAGAACCATATTTCTTTTCTAAGGAGTTCCAAAGCTCTCTAGCAGATTTTGCAGAACAATAAATGTCATAGAGTTTGTCAGAAAGGCATGACAGAATACTACCAGTACATAAATAATCCTTCTCTTTAAACTTTGCTAAATCTACAGACCTAGCAGGTTCATTCTCATCCTCTGCAGGAGGATTAGATTCGATTAGAGAAAATAAGGCCAGAGAGGTAAGCCAGTAACGCATCTTCTGTTGCCAACGCATAAAGAAATGACCAGAAAATTTTTCAGGGCGGGCAACAATCTCAGGGGCCATCATGAAACGCGTCTGATAGAGAGAAACGACTCTAAATGTTGGAAATCAAAGATTACGGATACACTATTGAGGGATTTCTCTATCCGAGTGATCAACAGAAAAATATGGAATTGAAGTTTAGGAAGATCAAACTCGGGTCGAAGCGCGATGTCGCTTTCTTTAGAGTCGTTTCGCCCCTACACGGTGCAATAGGCTCCACGGCGAGACTTCTCCCAAGATACGACGACCCAAACGATGGCGACGCAAAGGTGCACTCCAAGTTGCGACGCCGGGGCGAACACCACAGTGACCACTTCGAGATCTTGTAGAGGAAGATGACCGAGAGAGTAAAAACCGAAGGAAGATGAGTTCCTTCGTATGTGAACCCTCGAAAAAACTGCTACCCTAAATAGACTCCCAATCAATGTCTACAACGGTCAAGCACACGAACCGACACCCCCGTTCCCAAAGGGACGCGAGAGAGAGAATCCGAGGAGACGCGGAGGATACCCAAAAGACGCTCGATCAAAAAATAAAATAAAATAAAGGTCGAATATTACTTACACACACGCACAACACGGCCTCGGCAAGGCAAGGCAATATACGCGCGTGTGTGATATAGAATAAAGTCCAAGGAGCCCACAAGCTCAAATGGCCCAACTACCATAGTCTCCCCAAGGAGTACACAAGGTAGTAAAGAGTCCCAACTATAAGAAGATGAAAACTTTTCCCATCTTCCAATGTGGGACAAAACTCCACAGGAAACAAAACTTTGATATTTTAAAACACTAAATTCAACATTCACCCACCACAAAAAAAAATATCAAAGTTTGAGACAGGAATACAAGATCTCGAAGTGAAGAACTATGCATAAGAGAAGGTGTCTTCCGACTTGAACCTTCACGTAGTGAAACACTTCCCTCTCTCCACAGGTCCAAGTGAACTTCGTCTTGAACTTAAACCTTTATGCAGAAAGTTCCATGCATCACACACAGTATTGGTCGATAGTGGTGTTCTCACGGGGTAGCACATTCAGGCCATGTGCTTTGCATCTTGTTTCATGAGCGCTCTAGAGATAGCCCAAGCATCTCATAGGTTGCGGCCACACAACCACACTCACATAGGTGAATCCTCCAAGGTGCACTGAAACGTGCCTACACCTTGCCACTATGGCCTTTGGATTCATTAAGAACATATAGTTCAACCTTTACCGTTCCAGATAGAGCACTACATCATAGGGAGGGACAATGAGACACAAGTCTCCAACAATGTGCTCTCTACTAGTCACCCACTCAATTTGTTTTCCCATTGAACCTACTTCATGGGATCTCCAATCAATAGGTTGGGTTGCCATTGACGGTGTCTAAATAATGGGCTTCAGTCCCATCCCCCTCGATGTATCTTCAACCAATTTTCTGTTAAGTCCTTTGGTTAAAGGATCAGCAAGATTACTTGCAGATTTCACAAAATCCAAGGAAATAATTCCTTTGGTTAAGTACTCCCTTACAAACCTCAACTTGAGTCTTATATGAGTACCTAATTTATCATTTATTTTTTCACTCTTAGCCTTGGCTATCGCTGCCTGGCTATCACAATGTATAGAGATTGCAGGAATCGGCTTACTCAGCAGAGGTAGCTCAACTACTAGTTCTTCAGCCAATCTGCCTCTCTACCAGTCATCTCAAGAGCTATAAGCTCAGATTCCATAGTGGATCGAGCTAATAAAGTCTGTTTGGTGGATTTCCAAGCGATTGCCCTCCACCAAGCATGAAATAAAACCAGTGGTGCCCTTACCTTGGGCCTTTCCTGTCACCCAACTGGCATCACTGTACCCCTCTAGTACAGCAGGAAATCTCTCATAATGTAATGCAAGAGATAAGGTACCTTTCAAATACTTACATACTCTCTCAAGTGCATGCCAATGAGTTTTGTTAGGACACTGAGTATATCTACTAAGTCTATTCACAGCAAAGGAAATATCAGGTCTACTGCAGTTAGACAAATACATCAAACTACCAATGAGCTGCGAATATCTAAGTTGATCAAAACTATCACCATTATTCTTCTTAAGAATGACACTAGGATCCATAGGAGTACTAACAGGTTTGGAATCATAAAATCCAAACCTTCTCAATACTTTCTCAACATAATGAGTCTGGGATATTGCATATCCCTCACGTGATTTTAGAAGTCTAAGTCCTAAAATCACCTCTGCCTCTCCCAGATCCTTCATGTCAAATTTACTGTTTAGGAAATATTTGGTTTCATTTATCAACATGATGCTACTACTAAGAATCAGAATGTCATCAACATATAAGCATAAAATAACACATGCATCATTCATCAACTTAACATACAGACATTTATCAGATTCACACATGGCAAAACCATTGGAAATAACAACATCATCAAATTTCTGATGCCATTGCTTAGGGGCTTGTTTTAACCCATACAGGGACTTCGTTAACTTGCACACTTTGTGCTCTTGGCCAGAAACTACAAATCCCTCAGGCTGATCCATATAGATTTCTTCTTCAAGTTCCCCATTTAAGAATGCAGTCTTGACATCCATTTGATGGACCTTTAAATCATATATGGACGCCATTGCAATAAGCACACGGATTGTAGTCATCCTAGCCACAGGAGAATAGGTATCAAAGAAATCTATTCCCTCTTTCTGCTTTACCCCTTAGCAACAAGTCTAGCTTTATATTTGTCAATAGAGCCATCAGGTTTTATTTTCTTTTTGAAAATCCATTTACATCCAATAGTTTTACTTCCGGGAGGAAGATCAACCAATTCTCATGTCTGATTACATATTATGGAATCTATTTCACTTTTAACAGCTTCTTTCCAAAAAGCAGAATCATTAGATTTCATAGCATCATTAAAAGTTAATGGATCATCTTCAATCAAATAAGATACATAGTCATCACCAAAAGATTTTTCGATCCTTATTCTTTTACTTCTTCTGGGCTCTATATCATCAGGTTGAGATTCAATAACTTTTGAGCCACTAGAAGAAGGAATAGAAGAGGAAGATTCTACTTCAACATGCAAGTTTGATTTGAAAGGAAAGATATTCTCAAAGAAAACAGCATCACCAAATTCACATATAGTGTTTTCAGAAATAGCAGAAATTTCAGACCTAATAATTAAGAATCTATATGCAGAACTATACTCTGCATAACCAATGAATACACCATCAACAGTTTTGGGGCCAATTTTTCTTTTCTTATTTTCAGGAATTTTAATCTTGGCCAAACAGCCCCAAACCTTCAAAAATTTATAATTCGGCTTCCTTTTAAACCACAATTCAAATGGTGATTTATCTTTTGATTTATGAGGAACACAATTTAGGACATAACACGCAGAGAGCAAAGCCTCTCCCCACATACTCTCAGGTAAACCTGAGCTGCACAACATGGAATTCACCATGTCCAACAAAGTCCTATTTTTCCTCTCAGCAACTCCATTGGATTCAGGGGAATAAGGAGCAGTTAACTCATGAATAATACCATTATTTTCACAAAAATCATGCAGTGCATTAGATGTATATTCACCTCCTCTATCAGATCTAAGCCTCTTAAGAACCATATCTGTTTGTTTTTCGGCTAGAGATCTATAAGTCATAAATTTATCAAGAGCTTCGTCTTTAGTACTCTACAAATACAATAAGCAGAATCTAGAAGCATCATCAATAAAGGTGATAAAATATCTTTTTCCACCTCTGGTTAGGGAACCAGTCCCTTCACAAACATCGGAGTGAACTAACTCCAACACCGAGGTGTCCCTTTCAATAGATTTAAAAGGCTTCCTAGGTTGCTTCGCTTGTACACAAATTTGGCATTTATCTTTGTTCTTAACATCAAACTTAGGAATCAAATTTAAATGCATCATCCTTTTCATGGTATTCAAATTAACATGACCAAGTCTAGCATGCCAAATATCACAAGATTCAATATGAAAAGCAACGGAGGAGGAACTTTTATTTAAACAACTAGAATCAAGTACATTAAGAATAAACAATCCATCACATAAGTAACCTTTTCCTACAAAGTTTCCATTTCTGGTAATTACAAATTTGTTGGATTCAAAAATAAGTCTAAAACCCTGCTGCACTAACAAAGATCCACTAATCAAGTTCCTCCTAATATCCGGCACGTGCTGCACTCCGTAGAGGCTTAACATTTTCCTGAAGTGAGCTTCAAGTCAATGCGTCCCTCTCCTACTATTTGTGCAGCACTGGAATTGCCCATTGTCACGCTCCTGGCACCGGTGCCCTGGTAAGAAGAGAATAAGCTTCTATCAGAGCAGACATGGACATTTGCACCTGTGTCTACCAACCATTCAGTTGGAAGACTTGCCACATGGATTTCAGGATTGTAAGAGACAAACCTCTCCTTTGAGGTGGATCCATCTGTCAACATATTGACCATGGGTTCAGTAACAGTGGGTTTCTTCTTGTTGCTTTTGATGTTCTTGTTGTTCTTGTCCTTTCTATCATAGCATCTGTAGGCTTTGTGACCCGGTCTCCCACAGACATAGCAAGTAATGTTTTCCGAGTCCTTCTGAATCTTTTTCTTCCCTTTAAATTTGTTGAATTTCTGGTGAGGTTTATGGGAAGTGGAAGAATGAGACTTGGGTTTTTCAACAAGATTAGCTTTGGACTGGAATTCAGGGTCTGAGGGAGGAGGAGGAGAGGGATCCTAGCCTTGTTCCTATCCCTGTTCCTCTCTTCAACTTGAATGGCAGAGATTAATTGCTCAACATTCATCTCATCTCGTTTGTGTTGAAGAGATAGAGAAAAATCATTCCAGGATGGTGGAAGTTTGGTAATCAATGCACACACCTGAAACTTCTCATCAATTGACATCCCACAACGTTGGATGTCCAAAACAGGGATTGGATCTCATGGGCTTGGTCAACAATGGAGGTTCCCTCTACCATCTTGTAATCAAAATAATTAGCTACAATGATTTTATCTAGACCGGTGTCCTCAGAACCATATTTCTTTTCTAAGGAGTTCCAAAGCTCTCTAGCAGATTTTGCAGAACAATAAATGTCATAGAGTTTGTCAGAAAGGCATGACAGAATACTACCAGTACATAAATAATCCTTCTCTTTAAACTTTGCTAAATCTACAGACCTAGCAGGTTCATTCTCATCCTCTGCAGGAGGATTAGATTCGATTACAGAAAATAAGGCCAGAGAGGTAAGCCAGTAACGCATCTTCTGTTGCCAACGCTTAAAGAAATGACCAGAAAATTTTTCAGGGTGGGCAACAATCTCAGGGGCCATCATGAAACGCGTCTGATAGAGAGAAACGACTCTAAATGTTGGAAATCAAAGATTACGGATACACTATTGAGGGATTTCTCTATCAGACTGATCAACAGAAAAATGTGGAATTGAAGTTTAGGAAGATCAAACTCGGGTCGAAGCGCGATGTCGCTTTCTTTAGAGTCATTTCGCCCCTACACGGTGCAATAGGCTCCACGGCGAGACTTCTCCCAAGATACGACGACCCAAACGATGGCGGCGCAAAGGTGCACTCCAAGTTGCGACGCCGGGGCGAACACCACAGTGACCACTTCGAGATCTTGCAGAGGAAGATGACCGAGAGAGTAAAAACCGGAGGAAGATGAGTTCCTTCGTATGTGAACCCTCGGAAAAATTGCTACCCTAAATAGACTCCCAATCAATGTCTACAACGGTCAAGCACACGAACCGACACCCCCGTTCCCAAAGGGACGCGAGAGAGAGAATCCGAGGAGACGCGAAGGATACCCAAAAGACGCTCGGTCAAAAAATAAAATAAAATAAAGGTCGAATATTACTTACACACACGCATGACACGGCATCGGCAAGACAAGGCAATATACGCGCGTGTGTGATATAGAATAAAGTCCAAGGAGCCCACAAGCTCAAATGGCCCAACTACCATAGTCTCCCCAAAGGAGTACACAAGGTAGTAAAGAGTCCCAACTATAAGAAGATGAAAACTTTTCCCATCTTCCAATGTGGGACAAAACTCCACAGGAAACAAAACTTTGATATTTTAAAACACTAAATTCAACAGGGGGAGCAGTATCCCGTTCCATGTTTGCTGGAGAGGGTGAGCCGGGGTGATATGCTAGAGAGTCATGAGCAACGCGTACGGGTTCCAATGTAGCTAGGAGGCAGGGGGAGGAAGGCGGTTGGGGTAGGCTGGACGGCACCAAGCAATCAACACCCTGAGAACCGCCAGAAGGCATCCATCGATCTGGAGGAGGAGCGGAGGGCTTGGAAGACCCAGTAGGGCCCTGAGAGGAACGCCGTTGCAGAGAAGCCCCTGCCCGTTCCAGAGCAGGCTTTGGTAGAGCCTCCACAGACGGCCCAGCAGGGGTCATTTTACACTTGAGCATGGGGTGCCCATGTCTCTTGTAGATGGTGCAGAAGGTGGGGAGGTTAAGGTATTCCAATGTTTGCCAGAAGCCACTACCACCATACCCAACACAGGCCCGGGAGGGTGGTTTCTTGGAGACATCATGCAGAACACATACCCTGGCAGCATGCGACCGGGTGCGGCACAAGGTATTGCGATCCACCTTCAGAGGAAAACCAATGCCCGCTGCGATAGTATGTAGCATGGCTTCATTGTATAAATTGGCAGGCAGCCCTGGCATCTCCATCCAGACAGGGACCAAACGAGAATCTTCATCAATAGAGAAGTTGATAGACCATTTGAAGAAGGAGAAGGGTATGCCCTTAACATATAAGGTGCCCTTGAGAAGGACCTGAAGATAATCATCCTTGTCGTGGAAGCATAGGAGGAGGTGACGCCGGTCCATTGAGCTGATGAGGAAATCTTGCTTGAATTGGAACCATTCAGCAATATGAGCTCTGATTTCCTAGAAGGGGGAACGTCCCAGCGGCGTCTTGGCGATGATAGAAAACTCCAATGGTCTACAAGACATGTTGATCTCTTCCATGTTGAAGAAGGTTGTCAGTTCCCCACGTCGGTGAACGCAGGAGCGTGGACGGAGAGCGGAAGGGCCGGAGGGGCTAGTGCCTGAAGCACTACTTGAGTGAAGGAAAGGGCGATCGCAGCAGCTGGGAGGGTGCCCGACTAGTCCGCGGCTGGCAATGTAGAGACGCCCCCACCGAGGGCAGCCGAGCGGGCAATGCTAGACCACGAAGACTTGGTAGGCAGGGATGGACCAGCTACAGACACCCCAAAGCGAGGCCCATCAATGAAGGGTTGCACGGGGGAAGAAGCAGGGCCGTAGACGTGGTGGGAGCCAGGTGGGGGGGGAGTAGGCCCTTGACGGTGGCCAACCTTGCCCAGGACAGACCCAGTGGCGTTCCCAGACAAGGGTGGGTAAACAGCAGTCGGAGTTGTCGTGGACTGGCCAACGGTCGGGGAAACACCACTAGCAGGCGGGGTTGGCAGGACGGTGATAGAGGAGCTAGCAGGGGTGGCAAGTCTAGAGCATCTACCATAGGAGCAAGGGAACGGAGGGAGCTGGAAGGCGGAGCTGAGGCAGCCACTGCCGCCATAGCAAGGGTAGTGGAGGGTGGGCAAGCACCAAGAGGCCAAAATAGGGGATCGTTTGCGGCAGCTGTCCCATCAAGGGCAGGGGAGGGTGGGACCCAAGATGGAGGGGCTGTCAAAGGAGCAGCAGAGGGAAGGGGGGCAGAGGCGAAAGGGTCATCAACAGAGGAGGATGACGGAATGTTTCTCGCCAAAGGTAGCGTGCATGTGGGGAAAATACGTGTCGAATCGAAGAGGCATGGGGCTCGGCGGAGGCGGCGAAGGAGCCACCGGAAGGACCCCCGGAGGAAGGCGGAAGGAGGGGGAGAGACCCTGAGGCTTGCAGCAAAGGTCCAGTGTCACACACCGCCGGAGAAGGAGCGCGGAGGTGGACATTCGTACAGCCCAGGCCAGACACGGTGGACGCAACAGGATAGACACTGGTGCCACAGGCGGCGGTGGGCAGAGGGCGGAGGCGGGGACACGGAAGGGAAGGGGGGGCACAGGGCCTCCCCCCCACCAGCCATGGTGGAGCTCAGGCACGAAGGACCGCTGCGGAGAAGGGTACGGGAGGGGGGAAAACGTGGGGAGGAGAGAGAACATCCAAATTACACATATGAAATTTCATTTGTTTTCTTATTTTCCTTATCTTTTTCATGAGCATCTGCATGTGTGCGTCGATGCACTCACTGAGCTGCGTCGACACATCCAGCTGATCACCTTAGACAGCAGATGGTGTCTTCATGCGTTCGTCGACGCGGCTTGTGAGGCGCGTTGACACACTTCTCTTTTTCTTCCTCCATTGCCCTTGCTCAGCTCGGAGTGGTTTGACGCTCTTGATGGTGAATTTCAGGTGTCCACAAATGCCCCCCACCTGTGGGTGGCACAAACGAGGGATGAGTGCGCGGGGCACACGGGTGTATACTTTTCATCATATCATTTCACGAGCCGGTAGATTGTTAATCTGGTGTAAATTCATGAGAAAGCGCTCACCCCTTCAGAGAAGGGATGAGGGGTTCGCTTCACCATAGTGAGCACACGGGCCGAGAAGTTTGGCCCTAGAGAGGTTTTGTCGTCGGCATGGGGTCAATGCTGAAGCAAGGAGGAAGGTGTTGTCCGTCGACCTAGACAGGAGGTCTAAGGCAATGGGGCGGGGTCAATCCCCGTGGGATTGGCGGCTGGTTTTCGGCCAAGGAGGATTGTTTATTCATTGACTTAGATGGAAGGTCTAGGTCAAATGTCTTGTAATGAGCCTGACGGGACAGGGAAATGTTTGTGTATTCATTGGTTTAGATGGAAAGTCCAAACCAAGGGTGTATTCGTCGGTACTAACGGGATGTCAAACACTGATGCAGTTTATTCATCGACACGGGGTTAGTGTCAAATCAAGGGTCATTTTATTCATCAACTCTAGATGGAAGGTCTGGGCCAAAGGAAAGAAGTCTTTTTATTCGTTGACTTATCTAGAAGGTCCAAGTCAAAGGTTTATTCGTCAGTGCCGATAGGGCATCGGAGGCTGACTTGGTTAATTCGTTGACACAAGGTGAGTGTCAAAGCAAAGGGGTCTTTTTATTCATCGACTCCAGACGAAATGTCTGGGCCGAAGGAAATATGTCTTTTTGTTCGTTGACTTGGACGGAAGGTCCGAGTCAAAAGTTTATTTGTCAGTGCCGACAGGGCGCCGGCGTGGTTAATTCTTCAACACGGGGTGAGTGCCAAAGCAAAAGGGGTCTTTTTATTCCTCAAATACAGATGGAAGGTCTGGGCCGAAGGAAAGGATTCTTTTTATTCGTTGACTTTGATGGAAGGTCCAAGTCAAAGGTTTATTCATCAGTGCCGATAGGGTGCCGGAGGCTGACGTTGTTAATTCATTGACACGAGGTAAGTGTCAAAGCAAAAGGGGATCATTTTATTCATCGGCTCCAGATGGAAGGTTTGGGCCGAAGGAAAGAAGTCTTTTTATTTATTGACTTAGACGGAAGGTCCGAGTCAGAGGTTTATTCGTTAGTGCCGATAGGGTGTCGGAGGCTGACGGGGTTAATTCATTGACACGGGGTGAGTGTCAATGCAAAAGGGGTCTTTTTATTCATGGACTCCACACGGAAGGCCTGGGCCGAAGGAAAGAGGTCTTTTTATTCGTTGACTTTGACGGAAGGTCTGAGTCAAAGGTTTATTCGTTAGTGCCGACAGGGCGCTAGAGGCTGATGTGGTTAATTCTTCGACATGGGGTGAGTGTCAAAGCAAAAGGGGTCTTTTAATTCATCAAATCCAGAAGGAAGGTCTGGGCCGAAGGAAAGGAGTCTTTTTATTCATTGACTTGGATGGAAGGTCTGAGTCAAAGGTTTATTCGTCAGTGTCGATAGGGTGTTAGAGGCTGACGTGGTTAATTCATTGACACGGGGTAAGTGTCAAAGCAAAAGGGAGTCTTTTTATTCATCAACTACAGACGAAAGGTCTGGGCCAAAGGAAAGAAGTTTTTTTATTCGTTGACTTAGACGGAAGGTCCGGGTCAGTGGTTTATTCGTCAGTGTCGATAGGGTGCCGGAGGCTGACGTGGTTAATTCATTGACACGGGGTGAGTGTCAAAGCAAAAGGGGTCTTTTTATTCATCGAATCTAGACGGAAGGTCTGGGCCGAAGGAAAGGAGTCTTTTATTCGTTGACTTGGACGGAAGGTCCGAGTTAGAGGTTTATTCGTCAGTGCCGACAGGGTGCTAGAGGCTGACGTGGCTAATTCATTGACACAGGGCAAGTTTCAAAGCAAGGGTCTTTTTGTTAATGGCTTCAGACGGATGGTCTGGGCCATGGGTTTGGTTGAAGTGTCGAGCAGTATTTGAGGCTTTTGCTACTACATGGAGTGCAGTTGTTTAGTCATTCGGCCTAGATGAATAGTCTGGGCCGGAGGAGAGATTTTTAAATTCCGATGGGACTTGATGAATTGATATCCCCCGGTGACTTTGATGACATTCTTTTTCTCTCTTTTTTTCTTCCTTATGGGGTGTTTGGGAACATTTTTTTTAAAAAAAACTCTTTTTATCTTTAAAATTATGACACATCAATTTTCTACTTCATTTTTAAAATTAATAAAAATAGTCGGATGTGATGTTTGGCAAAACGCTCAGCTGTCGGAGGAGGGGGAGCCGCCGGAGGAGGAGCTGTCGGAGGAGGGAGCTGCCGGAGAGGGGGGGCCTAATAGGGAGGGAGGGGGAGTCGCCGGAGGAGGGGGAGCTGCCGGAGGAGGGGGAGGAGGAGCCGCGGCGGAGCCCAGGCGGGGGAGAGGGGGGGATCGGCCGCGGCGGAGGGAGAGGGAGGGTCGCCGCGGCGGAGGGAGAGGGAGAGGGGGGGTCTCCGTGGCGGAGGGAGAGGGAGAGGGGGGGTCGGTCGCCGGGGGAGAGGGAGAGGGAGAGAGAGAGGGGGGGTCGCAGCGGCGGAGGGAGAGGGAGAGGGGGGTCAGTCGCCGGGGGGGAGGGAGAGGGGGGCTGGGGGGATCCGCCGCGGCAGAGGGAGAGGGAGAGGGGGGGTCGCCGCGGGGGAGGGCGGGGGCGGGGACGGGGACGCAGGGGAACGAGAGACGAGACAGTTTCAAAAAAAAAACTGGGCGAGAGTTGTTTTTTTTTTAAGAAAGATTTACGTGGGAGTACATTATCTCCTTAAAATTTAGGAGAGGTATGCCAAACAGGGTAAAAAAATCTCTTTCTCTTTTTTTTAAAATTGAGAGAAAAAAAGGGTAAAAAAGAGTAACCAAACACCCCATTACCTTTTTCTTTTGTTTCTATTCCTTCCTTTCTTTTTTTATCTCTGTCTTTTTTTGTTTCTTTTTTCCTTTTTTTTTATTCCCACCCAAGCATACAAGCATTCATTAATAGCAAGCATACGGTAGGTACGTAAAATAGCTCCCCTCTATCGAGGATGGGATACGGACAGTGCCCATAATTCGTAGACAAAGTGTGGTTCATGAAGCACAACTAAAGGGGATGTGCATCTGTAACGAGTACATCGCATAGTCTACGTTCGTAATTAAAACAACAATTTACAACTGCGACAATGTGGGAGATGAGATTTTTATTAGAATATTTTATTTTGATATTTATTTGTTTATTTTACTTGTTTATTTGGTTTATTAATTAGGCGTGCCAGTCACCGGAGTGACGATTTATTATGCACTCATCTGACTAATCAGATAATTATGGGTGATCGTGTCGGGACCTAAAACCCGCCGTACCATAAAGGCTACGACGTTAATTACGCCTCTCCGAAAGAGAGACAACCCTTGATTAATCGACAAAATAAAGACCATGGGGCCCATATAATTAAAGATGCAATTGCATGTAAGCATACAATAGGGTAGTACTTATTTATTAAATCGATTCCCGGTACGAGGCGGAGAATCTAGGTCCGAGGATCATCATCACGCATAGTGATAGCTTCCGACCGGGCGTAACCCGGCTTTCCACTAATCGCTATTTAACATACCGGAGAATCAGATCATGCGAGCATGCAAGATAACAATATTCAATATTATCGCTTATTATTTGTTTGATTATTTATTTATAACTTCGAGAGAGATTTCGGCAGCGCCATCCTGCTCCGAGGGGCATCAAGGCCTTCTTACTTTGAAACTGTGCAAAGCATTACGGTGCATACACATAGACCCATGAGGTGAGTCGTGTGTGACCGTATTCAGGCAAGCACATATTATTGGGGCAATGTATGCCGGGGTACGGTAAATTTGATGTTCAAGGACCGAGGGAACGCAGTTGAAACCCGATCGGAACAAATCAGATTCAGTGAGTTATTGGCTCGTGACAGAGTCGTGCTTTGGCTACAGTAGGGGGGGGATCCCGAGATCTAGGCACAATTTATCGGAGCGTCATTAATATCCCATACCCGGGGTCTAGGGAAGGTGAAGGCTCCGGAGTAAGCACATGCATGCTCATTATTCTTTATTTATTCTTGTTATTATTTTAGATGCATGATTGTCTTTGTTCTCATTTTTATTTAAGCCCACCCCTTTTCATTACTCACTTATGGTTTATTTATTGTTTATTTGTTTTATATCTTCTTATATTGGATGCATGCACCCTCTTAATTTTTCTTTATTGGTATTTGTTAGATAATTATTCATTTGTCCATTTTTTTGTTTATTTGTCACTTTTATTTCGTTTGTTGTGATTTATGTGCCCATTATTTATTTATTGAGTATTTTTATTTCAATTATTTTTCATTTCTCCATTTTTTTGAATGAGGATGGCTTGTTTATTTTTATTGTTGTTTCCCCTTTTTTGTGTTTATATGCATGTGCATATATAGGATGAGGAAGGTGGACGTATGTGTTATATGGATTAATGTTAGTGGGGTATTAATTGTAAAGAAGAGATTAGTGTTAATGGGTATGGGGAAGGTGAATGCACGTGAGTGTTACGTGGGTGTTGGTTTGGTTTATTTTCCTTTTATTGGAGATGGGGTGGCGCCGATGGGTTGATTTTAGTTTGCATCTCGGCGTGTCTTTCATCTCGGCATGCTTCCGTCTCGGCATACTTTTGGCGCCGAGGAACAATGGCTCCAAGAGGAGCCCTGCCGATCTTGTTTTGTTAGGACCGGTGCGATGGATTCAGAGGGGGGTGAATGAATCCCTCTTACAATTTCGCTCAATTAAAAAATCTAGTTCGCTAACTAGACAAAACTAGACAACCTGAAAAGCTAATCAAATCTTCTGTTGAACCAGTAATCGAATATGTGGAGCGCGCCTATGCATTCATCTAACGAAGATGAAGATAACACACAAACCACTACAAAAGGGTTTTTAGGTGGTTCGGTCCACCAGACCTACATACACCCCACACTCAAACCAGAGTGTGGATTCTGTTGACTCACAGCTTGAACGGCTGGGCATCACAGCTTGCCATACATCAGTTGGGCTTCACAGCTTGCCATCTGCTGAGCATCACAGCTTGCTACCGTTGGGCAATACAGCTTAGCCATCCACTGGGGACTACAGCTTAACCCATCCGAGGTATCCAGCTCGCCTACTGAGCAACACAGCTTGCTGTCAAAAGGAATCCTCCTCTGCAAAATCGCTGACTAACAGCTTGATGAAAGGTTTAAAAGAAAAACAAAAGCAAGAAACCACAGCAATGAAAAGCTGTAAACAATGAAGCACGAAATGGCTCTCAAGCAGCTGACTGGCCTGGATTTGATCCACGGTCCAGTAGAGACTAAACTTCAGATAACTGACTGCTTCTTCTTCTCAACTCTCGATCTCTCTTCCTCTTTCTTTTTCTTCTTCTTCTCTGCTGCTTTCACACTCTGCTCTTCTCTTTTTCTTCTTGTTCTCTTCACACTGGATCGTGCAGGCTCTCAGTTCCTTCTCTACTTCTACCCCTTCTGCTTCGATCAGTCTTCTTCTGAGGAAGAAGCTTAGTATATATAGCAGCAGCAGGGATAGGGCGTGTGGTCTCCATGATTCCCGCCTAGAGGCCTCAGTCCACATGGCAGCATTTCAGCACAGTGGTTCTACGTGTCACGATCAGGGTCATCTTCTATTCTTGGATCACGTGCATTATTAACCTCCTCGAGCAGCAGCTCTATAATAACAGACTGTTATCAGTATAGACTTAGCTAACTTGAGGAACTGAATGCATCGAGTCTGAGTCATGGCCTGTACAGACTTGATGCACTAGATGCAGCGTGCATATAAGAGAAAGTGTGTACAATGAGAAACGATGCAAGAATGTATAGACTTTGAATGATGCAGACTGGGCATGTACAGACTTTGTGAATGCAAAGCTAAAGCATATACAGACTTGCTGGTGTGTAATGCAGTATGCATATTTCAAAGTATGTACATTGAAGATGAGTGCCCTGACATGCCAAACGAATGTGTAGACTTCACATGCAGTAATGTGCAGACTCACTCAAATGATGCACGAACACAACAGCAGGTAATGTGTAGACTCTGCTTTGAACGATGCATAATATATAGACTTGAACGCGTGCAAGCAGTGTATAGACTTTGAGCGCGTGCAATGCAACAGCCAGCCGATGTATAGACTTGGCGTTTGTGTAGCTAGCCGTTGTATAGACTTGGCGTTATGAAGCACACAGGCTGTACAGACTTGGTGAGCATGCAGCACCCAATGTATAGACTTTCCAAGGGAATGTATAGACTTGGCAAGTGATACAATGTGCAAACAGGATGTGCAGACATTGTAGCATGCAATGTATAGACCTGACTGCACAGAGATGCTAAGTGAGACACAGCTTAACAAGCACTGACTTGATGCTCACAAGGCTGTACATACTTGCATGAGACGCTGGGTGAGATGCTAAGTGAGATGGTGCATGAATGATGACACAAGCTGTACAGACTTTGAATGATGCATGCAACAATGATGTACAGACTTGCTGGTGTGTAGACTTTGTGTGTGTGTGCGAGACAATGTACATACTTGCATGAGACACTGCATGAAGCAAGGCAAACAGATGTATAGACTTGTGTGTGCGTTCATGCAATGTATAGACATTGTGTGTGCGTGCATGCAATGTATAGACTTTGACTTATGCATGCAAGACAAGGCTGCACCGACTTCATGTTGTGTGGAGTGTAAATGATGTACAGACTTTATGTTGGACCAACAAGACAATGTATAGACTTTGTGTTGAACCAACCAGATAATGTACAGACTTGCCTGCACAGACTTGCCTGTACATACTTGATGCGTGAGCCACACTGACATAACATGTATTATGCAAAACATATGCACATACTAGAGCTAGCTTTAGCTCAGGCTTGAACTAGCCCTGCACATACTTTATGCGAAGACTTATGCACTGAGTATGCTTATGCAGTGCCCAAGGATTGCTCAGACCTTTGACCATGTACATACTTGACTGAGTATGCATGAAGAACATAGGCTGTACAGACTTCAGACTCAGCTACGAACTGAGCTAAAGAATGTATAGACTTTGATAATGCAATGTAGGGCGATGTACAGACTTGACTAATGCAATCTAGGCAAAACTCTGTACAGACTATATATGCATGAAGAACGCTGGCTCTGGCTGTATAGACTTGATCGAATGAATCAACCGGAGGTTGTACAGACTAGCCACTAAGGAATGTGCAGACATGCACAATGAACTATAGCATAAACATATCAGCAGAGAAGCAATGCACCGATGCTATGCACAGACCTTAAATCATGCACAAAACAATTTATGCACATTAGCTAAAGCATCATCAAGGCATAAGGCATACAGATCAAGCTCTCAATTGAAGATTAACCAAGTGATGACACTAATGTTGCTATCATCAAAATATCACTGCATCATCAAGGCACAAGGGGCACAATAATCTCCCCCTTTTTGATGATGGCAACACAATGAGTCACACGGACTCAGCAAACAATTCTCCCCCTTTGACACAATCAAAAAGGAAATGGTTTGCGAGTGGAATGAAAGACATGTATGAAATATGATACCAATTCTCCCCCTTAGAAACATGCAGAATGAGTATTGTCCCCTTAAATGCAGATGACCCATAACTCCAATAAATCAATCTGAAATCTGCCATTACAAACAATCTGAACTCTGGTTGTGGCACCTCACATATGCATGAACAGAATGAAACAGGTGGAAAGTCCACAGAACCAGAACTGGTTGCAAAACAAGATGGAAGATTCCAACAGTGTGAAGAGGAGTACATCTCAGGAATCAATCAGTCAACTGATAAGAGAGCATTGTCAATACAGTTCCTGTTGATCAAGTTGTCAGAAGTGAGTCAGATCATGAGGGATTTTAATGCTTGCACCACTACAATAAGTCTTAAGAATAATAGACTCTTCTATCATAAAGGTTATGAATTGACAACTTAACCAATCTGATTTAATTATGATGTATACCAAATTTGTCAAATTAAACTCAATACTCATATCTGAATCCAAGTTTTAATAAAGGTGAACCAAATAGTCATATTACACTCAAAACCAATCATCTTTATCTTACACACATGATCTCAATAGCTCCTTTGAAAGTTACACAGATTAGTACTGAGGTTAAACACTTTTACAAGAACATGAGTTGACAGAATTTTCAATATATTTTCATTTGAAGCACATTATATTTTTCCTAAGCAATTTGGGTTGATCAACACCTTTTTACATGAGGCACAACACATCTCAGGTGAAGTGACCCAGTTACTCAGTGTGATAACTGTCATTGCCTCTCAACTTCGAGAACAGAGTTAGCAATATAAGTGTCTTTTTACATGAGAAGACACCTTGATCAGAGGCCAGACTTCCCAGTTACTCAACACAGAATTGCCATTGCTCTGTCAGGTTATCAATGAATTTTCATTTTAAGTGACTATGACACTTCATGACTTGGGTTCACTCCATTTCTTTGATGGAAAACCCAGTTTCTCGGTGAACCAAGTCATTTCATTACTCACTGATTTTATTTCCTGTCAAATTTTTCAAAGTTAATGTTTAACAACAATACTCACTCTATGTATCTTAACCAAAGTAGCCCTGATTTCAAATTTTCAGATATTTGATGAGTGAGTCTAAGGTTTTTTATGACACAGATGGTTAAGATTTATTAAACCTTATCATTCAGATATTTTCAATTCATTTAATTACAAATCTGAGAATACATTAATCTTATATCAGTCTGATTTAGTGGTAATTCTTAAACCTATATGATAGGAATTTCTACAAAGTTCTCAGACTGAATTGCATGACATGCAGCTTAAGTTCCTCAGACCGAATACAGACACAGCTGATCAACAATCACCACTAGACACAATCATTCAAACCAGCTAAGAAGAATGTGAAGGATGAGTGTAAGCTGGTGTAAGAGTCAATCACCAATAGAGAAGAGCATTAAAAGAGAGTTTATCAACAAACAGTAGCTGAGTCTGGAATACAGACTGATCAGCTGCTTTGGTGAAGACAGTAGAGAATTCAATTGAACAGCACATAGGTAAGAGAATGGATCAGATTACTAGACAAAAGGAGTTCATGAGGTGAAGAAGAGATGAAATAGGAATGCTCCCCCTGTCTAAATGCAATGGAATATCTTTTTAGGTTTTTCAAAATTTTATGGCATGCACTACTCTTCATATGTGCAGTATGCAACAAATCTGATAGGGAGAGCATGATGACCAAGCGACAACATACAAGCTCCCCCTGATAAAATGCATGATATGCAATGAAGGCACAACAATATGAACTGTGAACATGAGATGCACCGACTATATGCAAGACATGTAGCTACCTATACTCGGTGCAATACATGCATTGACTATGTGCACAATATGAACCACTCAAACTCAGTGCAAAGAAGATTTTTCAATTGATTTGACTGATTTTTCATGAGGAACAGGAGTTCTAAAGATGAGACAGAATATGTAGATATGGCAATGAATCAGATGGGTAGACAGGAAGAGTTCAGACAATTGACACCACTGAAGAATTTAGAAAGGCTCCCCCTGTCTATATGCAGTGAATCACTTCTTTTTGGAATTTTCAATATGATGATATGCAATGCAGTCACTACATGTATGCTTATGCAATGACTCTTCTTCAGATATTTCCTGAACATGAATGTCATGAACATTATGTAGGGATAACCAAACTCCCCCTGATATGCAATGAATGAGGTTTCTTAATGCAATATATGCAATATTATTATACAGGGAATTTGACAGATATGTATCATAACAAGAATGTATAATGCATTCATCAAAGAATTTGTCATGATCTACAATCATCTGGAGCACACAAATTCAGAAGACAGATTTTAAACCGAGTTTTCAGAACTAACCTGAATAGTCCACTTCTGGGGGTTTCACTTTTGAGTGCCTTGGATTATTAACCCCTTTATTTATCAGCTTCCAAGGCACACCTGCAAAGATTTGATCATTTTGATCCAGTAGGAACCCAATTCGCCTTGGGTCCTGAAGTAAAAGTGACACCTCTGAATGGTGTTTTCCACATTTTCTGAGACTTCAGATCATCACTCGTCATCAAGGAGCAATTATCCATACAATGACCTATCTGACCACAGTAATGGCATGATGCAACGGATTTTAAATTCTTTTTATGTAAATTACTGTTGTCATTAATTCTATGTATCTTTGCATGAAAAATTCTGTTAACAGAATTAAGATTCTGTTGATTGAAGCCAGCCTGTTTATTATAACCTGCCAGCCGACAGGTTGCAGCCCTGTGGCCTGACTTTCCACATTCAAAACATACAATGTGCTTACTTCTAGAACCAAACTTCTTTCTATCGAAAATGTTTTTATTAAAAAGGAAATTAACAAATCTAAAATTAGTTTTTTTTCCCTGAGCATGCCAGCAGAAGGCAGCAATGTGACCAAAATTCCCACAGCAATAACATTGAATTTTCTTTTTCTGATCAGTAGAAAGTTTCCTAGGAAGATGATTTCTAGGATACATTCTAACAGCATTTCTTTCATCATTTATCAATGTTACACAGTTATGCATAATATGTCCAACCTTCCCACAATAGTGACATGTTACTACCTTTTTATTCACATTCCCTTGATTGACAGAATTAACATTCGCATGAGAGTGTGAATGTGTGTGTGAGCATTGAGCAGTATACACATGTAAATCAGGGACAGGTTTGGGCTTATTCATATTAACAATTTCCTTTGATTTTTGAAACTTTTTCTGATTTTTATCTGAATTTTCGGCTTTCTTTGCAGTGAATTGAAAGATAGAAGAACTAGATTGGTTAGCCTGTTCAGAACTTTTCACGAATACAGTTGACTTCTTCTTTTCATTAGTTCGTTTATTGACAGTCACATAGCTGAGTCATTCCTTCTGAAAATTCACCTTAGAGCCAGGCAGATTATTCAAATTATCCTTTCCTTTCACAAATTTAGACATAGAAGCTTTTAGATCATCAATTTCAGTTTGCAATAACACAATGTCATCTTCACATGAGATTATTTGATTATGTAAACCATCATTGAGTCTTTTCAAATTTTCATTTTCCTGCAGTATCTTCAAATTCTCATTAGCTTCTTTGTCAATCAAAATTGCCTTACCCTTTTCAATATCCATCAGTTTTTCAGAAAACACAATGTTCAAAACCATCAGCTTCTTATTTTGATCTTTCAACATTTTATTTTCATCAATCAAATTATTTTGATCTACAGTTTTCAAATCCTCATTCAATTTCTGTTTAGACATTTCTAGTTCAGAATTTCTATTCTTCAATTCTTCTGATTTTTCTTTCAGAGAGTCAATTTGTTGTTCCAGCATTTTCAGTTCGGATTGAAGACTGTTATTCAAATTTTTCGTAGAAACATACTCATTACATGAAATTTCATTTCTTTTCAGACTATCCTTCAAGTTTGCATTTTCACATTTCAGTTCTCTTATTTCGTACAGCATCTCCTTTTTCATTTTTCTCTTTTCAGTCTTAAGAGATTTGTATTTTTCTAACAAGTTTTCATACATTTCAATCAATTCATCAAGAGCTGATTGTTCTGATTTAGAAGTTACATGAGATGGAGACTCATCTGATTGATCACTGATGTGATCTCTTGCCATAAAGCACAGAGTTCCTTTTCCACCATAGTCGTCAGTCAGTTTGTCTATCACATCCTTTGCGCTTCTACACTCAGAGATACATGTAAGCACATTAGATCTTATCACCCCTTTCCCAAGGTCAAGGACCTTTTCATTTTTTGAGAATTTTAGTCTATCTAAGGACTTCCATTTGGATTTGTCCTCAGGAACTTCATATGGACTGTGAGCTATGAGTATCCATAAACCAGAATTCATATGGATCACATAGTCTCTAAAACGACCATACCGGCCATAGAAATCTAAACCAGTGAATACAAGAATTTCAGCCATAAATGCAAGCTGAAACAGATCAGATCAAGAGCAATGCTAGTAGAGAGCTCAAAACAATGCAATCGAACATGTCAACTTAGATCGCACCAAAGCCAATTACGGATCGGATCTGCAGGTCGTTGGACCCTCTGTGCAGACACCCGCTCTGATACCAACTGTTAGGACCGGTGCGATGGATTCATAGGGGGGTGAATGAATCCCTCTTACAATTTCACTCAATTAAAAAATCTAGTTCGCTAACTAGACAAAACTAGACAACCTGAAAAGCTAATCAAATCTTCTGTTGAACCAGTAATCGAATATGTGGAGCGCGCATATGAATTCATCTAACGAAGACAAAGATAACACACAAACCACTGCAAAAGGGTTTTTAGGTGGTTCGGTCCTCCAGACCTACATCCACCCCACACTCAAACCAGAGTGTGAATTCTGCTAACTCACAGCTTGAACGGCTGGGCATCACAGCTTGCCATATATCAGCTGGGCTTCACAGCTTGCCATCCACTGAGCATCACGGCTTGCTACCGCTGGGCAATACAGCTTAGCCATCCACTGGGGACTACAGCTTAACCCGTCCGAGGTATCCACCTCGCCTGCTGAGCAACACAGCTTGTTGTCCAAAGGAATCCTCCTCTGCAAAACAGCTGACTAACAACTTGATGAAAGGTTCAAAAGAAAAACAAAAGTAAGAAACCACAGCAACGAAAAGCTGTAAACAATGAAGCACGAAATGGCTCTCAAGCAGCTGACTGGCTTGGATTTGATCCACGGTCCAGTAGAGACTAAACTTCAGATAACTGACTGCTTCTTCTTCTCAACTCTCGATCTCTCTTCCTCTTTCTTTTTCTTCTTCTTCTCTGTTGCTTTCACACTCTGCTCTTCTCTTTTTTCTTCTTGTTCTCTTCACACTGGATCGTGCAGGCTCTCAGTTCCTTCTCTGCTTCTACCCCTTCTACTTCGATCAGTCTTCTTCTGAGGAAGAAGCTTAGTATATATAGCAGCAGCAGGGATAGGGTGTGTGGTCTCCATGATTCCCGCCCAGAGGCCTCAGTCCACGTGGTAGCATTTCAGCATAGTGGTTCCACGTGTCATGATTAGGGTCATCTTCTATTCTTGGATCACGTGCATCATTAACCTCCTTGAGCAGTAGCTCTGTAATAATAGACTGTTATCAGTATAGACTTAGCTGACATGAAGAACTGAATGCATCGAGTCTGAGTCATGGCCTGTACAGACTTGATGCACTAGATGTAGTGTGCATATAAGAGAAAGTGTGTACAATGAGAAATGATGCAAGAATGTATAGACTTTGAATGATGCAGACTGGGCATGTACAAACTTTGTGAATGCAAAGCTAAAGCATGTACAGACTTGCTGGTGTGTAATGCAGTATGCATATTTCAAACTATGTACATTGAAGATGAGTGCCCTGACATGCCAAACGAATGTGTAGACTTCGCATGCAGTAATGTGTAGACTCACTCAAATGATGCACAAACACAACAGCAGGTAATGTGTAGACTCTGCTTTGAACGATGCACAATATATAGACTTGAACGCGTGCAAGCAGTGTATAGACTTTGAGCGCGTGCAATGCAGCAGCCAGCCGATGTATAGACTTGGCGTTTGTGCAGCTAGCCATTGTATAGACTTGGCGTTATGAAGCACACAGGCTGTACAGACTTGGTGAGCATGCAGCACCCAATGTATAGACTTGCCAAGGGAATGTATAGACTTGGAAAGTGATACAATGTTCAAACAGGATGTGCAGACATTGTAGCATGCAATGTATAGACTTGACTGCACAGAGACGCTAAGTGAGACACAGCTTAACAAGCACTGACTTGATGCTCACACGGCTGTACATACTTGCATGGGACGCTGGGTGAGATGCTAAGTGAGACGGTGCATGAACGATGACACAGGCTGTACAGACTTTGAATGATGCATGCAACAATGATGTACAGACTTGCTGGTGTGTAGACTTTGTGTGTGTGTGCGAGACAATGTACATACTTGCATGAGACGCTGCATGAAGCAAGGCAAACGGATATATAGACTTGTGTGTGCATTCATGCAATGTATAGACATTGTGTGTGCGTGCATGCAATGTATAGACTTTGACTTATGCATGCAAGACAAGGCTGCACCGACTTCATGCCGTGTGGAGTGTAATTGATGTACAGACTTTATGTTGGAGCAACAAGACAATGTATAGACTTTGTGTTGAACCAACCAGACAATGTACAGACTTGCCTGCACAGACTTGCCTGTACAGACTTGATACGTGAGCCACACTGACATAACATGTATTATGCAAAACATCTACACAGACTAGAGCTAGCTTTAGCTCAGGCTTGAACTAGCCCTACACATACTTTATGCGAAGACTTATGCACTGAGTATGCTTATGCAGTGCCCAATGATTGCTCAGACCTTTGACCATGTACAGACTTGACTGAGTATGCATGAAGAACATAGGTTGTACAGACTTCAGACTCAGCTGCGAACTGAGCTAAAGAATGTATAGACTTTGATAATGCAATCTAGGGCGATGTACTGACTTGACTAATGTAATCTAGGCAAAACTCTGTACAGACTATATATGCATGAAGAACACTGGCTCTGGCTGTATAGACTTGATCGAATGAATCAACCGGAGGTTGTACAGACTAGCCACTAAGGAATGTGCAGACATGCACAATGAACTACAACATAAACATATCAGCAGAGAAGCTATGCACCGATGCTATGCACAGACCTTAAATCATGCACAAAATAATTTATGCACATCAGCTAAAGCATCATCAAGGCATAAGGCATACAGATCAAGCTCTCAATTGAAGATTAACCAAGTGATGACACTAATGTTGCTATCATCAAAACATCACTGCATCATCAAGGCACAAGGGGCACAACATGTTTGGCACTCTTTATTTACTTATTATTATTATTATATATTTATTTGTTTATTTCATTCTGTTTGTTTGTTTATTCATTTTCATCATTTTCATTTTATTTTATTATTATTTATTATTATTTATTATTATTTGTTTATGTTTATTATTTATTTTATTTTATTTTACTTTATTAGCAATTCGACAGTTATTCTTTATGTCTGGCAAAAATCCGGCAGCACCTCCCCTGTACCCGGAGGGTTGATGGGGTATATATAGGAAACCGTCCACGAAGAGTCGAGGCGGAATCCGTAACGGAGATGAGCGTAGCCCGAGATCCACAAGGATCGTAATCCGACGGGACGGTGTCCACTCATCGTGGTATTTGTTAATATTCTCTTTAGAGACCATTAGAGGACATGCAGTGGCAGAACTCCAAGGGTCGACAGGGTTAGAAGACAACCTGATAGTCAAACGTCACATAATGTGGGGGTAGGACCCCGTCAATATAGCTCCGTTAGACATGGATGAGGAACCATGAAAACACCCCATGATATGGTGGGAACTGGCATGATGGTCCATGGAGGTTAGGGCACCAAGTCTTGATTGGTTTTGGGCTTAGTAAAGTTGCTGAGAAATTAGATGTTTGAACGATGGTTGATATTAGAGTGAACAGGCGCGGCTGGGGTTTCGGCACGAAGGCGAACTGGCGCGACTGGGGTTCGGCACGAAGGCAAACCGGCACCGCTGGGGTTTCGACAGGAAAGCAAACTGGCGCGGCTGGGGTTTCGGCACAAAGGCAAATCAGCACGGCTGGGTTTCGGCACGAAGGCAAACTAGCGCCGCTGGGGTTTCGGCACGAAGGCGAACCGGCGTGGCTGGGATTTTGGCACGAAGGCAAATCGGCACCGCTGGGGTTTCGGCACGAAGGCAAACCGGCGCTGCTGGGTTTCGGCACGAAGGTAAGCCGGCGCGGCTGGAGTTTAGGCACGAAGGCAAATCGGCGTGGCTGGGGTTTTTGGGTTTCGGCACGAAGGCAAACTGGCACGGTTGGGGTTTTGGCACGAAGGTAAACCGGCGCGGCTAGGGTTTCAGCACGAAGGCAAACCGGCACCGCTGGGGTTTTGGCACGAAGGCAAACCGACGCCGCTGGGTCTCGACGCGCCCATCACCCGGCGTGAAATTGGCGCCGAGAGGAGGCTACGCTGGGGAGACATGTGGCATCGATAACAATGCATTCTTTGAGTTTTCAAGTATTGTGAGGGCTTTACGAATTCAAAGGGGTCCTTTGTGCTCAATGGGGGTTTCATAAGTTCGTTCATGGTGGTATTTGGGTAGGATAGAGAGTGAGGGTAGGCTCATCCATAGAAATTCTAAGGAGACCATGTGACTGTGATGGTTATATTCCCCTCTAACGGTGGACAATGGTGAGCAAAGGATCATGAGATGGTATAGCTCAGATCTCTGCCACACAGTTGGGGTTAGATTCATAATTTTAGTGAAAGCGTCACACTACACGATAAGTAAAGCTCGTGGACGAATTTTGGCAGCATCTCCCCTTATTTTGGACTATGCCAAAAGGGGAGTATAGGTCATCCACCCACGAAATGTCGGGGTGAATGCCAAAAGGGAGGCGGGCGTTGCCCTGGATCCAAAAAGGATCTCCATCTTGTGGGACATTGTCCACTTATTGTGGGACTTATTGATATCCCCCGTGCAGCCAATGGAGAACATACAGTGGCATAACTCCATAGGCCAGTGGGGCAGTAGAATGTAGGGGGGGTTAACCCCATTGATTTAGTTCCCATGGGCTTGAGTGAAAGACTGTTGCTTCTCTCCGGGGTAATGGGATTTCATGCTGAGTGGTTAAAGGGCTCGGGGGCTCTTGAGGGCGTCGGCACGGTAGTGTTTCGGCGTGGTTAGCTTTCGGTGGGACGGAAAACACAAAGGGGGCATTGGCCTCGGCGCGATGGGTGGCATTTAAGGGGGTCTCGACATGCTAGATGGTGAATGTCCAATCGGCACAAGTAGCTCTCGGCACAGAACTCACGTCGGGAGAGGGTCGCGTCGGGAGACAGTCGTGCCGGGAAGGTCATTAAGGGGCCAATGGAAGGTTTATGAGGGTTTTGTGAGGCCGAGGGTTCTGGGAGTTTGGATGGGTTTTGAGCTAAGGGTTTTAGAGGCTTTATCTGAGGATTTTATGGGGTTCTATTCAGGGATTTTGAGGTGCTTCGCCTAAGATTTCGAGGGATTTTATTCAGGGTTTCGGGAGGCTTTATACGGGGGGCTTTGAGATGGCCACGGAAGACCGAGGATTGTTTCAGCACAAATCACCCCGAGGAGGAGAGGGCTTTCACTCTGGGGCACCACTGGGAGCCAGGTTATCGATTGAGTCATATGAGCTTTGATTCGAACCTATCCCTCTTTATCTCATGAATGAGAAGCCATGAGATGGACTATCTCAGGCTCTCATCGTGATTATGAGGTTGCAAACGCAGAGACGATGCAATAGAGACTACTCAGATGATCTGAGGGATGTGCATACAATGGAATGAAATCTATTCACAACGGCTATCAAATATAGTAAATTTCAGAGAGGCAGAGAGAGGAAAATCACAGAATCCCATATCTCATTTCATTCAAAGGAACGCATACATTCAGCATGGAAGGGGAATCAGACTACAAGAATTTACATGCAGATGATGCCCCTTTACAATCTACCGGACTATACCGGCATTTGATATCAATGGAGGAACAGCGCTCGGAAGCATACAAAAAAAAGCAAGGAAACAGAGCGAAACAAAGATGGGGAAGGGGAGAATATAGCCTCTGAAGGCGCTCGATAGACGAACCCCACCTTGGATCTCCTTCCCTGGGCTTCTACTGCTCTCTCCCCCTCTTCAGATCCCTTTCAGCGGGCTCTCGTGTCTTTTTTTTGTGGCTGCTCTGGCTTCGATCCCTTCCTTCTCTCTTCTCTCTGGCTTCTACCGCTCTCTTTCTTGTGCTCGAAGCAAGGTTTATATATATAGAGGGTGTGGATCTGTTTCCATTGGCGCGTAGAGGAATCAGCGCGCTGATTGGTGTTTGCGCGGCGATTGCGATGCTGTGCCGACTCACTTCCGTGCCGGTTCACTCCCGTGCCGGTTCACTTCCGTGCCGATTCACTCTCGTGCCGATTTCAGCTCATTTCTTAGCATCTTTTGGCCCATTTTTGTTTGTTTAGGCACATTTGTGCTCATTTCTTCTTTTGTGAGGGTTGACCCATCGACTGACTTGCCTTGCTGTCTGAGCTTCTATCTTGTTCGTTCGGGGATGGTCCCGAGCCTTTTCTGAGCTCTTGAGTCTTGTTTCAGCGGTTGTCCATTGGAACCGTGCGTCTTTTCTTTTCTTCTCTTCTTCTTTTGTTCCTCATCTTTGTTTGGCATCTGTCACTCCTTTCCTTCTTTTCTTTTCTTATCTGTCGGCACAGGAGCACCCGATCAGAACTTAAGCCCTGCAGAAGCAGAAGTCAGGAAATATTATGAATATTTTTAGTGTCAACAAATGCCCCCCACCCGCGAGTGTCGAGAAAGAGAGATGAAAGAGCGGGACGCGCGGGTGTAGCCCATAGCCCATTTGAAAATATTGCACATGTGTCTTTTTATTATTTATTTTTTTGTTCCATTTTCATTTATCATCATTCATTCATTTTTATTTCATCATCCATTTTTATTATCTTTGTCTTTATAGCCTCATCCAAGCACGCAGGTATTCAACGACCGAAAGCATATAATAGATATATGTAGCATAGGTCCCCTATACCAGGGATAGGATAAGGACAGCGCCAAAGATTCACGGACATAGTGCGGCTCACGAAGCACAACTAAAGGAGATGTGTATACGTAGAGGGGACGCCGCGTAGAACATATGTATAGCATAAACCACAATCCACACCTAGGACTATTCCTCCATAGCGTGAAAGTGCAATTATATGGATAGTGAACCCTAAATATAGGGACGTGCAGAAGTTCTAAGTAACACTAGAGGATTACTTCATCGCCTACACATACATTTGGGGCTCTCAGCTTTTGGTAGCTTCGCACAACCCCCTTCTTTATTTCTTAATTTCAGACTTCACCGTTCGGCGCGAGTTTCCTCATTTATCTCAGTGGAGATTCCCGACTACTTGGGATTCGTCCTTTATTATGATGCTATTGTGGATTCCACTGTTTGACGCGAGTCTCCTCATATGTCTTAATGGGGATTCCCGACTACTAGGATTCGTCCTTTATTATGATGCTATTGTGGAATCCACTGTTTGACGCGAGTCTCCTCATATGTCTCAATGGGGATTCCCGACTACTAGGATTCATCCTATATTATGATTTTATGATGGATTTCACCGTTTGGCGCAAGTTTCCTCATATGTCTCAATGGGGATTCCCGGCTACTAGGATTCATCCTTATTTTAATTGTGGAGTTTGCTGCACCATTTTCGCGCGAGTCTCCTCATTTATTTCAGTGGGGATTCTCGGCTACTTGGGTTCACGTTCCACTTACCATTATCATAATTTTTTTTCTTTTTCTTTTTCTTCTTTTTTTAAGGGGGTAGGCAGCTTTTTTCCTCACGGTCACCCTTTACGCGAGTGTAGAGATTTGAGCATCCATGAAGTGTTAAGAAGAATTTATGACGTCCCTACGGCTAAGGACCATTGCTCATATTACGTGCGAGGTGTGAGAGTTTCGTGTAGGGTGTATTATGCGAGTTGTGCTAGCATCGTGGCTACGACTCTTCTCCTAGTCGTATCCACGCATCGAGAATCGACTTTCATCTCTTAGCGTGTGTCGTGACGCACACATATCCTGAATCAGGGCAACATTATATAGCAAAGGAGTACGCGGCCTTAGAAATTTGAAGGAAGCGCATTAATACTATATTTCAGGCAGACATACACGTGGGGCAAACAAGCACACAAATCACGTCATGATCATCATTTCTTCTTCTTTTCTTCTTTTCTTCTTTTTTTTTCTCTCTTTTTTTTCTTCTTCTTTCTTTTCTTTCTTTCTTTTTTTTCTTTTTTTCTTTTTTTCTTTACTCTCTCCTTTTTTTCTTTTTTTGTTTCTTTCTCTCTTTTTTCATTTTTTTTCTTTTTATTTTTTTGTTGCTTCTTTTTGTTTTCTCTTTTCTAAAGGGCTTAATGGGCATGCCCGCAATGATTATGGCGTCGGGAGCCCGATGCCATGGCAGTCGAGGGCAGGTGTCATATGTGGTGGTAAATCTCTGAAGGGATCACGGGTTGGTATGAAACCAAAGGAGGTCTTTTCGTTCGTTAGTTCGGACAACCGTTCCGATCCAAGGGTAAGAGGTTTGTCGACTTAGACCAAAGGTCATGACGTCGAATGACTTGGCTTAGACGTAAGGTCATGACGCCAAGGGAGAATATGTAACAGCTTAGACATAGAGTCATGACGCCGTACAACTTGGCTCAGGCGTAAGGCCATGACGCCAAGGAAAAATATTTACCGGCTTAGGCGGAAAGCCATGACGCTGGACAAGGATATTTAACAGTTTAGACATGAAGTCATGACGCCGTACAACTTGGCTTAGGCGGAAGGCCATGACGCCAAGGTAGAATATTTATCAGCTCAGGCGGAAGCCGTGACGCCGGACGAGAGTATTTAACGGCTTAGACATGAAGTCATGACGCCGTACAACTTGGCTTAGGCAGAAGGCCTGTTGACACCCGAAAAATGAACAAGGGTGGAAGCATAATTGAAAAGAAGATCTGACCAACAGTGAAAGACTAAGGATGAAGCTTATCAACCTTTCACCCAGCTAAAGCCCTTGTCGGCCAAAGCTGATGCCCGGTGCCAATGTCACTCAGACGGCAGCACTGATAAAGCAGCAGTCACTCGACTAATGAGATCTTCCAGCCCTTTAAGAAGAGCTGTACTACTGCTTCGTCCAAGAAGTCACAGACGATATGTCAGGGTAAGTCAGATGTCGGCTTACTGACGGGAGTAATATGAGATAAAGATGAAGCCAGCACCGGCAGATGAAGATGATAAAGGCTCCTGAGAAGATAGAGCAGAAGAAGAATCGTCTCCACAGATTATGCACCCGGCTGAGGTCTTCCCAGACTAAGGCTGATGTCCGAGCGCGTCGTCATTCGAGTGACGATATTAACAAGATGAAATCCCTGTCTACGGACTGATGAGAACCCTGTCTACGGACTGATGAAATCCCTGTCTACGGACTGATGAAATCCCTGTCTACGGACTGATGAAACCCTATCTACGGACTGATGAAATCCCTGTCTACGGACTGATAAAACCCTGTCTACGGACTGATGAAATCCCTATCTACGGACTGATAAAACCCTGTCTGCGGACTGATGAAATCCCTGTCTACGGACTGATAAAACCCTGTCTGCGGACTGATGAAACCCCTATCTACGGACTGATAAAACCCCGACTACGGACTGATGAAAATTGCAATCATGATTTCAATACAAGATGTTTCATAGAGGATAGACCCTTTGGGGTGATGATACACTTAAAGAAACCCCAAGTGGGCCTACATGAAGGTGGCGCCGAAAGCCCATGTCGAAGCCCAGATACTGGCGCCGAGAGACCAAATTCGAGCGCGCCGGGAAGCTTACCTCAAGCGCGCCGTGAAGGTGCCTGCCGAGAAGGAAGAGGAAAAGGGTTATAAAACCCCCTCCCTTTGAAGAAAAAAGAGAGAGGAGGCGGCTGAGAAGAAGTAGGGGGAAGAAGAAGAGAAAAAGCCAAGCCAGATAGAAAAAGGGGATCGATCGGAAGAAAGAAAAAGAAAAGATAGAGCAATAGAAAGATAGAGAGGGAGTCCCGTTCGGAGAGAAAGAGCCACCCCCCCTTTCAACCAACAGAGAAGAGAAGAAGAAGGAAAGCTCCAGGTGGGCACTGGGGAGGGAGAGGAGTCAATGCTCCACCCTCCCCTCCTCCATGTTTTTCTTTTATCTGATGTAATATAGCGAGTCCTTTCTCGATTTATCAACTGTAGCCGGAGAGTTCCGGCCTTGATTTTTACTTTTCTGTCTTGCATTTCTCTTTCATGATCAGTGTAAGATTTTTATGCAATGCAATGAAATATCGATATGGCCCACCTGGGCACTGATTGATCAAGATATCCGATCTCTGTCTCTCTATGTATATGGTCTTTATCTGAAAGAAATATAGATTAGACTCCTTGGGTTTCAGAGTCGATCGTATGGGTTTGTTCTTCGAAGAGGGACGAGGATAGGACTCCTACCCCCATCTAATGGGTTATTGAGTTTTGTTCTCTCCTTCCCTCTCCGATCTCAATGGATGTTTCCCTATATATAATCTGAGTTTTCTGATGAGCCCCCTTATGCGGTTTAGGAACCAGAGATATCAGTCTCTTGGTTTCCTGGACTGTCCAGCTCTCATAAATGATGATCCGATCCCAGGGTCCTCCATTCTAAGTATTGAATGCTTAGGGCCTGAAGTTTCTGCGTTGAGAGTCCCTCCTTCTCCGGTTTTCAATGTCACTGGGCTCGTCTGGAGGGGTCGGAGGACAGTCATCTCTTGACTCCCCCAAATGGCCTGCAACAGATAGATAAAACCCTCCACAGGATCTGGTGATGGTCTGATTTCTTTCATTGATTCCATCGTCCAATTCCCTTGGCACCCTTCTAATAGAAACATCCATGAGTCTCCCCTTTTGCACTCCTGGCTCGGCATCAATTCGATCTTGAAATCCCAGAAAACATCTAAATAGAGCATCGTTTTTGAGCTCTGAAACCCTGAAATCCTTCTGCATTTCATCTTCTCGGCGTGCGAGTTTCCCCGCCGAGAACCATAAGGCCGAGAGGCCTTCTCCTTCTTTTAGCTAAACGACAAACCAGTCTGTTACAGCACTTTCCACATGACTCTCTGTGCAAGGCTCCCGACGGCAGATATTTCAGCTCTGAAACCCTGAAATCCTGCAACAATCCCACCTTCTCGGTGTGCGAGTTTCCCCGCCGAAAGCTCCTCTACCGAGAGAGATGTCCCCTTTGCTAAACGACAACCCAGTCTGTTACAAATACTTTCCACGTGAGGCTATGTGCAAGGCTCCCGGCGGCAGACTCCCGGCGCGGCCAGGAGCGCGCCGGGAAACCCTCTGCCGAGAGCCCCTCTGCCTTCGCAGCCATTCACACCCCTTTTGCCCAAAACTTGATGATGCCCATCTCGGCGCCCCCCTTTCCAGCGCGCCCAGGAGCCCGCCGAGAAGCTCCAGGCCGAGAGGCCTCCCTCCCTCTCTTGGCCGGATAGAACCCTGGCCGAGACCCCTTGTTGGCTGCCGAAAACCCCTGGCTGAGACCCTTCTTTGGCCGCCGAAAGCCCCTGGCCTTCCTCCCTCTTTTGGCCGGCCAAACCCCTGGCCGAGCCTCTTTTGCCCGCCGAAAACCCCTGGCCGAGACCTATTTTTGGCCGCCGAAAGCCTCCAGGCCGGGACCCCTCCTTGGTCAATATCAAAGCCACGCCGAGAGCCCCTTCTTGCCAATATCAAAGCCACGCCGAGATCCCTCCTTCAGTCAATGAAATCCACTCCGAGGCCCATCCCTGCACCATCTTTCTTCAAACTTCTAAATCTCCCCCTACATCTGTTCAAGGGGATACTCACAGACCATCACTTGTGTCTTGATGAGATACAATAATGGGGAAGATCTCCCCTACAACTCTTGCCCCGAATCCGGATTTCACCGCTGCCTTATGAACCCAAAGAACCATGTCATTACATGTGTTCTGATGGGTTCCAAGGGAATATTGATCAATGATATGAAGGCAAGAGATGTCCCTGGGCCTGGTGCCCATCTTTGTTCGGTCGTTGTCCCGGCTCTCCGTGGATGATGACCTATCCTCTCTTGGCACAATCCAGGTTGAGGGAACATGCTGCCAAAATTTACATATACCCCACCAATCGAGTGTGGTACTCTCTTCCAACCCCGCTGGCCCACGGAGTTATGCCCTTGCGTGATCTCCGATGGTCCTCCGAAGGGGGATATTAATAAGACATCGCACTCGTACCAGGTGTGTTACATCAGGCCGGTCCCCATCCGGATTCCGGGTTATGTGTATATACCCGATCTTTTACGGATCCTACCCTGCCGCTGCATGGGTGGTTTCCTAATCCCCACTTGGCATCATCCGAGATGGTGGGAATATGCCGTCGGGTTTCTCCCGTAATTAACAAACCCCTGCTCTGTTCAAATACATTTAACGTGTTGCAAACAGATGAATTTTGTCTCCTTTGAGCATACGGCTTTACCGCTGTCTTCCTCCTACCTCTAGCGTTTAATCAAGGGTTGTCTTCCTTAGGGAGGACGTAATTAACGTCATAGCGTTCAGGGTATGACGGACTTCTAGTCCAGACACGATCACTCACAATCGACTGACCATGTCAGATCGAGCGCACAATAAGAATCGTCACCACGGTGACTGGCACGGCAATGAACCAATAAATCAATAAATAATAAATCAATCTAATAAATTAAATTAAATAAATAAATAAAGATACCATCATAAAAAAAATCGCGTCCACAAGTCTGGCACGCCCGGTGGGACTTAGTCTCCCTTCATCTTTACGCTAAGGTAGGAGGCCCAGCGGGCCCCCCTCAAATTTCTGATTCCGTGTGTTTCCTTGTTTCCAGGAAACTACGATGACAACACAAATCACGTCTGTATGCTTCGACAAGCAACCGGTGAACATGCACGTCCAGGAGGGGTACCTGGCGGTACCACTGGCGTTCGGTTCGTTTCCCCCAGCTGTCGGGCTGCCCAACTGCTTGGGTGTTGTCTACACCGACCTTCTACAGGTCGATAACGAGGAGCAAGGCGCTGCTGCAAACGCCCCAGTGGAGGCCGCTGATCGCAAGGATGGCTTACCGAAGAAAACGGCCCCCACGGCCGTTGCCTGCTACGTCCATCATGTCCAGAAAAGGGACATGGTCCCCACTGCTGCCCAGAAGGGGAAGAAAACCAACCGGAGGAGCCGGTCTACTTCTGTTGATCGTCGCCTTTCCAATTCCGGAAAGACGATAATGATGGGTGCTATTAGGGCGAACCTAGATGGTCGCCCCAGGGGAGTCCGGCCGGACAGAATCGTCCCGACCATCCTAACTGACAACAAGTTCCAGGTTTTGGCCGCTAGGAGGGCCAACTGGGAAGCTGCTGAAAAGAAGCCGCTGGCGCCCAAGCCAGCAAAATACAAACAGGTCTGGCGACCGAAGAGGATCCAAAGCTGGGCCCCAGCTGAAGACAGAGAGAACCTCACTGATATCACTATTGCCCGCCTCAGAGCAGGGGGCAGAAGGGAGATGAAGAAAGATGAAAGAAATGCTACTGCTGCCTACCCCAGGACCCGGGGGAAGAGAGATGAGATTGAGGGTCAAGAAAGAAATATGATTGTTGTTCGTCCCATGATGAGGGGGGGAAGATATGAGACCAGGGAAAACTTCACCAACACCCATCCCATGGCTAGGGGCAAGAGATGGGAAGAGAAGAGCTACAATGCTGCTGCCAACCGCTGCCAAGTTGGCGATATGAGAAGAAGTGAACCAGTCACTATGCTTACTGCAAGAAGATTAGGAGCCTGTGCCAGACAGGCTGATATCTTCAAATATCCCAGGGCCGAACATCTGAATGCTCGGGTGACAAGACTGGCCTGGCAGCAAAAGGGCCAGGACAGACTGATGCTCCGACCTGAGCCGAAAAGGCGCGACCCAGAGGAGACTAAGCAAGTAGTCCAAGATTACTTCCACTACCTAGGGAGCTCTGCCCTAGGCCAGCAAGGACTATCCCGTGCCTTGGGCATCAGGGATGATGAAGAAGAAGAAACCTTCCAAGAAATGATGATCGAAGCCTCTTCCTCCGATTCAAATGACTATGAAGAAGGCCCCAGGGTTGGATATAATGAAGAAGACCTGTATGAGGAAGAAGCCAAAGAAAGAATATCGGTCTTTGACCGGCTCAGATATCCTAGTCAAATAAAAAGAAAGGTCTACAGGCGGAAAGGAAAGATGCAAATCTTCGCCTGCAATATGGCTGGACTGGCCAGGGGGCAGGATATACTACCAACTCAGCCAGAGGAATTGCTCAGGCTGGCAACTAGACCTGGTCCTGTCACAAGAAGAGGCCAGGCAGCAAAAGATAAAATCAAAATTGATGATGAAGCCTGCAGGGTTACCACTATGACAGTTAATGTGGTAACAGCGGAAGATGGAGATAACCCCTTCGTTGATGATGCTGAAGGGACTTCTGAAGATATACAAATTCCATCAACCATGGATCCCATGATCCAGATGATGTTCAGAAGATACCAACAGGAGATCAATGCTCTCCGAAGACAGCTCAATGAGAGACAGGAAGCTACATCAGTCTTGAAGCAAGCTGAACCTGCGGGGCAGACATCCAGCTCCACAGAAACAACTATCCTGGCTTATCCTCTCTTAGCTGATAAGGGCAAAGCACCAAGTCAACCTGTTCCACAGCAAACAGTAGCTCAGCCCTCTGTGTCTCAGACACAGCCTACCGCGCCCATCTTGCGCGCCACTATGATGACAACTCCTCACAGCCAGCAACAAGCCCACTTCTTTCCAGAAGATATAGATCTAGCTGTAGCCCACAAGCAAATGATTGAAAGAATTGTGGAAATGAAGCTATCAGAGAAGACTGGAGATGATACTAGTGCCTATGATGTGTACAAGGTACCGTATCCCCCCCAGTATGCTGCCAAAAGACTACCTCCAGGCGTCAGTAAGCCGCCAAAGTTTGAGAAATTCAATGGCCAGGGCTCTCCCAGGGAGCATATAGCCTACTATACTACAATCATGGGCGACCTAGCAGTCGATGAAGCCTATCTGCTCAAGTTCTTTGGCTCGTCCCTCACTGGGTTGGCCTTTGAATGGTATTCAAGCTTGTCAGCATGATCAGTGGTTGATTGGCCCGATATGCAGAGAAAATTCCGCGACAGGTTTCATGTCACGAAGAGGGAAATCACAATAGCAGAACTGTATGCTACCAGGCAGAAACAGGATGAAACTGCACTGGAGTACATCAAAAGATGGAGAAATCTAGCCATGAGATGTAGAAGACCTCCTCATCAGGAGGATGCAGTGCAGATATGCAAGCAGAACCTCAGGAGGGAGGTACTAGAAAAAATGATCGGTGCAGATGTCAAAACATTTGACCGACTGAACAATATAGTGGCGGAGGTCGAGGCGTTCTTGTCCAAACGTCCGACTGTCAATGCTCCCGCCATGCCAAAAGGTAAATCCAATGATCGGCGACCGTCACACTCTGAGGCCAACACCGTCGATTTTAGAACCTTTGAGCAACAAAAAGGGAAGAAAGGGGCAGATGAAGCTCCTCCGATGGCAGATACAGCAGAAAGAAGAGACAAAGTCTCTCTGAGGGACAGGATGAGAAGGGCTTACTCTTTTCCCAAGGATAAGACTGCAGCATTATTTAACTGGGCATATAAGTTCAATAAGGTAACATTGCCTGAACCAAAGAAGCCCGAAGACGTAGAAAAGAAAGATGATCCGATGTTCTGTCCATTTCACCGGGTGTTGGGGCACGCAATTGAGGACTGTTATGTCTTCAAAGATATCATGGAAGGAATGGTCAAGAAGGGTGAACTGCAGCTGGGAGATTACCAGGTGAAGCCGCCTCGGCCACATGAGCTTCCGCCCTGGAGGGTGGCCGCTAATATGATCTCAATCTATCAACAGCTACCTAAGGAAGCCATTGAAGAATGCACCAGGCACACCTATGAAGCCTGCCTCCTCACCCCATTGAGAGATCAGGAAGGATGGCAGACGGTACCCACAAAAAGCAGAAAGAAGACTCCCGCAGCTAAAACCAACGGAGCAGTTATCCGGGGTGTCACCCCAAGGCCTGAGTCGCCTCCAATAAAGCCAATATGGCCTACAGTTGAGACCGGACCAGTGATCCGGATCCATACTCGCAACCGGAGGAGACAAACTCCCCTCCCTGCACATAAAGAAGAAAGTCCTGCAACCAGGCGTCTGCAGCAATATATTAATGAGCTTGATGAGTATGAGCAGAAAAAGCCGAAACACCTGTTGGTGAAAGACTGTATACTCTGGGAGCAGCTCGAAGAATTGAAAATTGAAGAGCAGCCGGAGGCAGAACAAAGAAAAGATGAGACTGAGTCCTTCTGGGGGCAGGAACTAGCAAAGCCAACTTCCCAAAAAAAGAAGAGACGGCCTAAGGCCAAAAAGGGAAAGAAGGTCACGACAGTACAATGCAATACTCTGTCGGTACTCTTTTCTCTGCCCAGGGAGGATGATGAACAAGAAGCATCAGATGCCCCGCTAGAAGCCAATCATGCTGAGGCCTCTACCTCAGCCCATGCAACACGTTCTGGGAGAAAATGGGGGCGTCCGCCACCAGCTAACCATAATATTATGTTCAGAGGGGAGCAACCCTATCAGATCCCGAAACCAGAGGTGCGCGGTGTCCAGGTTCCTCCCCCTGCCAGCTTGTACCAAGGAAAAGATAAAGCAGAAGGAGCCCCTTCATTCCTGGAGTTCCTGTCCAGCTTAGAAAATGAGCAGCCGTCTCATACTGCTCCAGCTAAAAGCGATAAATGCCAGCAGACAGCAACTGGAAAGCAGAAACAACATGAAGAAAATGAAGAAAATAGCCCTCTAGCAAAGCCAGGGGCAGTCATTACAGAAGAAGCCCTCCGGGAGACCGATGAAGAAAATGAAACTGGGACTGGGCAGCAAAGGCCACAGGCACCACATGAACCTCCAAGACCCCGATGGGCAGAGGAGATGAGGCTGTCTAATGTTCGGGTTGGCAGTCGAATCATGAAAATGTTGAAGAAGCTCCCCACCAGATTCTCCATCTGGGAGATACTCTCTCTGAGTGAAGAGGCCCGCCAAGCAATTGTGGATGCCCTGCAGTCGCCGGCACAATATGAAGCACTCTTGGCAGAAGTGAATGCTGGACCATCAGTCACGTTCACAGAAGATGATATGCTGATCCCAAATGCTAGTCACAACAGACCGTTGTATATGAGGGGCTCCCTGAACTGTCAGTCGCTGAGCAGGATACTGATAGATCCCGGGGCTGCTGTAAATATTCTCCCGTATCGCATCTATCAGAAATACTACTTTGATCTGCAGCTTACCATGGTCAGAGACATGAAGATTGCTGGGTTCAACCAAAAATGTGAAACACCTCTCGGGGTGGCTGATTTCAACCTCACATTGGGCGACCTCACTACCGTGGTACGATTCTATGTGATCGACTCCAACACCACGTATAAGGCCCTGTTGGGGAGACCGTGGCTGCATGAATATCAGATAGTGCCATCCACGCTACACCAATGCATAAAATACTGCCATGAAGGAAAGGAAGAAAGGGTGTTTGCAGACCTACATCCCTTTGAAGTGTTCGAATGCCATATGCTCGATGCCTCCTACTACACCGAGGTGTCACAAAAGGATGAAAAGAAAGAGGCTGTGATCAGCCAGAAGAAGCCGGCGACGAAGGCAAAAGCTTGGTCTCCACCGCCACCCAGGGGCTATGTTGAAAAGCATGAAGTAGCTCACATCTCTTATGCTGATGATTTTTCTCGGATCACCCCTCCTAGCATCCATCCAGATAGCACTGATCAAGAAATGAAAGAAAGGTGTATACAGGTGAAGGTCCCACGAGGTTTAATCAAACCTGTCGCCAGCCTAGAATACCAAACAGTGCTGCCACTGAAGACTATGGAAATCCCTCGCTTCTGCGAGCCACCTACCATATTCTACACCGGGGAGGCAGTCGAAGAAGATGATCAAGACTGCATGGTCCCTGAAGAAGCCGCAAACCGGATGGTGCCGATTACATGCCTGGAGTATACTACCTAGCAGGTTTCGCAGATGTTCTCCAAGATGCAAATGCCATCACTACAATCTGCAGCCCAGAAGAAAGCATTCAGGGAGCTATGGGATCCGCCTCGAGATAATATGGAACTGAGGAAGATCACACAGCATCCGGGATTGGGTTATACCCTTCAAGAATATTATGAAGCCGAGGTGGATGTCATCTCTACCTTCTACCAGCATGGAGACTCCCCTGGGATAGGATATGATCAATATCCCTTTGAGGATGAAGAGGTTATGTATCAAACCATAACAGACAATGAAGCCCATGATGACCAGCCAGAAGCAAGGATGTCTGATAAAACTGAGAGGGGTCGATGCTGGAAGGACCCGTCCTGCAAGGAGGATCTATTCCAGGCCGAAGCACAATTTGATACGGGAACCCCGGATGAAGACCAGATGGCCAAAGAACTGAGAGAATGCCTGGAATTTGAGCGCATTCTGGAAGAAGTCCGGGCTCTACAGAAAGATGACCTTTCAGGGGAGCCTGCAACAGAAAGATCCCTAAGAGCGGAAGATTCCACTTTTGAATTCTCTTCTGAACCAGTCTCGTCCTCGGGGCAGACTGAACAGAATCCGATGGTATCGGCCTTATATGATAAGCCGACATCCGCTGATGAGCAGGATGACGATACAGAAGAACATGAAACTGAAGAGAATTATATCCCGGGAGGCTTTATTGATTTGCAAGAAGCCCCACCCGAAGTTGAGGATGGAGGCCAGGCCACCGTCGATGAGCTGATAGAAGTGAATCTGGGGTCAGCGGATGAGCCAAAGCCGACATTCCTCAATGCACTGCAAGAACCAGCTGCCAGAGAACAGTACATACAGTTTCTGAAAGAGTTCCGAGACTGCTTTGCATGGACATATGATGAGATGCCGGGACTGAGCTCTGATGTGGCACAGCATCGATTGGCGATAAACCTGGGGGCAAGCCCTGTAAAGCAGCCTTCAAGGAGAATGCGTCCCGAACTGATAAATCAGATCAACAAAGAAGTCGACAAGCTGATCAATGTGGGCTTTGTTGAAGAGAACCAATATACTACATGGCTGGCCAATATAGTGCCCGTGAAGAAGAAAAATGGGCAGATCAGAATATGTGTAGATTTCAGGGACCTGAATAAGGCTTGCCCGAAGGATGATTTCCCAGTGCCAATTACTGAAGTAATGATCGATGCAACCATTGGCCATGAAGCCCTGTCATTCATGGATGGGTCATCCGGATATAACCAGATCTGGATCGCTGAAGAAGACAGAGTGCACACTCCATTCCGCACTCCGAAGGGGATATTCCACTATAAAAGGATGCCGTTCGGCCTCAAGAATGCCGGCGCTACTTACCAAAGAGCTATGACAAAGATCTTTGGTGATTTGCTCTTCAAAAAGGTAGAGTGCTACATTGATGACCTGGTGGTGAAAACCAGCAGAAAAGAAGACCATTTGCAGGATCTGAGAGTAGTGTTCCAGAGGCTGCGCAAATATGAGCTCAAAATGAACCCTATGAAATGTGCCTTCGGCGTGTCCAGTGGAAAATTCCTTGGGTTCATCATCCGTCATAGGGGCATTGAGATTGACCCATCCAAGATTAAAGCTATCCAGGAGCTCCCTCCACCAAGGAATCTCCACGAGCTGAGATCTCTACAAGGGCGTTTGGCCTACATCCGACGATTCATATCAAATCTGTCGGAGAGATGCCACCCTTTTCACAAGCTCATGACGAAAGATGTGCCGTTCCTCTGGGACGATGGCTGTCAGGAGGCCTTTGAGAAGCTGAAAGAATATCTCAAAACCCCTCTAGTGCTGGGGGCACCTATTAAGGGCAAACCCCTGATACTGTACATTGCAGCCACACACTGTTCCCTGGGGGCAATGCTAGCACAGATAAATGAAGAAGGCAAAGAGCAGGCTCTATACTACCTGAGTAGGAGGCTGATCAGAACTGAAGAAAGTTACACCTATATAGAGAAGACATGCTTGGCACTAGTCTTTGCCGTTAAAAAGCTCCGGCACTATATGCTATCACATGAAGTCAGATTGATATCTGCAGCAGATCCACTCAAATACATACTGACTCAACCAGTACTGAAAGGCCGGTTGGGCAAATGGGCAGTGATTCTGATGGAATTCGATATCACATATATACCCCAGAGGGCAATAAAAGGATAGGTTGTGGCCGATTTCTTCGCAGAACATCCTGTGCCAGAGAATGATATGTTGGGGACTGAGTTACCCGATGATGAGACACTAGAAGCCTGCCAGGCTCAGTCAACTATGTGGCAGCTATTCTTTGATGGAGCATCTAGAACAGAGACGGACTCCGATGGAAAGACCAGAATACGGGCCGGAGCCGATATTGTGCTGAAATCACCGGAAGGGGAGGTTGTGCATACTTCCTGTTCTATAAACAAGCCCTGCACTAATAATGAAGCCGAGTATGAAGCTCTGATAATCAGACTGCATATAAGCCTCAACATGGGTATCCAGATGCTTCAGGTATTCGGGGATTCAATGTTGATAATAAAGCAAATCCAAGGTGAGTTCGAAGTGCGAAAGCCGGAGTTGAACCCCTACCACCAGAAAGTTGTGCGCCTCATGGCGAAATTCTATCATATTGAGCTCAAGCATGTGGGCCGTGCACATAATGCCCAGGCTGATGCATTGGCAAAGCTAGCCAGCTCAATAGCAGTCCCACCAGATGAGACACTGAACATTGTTGTCATAAATCGGCGGCAAGTCCCCAGCATGCTAGAAGGCTGCCCCGAAGAAAATGAAGTCGCCACGATCAGTACAGAACAGGCATCTGATTGGAGACAACACCTGCTACAATGGTTTTTACACCAACAGCTGCCGCAGAAAAGAGAAGAAAAGATGAAACTCTTGCGAATCAAAGATTCTTATGAATTCAGGAATGGGACTCTGTTCCGAATAATGGCAGATGCACGCAAGAAGATTCTGCTCCGCTGCCTGTCCACTGAAGAAGCTTGGCAAGCGATGAAAGAAGTACATGCTGGGACAGCAGGTGCCCACCAGGCTGGCCCCAAGATGAAGATAGAAATCAAGAAGCTGGGCTACTATTGGCCCACTATGTTTGAAGACTGCTGCACATTTGCAAAGTCATGCCAGGAGTGTCAGGAGCATGCTGTTGTGCCTAGAAGGCCACCTACGATTCTGCACCCTACGGTCCCTAGCTGGTCGTTTGCACAATGGGGAACTGATGTAGTCGGTCCACTACCGACTTCCTCGGCCGGGCATAAGTATATACTGGCCATAACAGATTACTTCTCCCGATGGGCAGAGGCTATAGCACTAAGAGAAGTCACTGGTGAGCTGGTCGCCAGATTCATCAAGCAAAACATCATCTTCTGGTTTGGGATCCCCAGCCGAATAATATCTGACAATGGGAGTCATTTCAGAAATCAAAAAATCTATCGGCTTACCGAGAAATATAAGATCGAATGGAGGACTTCCACTCCTTACAATCCACAGGCAAATGGATTGGCAGAAGCTTTCAATAAGACTTTGTGCACCCTGCTGGCCAAAGTCGTCAGTGCCAATAAGAAGGATTGGGAAGAAAATATGTATGAAGCTCTGTGGGCGTATCGCACCGTCTTCAAAACACCTACAGGGTGCTCGCCATACTCCTTGGTATACGGCTCAGAGGCAGTAGTCCCACTAGAGCTGGAAGTCCCGTCACTCAGAGTGGCAGTCTAATACGACCTAGCCCATGGCGAACAAACCAATGCAGAAAGAAGATTAGAAGAATTGGCTGAATTGGAAGGGAAGCGCCTCCAAGCTCAGAAGAATATCCAAATGTATCAGGTCCGCATGGCCACTGCATTTAACAAACTCGTAAAAGGATGAGAATTTAAGAAAGGTGACCTCGTCATGGTCAAGAAAAAAGAAGTCATGGCGTCCAACCCGAAGGGAAAGCTAAATCCCAATTGGGAAGGTCCATATGTGATACAAAGGGTCTACGAAGGAGGGGCCTACATAGTTGTTAATCATCGAGAGGAGATCCAATTCTCACCACTCAACGGTAAACACCTAAAGTTGTATCATGCTGCACAGCTGATATTCCCCGAGTAATCGGGCAAGAGATACCTTTTTCTTGGTCTAGCGGCACTACGCCCTAGCCGAGATACCCTTTCCTTAGCTTAGCGGCACTCTGCCCTAGCCAAGATATCCTTTCCTTGGCCTAGCGGCACTCCGCCCTAGCCGAGATACCCTTTCCTTGGCCTAGCGGCACTCCGCCCAAGTCAAGATACCTTTTCCTTGGCCTAGCGGCACTCCGCCCTAGCCGGGATACCTTTTTCTTGGTTTAGCGGCACTCCGCCCTAGCCGAGCTACCCTTCCTTGGTCTAGTGGCACTCCGCCCTAGCCGAGATACCCTTTCCCTGGCTTAGTGGCACTCCGCCCTAGTCAAGATACCTTTTCCTTGGCCTAATGGCACTCCGCCCTAGCCAAGATATCCTTTCCTTGGTATAGTGACACTCCGTCCTAACCAGGCTACCACTTATCGTGATCTTGTGTCGTCACGATCTGACACCCTCTAAACAGGAAGGGGGGATAGAAGAAAATAAAAAATATATATATATATAAAAATGGGGTTAAAAATAGAGATACCCCGCCAGTCTTGTTCGGACATTCTGAACAAGGGCAAAAATGGCTAAAACCCAGCTGTGGTGAAAACCCGAAAGGGCACTGCAGGCAAAATCGGGTACCCCGCCACGTGAAAATCCGAAAGTACGCGTGGGCAAAAGCAAGAGGGGGCTGGCTCTGGTGAAAACCCGAAAGGGCACTTGGGTCGGTAATGTGGTAACCACGAAGAAACCCGCGTATCTCTTTACGTCCCGCCGTGATAAAACCCATCCAGTTTGGACCTTACATCTATCCTGGTGAAATTTATAAAAAATTTTCCTTGCATTGGTATAAACCCAATACCGATGATGAAACCCGTTGCTGATTGATTGGCGCATTGCTCGATCAGCGATGAAACCTGTCCAGTTTAGACTGTACGTCTATCCTGATGAAGCCTATAAAAATCCTTGCATTGGTATAAACCCAATACCGATGATGAAACCCGTTGCTGATTGATTGGCGCATTGCCCGATCAGCGATGAAACCTGTCCAGTTTAGACCGTACGTCTATCCTGATGAAGCCTATAAAAATCCTTGCATTGGTATAAACCCAATACCGATGATGAAACCCATTGCTGATTGATTGGCGCATTGCCCGATCAGCGATGAAACCCATCCAGTTTGGACCTTACGTCTATCCTGGTGAAATTTATAAAAAAATTTCCTTGCATTGGTATAAACCCAATACCGATGATGAAACCCGTTGCTGATTGATTGGCGCACTGCCCGATCAGTGATGAAACCTGTCCAGTTTAGACCTTACGTCTATCCTGACGAAACCTATAAAAAATCCTTGCATTGGTATAAACCCAATACCGATGATGAAACCCGTTGCTGATTGATTGGCGCATTGCCCGATCAGCGATGAAACCTGTCCAGTTTAGACCTTACGTCTATCCTGATCAAACCTATAAAAATCCTTGCATTGGTATAAACCCAATACCAACGATGAAACCCGTTGCTGATTGATTGGCGCATTACCCGATCAGCGATGAAACCTGTCCAGTTTAGACCTTACGTCTATCCTGATGAGACCTATGAAACCCTTGCATTGATGTTAGCACCCACATCAATGATGACATATGCACAAGCTGCGCCCATCAGTTATAGAATCAAAGTTTCAATAAAAAAAAAGGGAAGAAAAGAAGAGACAAAATGGGGTTAAAAATAGAGATACCCCGCCAGTCTTGTTCAGGCATTCTGAACGAGGGCAAAAATGACTAAAACCCAGATGTGGTGAAAACCCGAAAGGGCACTGCAGGCAAAATCGGGTACCCCGCCACGTGAAAATCCGAAAGGACGCGTGGGCAAAAGCAAGAGGGGGCTGGCTCTGGTGAAAACCCGAAAGGGCACTTGGGTCAGTAATATGCTAATTCAAAAAGTTCCGTGCCAACCGGCACGATACCTTCATCTGCCTTCATCGGTAAAACCTTCCGTCGGTCATATGGCTCCATGCCCCACCGATGATAAAGCCTTTCTGGGACAGACCTTACGTTTGCCCTGATAAAATCCACATACCCCCATTCGCAAATCCCACCAACAATGAAGCCCATCACCGTTTTGCTAAAGCCTATCCAGCTCAGACCTTACGTCTGCCCTGATAAAACCTACGCATTTCTTGGCAAAGTCCCACCTGCGATAAACCCTACTCAGTTTAGACCTTTCGTCTATTCTGAGGAAACTTATAAATCCTTTTCGCATCGATATAAATCCAATATCGATGATGAAATCAGCTGTTGATCGATTGGCACCTCGCCCGATCAATGATGAAACCCTACTCAGTTTAGACCTTTCGTCTATTCTGAGGAAACTTATAAATCCTTTTTGCATCGATATAAATCCAATATCGATGATGAAATCAACTGTTGATCGATTGGCACCTCGCCCGATCAATGATGAAACCCTACTCAGCTTAGACCTTTCGTCTATCCTGAGGAAACTTATAAATCCTTTTCGCATCGATATAAATCCAATATCGATGATGAAATCAGCTGTTGATCGATTGGCACCTCGCCCGATCAATGATGAAACCCTACTCAGTTTAGACCTTTCGTCTATTCTGAGGAAACTTATAAATCCTTTTTGCATCGATATAAATCCAATATCGATGATGAAATCAACTGTTGATCGATTGGCACCTCGCCCGATCAATGATGAAACCCTACTCAGTTTAGACCTTTCGTCTATTCTGAGGAAACTTATAAATCCTTTTTGCATCGATATAAATCCAATATCGATGATGAAATCAACTGTTGATCGATTGGCACCTCATCCGATCAATGATGAAACCCTACTCAGCTTAGACCTCTCATCTATCCTGAGGAAACTTATAAATCCTTTTTGCATCGATATAAATCCAATATCGATGATGAAATCAACTGTTGATCGATTGGCACCTCGCCCGATCAATGATGAAACCCTACTCGATGTAGACCTTTCGTCTATTCTGGGGAAACTTATGAACTCTTCTTGCATCGATATAAACCCAATATCGATGATGAAACCAGCTGTTGATCAACTGGCATTTCACCCGATCAATGATAAAACCCTATTCAGTTCAGACCCTACGTTTGTCTTGATGAAAACCACATATCCTGTAATCGTCCCACCTGCTATAACCTCTACCCAGTCTAGACTTTCCGTCTATTCTGATAAGGCCCTTTCTTTCACATTCCTACAAATTGTCTCCCTCACAGCACATATTGCCAAGAGGGACGTTTGCCGCTACCAACAGAATCCGGTTTAAGCACCTCTTCGGATGCCGTCACGCGGTGGAGCGAGTTCCCCATCCTTTCTCTGAAGGGGTGGACGCTCTCCTGCCAGATACGAGCCATTCGCATGAGGGGTTGCTAAAACCACTACCCCACTTCCCTGAAGTGATAAAACCACATGGAAAAGAAGGCGGATACACATAAAGCAAAATTTTTCTTTTCATTAAGAAGTGAGTACATGAAGGGCCCCGAGGGGACATTGTATCACAAAAGAGCACCAAAAAAAAGAGAGAAGAAGAAAAGAAAAAGAAAATGATTCATGGCTGCCGGAAGATATCCTCGAATGCCAGAAGACCCACAGAAGGGGCGGCTCCTAGTTCATGAAGCCGAGCCTCCTCTTCCTGCAGTCGAACAGACTGGTCTCGAAAGGATGCCACATGCCCCTCTAATAAAGCTGCTTCTTCCTCGAGCTGCGGTCGAGAAGTTGTTAGCTGTGGCAGCTCAGCTCGGAGATCAGACAGTTCAGCTTTCAGGATAGTTATCCGGTCGCGCACGAAATGCTCCCGCTCCGCCAAAGACTGCATTTGACGCTGTCGCTCCTGAAGGATAGAGTTCATCTTTGCCAGCTCGGACTTGCACTCCATTCTTTGCAACTTCAAGGCTGCCAATCTGTCCGACATGATGTGTGTCAAGAAATCCCGGCGATGAACAAATTTTAACAACAAAAGAACCCGCTGGGCCCATATTTCTGTGGGACATCCCATCGCCTGTAAGCCGGCGGTGAAGCGCCCGGCTATCTCCTTCAACTGTGAATAAGTTAGTCCAGGTTGGGACTCCACCAGTTGACGCAGCATGCCCAGATATTGCCAGACAAAACTTTCAGGGGAAGTGAAGCCAGGCGAAGGAAGAGGAGCTACTTCAAAAGTTACTTCACTGTCTATATCCGCCCATAGGGTGATATCTGGCTGTGAAGAAGAAGACGGCAGGTCTATCGAAGCCACCAACTGAGCTCTGCCCGTAACCTCTGACGTGGCCGAGAGATCTTCCACCTCCATCTCCTCGGAGGTGGCCGTCGGAACACTCCCGGATGCAACTTCAGGCATCTCCTCCTCAGATTCTGAAAATACGGAAGCAGATTCCGTGGCCGTTATAGGCGATACTCCCAGTTCTGCAACAGATACCTCTCCTTCTTCCTTTTCGGTGCCTAGCCCCTGCAATGTCAAGGCTGCGGGGGCCACGGTCTGAAGAGGCAAAGGTTCGCTCTCCATGACTGATACTATGGGAACTGTTGATTCTGGAGCGATGGTCATCACTGCAGCTGGTATAAAGGCAGAACCCCTGGCTGGGTCCATTTCAGCTCTGAAATCCAAAGCCTTGATGAGAGCCGGGCCTTCCCCTGCATTCCGCAGGTCCAATGATGCTAAGTCTGTGGAGGACTGCACCCTCACGGGCACAGGGTGAATTATCTCAAGAACGGCTGCCGAAGCAGGAACAATAGCCAGGGTGCCAGATAAAGTGGCTTCAACGGCTGCACTCGTAGCCGGGAGGGCAACAGGGGATTCCTGTGAACGAATCAATGCAGCGTCAAGCAGCAGATAAAGATGGGAAAAAGGAAACCATAAAGGGAAAAGACTCACTTCTAAAGTGATGCCAATATCCTCAAAAGACTGCAGGGAAGAAGAAAGCCCCGCTGATGAGACCACAAAAGGAGGAGTTATATCTGCCTCGGTATCCAGAGCGCCGAACTCTTCTGGTAATTCTTCTCCAGAAAATGGCACCACCAGCTTGGGGGGTGTAAATGATAAAACAATGGCGGTACATACGGATGGGGCCTCTGGTTTGGAGGCACCCTCCGTGTCGCTCCCGCTGAGATCTGTTTCTTCTCCACCTGCCTCAGAAACGGCCGCAGAGCTACCGGAAGAGATTTCTACTCTGTCCATGGGCGGGGCCATCAATTCTAACATCTGCTTGGAGGAAGACCGGGTAACTATGCGCCTTCCGGGAGCGGGGCCCCATTTCGCCTGGGTCTTGTGACCCTCCCGCGGCTGAGTAATATCGCCAGCCACTCCTGTAATCTCAGTCTCCTCCCCGGCCATCACTATAAAGAAAAGCCTGTGAGAGGGACGATGAAAAGTAGCTGAAATGAACAGAAAAAGATGAAAAGGGCATGCTTACCCTCCGCCTCACTAGTCGGCGTGGGAGAGGGCAACCTGGTCCCCACCTCGGAGGGCGCCACGACTGGCTCTTGGGCTGTGCAAGAAGGAGTGGTCAGATTTAAACACTCCTCTGAAACCCAGCAAGATAGAATGAAGAATGCAATGGCAGAATATTGATGTTACCCTGAACTGATGCCTGAGCGGCCTCCCTCTGAGTTTCGAACTCATCAAATGAGGGAATGTCAGGGAGAGGGGTCCCGGTGTCCATCACTACTGAAGCCAATTGTTGAGCCTGAGCCTTCTTGGCCTTCCTGGCCTTCCCAACTGCAGCCTTGACTGCAGAAGCCTTCCTCTTCTTGCCAGGAGGCAGGGGAGTAGTGGTCGGTGCTGCAGCAGGAACTTCAAAATAAGTGGGCTTCTCAGCCTGCGTAATAATCTTCCTGTAGAGCCCCTGCCGCTTTATATCGGGCCGGTCTGTTAAGAACGGCAGAAAGATGAGGGGATCAATAGATGCAAAATTCAGATGCTAAACAGAAGACACTGCAGTCAGAAAGGAAAAGATTATACCTGCTGGTCCATCATAAAATACAGAGAGCGGCCAGTACAGATAGGCCACTTCTTTGGAGCGGGAAGCAGCCTCCTTGATAAGCCAGCAAACATCGCCGAATATCTGGCATTTCTCCACTAAAGCTGCCAGGTCATTATGGCCGCGAGAGTCAAGGCAGCGAAACAAGTCAAGATGGTCCATGCCCCAGCCATCGACATAATGAAATGATATAAACAGTGGCTTGTTCAAAATGCCAGCTATTGGGCTTTCCGCAGATAATCCATGCAAACTCAGCAGAATGAACAGCCAGGACGTTTGCTTATAGTACGTCTGAGTTCTATCTTCCCGGCGTACAAACGTCCTATACGGATTAAATTTATCAACTGGACCCCTCCAATGAGCTACTGCCGGGAGCAGCTCTTCAACAGGAAATGGATACTGTTGTGCCTCCAAGCGATCATCTCCTATATGGCACAAATGTTTCAGGGTCTTTACGAAATTGTCTTCGTTAATAGCGGCAAAGACAGGAGCGGGCGGCTCAGAATTCTTTTCCTTCAGAGCTCGACGCTGGGCCAGATAGTTCTCTGCCTCCCTCTGGTTCTGCGAATAAAGCTTTCTCAGATGGGCCTCGGGGATTTCAAACACCGGCCCAGGCTGCTGTTTCAGGAAAGAGCGCTCTGCTACATCCCAGAAAGCACCCCTGCCATCCCTGAAAAAGCCGGTCCGAATGTTCCACCATTTAATATATTCTGATGTTACCCGGGGAACACGGTTGGAGACGGTGGGCACCCTGAAGATTGCATCGTCCTGACCATGATAGAAATCCCACCACAACCGGCCGTCGCCGACAATGGTGGACCCATGCTTGGCCCTGCTATCCAGGGGAAATTAAGCAGCTGATGTAGGGATGTGCTGGTCATAATCGAAGTTCCGCCCAAATCGGAACGGATAGTATGGCTCCAACAGAAGCAGGCCACCCTTTCTGTAAACCAAAACACTGGGCCGAATTGCCATGGCCCATCTCACCAGCTCCGGTTCCAAGATTGGCCGAGCAGTGTTGACCCCTGAGACAGGGTGGATATATGTCTCTATCTCCTCCAGCTTGCACTCTCTTTGAGGATCAATCAAAGGAGCTGAACCTGCTGCCAAGCTCCAGAAATGTATGTTGCCAGGGGCATCCACTGGTACTTTTATCAGTCGGCCCCTTATTTTAAATAGCTGATCATAAAAGGGACCAGGCTCAGCGCTGGCAAATTCAATCATCCTGGGTGACACTGTATCCGCCTGCAAGGTTCTCGGAGCTAATTCAAGGAATATACTGCAGACCCAGGCATTGAAGAAATGAAAAGGACCCACGGTCCTCAAAGAACGGGGAGTCCGATGCTTGTGCAGGTCCCCCAAAGATTTATAAATCAAACACAGGGCCACTGGGCAGAGCGACAGCTTCATCCCCCAGGCCATCTGACAAGCTGGATATATGGCCTCTGGCCGAATGACTGTCTCGTCCCCTTGTGGAAGAGCAAAAGTACACAGCCAGAATGTGAAATAAGCTGCATAGTGTGTGATGGGATCTACCCCTGCCGGGTTGGGACCACCTTTGCCCGCATGGCGCAATGAAGATGGCAGTGCCGATTTATAGCGGGGAGCTCTTATCTGCTTGCTCGCAACAGGACCCATAGAGGGGAAATCTGCATATTTCAGGGGACCGTCGAAGAAGTACTGAAGCCACTGCCCGATCCGGACCCTCAGTTTGCTACCTTTCTCTCGGGGATGATAGCCTTTGGAGGATCCTCTACTATATGCCAGACAAATGGAGCGATAGACCTTCATCAGATATCGGTAAGAGAAGCCAAGGGAACACTTGCCTTCCCCATCAGAGCTGTCTTTCTCGGAGTCTGCCAAGCAGACTTCTTCATACGGTTCACCGTCAATAGGCAGACCAGAGAGCCGTGATAAACTCCAGAGGTCTAGGGATGTCTCACCCTCTGCTGTATAAAAAGTGTTGAACAAAGGACAGAACACTTCAAACATCCCACAGCATAACCCCCTGGAGATGGGATATCGGAATCTGGAAGCAAAAACACTGTGGTATACTCCCGCTCTGATCAGCAGAGGGGCATATTCCGTCAGAACAAACTCGGTAAATTCTACTGCCCCTACTCGGAATAGATGGGAGTCAGTGATCTTGCAGTCTCCGAACCAACCAGCCGACAAATGGTACTTGAACTGAATGGCCGAACAATTTAGCACGAAGGGCTCTTCGCGATATCCCCACTTTATAGGTGCCAAGAACATACCATAGCCGGGCTTCTCCCTATGAACTCGGCCGCCAACATTGTCCCACCGAGCAGGTGTAAATTCCGGTGCCCGGGTCAGCATCTTCTTCTCCGGTTCTAGTTTCGATATTCCAAGGACTGCATCCCAGTCCCGCTTCTCCCCAGGAAGATATATGGCCTTGCTGCGATACACTGATTCCTTCAGGCTATCTCGCTCAGCAAGGATGGCAGCTTCAACTACGCGAGCTATCCGATAATCTCGCAAGCCACCCACTGTGAAGGTCCGGATGAACGGCATCAAGTGGCGATCCTTTGGGAAGTCTGGCCGGTAGTTATTATCCCGCCTGAAGCATGTCTCGGTCGCCGTGGAGTATACCCGGGCCGTCGACACTGTGTCAGTTTCAGAATCAGACGATTCGTCAACTGAAGCTATTCTATCATATCCAATATCCAAGCTGTGCACGTTCAACCAATTTACTGTGTCCCGAGATATGTCTGGCTGGGCCGATGAACTAACTCCAACAGCTCCGGAAGATGCATCAGTAGAGCCAGAAGCCATTGCTATATCTGTAAACAAAAGAAGAAATGTGGATTAAAAGTCAGTCTTATAAGGATTGCAACATGAGATTCTATTAAAAATTTCGGCAGCATCTCCCCTTATTCGGGATCTGCCTAAAAAGAATAGGGAGTCACCAACCAAGAGGGGGTGATCCCGGAAGCGAAGGGATTGAATCCCCAAAAGACGTCACCCAGGACGGAAGGACTCGCGGCCACCGCCGAGAGGATGAAGACGGCTCGCGCCGAAGAGAGGAAAGGGAGAAAAGCAGAAGAAAGAGAAAGAATGGTGAAGAATGAAGAAAAACAGGCCGTCGGCGCCCTAAATAGGGGCCCAGGCGACCAGGGTCTCGGCGCGGTGAAACGCGCGCCGAGAACCTCCAGGCCGAGAGCCCCCGGCGGCCAGAAGGCGCGCTGAGAAGACCCCAGGCCGAGAAGCCCCCCAGGCCGAGGCCCCTCTGCGGCCAGGGCGCACAGAGAAGGCTCCCAGGCCGAGAACACCCCAGGCCGAGATCCCCTGCGCCAGGGCGTGCCGAGAGGGTCCAGGCCGAGAGCCTAGCCAATCAGGCTGCGCCGAGAGACCCCTGCGCCGAGAAGCTTCGCGCCGGGAGGTCCTGCAGGCCGAAAAGCCCCAAATGCTGAAAATAATGACAGAAAATATGAAGAGAAGAAACATCGATGTGCAGAATACTGTTACAGCGAGATGATCAGGTCTGAGAACTGAATTGAAGACAAATTGAGGAAGATACCCTCCAATAGTAAAAGACACCTGCAACCCCCGTGGTGCTTATTTTGCGCTTACGCCGCCTGCAGGTGGGGGGCATTTGTTGACACCCGGAAAATGAACAAGGGTGGAAGCATAATTGAAAAGAAGATCTGACCAACAGCGAAAGACTAAGGATGAAGCTTATCAACCTTTCACCCGACTAAAGCCCTTGTCGGCCAAAGCTGATGCCCGGTGCCAATGTCACTCAGACGGCAGCACTGATAAAGCAGCAGTCACTCGACTAATGAGATCTTCCAGCCCTTTAAGAAGAGCTGTACTACTGCTTCGTCCAAGAAGTCACAGATGATATGTCAGGGTAAGTCAGATGTCGGCTTACTGACGGGAGTAATATGAGATAAAGATGAAGCCAGCACCAGCAGATGAAGATGATAAAGGCTCCTGAGAAGATAGAGCAGAAGAAGAATCGTCTCCACAGATTATGCACCCGGCTGAGGTCTTCCCAGACTAAGGCTGATGTCCGAGCTCGTCGTCATTCGAGTGACGATATTGATAAGATGAAATCCCTGTCTACGGACTGATGAGAACCCTGTCTACGGACTGATGAAATCCCTGTCTACAGATTGATGAAATCTCTGTCTACGGACTGATGAAACCCTGTCTATGGACTGATGAAATCCCTATCTATGGACTGATAAAACCCTGTCTACGGACTGATGAAATCCCTGTCTATGGACTGATAAAACCCTGTCTGCGGACTGATGAAATCCCTATCTACGACTGATAAAACCCTGTCTGCGGACTGATGAAACCCCTGTCTACGGACTGATAAAACCCCGACTGCGGACTGATGAAAATTGCAATCATGATTTCAATACAAGATGTTTCATAGAGGATAGACCCTTTGGGGTGATGATACACTTAAAGAAACCCCAAGTGGGCCTACATGAAGGTGGCGCCGAAAGCCCATGTCGAAGCCCAGATACTGGCGCCGAGAGACCAAATTCGAGCGCGCCGGGAAGCTTACCTCAAGCGCGCCATGAAGGTGCCTGCCGAGAAGGAAGAGGAAAAGGGTTATAAAACCCCCTCCCTTCGAAGAAAAAAGAGAGAGGAGGCGGCTGAGAAGAAGTAGGAGGAAGAAGAAGAGAAAAAGCCAAGCCAGATAGAAAAAGGGGATCGAGAGAAAAAGGGGATCGATCGGAAGAAAGAAAAAGAAAAGATAGAGCAATAGAAAGATAGAGAGGGAGTCCCGTTCGGAGAGCAAGAGCCACCCCCCCTTTCAACCAACAGAGAAGAGAAGAAGAAGGAAAGCTCCAGGTGGGCACTGGGGAGGGAGAGGAGTCAATGCTCCACCCTCCCCTCCTCCATGTTTTTCTTTTATCTGATGTAATATAGCGAGTCCTTTCTCGATTTATCAACTGTAGCCGGAGAGTTCCGGCCTTGATTTTTACTTTTCTGTCTTGCATTTCTCTTTCATGATCAGTGTAAGATTTTTATGCAATGCAATGAAACATCGATATGGCCCGCCTGGGCACTGATTGATCAAGATATCCAATCTCTGTCTCTCTATGTATATGGTCTTTGTCTGAAAGAAATATAGATTAGACTCCTTGGGTTTCAGAGCCGATCGTATGGGTTTGTTCTTCGAAGAGGGACGAGGATAGGACTCCTACCCCCATCTAATGGGTTATTGAATTTTGTTCTCTCCTTCCCTCTCCGATCTCAATGGATGTTTCCCTATATATAATCTGAGTTTTCTGACGAGCCCCCTTATGCGGTTTAGGAACCAGAGATATCAGTCTCTTGGTTTCCTGGACTGTCCAGCTCTCATAAATGATGATCCGATCCCAGGGTCCTCCATTCTAAGTATTGAATGCTTAGGGCCTGAAGTTTCTGCGTTGAGAGTCCCTCCTTCTCCGGTTTTCAATGTCACTGGGCTCGTCTGGAGGGGTCGGAGGACAGTCATCTCTTGACTCCCCCAAATGGCCTGCAACAGATAGATACAACCCTCCAAAGGATCAGGTGATGGTCTGATTTCTTTCATTGATTCCATCATCCAATTCCCTTGGCACCCTTCTAATAGAAACATCCATGAGTCTCCCCTTTTGCACTCCTGGCTCGGCATCAATTCGAGCTTGAAATCCTAGAAAACATCTAAACAGAGCATCGTTTTTCAGCTCTGAAACCCTGAAATCCTTCTGCATTTCATCTTCTCGGCGTGCGAGTTTCCCCGCCGAGAACCATAAGGTCGAGAGGCCTTCTCCTTCTTTTAGCTAAACGACAAACCAGTCTGTTACAGCACTTTCCACATGACTCCCTGTGCAAGGCTCCCGGCGGCAGATATTTCAGCTCTGAAACCCTGAAATCCTGCAACAATCCCACCTTCTCGGCGTGCGAGTTTCCCCGCCGAAAGCTCCTCTGCTGAGAGAGCTGTCCCCTTTGCTAAACGACAACCCAGTCTATTACAAATACTTTCCACGTGAGGCTATGTGCAAGGCTCCCGGCGGTAGACTCCCGGCGCGGCTAGGAGCGCGCCGGGAAACCCTCTGCCTTCGTAGCCATTCACACCCCTTTTGCCCAAAACTTGATGATGCCCCTCTCGGCGCCCCCCTTTCCGGCGCGCCCAGGAGCCCGCCGAGAAGCTCCAGGCCGAGAGGCCTCCCTCCCTCTCTTGGCCGGATAGAACCCTGGCCGAGACCCCTTGTTGGCCGCCGAAAACCCCTGGCCGAGACCCTTCTTTGGCCACCGAAAGCCCCTGGCCTTCCTCCCTCTTTTGGCCGGCCAAACCCCTGGCCGAGCCTCTTTTGCCCGCCGAAAACCCCTGGCCGAGACCTATTTTTGGCGGCCGAAAGCCTCCAGGCCGGGGCCCCTCCTTGGCCAATATCAAAGCCACGCCGAGAGCCCCTTCTTGCCAATATCAAAGCCACGCCGAGATCCCTCCTTCAGTCAATGAAATCCACTCCGAGGACCATCCCTGCACCATCTATCTTCAAACTTCTAAATCTCCCCCTACATCTGTTCAAGGGGATACTCACAGACCATCACTTGTGTCTTGATGAGATACAATAATGGGGAAGATCTCCCCTACAGCTCTCGCCCCGAATCCGGATTTCACCGCTGCCTTATGAACCCAAAGAACCATGTCATTACATGTGTTCTGATGGGTTCCAAGGGAATATTGATCAATGATATGAAGGCAAGAGATGTCCCTGGGCCTGGTGCCCATCTTTGTTCGGTCGTTGTCCCGACTCTCCGTGGATGATGACCTATCCTCTCTTGGCACAATCCAGGTTGAGGGAACATGCTACCAAAATTTACATATACCCCACCAATCGAGTGTGGTACTCTTTTCCAACCCCGTGGCCCACGGAGTTATGCCCTTGCGTGATCTCCGATGGTCCTCCGAAGGGGGATATTAATAAGACATCGCACTCGTACCGGGTGTGTTACATCAGGCCGGTCCCCATCCGGATTCCGGGTTATGTGTATATACCCGATCTTTTACGGATCCTACCCTGCCGCTGCATGGGTGGTTTCCTATTCCCCACTTGGCATCATCCGAGATGGTGGGAATATGCCGTCGAGTTTCTCCCGTAATTAACAAACCCCTGCTCTGTTCAAATACATTTAACGTCTTGCAAACAGATGAATTTTGTCTCCTTTGAGCATACGGCTTTACCGCTGTCTTCTTCCTACCTCTAGCGTTTAATCAAGGGTTATCTTCCTTAGGGAGGACGTAATTAACGTCATAGCGTTCAGGGTATGACGGACTTCTAGTCCAGACACGATCACTCACAATCGACTGACCATGTCAGATCGAGCGCACAATAAGAATCGTCACCACGGTGACTGGCATGCCAATGAACCAATAAATCAATAAATAATAAATCAATCCAATAAATTAAATTAAATAAATAAATAAAGATACCATCATAAAAAAAATCGCGTCCACAAGGCCATGACGCCAAGGCAGAAAATTTACCGGCTTAGGCGGAAAGCCATGATGCCAGTTAAGAATATTTAACGGCTTAGACATAAAGCCATGACGCCGTACAACTTGGCTTAGGCGGAAGGTCATGACGCGAAGGCAGAGTATTTAACGGCTTAGATGTTAAGCCATGATGCCAGACAAGAATATTTAACGGCTTAGACATAAAGTCATGACGCCGTACAACTTGGCTTAGGCGGAAGGCCATGACGCCGAGGTAGAGTATTTAACGGCTTAGACGTTAAGTCATGATGCCGTACAACTTGGCTTAGGCGGAAGGCCATGATGCCAAGGCAGAATTTTGAACGGCTCAGGCGGAGAGCCATGACGCCATACAAGGATATTTAACGGCTTAGACATGAAGTCATGACGCCGTACAACTTGGCTTAGGCGGAAGGCCATGACGCCAAGGTAGAATATTTAACGGCTTAGACGTAAAGTCATGACGCCGTACAGCTTGGCTTAGGCGGAAGGCCATGACGCCAAAATAGGATATTAAAACGGCTTAGGCGAATTGCCATGACGCCGCACAGCTCGACTTAGGCGGAAGGCCATGACGTCAAGGCAGAAAATTTACCGGCTTAGGCATAGGGCCATGACGCCGGACAGTTTGGCTTAGACATAATGTCAGGATGCCAAGGGTACAATGGTCTTTTATTATTTGTTCGAATAAGAGGGTTCGAACCAAACGTCAAGGGGTCTTTTTGTTAAGGGGTCGGACGGAAGGTCCGAACCAAAGGTAAAAGGGTCTTTTTGTTGTATGGTCGGACGGAAGGTCCGGGCCAAAGGTGAAAGGTTTTTTTTTGTTTACTGACTAGACGAAAGGTCCGAGCCAGAGGTAGAAGGGTCTTTTTGTTGTATGGTCAGATAGAAGGTCCGGGCCAAGGGTGAAAAATTTTTTGTTGACTGGCTAGACGAAAGGTCTGAGCCAGAGGTAGAATGGTCTTTTTGTTGTATGGTCGGATGGAAGGTCCAAGCCAAATGTGAAATAGTTTTTTTTTTGTTGACTGGCTAGACGAAAGGTGTGAGCCAGAGGTAGAAGGGTCTTTTTGTTGACTGGCTAGACGAAAGGTTCGAGCCAAAGGTAGAAGTTTTTTTGTTGTATGGTCGGACAAAAGTTCCGGGCCAACGGTGAAAGGTTTTCTTTTTATTGACTGGCTAGACGAAAGGTCCGAGCCAGAGGTAGAAGAGTCTTTTTGTTGTATGATCGGACGGAAGGTCCAGGCCAAATGTAAAATACGGACGTTGACCCAACGGGATGTCGGAATCAACAAACCTTACTTAGATGGTATGTCCAAGACAAGGGCAAACATGAAACATTGTTGTCATCTCGAAGTCATGTCAAAAATGACCGGCCTGGGAGAGACACAGGGTCTGGGCCAGGGTAGAAAATGGTTGTTGACTTGACAGACTATCAAAGTCAACCAACTTGGCGACGACATGGGGGGCCAAGGAAGGAATATAGGATATAAATGTTGACCCGACGTCATGTCGAGGTCAATGAACTTGGCAGAGGCATGAGGCCTTAGCCAAGGGAAGAATATAGGATAAGTGTTGACTCGACATCTTGTCAAAGCCAACGAACTTGGCAGAGGCATGAGGCCTAATCCAAGGGCGGAATATAGGATAAGTGTTGACTCGACGTCCTGTCGAAGCCAACAAACTTGGCAGAGGAGGCGTGAGGCCTAAGCCAAGGGTAGAATATAGGATAGGTGTTGACTCAACGTCGTGTCGAAGCGAACGAACTTGGCAGAGGCGTGAGGCCTAAGCCAAGGGCAGAATATAGGGTAGGTGTTGACTCAACGTCCTGTCGAAGCCAACAAACTTGGCAGAGACGTGAGGCCTAAGCCAAGGGTAGAATATAGGGTGTGGATGTTGACCCGACGTCATGTCGAAGTCAACGGGCCTTGCCCCAATAGAAGGTTCGGGGTGAGGGTAGTATAGATGACAGATGGGTGAGAGGCCCAGACCCAGGGCTAAATATCAATGTCAACCCTGACGAAGTGTCGGAGTCAACCAACCTCGCTCAGACGGAAGGTCTGGAACGAGGGTAGAATGAGTAGATGAAGATGTCATCCTTACGTCATGTCGAAATTGACCAACCAAGTAGAGACGGGAGGTCTAAGCCAGGATAGAATATGTACGTTGACCCGTGGAGATGATGGGATCACCAAACCTTGCCCAGACAAAAAGTCTGAGACAGAGCGAAGAGGTCTTTTATTGGTTTATTAGTTTGGATTGGTTAAGTTTATTGAATTTGTTCAGTCTATTGAGTTTATTGGATTCATTGACTTTGTTGAGCTTATTGAGTTTCTTTAGTCTATTGGTTGAGTTTATTAAGGTTTATTGGATTTATTGAATTTCGTTATACCCATTGAGTTTATTATTTTTTATTGGGTTTATTGGGTTTATTAGTTTATTAAGCTTATTTTAAATTATCATCTTTGTTTCTTTATTACTTCATTCATTTATTTCTTCTTTTGTTTCCTTCTTTTGTTTTTTTTGTTGATTTATTTATTTATTTGTTTTTTGGTCTCCCTGGTGCAGACTCATCTACGGTGCAGGATATTATTGTCTGGTGGGACTATTGATGAGGTTGACTATTTATTCTGCCGATGGGGCTAGGGATTGATGTCCAAGAGCCCAGCGGGCCTGGCGAGGGCGGAGCGCCTCAAGCCAAGGAAAAGGGTTTTACGAATCCTGCCCAATGGGAAAAAGATTACTTTTGAGCTCGGCGAGGGTGGAGTACCTCAGGCCAAGGAAAGGATTTTGTGGACTCGGCCCGATGGGACAGAAGATAATTTTTGAGTTTGGCTAAGGCAGAGCGCCCCTGGCCAAGGGAAAGCTTTATGGACACAGCCCGGCGGGACTGATGGGTGAATTATTGAGCTCGACAAGGGCAGAGTGCCTCATGCCAAGGAACAGGAGATTTTATTGGGATGACATTGGGCAAGAAATCCAAACCGGCAGTGATGGGAGAGTCCCGTGGGACAAATATGGTGTTGTCATGGTTGAATGCCGAAAGGCAATGAGAGTGCATTGGCTGGGATCATAGGTCCCAGATCAAGGGTGGAGGTTTAGTCCCGGTGGGACGAGTGGGGAGTATCCCCGTATGATAGGAGGGCGGCAAGGCACCGTAAATTCTGGTGGGACCAAGGGTGCTGAGATAGGCCGTTAGAAGCCGAAAGGCGTTTATTTGCTGGCTTGGTAAGGAGTCAAGGGTGTACCTGACTCAGTAAGGATTGTTCTTTTCATTCCCCAATAGGGTTTTGACCCGTATTTGAAATAGGGGGCCTAGTGGCCAATGAAGGTTCTTTGGCGTTGGTCAGACTGTTGATTAACATGATCCCCTGGGAGTATTTACTGACAGCTATACATCATATCAATAGCTATCTTCTTTTGTCATTGATTTCTTTAGGAGATGCTCCAAATAGCTTCGGTTCGGGCCTCCGACACTTACGCCAAGTGTCCTCCTCTTGACGCTTATTCTTAGAAGCTGTAGTTGCAGGGTCCTCCCATCTCCACAGATGATGTAGTCATTTTATTATTCCTTGGGCATTCACCATGTAATGCTACTAAGGAGTCTTCTACCCATGGGGAGGATGGGGAGGCCTTACTGACCATATAAGTTCCTTTCCCCCCCTTTGTTTGCATTCATGCTTCTTTTTTTTGAACGGACAGCTCAGATGATGCTGATAGTGCAGTGTAGTGCAAAGGCGTCACCCTTCATCCATTTATTTTTAAACATACCAAAGTGGATGCATAGGAGAGCGCTCACCCCCTCAGAAAGGGGATAAGTGGTTCGCTCCACCATACCAACCCCACAATGGTAGTTTCTTATTTGGCATGGACCAAGATATGAGGGGAGTGATATCTCCCTTGGTAGACGCAGCCATCAAGGCCTCTTTCATTTTATTTTAAATATCTTCTCTCTTTTTTTTGGTGCCTACCCTCAGAACAGGCCCTTTTCCTTTCCTTTCCTTTCCTTTCTTCTTTCTTTTTTCTTTTCTCTTTTCTTTTCTTCTTTTTTTTGCCATTCTTCCTTTTGTTGGCAAGCATCCGCATTCAAGCTATGCGGGCTTGCTAGACACCGGCTTCAGCCAGATTTATGAGGAGCAGTTTGCTGTGTCCCCTGTGGTTCTGGAGTTTTGATGATGACAGATATTATGAGTCATTATGTTTACATCCTTGATGATATAATCTTGTTGCATTATGAGAAACTGTCAGAACAAGTTTAAGGATGACTCACAAGTCATGAAGTCAACCCAAGTCAAAGTCAAATCATGACAGGTAAGGTCAATGCTCAGGTCAGGTAATGCTCTGTCTACTCTCAGATCTTTGATGATGTTTTAGCTGATATGCATAAACTGTTCTGTGCATGCATTTAAGTCTATACAGCACACACACACAGTCTGCACATCAAGTCAGTACAGCCCCTGGTCGCAAGACCAAGTCTGTACATCGTCTCCTGCATGCATTTCTTCAAGTATGTACAGCCAGTGCATTGCTTCATATCAAGTCTAGACATTGTGCATTCCTTCATATCAAGTCTAGACATTGCATGCCACAAGTCTACACATACTATTTGCACTAAGTCTGTACATTGTCTGTGCTTTCACTGCATGAGTCATTGAAGTCTATTCATCGCCTTGGCATATGCATTCATAAAGTCTATACATTAACAAGCACACACACGTCCAAGTCTGTACATCCGATCGTCTCATTCAGCGTCTCACGCTATCTGAGTCTGTACAGCGTTAGGCTACAGTGCATCGTCTCTCAGAGTCTGTACAAAGTTTGCCAACAGTGCATTCTCTCTCAAAGTCTATACATCCAGCTCTGTCTCGCTTGGCGCTCACCAAGTCTATACATCGCTTAAAGTCTGTACAGCCATTCCTTGAGATCAAGTCTATACACTGCATTGGTGGCAAGTCTATACATTGCCCTGTTTCAGGCACGCAGAGTCTGTACAGAGTTTGCACAAGTCTGCATCTTTCAAGTCTATACATTGGCCATGTCTACACATCGTTTGCCGGGCTTCTTATTCAAAGTCTACACATTCATGGCATATGTGCATCGTTTGTTATGCAAGTCTATACATCGGCCTGGGGCTTGCCAAGTCTGTACGTCACCTGGGGCTTGCTAAGTCTAGACATCGGTGAAGTCTGTACATCCACCGCTGAACCTTCCAAGTCTATACATTGTCCTGTTGCTAGCAAGCCATTCATCAAGTCTATACATTCCTTGCCTTTACCTACGTTCAGAACACCAAGTCTATACATCGGTAAGGTCTGCACATGGTTGCCTTGAAGCTGCATCAAGTCTAGACATTGTCCTGTAGCTAGCACGAAGTAAAGTCTATACATTGTCCCCGTGTTCACATGCTTCAAAGTCTATACATCGTGGGCTTCGAGCATTCAAAGTCTGTACATTCTTCAAGGGCCAAGTCTATACATTGTCTCGCTCACATCTTAAAAGTCTGTACATTCTTCAAGGGGTAAGTCTATACATCGTTCGCTTAACTTCAGCCTATGCATCGCTAAGTCTATACATTGCCTGCCCTGCACGGGCTGCAAGTCCATACATTGTCTACCCTGCACACACAAGTCCATACATTGCATGTGGGCATCAAAGTCTGTACAGTGTCTCACATTGGCAAAGTGTGTACATCGTTGGCCTGTGCATGCTTTGTCTTCTAAAGTCTATACATCCGTCACACTCCAGCCTTTGCATTGAAGTCTATACATTATTGTCTCATGCATTCTAAGTCCATACACCATGCTGTTGGGCATCGTTCATTACAGCAAGTTTGCACACTGTCTGCACGCTCTCAAAGTCTATACAGCATGTGTCTGCATCAGTTCATAAGTCTACACATTGTAGCATGCACGAACAAACAAGTCTGTACACACTTCAGCACTCAAAGGCTGAACACTTTTCAGCAGAGTCTGTACACACTTCATCACTTAAAGTCTGAACATCCTTCAGTGAAGACTGTACACACTTCTGTGCACATGTGCATCTCCTTCAAGTCAAAGTCTATACCATCCTTTCCAAGCATTCAAGTCTATACATTCTATCTTTCATACTAAGTCTGTACATCTATATGATACCTTCTTATGACTGTGTGACAGGTATATACCTCGAGAAGTAAATGTTTGGGCATGTGATCCGAGGTTGGCACCTGGCACGTGATCCGAGGATAAAGAGGGCACAAGCCCTGCACACGCCCTAGCTGCGACTGGTATAAATATGGAGCTTCGTCCACTTGAAGAAGACTGATCAAGCAAGAGTGATCGAAGGAGAGGTAGAGAGAAGAAAAAGGCAGAAGAAGAAAAAGGAGAGAGCAGCAGCAGAGAGGCTGAAAGTAGAAGAAGAAAAAGAAAAAGAGATTGAGATCGAGAGTGAAGAAGAATAAGAATAGTGTGAGCCTGATACTGAGAAGAAGAAGAGAGAGAGAGAGAGAGTTCGTGGAGAAGAAGAAAGAAGCCTTCATTGAAGATTCATCTGTCTGGCTTTGGATCAAATCCAAACCAGTTTTGCTCCTGCGATAGCTACTTTGTGTGTCTCATTTCCACCTTTACGTTGCTGTGTTTTTCCTTGTGTTTGTTTTTATTTTGTTCCTTCCATCTATTCACCTTGTTCTTCCAATTCCCTTGTTTGGGATCGGGGTTCCTCCTGTGGTCTCAGGAGAAGGGAGACTTGTTCTCCAGTTTGCTAGTGACTGGGTAGTCTCTAGTGGTTCCCTCTAGTGTGGAGGAAGAGAGGTCCGTGACCTCTAGTTTGCAAGTGGCTGGGAGTCACTTGTAGGTTTCCCTCCGGGTTGGAGGAAGGGAGATTCGTCTCCGGTTCTGGTCTTGTGGGTTGCAAGTCCAGGTGTTCCCTCCTGGTCTGGAGAAAGAGAGACTTCGGTCTCTGGTTTGTTAGTGACTGGGTGTCACTAGTGGTTCCCTCCGGTTGGGAGGAAGAGGGGAGGTTGTTCCCCTGGTCAAGCTGTTTGGCAGGACTTGTTGCAGACTGAGTCTGCGATTCTAGGTTGTGCTAGTGGAAGCCTCACTCCGGTTTGGAGTGAGGGGTGGACGTAGGTCTGTGGACCGAACCACCTAAAAAATCTACCGTGCAGTTGTTGTTTGATTTGTGCGTTTGCTCCTTGTCTTCTACCTCTTTCACAGGTTGTATGAACACTCTTGTTTCTATCTGTAGTGACCGTGAGCATTACATATTTTGCTAAGTGTGTTTGGTTTCCACTGTTCTATCTTTGGCATTAGTCTTCATCAGGTTCCACTAGTATAGTTAGCAGTTCATCTGGTCGATCAAATGTTTAACTGAGCTCTATAGTTCTTATACCATAATTGTATCTAGCAGCAGGCTTATTGTTTTTTAATTTGGGCAATATTTTTGGAAGGGGATACATTCACCCCCCCTCTGTATCCATCGCACCATCCCAACAATTGGTATCAGAGCGGGTTATCTGCATAGAAGGTCCAGCGACCTGCAGATTCGATCCTGCTGTCATGGTGCTATCTAGCTTTTGGTGCATCATTATTCCTGTTGCATTTATCTGATCAGTTTTCATGGGTGATCCACCGATTTTCAACGGCTCTAATTTTAGTGTGTGGTTTGTCAGTCTACACGATTATGTTGATGCAGTTAATCCTGATCTGTGGAAGTTAATTTCACAAGGTCCTCACACATTACCAAAGAAAGTGTCCAAATGGACCAACAACCACAGATCAAAGGATGGAGAAAATCAGAAAGCCTTCAATCTGATGAAAGCAGCCACTGACAGAGCCTTACACTCTTGTCTTTATGATTGCAGGTCAGCTAAAGACATCCTGGAGAAGCTGAAGCTAGCTCACAGGATAAATGAAGACAGCTGCATGATGGCTAACAGAAGTAATCAAAGTGGCAGCCAAAATGAAGAAGAGGAAGATGATGAGGAGGTAAATCCTTTCGAGATTTTTTCTTTAGATGATTGGGAGAATGCATATGCTGAGTTGCTTGAATCTCATGAACATTTAAGAAAATAATACAAGAACTTGAAAAAGTAAAGTGATCGGGGTATTTCAAGTTCTGCATGTGAAAATTGTTCAAATATGAAGCAATCTCATGATGCCTGTTTGTCTGATATCCATATGCATAAAAACCAGAATGAAAAATTGATGAAGGAACTTGAATGTGCTTGCTCTGAACTAAGTAGGCTAAAATCTGAAAATGACTCTTAGAAAATCTGCTAAAGAAAATGAAGAAAAATCTCAGAAACTTGAGCAAGAGAAGAATTTGTTTGCTGAAAAATTTAATGCCATAAAATATGTAAATATGGAATTACAGAAAGATCTTGAAAGACAACAAAAAGAATTGAAAGAATTTGAATGTGTTAGCTCTGAATTGGATGTTCTAAAATCTGAAAATGAATGCCTTAGGAAATAATGTGAAAAACTCCAGGCTCAAACAATATGTTCTAGTAAATCTGCTTGCAATGATTGTCCACTTCTTAAGGAAATAAATGAAAATCTTCACTCAAATTTAGAATGGCAGAAGGAGTTAATTGTTTCCCTAAAGGAAGAAAACAGAGAACTGTTAAACAAGATTTTGGAGTTTGAACAGATAGAGGAAGAGCTGAATAGTAAAATGAGCTCAATGAAAATTGATAAAGGCTCTATTGAAGAAACTGAAAATCTGAAATCAAAAAATGACAAATTAACTAAAGAAGTTGAAGGATTGAAGCAGTTGAACACTGCTATGTCAGAGAAACTTCTTCTCTTAGAAAAAGGAAAATCTGTTTACATTGAAGAATCTGAAAAATTGAGAAATCTGGAACAAGAAGTTGAGGAATATAAAATTGTAAACAAGGTATTAAGAGAATGTGTAAATTGTAATGAACAAGAGATTGCTAGTTATGAAATACACATCGTTTCTGTGGAAAATGAAATTGAGGATTTGAATAATTCTTTGTCAAAATTTGTGGACGGAAAAGATAATCTAGATAAGATTCTAGAAATAAAGGTTAATTTTCAGAAGGAAGGGTTGGGCTATAACCCTTCAAACAAGAAAAGTTTTAAAAACAAAGTTCAAACTTCCTTTGTTTCCAGCTCAACTTCTCACAGCCTCAGAACCTTCCTAGTTCTCAGTTATCTGCTCAAAAGAAAACTACAGAAAAATAAAAAGAAAAGAACCAACATGTTCCTGTCCCCACTTTGCATGTTTCACCCACACACTCACATGCATCTAAAAAGAAAATGATTTGTCATTACTGTCACAAGTTTGGACATCTGATGCATGAGTGTAATTTGATGGAAAAGGATGACCTAGCTGCTGTACAAAACAATCAGGGTAGAAAGCATGTCTTTAGGGAAAAGAAAATTTATTGTTATAATTGTGGTAAAATAGTTCATGTTGCTGCACAATACTGGTTAGGTTCTCATAGAAAAATCTTCTCTATCTGCTCTCATTGTGGAAAACATGGCCATACAGTCAAGGACTATTGGCATAACCAGGGTAGGTATGTGAATTTCAAACATGTTAAATTCCCTGCAAATAGAAATGATTTTGGTAGGAATAAATCTATTTTTAAAGAAAAGATTCTTGCATGCTTTGAATGTGGAAAACTTGGCCACCGAGCTTCGGAATACTAGTGGGCAGGTAATGGTAAATCAAAATTTTATGCAAGTAACAGAAATTTCCATGCCAATGCACATAAAATTCATGTTCATAATGATGTGCATAAAAAAAACCTAAAATCTGGTTCTTCATGCTACTACTGTGGAATATTTGGGCACTCCATGAATCATTGTGCTTTAATGATGAATGATGATAAATAGGCCCAAAGGTTGAGGAAAGCACCAATCACAGGTGTTACTAACAATGTAGGACCCAAGAAGTCTTGGGTACCTAGAAACACAAAATGAGATTTGTGCTTTGTAGGTATGCCTTGGGGATGATGAATAAAAGGCTGTCAAATAAACCAAGGCATCCAAAGTTTGGTAAAACCCCACCTTTGCTGGTAGACATTTAAGTGTTTGATAACGTTGTTTAGATAGCTGCATATCATGTTTGATTTGTTAATCAAAATTTCATGCATATAGCTTCTCAACTGCATCTATACTTGGCATTAAAATCTATCAATAAATATGATGTGTTATCTGTGCAACAGTTCAACTGAAATTGGTGCATACATGAGATTAAAAGGTTGTCTACATTTGATGCATACATATGCCAATTGCAGTTGTTTGATATTTGTTAAAATGCATAATCACTGAAAACAAATTACATTCTGAAAAATCTAAAAAGCTGAATTGAATAAATCTGTTACTTGGACGATGTCTCATGCTTAAAAATGTTCATCTGCACATTTGACATGCACATGCATTCACAATTGCATATAAGTAGCATATTGTCTGCTTAAGATGCATATAGAAGTGTCGACACCTTGAGTGCTAGCTCATGCATACATTTAGGGGAGCATTATTCATATTCTATCAACTGAACTTCCCATCTTCAGATTGAACTGCTATCTTGCTTAAATCCCTGTGATGAATGTGTAATGCAACACATTTCAGCTTCCTGCTTCAACTGTTATCAGCCATTTTCATTCATCCTATCTATTGGTATCTGTTGAATTGGCTGCTCCTTAAAATGATTCGGCCTTCCTTGAAAATTCAGAAAGACTTCTCTGTGCATATCCTGATCATAAATCTGAAAACAACTTAAAGAGGAATCTTCCATTATATAGGACTATGAATGTCTGATACTTTCAGCTGGTTGAAGATTCATGTATGTCTTGTGTTTGTTTATGAACATATCTTGAAAATACCTGAGTTAGTCTTAATAAACTTTAACCAACATTTTCATGTTGTGTCTTTTAAACTCTTCTGAATTCTGAAAATTCTGAAATCATGATATTCCTTGATTGATATGTATGAAAGTAGTATTGTTTTTAAACATCTGAAAATCTGGAACATGTCTAAGGGTAAATCTTGTCAGAGCAATGACTTTGGTCATTGAGAAACCATGTCCAAAGGACTATGTCATGAGGTGCCATAGTTAACTCTGCTAAAGAATGATTGATAATCTGGCAGAGCAATGGCATGCACACTGAGAAATACATCTCACTCATCAAAGAAAGGATTTGTAGTGTGTCATGAAGTGTAAATGCAATCTATGTTCCTATGAAGCATGACAGTTAGTCCTTCCAAGTGCTTAGGGATACTGGCGTCTAAACAACGTGTATCCTCTAGTTACAAGGGTGTACTAAACTCAAGTGCTCATGAAGAATGTTAAAAAAAATTGTTGCTGATCTAGTGTATCATTTAAAAATGTGTGCAAAAGAAATATTCTATTGGAACCCTTGACAGAAACAAATGTTTTCTTATGTGTTTAACTTCATTACTATTGATTGCATCTCTTAAAGGAATCTTTGAAATTGAGTGAGTAAGAAAGAAGAAGATTAAACAAGACTTTCAATATGAAAGCAAGGTTCACTTTTATTAAAACTGATTTCAGATATGAGTACAGAATGCTAATGAACAAGCCTTGCATACATCATATTCTGATCTGACTTGTCAATGAAGATCATTCATAAATCTCTATAATAGAAGAGTCTGAAATACCTGTTTAATCAGATTTATGAAATTGATATCCCATTGAAAACCTTTCTTATTCATTCTGAGTGCTTTCTCTCTCACAATGGACTTCATTACTTCAGACCTGACTGTTGACTTCTTTATGTCCTGAGCTACATTCCAATCACTGTCCATCTAAGGGGGAGAAATCTTGCATGTCCCTGTGGTTCAATGTTCATTCAGGAGAGTATCTTGTTAGGGGGAGTTTTTGATGACTGTAACTCACAGCATTGCATAATAGCTCCTTCAACAGTCAATGAACATTCCATTCTTTTTGATGTTCTCAAAGGGGGAGAACTTTTGTGAGTCATAATTTGCATCAATCAATAGTTGCATCACATGGTGTTTTACATGCTCATTATGTTTACATAATCATGAATTGTCATATGGTATTTCATAACCATCATGATGAATCCATTGCAATGACTCATAATATTGCCATCATCAAAAAGGGGGAGATTGCTGTGTCCCCTGTGGTTCTGGAGTTTTGATGATGACAGATATTATGAGTCATTAGGTTTACATCCTTGATGATATAATCATGTTGCATTATGAGAAACTGTCAGAACAAGTTTAAGGATGACTCACAAGTCATGAAGTCAACCCAAGTCAAAGTCAAATCAGGACAGGTAAGGTCAATGCTCAGATCAGGTAATGCTCTGTCCACTCTCATATCTTTGATGATGTTTTAGCTGATATGCATAAACTGTTCTGTGCATGCATTTAAGTCTGTACAGCACACACACACATAGTCTGCACATCAAGTTAGTACAGCCCTTGGTCGCAAGACCAAGTATGTACATCGTCTCCTGCATGCATTACTTCAAGTATGTACAGCCAGTGCATTGCTTCATATCAAGTCTAGACATTGTGCATTCCTTCATATCAAGTCTAGACATTGCATGCCACAAGTCTGCACATCCTGTTTGCACTAAGTCTGTACATTGTATGTGCTTTCACTGCATGAGTCATTGAAGTCTATTCATCGCCTTGGCATATGCATTCATAAAGTCAATACATTAACAAGCACACACACGTCCAAGTCTGTACATCCGATCGTCTCATTCAGCGTCTCACGCTATCTGAGTCTGTACAACGTTAGGCTATAGTGCATCATCTCTCAGAGTCTGTACAGTGTTTGCCAACAGTGCAATCTCTGTCAAAGTCTATGCATCCAGCTCTGTCTCGCTTGGCGCTCACCAAGTCTATACATCGCTTAAAGTCTGTACAGCCATTCCTTGAGATCAAGTCTATACACTGCATTGGTGGCAAGTCTATACATTGCCCTGTTTCAGGCACACAGAGTCTGTATAGAGTTTGCACAAGTCTGCATCTTTCAAGTCTATACATTGGCCATGTCTACACATCGTTTGCCTGGCTTCTTATTCAAAGTCTACACATTCATGGCATATGTGCATCGTTTGTTCTGCAAGTCTATACATCGGCCTGGGGCTTGCCAAGTCTGTACATCGCCTAGGGCTTGCTAAGTCTAGACATCGGTGAAGTCTATACATCCACCGCTGAACCTTCCAAGTCTATACATTGTCCTGTTGCTAGCAAGCCATTCATCAAGTCTATACATTCCTTACCTTTACCTACATTCAGAACACCAAGTCTATACATCGGTAAGGTCTGCACATGGTTGCCTTGAAGCTGCATCAAGTCTAGACATTGTCCTATAGCTAGCACGAAGTAAAGTCTGTACATTGTCCCCGTGTTCACATGCTTCAAAGTCTATACATCATGGGCTTCGAGCATTCAAAGTCTGTACATCCTTCAAGGGCCAAGTCTATACATTGTCTCACTCACATCTTCAAAGCCTGTACATTCTTCAAGAGGTAAGTCTATACATCATTCGCTTAACTTCAGCCTATGCATCGCTAAGTCTATACATTGCCTGCCCTGCACGCGCAGCAAGTCCATACATTGTCTACCCTGCACACACAAGTCCATACATTGCATGTGGGCATCAAAGTCTGTACAGTGTCTCACATTGGCAAAGTCTGTACATCGTTGGCCTTTGCATGCTTTGTCTTCTAAAGTCTATACATCCGTCACACTCTAGCCTTTGCATTGAAGTCTATACATTGTTGTCTCATGCATTCTAAGTCCATACACCATGTTGTTGGGCATCATTCATTACAGCAAGTTTGCACACTGTTTGCACGCTCTCAAAGTCTATACAGCATGTGTCTGCATCAGTTCATAAGTCTACACATTGTAGCATGCACGAACAAACAAGTCTGTACACACTTCAGCACTCAAAGGCTAAACACTCTTCAGCAGAGTCTGTACACACTTCATCACTTAAAGTCTGAACATCCTTCAGTGAAGACTGTACACACTTCTGTGCACATGTGCATCTCCTTCAAGTCGAAGTCTATACAATCCTTTCCAAGCATTCAAGTCTATACATTATATCTTTCATACTAAGTCTGTACATCTATCTGATACCTTCTTATGACTGTGTGACAGGTATATACTTTGAGAAGTAAATGTTTGGGCACGTGATCTGAGGTTGGCACCTGGCACGTGATCCGAGGACAAAGAGGGCACAAGCCCTGCACACGCCCTAGCTGCGACTGGTATAAATATTGAGCTTCGTCCACTTGAAGAAGACTGATCAAGCAAGAGTGATCGAAGGAGAGGCAGAGAGAAGAAAAAGGCAGAAGAAGAAAAAGGAGAGAGCAGCAGCAGAGATGCTGAAAGCAGAAGAAGAAAAAAAAAAGAGATTGAGATCGAGAGTGAAGAAGAATAAGAATAGTGTGAGCCTGATACTGAGAAGAAGAGAAGAGAGAGAGAGTTCGTGGAGAAGAAGAAAGAAGCCTTCATTGAAGATTCGTCTATCTGGCTTTGGATCAAATCGAAACCAGTTTTGCTCCTGCGAGAGCTACTTTGTGTGTCTCATTTCCAGCTTTACATTGCTGTGATTTTCCTTGTGTTTGTTTTTATTCTGTTCCTTCCATCTATTCACCTTGTTCTTCCAATTCCCTTGTTTGAGATCGGGGTTCCTCCTGTGGTCTCAGGAGAAGGGAGACTTGTTCTCTGGTTTGCTAGTGACTGGGTAGTCTCTAGTGGTTCCCTCTAGTGTGGAGGAAGAGAGGTCCGTGACCTCTGGTTTGTAAGTGGCTGGGAGTCACTTGTGGGTTTCCCTCCGGGTTGGAGGAAGGGAGATTCGTCTCCGGTTCTGGTCTTGTGGGTTGCAAGTCCAGGTGTTCCCTCCTGGTCTGGAGGAAGAGAGACTTCGGTCTCTGGTTTGCTAGTGACTGGGTGTCACTAGTGGTTCCCTCCGGTTGGGAGGAAGAGGGGAGGTTGTTCCCCTGGTCAAGCTGTTTGGCAGCATCTATTGCAGACTGAGTCTGCGGTTCTAGCTTGTGCTAGTGGAAGCCTCACTCCGGTTTGGAGTGAGGGGTGGACGTAGGTCTGTGGACCGAACCACCTAAAAAATCTACCGTGCAGTGGTTGTTTGATTTGTGCGTTTGCTCCTTGTCTTCTACCTCTTTCACAGGTTGTATGAACACTCTTGTTTCTATCTGCAGTGACCGTGAGCATTACATATTTTGCTAAGTGTGTTTGGTTTCCACTGTTCTATCTTCGGCATTAGTCTTCATCAGGTTCCACTAGTATAGTTAGCAGTTCATCTGGTCGATCAAATGTTTAACTGAGCTCTATAGTTCTTATTCCGCAATTGTATCTAGCAGCAGGCTTATTGTTTTTAGTTTGGGCAATATTTTTGGAAGGGGATACATTCACCCCCCCCTCTGTATCCATCGCACCGTCCCAACACAGTTGAGGCAGTAACGCCGCGCGGGACTGCTCTTCTAAGGACAGATATTTGATGAGGGCACGGTAGGTCCACCTTATACTCGCCCATATGTAATTCACCTTTTCTGATCAGGCCTTCAATAATGTCCTTAAACACATAGCAATCCTCAATGGGATGCCCCAACATTTGGTGATAAGGATAGAATCGTGGATCTTCTTTTCTTTCGACATCGCCTGGCTTCTTCGGCTCCGGGAGCACTACTTTGCCGTATTCACGGGCCCACTCAAAAAGTGCCCTAGTCTTATCCTTTGGAAAGGAATACAGTTTCATCATTTTGCCCCTTAATGAGGGCCCTTGTTTTGTCGGATCGGCGGAAGACGCCTCTTTCATTTTCTTCTTCTGTTGCTCGAAGGCTTCAAAATTTGAGGCGCAAGCTTCTTCTTGTGCCGGAGGTTTATTGATTGGTTTATTCTTTTGACCCAAGCTTGTGGAGGCTGGACAAAGCCTAGCAAGGACTGCTTCGACTTCTGCTGTGATGTCACTTAGATATTCAAAGGTTGTGACTTCGAAGTCAATGACCCATCGCAGAATTTCCATCTTCAGATTCTCTTTGCAAATTTGGACAAACTCCTTGTAACTAGGCGGGTGCCTACATCTTTCACGAAGGCTCCTCCATCTGCTTATGTAGTCCCTGATGGACTCATCATCATTTTGTTTGGCTGCTTGTAATTCAGCTTCAGTGACTTCTTCTTCAGCCGTCTTTGTATTCATTATTCGTTCCACCTTTGGCTTGTCCATTGTGGCTAGACCCGCTGATCTCGGGTGTACGGCAGTTGGCTGCATATGCGGCCTCATCGACCTCATTGCCGGAGATGCTTTAGTTGCCCCCCGACTTACCCAGGGGACTGTGGGTTGGAATGGCTGAGGGAGGATGCCCCCTGAATGATCATGTACTATTTGGGGCTTTGTTGGCCATGTTGAAGCTTCTGATGAGCTAGCACTGTCTTGGGTTGTCTCATATAGATGTCTTGTCAATTGTGACATATATGGTTTTATGTTCATATCATTCAGCTGCTTTTGTAGCATTTCAATCTCCTGCTGCTTCTGGTGTAGTAGTGCCATTATGACAGGGTCTTGTAAGAAGGGACCGGGAGTGCTACTGCCTTCCTCCTCTGGTTTGCTTGAGATAAATAGCTTCCTGCCATTATTGCCAGCTACAACTAAATCCTTTGACATGAACTCCTTGTGTTTTACGGTTTCATGTGGTGGAGGAATATAACATTGAGCCTTCTTATTAGCTGGTGAGTGTTGCTCTGGCATTTTCCCATACCAAGTAGATGGGTGAGAGGCGGAAGCTTTAGTTGGAGTTGCTTCCTTTGGCACAAAGTAAATTTCTTCATCTTCTTCATCAGCAGTTTGCGCCCCGCTGGAAGATGCTGATAATGTGTTGCAGGAGAAAACAAGATTCCCCCTTTTAGCCTTTGCACTCTTCTTTTTATTTCCCTTCATGGTCGGCACCTGCCCCCACAGTGGGCTATTTGATGCAATCAGCTTTTCTGCTTTTTCTTCAGTTCTTTTTGTTAACCGGCGGGACTCATTGCATCCTCGAGGGGCATACCTTTTGAGATGCATAGGCTGGTTCTTTGGCTGCTCATGGTTATCAGGCCCACTTATAATAGCTTGTGACCGCTCCATGGCTGAGCTAGCTTCTTCATGTACCCGTGATGGGGTCTATTTCTTCTTTTTATTGTCAGTTGACCTTTTGATGGCCATTAGAGAGGCTGTTTGAAGGCGGGCAGAGACTGCAAGAGGCAGAGTAGGCAGGTCCATGGCGCCAGGAATTTGGGTTTCCAGTGCTGGGTGATAAGCCGGCTCTGTTCCTTTCTTTATTGGCGATGCTCGCCAATTCTCTTGTTCCCTTTCATGCGATGGGATATAGTCTTCATGACTGTGCCAGGCACAACCCTCTGGCATTTTTTCGGGCAACTGTTGGCATATAGATATCATGTTAATTGATGCCCCCATAGCGGGCACTTCATGAGGGCATGGAGGATCGACTCTATCCTTCCCCATTTGCAAATCCCCTCTTTTTATTAAGCCTTGGGCGATGTCCTTGAATATTTGGCAATCTTTGATAGGATGTCCCAAGATTTGATGGTAGGGACAGAAATAAGGATCATCTCTTCTTTTGACGTCATCTGGTCTCTTTGGCTTCGGAAGGATGACTTTGCTATATTTGATAGCCCACTCGAACAATGCTCGAGTCTTGTCCCGGGGGAAGGCATAGAGCTTCTTTGTTTTTTTCTGCGGAGGAGGCCTCTCCCGACGTCCAACAGGTTCATTGAGAGGAGGATTGTGCATCCATTTGTGCCTTTTTGCCGCGAGGCTGACAGCATGAACAGCTTTCAATATCGACCGCTTATTAACCTGCTTGGCTTCATGACTTGAGTCAGTAGAAATGGAGGGATATCTTGTGAAGAAGTCTTCAACCTTCGTGGCAATATCACTTAATCGGTCAAAAGAACGGATTTCTATTCCGATCATCCTTTCCAGAACCTCTTTCTTTAGATTTTGTTTACATATTTGTATTGTGTCTTCTGGATGCGGGGGACGTTGACACCTCATGTAGAGATCCCTCCATCTTTTGATATATTTTGCAGCAGGCTCATCATCTTCTTGCATGGTTGTCAACAGCTCAGCCACGGTCACCTCTGCCTCGATGACGTGGAATCTTTCACTGAATTTTTGTTGCATATCTGGCCAGTCGTGGATAGACCCGACTGGTAAGTTGGAATACCATTCGAAGGCGGGTCCTCTTAGTGAAGACCCAAAGAACTTCAGTAGGTATGATTCGTCCGCTGCCAAGTCACCCATGGTTGATATATAATGTGCATCATGCTCTTTCGGGGAGCCCTTCCCGTTGTATTTGTCAAATTTTGGGAGTTTATTGACGCCCGGCGGCAGTCTTTTGGTAGCATCGTGAGCTGGATATGGCACTTCATATATGTTGAAGGGGATGCAATCATCACCACCCCTCTTTCCCAGCCTCGCCTCGATCATCTGTTCCATCATCAATTTATTTACCATAGCTGGCTCCATTGGTTGAGTGTGGAGGTGAAAAGGTTGCATCGATAATGGGGCAGAAGTCATAGCATTGGATGGCAAAGGCTCTAACAGGGGAGCCTGTCGCTGCATTTGGGGAGGCATTAGCCATGCTGGCTGAAGCCATTAGGAATAATGCTGGGGAGTGGCCCAGTTTTGATCAGCAGTTTGTAGAACGACCGGTGAAGGAGCACCCCCGAAGTTAAAACCTTCCTGTGATGGCCCATTTTGTGCCCCCAGTTGCTCGGGCGCTGCAACATGCTCAGTCTTTTCATTTAGTTTACTCTTCAGCAGCTTTATCTCCCGCTGATATCCTTGCAGCAGCATCAGAATGGCAGGGTCCATTGTTGTTTTATCACTGATGCCCTTGAACGTGTTACCCAAAGGAGCTTCAATTGAAGGAGGTGGGGATGCTCCCCCTTGCTCAGATGCCACTATTCTAGCGGTGACAGTAGTGATGTTTTCTTCAGCAAGCTGCTTGCCCTTTGTGGTTTGCAGTAGCTCAGCCTCATTTTTACCCCGTCTTGTCACCGGGTCTATTCTTCTGGCAATCTCGGCCGACTCTTCTTGTTCATTTGGTAGGGGACCAGGTGTACTCATCACCCCTGTCATATTGCAAGTAAGAATTTGCATTCTTCTTTTGTGCTTTCCGACTCCCCTTTGAGCCCGATGGGAGAAAGTCGGCTCTTCATATATAGAAGCTCCTTTCATCTTTTCATATTGTGGAGGCCTTTCAAGGCTTCTAGCTTTGGCTCGCCTCCCCTCTTCATTCACCTCAACCGGTGCCCTCTTGTCTTCTTCTTCCTCTTCGGTCCTAATGACTCGAGCTGACCTTTGCCGACCCATGATGGGACCTCTAAAGGCATGGAAATATTCCCGGACCATCCTCATTGTGTCTTCCCGACTGCATTCTGTAGAGATGGCAAAAGGTAGCACTTGGATTCGGGCTTACGGCATGTATGAAAGCCGTGTCAATTTGGCCACTTGATCAACATTCCTCGATAATTTGGAGATGTGGGCTTGTCTTGCGGAGACCCGATGGTGGGTGAAGGGATCACAACCATGGTATCTTCTGCACGGACATCCCTTTTGCCCCCTCTTTTGGGGACATCAGTAGAATTTTTGAAGTTCTGCGAGGTCGGTGTAGTGTTTTGGGTCTTCTTGGGAACCCAGACTTGTCTGAACTTTAAGAGATTTTGGGTCGGCCTCCCTTGCTTGTTGTCATTAAAATTCACCCTCCGGCTTGCTAGCACATGGAAGGTGTTGTGAGTGGGCACTGTCGGGGTGATCCGATCTGGCAGAATTTTGGCATCACGGCCATTGAAGTAGACTCGGATGCCCCCGGTCATCATGGACTTCCCAGATGCCGAGAGTCGGCATTGGGAAGTAGCAGTGACTCTTCTTCTTCTGAAGTTTTCTCTATTGCCCCTCACTTTGCGGCATCGGGTTTCAACGTCTTCTTCTGAAGTCTTCTCATATGCCCCAGTCAGGCAAGTAATATGGTGAACGTGACAACTTACGATCACCGGGCTCTTCAGCAAAGTTTTCTTGATTTGACCCTCACTTTACGGGGCCGTAGGTTTGTTGTTCTTTAGCTCTGTAGGTTCAGAATTTTCCACGTCCAAGAGATCCGTGAATGCAACTCCCAGGAAGTTGGGGAAGCCAACGACTGGGGAAAAGTTACCGAAGGTGGTAGGTACAGCAAGGTAGCCGTGTGCAGCATGATCGGACACGATCTGAGGGCCAAAGTCAAGTCCGGATAGTCCGTTCGCCATCGCTTTAACTTGTAAAGGGGAAAGACAAGACGAACAAGTAGTTAGGGTTTGAAGTAGTTGAGCAAGGACCCCATGGTTCATTTATTTTGGCGAGAAGATGAAGGGAGATTGAGTCCCACCGGGCGTGCCAGCTTGTGGGAGATGAGATTTTTATTAGAATATTTTATTTTGATATTTATTTGTTTATTTTGCTTGTTTATTTACTTTATTAATTAGGTGTGCCAGTCACCGGAGTGACGATTTATTATGCACTCATCTGACTAATCAGACAATTATGGGTGATCGTGTCGGGACCCAAAACCCGTCGTACTATAAAGGCTACGACGTTAATTACGCCTCTCCGAAAGAGAGACAACCCTTGATTAATCGCCAAAATAAAGACCATGGGACTCATATAACTAAAGATGCAATTGCATGTAAGCACTCAATAAGGTAGTACTTATTTATTAAATCGACTCCCGGTACGAGGCGGAGAACCTAGGTCCGAGGATCATCATCACGCATAGTGATAGCTTCCGACCAGGCGTAACCCGGCTTTCCACTAATCGCTATTTAACATACCGGAGAATCGGATCATGCGAGCATGCAAGATAACAGTATTCAATATTATCGCTTATTATTTGTTTGATTATTTATCTATAACTTCGAGAGAGATTTCGGCAGCGCCATCCTGCTCCGAGGGGCATCAAGGCCTTCTTACTTTGAAACTATGCAAAGCATTACGGTGCACACACATAGACCCATGAGGTGAGTCGAGTGTGACCGTATTCGAGCAAGCACATATTATTGGCGCAATGTATGCCGGGTACGGTAAATTTGATGTTCAAGGACCGAGGAAACGCGGTTGAAACCCGATCGGAACAAATCAGATTCAGTGAGTTATTGGCTCGTGACAGAGTCGTGCTTTGGCTACAGTAAGGGGGGGATCCCGAGATCCAGGCACAATTTGTCAGAGCATCATTAATATCCCATACCCGGGGTCTAGGGAAGGTGAAGGCTCCGGAGTAAGCACAGTCATGCTCATTATTCTTTACTTATTCTTGTTATTATTTTAGATGCATGATTGTCTTTGTTCTCATTTTTATTTAAGCCCTCCCATTTTCATTACTCACTTATGGTTTATTTATTGTTTATTTGTTTTATATCTTCTTATATTGGATGCATGCACCCTCTTAATTTTTCTTTATTGGTATTTGTTAGATAATTATTCATTTGTCCATTTTTTTGTTTATTTGTCACTTTTATTTCGTTTGTTGTGATTTATGTGCCCATTATTTATTTATTGAGTATTTTTATTTCAATTATTTTTCATTTCTCCATTTTTTTGAATTAGGATGGCCTGTTTATTTTTATTGTTGTTTCCCCTTTTTTGTGTTTATATGCATGTGCATATATAGGATGAGGAGGGTGGACGTATGTGTTATATGGATTAATGTTAGTGGGGTATTAATTATAAAGAGGAGATTAGTGTTAATGGGTATGGGGAAGGTGAATGCACGTGGGTGTTGGTTTGGTTTATTTTCCTTTTATTGGAGATGGGGTGGCGCCGATGGGTTGATTTTAGTTTGCATCTCGGTGTGGCTTTCATCTCGGCATGCTTCCGTCTCGGCATACTTTTGGCACCGAGGAACAATGGCACCGAGAGGAGCCCTGCCGATTCTATTTGGCACTCTTTATTTACTTATTATTATTATTATATATTTATTTGTTTGTTTATTTCATTCTATTTGTTTGTTTATTCATTTTCATCATTTTTATTTTATTTTATTATTATTTATTATTTATTTATTTGTGTTTATTATTTATTTTATTTTATTTTACTTTATTAACAGATCGACAGTTATTCTTTATGTCTGGCAAAAATCCGGCAGCACCTCCCCTGTACCCGGAGGGTTGATGGGATATATATAGGAAACCGTCCACGAAGAGTCGAGGCGGAATCCGTAACGGAGATGAGCATAGCCCGGGATCCAAAAGGATCGTAATCCGACGGGACGGTGTCCACTCATCGTAGTATTTGTTAATATTCCCTTTAGAGAAAATTAGAGGACATGCAGTGGCAGAACTCCAAGGGTCGACAGGGTTAGAAGACAACCTGATAGTCAAACGGCACATAATGTGAGGGTAGGACCCCGTTAATATAGCTCCGTTAGACATGGATGAAAAACCATGAAAACCCCCCATGATATGGTGGGAACTGGCATGATGGTCCATGGAGGTTAGGGCACCAAGTCTAGATTGGTTTTGGGCTCAGTAAAGTTGCTGAGAAATTAGATGTTTGAACGATGGTTGATATTAGAGTGAACCGGCGCGGATGGGGTTTCGGCACGAAGGCGAACCGACGCGGCTGGGGTTCGGCACGAAGGCAAACCGGCACCGCTGGGGTTTCGGCATGAAAGTAAATCGGCGCGACTAGGGTTTCGGCACGAAGGTAAACCGGCGCCGCTGGGGTTTCAGCATGAAGGCGAACCGGCGCGGCTGGGATTTTGGCACGAAGGCAAATCGGCACCGCTGGGGTTTTGGCACGAAGGCAAACCGGCGCGGCTGGGGTTTCGGCACGAACGTAAACAGGCGCGGCTGGGTTTCGGCACGAAGGCAAACCGGTGCGGCTGGAGTTTAGGCACGAAGGCAAACCGGCGCGGCTAGGGTTTCTGGGTTTCGGCACAAAGGCAAACCGGCACGGCTGGGGTTTCGGCATGAAGGCAAACCGGCACCACTGGGGTTTTGGCACGAAGGCAAACCGGTGCCGCTGGGTCTCGGCGCGCCCATCACCCGGCGTGAAATTGGCGCCGAGAGGAGGCTACGCCGGGGAGACATGTGCCGCCGATAACAATGCGTTCTTTGAGTTTTCAAGTATTGTGAGGGCTTTACGAATTCAAAGGGGTCCTTTGTGTTCAATGAGGGTTTCATAAGTTCGTTCATGGTGGTATTTGGGTAGGATCGAGAGTGAGGGTAGGCTCATCCATAGAAATTCGAAGGAGACCATGTGACTGTGATGGTTATATTCCCCTTTAACGGTGGACAGTGGTGAGCAGAGGATCATGAGATAGTATAGCTCAGATCTCTGCCACACAGTTGGGGTTAGATTCATAATTTTAGTGAAAGCGTCACACTACACGATAAGTAAAGATCGTGGACGAATTTTGGCAGCATCTCCCCTTATTTTGGACTATGCCAAAAGGGGAGTATAGGTCATCCACCCACGGAATGCCGGGGTGAATGCCAAAAGGGAGGCGGGTGTAGCCCTGGATCCAAAAAGCATCTCCATCTTATGGGACATTGTCCACTTATTGTGGGACTTATTGATATCCCCCGTGCAGCCAATGGAGAACATACAGTGGCATAACTCCATAGGCCAGTGGGGCAGTAGAATGTAGGGGGGGTTAACCCCATTGATTTAGTTCCCATGGGCTTGAGTGAAAGACTGTTGCTTCTCTCCGGGGTAATGGGATTTCATGCTGAGTGGTTAAAGGGCTCGGGGGCTCCTGAGGGCGTCGGCACGGTAGTGTTTCGGCGTGGTTAGCTTTCGGCGCGACGGAAAACACAAAGGGGGCATTGGCCTCGGCACGATGGGTGGCATTTAGGGGGGTCTCGACATGCTAGATGGTGAATGGCCAATCAACACAAGTAGATCTCGGCACGGAACTCATGCCGGGAGAGGGTCGCGCCGGGAGAGGGTCGTGCCGGGAAGGTCATTAAGGGGCCAATGGAAGGTTTCTGAGGGTTTTGTGAGGCCGAGGGTTCTGGGGGTTTGGATGGGTTTTGAGCTAAGGGTTTTAGAGGTTTTATCTGTGGATTTTATGGGGTTCTATTCTGGGATTTTGAGGTGCTTCGCCTAAGGTTTCGAGGGGTTTTATTCAGGGTTTCGGGAGGCTTTATACGGGGGGCTTTGAGATGGCCACGGAAGACTGAGGATTGTTTCAGCACAAATCACCCCGAGGAGGAGAGGGCTTTCACTCTGGGGCACCACTGGGAGCCAGGTTATCGATTGAGTCATATGAGCTTTGATTCGAACCTATCCCTCTTTATCTCACGAATGAGAAGCCATGAGAGGGACTGTCTCAGGCTCTCATCATGATTATGAGGTTGCAAACGCAGAGACGATGCAATAGAGACTACTCAGATGATCTGAGGGATGTGCATACAGTGGAATGAAATCTATTCACAACGGCTATCGAATATAGTAAATTTCAGAGAGGCAGAGAGAGGAAAATTGCAGAATCCCATATCTCATTTCATTCAAAGGAACACATACATTCAGCACGGAAGGGGAATCAGACTACAAGAATTTACATGTAGATGATGCCCCTTTACAATCTACCGGACTATACCGGCATTTGATATCAATGGAGGAACAGTGCTCGGAAGCATACAAAAAAAGCAAGGAAATAGAGCGAAACAAAGATGGGGAAGGGGAGAATATAGCCTCTGAAGGCGCTCGATAAACGAACCCCACCTTGGATCTCCTTCCCCGGGCTTCTGCTGCTCGCTCCCCCTCTTCAGATCCCTTTCAGCGGGCTCTCGTGTCTTTTTTTTTTGTGGCTGCTCTGGCTTCAATCCCTTCCTTCTCTCTTCTCTCTGGCTTCTACCGCTCTCTTTCTTGTGCTTGAAGCAAGGTTTATATATATAGAGGGTGTGGATCTGTTTCCATCGGCGCGTAGAGGAATCGGCGCGCTGATTGGTGTTTGCGCGCCGATTGCGATGCTGTGCCGACTCACTTCCATGCCGGTTCACTTCCGTGCTGGTTCACTTCCGTGCCGATTCACTCTCGTGCCGATTTCAGCTCATTTCTTAGCATCTTTTGGCCCATTTTTGTTTGTTTAGGCCCATTTGTGCTCATTTCTTCTTTTGTGAGGGTTGACCCATCGGCTGACTTGCCTTGTTGTCTGAGCTTCTATCTTGTTCGTTCGGGGATGGTCCCGAGCCTTTTCTAAGCTCTTGAGTCTTGTTTCAGCGGTTGTCTATTGGAACCGGGCGTCTTTTCTTTTCTTCTCTTATTCTTTTGTTCCTCATCTTTGTTTGGCATCTATCACTCCTTTCCTTCTTTTCTTTTCTTATCTGTCGACATAGGAGCACCCGATCAGAACTTAAGACCTGCAGAAGCAGAAGTTAGGAAATATTAGGATAATTTTTAGTGTCAACAGACAATTTCTCCGTGGTATAGAGGTGCGGGTATGTGGGCAATGAGCCCTAATCATAGGGACATGCAGGCTTTCCAAGTAACACTCGAGGATTACTCTACCGCCTACACATGCATTTTACTTTTTCATCTTTAGGTAGCTTTACACAGCCCCCTTGTTTATTATTATTTTTGGTTGCGGATTTCACCGTTCGACGCGAGTTTCCTCATTTGTTTCAGTTGAGATTCCGGGCTACTAGGATTCATCCTTATCGTAATTTATTGTAGAATTTTGCTTCACCACTTCGCGCGAGTTTTCTCATTTGTTTCAGTAGGGATTCCCAACTTCCTAGATTCACATTCCACTTATTCATCATTTTTTTATTTTTATCTTTCTTTTTTTTTGTGTAAAAGGAGCAGGCAGCTTTTTCCTCACGATTGCCTTCCACTTGAGTGTAGGCATTTGAGCACCCATAGAGTGTTAGGAAGAAGATCTCGGAATCCCTATGGTTAGAAATCATTGATTCACATCATGTGAGAAGTGTAAGAGTTTGTCTCGGGTGTATTTTATGAGTTCTGCTAGCGACATAGCTACGACTCTTCTTCTTGACGTATGCACTTACCATAGTTGGTTTCTTCCCCCTTAGTGTATGACACGGCGCACACATATCCAGAGTTAGGGCAGCGTTATTTATTCAAGGAGACATGGTCATAGAACATCTAGGGGAAGTGTATTACGGTATACTATAGGCAAGCATGCAAGAGTAAGCAAGCAAAAATCAAGACCATGCAAGAGATTTTTTTTTGTGGTTGTTTTCGTTTGTTTCCTTTTTGTTTGCCCTTTTTATTTATTTTTTGTTTTTTTCTTTTGTTTGGTTTTTGTTTGTTTGTTTGTTTGTATGTATTTTTTTTGTTTGTTGTTTTGTTTGTTTTCTTTTATTTTTTATTTTTGAAGGGCTTAAAAGGCACAGCCGCAGGTCAGCTATTTGGAGGTATGAGGCTGATGTCGTAGCAAGGAAGAGAGAGTTTTATGTGTTGTGGTGGATCCCTATGGGACAAAGGGTTGGTGTTAACCAAGGGCAGTCCATTTGGTCATTGGTCCGGATGGTAATTCCGGCCAAGGTAGGATATTCATCGACTTAGACGAGAGGTTGTAACACCGACTATATGAAGGGTCTTTTTGTTCTTTTATGCGTCGATGATGTCGACTATATGAGGGGTCTTTTTGTTCTTTTATGCACCGACGATGTCGACTATATGAGGGGTCATTTTGTTCTTTTATCCCTCGGCGATGCCGACTATATGAGGGGTCTTTTATTCTTTTATGCGCCGGCGATGCCGACTATATGAGGGATCTTTTTATTCTCTGGCTGGCCGGAAGGTCCAAGCCAAAGTGGAAGGGTCCTTTTTTGTTCTCTGGCTAGACGGAAGGTCCAAGCCAAAGTGCAGGGGTCTTTTTGTTCATCGGTTGGACAGAAGGTCCGAGCCAAAGTGGAAGGGTCTCTTTGTTCTCTGGCCAGACGTAAGGTCCGAGCCAAAGTGAATGGGTCTTTTTGTTCATTGGTTGGACAGAAGGTCTGAGCCAAAGTGGAAAGGTCTTTTTGTTTGTTCTCTGGTCAGACGGAAGGTCCGAGCCGAAGTGAAAGTATTCTTTTATTTGTTAATTGGGATGACTGTTATGGTTGAAAGTAGAATATTCGTCGGCTAGATGAGAGGTCGTCACGCCGACCACATTTGGATTCTTTGGCTTATTCAGTTTATTGGGTTGATAGAGTTTATTGGGTTTGTTGGGGTTTATTTAGTTTTTTGTCTCTTCTTTTGTTCTCTTCTTTCATGTTTAAATCATTGTGCTGACAATCGCTTTCAGTCGGACTTTTGAGCTTTTTGGCCGTCGTGGCTTTCATTTCATTCTTCGCCAGGCTCTTCTTCCAGCTCGCTGGGCTTCCCGGCATAGATTTGTCTGCGCTGTGGGATATTCTGTCCAGTAGGACTATTAATGCATTCGACCCCCCCACCATCGTGCCGGTGGGACTATTAATTGATGTTGCCCCTCCCCAAGGGTTTCTGGAACCAGCTACGCACAGAATCAATGGTTGCCTCCTTCGTCATTGATTTATGCGGGCAATGGCCCGGAAGGTTGCGGTTCTTGCGAGGATATGCTCCTCGTGCATGTGCCAAGAGTTAGCTTCTTGGGCCCCTCTTGTATTACTAGTTGAAACTGCTAGATCTTCTTCACCCCTGCAGACTGCGCGTCCATTTCATGTCCCCGGGCATTTATCACATCATGCTGTTGGGGAGTTTGTTCTTCGTAAAGGCAAGTGCGGAGAACACTTCTGCCTCATAATAGTTTTTTCCTTCTCTTTGTTTTTTTTTCTCCCTCTTCTCTCTAAGAGAAACCCGAGGATGGTTGTTACGGAATCTACGATGGCTCCCTGTCCATCCTTGGTGGATGTATCGGTTTTAGAGGCATTCCATCTATTCGTTTTATTCATTTGTCATTCAGCATTTATTCTTTTTTTCTTCTTCTTCTTTTCTTTTGGGGCTCCCAACTGGGGAGAATGGGGTTTGTTGCTTTTCGCTGGCTTAACCACCTTGCTAGCTTCTTCGGGGGAAATCCCATGGTCAAAATGATCGGATCATATTTTCTTTCGGGGGGGGCAACAATCGCAGCTCCCTTTCGTTCGTTGTTCTTCTATTGCATAGAATATATTGGTGGGGCCCCTTGAGCAAGGGACTTCAAGTGTCCTCCGTGGTTCAGTCGCCCGATAGTCAACATTTGTGATGGGCTTGCAATCCCCGTTAGGACTTTATTGTGCCCAGATAATTTTTCCTTAACATGCCCCCAGGCCGGGGTGTATATATTTCTTTTGCTTCATGTGCCCCCAAGCCGGGGTGTATTTCTTGGTTTCATATGCCCCCAGGCCAGGGTGTATTTCGTTTGGCTTCAGATGCCCCCAAGTCGGGGAGTATTATTTGACTTCAGTGCCCCTAAGTCGGGGTGTATTTTTTGACTTCATATGCCCCTAAGCCGGGGTGTATTTTTGACTTCATATGCCCCTGGGCCGAGGTGTATGTTTGGAGGAACTGTTGATAGAGCACCTTTTGCTTCAAGCGGTTTATATATATATATATATATATATATATATATATATATATATATATATATATATATATATATATATATATATATATATATATATATAGTGGGGTCATGCAGCCAAGCAACAGCAAGGAGAATCAATCATAGGACCCCGCTATCCTCCTTTTTTATTTTTGGCTTCTTTGGCAGGCTATTCTTCGCCCCCATTTTTTCTCAAAGGCATGCCTCAAGGGGGTGACACTCAAGCACCCCAAGTGAGTATATTGGGCAGATTTTTTCTTTTCTTCTTCACATTGGGGTGTCCGACGCATTGGCGGAGGCTGAAGGGTGCCCTAGCACCATAGCCTGATGGTGAATTCCCCAGCGAGGCCATCTTCTTTCTCTTGGCTCCCATCAGGTGTATATTGAAATAGTTTTTTCCCCTTTTTTTTACTTCGGCGACCCCGGGAAGGGAGTACGTTGCTAGGTGCCCCCAGATGAATTGAAATTTCCCATGGAGGTTGATTGTTCTGCTGCCCCTTTTTCACATGGAGTGTCTCGTTAGGGGTTGCGAAGGGGTGGGCGCATATTCTCTTCGGGAGTTGTGGCCATGCCTGGCCGCATTGCTATAAAGCATCTCCCGTAGTGGGTAGGAATTCGCCAAGCTGCAGTTGCATCTCGCTGGGTCTTTTCATTTGGAGAGAGCATCTCCAGAAGATTTTCGTCAATAGCTCCATCATGCCGCTGCCAGCCTTGGCATTAGCCGTATTTGTTTATTCGGTTGTGACTCGTCTGGCATCATTCTGCACCAGCTAGTGGCATTAATTGACAAGGTGATTTATTCTTATGCTTCACTTGTATTTATTCGGGCTTGTTATGTCTGTTCAGCTGACTCTTGGTCCATAGAGGTTCAGCGAATGAGCAGATCCTTTTGTTGCTCCCCTTCACTACGTGAAGACCGAATGGGAGTAGGGTTTGTATGCCCCTAATTTCTGACTGAGGAGTTTGGACATGACTTTGCCCCTGAATATTGCTCATAATTTGCGGGAGGAAATGTCCCTATTTTCTTCTCGCTCAGATGGCGTTGCTGGAGGTTGTAACTCCAGCTTGATCTGCCTTCACTGTTGCAAAGTATATTTCTCTTTTTTCTTTTTTTTGAAACTGCCAACTTGGATAGTGCCGACAGTGTAGTGATATGCAGAGTTGTAACTCCTCCTTCATTTCATTCTTCTCTTCTTCTTTTTTGGACTTTTCTTCTTTCATTTTTTTCTCTTCTTCTTTTTTTTGTTTCTTTTTTTGGTATCTACTGCTAGAGCAGGTTGCTTTATGCGTTCAGTATTCCTGCTTTTTCTTCAGCTTCTAGTGCTGGGTCCAGGGATTCGAAGTGCTCCCGAGGGATAAGCTTCTTTAGCTGCACAGGCTGGATGTTGGGCTATTCATGCTCATCCGGCCCATTCATAATGGCATGTAGTCGTTTTATGGCTAGACTGGTTTTTGTGTATACCCGCAACGAGGTTGCTTCTTCTTGTTGGTAGTTGGTCTTCTAACAACCACTCGAGGGGCTGTCTCATGCTAGATAGGGGCTGCAGGGGGGGGTGGAGTGGGCCGGCCCATGGCGCCACGAATCTGGATCCCTGGAACCGGGCGGGATGCTACCCTTCTTCTTGTTCTTGTCTTTGTTTCCGGCTCAACTGAGCCTAGATAGGGAGGAGCTTGGCGCAGTTGCGGTGTTGACAACACCATCACCTGAGGCATGGTAGTAACCTTTCGGCATTGAAGAGTTGCAGGTTTGTAACACCCGGTAATTTTGAAATAGGAATAAATATATTTACGGTTTGAAAAGAAAAGTAACCTATACTTGATGATATCTACATATCTCTATAAATAGTTAATAAGGTTCCTAAAATTTATAAACGACTAGTTAACATTACCTTTGGAATGGAAGTAAAAATTTATCTAGGATGGAACCTGCCTCTTATACCTAGGACAAGGACAAATAAAAGTTAAAGAAATTATGAGGAATAAAATCCCTATATACATACAAATTATTAATAGATATATGAGGGTTAGTAAATCCATCCACACACATTGTAAGGGCCCTTAAGTCTCAACCCACTCATCCATATATCTGTGCATATATATATAATGCAATATAAATAAATATAATACAATGTAAACAATCAAGGCGAGACTCTGTACACAACCCTCTGACATCCTAAAAAGTTTGACAAAAGAACTCATGGACACTACTATTATATTATAATAAATTTAAGAATAACATGTTATTTTAAGTAGCCATTTAATGCACAACATAATTTTAATTAAATTGAGAATCATTAAATCTTGAAGAAAAGGTCAATTTATATTTTTACTAATTTAGCAAATTTAATATTCCACATTTATTACATTATAAAGGGAGGATATATTAAAATATAAGATTTATGTATAGACTTGGGGAAGGAGTGTGTAGACTTGGAGAAATGTATAGACTTATGCATTGTATGGACTTATGAATATATAGACTTAGAGATGAATGTATAGACTTGGGGAAGGAGTGTGTAGACTTGGAGGAATGAATAGACTTATGCATTGTATGGACTTATGAATGTATAGACTTGGAGAAGGAATGCACAGACGTTGGAGAATGTATGGACTTGGACTTATGCAAATATGCGGGTGAGCCAACAATGAAGAAATGAGAATGGGCATATATGCAATTTCGGTTCTTTCAAGGGCATTGAGAAAAGGCCAAAAACTCAATTGACGCCTCTTGGTACAGGCGTATCTAACGTGAAACATGACTTAAAGTAAGTCGTTATTTACAAATTAGCAAAAATCAAGTAAAGTATATAATTAAAGAGTTATAGAAATAACAGAGATATATATACAATATTAGTCTTTTGAAGGTTAAGTGAAAATGCCAAAAATTAAATGACGCCAACGTGTGCATGCGTCAATTACATAGGAAACGACTTAAGCCAAGTCGTTATTTTATTCTAAAATGAATAATGCCAATTTTTGAATTAAAGAATTTTGGAAAACTAATTATATGGAAAAATAGAGAAAAATGGAAAACTCGTACCCCTAAAATTTACCATCTAGATCACATCAAGGAAAAAAGATAAAAATCTAGAAAGGTGGTTATACAAAATAGGGAAAGGTGAATGATGCCCATGTGCAAGTCGTCAATTACGGAATTGACGACTGTGTATACAAGCGTCGTTTATGAAAATAACGCCCCAACCTGAGACGTCATTTCCAAAAGAGACAGTCGGAAAGGATCAATATTTAGTAAGAATTCTACCTAGGCAGTGCTGTTCCTAATCGAACTCCAACCCTATAGGGTCTCCAAAAACCCTGCTAACAACCCCTTCGAGCCATCTACCTGCTACTATATTCATATGAGGATTTATTAGTTGCCGAAGAAGCCAACTGCAGCTTCCCAGCTATTGTTTTCTTCATCTTCACCATCGTCTGTCAACCAAGTCATCACCCAAAGGTAGGTTTTCTCAATAACTGAAGCCCAAAGATAATAGTAGTTAAATTGCATGTTTAAGACTCATGTTTTGTTACCATCGATTTCTTAAGTTTAGTTTACTGCTTAATTATCTTAAATAATCTCAGCATGTTAAGGATTTTTATAACCAAGTAATCACCCACCAAAAAAATTCTGGATAAATATACTTCTTAAATCCACGTGATTATTCCTAAATTGTCATGCCTTATATGCTATAAGCTTAAATAAATTAAATAATTTAATATATATATAATCATGTTACTCGGTTAATAGCATTATTACTGTAGCATTAGTTATAGATTTTTCTTTTGACGACTCGTTTCTAATCACCGGAGCGTCTTTTGGCTATGAAATTTTATGGGTGTATTATTGGGGAGGTGACTAAGGTAGTGAGAGTGGTTGCACCGTTTTTCATGCCCCCTATCTCAAGATCCCCCATCTCTCAACGAAAAATTATTTTGAACGTCCGGTTAAGTAGAGTTTTTCGAGCCCGTCATTTTGATATATAGAACGCCTGATTTCGACGTGTGTACGTCGAGAACCGGAGCATTGAATATGGACATGTTTTTGAAATGACGACATTTAACATGTCGTCAAATGCTTTTGACGCCACAGTGCAATGGCGCCAATTATTATATTATATATATATATATATATATATATAAAACTTGTGAATATATCTTTAAAAATCTATATCTCTTAAACTATGTAATATAAAATTACAAAAAATATATTTTGGAATCCTTGAATTTTTCTCCTAATTATCACATACTACATTTTTTAAATTATTTTATATAAATAAATATGTCTTTAAATGTATATTTTTGAAATTATTCAATTAAATAGATTTTAATGTGAATTCTTGTTAAATAAATTAAGTTAAAAATCATAAAATTAACGTCTCTCTATGTGGACGCTAATTAATAAATGACGCCACCCATGGGCGTCAAATAATATAAGTTTATTTAATTATAGTTAATTATAGAATTGGATAGACATGAATTCTATAATTAACGCATTCATGTTCTCACCGTTTTATTCCGATTTTGACCCATACCGCGGGTATTCTGGCACTCTCATCTCACGTCCGTAGATGGAGTCCCTGTTTCATGATTGGTTCACGTTATACACCTCAACTCTCGGTGACATACAAGCTCTCCATTGGACATTCCGTTCCTTCGGACTGGCAAGTTAGTCATTGGGACCTCCGTAAGTCTCCTCGTAGCCTTGGATTCCCTCAAGGCCGACTGAGCTGGTTGTACCTTAAACACCTTGTACCCGTTTTAATGCCACGTCACTCTGGAGAAACGTGGTAACCCGGCCCTTTCATGGTGCTATTCTTGGCCCATGAGAGAATTCTCTTAGCCGGTAGAATGAGTGACCATTCCACTACGCGATATATTGAATTTGATATCCTATGGTTAGGTGCCAATTCTTCAGCTTGTTTTGTGTCCATTGAATTGGTGACTATCTTGTTACTCATCTATTCAAGTTATTCATGGCAACCTATCTAGGTGCCAATTCCACCCAGTTTCTCGACATGTCATGGTTTCTATTCTTTCACGTGGATTTTTATTGCAAGTCTGTCCATACTCAAGGGCCTTGTCCTTGAATTCCATAAAATTTTATCTTATCATCTTATTAAAGCTTGTTCTTGAAACTCTTTATTGGCTATGAACTATCGTGGATGTCTAGATCTATCTTTAATGCTGTGCATATAGGGCCCGATCTGGTCCTAGGAGGAGCACCCGAAAGTACTTGTGCCCATGGGAGTTATATTGATCACGATGTCTGGCATTGCACCGAAGTGCATGACTAGTTTGATCTTTGACATTCCACACTCTCTGTCTCTCTCTCGTGATGTTACTTGATATTACTTGCGTGCGTGACTTGACTTGCGTGACTCAACTAGCGTGGCCCGGAATGGGCAAGTACTTGCGTGAAATAGCCAATAATCTATAAAGTCTCTCATGAATATCTCTTGTTTAAGACTCGCTTGGAAGTTTTGCACAACGTTGTTAATCTCTTGCTAGTTTTATTTCACTTCCTCGGTTAATTCTACATGCATAGCCTTACCGCATTTACATGTGAAAGATGTAATTACTTAAACCAATTGCTTGTTCTTGAGATATAATTCCTACTGAGCATTCGCTCACCCAGTTTTATTCTAACATTTTTCAGGTAATCAGGTGGCTAGCGAGACCGAGACTCACATGGGAGGGACAAGTGTGCAAGGAAGCTTTGAAAACTAGTGAACCTATGTCTTTTATCTTTCTTGAGTCTAGCATGGTGTCTCTTATTTAGTTGCCATGTCTAAGTCTGTTAGAGCGTCATCTCCTTCCTTCCCATTGTAATGTAGTTGAGTCTTTAAGTTGGAAATTGAAATTGTAAGACATTTATATTTGAAATAAGATTTTTATTGTTGTTCCAAATTATTTGGACTTATGCGCTTGTTCTTGATTATTCACGACTGTAACTGCCACGTTCCGAGCAAACGACACGTTCCGCTGCTATCGGTTCGGGGCATGACAAGGTTGCTCCGGGGCTGCCTCTTGACTTTGAAGATGCACCCAGTAGAATAGGGTGCCGGCTGGGATGCGGATACCTGTGGTGAAGCTTCGAAGACTCGGATACTGCCCCCTGATGTCTCGAGAGGGACTTCATTTTGCTTGTGTGCAAGTGCCTGTGTATTCTTTTCATTCAACTCTTTTTATTTCAATTTCCTGTTGGTATCTTTGCAGTAGCCTTAGTATAGAAGGGTCATTCGTAGAGGGGCCAGGGATGCCACCTTTGTCTTCAATTGGAATTTCTTCTGACGACGTGGATAGCATCCCGCTGCCGTCTCCAGTTACAATTATGTTGGCGGTAGGAGCTACCACAGCCTCATCTAGACCGATTTCTTTAGTGAGGGCTGGCAGCAACTCACCTGCAGCTTGTTCTCTTCTTGCGAGATAGCCCTACCTCTTAGTAAACTCGGTCATTTCTTCGTATTCCAAGGGCGAGGCCCCAAGCCGGCTAGGCATTGCAGCCGTATGGCAAGTGTAGACCCGCATGTTTCCATTCTTCCTCATTATTCTAGTGGGTGGTTTTTTGGGGAACAACCAGCCTTTCAAAGACCAAGATTCTGGCCCTCAACTTTCCCTGAGGTGGGGAGACATAGCAGCGGTGTTGACGGCCTATTAACCCTGCTCCTGATGGAGCGTGAAATTCGTGGCCTTCTTAGATGCCTTATGTGGCCCATAGCAGTCTTTGCTGGCCTAAGGGGATGGTCCCCAGACCCTGCAGATAGCTTGTCATAAGATGACTTTCTTCTTCCCACACTTGCAAGGATGGGAAGGAAGGTGATAGTGCTCCCATCTACAAAAGGAGCTTGGGAGTTGAGTGCCTTGAACAGGCCTTCCCGCAGCAATGTCTACAATGGCAGAAAACTTCTCCCTTGCCGAGCATAAGTAGGGGATGCCGGCGAGGGGTAGACCGGGGCCATCATCTTAGCCCATTGTAGATGACGTCACGTAAAAGGAGACGTGAGGAACGTGGGGTCGGGCCGAGACGTGGGGAAATGGACCCCGTAGAGGGTTGGGCCTTCACTAGGGTTGTAGACGATGGGGAAACGCGCGGAATGGAAATGGCACAATAACAGACTGTAGCGGGATGTTACTCACCGCGGGTTTAAGTGAAATTAAAATGGGGAGAGGGAGGTGCTGACATAAAATAGGAAGGGGAATGACAGAAATGGAAAAGGCATAAACGAAACCGCCGTGAGAAGTTACTCTCTGCGGGATTGAATAGAAATTGAAATGATAGAATGAAATGGTGTGAATAAAACAGCCGCGAGAAGTTATTGTCCACGGGATTGAACTGGAATTGAAATGATAGAATGAAACCTCTGTGAGAAGTTATTCTCCACGGGATTAAACTGAACTTGAAATGACAGAATAGAAATTGCGTGAATGAAACCTCCGTGAGAAGCTGTTCTCCACAGGATTTAGTAGAAATGAAATGATAGGAATAGAAATTATGTGAATGAAACCTCCGCGAGAAGTTGTTCTCCACGGGATTTAGAAGAAATGAAATGACAGGAATAGAAATTGCGTGAATGAAACCTCCGCGAGAAGTTCTTCTCTGCGGGATTTAGCAGAAATAAAATGATAGGAATAGAAATTGCATGAATGAAACCTCCGCAAGAAGTTATTCTCCGCGAGATTTAAAAGAAATGAAACAAAGAAAATGCACGCGTGAGGGCGTGTAAGTGGTTACGTGATCGCCATGGGTCAAGGACCACAAAATAGAGAAAGAAGTGATCGCGAGATGCCTCAAAGACGGGAGATCATGTGGACTCTTTCTTCCTCCTCCTTCGGCCGGCCGACAAGGAGGGCTTTTTCTTCTGGTTACCCTTGCAAAAAATGAAACAAACATAAAATGGATCAGAACAAAGATAGTATAGCACCAGTCGGAGCTCTCCTCTTCCCTTGCACTGACAATATTGTGGAGAAAGATCAATTGGGTGGGATTTGTGGACTTTGGGAAGGCAAAAGAGTAGGGCATGCCGTCCTTGCTTACCTTTACATCGGCCTTACGACTTCCAACATGGGTAAGCCTCCCTTTGGTTGCATACTTCTTCTGACATGCTGGATTGACTTGCATTTTAAGTTTGACCACCGTGAGGGGATGCCGACTGGTTCAAAAATCTTCCAACAAAGCCCCCTTTGTCACATGGCCGATGTGTTAGGCTTTGGTGGTAATGTGGTAAATCGCATTCCCTAGCTGAAGAAGCGCGAAGACTGGCGAGCTCACTTCAACACCATGACAAAGAACTTGTTCACTTGCACGCCATCATGTCTACTCCTGTGTGAACTCCTCGTGAGGTCTTCCCATGATGCGAAACTCCAGCTCGTTGGCACGACTGAATTTGCCCTTTACAATGCACATCGGTGTTGCACTCAAATCGGCCTTCCTCGCCATTCGTTTCCCATGATATCCGACGTTTTCCCTCTAAGGAGAAGAGAGCTGGGTACGGAAGGAGACGCAAAGGATGTGAAGGCTATTAAAGCATCATGGAAGATGAGCATTTCAGGAAAACTGATGGTGCACGTAGAGGAAGAACGCGAGCTGTGGAGAAATGTAACAGAATTGGGTAAATTGAGGCCTTAAGTGCCAAAACCCATGATGTAGCTCATTTTGTTTCAATGAAATAAACATGGAGCCTTAGTGCCATTGTATGTTGTTCGCATTCTCATTTTTTTGTGGGTGCTTCTGGAATGTGAGACGCGTCCATTGGACGCGTCTTAACTCCAAGATGCCCCTACTCGTTGAATTTTTTTATTTTGTTTTGTTTTGTATTTGGATGGAAGCGTCTAGACGGTTGGACGCGTCCATTGGCCACGTCTTCGCGCCGAGACACTTCAATGTTTCAAATTCAATAACTGACATACAACCCACGGGTGGCTCTTCTTCTTCCTCGTCTCTCACCGGCGAACTATCGACATTCTCCCTTGTTTCTTCCCCATTTCCGTTCCAAAATTCTCATTTTCTGGCCTTATGGAGCATGGGGGATCTAGCCGGGGCGGTGGGAAGAGGAAGCGAGCCGTTCCTCTTCCGAGGAGAACCGTAGAAGAGCATGTGGAGGCCGCCATGGAGGAGGAAGGGCCTCTTTTGACCATTGAGGGCCCCGGTGACGCGGCGTGAGGCGAGCATGATCCGGTAGGTCCCAAAACCCTTCTCTTTTTAGGCATATTTCAATTGTTTGTGAGCTTAGGAGAGGGAAAGGGGAGCCCACGGTCGAGTTGGGTAAGAAGTGATGAACGCGTCACACACAGGTGACACTTTCATTATTTTTTGATTATTTATATTATTTGCAAATTATTGAAACCGTCCAGGCATTTTGACGTGTTCATTATTTTTCATGTATAATGAAATTTTATTAAAAATAGGAAGGCATCAGAGCGCTATGACGCATTAAGTAATTTTATTTTATTACTTGTTTTATTTAAATTTTGGTTAAATAATGAGCGTGTCATGGCGCCTTGACGCCTTTTTTGTTTTTTTTGTTTTTGTTTCTTTAGTGTGTGTGTTATTGTTGTTATTTATTGCTGGCTCCTATTTTAATGATGTTGTGTTCTTGTTTGCTTTCTTGTGGTGTGCAGGGCGTGATGAGGACCCACATCAGTTGGTTCCTTGTAGTATCGGCTTATAGGGGTTTACTAGATTTTCAGAGGGCCTGAGTGGATGCCATGGGGTTCGGAGCGTTTCTGTGGATCGAGCCCTTCTAGCTCGACCTGCCCCTCGTCCAGGCACTTAGGGACAGGTGGCACGCGCCGAGTAGGGCATTTCTGATGCCATGGGGGCACATGGTGCCCAGTTTGGAGGATGTAGTATGGATCACCAGATTACGAGTCGACGAAGAGGCGGTCAACGAGTTTACCTACCCCGATAACAGGGAGAGCACCCTAGAGCTGCTATGGCTGGAAACGAGCGCCACGGAGCGGAGAGCAGGACAGTTGCTCGGACGGACCTAATGGAGGTGCTGGGATTCATCGACGCCCGCCAGTGCGTCGGAGACAGCACAGTTCAGTTCTTAGCGCGGCTGGAGGGAGCTGCACGTGGTGCATTCTGCCAGGATGCGAGCGACCAGGCGCGAGCGGATCGAGACCTTCGGAGGTTCCTTTTCTTCCTGCTGGGGCGGCTCTTGCTGGTGTCAAAGGGAGATGACATCCACTATCGCTTCTTGGAGATCCTAGCAGACCAAGACCGGGTAGGGCACTATGCATAGGGCGCGACCCTACTTGCCCACCTGATTGCCGATCTGTCCCAGGGGGCAGATCGAGAGACGATAGTCAGCGGCTTCGCACCTTTCCTCCAGGTAAATGCATCTTTATTGATTTATTTATCTACAGTTGGTGTTCATGCAATTGATTATGCTAATGACATGTGATGGATGCAGGTGTGGAGCTATTACTACTTTCCAATGGGGAGAGCTAGATAGTGGGACCCGGCGGTCATTCCATTAGCACGGTGGTGGAGGCCGATCATGATCGGGGCCCCACACACCTACCAGCTAACGTCACTTCGACGAGAGCTGACTGAGTACCTCGAGGCCATGGTATGATGATTTTTTTTGAATATCTATTTTTTTTGTAAATATGGAAGCTGACATGGTATATGCATGGCAATGCAGGTGGTCTGGAGGTCCTATCTAGGTATGGACGACGTAGGCCAGCCCTGGGTCGTGGCTGGCCGACCTCGCTTCGGGCGGGACCTTTGGGTCCATTGCCTGAATGAGATCGAGCCACTTCGGCTCAGGTTAGCGATTAGGACCATGGGCTTGGCCCAGGAGTGGGTAGATGTGGACGAGCCGAGCCGCATCGAGCTGAAGACCCGAGGCAAGGTGAAGCTTGTAGACTGGTGTATGCACTTCCCTGCTCAGTTCTAGGACTGGTAGCAGGGTGGTGTCCCGGTAGTGTCGTAGGTGTAAGACATCGCCGACTACCTGCGGCGCTATCGGGAGACCCACACTGGGGGTCTCCAGCTCAGTAGACAACTAGGGGTAAGTATGAAATGACATTATTATTATTATTATTATTGTTTATGAATGTATGCATACGTACGTGACACTAATCTACATGCTTATGAATGCAGGATGCCCGTGACGCCATCATCACTGACCTGTGGGCCCAGTTGGCAGATGCCAGGAAACAGTTGGATGTCACTCGACAGGAGCTGGGCATCTTGGTAAGCCTATGCAATGCAAAAAAAAAAAAATTCTTTTTCCTTTTTTTTGGGTACTTGAATTCCTAATGCTTAGTCGCTAACTGTCGTTTGTTTCTGGGTTCCAGCGCACCCATCAGGCAACAGTAGCAGGGATGGCCGGTGAAGCGTCCTCCAGCTCCCAGGCTCCTCCTCCGGAGGTTACCTCCCTCTAGGAGCAATTGGCTAGCGCGGTGGACCACGTTGAGGAGGCCGAGCATGAGCTTGCGGCTCCGGTGAGTGTTATTTGATTCTGATTTCCATTACCCACTCCTCTTTTACTGACTTTGTGAAACGGTAGGCTCTGACAGGTGGTGGAGATTCAGAGTGCGTTGACCCGCGCAGCCCGAGCCGAGCAAGAGAGCGATGTCTGGGCGGCCACCATGGCAGAGTTGGAGGCGGAGTTACAGCGCTACGCGTCCGAGGAGTTGCCGTGAGATGTGTTGGAGCTGAGGGTCACTCTCGAGGTGGCGAGGAGAGAGGTAGTGAGGGAGAGAGAGGAGAGAGAGAGGGAGAGAGAGGACAAGAGGGAGAGAGAGAGAGGAGGGAGTGGGATGAGAGGAGGGCCATGGGGACCCAGATGACCGAGCTTTGACTGAGTCTCAGCACAGCGGAGCAGAGGCTATGAGAGAGCGAGGAGTGCTACCAGAGGGCGAAGGAGCGCGGGGCGCATATAGCACCATGATAAATTATAAAGGATAAAAATCCCTTTCACAAAGGAATAATAGTCTACCATAAATAAACCTTAAATAATTAATTGGAGCCCAATTCAAACAAAAGATAAAGCCCAACCTATATATGGGCCTTACATGCTATATATATAATAAAACCTCAAATAATTAAGATGGGCCCAACCCTTGGGTGTTCGAACGTGGGAATTGGCCATGCATGGAGTTAGGGTTTTAAGTCTAAAAAGGAAGATGGTTGTGAATATGGCAGTAATAGATTAACATGGGAAGGTTTAAACCTCGTAGAATTCTTACGTGGGAAGCTTATCTTTCATTAGGGTTCTAAATCTCTATTAGGATTCAATCCCTACAAATAAGACTCCCTCTCGAACGAGCAAAGGCTACTATTGCTGCTACGTTCGAAGGAGCCCCCGCTGCATCGTCTCATCCTCCGACTGTCACGCATGAAGAAGAGAACCTGCTGGTGTTTCTTCTTCCGTGGATCATGCTACTGCAGTTGTCAATCTGCCACTGCAGTTACAGCCGTTGGCTCATCTGCTACCTCCTACCGCTGAACGAGAAAAGGGAAGCCTATTGCTTCTTACTCTTCTACTGCAGTTGCTGCCGATGCTGCTGCTGCACTTTCTCTATTTTCTCCTGAACGTCTTCGTCGTTCTCGTTGCTGCCGTTCGAGTGCTGCTATCATAGTTGCAGCTGCTCTTATTAAATCTCTCATACCTCTGTCCATCATCTAGAATAAGCCAAAGAGGTACGTATTCTCAAGTTCTAAAGCCCAAGAGGATAATAAATAGCATAGATCATGCATATATGATCATAATTAGTATCCTTACATCTTGTTTTTATGATCAAGATCTTGAGTTTTCCGTAATTGTAGGTTTTACTTGTCTACATGTAAATAGCGACCAGGGCATGGCTGTCTATTGAATGAACATTCGCGCGAAAAGTCACCAAATCTATGGATATAGTGACTATGGCCAGGGCGCAGTTTAATGGGTGACCTTGCGCTAGCCTCTAATTCTTTTAGTGAAATTAATAAATACCATATGTTAAAATTTAATATCTATGAACCATAGCGTTAAAAATTCTGCATGAGCATGATTCTAGAACCTTTATATTTTTCTCTGTATATCCATGTCTTTACTTTCATGATTATGTGAACTACAAATACATGAATAGTATTATGTGTCTAAGATTGTATCTGCCCGATGCGTAGCATCAAACAAAGAATGGGCGACCTAAATCATGACGTTATTTAAAGAATGAATGCCCCTATACGGTGGCGCTATTTTGTAAAAATCTAGTAAATAGAAAAAAATATATTGAAATTCATGAATGTATGACATAAATCATGACGTCATTTAAAGAATGAACGCCATCGTACACAGTCGCTATTTATAATTATAAATATTAATTTTTGGAAAATTTCTACAATTAGCGCTCGTATACAGTGTCATTGATTCTAATTATTTCCTTGGAATTTTTGTTATAAATTAAGATTGAACGACCTTTCAGACAGCTGATATTTCTTGAAATAGCGACTTCTGTTGAGGCGCAGTTTCCTGTCTCTCAGTTTTATCGCGTTTTCCTAGCCCATATCGCTGGTCTATTGATACTCTCATCTCACATCCGTAGATGGGGTTTCTATTTTTGATTCCATCGATTACACACTGACTCTCGGTGATCTTTGAACCCTCCGTGGGATATTCCTTCTTTTGGACTAGTGATTTCATCACGGAGACCTCCGTAAGTCTACGTTGGCATGGGATTCCCTCAAGGCAGTCGAGTAGGTTGTAACCTAAAAACCCTTGAACCCTTACTTGTCATGTCACTCTGAAGAAACATGATGCTTAGCCCTCATAGAGCGTTGCTTCTAGCCTCTTGTGAGAAGTCTGTTATGTCAGTAATTAGTGACCATGCCTTGGGTGCCAGAAGGAATTGATGACCAGGACAGTGGCGCTATTTCCCTGATTTAGCGACCTGAGTCTGGGCGCTATTTCATCGAGCTCGTACTGTTCAAAGAAATTAGCGACCAAACATTGAGCGCTATTTCTATAATTGGTGGCGGCTGAGTATATGTCAATCACTCAGTTTCATGACATGTCACAGTTTTCCATATGGTTTATCGGTATGTCCTACTTGATCAAGTTTTGTCCTTGAACTCATTCGTTCTTGAAATCTACCTTATTATCCTACAATAGCTTATTCTTGAAATTCTATATTGGCTATAAACTATAGTGGATTTCTAAAATATACATGACTCAATGGTTGTGCATATAGGGCCCGATCTGGTCCTAGGAGGAACACCCGAAAGTACTTGTGCCCATGGGAGCTATATTGATCACGGTGTGGCATTGCACCGAAGTGCTTGACTTGCTTGATTGTTGACATTCCACGACTCGTACTTGACTTGACTTGACTTGACATGACTTACGTGGCCCGAAATGGGTGTTTAATTACTTGATATTATAATAGCCAATTCACGTGACATGACTTGATATATTTACATGCCTGAACATCTTGATACATTTTACATGAATCTCTTGAAATCTTGCTAGTTCGTTAACTCTTGATACTCTCTTTCATCATTGTCATGCATAAATGGATAGCTATACATGCATTCATGTAACATGTAATTTACTTAAAGTAAGCTTGTAACTGAGATATAATTCTTACTGAGCGTTCGCTCACCTAGTATTTTCCCCTATTTTTTAGGTAACTCTGATGAGGATAATCAATCGGATGGGAAGGGGAACGAGTAAAGGGAATAGGGCCACCCAGTCATGAAAGCGTCTAACTAGTCGTGTCGTTTCCTTTTTTTTGAGTCGATCATTGTAATTTTCTTTTATTGAGTCTTGATTGCCCCTTAGTACTCTTTTCTAAAAAGGAGATTATGTAATGAATTTACCTTAATGGTTATTATGAATAAATTAGATTTAGTTATCTTGCAATTTATGCATCTCTGTCTATAAGGTCAAATTCCTTATACTCTGATTGACATGAATGATATAACTCGTCATGCGTACCGGGTTCCTTCCGCGCTCGGGGTGTGACAGTTTTTGTGGTATCAGAGCCTAGGATATTCAATTCCTAGGAAACCGAGTCCAACGATAGGTTTATTCCTTTACTCGGTGAGATTGGGTAAGGCCATGGGTTAAGTTAACTTAGGAATGTAGACCCTTGGATTAATCACATATTAATATAGTTACTTAATTATAGTAGGATCATGGTCGCCGAACGTGCCCAATGGCGTGACATGCAATGCCCTGTCCAAGGTCTCACTCAGGCATGACAACAAGTGGCGCAGGGTGGAGCCAATCGGGGTGCAGGAGATCTCCACCACAGCTTTCGCAACATGAACCCACCAAAGTTCATTGGTTCGACCGACCCCGATGATGCCGAACACTGGATCAGGGAAATCAAACGTATATTCCATGTCATGCAATGCACGGACGAAGAGAAAGTCTTATTAGTAACCTTCCAACTAGAGCGGGATGCTCGCTTCTGGTGGGAGTCAATAGAGGCTACCTTACCCCATGAACAAGTTACGTGGGGCGAGTTCGTAGAGTATTTCAACAACAAATACTTCTCGGACCATATTCAAGAAAAGAAGGCCACGAAATTCACCGCCCTCAAGCAAAGGACCTTATTAGTGGCCGAGTATGAGGCCCAATTCTCTCATCTTTCAAGGTATGCACCGCACCTAGTGGGTACCGAGAATATGAAGGCTAGGAGATTTCTCAATGGGCTTCGGCCACAATATATAACTCAATTAGCGCCCATGGACATTCAAGTCTAATTAGAAATAATAAGGCGTGCACAATTATTAGAAAATGTCACGGAGTTGTCCGACCGGATCTGTGGGAAGGACAAGAAGGAGCATGTTACGAGCTCTGGCACATTCAAGCCGACCTTCAAGAAGAAAAGAGCTAGCAATGGAGGATATTCCTCCCAAGAGAAGAAGTTCAAGAAAAATAGCAAGCCCTTCTTCATTACTACAACACCTTCCAAAGAGGTGTGTAAACATTGCGACAAGGCCGGCCATAAGGCCGAGGAATGCTGGAGGAGATTGGGAGCTTGTCTCCGTTGCGGGAGCCATGATAATCAGATTCTCGACTGCCCTCTGCTAAATGATCAAGTCGGAGACGAGAAGCACCCGGTGAAGAAGTAAGCACGTCTTCAACTTCTTCAAGAGGTGGAGCAAGATGAAGGTGGACTGGTGGAAGGTACATTAAAGATTTGCTCTAAATCTGCTCGTGTCTTGTTTGATACCGGCGCGACACATTCTTTTGTTTCCAAGAAGTTTGCTGATCCATTACCTAGAGAATCGGAGTGGATAGATTTAGTTATTTCAACTCCTCTCAGAAACGAATCCGAGATTTCACACCATTATCTAAATTATGAAGTTATGGTAAAAGGGAAAAATCTACCTACCGACCTGATATGCTTAGATATGGATGCGTATGACGTCATACTAGAAGCCAATTGGTTATCCACACACAAGGTAGTTGTAGACTGTCGAAACGGCAAGGTAACTTTTAAGGAGTTCCCAGAACTTGTCTACACTAGTTCTCGGAGTCGAAGCAAGTCACCCCTTATTTTGGCCCTCCGAGCTAGTAAGCTCTTAAGGAAAGGATGTGTGGCTTTCATAGCTGTAACACCCTCAAATATAGATAAGTTGTACTCTATATCACCGAGGTGCCTTTTGAAGTATCGGCTCAGTTCTTGAAAAGAATTCCGAAGTTAAGCGTGCTTAATGGGGAGTAATACTGAGATGGGTGACCTCGTGGGAAGTCCCCTATTCTGGAGCCGATCACTGTTAGAAAGGGATAAAACCGTGAGGCCGACAAGCCAAAGCGGATAATACCTCGACGATATAGAGTACGGGGCGTGATAGAATGGTATCAGAGCCATACCCCAATCGGAAGAGTGGGAACTAAGTGCTATGCAGGGCAAAGAGCTACGCTATGGGAGCCACCTCTTGAGTCCGTAATGGAGCAAAGTGCTACATAGTGGGAGCCACCTCTTGAGCCTGTAGGGGCCACCTCTAGAGCCCTACCTGCCTGGGGGCTTGATTGCATGATTGCGTGCTATATGTGCCCAGCGACGAGGACGTCGCCTATATAAGAGGGGTAGATTGTAACACTCTCAAATATAGATAAGTTGTACTCTATATCACCGAGGTGCCTTTTGAAGTATCGGCTCAGTTCTTGAAAAGAACTCCGAAGTTAAGCGGGCTTAATGGGGAGTAATACTGGGATGGGTGAGCTCCTGGGAAGTCCCCTATTCTGGAGCCGATCACTGTTAGAAAGGGATAAAACCGTGAGGCCGACAAGCCAAAGTGGATAATACCTCGACGATATAGAGTACGGGGCGTGATAATAGCATTTATGTCTCCCACGGAAGTTAAGGAGTCTAAGATAGAAGACATCCGAGTGGTTCGGGAGTTTCCCGACGTATTCTCGGAAGACTTGCCCGGATTACCACCACAAAGAGAAGTTGCCTTCACCATCGACCTGGTCCCTGGTGCTGGTTCGGTTTCTAAGATACCTTACAGGATGTCCCCCGCCAAGCTCAAGGAATTAAAAGAGCAATTGATGGAGCTTTTGAAGAAAGGATTCATCAGGCAGAGCACTTCCCCGTGGGGAGCGCCTGTATTATTTGTTAAGAAGAAAGATGGATCGATGAGACTCTGCATCGACTATCGGTAGTTGAACCACCTTACTATCAAGAACAAGTATCCAATATCGAGGATCGATGAATTATTTGATCAGATATCTGGAGCCAAGTATTTCTCGAAGATCGATCTCAGGTCGAGATATCATCAATTGAGAATAAAACATGAGGATATTCACAAGATGATATTCCGGAGCAGGTATAGGCATTACGAATTTATAGTTATGCCTTTTGGACTAACAAATGCCCTTGCAGCCTTTATGCAGTTGATGAACAACATATTCATGCCTCATCTAGATCTATTCGTAGTAGTCTTTATTGATGATATGTTGATATATTCAAAGACCGAGGAAGAACATGAAGAGCATTTGAGGATTTCATTGCAAATCTTGAGGAAGAATCAACTTTATGCCAAGCTGAGTAAATGTGACTTTTGGATCGAAGAAGTATCCTTCTTAGGGCATGTAATCTCAAAGGATGGAATTTCTATGGATCCGTCCAAAGTCGAGGCTATGAAGAATTGGGAAAGACCCACAAATGCCACTGAGATCCAAAGCTTCTTAGGCCTAGCTGGCTATTAAAGGTGATTCATCAAAGACTTCTCTAAGATCGTCGTTCCTCTTACTGGGCTGACCCGCAAGGAGATTCCTTATAAGTGGGACAAAGACTATGAGAAAAGTTTTCAAGCCTTGAAGGATCATCTGACAACTGCCCCTGTCCTGGCATTACCTATTGAAGGAGAGAAGTTCGAGGTATACACCGATGCGTCTGGCATTGGCCTCGGATGTGTGTTAATGCAACAAGGGAGAGTCATTGCTTACTCTTCTCGACAATTGAGGAAGCATGAGGAGAACTACCTGGTGCATGACTTAGAATTGACTGTGGTAGTATTTACTTTGAAGATCTGGAGACACTATCTCTATGGAGAACACTTTACCGTGTACTCCAATCACAAGTGTCTCAAGTATCTATTTTCTCAAAAAGAATTGAATATGAGACAAAGGCGTTGTCTAGAATATCTCAAGGACTTCAACTTCATAATATAATACCATCCTGTAAAGGGTAATCATATAGATGATGCCCTCAGTCGAAAGTCGAGAGCGCTATTGACAAACTGTATGATCCAAGAGTGGAAAATACTGGAGCAAGTCACTAAGCTTAACATAAGCATGGACAAGGAGAAAAGGTGTATTACTCTATCACACATGAGAATACAACCAGATCTACTCTTCGAAATCAAAGGGCTTCAAGACAATGACCCGGTGCTAGTAGAAGTTAAGGGCAAGATAGAAGAACAACCTGATTTCAAGCTAGCACCAGATGGAAGATTATTGTTCCGAGAAAGGACTTGTGCACCAGATTGTCTAGAATTGAAGAAGAAGATTCTAGAAGAAGCTCACCGATCAAGGTACACGATTCATCTCAGATCGACCAAGATGTACCAAGATTTGAAACGGACCTTTTGGTGGCCCAACATGAAAAGGGAGGTAGCGGACTTTGTTTTTCGCTATCTTACCTGCCAACAAGTCAAGGCGGAACATCAAAAGCCTATCGATAAGTTACATCCTCTGGACATTCCCAAGTGGAAGTGGGAAGATATCGGCATGAACTTTATAATGGGTCTATCTAAATCTAAAGGAGGACATGATGGAATATGGGTCATCATAGATCAATTGACCAAGTCAGCTCACTTCTTGCCTATCAAGAGCCGTTGGTCAGTTGATGTCCTAGCCACCTTGTACATCAAGGAGATCGTTAGACTGCATGGAGTTCCTATTTCGATCGTGTCTGACCGAGACCCGCGTTTCAATTCTCACATTTAGAAGGGTCTACAACACTCTTTGGGAACGAGACTCAACTTTAGTACTGCTTTTCATCCTCAAACGGATGGTCAGACCGAGAGAACGAATAAAGTCATGGAAGACATGCTACGAGCTTGTATCATTGATTTCGGTGGAAGCTGGCATGATCACTTGTCTTTGGTCGAGTTCTCATATAATAACAGCTACCATGCAAGTATTCAAATGGCACCTTTCGAGGCATTATACGGAAGGAGTTGCCGCTCACCACTATGCTGAGACAAAGTTGGCGAAAAGCAACTACTAGGTCTGGAGATGGTAAGGGATACCACCGAGAAGATCCAAATCATTAGAGAAAGACTCAAGATGGCTCAGTCTAGACAAAAGACTTACGCCGATATTAGAAGGAGAGACCTCGAGTTCCAAGTCGGAGACCATGTCATTCTTAAGATTTCCCCAGGACACGGCATTAGAAGATTTGGTGTTGAGGGTAAGCTTACACCAAGATATATCGGTCCCTTCGAAGTACTAGAAAGAGTTGGCGAGGTTTCCTATCAAATCGCCTTGCCACCGCAAGTATCCGAGGTACACAATGTATTCCACATTTCTATGCTCAAGAAGTATGTTCATGATCCGACCCACATCATAGATCATGACAACCTGGTGATACAAAAGAATCTCACATATGAACAAAAGCCTTTGAAGATCCTTGCTCGCGAGGTTCGTGCACTAAGGAACAAGACGATTCCCATGGTAAATGTTCAATGAAGCAAGTGCTCAGAGCAAGAAGCTACTTGGGAGACCGAAGAACCTATGAAGAAAAGATTTCCCGACTTCTTTTAAAATTGTAAGTATACGGCACCCTCTGTGTCTTTATGCAATTGAATTTGGGGATCAAATTCTTTTAAGTGGGGCAGGGTGTAGCACCCTGATAAATTGTGAAGGATAAAAATCCATATATAATTCACAAAGGAATAATAGTCTACCATAAATAAGCCTTAAATAATTAATTGGGGCCCAATTCAAACCAAAAGATAAAGCCCAACCTATATATGGGCCTTACAAGATATATATATATATATATATATATATATATATATATATATATATATATATATATATATATATATATATAACCTAAAATAATTAGGATGTGTCCAACCCAATTGGGTGTTCGAACGTGGGAATTGGCCATGCATGGAGTTAGGGTTTTAAGTCTAAAAAGGAAGACGACTGTGAATATGGCAGTAATAGATTAACATGGGAAGGTTTAAACCTCGTAGGATTCTTACGTGGGAAGCTTATCTTTCATTAGGGTTCTAAACCCCCATTAGGATTCTATCCCTATAAATAAGACTCCCTCTCGAACGAGCGAAGGCTACTATTGCTGCTGCGTTCGAAGGAGCCACCGCTGCATCGTCTCATCCTCTAACTGTCACGCGTGAAGAAGAGAACCTGCTATTGTTTCTTCTTCCGTGGGTCCTCTTACTGCAGTTGTCAATCTGCCACTACAGTTGCTGCCGTTGGCTCATCTACTGCCTCCTATCGCTGAACGAGAAGAGAGAAGCCTGTTGTTTCTTACACTTCTTCTGCAGTTCCTGCCGAAGCTACTGCTGCACTTTCTCTATTCTCTCCCGAACGTCTTCATCATTCTCGTTGTTGCCGTTCAAGTGCTGTTGTCGTAGTTGCAGCTGCTCTTATTAAATCTCTCATACCTCTATCCATCATCTAGAACAAGCCAAAGAGGTAGGTATTCTCAAGTTCTAAAGCCCAAGAGGATAATAAATAGCATAGATCATGCATATATGATCATAATTAGTGTCCTTACATGTTGTTTTTATGATCAGGATCTTGAGTTTTCCGTAATTGTAGGTTTTACCTGTCTACATGTAAATAGCGACCAGGGCATGGCCGTCTATTGAATGAACGCACGCGCGAAAAGTCACCAAATCTATAGATATAGCGACTGTGGCCAAGGCGTAGTTTAATGGGCGACCTTGCGCCAGCCGCTAATTCTTTTAGTGAAATTAATTAATACCACATGTTAAAAATTAATATCTATGAACCATAGCGTTAAAAATTCTGCATGAGCATGATTCTGGAACCTTTATATTTTTCTCTATATATCCATGTCTTTACTTTCCTGATTATGTGAACTCCAAATACATGAATAGTATTATGTGTCTAAGATTGTATCTGCCCGATGCGTAGCATCAAACAAAGAATGGGCGACCTAAATCATGACGTTATTTAAAGAATGAACGCCCCTATACAGTGGCGATGTTTTGTAAAAATCTAGTAAATAGAAAAATATTATATTGAAATTCATGAATGTGCGACCTAAATCATGACGTCATTTAAAGAATCAATGCCATCATACACAGTCGCTATTTATAATTATAAATATTAATTTCTGGAAAAATTCTAGAATTAGCGCCCGTATACAGTGTCGTTGATTCTCATTATTTCCTTGGAATTTCTGTTATAAATTAAGATAGAACGACCATTTAAAAAGTTGTTATTTCTTAAAATAGCGACTTCTATTGAGGCGTAGTTCCTTGTCTCTCAGTTTTATCGCGTTTTCCTGGCCCATATCGTGGGTCTATTAACACTCTAATCTCACATCTGTAGATGGGGTTTCTATTTTTGATTCCATCGATTACACACTAACTCTCGGTGATGTTTGCACCCTCCACGGGATATTCCTTCCTTCGGACAGGAGATTTCATCATGGAGACGTCCGTAAGTCTACGCTAGCCTTGGATTCCCTCAAGGCAGCCGAGTAGGTTGTACCCTAAAACCCTATAACCTTTACTTTTCACATCACTCTAAAGAAACGTGATGCTTAGCCCTCATAGAGCGTTGCTTCTGGCCTCTTGTGAGAAGCCTGTTCTATCAGTAATTAGTGACCATGCCTTGGGCGCCAGAAGGAATTGGTGACTTGGACAGTGGCGCTATTTCCCTGATTTAGCGACCTGAGTCTGGGCGCTATTTCATCGAGCTCATACTGTTCACAGAAATTAGCGACCAAACATTGAGCGCTATTTCTATAATTGGTGGCGGCTGAGTATATGTCAATCACTCAGTTTCATGACATGTCACTATTTTCCATACGGTTTATCGGTATGTCCTACTTGAGCAAGTTCTATCCTTGAACTCCTTCGTTCGTGAAATCTACCTTATCATCCTACAATAGCTTATTCTTGGAATTCTATATTGGCTATAAACTATAGTGGATGTTTAAAATATACATGACTCAATGCTTGTGCATATAGGGCCCGATCTGGTCCTGGGAGGAGGACCCGAAAGTACTTGTGCCCATGGGAGCTATATTGATCACGGTGTGACATTGCACCGAAGTGCTTGACTTGCTTGATTGTTGACATTTCACGACTCGTACTTGACTCGACTTGACTTGACATGACTTACGTGGCCCGAAATGGGTGTTTAATTGCTTGATATTATAATAGCCAATTCACGTGACATGACTTGATATATTTACATGCTTGAACATCTTGATACATTTTACATGAATCTCCTGAAATCTTGCTAGTTCGTTAACTCTTGATACTCTCTCTCATCATTGTCATGCGTAAATGGATAGCTATACATGCATTCATGTAACATGTAATTTACTTAAAGTAAGCTTGTAACTGAGATATAATTTTTACTGAACGTTCGCTCACCTAGTATTTTTCCCTATTTTTTAGGTAACTCCGATGACGAGAATCAATCGGATGGGAACGGGAACGAGTAAAGGGAATATGGCCACCCAGTCATGAAAGCGTCTACGTATTCATGTCGTTTCCATTTTTTTGAGTCGATCATTGTAATTTTCTTTTATTGAGTCTTGATTGCCCCTTAGTACTCTTTTCTAAAAAGGAGATTATGTAATGGATTTACCTTAATGGTTATTATGAATAAATTGGATTTGGTTATCTTGCAATTTGCACATCTCTGTCTATAAGGTCAAATTCCTTATGCTCTGATTGACATGAATGATATAACTCATCACGTGTATCGGGTTCCTTCCGTGCTCGAGGCGTGACAGCGCGTCTACGTTAGTCTGGTTCCTTCTCTGTGGGTAGCTGTGGATGTCAAAAAATGACGATGATGATCATACGGCATTCGCGTCCATGTGCGAGTTTAAGATGGGAAGGCCGAAAAACCCATACCTCGCCCGGTCAGGATGAGAACTCGCCCGGTGGCCCGCTACCCATCAAGGGAGCCCCTTCGAGCGGAAGATACCACCACAATTCTCCAACCGGCCATGCCGAGAGCAGAATCAAAGAAAAGCTGGGAATTCTGGCACAGTCTCAGCATGCATCGAAAGTCACGCAAAGTCTGGGACCGAGTCCTGGAGGCTGCGAATGGAATATTACGGAGGCCATACATCGCAACCGGAACATTCCGGGAATGCCAACATTCATATAAACGGCCGCGACTTCGAAAAGAATCCGTTCGGTGCTTAAAACGGAGCGGAAGGGCCTTAAAGCGGCGCGCCTTAAAACGACGCTCCCCCTTGCTTAAACGGCGCACCCCACTTTATGCTCTAATACGAGCCCCCCTTGATTTTGTTAAAACGGCGCCACCCCCCCCCCTTGTATGCTAAAACGGCGCGCTCCCGTTGAAGGGCCACCCCTTTGAATGCACTAAAACGGCGCCACCACTTGCATGGCTATCCCGGCGCGGGTTAAAATGGCGCGGTCACTGTTCCACCGCGCCGTTTTAACCCCACATTCTCAAAGCGCATAGTAGACTATTCTCTGAAGCGTTTCCCCGGCGCGCAATCAACCAATCCCGTCATCAATGCGGTCCCCTGTTTCTTGTGAGCAGCACATCGACGAACAGCTTAAAAGGGCTAAACGTCTGCTTTGATCCGTTGGGCAACCAAGCATGTTCTTTAAATAGAAATTCTCGAGCCCTGCACCACCGAATGGCCATTCCCGGTCGGCCACCCACTCCCTTGCAGGTCATGGCGATGTTAACGTGGTTGGCGAAGGAGCTCGACAGCAAATCGGCGCGACGTGGGCAAGCGTCCGGTGTGCTCAACCTCGAACAAAGACTTGAGTGCTCCACCATGTATATATAACAAGCATTTGTTAAGCAGGGGCGCTCTCTCGGGTGGCTCTCTGGCGCACGCAGGAAGAAAGAAAGGTTCTCAAGAAGTGTGTGTAAGAGGAGAATAGAGGTGAGAGAGTTTCTTTTTCCTTCCTCAAGGGAGCTTCCATCGAAGAAGGCCGAAGGGTGAACAAGCTCTGTTCTCGTGCCGGAGAAGAAAAGGGAGAGAGAGAGGGGTGAGTGTTAGAGGTGAGTCAGGGGGGGGGGGTTCTATGTTCTTTTTCTTTCCTCTACAGTATCTTCTTCCTCCCCACTTCGATGTAGTCCATTTGTATCTTGGGATGAATCTCTTTCTATGCAAAACTCCTTCCCCGTTATGTGGATGAATAAAAGAAGAAAAGCCATTTTCACAACTCTAGTATTCTCTGTTCCAATCTCTACTCTTCCTTTCCTCACTCTCCGATCATCCGGGGCCTTTGAGGTCCGCCTCTTCATGGCGTGACCCTCAAAGGAACCCGGTCGAGGGATGCACATTCATTGCCCTTGTGGTGAACACTTGCCTCGCTTCAAAGAATCATCACCCGTGAGTCGTGGTCGCTCTTGTAGGCTGGTCCTCGAGCACTCCACACTCACATTTGGGTTCGGACCGCCGTGAGGCCACTCCGAAATTTTGAGGGTCACCCCAGAGCAATCCGTTTGGTGGCCTTCGCTTCTCTCTGGCAAGCCTCGGTCTGGGGGAGATGCTGCCCAATTTTCGCCAGGGGATTAAGAACACTCAAGAATAAACGGACACTGCAATCTCCGAGAGCAAGAGCAACGCACATATTGAATCCTCTGTGAACAAACCACCACCAAACTTGCTCACGGGTGAAAAGAAAAAAAAAGAAAACACAGTAAAACAGCTTTGAAATAACCCTGGGGAGAGGTTATTCCGGCGCGGGTTGAAACGGCACGGTCACTGTTCCACCGCGCCGTTTTAACCCCTTCTCATAACCCATCTGTCTGCCATTCCACCCTTAAAACGCCGTGGCCAAAACCGGCGCGCCCTCCCTCCAATCCTATTCCGGTGCGCCTCTTATATATAAAGAGGGGGGGGGGGCTAAATAACAATAAAAAAGGAGAGAAAGGTTCAAACAAAAAAGAATGCAAAGATCAATGCCATTAAAAAAATTAAAGGAACTCTATTACTCGTGGTTCAATTAAATTTTTGTTCCGGGGGCACTGCCCCCTTGACCCCTGCGACCTGATCGGGTAGGTCGATCCGTGTGTGAGGGTGCACGTTGGTGAGCTCGGGCTACGCACTTAATAATTCACTCCCTCGGACTGGGTGCAAATAGAAAATCAACGACGCCTTATGGTATCGGACGTGGTTTATGGAATTTCTGACATGGCCATAGTCCGAAATCATCTCGGGCCAACAATCTATCAATTTGTCCCACTTCTATCGATTTCCGATCCCGCAACTCACATAAAACGTGCCGTACGTATGGCAGACATTTGACTGGTTTCCACCGTCACTTTCGATACTACTAACCTGGACTTCTGTCCGAACAAGAAATGGTCCGTGAGTGACCGACATACATAGGTTTATTAACGTTTACGCCCTAACGTGGGGTTTGTTTAAACGTAATCCGAGATTTCGCTCTCGCTCCCATTACTATGAACTTCAGGCCATTGGGCCCCTTTTCCTGGCAATCAATCAAGGGTCTTCCTTTCTCCGAGGGGATATAATTAACGTCGTAGCCTTTATGGTACAGCGGGTTCTCAATCCCGACATGATACACACAATCGTCTGATTAGTCAGAACGAGCTCACCACGGGCTTCTTTAAGCCCGCATAAACTGTCACCTAGGTGACTGGCACGCCCTCGCACTAATAAATCGAACAAACGAACGAACAGATGAATAAACAATAAAAAAATTACAAACAAATTTTAGTGCATCCACAGTAGCTGTAGCACCCCGGAAAATTTAAATAGAGAATACATGAAAAACAATCTTTATTAGTCATAGAAAATTTATGAGAATTAAAAATTTTTGATAAAGGAAAAGTGAAGCTAGTTATTTAGCCTAAATGGTAATAAATAGGCACAAATAAAGGTATAAATGAATGATCGAGAAATGGGAATTTAATATATCCTTTTATCTATTTATGGTTTAAATTAAGGAAAATACGACTCTAGTATTTAGAAGGAACCTCGTGCCAAAAATATATTTACATACTTATATAAAAACTCTCATAGGATCGAACCCGACTCTAAACCTAAGACAACAATGCAAAATTAATGAGATCTATAAACGAATAAAGTTAAAGGAAATAAGGTATATATATAAAGTTCTACTAATTAAATTCGAAAAACTATTTATAAGTCTACTAACTATAATTAGTCGGCCCAACTAAACTTAACCACCCAACCCAATTTATCCTAAGTTAATGGGCTTAAATATATATAAATATATTAATATATACACCCAAAACCAAAAGGGCCATGCGGCCAACTCAAAGCCCAACCTAACAAACAATACAACCCATGTAAACCTTCTCATCAAGCAACCCTTTAATTTATAACCCAACAACCACTGCACCCAAACCCAAATGCCACGTGTACAAGGTCAAACCCAAACCCACGTGAGACTTCTCAAGCCACATCTCCTTAACCCATATATATATATATGTACCCATATGCCACCCTCACTTTATCCCAACCGAAAACACATACAAGCACACACACATATATACATATATATATATATATATATATATAGAGTCTTATTAAATATTAGGCTAAAAAGCTTATGCTAATTATAACATATATAATTAATGGACTCTAAAGATATTGATTGGGCTGGGAATATATGTATAAATATATAAATATAGATATAGATTATACATGGGCCAATCCTAAGAAGCTTGAACACACATGTTTATATTGGGCTTTAAGGAAGCCTTCATGGGCCTTACGTGTGCTAGAATGAGCTTAAGAAGGTTCCATCGGTCATGGAGGAAGGTGTTTGTGTTAGTTTAGGAAAAGGCTGCAGATATGGAGGAAGGAGAAAAGATTAGGAAGTACAATACCTTATAGGATTCTACAATTGATGGAAAGTTAAGTTCTTTGAAAATCCATATCTCCCAAACTATGTAACATAAAATTATAAAAAATATAATTTTAGAATCCTCATATTTTTCTCCTAATTATCATATATTCTATTTCTTTAAATTATTTTATAAAAATAAATGTGTCTTTGAATGTATATTTTAAAATTATTCAATTAAATAGATATTGACGTGAATTCTTGTGAAATAAATTAAGTTAAAAATCATAGAATTGACGTCCCTCCAAGTGGACGCTAATTAATAAATGACGTCACCCACGTGCGTCAATTAATATAAGTTTATTTAATTATGTTAATTATAGAATTGGATGGACGTGAATTCTATAATTTACGCATTCATGTTCTCATAGTTTTCTTTCGGTTATGACCTATACCGTGGGTCTTCTGACACTCTCATCTCACGTCCGTAGATGGAGTCCCTGTTTCATGATTGGTTCACGTTATACACCTCAACTCTCGGTGACATACGAGCCCTCCGTCGGACATTCCGTTCCTTCGGACTGACAAGTTAGTCATTGGGACCTCCTTAAGTCTCCTCGTAGCCTTGGATTCCCTCAAGGCCGACTGAGCTGGTTGTACCTAATCACCTAGATTTCCAGAATGTCATGGTTTTCATATGATTTATTGATATATCATCCTTATTACAAGTTCTATCCTTGAACTCTATGTTCCATGAAATCTATCTTAATGTCTTGCATGCTTGATGCTTGAAATTCTTGGCCATTAATATGGAATTAGTCTAGACGAAATGTCAGGGGCTATGGGTCCCACAAAAATGACATTTTTAAATGCTACGGGTCTTGATCTGACCCTATTGGACGAGGCAAAGTCCAAACGTTACCGGTATACGATGATCGGGTGCTGGCATTCACCACCTATAGTCGTCTATAACTTATTTCCATGAGGGGTGGTCATATCGTCGTGATTTTCCCCTTAGTGCATTGGCCAATCCTATGTAGTGCTAGATGTGCAAACGCTCTCGTGATAGTGATGATCGGGAGTAATTGCCATCATAGTACACAATCCTATATAGTGCTAGGTGTGCAAACGCTATCGTGATAGTGATGATCGGGAGTAATTGCCATCATAGTACACCTTTCTACAACTAATTGTTCGTCATGAAAAGATCTTGAATTACCTTATTAGAGGGGTTATCATATCATCGTGATATTCCCTTAATGTCTTGGCAAATGCTATATAGAGCTTGTAGGAGTAATTGTTCTACTTCTGTATCGATCAACATAAATGTTCTTGAATTATTCCATTGATATTACTCGTTATCTTGTCACGAAGATCCTTCATAATAATGGATACATTGAAGCTCTCGTGATAGTGTTCGTCATAGAGAGATGAATGTTATATTCCTTCATGAATGCTCTTCACCTAGCTTGAGAAAGTACTTGTTAAGATCTTGCTCTACTCTCTTGATTGTCATTGTCCTTACTCTTCATGAGTGTATCTAGCATCTTGCTTACTCATTTTTTTATAGTTCTTGAATTTATCTCGTGTCATTCTAGTTCTCGATTTCTATATCTTGCATGACCTGCATGAGCATGTTAAAATGTAATTGACTTAAAGCTAGCTTGGAGCATGAGATATTAAGTCCTACTGAGCGTTCGCTCACCCTGCGTTTTCCAATGTTTTTCATGTAATGACCTTAGTGACGACGAGACCGAACATGATGGGCAAGGGCAAGAGTGAAGAAGAACTTTAACATCTAGATGAATCGTCTAGTCTGGTTATCTTGCATCTTATGTCTCATTATAGTTTTTCTTTATTGAGTCTTTTCGTTTATTATGGGTCCGAATATGTAAAGAACTTATATTTGAAATGAAATTTGTTATTTGTCCAAATTGTATTTTGTGGAAATGACTATGCTCTGATTGACATGACTGTTTAACTGCCATGTTCAGAGCAAACGACACGTTCCGCTGCTATCGGTTCGGGGCGTGATAGTAGCTTTCTAGTCTCCTCGACAGAGGAGCGTCATCGCGCCACCGAGGCCGATCAGGCGTCGCAGGGTGAGGCGAGCACTGCCTCCCAGAGCTCCAGGAGGCCCCCTAGGGACCCTCGTCTTAGGAGAGAGGGGAGTGATGACCAGAGAGACGGCTGGGAGGGTGGTGGCGAGAGTTATTTGTACACCCACCCCCTCACTTGTGATGTACATGACAGATTATATAGATATGAATGGAATGATTTCTTTTCTATCACTTGCTTGTCCTCTCTGTGTTCCTTCTCTTCTGCGCATCTTCCCTTCTACATTGTTCTCACGTGACGTGCTTGACGAGACCTCGCCCCAAAATGGGGAATCATGTCTCGCCATACCTGTTCCTTTCGGGAGAATCTATCACCAAATTTAATGATGCCGACCTCTAGTCGCCTTTCCCATGTGGATGAGTCTAGTCCTAAAATTTAATGGCGCCGACCTCTTGTCCCTTTTCCATGTAGATGGGTCTACCCCCAAATTCAATTATGCCGACCTCTAATCCTTTTTCCTGTGGATGAGTCTACCGGCAAATTCAATGATGTCGACCTCTAGTCCTTTTTTCCATGTGGATATCCTCACTTAAAATTTATTCGCAACATGACGCGCACAGGGAACATTAGACGCGTATCCAACCTCATTTATTTTGAGTGAACGGTGAAGTAACATATGAAAGTAAAATATGCCTCGTTACATGGGCCATTGTGAGGGGAATGGTGAAGGATCCAGATCACATCCGCTCATAAATACTCCCCCTCCCACTCCGCTGGAAGGCATGAGGTAGTGGAGACTGATTAGAAGAGTGAAAAATTGATAGGAAGGAGTAAGAGTCTCTCAGTTTCCCAGATGGAGGGCGAGTCTAGTTTCAGGATGGAAGGCGAGTCTTCCCGCTCCTCGAAAAGAAGTAGATCCAGTAGTAGTTCGAGGAGACTATCTGATATTGAAAGGCACCCTAGTGAGAGGACCCAATCGTAGCTTGTAAACGAGCCCTTTCATTTCTCCCTGCATCTTGTCTTCACGAGCCCCTTTTATTTCCCTTTTTTTACATTGCAGCTCTTTCTCACTTCTTGTGTTGTGCGCAGAGTATGACAAGGTCACACATTTCTTGGGAATTGGTGGTGGCCGCATATTGGGGTCTGCCAGACTCCCAGAAGGCCTGGTAAGATGCGATGGGGTTTGGCACCTTCCTATGGATCGAACCAATTAAACTCGACCTCGCTCTCATCCAAGCATTGCGTGAACGATGGGACCCAGAGAGTCGGGCCTTCCTGATGCCCTGGGAACATATGGTGCCTAGTTTAGAGGATATAGTTCGCATCACTGGCCTCAGAGCGGATGGTGAGGCGGTGATTGGGGTCACCTACCCCGACTATCTAGAATGGGATCAGAAGCTACTGGGGTTGGAATTAAAGGACCACAAGAATAGGTCAGTAGCTAGGGCATCTATAATGGAGGCATTGGGACTTGCCGATGCTCGTCAACAAGGTGACGAGTCCTTGGAAGAGTTTATGAAGAGGACTGAGAGAGGCTCCCGTGTTGTATACAACGTGAATGCGAGCAACTGGGAGAGGTCCAATATGGACTTGAGGAGTTCCTCATTTTCTTGCTGGGGAGGTTGCTATTGGGTGCCAAGGGAGATGACATCCATGGGCGCTTCCTAGAGCTCTTAATAGACCTGGAGAAAGTAGGGCACTATGCCTGGGGAGCTGCCGTGTTGGCACATTTGTTTGCCTGTCTGTCCCAAGGGTCAGATCGAGAGGTGACCGTAAGTGGCTTTACACCATTCCTCCAGGTAGAGTTTTTTTTTATGCCACCAATCTGTTTCATGAATGCTAATGACGTAATGGAAACACGGCTATGTAGTTATTACTAGATCCCAATGAGGAGGGCTCGACAATGGTGTTCGGCGGTGGCACCACTAGCCTGGCGGTGGCAACCTATTATGAGCACGGCTCCTCTATCCTACCAGTTGATGGCGCCAAAGCGCGAGCTGCAAGAGTTCCCTACAGCGATGGTAGGATTTTTTTTCTTTTTTGTATGACTGAGAAGACACATGTATGTGGATATAGGTGATCTAGAGACCTTATACGGGCATGATCGATGCTGACCAGCCATTGGTTATAAGAAGCCGTGGCCAGTTTGGTCATGACCTTTGGGTCCACTATCTAAATGAAATCGAGCCGCTTCGGCTACAATTGGCCATGAGAACCCTAGGGCTCGCCCAGGAATGGGTGGATGCGACCACGCCCCCTCGTATAGGGAGGAAGACACGTGGGAGGGCCGCTTGTATTGACTGGCGTGTGCGATTCCCCGAACAGTATGAAGATTGGTAGTGGGGTGGCACGCTTGTAGAGTCACGTGCACAGGATAGTGAGGTGTACGTACTTGCGTCTCTATAAGGCGACATATGCACAGCAACTCCAGCCCGGAGGTCTCGTGGAGGTGAATGCATTTTTTCGGGGGGGATGGGTGACGCTAACTCCTACAGCCTGGCTACAGGATGCCCGTGATGCCATCATAGCGAATTTGCGAGCTCGCCTGCGAGACACGGAGCAACAGTTGGATGACACCCGTGCAGCTTTGGACTCTTTGGTGAGTGTGTTATGCAACACCCACTCCTAGTGATGACCCTAAATTCCTAGTGTTCAGCCACTAATTTCCACCTCTCGTTGTTATAGCACGTCCAGCTGGATGCAAGCTCCTCAGCAGTGGGTGCAGATAGTGCCCCCTCTAATTTGTGGATCCCATCTTCAGAAATTGATTCGCTCCATGAGCAACTAGCTCATGCCATGCAGTGTGGCACAGAGGCAGAGGGGATTGTTTCAGCATAGGTGAATATTCTTCCCTTCGAGTCTTATGGTTCGCATTGCCATGTTTCTAACGATGGTGGGGTATGGCAAGCAGAAGAGATGCAAGAGGCGCTTGCTCGCGTTGCACAAGGAGAGGCCAGGACAACAGAGTTAGAGGAGGAATTGCGGCGCACCTCAGGCGAAGACCTCTCCTGGGATGCCATGGAGCTGAGGATCACCCTTAAGCTAGAGAGGGAAGACAGTGAGAGTGAAAGAGCTGAGGGACAAAGGGATAGAGAAAGGGAGAGATATGAGAGGTTAGCTGAGAGGGAGGAGCGGAGGGCCTTGGAGGCCCAATTGCTTGAGCTCCGAACCAGTCTTGGCCTCGCCGAACAATGGTTGAGGGATGGTGAGGAGCGCTACCGAAGAGCATGAGAGCGTGGCTTTCGTGTTAGTAGCTTCTTTGCTGCCCCCGCCGAGCAACGGCGGAGCGTGGAGATAGAAAGAGGAATGCAGGGCGGTAGATGTACCACCTCACATGATTTGACGACACCATTCAGGGCTCCTCGCCTGGAGAGTGGTGAGAGGAGTAATGTTGAGAGAGAGGGAGGAACTTAAAGTATACATTTCTTTTAGAATGACAAAATCGAATGTTTGGTTTCCTGTTCTCTGCCTCTTTCCTGCTTTTTCAAACCCTACACACATTGCTCAGAGAAATAAGTTAGTTTTTCTGTTCTGACTTGACCCCTTGCTCAATAAGTGGGTGATTGTTTTGAAACTGGCCTTGATAACGAGTCAAGGGGCCAAGCCTTTATTAATAAAGGCAAATGTAAAAATAACAAATGCGGCATGCAAACATGAAAATGTGAGCGAGAATAAAAAATGAGTCACACAAATGCGATCACGCAAAATGCAATTTTTTTTATTTTTTTGGTGTTTTGTATATATATATATATATATATTGGTTTTGTTTTTATCATTTTTCATCTTTTTTGTTATATTTTTGTTTTTTTTATCTTTTTTTTGCCAATGCCGGGTGATCACCCATATGATGCCAGACCTACATGAGGACGAGGAGTTTCTTGTTAACCTCCCAGGTATCTTGAGCGCATATCTAGGTTGATTTGAGCCTCTAGACTCCTCGAATGATAATCTCGCCGATTAAGACTTATCCTGATGACAATATCGTCATGCCACGCTTAGGCTCCTAGTTACTTCCGACCACAAAGATACACCCAAAAAGCGTTCGAGGTAAATTATTTACCTGACTCGGGTCTATTTCCTCACAACTCTAGATGGTATATAATGGAACACCTTGGAACCACTACCAGAAAATACGGGATTTCGAACGGCCAGTTTCCGTCTCAAATCCGTCTGAAATTCCGTGGGAAGACACTTTTGTAACGGATTTCAGACGAATTTCAGACGGAAATCGGCCGTCTCATATTCTTGGTTACAAATTTCAGACAGAATTAATATCAGTCACAAATTTCATCTGAAATTTCACACAGAAAACTTTCCGTGTGAAATACCGTCTGAAATTACAAATTTCGGACAGATTTAATATCAGTCACAAATTCCATATGAAATTTAACACGAAAAACTTTCCTTGTGAAATACCGTCTGAAATCATCCGTGCTAAATACCGTTCCAATATCCGTCTGAAATTTCAGACAGATTATTTTGTCTCTATTTCTGTTGCAAAATTCAGATGTACAATTTTAGACGGCCTGTAATGCCCTAGATCTTTATTGGATTCTTATTAGGTCTTTCGGATCCTTTTCGGAGAGTTTCGAATCACTTTTGTGGGTCTGAGTTGAGTTTAACGATCCACGTGAGTTTTTCTCTCGTACAAGTTACGGAACCCTGTGGTGAGTTTATTTCTCAGTTCATCAACTCGTGGACGCCGCAGTTGCAATGTACTCGTCGAGAGGATCGTTTCGATTATTTTTGCGTATTTTTCTGAATTAGTCCTTTTTTGGGCTAATTATCAAATTTTTAGAAATTATGAAAATTTCTATTTTCCTTTTTCTTTCATTTTTCTCTCTCCTCCCTTCTCATTTTCGTCGCCGTGGCCTCTCTCTCCCGTTTTCTCTCTTCTCTCGCCCTCCCGACTCTGGCTGCAGACGGAGGAGGCTCGGGCAGGTAGAGGAGATGCCGTGGTGATGGTCCGGAGCGTGATGGGGCGAGGATCGGATCGATTTTGGCGCGATCCCGAACGGTGGATTCAAAGCCGACGGTCGAGCTCGCGACGTCATTTTCGGCGTGGTTTAGTCGCTTCGGCGCACGGTTTCTTCGGTAGAGGTAGGGAGATGGATCACCTACTTCTCCTCTACGTTTTACCTGCAGTTTCATGTTGTTCGGTGCTAGAACGGGCGAGTTTAGGCTTGTTTAGGTAAAACCATGATTTTAGGGGTTCATAGGGTTCGCCGAAAAATGGTGAACATTTTTAGTAAAATTAGTATTAAACGAACCCTCGGGATGTCTGGATCCCGTTCCCGCAAGTTTCACCGTGTTTGGTTGTCATTCGGGGCCGGTAGGAGTCCGGGAACCCCGGTGACCCAATTTGGGTCGATTCGTTGGAATCGCCCATTTCTCGAGAACGAATGGATGCATGTGATCCTTCCGGCTTGTGGAAGGTGTTTTTCGTGGTCTAGGAATGTTTCCCCTGCGTTTATACGCGAATGGGGCGTGGAACGGCCGAGATCGACCTTTTCCCTAGTTTTCTCGCTGTATCGCTTTGGCAGCCGCTCCAGTGACCGCTACAGGTCTCTGGCGGCCCCACAATAGACCACCACATCCCTTGACGTGTCGGTCATTTCGACGTTGGGTAAGTGTGGCGGCCCAACCTTGGACCACCTCTTACCTCTGGCGCCCCTATATTGGTGCGCACAGCTTCGCTGTTTCTCGATATTAGTGTATGTCGATTCGAACTGGCGGTCCTTCCTCTGACCGCCAGGTGTTGTGGCGCGCCTTCCTTAGGCCACCACATGTTGTTTGACTGGGTTGGAGGTCTAGATCGGTTGGCCCTAGTTGCCCAACCCTCATGCGTTTCTTTGTCGTAGCGCGCCTTCCTTCGGCCGCTACAGTTCGTTTGACTTAGGTCAAAGTTGTAGGGCGGTTTGTGTGGCGGTTCATTTTTAGACAGCCAAGTCCGTGTAGCGCGTCTATCTTAGACCGCTAGGTTGTTTGACTGGGTAGGTCGGTGCGAGAGTTGACTGGTGTTGGGGGCCTCACCTATGACCGCTACAGTTTTCTAGCGGCCCAACCTTTGACCGCTATTGTCCTCTAGCGGACCAACCTACGACTGCCATTATCCTCGTCTCTGTGTGCATAGCGACCTTCTCCTTTACTGCTTGGTTTACCTAGCGGCCGGGTGATGGATCACGTATGCCCAGAGTGTCATTTCCCGTCATTTCGATTTTCGTATATCTTTGCTTGACCTTGTGGTTTCCCGTTCTCGTGGATATCTTTTGGTGGCCTATGAGGGCTATGACCACGTTATAAGGTAGCCAGGAGTTTTTCTTGCTTGAGGTAGGATCCTCTTTCCTACTGTTAAATCGTCATTGTTTGGTTCCGATCAACCCGGGGTCACCCAGTGGTTGACAGGCGACCTTGTGTGCGTCTCGACAGTTCTGCCTAGTCCGAGACAGTGGTTCTGGATGTCGCGGGGTATCATCTTACCTCGATTTGTGTGTCCAGATGTGCTTAGGGTTCTTGGTGTTCCCTTAGGTCTTCGTGAGTCGGTTCCTTCGATTATGTCATTTCCTCTGACTTAGGATTAGACCGATTGGCGGCGTGTCACCGCTTTGCCTGACGATCTTGACCCAAGTCGTGAGACTCAAGGATGGTTGTGTTTTCAGGTCTAGTTGCTCTGTCCTGAGTCCGGTGGCAGTCTGGTGTGCTACCTCGTGTCCCATGCTTTGTAGTACGTGCGATAGTGCTTCCTTGCCTGTCAGTACTACAACGCTTGTGTTTCAGAGTTCTGTGTCTTGTGAGCCTCCACTAGTCGTAGCCTGGCGACATGTTACGATGTGTCGACCTACCCGGGAGTGGTGGCGTGACAGTTCCTTATATACGATTTTTAAGCTAGTTCCGTGGGCCCTTGCTTTATAGTAGCGTCCTACTGGGAGAGAAAACTAGCAAGAGGCCTAGCTTAGGCAAGAACCAGTGTGTGCACACGTGGTCAGGGGCTTTGGACTAACGCCGACGGGTGTTACCCTATCTAGTCACTCGTTACTGTAGTTCCTATTCTGTTCAGACATTGTCCTCGTCTCTATCGTCTTGTTAGCAGCGTAGACAGACACTTGTAGGCGCAGCATAAGACATCAGTGGACGCAGCTGGCTATTCTTCTAGTGAGGAGGTGCTTCCGTCACATGACACGTGACTCTCACGTTTCTCGTGCGTCGTGACCTTTCCGAGTTAGCCGTCTCGTGGTCTTGCCCGAGGTCAGTGTGGTATCGTCTGCACGACGTTCTAGTCATGTGTGTGTGGTCACGTCTAGAAGAGTGTGCATGACAATCGAGTCATGTAGGCTTTAGTATTCCGTATCTGTCTAGGTCTTTTCTAGACTTTTCACCTGTCTCGTAGGCCTTCGTCTTAGGCCTCGTGCTTGCCGACAGATTGGTGACTCCTGACTTCGTCAGTTCAGAGTTTACCCTTCTGTTGTTGTTGCTGTTTGGAGTAGCCTAGGGGCCAAGGTCCATTCGGCAGCCATGTTTTGCCGGTACGGCTCCTTCCCTCTTCCTTACTTGCTCCCTACTCCTGCTTCATCTTCTTTACAGCTTTCTAGTGGTAGTTTTCCTGCTTTGCTACTACTGGTGTTTTAGTTGTTTTGTGTTACTGCATTGTTTCTTAGTGAAGATCCGTGTGACCCCTACTGGGCCAGTGACACGAGGCTCACCCCTACTTTTCAGGTGGGTGTCATCATTCTACTTCCGCGGTTCCTGGTGTGTCGCGTTCGTAGTGGCCAGCGGTACCTACGTCGGGTTTCCCCCGACCTCAGTGTACGTTCTTCTTTCCTGTTAGACTGTACTTGCCTTTAATTTTTTAGACTGGACTCTGGTATAATCGTTAATTTGAAACTGTTAATTATAAAGTAATTTTATTTCTGCTACTTTAGCAAACCTGATTAATGAAATTTAATTGCTTACTGTTATATCTCTGTGGCTTCAATGTACTACACGACAATCCTTTTTCCCTACAGAGCCTTACAGCTCTTGGGAGTCTTCACGGGTTCCAAGTGGTATCGGGTCTACTCGGTAGTCCTATCAGGTATATCCGGTATCTGGGATCCAGGTCGTCACACGGCCAATTATCGTCCCTATTTCCGTTTCAAAATTCAGACGTATCCGTCATAAATCTGTCTGAAATTTCAAACACACTAAGTCTGTAGTCTTACATTCTGTCAGAAATTTCATACGGATAAATTTTCATCTCTAATTATGTTTGACATTTCCGACGGATCCGTCGAAAAATCCATCTGAAATACTTCCATTATTTTTTTAAAAATACAAAATTGTTTTAAATAACCTGTTAAAATACATCAAATATAATCAAACTAACGTACTAAAAACAAAACACATAAGAAGAAACTCAACACTAATCCCCTGCTGATCAAATATCATCAAACCAACGTACAGAAAATAAAACACATAATAAACTCAAGAAATATCCTCCACATCGTCCATATCCACCTCCCTACCCTGCTCATCTCCTTTGTCGTCGCCCGCAGAAGGATCCTCCTACATTAAAAAAATAATAACATTCATTCATAGATAAAAAAATTAGTGCGAAGATAAATTAAATATTTTATTACATTTCATAAATTGAAATCAAACATAATATCAAATCGATAACTGCATAGATTTTATAGACCCCAACTAACCTAGCTGTCATGAGTATTTTAAATTAATTACAGTTGGAGAATGCAATTCTGAGATCCGAGCTCAAACCGATCCGAATTGAAATCCGTCAGTTTTGACAAGTCACTTTCATCTCCCAGGTCATGTTGGAACGATCGGCACACCGATCCGACCGGTATTTCAGATTTTAAATCCCCGAACCCAACTTCCTTAATTTTTAACTAAGTGCATTTACAAAATACACTTTTGAGCGCCAGGCCCAAATCGAGTATCCGATTTGAATTCTGCCAGTTCTCACAAGTCACTTTTACCTCCCAGGTCATGTTGGAACGATCGACATGCCGGCCAGACATGTATTTCAGATTTTAGACCCCCCAACCCCTACTTATATGTCTTTTAAATTAATTACATTTAGAGAATGCACTTTTGAGCGTCGGGCCCAAACCAGCTATCCGATTTGGATTCCGTCTTTTCTGACAAGTCACTTTCATCTCCCAAGTCGTGTTGGAACGATCGGCACGCCGATCAGACCGGTATTTTAGATTTTAGAACCCCAAACCCGGCTTCTTTAAATTTAAACTAAGTGAATTTACAAAATACACTTTTGAGTGCTGGGCCCAAACTGGGTATCCGATATGGATTCCGCTAGTTCTCATAAGTCACTTTTATCTCCCAGGTCCTGTTGGAACGATCGGCATGCCGATCAGACCGGTATTTCAGATTTTAGACTCTCGGACCCGACTTCTTTAATTTTAAACTAAGTGTATTTACAAAATGCACTTTTGAGCGCTAGGCCCCAAACCGGGTATCCGATTTAGATTCCGCCAGTTCTCACAAGTCACTTTTATCTCCCAGGTCATGTTGGAATGATCGGCACGCCGATCAGACCGGTATTTCAGATTTTAGACCTCCCAACCCCTAGTTATCTGTCTTTTAGATTAATTACATTTAGAGACTGCACTTTTAAGCGCTGGGCCCAAACCGCGTATCCGATTTGGATTCCGCCAGTTCTCACAAGTCACTTTTATCTCCTAGGTCATGTTGGAATGATCAGCATGCCGATCAAACCGGTATTTCAGATTTTAGACCCCCAGACCCGACTTCTTTAATTTTAAACTAAGTGTATTTACAAAATACACTTTTGAGCGTCGGGCCCAAACCAGATATCCGATTTGGATTCCGTCAGTTCTGACAAGTCACTTTCATCTCCCAGGTCGTGTTGGAATGATCGGCACGCCGATCAGATTGAAATTTCAGATTTTAGACCCCCAAACCCCGAATTAAATGAATTCTTCTAAACTAAGTTAGTTTTGAAAGCACACTTAGTTTTGAATTGAGTTATTTGAGCGTCGGGCTCAAACCAGATATCTGATTTGGAATCCGTCAACTCTCATAACTCACGTCTACCTCGCAGGTCGTGTTGGAAGGATGGGCACACCGATCAGGCCAGTATTTTACATTTTGGACCCCCGAACCCCGAATTTTCTCAATTCTTCTAAACTAAGTTACTTTTGAAAACTAACTTAGTTTTAAATTGAGTTATTTGAGTGTCGGGCTCAAACCGGATATCCGAATGGGATTCCGTCAGTTCTCACAAGTCACTTTCATCTCTCAAGTCATGTTGGAAGGATCAGCACACCGATCAGACCGATATTTCAGATTTTAGACCCCCGAACCCCGAATTGCATAAATTCTTCTAAACTAAGTTAGTTTTGAAAACACACTTAGTTTTGAATTGAGTTATTTGAGCTTCGGGTTCAAATTGGATATCCGATTTGCAATCCGTCAGCTCTCACAACTCACGTCTACCTCGCAGGTCGTGTTGGAAGGATGGGCACGCCGATCAGGCCAGTATTTTACATTTTAGACTCCCGAACCCTAAATTTTCTCAATTCTTCTAAACTAAGTTACTTTTGAAAACTAACTTAGTTTGGAATTGAGTTATTTGAGCATCGGGCTCAAACCAGATATCTGATTTGGATTCCATCAGTTCTCACAAGTCACTTTCATCTCCCACGTCCTGTTGGAAGGATCGGCACGCCGATCAGATCAATATTTCAGATTTTAGACACCGGAACCCTGAATTGTATGAATTCTTATAAACTAAGTTAGTTTTGAAAACACACTTAGTTTTGAATTGAGTTATTTGAGCATTGGGCTCAAACCGGATATCCAATTTGGAATCCGCCAGCTATCACAACTCACGTCTACCTCGCAGGTCGTGTTGGAAGGATGGGCACACCGATTAGGCCAGTATTTTATATTTTGGACCCCCTGTTGACACCCGTTTTTTGCCGATAAGTTGAGTCATTTCTCTTACTCTCATTTGTTGATGTCTAGAGTTGTTCGTTACTCATCGGGCTTTCTTTTTACTGGCAACATCTTTGGGCCTATTTTATGGGTAACCTCCCTCCCTGGCTAGGTCTGCTTCAATTCAGGGCTTAATGGGTCTTGATTTTGGTTAATTAATCATTCTCATGAATTTCAAGCGACCAAATCCATGTACGGTCAATCCCTGGCTGCACAACCCATGTGCGGTTTATTATGGGCCATCTATATATTTATGGGATATTTTGGTTAATCTTCTGAATTATCACCGACATGCTTTTATATGGCCTATGGTTAGCCGTTCAACCGGATGAGCGGGCTAATATTAGCAATTCTTGTCCCAGAGTCCTAAGCTCGGTTGATTGTTCAGATAATTATCTATTTATATCATTTATCCTGCTTTTCCACCGACAAGGTAAGTGCGGTTGGCCCTTGGCCGCTCTTATGGTTGAACGGTCTGGAAATAGCCGCTCATCTATGAGAGTCCAACGGTGAGATTTTTGGTTGGTTCGATGGATAAATTGATTTATATTTCTTATATTGGAATTTCTACCGATAGGGATAAACGGCCTAGATGTAGACTGCCCAACCTGATGAGTGGTCTATTGGGCGACCGTCCAACCGTCGATTTCCAGAGATTTTAAAGGGATTTTCTCTTCCACTCGTGGATTTATCCCCAACTTTCTCCAACCATTTCTCCACGAATATGGAACCAAATTCGGTGCCGTTTCTTCTAGTTGAAAGATAATTCAATTATCTCCAACTTTTATTTCATTATGTCGACCTGAAAATGGCTGGAAACCCTAATTTCGAGCTAAGACTCCAGTGCTCTATAAATAGACCCTAGAGGCCGGGCTTGAAAAAGGGGGGGGGGAGATTTTTGGTTTACGGCGAAGCCCTGCTGAATTCTTGAGCGACCCAAGACCAGGGAGAGAGGCCTTCTATGTCCTTCTAGGCCTCCAGTTCAGGGAGTAACTAGTTTTGAGTCTTTGTTTCAATTAGTCCCATCGCAGGTTTCTTCATTGCATGCATACTTTTCTCTTCTTTCCTACCCACGTTTTTATCATTCACACTACATTACACACACCCTCCTATGTTTTTGACGCCCCTAGGGGTTTAAAAACTCCCAGGGACCCCCATTCCATCATAGTTATGCTTATATCCTTCTATTTCTAGCATTTACTACACACCATAGTTATAACTTGAATTTTTTCTTTGTGTTCTACACGTGGTTTTATAGGTCAGCGACACACTAGCGCGAGGCCCACTCTTTCTGGCCGGTCGGAAAGGGTGGAGGTTTAGACTTTTACAACTTAAGGTGCGGTTATCTTGTGCGGTTCAAAACAGCCCATTCGAGGTGAAGTGTGGTTTATCTTGGACCGTCTTTCTTCATCCTACGATTGGGTCTGAGCTGTTTGTCTGTCAGTCATTCTTCGTCCCGCGTCCCCTCTCAGCGCTGATGAGCGATCTGTCGAGCAGCCGTGCAAGATAAGGGCGGCTCATTCTGAGCCGCGCATCCTTCCAATGCTGGTCAAAAGGTGAGTGTCTCCCTCTTCTTTCCAAGGTACGGCGTGTTCATCACGTTCTGAGCCTTGGTGGCGATCACAGGTTTCTACTTCTGTTCCCTTCTACTCCCATTTTGTTTACTTTCATATTTATATTAGTAAAGGGATTTGAAGCGAGTTTCAAGCCGGAGTAGAGAAAAGTAACATCTCCTATCAACAAATTTCTAGCGATCACGGTGGGACGCCTAGTGCCCATCGTGTTAGTGATTTGCTGACCCTTTCTTCTGCTTTTCAAGTTCCCCTTCGTTGAGTTGTTCGCAGGTTGTTCTCCAGTTGTTCTCCTTTCTGTTTCCTGGCGGTTGTGTGGTTTACACAGGGCCATCCAGGAGTCAGAGCGGCTGAGGATCTCGGCCGTCCATACTGCTAGCACAGGTACGCCTCTACATCTACTTTGTTGGTTTTACTGATATTACGCAGTCGTTTCAGGTCCGTTCCAGTGGTTGAACGGTCGATCTATAGACCGTCTATCCAGGTACGCCACTGCATTTTAACATTCTATGTTTTCTGTTAGTATTTTCCATCACCCCTGCCAGTGAACGGTCCAACCAAGACTGTCGCCCTCCTTGTACGGTCTCCCAGAGACCGTCCTTCTCGTGCGATAGTGCACTCGAGCCTCATTTTGACTTCCATGTCATATCTTTTTCATGATATTTGGTGCTGAGTTTGATCTCCCTTGATTGTTCCCTACTGCTGCATCATTGTGAGTTCTATTCATCATACTTGTTTGCCATTGCTTGCTAGACTTAGGCTAGACTCTTGCATGCACTCCCGTGCGCATAGGGGCATACATACTTCTCATAGTAGTTGCATTCCTACAGAGGTAGGGTTTCTTCTCGTCTCCATATTCTTTGGAGCCGACTAGGGGACCTTGCCGAGGACATCCGTAAGTCCCCGTGAGCCGTGGATTCCCACACGGACGCCGAGCAGGTTGTACCGTACCACCCCCCAGTCTAAGGTTTGCATTAGAGAGAGAGAGAGAGAGAGTCCTCTAGTGTCAGCCAGTTGCCCATTTCCTACCCCTGTTAGGCACCTTTGTGGTCGAGTGAACTCACATCTTAATTAATTCACTAAGATCCTAAAAGGAAAAGGTCATAAAAAAAATTGTCGCGCATCATTCATAATTTGGGTGTTTACTTGGTTATCTCTCTTCTCATCCCTTCTCTCTCTTGTGTGCATTATTTTGATTGTTGTTTAGATCTCGGTTACGGTTGTTTGCTTTCTCCCCTAGGTGTTTAGTGCATATGGAGTTGCTTCACACCCTCAGGATCATCTCCTAGGGGCAGCTCGTATTTCTATTCCTATTTCAATCCCCTGTTCGATTCATCACCCACCATGTCATCCTACAACTTCTCTCATTCCCATGAGGATTCTCTCCCTTAGGGACTTCTCGAGGACACGCCTAGGGTCGCCCATGTGCAGGGAGGAGAGGGGAATGCCCCTCTTCTTCGGACTATTGTCATCGAGGGTCCTCAGCCCTCCCTTTCTAGTTCCTCTTCACAAAATTCGGCCAATCAGATTCTTAACATGATGGCCTAGCTTGATCGAACTCAACTTCATCTTCTGAAACAGGCTTTGCAAGGGGCAGATGCCCCGCCGTCAATGCTCCCTTCTGGCGTGACTACTGCCGCCACTTCTACATCTCTGATCGCTGGATCATGGGCCTCCTCTACAACCCCCATTGATCTTACTCCCATTCGTCCTCAGGTTCTTCGATTCTCCGCCATGGAAACGGGCCAGGCTTCTACCTCGGCCCATTAGCCTCTAGATAAGGGGAAGACCCAGATCCCCTCAAGTTCTTATGTTGATCCTTACACCACTATCTTTCCAATGCCGCAAACACTTGTGGCCCCGGTTGATTTCACTCGTCTGCAACCAGGGGCCGCCTAGTTGGCTCATGTGGATATGGGCCTTTCCTTGGCCCATTATCCATCTTATGGGCTGCCGCCTCAGTCGGTTTACCCTTCGGCTCCATACTCTGGTTCTGTCTTTCCTGCCGTATCTCCTCCTTCCCGGGAACGGGAACTTCTCGACAAATGGGCTGCCATGCAGCAGCAGATTGACCTCCTCTACAAGGGCCCGCAGTCTTTAGCCGATGTCTCCATTCCTAATTTCCGAGACATTCATTTCCCACCTCAGTCTGAGCTCCCCGTATACCGGAAATATGATGGGAATGGCAACCCGTTTATTCATGTCAGGGAGTTCGTCTATGAATCGGCGTAATTCCAACTTGATGACCGCCTAATGGCGTATTTGTTATGCCGATCCTTGGACGGGGTTGCCCTTGAATGGTTCTACACCTTGACTCTGGAGGAGGCAGAGAGCTTCAAGACCGTGAAGGAGAAGTTTATCCAGAGATTCCAGGATCGGGTTGGTCCCGAGTATTCTTTTACAGACTTAGTTGCACTGAAGATGAAAGCGGATGAGGACTTTGCTACGTATGCAGATCGATGGAGGCAGATGGCCTCGCGTGTGCCCGGGCAGATCCCGGAAGAAGAAAAGGTCAAGTTGTTGGTTTCTAATGCCACTCCGATATTCCAGAACTTATTGGCAATGAACGACATTTCAAACATGCACCAGTCGTACAATCGGGCCCGGTTTGTCCAGACCCAATTCAAAGACTCCCCCATCCATTCCCTTTTCGAGGCCAAGAAATCTAAAACCACCCGAAAATCCAAAGGCCCAGTTACAGAGGGAGTACAAAGTAATGAGTAGGTCATGGTTGTTCAATTCCCTAACCAGCCCGCTTCACCCCGTTTCCAGCAACCCCCACGCAACCCCCAGTTCTCCGCTCCACAAGCTCCCCAGCCCACTTTCCAAGCTCCTCAGCACCCACAACAACCACCTCCACCACCACAGCCTCAACAGCCACTCTAATACCGTAACGTTCCTCTTCCTACAGGTTATGGGCCTGCTCGGCCGGGACCCAAGAGAGTCAATTACCCACCACTTCCAGAAACACTCCCTGACATCTTTTCGGCCTTGATGTACACTGGTGACATTCAATTGCCTCCGGAGCGTCAGAATTGGAATCCGGTAGCCGACCAGTCAAGGTATTGCATATACCATCGGTAGCCCCAGCACACCATAGAGAGATGCTACCAGTTCAGAGATTTGGTGTATGATCTGCATGAGGGCCAGAGGATTGATTGGGCCCAAATGCATAAATTAACTGAAGAAATCAAGGAAAGAAGAAGACAAGACATGCCGCAGTAGGCGGCGCCTCAGCAGCAGCAGTTTCAGCAACCTCTCCAACAACAACAACCTTCACAGCAGCAGCAGCAACAGCAAGACCTCGGGATTCATCAGAATCCCATGCCAGAACATCCACCAGGTCCTCAACAGCAACAGCAACAACAGCCGCCGACCCCGGCCCAAGTGAACGTAGTTCACTGCCCAGCCCCTAACGCTGGGTGGTCTTTTGATGATGAGACCCCCGCTCACCTCTTGGCCTTCCACCACACCAACTTCCCCGCACCTTCTGTTCGTTCCATTCTCCGGCCCACCACCATGGCCACCGCTCCACCCACTGTCCTCTCCCGATCACCTATTGCACCCCCCACGTTCCCCACCATTCCGCCAGCCCTTCCACCATCACCCGCCGTGCCCTCCATCATCACCCCTCCATTTAACCCTTCACCAATCATCATTCCGCCAGGGCCCGTCAGGCCAGCCTCCGCCATCCTCACCCCTATTTCTACCCCTTCCCCTTACCATACCAGGCCAATCGAGAGTCCATTTGATGCCGTGCCGGCACAACAATGCACCCTCCGGAGCGGGCATCCATTCCACAGAAGTTACCCTTTCCCTGGTGCATCTGCACCCAACCCTTAAGTTCCTTCCTCAACAGTCGAAGCAGAAGAAGTAGACCCCATGCCTGGCATGAAATATGACTTGCTACAACATTTGGACCGGATGCCGGCCAAAATATAAGTCCTGGAGTTAATAAAAAGGTCCACGCAACATCAAGATGCCCTAAGGGCTTTTTTGCAGAAAGTTATCGTTCGCGAGGACGTGGCGGTAGATAGTTTGCCATCAGTGTTGGCAACAATTACAAGGGGGGCTTCCATTTCATTCTCTGAGTCGGAATTGGCACCCCCAGAGGCACGGCAGATGTCACTCTGCATTACTATTTCTTTGAACAAAGTCACAGTTGAATCAGCCCTTGTGGACATGGGAGCATCAATAAATGTGCGTCCGCTAAGTACACTCCGTGCCTGCAATATTTCAGATGATATGCTTAGGCCGACGCCAACCAGAATTGCGGCATATGATAACTCCAGACGAGCTTGCCATGGGGTCGTGACAGTTCAGACCGAGCTAGGGCCTTTGGTGATGGACGTGGAGTTTTATGTACTGGACATACACCCGATGTTCAAGGAAATTCTGGGTCGTCCATGGATAGATAGCCTGAATGATGTACCCTCAACCGCCCACCAATGCCTTAAGTTCCCATTTCAAGGCCGGGTAGTTAAGGTGAAGAGTATCTCCACCGTCCAATATGTTGATGCGATTGGAGATAAGATTCTTCCTACTTTGTGGCCGAGCAACATGCCAGTTCTTTCTGTTATGGACTTAAACTACTCATGGGCATATGCGTCACGCAAGCCCGCCACTGCACCGGTGAATGCCAAAATTAAGTCCAAGATTCAAGATTCAAAAGGGTGGCATATGATTTTGAAATTAGGCTATCAGCTGGGTCTCAGCCTCGGCGCACAGTTGCAGGGGCGAACTAAGCCCGTCCCTAAAGGCAGGAAAATGAGCCGGAGAGGCCTTGGCTACCGGGAGTCAGCACTATCCATACTGGGAGACGCCGGGCCACTGACGTGGGACAGTTGTCAACACTTTGTGAAAGGCCCGTTACAGCCAGGCACTTTGAGGAAGCCGCCGTCCTATTCTGATATAAAGACTGATGCCTCTCATGTTGTTGCTGACCCACCGCCGCCACTGAAGGGGCTGGTGGGTGACATGGGAGACTTTTGTAGTTGCTTTGAGAAGCTGTTCCAAGAAGAAGAAGCCCGTCCGAAGAAGACGGAGATGTAGCTGGTGAAGCATTCTCCAACTAAGCTAGTTCACCGGAGGCCGCAGGAAGTGGGGAGCTCCATCACTACCTTTTCCTTGTCCCCATCCTGTCTTGCCTCTTTGTTTTAGCAATCGGGGTTTGTTCCCCGTTCCCCTCCGATCATGGTCGACCCGTACTTGACGGAAAGACCATTTGAAGTTCTATTTGTTCCTTGCGCATGTGGGTGCTGCCCACCCGTTGACTTATCAACTCTGTTTACTCCTCCTTCCCCCACTGCCCAACTCCACGAAATGTGGTTTTCATCTTCCGACCCATTCTTCGATTGCATCTTCCCCTCTCTATTTCCCATGCAACTCCCTCCTCCCCCATTTTCTTCTTCTTGTTGCGTGATCTCCTCCGACTTCCAAAAAAAATGCCAAATTTAAAACGGAGGTTTCAATGGAGGATTACTCTATGTTCTACCCATCTTCCTAGGGGCATGAAACCCCTGCTCCTTTCCCTATAGACTTCTTATCTCCTAGGTTAGGTGTACATTCTGCAGAGTCTCCTAGGTTAGTAGAGTCAGTTGGGGTAGAGTCTAGTTCTAGTGTTGTCAACCCATCCACGTCTACGGCGCTCCCTGTGATGCGTCATTTTAAATCCGTTCCAGATAGGTTCCTCCAAGACTTAGCTCAGAGATGTCATGCCCTTCTCAAATGCCCTGAGTTTGTAGAGACCGCCATAGTCTTGGAGGATGATTAGGAAGTAGAAGGGGTGTAGAGCAATGATGGATTAGGTGTATATGAAGTCATAGGTGAGAAGGACCCAGCCGATGATGAGGAAAGTGATGTGGATGACACTGCCGATCTGTACGTGCAAGGTTTGAAGAAGTTTGATGAACCGTCGTCGGCGGTGGATGAACCCACTAAAGAGATCAACCTTGGAACGGAAGAGGACCCTAGGCCCATAATCAATTCTGCTAGTCTCCCTCCTCAGGGTGAAGAGGAGCTGATCAAGGTTTTGAGGCAGTACAACGATTCATTTGCCTGGTCCTATGAGGACATGCCGGGTCTTGACCCCGCTTTGGTTGAACAACGACTTATTCTTAAACCAGGGCCAACACCCGTTAAGCAAAAAGCAAGAAGGTTCCACCCGCAGATGGCCTTAAGGATAAAGGAGGAAGTTGATAAATTACATAAGGCCAGATTTATTAGAGTTGTATTATATCCGCAATAGGTGGCGAACATAGTCCCGGTAATGAAAAAGGATGGAAAAATCTGGATTTGTATCGATTTCAGAGACTTAAAGAAGGCATGTCTGAAGGATGATTTCCCGCTTCCTCACATTGATGTACTGGTGGACAACACAGCTGGGTATGAGGCCCTCTCATTTATGGATGGGTATTCTGGTTACAATCAAATCTGTCTTGCTCCCGAGGATCAAGAGAAGACCTCTTTCACCACACCCTGGGTCACGTACTGCTATGTCGTTATGCCATTAGGATTAAAGAATGCAGGTGCCACGTACCAGCGGGCAATGATGGCCATCTTCCACGACATGATGCATGTGTACTTGGAAGCCTACGTGGATGATATCCTGGTAAAGTCAAGGTCCAAAGAAGAGCACCCTGCCATTTTAGCCATGATATTGCAAAGGGCTAGGGAGTACAAGCTGAAAATGAATCCAAAGAAATGTGTATTTGGAGTTGCGTCAGGGAAATTGCTTGGGTCTATAGTTAGTAAACGGGAGATTCAGATTGATCCGAATAAAGCGAAGGCCGTTATGGAGATGCCACCGCCTAAGAACATCACGGAACTGAGAGGTTTGATTGGGCACTTGCAATTCATTAGAAGATTTATATCTCAACATTCGCAGAGATGCCGCCCATTCTATGAATTGTTGAAGACGGGAGCCAAGTTTGAATGGAACGAACAATGTCAAAAGGCCTATGAGGATCTTAAGGTTTATCTTTCTAATCCCCTGGTTCTGAAACCACCCGTCCCTGGGAAACCCCTGATCTTATACATTTCTGTTATTAAGGACTCCCTAGGAGCTGTCCTGGCTCAGGTGGATGATGAAGGAAGGGAAAGGGCAGCATACTACCTTTCAAGGTTGTTCAACCCTGCTGAATCTAAGTATACTGCCATGGAGAAGACCTGTGCAGCGCAAGTGCGGGTAGCTCAGAATCTCAAACACTATTTCCTTGCCCACGAGGTTAAGTTGATCTCTAGAATGGACCCCATTCGTTACCTCTTAGAAAAATCTATCATTTCTAGCCGATTAGCTCGCTGGCAGAGCTTTCTTTCCCAATTTGATATCACCTTCATTGTTCAGAAATTGATCAAGGGATATGCGATTGCTGAACATCTTGCTCATTCTCCTATCCCTCGCACTGATTCAATCCAGGACGAATTTTCTGATGAACTCTTGGCTGTACTTACTCATCTAACATTTTGGTCTCTTCATTTCGACAATGCTCTCAATTCTCAGGGCCGAAGAATCGGCGCCGTTCTCCTCACTTCGGAAGGAGTGACCATCCCTATCACTCATCAGCTCTCTTTTCCTGCCACTAATAACATAGCCGAGTATGAGGTTCTCCTTGCTGGACTGAAGCACGCCTACCTAATGGGTACGCGATACCTTAACATCATAGGAGACTCTCAATTGGTGCTGTGTCAAGTTCTGTCAACTTACCGCACCAGTGTCCCCAAACTCAAGCCTTATCAAGATTTGGTCACGCTCTTGGCCAGGCAATTCCGGAAGCTCATCTACATTCATACTCCTCGTTCCCAGAACATTCTGGCCGATGCACTTGCATCGCTTGCTTCTTCTCTTTCATTCCCCCTCAATCGTGCCACTGAGACTATTATGGTCCAGCGGATGGAGGCTCCCTCTCTTCAGGATCCTTGGTTCGACAACCTTAGGAAGGCTGTAGAGAAGAAAGCGGAGAAGGAAGATTTGAAGGAAGTTTCATTGACTGAGCTTGAGGAAATTATAGAAGAAGAGGAATTGCCGTGGTACCATGAGATAGAGCAATACTGCAGGGATGGTTCCTTTCCCGAGACGGTGAATGCCGAGCAGCGCAAGGCCATTAGAAGAGTCACCTCCAGATACACGATTATCACAGGAGAATTATACATGCGGGCTCTCAATGGAGTTCTAATGAGGTGTTTGGATGACGATGAGGCTTGGAAGGTAGTAGAAGCTGCTCACTCTAGTGAGTGTGGAGGGCACGTAAATGGGCAGGCGTTGGCGAAGAAGATTCTTAGGCAGGGCTATTACTGGCCAACCCTAGAAGAAGACTGTTCCACCTATGTTCGTAGGTGTCTTCAATGCCAGCTTCATGCCGACAAAATCCATGCTTCGGCTTCTTCTCTTTATCCTCTCTCTGCTCCTTGGCCATTGTCGATGTGGACCTTTGATATTGTTGGACCACTGGATGACCCTAATGCTCAGGTTAAACAGAAATCTTTCATTCTGACGACTACAGAGTACTTCACTAAGTGGGCGAAAGCTGAAGCTTATGTAGAAATCAAAGCCACCATAGTGTGTCGCTTCATCCTCAAGAATATCATCTCGCGGTTTGGAGTGCCAAGTGATATCGTCACCGACAATGGGCCTCAATTTATTTTTCAAGAACTTCGGGACCTCTGTAAGAAATTTAATATTTCATTACATCATTCATCACCATACTAGCCTCAAGGTAATGGCCAAGCTGAGGCCACAAACAAAATCCTTCTTAAAATCATTAAGAAAACATGCGAGTCATACAAATTTGCTGATTGGGCCGATAAACTGTTAGAAGCTCTATGGACTTATCGCACCTCCGTTCGTACTCCCACAGGACAGAATCCTTTTGCCCTCACCTATGAGATGGAGGCGGTACTCCCATACGAGATCTTAATCCCTTCCCTAAGAGTGCAGCTAGACAAAGAACTTAATCTCGATGAGCGTCGAGAGGCGTTGCTAGTCTAACTGGAACTCTTAGACGAGAAGAGGCTTAATGCGGCCAATCACGTCTCGGTTTATCAAAAACGTGTTTCATGGTATTTTCAAAAGAAGGTTATCGAAAGGAAATTTCAAGTGGGTAATATGGTTTTGAAACGCAAATTTATCTGATCAGCAGGTCCTAGGTCTAAGCTGCAACCTAATTGGGAAGGGCCGTTTGTAAGTAAGGATGTCTATCCTAGTAACGCGTACCGTTTAATTAACGCTGAAGGTGAAAAATTGCCAAATCCGTGGAATGGGTTGTATTTAAAACATTTTTATCCATAGTGTCAAGCCAGCAACGGCCCGGCGGCGAGGTATGCCTCTACTTGATCACGAAGGGAGATCCCCGGTTCAACATTCACACACTACACGACCCCCTGTGATTCGTTTTTTCTCTTTTTGTGCAACACCGTTTCTCCCTTGGCCATGCTTATGGGAAAGTGAAGATCCTTGTTTTTCTCCTCTCTCGGCTGAAAATAGGGGCAAGAAGCAAATAAGGGGGCGAGAACTGATCTAGACACCCCAATAAAAGAGGTCTCAAATAGGGGCAGTCCGTTATGACCTTATTCCGCAATCGTAAGAGCAAAAAAAAGAGAAGAAGAAAAATATATGGAGACAAGGGGCAAAATCAAAGACAAAGCTAAAATCTCATCCAAAGCTCGAAGCTCAAAAGTCTAAAAGACCCCACAACAATAAAACTAGGCATGACAAGAGTGGCAGTATAGTTTCCCTACGGGACATTATGAGCCCGGTCGTATGCGTGCCAAAAGCAGATGTATGTTCGATGACTAACACAAAGCCCCGACACAACAGACCAAAAATTCTTTGAAAAGGGGTGTCGCGAGAAGAACTCAAGCCCTAAAAACCTCTATACCTATTGCCAATTTTTCTATCAAGCTCTCTTTTATTTTCCAAGGAATGGATCCCACCCCGGGTATGGCCTCGGTAGAGGCATCGTTAAGCGAAATTGGACATCGGCCATGGGCGGTCACCCATAATGCACGTCGAACTTGGGAGACCCCTAATGAGAATAAGGTTCCCCGTCGTCGGGTTTAAGCTGATTTCAAAATCCAAAAATCAAATATTTCAAAATCAAAAGAAATCAAATATTTCATAATAAAAAAATCAAATATTTCAAAATCCCCAAAAAAAAGTAAATATTTCGAAATCCAAAAACAATAAATATTTTCAAAATCCCAAAAAAGATTTTTTTGTCATTTGCATTTTCATGGCATCCATTGCATTCATTTTCATTTATTATTTACCTATTTAATAAAGCTTACCCCCTTGACCAAAAATCAAGAACTGGTCATTTCCTAACTTACTACAGGCAAGGGGTTAAGCCTAAAATAGATTTAATCTATTTTCTTTGTTTGTGTGTGTAGAGGGGCAGGTTGAAGTTCAAGGTTCAATCAGTAAACGGTCCTTTGGGGACCGTCCTATTTCATTCAACGGCCACTGTCAGACCGTCCAATCTTTCACGTGTATTCATTCAGACCATTCTAATCTCATGCTCCTTCAAAGATCTACGGTCTTTATTAGACCGTTCAAAGATATGAACGGTAGATTGTTGACCGTTTTACCATTATCACTATCTGTTGCAGGCCGTTCAATTCTCTGTTCTCAACTCAGCCGTTGATCTAAAGCACGGCCCTAATAGAGCCGCTCTATTCCTTGCACGGTCAGTTTCTAACCGTTTATTCAACTGAACGATCTGTGTGTGACTGTGTCCATTTTGAGGTCATATCTAATCTCACTCAATCACACAGAAAACCTCCACTGGAAGGGTCTCTAATATTCAACTGAACGATCTGTGTGTGACCGTGGGGACGTATCTCTCAGCTCTCTAACATAAGCCGGGCGCGTCGTTGGAATCTCTGCAACCTCTGCTGGAAGGGTAAGCACCCTGCTCACTTCCCACATGATCAGGGCACTCCTGACCGCCTGCTCGTCCTCCTCTGTACTGATCCTCCTCGCCTGTAATGCGGGAAGGTGGGGTAGTGCTGGAAGAACAGTCCTGGGAAGTCCAACCTGTAGGTAGCACTGGTGCGGGCTGTACATCGCCAGTGCAGTGTCGCTCACGAGCCTCATATCCAAGCCTGGCCTTCTAGGTACCCTGACAGTGGCGTCATGGAGGGAGTCAGGGCGCATCACGAACCAACTCAGGGGCAATCTGTTGAGGTGCAGTCGCCAATCGTCCCTGGTCTTCTTTTCTACTGTCCTGTACTCTACCTGTGGAGAAAACCCGAAGGCGCCACCGATGAAGAAGAGAGGATGGCTCCCGAAGATCCGACTCGCTGAAGTAACATCCTCCTTACGAATGAATTTCATTCTAACACCCATCCAGCATTCTAAAAGCATCATGGAACCAAAGAGAGGACCTCCTAGAGCTGCTGAGGTAAGGCCCTCGTACAAGTAGGCAAGGATGGTCTGGGAGATAGAAAGACCCTACCACAAGCCACTGATGGTACTAAGGATAGGTGTCTCTAGCACATGGTCGGCGAAAGGGAACAAGATGGCCCCGCATAGGCAAATAGACACGGCCTTGGCTATGGCCTAATCCCACCAACACCTATTCTTACAATGTTCAACTACCCACATGCTAAGAGGAAGAAGGTGGATCTGACGTGGGCCTATGAAGGTATGGATGTCCTTGCTATCTGGTATAAACCTTCCCAAGATAAGCCTAGGATCTATAGGGGCAACAGTGTGACACACCAGGTCCTCCTCACCCACCTTAGACCTAGGAAGAGAGAAGTAGGTCTCTACCTCTTCTAGTAGGATAGTGGCCTCAAATGCTGGGAAAATGAATGTATGAGTCTGAGGATGCCAGATTTCTACCAGGGCTGAAATGCTATGCCAATCTAAGGACAACTTCAGGTCATTTTGGCCTAATACCAAGAGTGGGTGGAGGTGCCAGGACTTCAGGATAGATATCACTCCTAGGGGCAACGCACGGACTATGGGAGCCATCCATTTTAAAGTGGAATAGCATCTAGAGTCAGGGAGAAGCTGAGATGGAAAAGAAAAAGAAAAGGAGAAAGAGAAAGAGAGGAAGAACGTGTAAGTGAATGAATGAGTTGACTTAAATGAAATCATGCTAACATACCTTACTCAAAGGGCTCGAGCTGAGATGACGAGGGATCATAGTCAGCCGTTGGAGCACTTCACGCTCCTTCCTGGCCAGCTTTGGCCCTTCATAAGCTGCCCCCTCCATGGAACTCCCCTCCAGGGACCTTTTCATGATGATTTGATAGAGAATAGCAAAGGTTTGAAGCCTAGAAAGAGGGGTGTGGTGTGAGTTGTGAATTTAAGGTCCCCCCTCTTCTTATAGAGCTTGCATGGAAGCCTAAACCCATTAGGACTGAGCTAGGATACATCTAGATGGGGATAGGCTAGTGTTTGGGTGGGTTTAGAACATTATCCTCCGGTTTGGGACTCTCCAAGGGAGTCCCGATCAGACTCTCAGTATATGGAGTTGGACGGTCTTTCAATAGACCGCCCTTTCCTTCGCGCGATCGACAAAGGGCCGTTCAACTTCTTCTAGGGAGTTCGGGTCCTGGGCTTAGAACGGTTGGAACCACACAGTCCCTTTACTTGAACGGTAAGTATATGACCGTCCATCTTTCTATGCTGGGCGAAGTCAAGCAGCTTTTGCACGGTCCCACAAGAGCCGTGTATCCTTATAGGCAGCCAATTCGTGACTGCTTATCCCCAGCCACACTACCTTTTACTCTCCTATCTCTCTCTCACTCTGAGCCGGCATCTCTCTCTCACTCTGAGTCAGCGTCTCTCTCTCACTCTAAGTCGGTGTCTCTCTCTCACTCTGAGTTGACGTCCCTCTCTCACCCTAAGTTGGTGTCTCTCTCTCACTCTGAGTTGGCGTCTCTCCCTCACTCTGAGTCGGCATCTCTCTCTCACTCTAAGTCGGCGTCTCTCTCTCACTCTGAGTTGGCGTCCCTCTCTCACTCTAAGTCGGCATCTCTCTCTCACTCTGAGTTGGCGTCTCTCCCTCACTCTGAGTAGGTGTCCCTCTCTCACTTTAAGTTGACGTCTCTCTCTCACTCTGTCGTGTCTCTCACCTCCTCACCCGCTCACTCGGGTCGTCTCTCTCTCGCGCGTGTTCGTCTCACTCGTGTCGTAGTCGTAGTCAGTAACTCAGTGTCAATCATTTGCATTCATTCATACATTCATACATTTACTCGCACAACATCAAACCAAAAAAGGCATATCATATCACTAACATATCATATCATGTACAAAAGTCGAGTCCCAAGTACAAGTCAGGTCTGTCCCTCCCCCTGACCCCCATCACTATCTCTGTCACCCTCATGCCTCTTTGGTGGAGGCATCACTGAGGTCGCCTCGTCGCTGTCGCCGGCACCGCTCCTCGCTGTCGCCGGCACCGCTCCTCGTCCTCATTCCTCCGGTGGTCGGAGGAACTCATGACGTAACTCCTCACGGAGCCATGAGTACCGTGACTGCCGCTCGGAGTCGCTCTGCTGTGCTCTCGACTCACCTCTCTCGGGCCCGCCGCCATCCTTTCTAGTCTCGCTGCCTAAAGTCGAGCCTACTCTGCCTCAGCTAGATAGCTCTCCGTGTCAGCCCGGTGGCGCTCTGCCTCAGTAGCTCCGGCCCGGTGACGCTCAAGCTCTGCGCGTAGTAGGGCTGTCTCAAGTGCGTCAGCCGGTCGACTCTACGTCGCCTCCTCCCGTAGGCGGGCCACCTCCTCCCGGGCCGCTGCCCGGCTCTACTTAAGCTCCGCCCTAAGTCGGGTCAGCTCGGTCGTCTGCATATGCATTTTCATGGTCAGTTAATTGCATTTCATAATCATAAGCATAAACAATAGGGAAAGTAGACTGATTGTGTACCCTCTCGGTGAGCGCCACCTCGGCCGCCTTGGCCCGCGCTACCATCCGTGTGAAGTCGGCATCCCCCTCAGCTCGGTCTGCGGGAGTCTACGAAGAGGAAGAAGGAGCGTCGGCCCCCCGCCGTTGGGCTCCCTCGGTGCGCTACATCCAAAACTCCTGGTCAATCACATGCATAATCATAATCATGAGCATTTGCATAATTTAAAGAGGTTAGGGTTTAGAAAACTCACCAGTAGGGCCAGAGCCTGTCGAGCCTCATCTCGCTCCCTGATCGTAGAGTGTAGGAGCCCCTACAGCTCCGCGAACCGTCCCTCAGGGTCGATCTGCATTTAGAAGTCTGAATGTCAGTGTGTCATCATCATAAGCATAATAGACAGTGGAGAGGGGGATTTCTGTAGCCCATCTAAGAGCAGCCAAACTTGGTCCATCAGGACCAAACGAGGCTCGGCTCATCCAAGTGACAGCCCCACAGGGCCCACTTAGGCTAAAAAGCCCAATAAGATTACTCGGGATCAAATCCTTCCTCGGCGGCCCTTAGGCTCGAAAGGCCCGAGCGTCGGTTAGAACGGAGGAAGACCCATGCCCGAGTTATCCCCTCATCGGGATAGAGGTAAGCGCTCAGCGCCCACTCCGACCTATCTTCATCCGAGCTATGCCTATCGCCCGGACAGGGTTGGCACCTTTTATGCTCGGCTCGACCGACGATTGCTTATCCACACTGCCGTTGAGAGCCCTTTATGAGCAGGAGTTTATGAGGATAAGGGACCCATGATCCCTCGAGGCTATAAAGATCCCACGATGAGGACGTAAAGACCCCACGATGAGGACGTAACTCCCGCCTGAAACTCCTCAGCTTACGAGACTCATGAGGCGAGCACACTATATTAACCTGGGACTCCCTCCAGTGAAAGGTAAGGGCAATAGACGCCTAAAATCCCCTGAGTAGGAACCACTTCACCACCTTGGTGTAGGGGGATCTCGTGCACCTCTTTCTACCTCCCTCCCTATCTTCCACCATTGCTTTACTGACTTAAGCATCAGAGGGTTTTCCCCAGGGAACCTCCCATGGACCCCCTGATCCATTTCCCTTTCTCTAATGTTCACTGTTCGGTGATCATCTACCCCGCTCAGGAGCCGCGCGAGATCACGTCCCTTCATCTGGCGCCGTCTGTGGGAAACGACCGAAGAGCCAGTATGGTGCGAAGAAGTTCAGGGAGGAGGTCCATCGGCGACAGGGAAAAGACCATGGTGGCAGCGGGAGAAGGCCCCTCTCAAGCCTCATAAAATCCCCCCTCCAATGCCAGCACCCCCGTCGATGGACCGCCCCCTCCCGCCGCGGCGGGAGGGGTACCACTTAACGGCGGCGCTGACGCCTTCCAAGCCCTCAACGCAAAACTGGATGTCCTCGTGGAACTCATGAGGACTCAGGAAGCCAGGGATGGAAGGTCACGCACCCCTCCGGAGAGCCCCCCCCCGCGAGAACGTGTCCCAGCACACCGGCGGAGGTCGCTTCACCCTCCGAGGGTAGCAGCTTATTCACAACAATATAGGAGGACCCTCACAAGCCCCCCCTCCGGAGCAAGAGGCCTCCTCCACACCGAAACGGGGGAAACATGGGGCATGCCATCCACTCCCGGAGATCGAAGTCCCCACGGAGCGCCAAGATAGCCTGCCATCACGCCCCCTTAGCCCTACGGCGCAACAACAGCCGGAGTTGTCCCTCCGTCTACGAGAGTTTGAGAGGCACTTCGTAGCACAGGAGTGCGCCTTACGAGCCTTGCAGAAGACCTCTCCACCCGAGGACGAGGAGAGATCCCCGTTCTCCAACTATATCTTGAAGGCAGAGGTATCTCCTAGAACCTCCATCCCGACCTTCAAGCCTTATGACGGCCAAGGCGACCCGGCCGACCACTTCGATAGCATCGACGCCCTGATGACCCTTCATGGAGCGTCCGACGCCATCAAATGCCGAGCCTTTGGGACCACCCTGGTCCAAGGCGCCCAATCATGGTTCCGGGCCCTCGCCCCCAGATCCATCTGAGACTTCAAGCAGTTTGGGTGAGTATTCAAGGAGAGTTTCACTGGCAGCGGCCCCCCGAGGTCGGTAGCGGGGCTTTTGGCTCTCAAACAGGCGCAAGGGGAGAGACTCAGGGCCTACATCAACCGATTCAAATCGGAAGCCCTGAGAATCCCCCGCCTAGATGTAGCCTCGGCCATAACCGTGCTGACCGGAGGCACCCGGGACGAGAACCTCCGTCGCGAACTTATCCTCCACCCTCCCTCGACCCTTGCCGAGCTAGTGACTCTGGCCTTACGCCATGCTGAGTGCGAAGAAGTTCTCAGCGCGTGCCGAGGCGCAACCGGCTCGGGTCGAGAGGGGGACAAGAAGCGAGCACCCGAGTCAAACTCGGGCCAAGGAAAGAGGCGGAACTGAGACGGGGAGCACAAAGAACCGTCCCGGAAGTACGAGCGGTACACTCCCTTAACCGCTCCAGTGTACGAAATATATGAAGACATCAAAGGCTCGGGCCTCCTCCGCCAACCCGAGCCAATGAGGATGAAAAGCCGCAATCGCAGCAAACATTGCCTGTTCCACAGTGACCACGGGCATCACATCGGCAATTGCCATCAGCTCCAGGATGAGATCGAGCTCCTCTTCCGCCAGGGACTCCTATCCCAGTTTGTGGCCGGGCATAAGGAGGACCGAGGCGCCCTAGAGGAAATCGACAACGCCCCTTGCAGGGTCCATATCAACGTCATTGCCGGAGGAGCTGCATCAGGAGGGGACAGTGGCCGAGGAAGGAAGTGTCATGCTGAGCGGGCGAGCCGAGCCGTCGAGCCTCCCAAGGCCCCGCCGAGTGAGCCTCAGGTCATAGTCTTCTCCGACCGAGACCTGGAAGGGCTGACCACCCCGCATGACGACGCCCTAGTCATATCGGCCACAATAAACCATTGTAACGTAGACAGGATTCTAGTTGACAATGGAAGTGCCCCCGATGTATTATCCTATGAATGTTTCCTTAAGATGGGGGAGGATCCGTCTAAACTCCGCCCGATCCGAACCCCCCTGTGCGGGTTCAATGGCCAGGCCACTTATCCCGAGGGAGCCCTCAGCCTGCCGGTTACTCTTGGCACCCCACCCAAGACCGTTATGGTTATGGCGGACTTCATAATGATCAAGGGTATGATAGCATACAATGCAATCTTCGGCCAAGGGATCCTCAGCCGAACGAAAGCAGTGCTTTCTACCTATCACCAAAAGATGCTGTCCCCCACCAAAAATGGGTTGGAGGAGGTCCGAGGCAACCTGGCCATGGCCAGAAGGTGCTACAATATCTCGGTTGAAGCCACAAGGCCGGACGAAAAGAACAGGGGCCCCCGGGAAGTCGAGGAAAAATCCGCAACCGCCGAGCCTGGAGGCGAATTGCTAGCGGTTTTCCTAAACGATGACCCTACCCTTGGAGTAAAGATTGGAGTCGACCTAACATCTGAAGCCCAACAGCAATACAAAGTGTTTATTTCTGCGTACGTCCGAGTCTTTGCATGGTCTGATGATCAACTCCCTGGGATACTAGAGGAGACGGTGATGCACAAGCTCAATGGTGCGGACACCAGAGCACACTAGCGGCACGAGTCGGCGAGCCACCGGTACCATACGCGGAGCACCACCCGAGCTACAGCGGCTTCCAAATGGCTCGGAGACAGCTTGAAGACTCCCCCCTAAGTCTCTATATTTATAGTTTATTGGGACTTTGTTTGTGTGTATTTTGTGTTTTATTCGGATTGTAATTCGGATTGTTAGAGGGGTTTATGTGTAAAATGGGACCACCTGGGTCCCGCATGCCCCCTATCCCTTCTCCCATTGATCCACCTCATCTCTTGGGCCCATGTAGGGTCAGTCAACCCTCCATGGTGGGCTTCTAGAAGTGTTGGACCAAGGGGGGGACAAAGGGAGCAAAATTTCAAAATTGGATGCCTTAAAGTCAAGGAGGCGCCCCTAGCTTATGATATTTTAATAGGATTTGAATTGTTATTTTATGTGATTCCAAATCACATGGGAGAAATAGTTTATGGACTTCCTCTTTTACCCTCCCCAACCCAAGATCTAGGGTTAGTTGAAGTCATTTTGTATTTCATATATATTCCTTGTATTTTCAAATGATTGGAATTAATGCCATAAAAATTCAGAAATTTGTTGGAGCTCCATAGCTTGGTGTGCCCTCCTCCACTCTCCTCCCCGTTCTTACAGCTGTGAAGGTTGCTTCCAGAGGTGTGAAGCCTCTCCTTCAAGTCCCTTCTGAGTGGGAAGCTCAGATCTATCGCCGCCGCCGCCGCCATCGAGCCGCCGTCGCACCACCACCGCCACCTTATCGAAGTTCTATCTTCATCCAACAGCAGCCACTTCCACGAATTTTAACTCTCGGATCTGAGATCTTCTTGAGCTCAAACTTTCAGGGTGAGTTCCAGAGGTTCCCCCCACGTTCCATAAAATTTGGTTTAGCCTTTAGATTCCGATTCTATTTTTCCATTTTCGTCCAACTTTCCCTTCCAGATCTGCCAGGTTTCTATCTACTGTGACAGCAGCCCTGATCTTCCCAACTTCGAACCACTTTTTTATTTTTTCTGGAGCCCCCAATTTTACTGGAGGTTTTGTGCACCATTCCCTCCACCCACGAATTTGCGTGGAATTTCAAAAGGCCTACACCTATTTTCTAAAAATCGCTTTCAGATCCATTTCAGTTCTATCTGCCCCTACCCAGATCCGACCACCTTCCAGTATAAAATACTTTTCCCTACCCAAACCTCCACCAAATCAGTCATAAAATTTTTTTCCGTTTTCCTCTCTCTCCCCTATAAAACTTTCAAGAAGGGCTCAAGATCTGATTCGGAGGTTTTCCATGCAGTCAATGCCAACTCCCAGGAAACTCAGTTTCTAAACAAATCAGATCTGAAACTGAGAGCAGGCCGGTTCTAAATTCGTCCATCAGAAGCACAGCTACGGTGAATTTTTCTGAATCCCACATAGTCGAAGGACTTTGAGAGAGCTTTCCAACGATACCTCTTGTGTGTCGATCCGACATCGGGAGTGATCGCAGCAACTGATCTTGCCGGATCGTGCGCCTGAAAATAGAAGCAACCAATCTGTGGGCAGCAACTCCAAAGCTTGGAGATCGGAGCCGATCGGCCTCCGACCGGCGTTCCCGCCCGACCGCCTTCCAGGGAGGCGCACCACCAGGGGTCTCCATCACAGCGGGACCCACCCCAGTAGACTCGAAGGACAGAGCGGTCCGTGGGCCCCATGAACCCGTAGATCGCGCCATCCTGACAGCACTAAACGCGGGTTTCGGCACCGACGGAGCGACATCAAGATACTGCCCGTCAACCCAATTCACGTGACTCCCGGGCCCCACATGTGACCTTTTACCTCCCTGCGCGGAGTGGGTCAAATTGTTGTACCACAGTAAAACTTTGTTAACCAGGAGTCCAGTTTTGGCCGGGGTTGTCTTCCCCACGCCAGGTGCATGGAGGTACGATCGTAACTTCTTGGCATTACTTTGCTTAGCTAGTATATAGTCATATGCCGCTGTGAGAGCGTAGGATTCTAGCCCGTGAGTCCATGTCACCGCTGTGAGTAAGAGAGTGACCCGTCCCGTGGCTCGATCCGAGCACGGAAGTGAGTCGGACTACCCTTAACTCTACCGGTTCCTCAACCGTGCACGATCCGCGTTTCCCTCGCTTGGGGACGACGAGTGAGCTTGCGTTTCTGTTAGCGACGTATAGCCCATAGGAGCTCATAGTGTCGGGCCTAATGTCTCTCCCATCGTATGTTACTGGTCGTGTATGAATTTAGAGTCCGAGGTCCATATCACTTAGAGTCGGTCCCCGTGTCCGTCCCGCATCAGTTTGGTATCAGAGCGAGTCGAGTCTAGGGTAGTCGTTGCATAAGTCTTGCACGGTCTAAGTCGAGTCTAGGATCATCATTATTTTCAAAACAAAAAAAAGGTGTTTTAAAATTACATTTCATCCTGATAATTCGGTATATTAAAAGGTGTTGTCCGAACGTTAGGCTACGCCTATCTGGAAGGCCGCACACTTGCGCGAGTGATCTTCGGATCGATTAACTCCGCCACGTACTGGATATTGGTTTAGGTCTAGGTGCATTAGTCGGTGTTTACATCAGTTTGTGTCTCCTAGTTCGTGTGTCATTGCATGCCCACCCGTCGAGGTACCCAATACTCGCCACCACCACCTATGGCGGATTCCCGAGCCCGTAGCTCCGATGAGTCCTTGACGGCCGAGATGTTCTGAGCCATTATGGATCATCATGACACACGTATGGATGGCCTTAGTACGTGTCTAGATGGCGTAGGGACGCGTCTAGAAGGGAGGATGAAAGCCCTTGAGGATCGGGCCGAATCTGCGGACCAGTCCATCCAGGGTCTTGTAGGGAGGATTACCATCCTCGAGAGGGCCCCAGCGGTGACGCAACCCGCGCCGACCAATGGTCAACAGGAGCCGGCTCAGCAACCTGCTGCGCCAAGAGCTCAGGCGGTAGATGTTGGGAGGCAACAGGTGCATGAGGTGGCTGACTATGCATCTGGTAATGAGCAAGGGGGATATGGTCATCGGAATCAACGACGGAATCGTGATGACGATGATGACGACCGCATTCTTAGGGGCGTGCGTGCGGACCCTCCCACTTTTAGCGGGTCCTTGGATCTGAAGGTATATTTAGATTGGGAGGCCGGCATGGACCGGTACTTCGAGTGGTTTGAGATGACGGACCACCGGAGAGTTCGATACGCGAAGATGAAGCTGCATGGGCAGGCCCAAACTTATTGGACCAATGTGGAGAGCCTGCTAAATCAGCGACGTCAACCCCCGATCGGCACTTGGGACGACGAGTGAGCTTGCGTTTCTGTTAGCGATGTATAGCCCATAGAGGCTCTTAGTGTCGGGCCTAATGTCTCTCCCGTCGTATGTTGCTGGTCGTGTGTGCATTTAGAGTCTGAGGTCTATATCACTTAGAGTCGGTCCCCGTGTCCGTCCAGCATCAGTTTGCGGACACCAGAGCACACGAGCGGCACAAGTCGGTGAGCCACCGGTACTGTACGTGGAGCACCACTCGAGCTACACTGGATTCCATCTGGCTCGGAGACAGCTTGGAGACTCCCCCCTGAGTCTCGATATTTATAGTTTATTGGGACTTTGTTTGTGTGTATTTTATGTTTTATTCGGATTGTAATTCGGATTGTTACAGGGGTTTATGTGTAAAATGGGATCACCTGGGTCCCGCGGGACCCCCATCCCTTCTCCCATTGATCCACCTCATCTCTTGGGCCCATGTGGGGTTAGTCAACCCCCCATGGTGGGCTTCTAGAAGGGTTGGACCAAGGGGGGACAAAGGGAGCAAAATTTCAAAATTGGATGCCTTAAAGTCAAGGGGGCGCCCCTAGCTTATTATATTTTAATAGGATTTGAATTGTTATTTTATTTGATTACAAATCACATGGGAGAAATAGTTTATGGACTCCCTCTTTTACCCTCCCCAACCCTAGATCTAGGGTTAGTTGAAGTCATTTTATATTTCATATATATTCCTTGTATTTTCATTTGATTGGAATTAATGCCATAAAAATTCTGAAATTTGTTGGAGCTCCATAGCTTGGTGCGCCCTCCTCCTCTCTCCTCCTCCTTCTTGTAGCTGTGAAGGTTACTTCCAGAGGTGTGAAGCCTCTCCTTCAAGTCCCTTCTGAGTGGGAAGCTCAGATCTATCGCCGCCGCCCCCATGGAGCCGCCGTCGCACCACCACCTCCACCTTATCGAAGTTCTATCTTCATCCAATAGCAGCCCCTTCCACAAATTTTAACTCTCGAATCTGAGATCTTCTTGAGCTCAAACTTTCAGGGTGAGTTTTAGAGGTTCCCCCCACGTTACAAAAAATTTGGTTTGGCCTTTAGATTCTGATTTCTATTTTTTCATTTTCGTCCAACTTTCCCTTCCAGATCTGCCAGGTTTCTGTCTATTGTGACAGCAGCCCTGATCTTCCCAACTTCGACCCACTTTTTTATTTTTCCTGGAGCCCCCAATTTTACTGGAGGTTCTGTCCACCATCCCCTCCACCCACGAATTTGCGTGGAATTTTAAAAGGCCTACACCTATTTTATAAAAATCACTTTCAGATCAATTTCAGTTATGTCTGCCCCTGCCCAGATCCGACCACCTTCCAGTATAAAATACTTTTCCCTACCCAAACCTCCACTAAATCAGTCATAAAAATTTTTACCGTTTTCCTCTCTCTCCCCTCTAAAACTTTTATGAAGGGCTCAAGATTTGATTCGGAGGTTTACCCTGCGGTCAACGCCAACTCTCAGGAAACTCAGTTTCTGCCCAGTCAGATCTGAAACTGAGAGCAGGCCGGTTCTAAATTCGTCCATCAGAAGCACAGCTACGGTGAAGTTTTCTGAATCCCACAGAGTCGAAGGACTTTGAGAGAGCTTCCCAAGGATACCTCTTGCGTGTCGATCCGACGTTGGGAGTAATCGCAGCAACTGATCTTGCCGGATCGCGCGCTTGAAAATAAAAGCAACCAATCCGTGGGCAGCAACTCCAAAGCTTGGAGATCAGAGCCGATCGGCCTCCGACCGGCGTTCCCGCCCGACCGCCTTCCAGGGAGGCGCGCCACCAAGGGTCTCCATCACAGCAGGACCCACCCCAGTAGACTCGGAGGACAGAGCGGTCCGTGGGCCCCATGAACCCGTAGATCGCGCCGTCCGGACAGCACTAAACGCGGGTTTCGGCACCGACGGAGCGACATCAAGATGCTGCCCGTCAACCCAATTTGCGTGACACCCGGGCCCCACATGTGACCTTTTAACTCCCTGCGCGGAGTGGGTCAAATTGTTGTACCATTGTAAACCTTTGTTAACCGGGAGTCCAATTTTGGCCGGGGTTGTCTTCCCCACGCCGGGTGCATGGAGGTACGATCGTAACTTCTTGGCATTACTTTGCTTAGCTAGTATATGGTCATACGCCGCTGTGAGAGCGTAGGATTCTAACCCGTGAGTCCATGTCACCGCTGTGAGTAAGTGAGTGACCCGTCCCGTGGCTCGATCCGAGCACGGAAGTGAGTCGGACTACCCTTAACTCTACCAGTTCCTCAACCGTGCACGATCCGCGTTTCCCTCGCTTGGAAACGACGAGTGAGCTTGTGTTTCTGTTTGCGACGTATAGCCCATAGGAGCTCATAGTGTCAGGCCTAATGTCTCTCCCATCGTATGTTACTGGTCGTGTATGCATTTAGAGTCCGAGGTCCATATCACTTAGAGTCGGTCCTCGTGTCCGTCCCGCATCACTCAACCTCGATCCAACCATCAAAGCCGTACAACAACGTAGAAGGAAGTACGCGCTAGAGAAGTAGGCGATCATCAAGGAGCAAGTCACCAAGGTGCAAAAGACTGGTCTTTTTAGACCGGTGCTGTACCCGACATGGCTGGCTAACGTCATCCTGGTACCAAAAGCTTCGGGAAAGTGGCGAATATGCGTGGACTTCACTGACTTGAACAAGGCTACTCCAAAGGACTGCTATCCGTTATCGAGCATCGACCAATTGGTTGACTCAACCTTGGGCAACGAGATACTCAGCTTCCTAGACGCCTATTCAGGTTACCATCATATCAGAATGAATCCAGAAGACATCGAGAAGATCGCCTTTATCACCGACTTCGGCGTATACTGCTACACCCAGATGCCTTTCGGGTTGAAGAACACTGGAGCCACATACCAGAGGCTGGTCAATCATATTTTCGAGAGATAGCTCGGTCGGAACGTCGATGCCTATATTGACGACATGATCGTGAAGACCCCCAAGGTCGAGGACCACTTCGCCGACCTAGCTGAAACCTTCGACACCCTCCTAAAGTACAACATGAAGCTTAACCCTGCCAAGTGCGCCTTCGGAGTAAGGTCCGGGAAATTCTTAGGCTTCTTAGTCACCCAGCATGGGATTGAGGCCAACCCCGACAAGGTCCAGGCCATCCTGGACATGCGCCCACCCACCTGCATCAAAGATGTTCAATGCCTTACCGGGCGCATTGCCGCACTCAGCAGATTCCTGCCCCGCGCGGCTGAACGATGCTTACCCTTCTTCAAACTGTTGAGGGGGCCTAAAATGGCATCTGCTACATTCACGTGGGACGAGGAATGCCAAAAAGTGTTCTCCGAGCTTAAGGAGTTCCTAGCTTCGCCTCTGGTGCTTTCCAAGCCTGTCCCAGGTGAAACCTTGCATCTCTATCTCTCAGCGACTCCATCTACAATTAGCTCGGTCCAAGTCAGAAATGACTCGGGAGTCGAGAGACCGGTCTACTACACCAGCAAGGTGCTCAATGAGGCTGAAATAAGGTACCTCACAACCGAGAGACTTGTGCTAGCGTTGGTTACCTCGGTCAAGCGCCTCCAACCCTATTTCCAAGGGCACTCCATCACTGTGCTGACCGGTGAACCATTGAAGAGGATCCTCGCTCACCCTGAAGCCTCAGGATGCCTCATCAAGTGGGCCATCATGCTCGGGGTCTACGATATATCGTACCGGCCTCGCTCGGCTATCAAAGGCTAGGCGCTCGCTGACTTCATCGCCGAGAGCACCATCCCAACTGAAGAAAGATCTCCGTCCGCGCCCGGGCCAACCTGGGAACTGTTCGTCGATGGATCCTCCAACTCAGCCGGAAGCGGCGCCGGGATCCTCCTGAAGTCCCCCGAAGGAGTAGAGATACAGTAAACCCTGAAGTTCAACTTCCGAGCATCTAACAACGCTTCCGAGTATGAGGCCCTCTATCGGGAGCCCGCATGGCCCGGTGGTTGGGGGCTGAGCGAGTCAAGATTCACACTGACTCCCAACTGGTCGCTAGCCAGGTCAACAGCAGTTATGAAGCTCGAGAAGCACCGATGATCAAATACCTCCAGCTGTTCAAGACCGTGGCACAACAGTTCGAGAGTTTTGAGGTAGTCCGAATAGCTCGGGAGGAAAACTCTCGAGCGGATGCCCTCTCTCGTCTGGCCTCATCTCTTGACCACGGGGGTACTCGATCGGTCCTTCTTGAAGAGCTAGGGCGGTCGAGCATCGATTCGGAGCTCCAAGCTGTTGACTCGGCCTCCCTAAGCGACTGGCGTACCCCGTACCTGTCGTGGCTCCAAGATTCTCAGGAGCCCCCCAACCCTCGGGAAGCCCAAAGATTGAAGTACCAAGCTCGGTGATTCGTCACTCTGGATGGCTCTCTCTACCGGAGATCCTTCTCCGATCCTCTCTTGAAGTGCCTCAGCACTGACGAAGCCAACCGAGCGATCGAAGAAGTTCACGAAGGTCTGTGTGGAGTGCATTTAGAAGGTAGGTCGCTCGCCAGGATCTTGCTACGGCTAGGTTATTGGTGGCCCACTCTGCACCGCGACTGCTTGACCAACACACAACACTGTGACCAGTGCCAGCGATTTACCACTTGGTCCATCAGCCAGGAACGGAGCTCATCAGCCTAGTCGAGCCTTATCCTTTTGCTCACTGGGGAATTGACATCCTCGGGCCATTCCCCAAGGCCCAGGCCCAGAAGAAGTTCATTATCGTCGCCATCGATTACTTCACTAAGTGGATCGAGGCCGAAGCCACAGCAAGGATCACCGAGACAGTCGTCTGGAATTTCATCTGGAAGTCGATCATCTGTCGTTACGGCATCCCCCGGGTGATAGTAAGCGATAATGGTCGGCAATTTGATTCTCGTTATTTTCGAGACAGATGTGCCGACCTGGGCATTCACAATCACTTCACCTCGGTCACCCACCCTAAGGCTAACAGGCTGGTCGAAAATGCCAATAAGACTATCTTAAAAGGCATCAAGACTAGGCTCGGCAAAGCCAAGGGCAGCTAGCTTGCGGAATTGCCAAACGTACTTTGGTCACACAGAACGACTCCGAGAACGGCAACCAGTGAAATCCCCTTTCAGCTGGTATACGGTACCGAGGCCGTGATCCCGTTGGAGATTGGCAACCCCTCCCTCCGAGTCATCTGCTTCTCGTTCGAGGCAAACGACCAGAAACTACTCGAAAACCTCGACCTAGCAGATGAAGTCCGAGAGATTGCCAGCATCCGAGCAACGAAATACCAACGCTGCCTCACTCGATACTACAATGCCAAAGTCTGAGATAGACACTTTCAACCGGGAGACTTCTTCCTCAGGAAAGTTGAAGCCTCTCGACCACTTGAGACGGCGGGCAAGTTATCCCCTAATTGGGAAGGCCCCTACCGAGTGGTCGAGACGCTCGGAAAAGGAGCATACCGTCTATCCACGATGGAATGAGAGCTTATCCCTTGGACTTGGAACGCGACTACACTACGCAAGTTCTACTTCTGAATACTGAGCATTGCGTAAACGAGATGAGATAAAACAAAATCCTCCTTTCTTTTATTCAAATAACTCGCTTGTACATCAGTAAGGCCGAAGCCGAGAAAATACAGGTCAAAAGGCAAAAAATTCATCTGGCACCGCCGTATGAGCCCATCGCTCGGCTAACTCGGTTGACCTTCCTGTGTCCAGCCACTTACTCTGCCTCGTGTAGAAACTGGCTTGGATAAAGGGTAGTCGACCCCGTTGACTTGGGCAGCTCGGGACAAAGGTGACAGAGGGATTAGGAAGGAGAAGGCTACCTTCCAAGTTGAACTTGAAAGAGAAAGGGGAGAGGGAACGCATATGAAAGCATCCTCCCCACCAACCTGCCAACTCTTTGGAAGGAAGAGAGTGCAGGCACCCTCCGAAGAGTGAAAGAAATGATGAGAAGAGCAGAAGAGGGAAAAACAGGCTGCGGGGGGGAGAAAAGAAACCATCAGAGCTGGACGAGGAGGCAGGGGAAAGCCCGGGAAGGAGGGATCTTAAGTGGCTTCCTCCTCTCCTCCATGGAGCGAGCAGGAAGGGACGGGCGGCAGGGATGCCTGATGCCCCCATCCGTCCACCATCTCGCCCCCCTGCAAGCGCCGCCGGAACTGATAAAAAGAAGACGACGTGCCTCCACACGTCGGACCTTCTTCAAACCCGTCTATCGGCCGTCGGACCTCCTTCAAACCCGAAGTAGCAAGGACTCTCTGCCCTCCATCATCGGCAACTTCATCCTCCGGGGCGTCTTCCAAGCTCCAAATATAACGGCACAACGCTACGTGAAGCAAGAATGAGAAAAGACTGTCAGGGAAAACCCTAAGCGGTGGAGAGGAAGGGACGCCCTTCAGACCTTTTATAGGCGAAGGGAGGCTATTTGCCTTAAATGATTCTCTCCTCAAAAATACACCAAAGGGATCTGTCCCTACGAACGGTCACCTTAAACTTCTCATTTCTGCCCCAGCGGGACACACGAAGCGGCCAAGCATTCAAAGCATGAGAAAATGGAAAGACACCCTGTCAGATGCTCACCCAACCATCAGGCGAGATCCACGCAAAAAGTATCGGCTCTTTCCAACCACTGCAGATACGCTGAACAAAATATGACAATGGCGATACAGAATAGTTAAGTCTTCGTCCTGACGCTATTGCCTTATCTATTTTTTCTACACAAAGGAGAAAGTTTTTTCTTCAAAAGGAAAAAGACATACAAAAAGAGGAAGCAAAGCAGATACATCAGGCCTCCGGCCCACCTTGAAGCTCGGAAGTGGAGGGCTCAAACGGTCTGCCCCCGGCACCCGCGGCGATGGCCGACCTTGGCACTAACCCCACCGGCGTGGGAACTGCCTCGGTTGCGTGCCCTCCCGAGGCATCTGGAGTTGGCGACCCCTCGGACGAAGAGCCCCCGTGATCCTCTTCATCCGGTGCCGAAGCAGAGGAACTAGAGGATGACAAGTCCGAGTCATAGCATTGCTGATGCGGGACGGACACAAGAGACGACACTATTAGGTGCCACCCTCGGACTCTAGATGAAGACGCGACTAGCAGCACACACCAGGGAGACACTAAGCCCGACACTACGAGCTCCTAGTGGCAAAACTTCGCTAACAGAAGTGGAAGCTCACTCGTCGTCCCAAGCGAGGGAAAGCGTGGACCGTGCGCGGTTAAGGAACCGGCGGAGGTCAAGGGTAGTCCGACTCTACTTCCGGACTCGGATCGAGTCACGGGACGGGTCACACTCACTCTCACAGCGGTGACATGGACACACGGGCTAGTACCTACACTCTCGGAAGCGGCAAAAGACCGTATACTAGCTAAGCAAATGAACGCCAAGAGGTTCGGACCATTACCTCCACGCACCGGGCGTGGCGAAGACAACCCCGGCCGAATCACGGACTCCCGATTAAACAATATCACAGCAATACAAAGATTTGACCCACTCCACGCAGGGAGGTAAAGGTCACATGTGGAGCCCGGGAATCACGCAACTCGGGTTGACGGGCAGCATCTTGATGTCGCCCAGCGGTGCCGAACTCCGCGTTTTCGGGCTTTCCGAACGGCGGGTTCTGCGGGCCCGCGGGACCCACGGATGGCGCTGTCCTCCGGATCTGCGGGGGTGGGACCCACTATGATGGGGACCCCTGGTGGCGCGCCTCCACGGACGGCGGTCGGCCGGGAACACCGATCGGGGGTCGATCGGTCCCGATTCCCAAGCTTTGAAGTTGCTGCCCACGGATTTTTAGTTGCTGTTTTCAGGCGCGCGCTCCGGCGAAAACGGCCGCTGCGATCAATCCCGACGTCGGATCTGGATGCATGAGCTATCGTTGGAAAGCTCTCTTAAAATGCTTCAATCTAGACCTAGAGAGATCTGCTGGATCTGGTCGGATCAGAACTTTAATGAATTTACAAGCCCCTGTTGTACAGTAACCGAAATCTCAGATCTGCAGGGTACTTGTCTGAGAACCACCATTGACCGCCTAGTAAAACCCCGATTCAGCTCTTGAGCTCTTCTTCAAAGTTGTAGGGTATCAAACCACGGAATGGGGACTATTTTTGGAATTTGATTTGGAGGTGGTGGTGAGTTACTATGATTTTTGGAGTGACTGGTGGTCGGATCTGGGAACAGGGGGACAGAACTATAGCTGGGACTGAGAACGATTTTTAGAAAATATGAAATGGACGAACCAAACATTGATAAAAATTGTGGATGAAGGGGTGGATGGGTGGAACCTCCAGTAAAATTGGGAGAACCAAAATAAATCAAAAAGTGGACCTAAGACATAAAACTCAGGGCGGGGATGAATCTGGACAGAACTCTGGCAGAACCGAAATGGAAGAGTGGACGAAAATCAAAAAATATGAAACGAGATCTGAATGGCAAACCAAATTTTGTGGGATGTTCTTGACACCTCTGGAACATCCACTAAAATTTCCAGATCTATCTGAGTTCGTGGCTGAGACAAGAAATTCGTGGAAGCCTCTGTGGTACTGCGCGGGCAGAACTCCGTTGATGGCGAAGGCGGTGCGGTGGCGGCTCGTGGCGACGGCGGCGGCGACCGGAACTGATAGGGTGGAGTCTCACCACCAGAAGGAAGCCTTCACAGCTTCAAGGGGGAGAGGGAGAGGAGAAGGGGGCGCACCAAGGCTGGAGCTTCAAGCTTTTCTTCAATTCAAATGGCATTAATTCATGAAAATGGGAAATTACAAGTATTTATGTGTTACATCTCAAATCCATTGGCAACCGTTGGATCTAGGGGATGGGAATAAGTGGCCTAGATTGAGTGTGACACACACATAAAAATAATATATAAAAAACAAGGAGGGGGGCGGCCCTTGGACCATGGGGTAGAAGTTGGACTTGGTAGGTGGGGTGGGTGGCCAAATGTGGACTTTCCAAGTCCCTTGTCCCCCACTTGGCCCACCCATCTAGAAGCCTCCATTGGACATGTTGACTGACCCCACTTGGGGCCCTAAGGCTGAGGTGGATCAATGGGAGGGGCCCTGGGGGTCCCGTGGGGCCCAGGGGTCCCACTTTGCAAATAAGCCCCTCGAACTATCTAAATTACACACTGACGAAAGAAAATAAAATACATTACACACAAATAAAAATCCCCAAAAAATATGATAAATGCTATGACTCAGTGGGGAACCTCCAGACTGTCTCCGAGCCATAGGGACGCTGAGGCGGCTCGAGTCGTGCTCCTCGTGCGGTACCGGTGGCTCGCCGGCTCGTGTCTCGCATGTGCTCGGGTGTCCGCACCAATTCTCCCCGGGTGGGAGAAACTCGACCCTGTCGGGTAAGGGTCTGCATCGCTCCTGTATCGCTCCAGAAGGTCCGGATCGATCCGCTGCAACTCGCCATGTGTGATCCATGTGTCCTCAGTAGTGGGCCGTCCTCTCCATCGCACTAGGTAGCACGGGTAAGATCCACTCCTGGTAACTGTCACTTGCTCATCCAGTATACGATCTATATGCTCACGCTGCCGTGAAAAAGGGGTTGGAGGTGGAAGTGGACACTCAGGTGTGGGATCACTCTCAAGGGGAGGAGATGGCTCAAAAAGGTTCACTAGGGATCACCGTTGGGTCCCTATATGCAACAAGATCCGATACATTGAAGGTAAAGCTTATACCATATTCCTCGGGCAAGTCCACAACATACGCATTGGATCCAACGCGTTTCAACACTCTAAAGGGACCGGCTCCGCAAGCTTGCAACTTCTTAACGGTTCCAGAGGGAAACCGTTCAGGTCTTACCCTGATCATGACGTATTCACCCTCTTGGAACTCTCGGTGGTGTCGATGGGCATCGGCTAGCTCGTTGTAACGTGCATTGCTGGCCTCACTCATGCAGACTCCTAACATGCCTAGCACTAGACTCGGCAGACCCACTATGCACTCCTAAAATGCTTAGCAAAAATAAAAAACACACGGATGCACACACAACCCTAAACAAACCTAATGTTAGTTCGACCCAATCATATGCAAGGTGGTCCAGGACATCCGAATGTGTGCCATGCATACCCTAGGTGTGACCGAGGGTCGGTACAATCATAAGACGGTCCTTTGGATTTGGGAGGTTTGGGTGGGACTGGAGGGTAGGGTGTCTCTCGCCCGTGAATGGACTCGGTGGGTGCCGATGGCCCGGTCCATGGGGGAGGGGTATAATGGTGACCTCCTTTAAAGAAGTGGAATGGTGATTGTGGACCAAGGGGACCACTAAGAAAGGGATCGAAGGGATCAAAGAATGTGTGACCCCTCGATATGGATTCCCTCATCTCAAGATCCCATGTGTGGAAGTCTAGAAGGTGTTGTTGATCTCCTTCATCTTTGAAGGGAGATGAGATGGTGGGGGTATGATGGTGGACTCTCTCAAAAAGGTGGAGTAAATATGGTGGGTCACGGGGTCCACAAGAGAATGGGTCGAAGGGATCAAAGAAGGTATGACCCCTCGGACTAGGCTTCCACAAATCGCTGTCCCACATTTGGAAATCTTGGAGGTGTAAATGATCACCTTCATTCATTGTGAGAGGTGGGACGACAGTCATAGGTAGAAAGTAAGATTCCTCCCTTGGGTAAAAGGAAATGAAGTCAGACTCGGCCAGCGTAGGGAGGAGTAGAAGAACCTCCGTGGTAACATGACCCACGGTGTACACGGAGGTGATGGACCCTAAAGCGGGATGAGTGAAACTACGACCTGTGGGTCGGTCGAAGCCTGGAGCCAACAAGTGCGTAAATGTCAACTGCCGGTCTAACCCTTTAAGAAGGTCATCCAATGTATCCACATAGTGACTAGACCGGAAAGTGGTATGAAATGAATTGATTGGCACCAGAGGTAGAATAGGGTCCATAGATGGGAAGGGAAGTGGGACCAAGCCCTTCTTGAGCCAGCTAAGAAGCGGCTTGGCTATGACAAGCATACCCGTTAGAAACACGGGTGGCTCGGGCTGAGGTGGCTTAGAATAAAGATCGGAGAGTGGGGCTTCTCCAACCCTTTTGTCCCTTAGGGCTAGAGATGTCCGAGTGGGACATTGTCCGGCGTAGTGGCCGAACCCCTGGCAGCGATAACACTACTGTCGTGACCCACTACGCTCCCTGATAAGTGGGTCCCTACCCTTATCCTTCTGACGGATAGGGGGTGTAAGCAATGGGGCTCTCGTGGGTGGGAGAAGAGGGTCCACTATGATGGGGAGAGGGCTTGGGGACTCCGTTGATGGGGCCGGGTTAAGACTACCGGCGATGACCTCCTTAGGCTGGGGTTGGAGTACATCACTAGGAGTACGTGTCCTATCCACCCCATCCAACCGGTCCAAAATCATTTGCATAAGTTCGGCAACGGAGTGGGTTGGAATAGGGATATCATGGTGGACTCGCCTGTAGTCAACCGTCCTAGGATTGGGTCTTGGCTCATCTACGTGTGGGACTCTTTGCCTCCGACTAGAACCCACTTGGTTGGAAGTGATTGGGTGGAGCCGGTTGGAGGTGACCGGTTGGGGCACGTAGACCTTCCTAAGCTCTCTCTTCATGTCCCACCATGACTCGATGGGCCATTGCCCCCTAACCGCTCTCATTCTTTCGATGTAATCCCACTTTTCGGCAGCCTCATGAAGAAGCCGCTCTTTGGCGAAAGAGAATTACATTACCTCGGACATAGTATAACAATCAAAGTAGGTGTCCATGGTGGCCTCCCACTTAAGGTAGATGCCCGGGTCATTGGAGCCAAAAAAATCTGAGGCTTCAGGCCTACAGAAGCGGAGAGGATGGTTGCCAAGCCCATGGGTGGGCCAACGGTCATATCGCCTGGGTGATTGGGACTCCATGAGAAACTGGGGAACTACATGTTAGACATGCCAACACTTGGACAAGACCGACTGACTCTTATAGGACTACACACAAACTAGGAGACACAAACTAATGCAAACACCGACTAATGCACCTAGACCTAAACCAATATCCGGTACGTGGCGGAGTTAATCGATCCGAAGATCACTCCCGCAAGTGTGCGACCTCCCGGTAGGCGTAGCCTAACGTTCGGGCAACACCTTTTAAGATACCGAATTATCGGGATGAAATGCAATTTAAAACACACTTTTTTTTTGTTTTAAAATAATGATGACCCTAGACTCGACTTAGACCATGCAAGACATATGCAACGACTACCCTAGACTCGACTCGCTCTGATACCAAACTGATACGGGACGGACACGGGAGACGACACTATTAGGTGCCACCCTCGGACTCTAGATGAAGACGCGACCAGCAGCACACACTAGGGAGACACTAAGCCCGACACTACGAGCTCCTAGTAGCAAAACGTCACTAACAGAAGTGGAAGCTCACTCGTCGTCCCAAGCGAGGGAAAGCGCGGACCGTGCGCGGTTAAGGAACCGGCGGAGGTCAAGGGTAGTCCGACTCTACTTCCGGACTCGGATCGAGTCACGGGACGGGTCACACTCACTCTCACAGCGGTGACATGGACACACGGGCTAGTACCTACTGTCTCGACAGCGGCAAAAGATCGTATACTAGCTAAGCAAATGAACGCCAAGAGGTTCGGACCATTACCTCCACGCACCCGGCGTGGCGAAGACAACCCCGGCCGAATCACGGACTCCCGGTTAAACAATATCACAGCAATACAAAGATTTGACCCACTCCACGCAGGGAGGTAAAAGGTCACATGTGGAGCCCGGGAATCACGCAACTCGGGTTGACGGGCAGCATCTTGATGTCGCCCGGCGGTGCCGAACTCCGCGTTTTCGGGCTTTCCGAACGGCGGGTTCTGCGGGCCCGGGGGACCCACGGATGGCGCTGTCCTCCGGATCTGCGGGGGTGGGACCCACTATGATGGGGACCCCTGGTGGCGCGCCTCCACGGACGGCGGTCGGCCGGGAACACCGATCGGGGGTCGATCGGTCCCGATTCCCAAGCTTTGAAGTTGCTGCCCACGGATTTTTAGTTGCTATTTTCAGGCGTGCACTCCGGCGAAAACGGCCGCTGCGATCAATCCCGACGTCGGATCGGGACGCATGAGCTATCGTTGGAAAGCTCTCTTCAAATGCTTCAATATAGACCCAGAGAGATCTGCTGGATCTGGTCGGATCAGAATGTTAATGAATTTACAATCCCCTGTTGTACAGTAACCGAAATCTCAGATCTGCAGGGTACTTGTCTGAGAACCACCGTTGACCGCCTAGTAAAACCCAGATTCAGCTCTTGAGCTCTTCTTCAAAGTTGTAGGGTATCAAACCTCGGAACTGGGACTATTTTTTGAATTTGATTTGGAGGTGATGGTGAGTTACTATGCTTTTTGGAGTGACTGGTGATCGGATCTGGGAACTGGGGGACATAACTGTAGCTGGGACTGAGAACGATTTATAGAAAATATGAAATGGATGAACCAAAAATTGAGAAAAATTGTGGATGAAGGAGTGGATGGGTGGAACCTCCAGTAAAATTGGGCGAACCAAAATAAATCAAAAAGTTGACCTAAGACATGAAACTCAGGGCGGGGATGAATCTGGACAGAACTCTGGCAGAACCGAAATTGAAGAGTGGACGAAAATCAAAAAATATGAAACGAGATCTGAATGGCAAACCAAATTTTTTGGAATGTCCTTGACACCTCTGGAACATCCACTAAAATTTCCAGATCTATCTGAGTTCGTGGCTGAGACAAGAAATTCGTGGAAGCCTCTGTGGTACTGCGCGGGCAGAACTCCGTTGATGGCGAAGGCGGTGCGGTGGCGGCTCGTGGCGGCGGCGGCGGCGACCGGAACTGATAGGGTGGAGTCTCACCACCAGAAGGAAGCCTTCACAGCTTCAAGGGGGAGAGGGAGAGGAGAAGGGGGCGCACCAAGGCTGGAGCTTCAAGCTTTTCTTTAATTCAAATGGCATTAATTCATGAAAATGGGAAATTACAAGTATTTATGTGTTACATCTCAAATCCATTGGCAATCGTTGGATCTAGGGGATGGGAATGAGTGGCCTGGATTGAGTGTGACACACACACAAAAATAATATATAAAAAATAAGGAGGGGGGTGGCCCTTGGACCATGGGGTAGAAGTTGGACTTGGTAGGTGGGGTGGGTGGCCAAATGTGGACTTTCCAAGTCCCTTGTCCCCCACTTGGCCCACCCATCTAGAAGCCTCCATTGGACATGTTGACTGACCCCACTTGGGGCCCTAAGGCTGAGGTGGATCAATGGGAGGGGCCCTGGGGGTCCCGTGGGGCCCAGGGGTCCCAGTTTGCAAATAAGCCCCTCGAACTATCTAAATTACACACTGACGAAAGAAAATAAAATACATTACACACAAATAAAAATCCCCCAAAAATATGATAAATGCTATGACTCAGTGGGGAACCTCCAGACTTTCTCCGAGCCATAGGGACGCTGAGGTGGCTCGAGTCGTTCTCCTCGTGCGGTACCGGTGGCTCGCCGGCTCGTGTCTCGCATGCGCTCGGGTGTCCGCACCAATTGCCCGGACGGGAAGTCAACTACCCCGGACGCCTGCTCCTCGGCATAAGAGACGGCGCGGTCGTAGCCTTGCTTGAACCCCTTGCGGATGCCCCGGTGAAGTGCGGACTCGTAGTAGGGAAGGGCAGCCTCCTTAAGGTCAACCCGGTAGGCCTATGAGCTTTTGTAGTGCTCGAGAGCCTCCGCCCCGGCCGATCCCACCCTACCAGTGAGCTCGGCCTTCTTCCCGCTCCGCCTCAGCTAACTTCTGCTCCCCCTCAGCCATCCGCTTTTCGGCATCCATCGCCTGCTTCTCCGCCTCAGGCCGATCAGCCTCGGCCTCCCGCCGAAGGCGCTCGGCTTCCTCCGCTCGGTCCACCAGCTCTGCACGTTTGGTCTCCCACCGGCCATCCAGCTCAACACGTGCAAGGCGCTCCTCTTCAAGAAGCCTATTCTTCCTCTTGAGCGATTCGCGGGCCTTAGCTAGCTGCTCGGTTAGCGCCCGGGTCTCCACCTGGCTCGACCGCACCAGCTCCCTGACTGAGGAAAGCTCCCACTGAAGCCCATCACGCTCCTCGGCAAGCCGAGCCAACCTCCTGTCAGACCCACCAAGGGTCCAGGCCAGGTTCGCTCGTTCCGACTCCGACCAAGCGTACGCTTCTGCCAGAGTGGCCCCCATCTGGGCTAGGACCAGGCCGCCCTCCATAACCCCCGCGAGGGCCGCGGACGGAGAGTACTGCCTACCTCCCCCCCTCACCTTCGTGGCTATACCGCGGCATACCTGGTGTAGAGGGCCCGGGATACCAAGCCTCTCCAAGGCTGCCTGAATAGAGAACCCTCCATCGGCCGGTGCCCCACCGAGTGGCTCGGACCAAGCCCCGGCCTCGGTCGCCTCTCGTGCCATAGTCAGATTTTCTTGCGGCCCCCCAACCTGGACCGGCTAAGCACCTACACCACCACATGAAGCGCCAACCTCGGCCGCGGCCCCAGCATCCCCCGCCTCGTCTACAGCCCCCTCGGCTCCTATCGAGGGGAGAGCCGGGCCAGCACCGTTGCCAGTCGCAGGAGCTGCCCTGGCCCCCTCGACTCCGGCCAAAGGAGGAGCCGAGCCAGCATCATCGCCGACCGCAGGAGCAGCCCCAACCTCCTCAGCCCCCTCTTGCTCGTAGGGTGGGAGAGCTCGCCCGGTGGGGTCGGCCCCATCATGCTCGGCGGAGGGGCGAGCCGCGACAAGGTCACCTTCGACTGCGAGTACGACCCCGGCCTTCTTGGCCCCCTTCCTGGCCTTCGCGGCGGCCCGGATCATGCCTTCCACGGGATCCTTGCGCTTGGACCCCCGTGGCCTAGAGGATTCGCCCTAGGCCTCCCCCTTGCCCTTATCTCTGGCTCGGGAGCGACCCGTGGGAGTAGCCGATTCATCAGCAGCCGAGTTATCACCAAGCTCGATCACCTCTGCGGCCTCCTCCAAAGCCTGCCGCCTGGTGTCTGCACGAAAAGGAAGACATATTCAGAAAAAGAAAAATGATCTCAACATCCAAAGGAGAACCTAGCTTGTGGCACCTGAACCCGACGGATGCAGCCACGTAAGAAGACACCGCTCGATATTCTCTGGAGTAACCAGCTCTTCTGTGGATTGGCGGTGCTTCAGCAAGATAGCCGCATATTTCTCAACATGTGGAGGGAACTCATCCTGCTTGGGAGGGATATTCGGGTGGAAATAGGGAATTACTGGACACCTCCAGGTTTCCTCCACCGAACAAATCCCCACCCAGAAGAATTGAGTTTTCCACCCCTTATGCGAAGAATCCTTCGCAGCCAAGGAGATATAGCTCCTATTCCACCTCGCCTGGATGAAATAGAGACCCTTCCCGACCGAAGGATGTGCTTTCAACTCAAAGAAATAGTGAAAGAGCTCCAAGGAAGGAGGAACTCCACACTGGCGGCAGAGAATGAGGAAGGCGGAAAGAAGAAGATAAGAATTGGCTACCAACTGAATGGGCGCCAACAGGAAAAAATTAAGAAGCTGAAGAACGAAAGGTTTGAAGGGAAGGCGAAACCCACACTTCCACGACAGAAGTAAAGTACAGATATGGCTTGTACAAGAGTCCAAGCTCGTCTCGTGTGGAGAGGACGCGGCAAAGCGGAACTTGTGGGACAGGCGATACTGGTGCTCCAGCCTTCTCACATCCGCCTCCCCCAGTTCACTGCAGTTTGGAACCGGTGCCTTCACCACTGGCTCGTCCTCCCACTCCTCAGCATCCGAACGCTGGTTCGCCATGGAATCCGGAGAAGAGTTTGAGGAAAGGCGATCTCGGGACCCCGAAGATTCTAGGGGAAGAGGAAGCTGCCGGACTGCCTCCGCGGTTATCTCCGCCAACTCCACGAACACCGCTGCAAGCCTCTGCTCTTCCGTCGTGTCCTCACGACGCATCGAAGAGCCCAAAAGTTAGAAAGGAGGAGAGCCAAAACCCTAAAGACGGAGGGAGTCTGGAATGACAACAAGCACCCAACGCATATATCCCCACACGGAAGGCGGCGCGTCGTTCCGACCTCCGAGAAAAGGGGGCCCCTTCAGTTCAAATCCGTCAGGATCATCATTATTACGGGCCCAGGTGAGCATGACACGTGGCTTCCTAACACCGCTAGATCTCCACCCACCTGAGCCACGCTGGTCCCAAACCCCAAACAGCTACTCTTCTGAGCTTACTAAAGCTCGGGAGTAGGAGGGGGACAAGTGGAGAGGGGGATTTCTGTAGCCCATCTAAGAGCAGCCAAACTAGGTCCATCAGGACCAAACGAGGCCCAGGTCTCCAAGTGACAGCCCCACAGGGTCCACTTAGGCTAAAAAGCCCAATAAGATTACTCGGGATCAAATCCTTCCTCGGCGACCCTTAGGCACGCAAGGCCCGAGCGTCGGTCAGAACGGAGGAAGACCTATGCCCGAGTTATCCCCTCATCGGGATAGAGGCAAGCGCTCAGCGCCCACTCCGACCTATCTTCATCCGAGCTATGCCTATCGCCTGGACAGGGTTGGCACCTTTTATGCTCGGCTTGACCGACGATTGCTTATCCACGCTGCCATTGAGAGCCCTTTATGAGTAGGAGTTTATGAGGATAAGGGACCCATGATCCCTCAAGGCTATAAAGATCCCACGATGAGGACATAAAGACCCCACGATGAGGACGTAGCTCCCGCCTGAAACTCCTCAGCTTACGGGACTCATGAGGCGAGCACACTATATAAACCTGGGACTCTCTCCAGTGAAAGGTAAGGGCAATAGACGCCTAAAATTCCCTGAGCAGGAACCACATCACCACCTTGGTGTTGGGGGATCTCGTGCACCTCTTTCTACCTCCCTCCTTACCTTCCACCATTGCTCTATTGACTTAAGCATCGGAGGGTTTTCCCCAGGGAACCTCCCCTGGGCCCCCTGATCCATTTCCCTTTCTCTACAGTTCACTGTTCGGTGATCATCTACCCCGCTCAGGAGCCGCGCGAGATCACGCCCCTTCAGATAGAGTTTAAGTTTAGAAGTCGTACCGGTCGGTGGGCACCCCGGAACACCTGGTCCCGGTAGTGTCTGGCATACGCGGTGTAGTACGCCGAGTCGCTCTCTGCCCGAGCGGTCACCACCCGCCCGAGTGCTGTCCAGTCTGCTATCTGCGTGGCATTCCGCGCCGACCAGTCAAAGGCCGCTGCTAGGCCTTGTGTCATCCGAGTGACGCGCTCCCCCAGCTTCTCTGCCATCGGGAACTCCACCACTGGCTGAGGGACGCCAATCGTCCTCATCACCAGTCGAAAGTGCAGTGGCTCCACCACATTCATGCAGTGAAGCCACACGTCACGCCCCGAGAAGGCGAGGGCCCCTGCCACCCAGGGCTGGCCCTCTTGTCCCTCCTCTACATATGGTGTCCACCGTACCTGCAAAAATAGCGAGTCGCATCAGCATCATCACATAAGAATTGCATTTAATTTAAGAGTCTAAGTTTAGAATTATACCGAGGTGTATGGTAGAGCGTCTATGTCGTCCTGCAGCTCCCGGACCTGTCTCCTAAGGGTTGCAATCTCTCGAGGTGCGGTCTACCTCCGGGCAATCGGCAGGAGCTCAGGGTGAGTCTCCTCGCCTCTACCTAGCCCACGTAGGCGCATGTAGGCCCAAACATGCATTAGGTCACGTTAGCATATACGAAGCAAATAGCGATTGCATAATTAAGTCTAAGGATAGAAGTCGTACCTGGAGCAGGGGAGAGAAGCCCCCGAGCATGGTCCGCCTGCCCGTCGAGCTCAAGGTGTCGAACAAGAAAGCCAGGATTGCTGCTCTGGTCGAGGTCCTGGAGTAGTGGAAGGAAGCAGCAGTGGATCACGTCCGCACGCATCTAGAAGAGGAGTCATCCGAGCAACAGCATCAAGAATCTCCTCAGCACTCTGTCAGCCTCTGCTCCCGACTCCGCCGCTACTCTCGGTGTCGCCAAGTCCACCAACCTCTAGAGGTGCTGCTCCGGCTGCTCCCCCGTCGCTATGCCGGCTCGTCGTAGTCCAAGGCTATCCTGAAGGCTCGCCCGGGGCAGGAGAGTACACTATCGCTCAGACTGTCGCAACTCCAAGCCCAGCAGCTCCTGGGCCACCTCACGGTAGTCGGGATGCGTGCTCCCGCTGACCGGAGTCCCGTGCACTCGCAGGCTAGTGAGTCGGGCCACGTCCTCCAACGTGGGGACCATATGCCCCCACGGGAAGAGGAATGCACGACTCACTGGATCCCAGCGGTCGTGCAGAGCATAAAGGAGTGCAGTATCGAACCGACACACCTTGATACTCAGGAGTGGGTGGTAGCTAGCCACTTTCGCTGAACGTCCGACAGTGCTAGATACACAGCACGGACCTGCAGCCACGAGATGCGGGTCTGACATTTTCCCTGCATTCATTCATATAGTTGCATGCATTTAATAATAATTTTAAGCATTTTATTTCAATAAACAAAAGAAAACAAAAAAATTTGCGCTTGGGTTAGATGAGCGGTTCTCCATGAACCACTCTACTCTATGGACGGTCCGATATGGGCCGCATATGTTCTGAATCTCTAATGTTTCGAATGGCCCCTTGCAGCCCGTTCTTCTGCTGTACGGTGGACCTCCCACCGTTCATCTCCATCTTTAGCCCTATTGTTTTCTGGGTTTGAACGGCCACCCCTGGGCCGCATGTGCTATGGGCAGCTCTATATGAGCCGCACGTCCTTGGTTGTGTGGTTCCTTAAGAACTGCTCATCCGTCGTCTTCCCCGATGACGGTGAGGGTCTCCCCACCGGCGGTGGCACCCCATGGGCCCCCAAACCCGCTCCTAAGCGATCTAATCCCCCCGTGGTCGCCCCAGGGCTAGCATGCATTGATTAAAATTAAAAATGGCTAGGGTTTTTGTGGACTTACCTCGTCGATTTTCTTGGGCTACGCCGCCGCCACCGGTGGCGCTACGATGTCCCCCTCCTCCCCTGCTTCTTCTCCGGCCATAGCAGCATCGACGGCTTCCCGTTCGGTCGTCGGCGGCGTTTCACCCCCCTCATGAATCACCGGCAACGATCCCACGGCGTCTTCCTCCATGGCCGCCGTTGGTGACGGTGGTGCTTCCTCTTCTTCTCCGGCCATGGCGGGGTGGGAGGCTTGATGCTTGGTTCGCATTGGGGGTGGGGGAGAGTGAGGGCGTGAGGGAGATTGAGAGCGTGAGAAAGTGAGAGTTGGGGAGATGGGGGGGGGGGGCTTCGGTCTCCTTCGTTTTCCTTCTCCCGGCGTCGGTTACGGTGGGGAGGAGGGAGACGAAGGGGTTTTTTTGTTTTAAAACCCCAGGAGACATACGGTCTAACGATAGGCCGTCCACTGCTTGGGCGGTTGTTGACTAGCCGTTCTTCCCCAATGGTATACTATCTGAGACATATTCAAATTCAATGTTTGTGAACGGCTTATATTTAGCCATTCTTTATATTGGGCGGCTTTTATCTGACCATTCATATTTTGTAGAAAATGGTTTGATCTTGGTTGTTTCACTTTGTATTTAATTAATAAATTTGATTCTTTGATGATCTTATTGCAAATCTTGTTAAACAATCTTCCTTGTAGTATCAGCTTTCACTTGTTGTTTCGCCTACGTAGGTAAGTCAGGTATGGCTTTCGACCCCTATAGCTCTTATTGCATTACTATAGGGTACTAAGCTACAATATCTCGAGAACCAATTGATTACCCGCATGTTTCAAGATCTGATGTTCCCCTTTAACAAAAACGATGATGATCAAGGTTCGCGTATTTGATCAACGGATAGGCCGTTAGGTTGGGAAAACCTGGGGAGGATGGTTCTATCATGCACACTGTGGTTGCGGACAGTATCTTGACTCTGATTTGCCCAATCTAGCAATATTATTCTCGAGTATTTTCTATTTTATCCTTTCTTTGCATTTGTTTTAATGATTTCTTTTATTTTAGCCCAGCATGCATCATACGCATCTTTTGAGCATTCGTGACCCATGGTTTGCCTGCTAATGTCCCACCAACTGATGGATAGCTGTGTGTTCAGTGTTGAAGTAAGAGGAACAATTTCATTCAGAGTTGGAAGGTTCTCTCTGGTTTGTTCCTTTGGTTTGGTTGATTGAGAGTCCTGGTCTGGAGTTTAGTTCATCTCTTTATTTTGCTGCCTGCTTTGGTCTCCTCATTGGTCCGAGGGATTGTGTCCCCCATGAGATTGATCCTATTTTTTTTCTTTTCTTTTCAGTTTAGTTCCTCCATATTGGTGTTGCTTTTGGTCTAATCACTCCTTGCGATTGGTTCAAAGTTTTCTGAAAGATTCCTATTACTCGCTGGCAAAAATGGGTGTCGTTTTACCTTAACGCCCGCTTTTCGGTCCGCTCCGCTTCATTTTTGCTTCACCTCCATTTCGTCTTCGCTTCACCTCCGCTCGCTCCCCTGCAAAGAGGACGTTAAGGAGGGGCATCTGTTGACACCCGTTTTTTGCCGATAAGTTGAGTCATTTCTCTTACTCTCATTTGTTGATGTCTCGAGTTGTCCGTTACTCGTTGGGCTCTTTTTTTTCTGGCAACATCTTTGGGCCTACTTTATGGGTAACCTCCCTACCTGGCTAGGTCTGCTTCAATTCAGGGCTTAATGGGCCTTGATTTTCGTTAATTAATCATTCTCATGAATTTCAAGCGACCAAATCCATGTACGGTCAATCCCTGGCCGCACAACCCAAGCGCGGTTTATTATGGGCCATCTATATATTTATGGGATATTTTGGTTAATCTTCTGAATTATCACCGACATGCTTTCATACGGCCTATGGTTAGCCGTTCAACTGGATGAGTGGGCTAATATTAGCCGTTCTTGTCCCAGAGTCCTAAGTTCGGTTGATTGTTCAGATAATTATCTATTTATCTCATTTATCATGATTTTCCACCGACAAGGCAAGCGCGGTTGGCCCTTGGCCGCTCTGATGGTTGAACGGTCTGGAAATAGCCGCTCATCTATGAGAGTCCAAGGGTGAGATTTTTGGTTGGTTCGATGGATAAATTGATTTATATTTCTTATATTGGAATTTCCACTGACAGGTTAAATGGCCTAGATGTAGACCGCCCAACCTGATGAGTGGTCTATTGGGCGACCGTCCAACCGTCGATTTCCAGAGATTTTAAAGGGATTTTCTCTTCCCACTCGTGGATTTATCCCCAACTTTCTCCAACCATTACTTCTCGAATATGGAACCAAATTCGGTGTCGTTTCTTCTGGTTGAAAGATAATTTAATTATCTCCAACTTTTATTTGATTATCTCGACCTGAAAATGGCTGGAAACCCTAATTTCGAGCTAAGACTCCAAGTGCTCTATAAATAGACCCTAGAGGCCGGGCTTGAAAAAAGGGGGGAGATTTTTGGTCGACGGCGAAGCCCTGCTAAATTCTCGAGCGACCCAAGACCAGGGAGGGAGGCCTTCTATGTCCTTCTAGGCCTCCGGTTCAGGGAGTAACTAGTTTTGAGTCTTTGTTTCAATTAGTCCCATCGCGGGTTTCTTCATTGCATGCATACTTTTCTCTTCTTTCCTACCCACGTTTTTGTCATTCACACTACAATACATACACCCTCCTATGTTTTTGACGCCCCTAGGGGTTTAAAAACTCCTAGGTACCCCCATTCCATCATAGTTATGGCTATTTCCTTCTCTTTCTAGCATTTACTACACACCATAGTTCTAACTTGGGTTTTTTCTTTGTGTTCTACACGTGGTTTTATAGGTCAGCGACACACTAGCACGAGGCCCACTCTTTCTGGCCGACCGGAAAGGGTGGAGGTTTGGACATTTACAACTTACGGCGTGGTAGTCTGTGTGGTTCAAAACAGCCCGTTCGAGGTGAAGTGCAGTTGATCTTGGACCATCTTTCTTCATCCTGCGGTTGGGTTTGAGCCGTTTGTCTGCCAGTCGTTCTTCGTCCCCCGTACCCTCTCAGCGCTGACGAGCGGTCTGTCGAGCGGCCATGCAAGATGAGGGCGGCTCATTCTGAGCTGTGCATCCTTCAAGTGATGGTCAAAAGGCGAGTGTCTCCCTCTTCTTTCCAAGGTACGTCGTGTTCATCACGTTCGGAGCCTTGGTGGCGATCACAGGTTTCTACTTCTGTTCCCTTCTACTCCCGTTTTGTTTACTTTCATATTTATAATAGTAAAGGGATTTGAAGGGAGTTTCAAGCTGGAGTAGAGAAAAGTAACATCTCCCACTTTATGGTCGAGCAACAGTCCAGTCCTTTCTGTTATGGACCAAAACTACTCATGGGCATATGCGTCACCCAAGCCCGCCGCTACACCGATGAATGTCAAAATTAAGTCCAAGATTTGAGATTCAAAATGGTGGCATATGATTTTGAAATTAGGCTATCAGCTGGGTCTCGATCTCGGCACATAGTTGCAGGGGCGAACTAAGCCCGTCCCAAAAGGCAGGAAAATGAGCCGGAGAGACCTTGGCTACCGGGAGTCAGCACTGTCCATACTGGGAGGCGCCGGGCCACTAACGTGAGACTACAGTCAACACTTTGTGAAAGGCCCATTACAGTCAGGCACTTTGAAGAAGCCGCCGTCCTATTCTGATATGAAGACTGATGCCGCTCATGTTGTTGCTGACCCACCGCCGCCACTGAAGGGGCTGGTGGGGGACATGGAAGACTTTTGTAGGTTCTTTAAGAAGTTGTTCCAAGAAGAAGAAGCTCGTCCGAAGAAGACGGAGATGCAGCTGGTGAAGCATTCTCCAACTGAGCTAGTTCACCGGAGGCCGTAGGAAGTGGGGAGCTCCATCACTACCTTTTCCTTGTCCCCATCCTATCTTGCCTCCTTATTTTAGCAATTGGGGTTTGTTCCCCGTTCCCCTCCGATCATGGTCGACCCGTACTTCACGGAAAGACCATTTGAAGTTCTATTTGTTCCTTACGCATGTGGGAGCTGCCCACCCGTTGACTTATCAACTCTGTTTACTCCTCCTTCCCCCACTGCCCAACTCCACGAAATGTGGTTTTCATCTTCCGACCCATTCTTCGATTGCATGTTCCCCTCTCTATTTCCCATGCAACTCCCTCCTCCCTCATCTTCTTCTTCCTGTTGCGTGATCTCCTCTGACTTCCAAAAAAAATGCCAATTTTAAAATGGAGGTTTCAATGGAGGATTACGCTATGTTCTACCCATCTTCACTGGGGCATGAAACCCCTGCTCCTTTCCCTGTAGACTTCTTATCTCCTAGGTTAGATGTACATTCTGCAGAGTCTCCTAGGTTGGTAGAGTCAGTTGGGGTAGAGTCTAGTTCTAGTGTTGTCAGCCCATCCACGTCTGCGGCGCTCCCTATGATGCATCATTTTAAATCTGTTCTAGATAGGTTCATCCAAGACTTAACTCAGAGATGTCATGCCCTTCTCAAATGCCCTGAGTTTGTAGAGACTGCCATAGTCTTGGAGGATGATGAGGAAGTAGAAGGGGTGTTGAGCAATGATGGATTAGGTGTATATGAAGTCATAGGTGAGAAGGACCCAGCCGATGATGAGGAAAGCGATGTGGATGACACTACCAATCTGTACGCGCCAGGTTTGAAGAAGTTTGATGAACCGTCATCGGCGGTGGATGAACCCACTAAAGAGATCAACCTTGGAACGGAAGAGGACCCCAGGCCCATAATCATTTCTGCTCGTCTCCCTCCTCAGGTTGAAGAGGAGCTGATCAAAGTTTTGAGGGAGTACAGTGATTCATTTGCCTAGTCCTATGAGGACATGCTGGGTCTTGACCCCGCTTTGGTTGAACACCAACTTATTCTTAAACCCGGGGCAACACCCGTTAAGCAAAAAGCAAGAAGGTTCCACCCACAGATGGCCTTAAGGATAAAGGAGGAAGTTGATAAATTGCATAAGGCCAGATTTATTAGAGTTGTATTATATCCGCAATGGGTGGCGAACATAGTCCCAATAATGAAAGAGGATGGAAAAATCCAGATTTGTATCGATTTCAGGGACTTAAATAAGGCATGTCCGATGGATGATTTCCCGCTTCCTCACATTGATGTACTGGTGGACAACACAGCTGGGTATGAGGCCCTCTCATTTATGGATGGGTATTCTGGTTACAATCAAATCCGTCTTGCTCCCGAGGATCAAGAGAAGACTTCTTTCACCACGCCCTGGGGCACGTACTGCTATGTCGTTATGCCATTCAGATTAAAGAATGCAGGTGCCACATACCAGCGGGTAATGATGGCCATCTTCCACGACATGATGCATGTGTACTTGGAAGTCTACGTGGATGATATCTTGGTAAAGTTGAGGTCCAAAGATAAGCACCCCGCCATTTTAGCTAAGGTGTTGCAAAGGGCTAGGGAGTACAAGATGAAAATGAATCCAAAGAAATGTGTATTTGGAATTGCGTCAGAGAAATTGCTTGGGTTTATAGTTAGTAAACGGGGGATTCAGATTGATCTGAATAAAGCGAAGGCCGTTATAGAGATGTCGCCATCTAAGAACATCACGGAACTCAGAGGTTTGATTGGGCGCTTGCAATTCATTAGAAGATTTATATCTCAACATTCGCAGAGATGCCGCCCATTCTATGAATTGTTGAAGACGGGAGCCAAGTTTGAATGGAACGAACAATGTCAGAAGGCCTATGAGGATCTTAAGGTTTATCTTTCTAATCCCCCGGTTCTGCAACCACTCGTCCCTAGGAAACCCCTGATCCTATACATTTTTGTTATTGAGGACTCCCTAGGAGCTGTCCTGGCTTAGGTGGATGATGAAGGAAGGGAAAAGGCAGCATACTACCTTTCAAGGTTGTTCAACCCTACTGAATCTAAGTATACTGCCATGGAGAAGACCTGTGCAACGCTAGTGTGGGTAGCTCAGAAACTCAAACAAAATTTCCTTGCCCACGAGGTTAAGCTGATCTCTAGAATGGACCCCATTCGTTACCTCTTCGAAAAACCTATCCTTTCTAGCCGATTAGCTCGCTGGCAGAGCTTTCTTTCCCAATTTGATATCACCTTCGTTGTTCAGAAAGCGATCAAGGGATACGCGATTGCTGAACATCTTGCTCATTCTCTTATCCCTCGCACTGATTCAATCTAGGATGAATTTCCTGATGAACACCTGGCTGTACTTACTCATCTTCCATTTTGATCTCTTCATTTCAACGGTGCGCTCAATTCTCAAGGCTGAGGATTCGGCACCGTTCTCCTCACTCCAGAAGGAGTGAGCATCCTTATCGCTTATCAGCTCTCTTTTACTGCCACTAATAACATAGCCAAGTATGAGGCTCTCCTTGCTGGACTGAAGCACGTCTACCTCATGGGCGCACGATACCTTAACATCATAGGAGACTCTCAATTGGTGTTGTGTCAAGTTCTGTCAACTTACCGCAGCCGTGACCCCAAACTCAAGCCTTATCAAGATTTTGTCACGCTCTTGGCTAGGCAATTCCGGAAGCTCATCTACATTCGCACTCCTCATTCTCAGAATATTTTGGCCGATGCACTTGCATCGCTTGCTTCTTCTCTTTCATTCCCCCTTAGTCGCGCCACTGAGAGCATTGTAGTCCAGCGGATGGACACTCCCTCTCTTCAGGATCCTTGGTTCGACAACCTAAGGAAGGCTGTTGAGAAGAAAGCGGAGAAGGAAGATTTAAAAGAAGTTTCATTGACTGAGCTTGAGAAAATTATAGAAGAAGAGGAATTGCCATGGTACCATGAGATAGGGCAATACTGCAGTGATGGTTCCTTTCCCGAGACGGCGAATGCCGAGCAGCGCAAGGCCATTAGAAGAGTCGCCTCCAGATACATGATTATCGCAGGAGAATTGTACAGGCGGGCTCTCAATGGAGTTCTAATGAGGTGTTTGGATGACGATGAGGCTTGGAAGGTAGTAGAAGCTGTTCACTCCAGTGAGTGTGGAGGGCACGTAAATGGGCAGGCGTTGGCAAAGAAGATTCTTAGGCAGGGCTATTACTGGCCAACCCTAGAAGAAGACTGTTCCACCTATGTCCGTAGGTGCCTTCAATGCCAGCTTCATGCCGACAAAATCCTAATGCTCAGGTTAAACAGAAATCTTTCATTCTGACAGCTACGGAGTACTTCACTAAGTGGGCGAAAGTTGAAGCTTATGCAGAAATCAAAGCCACCACAGTGTGCCGCTTCATCCTCAAGAATATCATCTCACAGTTTGGAGTGCCAAGTGATATCGTCACCGACAATGGGCCTCAATTTGTTTCTCAAGAACTCCGGGACCTCTGTAAGAAATTTAATATTTCATTGCATCATTCATCACCATACTACCCTCAAGGTAATGGCCAAGCCGAGGTCACGATCAAAACCCTTCTTAAAATCATTAATAAAACATGCGAGTCACACAAATTTGCTGATTGGGCCGATAAACTGATAGAAGTTCTATGGGCTTATCGCACCTCCGTCCATACTCCCACAGGGCAGACTCCTTTTGCCCTCACCTATGGGATGGAGGCGGTACTCCCATACGAGATCTTAATCCCTTCCCTAAGAGTGCAGCTATACAAAGAACTTAATCTCGATGAGCGTCGAGAGGAGTTGCTAGTCCAACTGGAACTCTTAGACGAGAAGAGGCTTAATGCGGCCAATCATGTCTCGGTTTATCAAAAACGTGTCTTGCAGTATTTTCAAAAGAAGGTTATCGAAAGGAAATTTCAAATGTGTAATATGGTTTTAAAATACAAATTTATCAGATCAGCAGGTCCTAGGACTAAGCAGCAACCTAATTGGGAATGGCCGTTTGTAATTAAGGAAGTCTATCTTGGTAACGCGTACCGTTTAATTAACGCTGAAGGTGAAGAATTGCCAAATCTGTGGAATGTGTTGTATTTAAAACATTTTTATCCATAGCGTCAAGCCAGCAACGGCCCTGCGGCGGGGTATGCCTCTACATGATCACGAAGGGAGATCCCCGGTTCAACATTCACACACTACACGACCCCCTGTGATTCGATTTTCCTCTTTTTGCGCAACACCATTTCTCCCTTGGCCATGCTTAGGGGAAAGTGAAGATCCTTGTTTTTCTCCTCTCTCGGTTGAAAATAGGGGCAAGAAGCAAATAAGGGGGCGAGAACTGATCTAGACACCCCAATAAAAGAGGTCTCAAATAGGGGTAGTCTGTTATGACCTTATTCCGCAATTGTAAGAGCAAAAAAAAACAACAAGAAGAAAAATATACGAAGACGAGGGGAAAAATCAAAGACAAAGCTAAAAGCTCATCCAAAGCTCGAAGCTCAAAAGTCTAAAAGACCCCACAACAATGAAACTAGGCATGGCAAGAGTGGCAGTACAGTTTCCCCGCGGGACGTTATGAGCCCGGTCGTATGCGTGCCAAGAGCGGATGTAGGTTCGATGACGGACACAAAGCCCCAGCGCAACAGACCAAAAATTCTTGGAAAATGGGTGTCACGAGAAGAACTCAAGCCCTAAAAACCTCTATACCTATTGCCAGTTTTTCTATCAAGCTCTCTTTTATTTTCCAAGGAATGGATCGCACCCCGGGTATGGCCCCGGTAGAGGCACCGTTAAGCGAAATTTGACCCCCGCCATGGGCGGTCACCCATAATGCACGTCGAACATGGGAGACCCTTAATGAGAATAAGGTTCCCCGTCGTCGGATTTAAGTTGATTTCAAAATCTAAAAATCAAATATTTCAAAATCAAAAGAAATCAAATATTTCAAAATAAAAAAAACCAAATATTTCAAAATCTAAAAAAAATCAAATATTTCAAAATCGAAAAAAATCAAATATTTCAAAATCCAAAAAATCAAATATTTCAAAATAAAAAAAATGAAATATTTCAAAATCTCCAAAAAAAATCAAATATTTTGAAATCAAAAAAAAAACCAAATATTTTGAAAATCACAAAAAATGTATTTTTATCATTTGTATTTTCATAGCATCCTTTGCATTCATTTTTATTTATTATTTGCCTATTTAATAAGGCTTATCCCCTTGACCAAAAATCAAGAACTGGTCATTTCCTAACTTGCTACAAGCAAGGGGTTAAGCCTAAAATCGATTTAATCTGTTTTCTTTGTTTGTATGTGTGCAGGGGCAGGTTGAAGTTCATGGTTCAATCAGTAAACGGTCCTTTGGGGACCGTCCTATTTCATTCAACGGCCACTGTCAGACCATCCAATCTTTCACGCGGATTCATTCAGACCATTCTAATCTCAAGCTTATTCAAAGATATACGGTCTTTATTAGACCGTTCAAAGATATGAATGGTAGATTCTTGACCGTTTTACCATTATCACGGTCTATTGCTGGCCGTTCAATTCTCTGTTCTCAACTTTGTCGTTGATCTAAAGCATGGCCCTAATAGAGCCGCTCTATTCCTTGCACGGTCAGTTTCTAACCGTTTATTCAACTGAACAATCTGTGTGTGACTGTGTCCATTTTCAGGTCATATCCCAACTCCTTCAATCACACAGAAAACCAAACTCAAAATCAACCAAGTCATCAATTTTATTCATTCATATACCAAACTTTCTAAGCATAAGTCTCTATATCAAGCATCATGAAAGAAAAGAAAAATCACTCAGTCCTCCGCTGGGCATCCCCGCGGGGTCGTATCTCTCTCAACTCTCTAACATAAGCCTGGCGCGTCGCTGGAATGTCTGCAACCTCCGCTGGAAGGGTAAGTACCCTGCTCACCTTCCACATGATCAGGGCACTCCTGACCGCCTGCTCGTCCTCCTCTGTACTGATCCTCCTCGCCTGTAATGCGGGAAGGTGGGATAGTGCTGGAAGAACAGTCCTGGGAAACTCAACATGTAGGTAGCACCGGTGCGGGCTGTACATCGCCAGTGCAGTGTCGCTCACGAGCCTCAGATCCAAGCCTGGCCTCCTAGGTACCCTGACAGTGGCGTCATGGAGGGAGTCAGGGCATATCACGAACCAATCCGTGGGAAATCTGTTGAGGTGCAGTTGCCATTCGTCCCTGGTCTTCTTTTCTGCTATCCTGCACTCTACCTGTGGAGAAAACCCGAAGGCGCCACCGATGAAGAAGAGGGGATGGCACCCGAAGATCCGATTGGCTGAAGTAACATCCTCCTTACGAATGAATTTCATTCTAACACCCATCCAGCATTCTAAAAGCATCATGGAACCAAAGAGAGGACCTCCTAGAGCTGCTGAAGTAAGGCCCTCATACAAGTAGGCAAGGATGGTCTGGGAGATAGAAAGACCCTGCCACAAGCCACTGATGGTACTGAGGATAGGTGTCTCTAGCACATGGTCGATGGAAGGGAACAAGATGGCCCCGCAAAGGTAAATAGATGCGGCTTTGGCTATGGCCTCATCCCACCCACACCTATTCCTACAATGTTCAACTACCCACTGGCTAAGAAGAAGAAGGTGGATCTGACGTGGGCCTATGAAGGTATGGATGTCCCTGCTATCTGGTATAAACCTTCCCAAGATAAGCCTAGGATCTATAGGGGCAACAGTGTGACACACCAGGTCCTCCTCACCCACCTTCGACCTAGGAAGAGAGAAGTAGTGATGTCCCTGATGACAGAGGTCCTTAGACCTTACATTGGAGATTTCTTGGTGGTCTATTTTGATGACATCCTTATCTACAGCAAATCCAAGGAAGCCCACCTCAGCCATCATAGGCAGATCTGCACTACCCTTAGGAAAGAGAGTCTATTCGCCAACTTGGGAAAATGTCATTTCATGACCAAATCCATTACTTTCCTTGGATATGTGGTCTCCACCAAGGGAGTGTCCATGGACCCCGAAAAGGTCCAAGCTATCCTTGACTGGCCAGAGCCCCGCACTCTCCATGAAGTCCGGAGCTTCCATGGGTTGGCCACCTTCTATCGAAGATTTATACGCGGGTTCAGCATGGTCACAGCCCCCATCACAGATTGCCTTAAAAAGGGGACTTTTGTGTGGACCAAGTCTGCTTCTAGGGCCTTCCAAGAGCTCAAGGAAAGGATGACCCAAGCCCCGGTATTATGCCTCCCCGACTTTTCCAAAGTCTTTGAGGTGACTTGTGATGCCTCCGGGGTAGGGATTGGCGGGATCCTCAGCCAAGAGGGACACCCGGTGGCCTACGTTAGTGAGAAATTGTGTGAGGCCAGAATGAAATACTCCACCTATGACAAAGGATTTTATGCCGTGGTTCAATCCCTCCGGCATTGGAGACATTATCTCTTGCCCAAAGAGTTTGTCATATTTTCTGACCACGAGGCCCTGAAATATCTCAACTCCCAACAGAAGCTGAATGCCCGACATGCCCGCTGGGTCGAATACATCCAGTCCTACACTTTTGTGATCAAGCATAAGGCTGGGAGTGAGAATCGTGTCGCAGATGCACTCAGTAGGAGGGTCTCCTTGTTGGCTACCATTCAGGTGGAAGTCATAGGGTTTGAAAGAATCAAGGATGAGTACCCTGATTGCCAGGACTTTGGGCCTATCCATACCACCCTGACCACCCAATCACCCAAGGAACACCAAGGCTTCATCCTAGAGGACGGATTCCTCTTCAAAGGCCATAAACTTTGCATACCGAGAACCTCACTGCGAGATTTCTTAGTCAGAGAGTTACATGCAAGAGGCCTGGCTGGATATTTTGGGGTACATAAGACCATTGCTATGGTTGAGGGACAATTCTACTGGCCAAGTCTCAAGAGGGATGTAGCCAAAATTGTGGGGTAGTGTCGCATATGTGCCTCGGCCAAACAAGTAAAATAGAACACTGGCCTATACACCCCACTCCCTATCCCTGATCGTCCATGGCAGGATTTAAGCATGGACTTTATCTTGGGCCTACCTAGAACCCAGAAGAAGCATGATTCAATCTTCGTGGTAGTGGATAGGTTTTCCAAAATGGCCCATTTCATCCCCTGTTCCGAAACCTCTGATGCCTCCCATGTGGCTCGCCTATTCTTCGATGAGGTAGTTCGCCTCCATGGCCTACCCAAGACCATCATTTCTGATAGGGATGTTAAGTTCACCAGCTATTTCTGTAAGACCCTCTGGCACCTAATGGGGACCCTTCTCAAATTTTCCACAGCCTATCACCCTCAAACAGATGGCCAGACTGAGGTCGTCAATCGGAGTCTCGGGAATCTCCTTCGGTGTCTTGTCGAGGATCGCCCAGGGAATTGGGATCTTATTCTACCCCAGGCAGAGTTTGCATACAACAACTCAGTGAATAGGTCTATAGGGATGAGCCCTTTTGAAGCCGTGCATGGGTACAAGCCTAGAAAACCTACAGATCTCATTCCTTTGCCTACACATGCTAGAGTGTCTATTAGTGCTGAGTCTTTTGCCCAACACATGAAAGAATTGCATGAAGAAATCCGCAAACACATCAACAAAAGCAATGAGGGGTATAAGAAATCGGCCGATTCCCACCAACGCCACCAGGAATTTCGTATAGGTGACTTTGTGATGGTGAGGACCGAGAGACTGTTCCCTGGGAATGTCTCCAAACTGAGGTCACGTGGATCAGGTCCCTTCCAGGTTCTGAGGTGGATCGGCACAAATGCTTACGTGTTGGACCTCCCCGAGGAGTACGGAGTAAGTCCCACATTCAATGTGGCTGACTTGGTGCCATACAGGGGTCCCACGGTGACACCTAGTGAGGACATCGAGCTTGTTCTACCCCTTGAGAGAGCCACCACCCATGAGGAAGTCCCACCAACCCAGAGGGGCCAACGTGAGCAAGTAGAGCGGATATTGGATGAACATGTCACTATCACCCGGAGCAGAGCATACGAGCGATACTTGGTCAGGTGGAAGGGCCGGCCCCCTTCGGATGATTCATGGGTGAGCAAGGAGGATCTTCAGCAGTTAGACCCCGACCTCCTAGAGCATTATCACAGCCGAGTGGACCCTTTCTCGACAGAGTCGAGCTCTTCACAGCCCGGGGGAGTTGATGGGGACATCACCCATGATTCCCTCTGGCTCGACACCTCTCTCCCTCCCGAGACGGGTAGGATACGGCTCCACGGCTGGACGGGTTCACTACGTCACTTGGGCTTGCTATGTGGGTCATCTTGAAGTATTTTCTACTTTTATTTGAGTCATTTTGATGTAATTTGCCTTTGTTTTGAGTCAAGTCCCTAGGTTATCATGATTTACCTAAGTTTGTGTCTTCATGTTGGGCTAGAGTGTCTTATGGGCCCAATTAGGTGGGCCTGGCCCAGGGGCGCCCTCTCCCTTCCCCATCTATTTGCTTTTTGCACTTATCAGAGGGACTTTTTGTAAATGTTGGGATCCCTATAAATAGGACCCCAACCCCACTTGAGATGGTTAATGAAGTATTGAAGAAAGTTTAGCCACTTGAATTGTCTTCCTCTCTCTCCCTCTAGCTCTTTCACTATCTCTCTCTCTCTCTCTACAGGGGGCGAACCCCTTTCTCTCTCTCTCTCTCCCTTGGGCGAACCTGCCCCTTCACCTTCCCCCCCCTTGTCACGTCATCAGCCACCTCACTCCCCCACCCTTTCACCTCCCCAAGAGCCATAACTCCCCTTAATACCTCCACTTCCCCAAGCAACCCTTCCCATTCCCCATACACCCTTTCACCTTCCCAAGGGAGACTCCCTTCTCCTAGGAACCCCTCCCCATCCCCAAAGCAACCCCTTCCCATTCCCTATACCACCATTAAACCCTTCCATTAACCCACCACCCAAATCAAGAGGAGCCCTCCCCTTCCCCCCAAGTGACTTGCGCCCCCATCTCCTCACCTCCTCCCTCCTTGGCCATTTGCGCACCCACCCCTCCCCCTGCTAGCTCCGCCTCTGGCCCCCTCCCTCACCACCTCTTTCCACCTCCCGAACCCCTCCCCACCACCAAAGGACCCATATCCCCTACCCCCGTCCACCAAAGAAACCACCCCTCCACCATTTCTCTCTTCCATTCTGCGTGCAGCTGAAGACCAGCAGATCAACAGCCTGTTGCAGCGCCGCCTCAGGCCCCATCCCGGATCTCCTGGGGGCGTGGCCTACATCGACGGAAAGCACTCCCAATCAGCTTCGTAACGGCGGTAGTCTCATCCCCTTCCGAGCTCCGTGCTGCCCGGGAGGTCTGATCTCCCCTGACTGCGCAGAGCTACCCCTGCAGAGTACCTGAACCAGAATAGGAGCTGTACCACAATGAACCACGGAAGAATCAGACCAAGAGTTATTCTGCAAAGTTCTTCCTCGTCCAGTCTATTTTCAGAATCAAGAAGCAGAACTTCGATCGGCATCCGTGAGCCAAAGTTATCATTTTTCTCCCTCGGCTACACGGATCTGCTTCCCACAGTCTGCATCGACCTGTCACCACTATTCAGAGTCCCCCAGTCTTCTCCGGCATCATTCGGCTTCCCCGTCAATTTTGTTGCGAAGAGGACTCGTCCACGGTTTCAGAAACTCCAGCGGTTCATGATTCGGAGTCTGGAAGCTGTCAGCGCGCTCTCTGCAACCTGCTGTTGGAGATCTGAAGCTGTCAGTCCCAGATTCTATCACTCTGTTCAAGCCTCCACCAAGACCAGCCTCGGCATCAGAAGAATTCAAAAAAAATCTGAGGCATTCTGGCTCCAGTTAGGAAGAGTTCCCCACTGGTCTCGTCATCAGAAAAATTCCAAACTGAGATCTACGGCCTCAACACTGACTGTCTGTCATCTATCACAGCGAGCAGGCAGACTCGGTATCGGTTCCTTCTCTTGGGTTTCAGTGACTCTCCCCTCCCCGCCTGGTTGGCTTAACGCCCCTCCCTGTGCGGAGGTAGTGTTTGATTTGTAATACTGAAATCCCAACCCCAAGTCCACCCTCCTGTGTGAGGCGTAGTGATTGTAACTAATAAACAGGATCAAGCTTCATCGGCGCAGTGTGCGGGGAACCCACACTTCCCCGCTCGCCCTCGTCTCCGAACGGGGTTGGTTTATTCAAACCAACCAGGGTAAGCTCTAAACTTTGCTCCATCATTAGTACTTGTTCAGCTAATATCCGTGGTATTGCTCCGTTAAGCAAGAGCGTGAGCGCCCGACCCCGTGTGATCCACTTACGAGCGGTCACCGTGGGCTACGTGAGAGAGGGACCTAGTGCCCCAATTGGCCGGACCCGGCCAGCCCCTTAAGTGTGGGCCTCATACCTTCGGGAGGGCAACCCAAGCCCTGTTGGCAATCTACCAGCAAGGGCCTTGATCCATCATCTCCACTTGGCATCATCAAGTCACCCGGGCTCGTGTGTGTGCGACGGTGAATCGGCCCCAATCTAGTACTTTATTGCTTTGTGATTGTGCTTGCAGAATAGGTCCAAGGGTCCGTGTCCCATTGCTGCATCCACCCTAGTCGTGTCACATCAAGTAGGTCTCTACCTCTTCTAGTAGGATAGTGGCCTCAAATGCTTGGAAAATGAATGTATGAGTCTGAGGATGCCAGATTTCTACCAGGGCTAAAATGCTATGCCAGTCTAAGGACAACTTTGGGTAATTTTGGCCTAATACCAAGAGTGGGTGGAGGTGCCAGGACTTCAAGATAGATATCACTCCTAGGGGCAACGCACGGACCATGGGAGCCATCCATTTTAAAGTGGAATAGCGTTTGGAGCCAGGGAGAAGCTGAGATGGAAAAGAAAAAGAAAAGGAGAAAGAGAGGAAGAACGTGTAAGTGAATGAATGAGTTGACTTAAATGAAATCATGCTAACATACCTCTGTCGAAGGGCTCGAGCTGAGATGATGAGGGATCGTAGTCAGCCATTGGAGCACTTCACGCTCCTTCCTGGCTGGCTTTGGCCCTTCATAAGCTGCCCCCTCCATGGAACTCCCCTCCAAGGACCTTTTCATGATGATTTGATAGAGAATAGCAAAAATTTGAAGCCTAGAAAGAGGGGTGTGGTGTGAGTTGCGAATTTAAGGTCCCCTCTCACTTTATAGAGCTTGCATGGAAGCCTAAACCCATTAGGACTGAGCTAGGATACATCTAGATGGGAATAGGCTAGTGTTTGGGTGGATTTAGAACATTATCCCCCGGTTTGGGACTCTGCAAGGGAGTCCCGATCGGACTCTCAGTATATGGAGTTGGATGGTCTTTCGATAGACCGCCCTTTCCTTCGCTCGGTCGACAGAGGGCCGTTCAACTTCTTCTAGGGAGTTTGGGTCCTGGGCTTAGAAAGGTTGGAACCTCACCGTCCCTCTACTTGAACGGTAAGTATAGGACCGTCCATCTTTCTATGCTGGGCGAAGTCAAGTAGCTTTTGCACGGTGCCACACAAGCCCTGTATCCTTATAGGCGGCCAATTCGTGACCGCTTATCACCTGTCACACTACCTTTTACTCTCTTATCTCTCTCTCACTCTGAGCCGACGTCTCTCTCTCACTCTTAGTCGGCGTCTCTCTCTCACTCTAAGTCAGCGTCTCTCTCTCACTCTGAGTTGGCGTCCCTCTCTCACTCTAAGTCGGCGTCTCTCTCTCACTCTGAGTTGGTGTCTCTCCCTCACTCTGAGTCGGTGTCTCTCTCTCACTCTAAGTCGGCGTCTCTCTCTCACTCTGAGTTGGCGTCCCTCTCTCACTTTAAGTTGGCGTCTCTCTCTCACTCTGAGTTGGCGTCTCTCCCTCACTCTGAGTAGGCATCGCTCTCTCACATTAAGTTGACGTCTCTCTCTTACTCTGTCATGTTTCTCACCTCCTCACCCGCTCACTCGGGTCGTCTCTCTCTCGCGCGTGTTCGTCTCACTCATGTCGTAGTCGTAGTCAGTAAGTCAGTGTCAATCATTTGCATTCATTCATACATTCATACATTTACTCGCGTAACATCAAACCAAAAAAGGCATACCCTATCACTATCATATAAAATCATGTACAAAAGTTGAGTCCCAAGTACAAGTCAGGTCTGTCCCTCCCCCTAGCCCCCGTCACTATCTCTGTCACCCTCATGCCTCTTTGGTGGAGGCATCGCTGAGGTCACCTCATCGCGCTATCGCCAGTGCCTCTCCTCATCCTAGTTCCTCCGATGGCCGGAGGAACTCGTGAAGTAACTCCTCACGAAGCCATGAGTACCGTGGCTGCTACTCGGAGTCGCTCTGCTGCGCTCTCGACTCACCTCTCTCAGGCCCGCCACCATCCTTTCTAGTCTCACTGCCTGAAGTCGAGCCTGCTCTGCCTCAGCTCGATAGCGCTCCGTGTCCGCCCGGTGGCGCTCTGCCTCAGTAGCTTCGGCCCGGTGACACTCTAGCTCCGCGGGTAGCAGGGCTGTCTCAAGTGCGTCAGCCGATCGACTCTGCGCCGCCTCCTCCCGCAGGCTGGCCACCTCCTCCCGGGCCGCTGCCCGGCTCTGCTTAAGCTCTGCCCTAAGTCGGGTCAGCTCGGTCGTCTGCATATGTATTTTCATGGTCAGTTAATTGCATTTCATAATCATAAGCATAAACAACAGGGAAAGTAGAGTGATTGTGTACCCTCTCGGTGAGCGCCACCTCGGCCGCCTTGGCCCACGCTACCATCCGTGTGAAGTCAGCATCCCGCTCAGCTCGGTCTGTGGGAGTCTGCGAAGAGGAAGAAGGAGCGTCGGCCCCCTGCCGCTGGGCTCCCTCGGTGCGCTACATCCAAAACTCCTGGTCAATCACATGCATAATCATAATCATGAGCATTTGCATAATTTAAAGAGGTTAGGGTTTAGAAAACTCACCAGTGGGGCCAGAGCCTGCCAAGCCTCGTCTCGCTCCCTGATCGTAGAGTGTAGGAGCCCCTGCAGCTCCGCGAACCATCCCTCAGGGTTGATCTACATTTAGATGTCCGAATGTCAGAGTGTCATCATCGTAAGCATAATACACAGAGTTTAAGTTTAGATGTCGTACCGGTCGGTGGGCACCCCAGAACACCTGGTCCCGGTAGTGTCTGGCATACGCGGTGTAGTACGCCGAGTCGCTCTCTCCCTAGGCGGTCACCACCTGCCCGAGTGATGTCCAGTCTGCTATCTGCGCGGTATTCCGCACCGTCTAGTCAAAGGCCGCTGCTAGGCCTCGTGTCATCCGAGTGACTCACTCCCCCGTCTTCTCTGCCACCGGGAACTCCACCACTGGCCGAGGGACGCCAATCGTCCTCATCACCAGTCGAAAGTGCAGTGGCTCCACCACATTCATGCAGTGAAGCCACACGTTGCGTCCCGAGAAGGCGAGAGCCCCTGCCACCCAGGGCTGGCCCTCTTATCCCTCCTCTGCATATAGTGTCCACCGTACCTACAAAAATAGCGAGTCGGATCAGCATCATCACATAAGAATTGCATTTAATTTAAGAGTCTAAGTTCAGAATTACACCGAGGTGTACGGTAGAGCCTCTATGTCATCCTGTAGCTCCCGGACATGTCTCCTAAGGGTAGCAGTCTCTCGAGGTGCGGTCCACCTCCGGGCGATCGGTAGGAGCTCAGGGTGAGTCTCCTCGCCTCTACCTAGCCCACGTAGGCGCATGTAGGCCCAAACCTGCATCAGATCACGTCAGCATATACGAAGCATATAGAGATTGCATAATTAAGTCTAAGGATAGAAGTCGTACCTGGAGTATGGGAGAGAAGCCCCCAAGCATGGTCTGCCTGCCCGTCGAGCTCAAGGTGTCGAACAAGAAAGCCAGGACCACTGCTCCCCACGTGTAGTCGCCGACATGGTCGAGGTCCTGGAGTAGTGGAAGGAAGCGGCAGTGGATCACGTCCGCACTCGTTGAGAAGAGGAGTCGTCTAAACAGCAGCATTAGGAATCTCCTCAGCACTCTATCAGCCTCTGCTCCCGGCTCCGCCGCCACTCTCGGTGTCACCAAGTCCACCAACCTCTGGAGGTGCTGCTCCGGATGCTCCCCCGTCGCTATGCCTACTGGTCATAGTCCGAGGCTATCCTGAAGGCTCGCCCGGGATAGAAGAGTAGACTACCGCTCAAGACATCGCAGCTCTAAGCCCAGCAGCTCCTGGGCCACCTCACGGTAGTCGGGATGCATGCTCCCGCTGACCGGAGTCCCGTGCACTCGCAGGCCAGTGAGTCTGGCCACGTCCTCCAACGTGGGGACCATATGCCCCCACGAGAAGAGGAACATACGACTCACTGGATCCCAACGGTCGTGCAGAGCATAAAGGAGTGCGGTATCGAACCGACACACCTCGATACTCAGGAATGGGGCGAACCCCATGGTAACTAGCCGCTCTCGTTGAAAGTCCGGTAGTGCCAGATACACTGCACGGACCTACAACCACGAGATGCGGGTCCTACATTTTCCCTACATTCATTCATATAGTTGCATGCATTTAATAATAATTTTAAGCATTTTATTTCAATAAACAAAAGAAAACAATAAAAATTGCACTTGGGTTAGATGAGCGGTTCTCCATGAACCACTCTACTCTATGGACGGTCCGATATGGGCCACATATGTTCTGAATCTCTAATGTTTCAAACGGCCCCTTACAGTCCGTTCTTCTGCTGTACGGTGGACCTCCCACTGTTCATCTCCATCTTCAGCCCTATTGTTTTCTGGGTTTGAACGGCCACCCTTGGGCCGCATGTGCTATGGGCAGCTCTATATGAGCCGCACGTCCTTGGTTGTGTGGTTCCTTAAGAACTGCTCATCCGTCGTCTTCCCCGATGACGGTGAGGGTCTCCCCACCGGCGGTGGCACCCCATGGGCCCCAAACCCGCTCCTAAGCGATCTAATCCCCCCGTGGTCGCCCCAGGGCTAGCATGCATTGATTAAAATTAAAAATGGCTAGGGTTTTTGTGGACTTAACTCGTCGATTTTCTTGGGCTACGCCGCCGCCACCGGTGGCGCTACGATGTCCCCCTCCTCCCCTGCTTCTTCTCCGGCCATAGCAGCATCGACGGCTTCCCGTTCGGTCGTCGGCGGCGTTTCACCCCCCTCATGAATCACCGGCAACGATCCCACGGCGTCTTCCTCCATGGCCGCCGTTGGCGACGGTGGTGCTTCCTCTTCTTCTCCGGCCATGGCGGGGTGGGAGGCTTGATGCTTGGTTCGCATTGGGGGTGGGGGAGAGTGAGGGCGTGAGGGAGATTGAGAGCGTGAGAAAGTGAGAGTTGGGGAGATGGGGGGGGGGGGGTTCGGTCTCCTTCGTTTTCCTTCTCCCGGCGTCGGTTACGGTGGGGAGGAGGGAGACGAAGGGGTTTTTTTGTTTTAAAACCCCAGGAGACATACGGTCTAACGATAGGCCGTCCACTGCTTGGGCGGTTGTTGACTAGCCGTTCTTCCCCAATGGTATACTATCTGAGACATATTCAAATTCAATGTTTGTGAACGGCTTATATTTAGCCATTCTTTATCTTGGGCGGCTTTTATCTGACCATTCATATTTTGTAGAAAATGGTTTGATCTTGGTTGTTTCACTTTGTATTTAATTAATAAATTTGATTCTTTGATGATCTTATTGCAAATCTTGTTAAACAATCTTCCTTGTAGTATCAGCTTTCACTTGTTGTTTCGCCTGCGTAGGTAAGTCAGGTATGACTTTCGACCCCTATAGCTCTTATTGCATTACTATAGGGTACTAAGCTACAATATCTCGAGAACCAATTGATTACCCGCATGTTTCAAGATCTGATGTTCCCCTTTAACAAAAACGATGATGATCAAGGTTCGCGTATTTGATCAACGGATAGGCCGTTAGGTTGGGAAAACCTGGGGAGGATGGTTCTATCATGCACACTGTGGTTGCGGACAGTATCTTGACTCTGATTTGCCCAATCTAGCAATATTATTCTCAAGTATTTTCTATTTTATCCTTTCTTTGCATTTGTTTTAATGATTTCTTTTATTTTAGCCCAGCATGCATCATACGTATCTTTTGAGCATTCGTGACCCATGGTTTGCCTGCTAATGTCCTACCAAGTGATGGATAGCTGTGTGTTTAGTGTTTAAGTAAGAGGAACAATTTCATTCAGAGTTTGAAGGTTCTCTCTGGTTTGTTCCATTGATTTGGTTGATTGAGAGTCCTGGTCTGGAGTTTAGTTCATCTCTTTATTTTGCTGCCTGCCTTGGTCTCCTCATTGTTGAGTTATGGTTTTGATGATTGTTGTGATTGTTAAGTTATGGTTTTGATGATAACTAAACTTAATGTGTGATTACGTGATGATAACTAAACTTGCATGGTTCGGATGGCAAATGGCAACGATTACATGGTCTTGATCCTTGGTTTGCATATGATTGGTGTTACAAGAGGCAAGAGGTTTCATAACCTCTTTAATGTGAACAAGCATGGTGTTAACCCTGACTATCTTGCTTGCAGGATTAAACACATGACAGTTACCTGGTGAACCAAATGTGTGGATAAGCACCCTGCTCCTCTACAATCCAAAATAGGTGGTATATGTCATTTACTGTCAAGAACCATTGGTGAGACTCTTACATTTTCTTAGCATCGATCTCACCATGTGTATCCCATATACCTCTCCTTAATACACCTCATTCATGCACATTAAACATGAAACCCTTCTGGCCATCGTGCGCCCTCGCCCGCGGATCGACCTGCGCGGTCAGTTGCAAGTCAAAGACTTTTGATTCATGCTCAAATGGTTTGCATGAACTTCAAGCATTTATTATATGGATAGTTGAGCTATAGTTCTAATAAATTATCCATGTGTTTGCAGGTCAAAGACTCAATTGACACCTTCAAGACTGTCAAGGTTGATGCCACATATGAGAACGGGCTGCTACAGGAGTTAAGCGACTGAGCTAGATGGTTAACGGAGTGAACCGGGGAAACCTAGGTTCTGCCCAGCTGGCGGTCGACCGCCAACTGGGGGGCGGTTAACCGCCCCTGCCAGCAACCCCCAGTCTACAGGTCTCTAAGTGGCGGTCGATCGCCAGCCCTGTAGCGGTCGACCAAAAATTCCAGGAACCATCCGTCTGCAGGTTTCTCAATAGCGGTCGACCGCCAGCTTCCACAGGTCGACCGCCAGCCCCGAGCCATCAATTGTTGACTTTATTTTCCACTTCGAGAAGAGCCATTCTCCATGGATTTTTTTAATCCTAAAGTCACCCAATCACCCACAAAATGTGGATCTGGTCTACGGGGTTTCCATAGACCATTCAAATGCTATAAAACACATACAAGAGGATTAGAAACCCTAATGCTTCAAGGGAATCAAGAGAGATGAAGGGAGGCTAGAGGAGGAGATTCACGGGTACTATAGCACCTCCGTGAACAGTGCTTCGAGATGAAGTTCTTCATCTTTCCTCAACACATTGAAGGTAAATCTGAAGCCATCAACTTCCAATGAATTGAAGTAGCAAGCAACCAACAACGAGAGATCAAGGGGGAGATTATCAAGCACCATCTGAAGCCAAGAAACTTCCAATCAAGAGAAGAAGTAATTCAAGAGTTTCAAGAAGAGATCAAAGGAAGGTTATTCAAGTGAAGAAGGAATCAACGCAAAGATCTGCAACATATCTTCAAGGGGAGCCAAATCAGGAGCTTTCTAAACTGTGGTTTATTTACATTTATGTTTTGTGCTTTATAGTTTCAGATTTGTGTTCCATATAAACTGTAAACATTCGTGTGTGTGTGGATCAAGTTAGATCCGTGGTCATGTGTAGTCGTCGTGTTCCATTCGTGTGTGCGTAGGTCTTCCTAGATCTACGTGTGTGTGTGATTTTATTCAGATCATAGTGTTTGTGTGTGTATAGTGCTCCATCTGTCGCAGCAAGTGTGTGTGTTGTTGATCCGGTTGTTGGATCATGTTGGAGACCTCGTCTCCGTGTGTGTGTATGTGTTGGGGCGCGTCCCCGTGTGTGTGTGGGTAGGCATCGTCCTGCGTGTGTGGTTGGAGCGTCGTCTCTGTTTGGAGATTTATCCCCGAGTGAAGCCTCACCAGGTTTGGTGAGGGGTGGACGTAGGATTGCTGTCGTTGCATCCGAACCACCTTAAATATCGCTGTGCATTGTGGTTTGGGTTGTGCATGTGTGTGGTTTGTTTGTTTTATTTCGTTACATGCTCGTGTGGGAACGGAGAGTTTGAGAGAATTTGTTTAACAACTTTCAACTTCCTAATTAGTGTTTATCACATATTTGAAAAAGCCAAAAGTTTTCATAAAATTTGTAAACACCCAATTCACCCCCCTCTTGGGTGTCATTGATCGCAGGACTTCACTCATTGGTCCGAGGGATTGTATCCCCCATGAGGTTGATCCTATTTTTTTTCTTTTATTTTCAATTTAGTTCCTCCAGATTGGTATTGCTTTTGGTCTAATCACTACTTGCGAATGGTTCAGAGTTTTCCGGAAGATTCCTATTGCTCGCTGGTAAAAATGGGTGTCGTTTTACCTTCACGCCCGCTTTTCGGTCCGCTCCGCTTCATTTTCGCTTCACCTCCATTTCGCCTTTGCTTCACCTCCACTCGCTCCCCTGCAAAGAGGACGTTAAGGAGGGGCACCTGTTGAAGGTTTGGACTTTTACAACTTACGGCGTGGTAGTCTTGTGCGGTTCAAAACAGCCCGTTCGAGGTGAAGTGCGGTTGATCTTGGACCATCTTTCTTCATCATGCGGTTGGGTCTGAGCCGTTTGTCTGCTAGTCGTTCCTCGTCCCGCGTCCCCTCTCAGCACTGACGAGCGGTCTGTCGAGTGGCCGTGCAAGATAAGGGCGGCTCATTCTTAGCCCCGCATCCTTCCAGTGCTGGTCAAAAGGTGAGTGTCTCCCTCTTCTTTCCAAGGTACGGTGTGTTCATCACGTTCGGAGCCTTGGTGGCGATCATGTTGAATACGTGTGCACCATGATTACTGTTATGGTTTTGATGATAGCAACTACTATACGTCATACTGTGCTTGCATATGATGTCATTGTGTATCTGTTTAAGCAATCAGTCATTTCATCGAACATGTTGTGTGCATGAGCAGTGCATGATTTTTGATAGCAAATACTAAGTCACATTATGTTTACATATGACGTCATTGTGCATCTGTTTAAACAGTTAGTCATTTCATCGAACAGGTTATGTGCATGATCAATGCATCAGTGCATACCATTGTTCATATCTTGCATTGGTTCATTCATATAGTTGGTGCATCTCTTATGCTGCTACACATAAAGTCGATACATTGCATTGCATAGCTTGCCATGCAAAGTCTATACATTCCCCATGCATCTTCATTACTAAGTCTATACATCCTGCAACTCAAAGTCTATACATCATCCTATTGCAGGCACATCAAGTCTATACATCCTTCAGCAGCAAGTCTATACATCAGCAAGTCTATACAGCCAGCAAGTCTATACAGCCAGCAAGTCTATACATCAGCAAGTCTATACAGCCAGCAAGTCTATACAGTCAGCAAGTCTATACATCAGCAAGTTTGTACGTTGGCTGCTAGCACAAACTCAAAGTCTGTACATTGGCTGCTAGCACAAACACAAAGTCTGTACATTGGATGAAGTCTATACGTTGGACAAAGTCTGTACGTTGCTAAACATGAAGTCTGTACGTTGGCTGCCTAGCACAACTTGAAGTCTATACGTGCTACACACAAAGTCTATACGTTGCTGCAGATGAAGTCTGTACATTGGCTGCATGCACAACTCAAAGTCTGTACATTGCGGCAGATGAAGTCTATACGTTGGCTGCATGCATAACTCAAAGTCTGTACGTTGCACAACACGAAGTCTGTACGTTGCGGCAGATGAAGTCTGTACGTTGCTGCAGATGAAGTCTATACGTTGGCTGCATGCACAAAACAAAGTCTGTACGTTGCGGCAGATGAAGTCTGTACGTTGCTGCAGATGAAGTCTATACGTTGGCTGCATGCACAAAACAATGTATGTACGTTGCACAAGACAAAGTCTGTACGTTGGCTGCTAGCACAACTCCAAGTCTGTACGTTGGCTGATGGCTGCAACACAAGTCTATACATTGGCCGGCTACTTCACACGCAAAGTCTATACATTGCGTTCTGTTGTGTTCGTGCATCAAGTTACCAAGTTTGTACGTTCATGAAGCAAGTCTGTATAGGCTCATGCATGCTCAAGGTGCAAAGTCTGTACAGAGTTCATACATGCACACAAAGTCCACACATCCATCAATAGCCAAGGTCAAATGCACAAAGAAGTATAACCAAGAGAATCAAAGGTTAAAGACTCAGTTGATACCTTCTATACTGTCAAGGGTGATGCCACAAACATGCACGGGCTGCTAATGCAGTTGAACGACAGAGCGGAAGCGGATAACGGATCGACCCGGGTAAACCCGGGTTCTGCCCAGCTGGCGGTCGACCGCCAGCACAGGGGCGGTCGATCGCCCCAGCCAGCAGATGCCAGCTTGCACGAGTTTCAGCTGTAGGTCGACCGCCAGCCAGTAGCGGTCGACCAAAAATCCCAGGGCTCACCAATCTACAGTATTTCTCACTAGAGGTCGACCGCCACCTACCACAGGTCGACCGCCAACCCCGAGCCAACCAATGTTGACTTTGTTTTCCACTTCGAAAAGGGCCATTCAACATGGATTTGTTTAATCCAAAAGTCACCTAATCACCCATGATTTGTGGATCTGGTCTGGGGCTTGTCTATAGACCATTCAAAGTCTATAAAACCAATACAAGAGGGTTAGAAACCCTAGTTGATGTAGTTGATGAAGTGAGTCAAAGAGAGCTCAAGGGAGGCCATTTCACGAGTACTGTAGCACCTGCGTGAACAGTACTTCGGGCTGGAGTTCTTCATCCTTCCAAGGTGATTCAAGCTCAGATCTGAAGCCAAGCAACCTCCAAGCAAGCAAGAAGCATTCAAGGCTCTCAAAAGTGATCAAAGCTACATCTATACACCTCTTTATCAACTCAAGGAGATTCAAGAAAAGATCAAGCTACATCCAATATTCTTCTTCATCAACTCAAGGAGATTCAAAAAAAAGATCAAGCTACATCCTATATCTGCTCCATCAACTCAAAAGGCTCAAAGGAACATCAAATCCTCAACAGATTCAAGATCCAACAATCTCAGACAAGATCTAGTTCATTCTAGCATATCTTCATATCTTGTTTGAGCATTTTCATCTTGTTTCTTTCTTCATTTCATTCAATCTATTGAAACTGAAGATCGTCCCTACCAGTGGTTAGTAGAAAGGCAATCGGGAGTTCTCCGATCTACGGTGTAGCCGTCCCTGCCGGCTTTGTGTGTAGGAAGACAGAAAGAGGGTTTTCTCTGTTCTGTGGTTTGGGGCGTGTCCCCGGTCAAGCTGTGAGTCAGCAAGGAAGCCTCACCGGGTTTTGGTGAGGGGTGGACGTAGGATGCGGGGTTGCAACTGAACCACCTTAAAAATCCCTGTGTTGTGGGTTGTTTATAGTGTGTGATCGATCTATATCTTCTAACCCCATTCACAGGTTCGTGTGCTTCCATACTTGGTTAGATTGTTCACACACATATGCACTTTGAGTAATCAACATATCACACACACACACACACGGTTGTTTCAAGCTATTGCATGCTCTAGTGTTATGCTTTATGATCCCTGCACTACAAGACTTATTTCTTTCAAGATCACCAATGTGCTTAAAGAAGTGTGGACGTTTCATAGCTTGTAATCCAAGTCTTTTCATTTGAGCCACTCTACTTAATTCCGATGTGCATTGTCCCTAAGTGATTCATTCACTTTATAAGAGTGGTTCATGCTTCCGATAGCTCAGAGTTTTAAATAGGCCAAAGCTTTTGATAGGATCTATTCAACCCCCCCTTCTAGATCCGTTTACACCTCGCGGGACCCAACAAGTGGTATCAGAGTGAGGCTCTGTCATTCCCAGATCAAACGATCTGCAGGGAAAGATCCCGGTGTTCGTTATTAAGATGGATTCACATGCTACACTTGCTTCGATAAATTCTCCACCCATTTATGATGGTTCAGATTTTTCTACATGGGTTGGAAGAATGTTCATCTATGTTAGCTCCATAGATCCACAATTGTGGACTCTTATATACAATGGTCCTCATGAGCTGCCATCAAATTCAATTGATTGGTTAGACGAACATGAGACCAAACACAATGATAATCGTCTTGCATATAACTTAATTACAGCTGCAGTTGATCTAAGACTAACTCATCTTGTGTCCTCTTGCAGCACAGCCAAGCAAGTATTGGACAAGTTGGTGAAAATCCATGAAGGGAAGGAACAAGAACAAGAATGCTTTATGGCCGACCGTGCAGAACAGTCCAGCAATACATCCTCATCACAGGTAAACTCTGACTCCGAGGAATTCACTTTTGAAGAGCTTATGGAAGCCTATGATGAATTGATCACACAATACAAAAAGGTAAAAACAGAAAACAAAAATTTGAAAAAGGGTCTTAAGAAAATTAACCAAAATGAAAGCTCGATTTGTAAAAAGTGTTCTATTTTTAAAGAGCTTAACGACACTCTCTCTGTTGATCTAGATACGCATAAACAAAGCATTGCATGTCTAAAGGATGAAAATGAAAATCTTCATGATGAAATCACTAGGTTGGAAGAAACTGTAATAAAACTCCAAAACCAACCTAAGTCAATCTCCAATGATCAAACTATAGTCGATGGGCTAATCTATCATGAGAAGTTGATTGAAGGAAATAAAAATTCTGTTTCATGCTCTGCTAATTTTGCATGTGAAAAATGTTCATTCTTGAGAAACATAAATGTTGGTCTCCATGATGATCTTGAATGGCAACGAAAACTGATTGATTCTCTGAAAGAAGAGAATAGAGAGTTACTGGAAAAGAAAATTGAACATTAAAAAGCTGAAGAAGAATTGCATGAAAAACTGGCTGCACATGAAAAAGGCAAATCTGTCATTGAAGATCACTCTGAAACTTTGCATGCTTTAGAACAACAAAATCAAAATCTTAAAGTAGTAAACGCCATGCTCAATGAGCAATTGGCAGCATGCGAAGAGGGCCTTGTTGAATCTAAACAGCACATTTCCTCACTTGAAAATGAAATTCAAAGTTTGAATGATTTCCTGTCAATGTTTGCCCAAATCCAAGATTCTGGCTCACCCGAAGCCACCACTTCCTGTGGTCTCCAAAAAGGGCACACTGCTCGAAAGAAAAGTAAAATTCAGCATGCTCATCCAAACATGCACCACAACATGTCCAATGCTAAATATCATGCCTTCCACAAAATAAATGTCAATTGTTATTATTGTGGTAAACATGGTCACACTGTGCATGATTGTTTTGTCTTGAGAAATGATGAGCTTAGAGCAGGACAGCAAGTGAAAGGGCCAAGAAAGAAATAGGTCAACACTGGCAGTGGGCTTGCTCAACAGAATCACATGGAGAATCAGAAGTGTCGACATTCCTATCCAGACAGGTCGACACTCCCCATGGCCTTTAATAGAAATGCCTCTCTTTGCTGCTTTCATTGTGGTAAGACTGGTCACACTGACCAGGAATGCTGGTATTTGAAAGAAAGACATCACCCTTATACCATGAAAGGTAAAAATATGCTCGCCCACAAAAGCATAGTCCACATGCACACGCACATGAACATAAAAAGAAAAATCAATCTTTTGTGTCTTGTTTCTATTGTGGGAAAAATGGGCATGAGATATATGATTATCTCACAATGAGGGAGGATGATGTGATTGCCCTGAAAAAGATGGGCCAAGATGTTAAACATGTTGCTAACCCACAAGGACCCAAGCAAGCTTGGGTACCTAAAAATTCCAAATGAGAATTTTGGGTGCAAGATGCCTTGGAGCTGAACAAAGGATCATAAGGTAAATAAAAGCTCAAGGCACAGGTATGTACATAAACCTTTAAGTTCAGTCATCTTGCATGTTTAGTCTTGACATGTAGATAGTGCATCATACGTGTGCTCAATGTCATGTTGATGTGATGATGAGTTGTTTGCTACCTGATATCAGTCACATGAAATGCTTGGACTTCGGTTTTGATGATGCATGTCATGGCTGCATTTTCAACTCGTTATTCATGTTAGCATTATTCAAAAGGAGGAGTCTAATAATTGACATCATCATGTTGTATTCAGTTCAAAATCAATTGTGAATGATTTGTGTTTGCATCATATTGTGATCACACATACCTTAATGCACATCATGCTTAGTAGACACAAAAATGCACAATTATTTTGCAACATCTTCAATGCATTGTGTATTCACATAAGTCTTAGGCTGCATAATTCATTGCCAACCCATGCATGTATTCAGGGGGAGTCAACATCAATATAGCTTGAATCATTTTACATCATATCATTCTTGCATGGCCATGGTATATCAAATGTTGATGTATGGAAGGGCAGGTTATGCTTGCCTCGAAGCACTCAATATGCGCGAGGTTTCACCTCCGCCAAGTACCATGCATCACTGTCGCACATAGGTCATATAGCTAGGGGGGTTGTCTTCTTGAGGCATTCGTGCATATGGTTCATATTCATTATGTTGCATTTCATAAGTGTAAAATCATGCATTATGTTGGTTCATGCATTTCATGTTTGTTCAGGTCAATCCCTGCATGGTTCAAGTAAACCTCTCCTTGACATTCATCATTCTATTTGACTGCCTACATAACTCCTTGAGTGCATTCATTGCATATTCTTAGGGGGAGTCGTGTTGTTTTTCGTGGTTCATTCGTCCTTTTTGCATCTGAACCTCAATGGCCTCCAGTGTGATAATAAGTTCAATAGACAGACATCACTACTGTGTAAGAGCTTTCTATTATATGAACTGATGATTGTCCATTCAATGAGAATGGTTCAGATTTAATGATTTTCTTGAAGTTCTGATATATCTTTTGAAATCATCTATATTCTGTGATTTTAATAGACCTTAACTAGAGATTGCATGTTGTGCCTTGAGTAACTATCCTGAAATCTGAAAATCCAAACGTCTTGACAACTTTGGCGATACTCTAGAGCTTAATATTATTTCTAAACATCTTGATGAGCTGGAATTCTTGAAAAATCAATTTGCAGAGCAATGATAGTGTTGCACGGAGAAATATGTCACGTCATAAAATCAAGTGACGAATGATATGTCATGATGTGCCTCTGTTATCTCTGTCTTAATTACATTCGGACTCTAGGCAGAGCAATGGCATAATTACTGAGAAATATATCTTCTCATCACAGAAATGAGTTTGGATATGTCATGACGTGACTTTGCTATCTCTGTTTATTTTGAAGCATAACAGTCAGTCTTACCAAATACCTAGGAATACTGGCGTCTAAACAACGTGTATTCTTACGGTTATGAGGCATGTACTAGACTAGACTGCTCGTAAAATATGAGTCTTGTGCCTTCAAATGCAAAAGATACTGAAAATCACATTTGCTGCGATCATAAAATTCCATGATCTAATCATGATTGTTTAGCCTCAATACTAGTTTTTGTGCTATTTCCTTTGTAGTTCTTGAATATGGATGTATAAGACAAGGGAAGGTTAAACACTGTCATGCTATGCGCTTCTGGTTCATTTCTATTAAACCATGGATATCGATGCCTTTTGAACTCTATTGATGATCTTGGTTTTCATTAACTTTGAACCATGTATATTGCTCCCGGCATGTTTCCAATTTCCATATAATGGCTTGCTCTTCCACTACCATTCCACTCTGATCTCTAGGACTTTTGTCAACCATTGTACCGTATCCCACCTTTTTGCTGTTGGCAAAGGGGGAGAATGTCTTGTTGTGAGTCATTGCTGTGGACTTGGGAGAAAGGGGGAGATGTTGCCTAATGCTGCCTTTGAGCGTTGTCAAAGGGGGAGAGTGCAATGTGGATATGGGAGAATCCAAGGGGGAGAGAACCTTCATTTATGATGAGGGTTTATGCATAGCATTCATACACTTTACTTCCCCATGCATACGTATATCCATGCATACATATCTGCATTCACATGCTTCACTATCATGGATCTTGAGCTGCACATGTTACATATGTCATAAACTTTGCTGTCTTGGCTATTTCTGCCATATAATGACTCACAGTGTTGCCATCATCAAAAAGGGGGAGAATGTTGAATAATTGTGCACCATGATTACTGTTATGGTTTTGATGATAGCAACTACTATACGTCATACTGTGCTCGCATATGATGTCATTATGTATCTGTTTAAGCAATCAGTCATTTCATCGAACATGTTGTGTGCATGAGCAGTGCATGGTTTTTGATAGCAAATACTAAGTCACATTATGTTTACATATGACGTCATTGTGCATCTGTTTAAACAGTTAGTCATTTCATCGAACAGGTTATGTGCATGAGCAATGCATCAGTGCATACCATTGTTCATATCTTGCATTGGTTCATTCATATAGTTGGTGCATCTCTTATGCTACTACACATAAAGTCTATACATTGGATTGCATAGCTTGCCATGCAAAGTCTATACATTGTCCATGCATCTTCATTACTAAGTCTATACATCCTGCAACTCAAAGTCTATACATCACCATGTTGCAGGCACATCAAGTCTATACATCCTTCAGCAGCAAATCTATACATCAGCAAGTCTATACAGCCGGCAAGTCTATATAGCCAGCAAGTCTATACATCAGAAAGTCTATACAGCCAGCAAGTCTATACATCAGCAAGTCTATACAACCAGCAAGTCTATACAGTCAGCAAGTCTATACATCAGCAAGTCTGTACGTTGGCTACTAGCACAAACTCAAAGTCTGTACGTTGGCTGCTAGCACAAACACAAAGTCTGTACATTGGACGAAGTCTATACATTGGACAAAGTCTGTACGTTGCTGAACATGAAGTCTGTACGTTGGCTGCCTAGCACAACTCGAAGTCTATATGTTGCTGCACACAAAGTCTATACGTTGCTGCAGATGAAGTCTGTACGTTGGCTGCATGCACAACTCAAAGTCTGTACGTTGCGGCAGATGAAGTCTATACATTGGCTGCATGCATAACTCAAAGTCTGTACGTTGCACAACACGAAGTCTGTACGTTGCGGCAGATGAAGTCTGTACGTTGCTGCAAATGAAGTCTGTACAAAACAAAGTCTGTACGTTGCGGCAGATGAAGTCTATACGTTGCTGCAGATGAAGTCTATACGTTGGCAGCATGCATAAAACAATGTCTGTATGTTGCACAAGACAAAGTCTGTACGTTGGCTGCTAGCACAACTCCAAGTCTGTACGTTGGTTGATGGCTGCAACACAAGTCTATACATTGGCCGGCTACTTCACACGCAAAGTCTATACATTGCGTTCTGTTGTGTTCGTGCATCAAGTTACCAAGTCTGTACGTTCATGAAACAAGTCTGTACAGGCTCATGCATGCTCAAGGTGCAAAGTCTGTACAGAGTTCATACATGCACACAAAGACCACACATCCATCAATAGCCAAGGTCAAATGCACAAAGAAGTATAACCAAGAGAATCCAAGGTTAAAGACTCAGTTGATACCTTCTATACTATCAAGGGTGATGCCACAAACATGCACGGGCTGCTAATGGAGTTGAACGACGGAGCTGAAGTGGATAACGGACCGACCCGAGCAAGCCCGGGTTCTGCCCAGCTGGCGGTCGACCGCCAGGACAGGGGCGGTTGACCGCCCCAGCCAGCAGATGCCAGCTTGCACGAGTTTCAGCTGCAGGTCGACCGCCAGCAAGTAGCGATCGATCGAAAATCCCAAGGCTCACCAATCTACAGTATTTCTCAGTAGAGGTCGACCACCACCTACCACAGGTCGACCGCCAGCCCCGAGCCAACCAATGTTGACTTTGTTTTCCACTTCGAAATGGGCCATTCAACATGGATTTGTTTAATCCAAAAGTCACCTAATCACCCATGATTTGTGGATCTGGTTAGGGGCTTGTCTATAGACCATTCAAAGTCTATAAAACCAATACAAGTGGGTTAGAAACTCTAGTTGATGTAGTTGATGAAGTGAATCAAAGAGAGCTCAAGGGAGGCCATTTCGATGGTACTGTAGCACCTGCGTGAACAGTACTTCGGGCTGGAGTTCTTCATCATTCCAAGGTGATTCAAGCTCAGATTTGAAGCCAAGCAACCTCCAAGCAAGCAAGAAGCATTCAAGGCTCTCAAAGGTGATCAAAGCTACATCTATACATCTCTTCATCAACTCAAGGAGATTCAAGAAAAGATCAAGCTACATCCAATATTCTTCTTCATCAACTCAAGGAGATTCAAAGGAAAGATCAAGCTACATCCTATATCTGCTCCATCAACTCAAAAGGATCAAAGGAACATCAAATCCTCAACAGATTCAAGATCCAACAATCTCAGACAAGATCTAGTTCATTCTAGCATAACTTCATATCTTGTTTGAGCATTTTCATCTTGTTTCTTTCTTCATTTCATTCAATCTATTGAAACTGAAGATCGTCCCTACTAGTGGTTAGTAGAAAGGCAATCGGGAGTTCTCCGATCTACGGTGTAGCCGTCCCTGCCGACTTTGTGTGTAGGAAGACAGAAAGAGGGTTTTCTCTGTTCTGTGGTTTGGGGCGTGTCCCCGGTCAAGCTGTGAGTCAGCAAGGAAGCCTCACCGGGTTTTGGTGAGGGGTGGACGTAGGATGCGGGGTTGCAACTGAACCACCTTAAAAATCCCTGTGTTGTGGGTTGTTTATAGTGTGTGATTGATCTATATCTTCTAACCCCATTCACAGGTTCGTGTGCTTCCATACTTGGTTAGATTGTTCACACACATATGCACTTTGAGTAATCAACATATCACACACACACATACACGGTTGTTTCAAGCTATTGCATGCTCTAGTGTTATGCTTTATGATCCCTGCACTACAAGGCTTATTTCTTTCAAGATCACCAATGTGATTAAAGAAGTGTGGACGTTTCATAGCTTGTAATCCAAGTCTTTTCATTTGAGCCACTCTACTTAATTCCGCTGTGCATTGTCCCTAAGTGATTCATTCACTTTATAAGAGTGGTTCATGCTTCCGATAGCTCAGAGTTTTAAATAGGCCAAAGCTTTTGATAGGATCTATTCAACCCCACCTTCTAGATCCGTTTACACCTCGCGGGACCCAACAGATCACAGGTTTCTACTTCTGTTCTCTTCTACTCCCGTTTTGTTTACTTTAATATTTATGTTAGTAAAGGGATTTGAAGGGAGTTTCAAGCCCAGGACCCGAACTCCCTAGAAGAAGTTGAACGGCCCTCTGTCGACCGCGCGAAGGAAAGGGCGATCTATCGAAAGACCGTCCAACTCCATATACTGAGAGTCCGATCGGGACTGTTGTGCCCCTTGTGCTTTGATGATAGTGTGGTGTTTTAATGATAACAACATGAATGAGTCACCATATTATTTTGCTCACATGATTGCATATGACTGATCTGTTCTGTGGAGAATGCATGAGTGTGCTATGTCTGATCTGTTCTGTGGAGAATGCACAAGTCCATACAGTTGCTGCATGCGTCTGTTTAGAAGTCTGTACATTGCCATGCTTCAGGCTGAGCAAGTTTATACATCCGTTTGCTAGCATGTCTGGCTGCATAACACAAGTCCATACATTGTGAAAGTCTATACATTCCTCATTGCCTTGCTTCATGCACCAAGTCTGCACATTCGTTACTCAAGTCTATACATTCACTGTGCACTGTCCATGAGCAAGTCCATACATTGTTTGTGCATTCATTTGTCTGGCTGCATAACTGTAAGTTTATACATCTTTGTCTTGTGCATGCATCATTGTCTCCAAGTCCGTACAGTCTCATTTAAAGTCTATACTGTGCATACTACATCGTCAAAGTCTATACATTGCACTGTAGCTTGCATTTGTTGTGCATCCCTTTAGTTTTGATGATGATAAAGGATATGTTTAATTGCTCCTTCAATATAAAGTAATGGACTCATGATAATTTGATGATGACAAAAGATGTGTTTAACTAATTCAATGCAAATCTGATAGTTCAAGTAATTTCAGGTATACTGAAGTACTAATGAAGTCAACAGATCAGAGGATGTTGTCAAAGGTTGCTTGTCGACCAGAGAAGTAGTCATTGTCGACCAACGAATCAAACCAAACATAGCTCAAGTCATTTTTCTGCTATACGCGCTCTAGTTGTCGACCAGAGCCCTGCTCGTTGTCGACCACGGAACAGACAGAGCATCAGACGGAACTGCCAGCCATCTGGACATTGCCCCTTGTCGACCAGCGACAGGGCTATTGTCAACAATGAGCGATACAAGCATCAGCCTGAAGAACCAGCCGTCTGGACACTGCTCATTGTCGACCAGAGACAAGGTCGTTGTCGACCACAAGCGGTTCAGCGTCCAGAACTGAAATCCAACCGAATTCAGTTTCGGTTCCTTGAAACCTGCAGGTTGTTGTTGCAGGTTGTTGCGCTGTTCAGAGGATAAGATTCCGCACGGGATTCAAGGAGAGAATCTTGCTAAGAACCGGTCAAATCCTTTTAGGATTATCTTTAATCTTCTCCCTGTTTTCTAGCGAGTAACCGAACAGGTTTTGCACTAAGCGCGGGAAACAGCTCCGGGTTTGATATGAACTGGTGCAAAAAGAAAAGAGAGGCGACACGATGCATAGAGAACTGAATATGGGAATATAGAGAAGAAGCTAAGGAAGATCAGCATCAGAAGTTTCTCTAACCAGAAAAGGAAGAGTGGCTCTCCCGCAATCAAAAATCTGCAGAAGACAGAAGTGTTCGTCGGTGCTGCAGAAGGAAGATCTGGCTCAAGGCTTTGCAAGCTCCAGCAGCAAGGCAGCTGAAGACATCCTGCTGGAAGTCCTACAGGGAGTCTTGCCTTGTTACCTATGTGATTGAGTCCCAAGCTGAACTCTTTAATTACTCTGCTACAAAAGTCCATGTTCAGCCTGTTACATCTTTTCTATTCATCTTTACAACTAGTGTCAAGCTGTGAGGCAGCGGATTCAAGCTGTGTGTCAGCAGGAACAAGCTGTGTGACAGCGGTGTTTGTGTGAGATCATAAATTCTCATATAGTGAAGCCTTGCTCAAATTGAGCAAGGGGTGGACGTAAGTCTCGGGAAGGGACTGAACCACCTCAAAAGTATTGTCTTGTGGTTTGCTTGTTGTGTGTGTGTCTCTTTGTGTGTTTACTGTCATTCTTGCTATCAGCGTTAGTTCTATACTTCATTGATTTCTCGTGATCCAATTAGTCTTTGTTTGATAAATCGAAAAAGGGGGACAAGATCTATTCACCCCCCCTCTAGATCTAGTCAGTCCGTACTCAACACGTGGTATCAGAGTAGGTTCTCCAAAAATGTGGTCTAACAACCAGGAGAAATCTGGCGGACTGAACTCTAGAAGTCTAATGGCTGAGGGACACTCAGTAACTAGACCACCATATTTTGATGGAAATGACTATTCATACTGGAAAAATCGTATGCAGGTGTTCTTGAGAGCACAAGATCATGAGATGTGGAGAGTGGTAAGCCGCGGACCCTATGATCTGCCCGACGACGAGGATACCTGGACCAGAGAACAGGTCAGAAAATCAACCATCAACTGGGGAGCAATGAACGTGATGCAATGTGCGCTTCACCCCACGGAGTTCTCAAGAGTCTCACAATGTGCAAAAGCCAAGGAGATGTGGGATCGACTCAAGGTCATCTATGAAGGTACTTCAGAGGTAAGAGAGTCCAAAGCAAATATGCTAGTCTCAGAATACGAAATGTTTAGAATGAAAACTGATGAAAACATTTCTGAGATGTATGCCAGACTAGTACAACTAACAAATAGCTTAAAGAGTTTAGGGAAGACCTACAAAGAGCAGGAGCTTGTGAGGAAAATCTTAAGGTCCCTCACTCCTATGTGGCATACCAAGGCCACAGTAATTGAGGACTCAAAAGACCTCACAACTATGACTGTGGATGAACTGGTAGGTTCCCTAATGGCATATGAGGCCAACCTAAAGAGAAACGAAGATGAGGGCAAGAAAAAGAAGCAGCTCGCCCTGAAGACTAAAATAGGCACCTCTGAATTATCTGACACTGATAACTCATCTAGCACAGGTGAGGAAACTGGCGAGCTAGCCATGCTAACAAGAAAGTTCAGAAGGTTCTTGCGGAAGGAAGGTAAGGGATTTAAAAATCCTAAGGGCACGGTAAGAAAATCATCCCAGTCTAAGTTTGACAAAAACAAAGCTTCATCTAACAAGCTTGTTTGCTACAACTGCAGGAAACCAGGACACATGAAGGCTGAATGTCCAGAGGCTCCTAAGAAATCAAGCTTCAAGTGGAAAGGCAAGAGACCAAAGGCAATGATAAGCACATGGAGCGAGGAGGAGGAAAGCAGCGAAGAGGAAACAACCTCCGAAGAAGAAGAAGGAAACACATGTTTAATGGCCGAAGGAGACAGCAACGATCTTGAGGTAACTTCCCAGTTTCAAGACTTTTCTAGCTCAGATTGGGAAGAAGCCTTTTCAGACTTACTTGATACATATGAAACAACAAGAAAGGAAAAAAAAAGGTTGAAGAAGAAAGTCAATCAGCTCAATAATGACAGCAACCTAATTGCTAACAGAACTAAACTAGAATTGGAAATCACCACCTTGCAAAATAAGTTGAATCAACACAAGACAGATGAAGAAAATGTCAAAGAACTATTAGAAGAAAATGAGATACTAAAAAACACAATTGATGAGTTAAAACTAAAGACTCAAGAATATGAACAGGAAACTAAGCTAACTCAAGAAAGAAACAACTCACTCAAGGAAGAAAACAGTCAACTTCTGAAAGAAATAGAAAGAATTCAAAGTGAACTGAAAAATAAATAGGAAACATTGGAAAAAATGACTAAGGGTGAAGAAAACTTGAACGCTGTGTTGGGAATAAAAGTAAATTTTCAGAAAGAGGGGTTAGGATACAACCCAACAGCTAAAAAGGAATTCCAACTAAAAACATTAAATGAAAAAGCTGACACAAAAGGAAAAGGCCCCTTGATAAACCTATATCAAAACAAACAAAAGGACATAGCTGAAAGTTCCTCTAAACAGACTAATGTCACCTTGGAAGAGAGGAACTCTAAAGGGAAAATGGTCAATCTACATCAGCTTAAAAACAACAGCCATATCAGACGAGAAGCTCAAATTCACAGAAGTAACCAGACAAACAGAGAATTAAATATTGTTAATAAACCCAAACCTGTAAAACAAGGTGTTTGGAAAAAGGCTGGTCGACAACAGACTCCTCCTATGTCGACCAGAGGATCTGCCAGAACAGGTGCTGGCTTCTGGAGAAACCCTGGTCGACCACAGACATACCAGATGTCGACCAGACACACAAACAGAACTCACAACTTCTCTCAGCTGAAACAGAATGGAAATTGGAATTTAAGAAAATGGACTCAAAATAGAGGAACATTAAATCAAAAGGAACACAACCTGAACAAGTTAAGAAACGAAAAGACAAACTATTCTAACAAAATTTGGGTTCCCAAGATGTTGTTACAGCAGTTTCATGATTTCACAAGCTATCTTGGACCCGGGTACCAATGGGGTCCAAAAGTTTCTGTGTAATTCGTGATGCAGGAATGTCTGGCAGCCATGCACAACAAGTGGTACTTAGATAGTGGTTGCTCAAGACACATGACAGGAGACAAGACCAAGTTCTCCCAGCTAAGCTCAAAAGATGGAGGTTATGTGACGTTTGGAGGAAATAACAAAGGCAAGATTATCGGAAGAGGTAAGATAGGTAAGAAACCTTCAAACTGTATTGACAATGTTTTGCTGGTGGATGGACTGGAATATAATTTATTGAGCATCAGTCAACTATGCGACAAAGGCCATAAAGTAGTATTTGACTCCAAGACCTGCAAGATTATTGAACCAAATTCAGATGTAGTCAAGTTTATGGGTGAGAGAGTGAACAATGTTTACATGATAGACTTGGATGATCCAGCCCACTCCAACTTGTGCCTAACCGCCAAGAAGGAGGACTTGACCTGGTTGTGGCACCGAAGGCTAGGGCATGTTAGCTATAGGGTGCTGCACAAACTTGTGAAAAATAAAATGGTTCTTGGTTTGCCTGAAATTTCGTTTGCTCAAAATGTCAAAGTATGTAAAGCATGCACCCAAGGAAAGCAAACAAGAAAATCATTCAAAGGTAGAACTGAAAGTCAGTCATCTAGACCCCTAGAACTGGTACACATGGACCTTTTTGGCCCAACAAGAATTGTCAGTCTTAGTGGTAAGAAATATGGTTATGTTCTAGTGGATGATTTTTCCAGATTTACATGGGTAATGTTCTTATCACATAAAAGTGATGTTTTCATGAATTTCAGGAATTTTACAAAAGAATGAAGCAGGATGGTAAGTCCAAAGTGTGTACAATCATATCTGACCATGGGGGGGAGTTTGAAAATTCTGATTTTGATGTATTCTGCAGAAACAAGGGCATAACCCACAGATTCTCCTCACCAAGGACACCGGAGCAAAATGGAGTTGTAGAGAGAAGGAACCGCACTCTTGTCGAGATGGCTAGAACCATGTTGGTTGAAGCTAATCTTCCAAGGAAGTTTTGGGCTGAGGCGGTCAACACAGCATGCTACATTGTAAACCAGGCAATGGTAAGACCATCTAGTGCAAAAACTCCATATGAAATGCTCAAAGGTAAGAAACCATCTCTAGCTCATCTTAGAATCTTTGGTGCAAGATGTTTCATTCATAACAATGATAAGAGAGTCTTGGACAATTTTGAACCAAAGAGTGACTCAGGAATATTCTTGGGCTATTCTGACCGATCAAGAGCCTATCGGGTTTTTAACACCAAAGATCAAATTGTTGAAGAATCCCCTCATATCTCATTTGATGAAGTTAATGATCTTATTAAAAATGAACAGGTCAGCAAGGAAGAAGAAGATGGAGAATTTCTGAAAGACAAAGAAGAACCGATGGAGAATGAAGAAGCACAGAATCAAGAAAGAAACCAAGGTAATTCCAATGATCAGACCAAAGGAGAGATCATCTCAGGTAACAATCTTGAAAACTTGAGACTTCTTAGAGATCATCCCTTAGATAACATTATTGGTGGAATACATGATCCTAGGAAGACTAGATCTCAGATTAAGGCCATTAATGAACTGGATCAACTTGCTCTTGTGTCCCAAATAGAGCCCAAATCTGTAGAGGAAGCCTTAAAAGATGAATCATGGATAAATGCTATGCATGAAGAACTAAATCAGTTTGAAAGAAATCAGGTGTGGAGACTTGTCCCTAGACCTTCATCTCACCCTGTAATAGGAACCAAATGGGTATATAAAAACAAGTTGAATGAAGAAGGGGTTGTAATGAGAAACAAGGCTCGACTGGTGGCTAAAGGGTACAACCAGGAATTTGGGGTTGATTTTGAAGAATCATATGCTCCAGTTGCTAGATTAGAAGCCATCAGGATATTGTTAGCCTTTGTAGCATCTCATGGAATCAAATTACAACAAATGGATGTAAAAAGTGCTTTTCTAAATGGCATTATAAAAGAAGAGGTCTATGTGGAATAACCCCCTGGTTTTGAAAATGATGAACTTACTAATCATGTTTTCAAATTGCATAAAGCTTTGTATGGATTAAAGCAGGCTCCTCGGGCTTGGTACGAAAGGTTGAGTTCCTTCCTCACTAAAAAGGGATACACAAGAGGTAAAATTGATCAAACATTATTTTCCAAGACCCAAGATCTCACAATGCAGAGAAGGATATTTCATAAATCAATCCAAGTACATAAAAGAAATGTTGAAGAAATTTGGCATGGAAAGCTGCAAGCCAATCGAGTCACCCATGGGTACAAGTGCAACCTTGGAAGCAGATATAAAAGGTAACATGGTAGATGCCAAGAAATATAGAGGTATGATCGGATCCCTACTATACTTAACTGCATCAAGGCCAGATATTCAGTTTAGTGTATGCATGTGTGCTAGATATCAGTCTAGTCCTAGGGAATCACATTTAGGAGCTGTCAAGCGTATCTTTCGATACCTTGCCGGCACCCAAGAATTGGGTTTGTGGTATCCTACATATTGCAAACTAGATCTGATTTCATATTCGGATGCTGATTATGCTGGTTGCAAAATTGATAGGAAGAGTACTAGTGATTATTGTCAATTCCTTGGTGGATGTTTAATATCATGGGCTTCTAAGAAGCAGCACTCTGTGGCACTCTCCACTACTGAGGCTGAGTATGTCGCAGTAGGGAGTTGTGGTACACAAGTTCTTTGGATAAAACATCAACTCCAAGACTACAATGTAGATCTTGGTTGTGCACCCATCTTATGTGACAACACTAGTGCTATTAACTTGTCTAAAAACCCCATTCAACATTCTAGGACAAAACACATTGAGATCCGTCATCATTTTCTGAGAGATGAGGTATCCAAAGGAAATTTCATGCCTCAATTTGTAGAAACTGAAAAACAATTGGCAGACATTTTCACTAAACCCCTAAACAATGACAGATTTTCAACTCTAAGAAGGGAGTTGGGGATATGTAGAATATCTCCTGAAAATTCTTGAAATGCTCATATTCATGTGTTCTCTGTATAACTTTCTGTCATTTCTGTAATTAGATATGTCAGTTAGATCTCTGGTACTGATTGTGTTTGGAAGCTCTGGTGTCGGCTGTTACTCAAGCAACTTTCTGCAAATTCCTGGCAATGCTACTGGTTAGCTCTGGTGGTCGACCCAAGACAGGGCACTGGTCGACCAAGGCATCAAGGCAGGAAACTGTTTGGTTCTGTGACTATGCAGATGTCGACAATAGACAGTCCCATAGTCGACAATAGATTTATAAGAAAGCAGATGTCAACATCAGGCAGGGTCTGTGACTGCGCAGATGTCGACCAGAGACAGCTCCATGGTCGACAATGGATCTGTAAGGAAGCCAATGTCCACTTTAAACAGGTTCCTGGTTAACACTAGTTCTGGTAGGAAATCTTCTGGATTGTTCAAACTGTTTGAGCTCAGATTCATCTTCACTCATTCACCATCATCCATACTTCCCATTCACTGTGTCTTTCTATCTCATCCTGGCCAACATTACTTCTTAATTCAGCATGGATTATCAAATTGAGGGGGAGAAAAAGTGTAAACTCATTCCTTGATAAAACATTGAATAACCTAACCATATCTTCCTATAAAATCACCAATGTATTCAATAAGAGTAGAGGTTGAGTGTAGTAATGAGGATTTGGACTGTACTACTTCAATAAATTCAAACCATAACTATGATTCTGTCACATGATTTTGGAGACTTATGATTGTTAGTAGTAAGTCGGTTTCTCTATCTGTGCCCGTTCTGAACAGTTAATATAAATCCAAAAATATAGCGTGAATGCACGTGGAATACGCCATAACTCTGTCTTCATGGTAGAGCAATGGATTGGATTCTGAGAAACTACTGCCTCCCATCTTAAGAAAAAATGGATGAAAAATAAGTGAGAGGCATGTGTGTCATGAAGAATCAATCTATCTCTGCTACTATCAAAAATTATTGAAACTGGGCATACTGAGTAACTGGGGATATTGGCGTCTGATAAACGTATATCCTCACGGATCAAAGGTGTGTCCCAGTTAAAAGTGGAATGGTTAGGCATGCTAAGTAGCCGAGATTTCTGGCGTGTAAAAAGCGTGTCTCCTTGTGTAGAAAAGCATGTGATAAACCTGACCATAGCTTTCAAAATGATTCCAAAAGGAAACACTCAAAATTATCTAAAAGGCAGAGGAAAATGGTTGACCAAAGGTATGGCATGCAAAGAAAAGTTGAAAACACTGTTCAGCAAGCATAGCTATTAAAATCATCTCATGAAATCTATTATAAGTTTAAGAGGTCATGTGGAGGAAATTAGATATGGGGCGTAAGCTTATTGGTGCAATACTTTCAAATTCAAGTGAATCACTAAGCCCACTCTACTAGTTTACAAGGTGGTCTTTGCATAAGGGTGGAGAGGTTACATAAATGCTTCATTAAGGAACGGATGTACACTTCCATAAATCCCCCAAATTTAATTCGGCTGATTTAATCCTGGCCCTTCGCTTTCTTCATCGCGTTGGTTCCACAACCCTAGGTTTTAAGACCCAGGTCCTACTCTCTGATATCCTGCCCTATAAATTGAACCGACTGGGTCCCTAATCTTCTCACCCTCGCCGTTTTCACCCTTCACGGTCGTCCTCCATCTCCAGTCCCCTTTCGACCCCTTGTGCATCCCTCTCTCTCGCCTCAACACACTCTCTCGCTACCTTCCACCATGAATCCGTCGCGTGCTCAGAGGTCGTCCAAGCGAGCAAGGGATCAGGTTCCTGCCGAAGCGTCGCCGCCGTCCAAGCACTCCAAGCAGAAGGCCACGCAGGGTCAGCCATCGACCACTCGGCGGTCGACAACGGATAAGACAGCAACTTTCGATATGCCTATCGTCCATCCAGTCTCTGGATCACTGAAGCCCCGGACCATCCTGCCACCGAGAATAGTAGATTTCTCCGATCAGAAGCTGATGGAGATGTTCCCAGAGCTGCTGGAAGTTTTGGACGCCCAAGGCTGGACAGAGTTTGTCTCTGCACATACTATGTATTCCTCACAGCTTGTGCAAGAGTTCTACCACAATCTGCAAGTCGTGGATGACAAGGTCTATACAGTAGTTCAGGGTGTCGTCGTCAGCCTCGACTTCAAGCTACTCCACAAGGCGCTGAATATTTCCCGGCATGGTACTGCCTTCAATCCTGAGGATTTTGACTTCAAAGCTGCATACGCCGTGGTCACTGGCCAACCAGTCCCTGAGGTCCTTCCAAAATCCCTCAATGCCAACACTTTCCCTCCTCTTCATCGATTGCTCCATCACCTTCTTACCACCATAATCCAACCAAGAGGAGGCGCCAGGGAACATGTAAGTCGACTTCACCTATTTCTTCTCCATGGCCTCATCACACGCCAACCCATCTGCCTTCCCAAGCTCATGCAGAACACTTTCAAAACCCTCTTGCATTATCCCCTGAACTCTCTTCCTTATGCTGCCCACATAACTGCCATTTTGGAAGCAGCAACTATACCCATTCCTCACGCTCCGCGCGTTGTCATTCCCAAACGGCACGTATACTCATTCCATTACGTGACCACATTTTTGGGCTATAAGAAGGTAGGAGATCAAGTCCAGCGCACCCTACCATCCAAGGGTAAATCCAAAGCACCGTTGCCTCCCTCTTCTCCACCACAGACACCAATTCATGTTAGCCCTGCTGCAACCCCTCCACCTGTGGTGATTCCCACTCACACTCCCACTTTTACCACCACTGCTACCCATCCTCCACCTTCACTCGCTATTGTGCCATGGCAACCAGGAACTGCAGCCACTCATGTTCCATCTACGTATGTTCCACCTCCGTCTACTTCTGCTGCACCACCTCCTTCCACTTCCAATACTGAGTCTCACGGAGTGCTTCTCCAGATAGCATCTCAGCTGACCTCACTCACAACTCAATTCCAATCCTTTCAAGAAAGTATGAATGCTGCAACCGGGCGCTTGGAGCTGAAAGTCCAAAGACTAGAGCAGCAGATGGAGACCAGGTTCATCAAGCAAAAGGAACACTCAGATCATGCTAGCTCTCGGTTTAACAGACTGGTTAGCACTTTAGCTGAAGTGTCAGCAGAGATGGGTACACGCATTGAGTTCACCAACCAGCAGACTAAACAGTATCACCATGCTACTATCTCAGAGATCCAGAAGCTAAGGCTTTCTTATGCACACATAGTTGGCAAGCTGGATCGGATGGCAGAGAACGTGAAGCCCGAGACTTCTTCGTCCTCCTCGGAGTGAATGTCTGGATACTCCTCTTTTTGATGTTGACAAAGGGGGAGATAGAGTCTTTGTGTGTCTAGGTGTGTCTAGATGTCAAGTCTTTGCCTTTGTTTTTTGAGTCATTTATGTAATTCATGTTATGATACTTTTGAAAGGCATATCAAATGAATCTTATGGCTGAAATATGTGATAATGATATATGTTATGATAGTTTCTGAATGGCATATCAAATGCATTTTCTGTTTGAAATAATATCCTAATTGTCACAATGACTCATGGTTGTCATCATCAAAAAGGGGGAGAATGTTGTGCATCCCTTTAGTTTTGATGATGACAAAGGATATGTTTAATTGCTCCTTCAATATAAAGTAATGGACTCATGACAATTTGATGATGACAAAAGATGTGTTTAACTAATTCAATGCAAATCTGATAGTTCAAGTAATTTCAGGTATACTGAAGTACTACTGAAGTCAACAGATCAGAGGAAGTTGTCAAAGGTTTCTTGTCGACCAGAGAAGTAGTCATTGTCGACCAACGAATCAAACCAAACACAGCTCAAGTCATTTTTCCTCTATACGCGCTCTGGTTGTCAACCAGAGCCCTGCTCGTTGTCGACCACGGAACAGACAGAGCATCAGACGGAACTGCCATCCATCTGGACATTGCCCCTTGTCGACCAGCGACAGGGCTATTGTCAACAATGAGCGATACAAGCATCAGCCTGAAGAACCAGCCGTCTGGACACTGCTCATTGTTGACCAGAGACAGGGTCGTTGTCGACCACAAGCGGTTCAGCGTCCAGAACCGAAATCCAACCGAATTCAGTTTCGGTTCCTTGAAACCTGCAGGTTGTTGTTGCAGGTTGTTGGGCTGTTCAGAGGATAAGATTCCGCACGGGATTCAAGGAGAGAATCTTGCTAAGAACCGATCAAATCCTTTTAGGATTATCTTTAATCTTCTCCCTGTTTTCTAGTGAGTAACCGAACAGGTTTTGCACTAAGCGCGGGAAACAGCTCCGGGTTTGATATGAACTGGTGCAAAAAGAAAAGAGAGGCGACACGATGCATAGAGAACTGAATATGGGAATATAGAGAAGAAGCTAAGGAAGATCAGCATCAGAAGTTTCTCTAACCAGAAAAGGAAGAGTGGCTCTCCCGCAATCAAAAAGCTGCAGAAGACAGAAGTGTTCGTCGGTGCTGCAGAAGGAAGATCTGGCTCAAGGCTTTGCAAGCTCCAGCAGCAAGGCAGCTGAAGACATCCTGCTGGAAGTCCTACAGGGAGTCTTGCCTTGTTACCTATGTGATTGAGTCCCAAGCTGAACTCTTTAATTACTCTGCTACAAAAGTCCATGTTCAGCCTGTTACATCTTTTCTATTCATCTTTACAACTAGTGTCAAGCTGTGAGGCAGCGGATTCAAGCTGTGTGTCAGTAGGAACAAGCTGTGTGACAGCGGTGTTTGTGTGAGATCATAAATTCTCATATAGTGAAGCCTTGCTCAAATTGAGCAAGGGGTGGACGTAAGTCTCGGGAAGGGACTGAACCACCTAAAAAGTATTGTCTTGTGGTTTGCTTGTTGTGTGTGTGTCTCTTTGTGTGTTTACTGTCATTCTTGCTATCAGCGTTAGTTCTATACTTCATTGATTTCCCGTGATCCAATTAGTCTTTGTTTGATAAATCGAAAAAGGGGGACAAGATCTATTCACCCCCCCTCTAGATCTAGTCAGTCCGTACTCAACAGCATTCACTTCAAGTCTGCACATTCTTCTGATATGTCCAAAGTCTGTACATCATATTCTGTTCATGCATTGCATCAAGTCCATACATTGTTTATGCACAAGTCTACACATTCTTCAGGTGCATCATTTCAGCAAGCCTATACATTGGACTTGAGCATATAGGAAGTCTATACATTGGCATCTTTACCTACGTTGCACTTGCAATTCTGTACAGCCTGTGAGGTCCGTCTCACTTAGCGTCTCATTTGGCTCAAGTCTGTACAGCCAATGCCTGCTCATGCATCGTCTTGGTGGTAAGTCTGTACATTGGCCAAGTCTATACATCCACTGTCTCAGTTGAGCTTTAAAGTCTATACATCCACCGTCTCAGTTGAGCTTTAAAGTCTATACATCGTAGCGTCTCATGCAGCGTCTCTATGTGCAAGTCTATACATTGTCTGCGTGCATAACACAAGTCTATACATCGCCACTTGGCTCGTGGCTCAGTCAGTGCATCCATGCATACATAAGTCTGTACAGCGTCTAGCGTCTCATGCAGAGTCTGTACACTGTACATCCTTTGATTTGAAGTCTGTACATCGTGCATCTATTGATTCGAAGTCTGTACAGCATATGTTCTTCATATATTGTCAAGTCTGAACATTGCACATCATCATGGTTGCCTTGATGCCGTAGAAAGTCTATACATTCTATTTTGCTTGAAATTTGACGCCCATCAATAGGGGCGTCCGTTCTGTATCTGACGCCTAGGAAAGAGTCGTCTTTTTGTCGTGCATTATTTTATCAAAGTCAAGACATCGTCTGGTTGCATATCGCATAGTCTGTACATGGTGCATTGTGTTCTCATGCCTTAAGTCTATGCATTGCAAAGTATGTACATTGGTTGCACATTGCTCTCCATGTCTATACATTGCTTCTTCATGCATTGCACGAAGTCTGCACATGCCATAGCACTACATATATGAAGTCTACACATGCCATAACAATGCATATATGAAGTCTATACATGCTCTAGCGTTGCATATATAAAGTCTGTACATGGCATGGTTTCGCATTCTAAGTCTATACATCCGTTGTGTCTTGTGCATGCATCATTCAAAGTATGTACAGTCTGTGTTCACAACACAAAGTCTGTACATCGTTCTGCTTGGACAAACGCCAAGTCTATACATTGGCTTTTGCTTGCACGAGATGAAGTCTTCACATTGCAGCTTGTGGTTCATTTGTCTAAGTCTGTACAGCATGTTCCTCATACAAGTCTGTACATGCATTAACTGTGAGCATGGCATAGTCTGTACATTGTCTTTGCTGCACGCATGACTAAGTCTATACATTGTGCATTGCTCAAAGCAGAGTCTGCACACTCATTGTCAGCAAGTCTGAACATTGATGTAGCATGCATGCAGAGTCTATACACTCATAACCTTAGCCATTGCATTCTGTGCTTCAAGCATTCACAAAGTCTGTACATGCTTTAGCTTTGCATTCACAACGTGAAGTCTGTACATGCTTTGTCTTCACATTGCAAAGTCTACACACTGCATTGCCTTCATAAAGTCTGTACAAGCTGTTAGACTCAAATTGATATTCTTTTCATCTGTCTGACAGGGACTCTTTGCTAAGCTTAATGAAGGCACGTGATCCGAGGTTGGCACTTGGCACGTGATCCGAGGCTGGAAGGGCTGACAGGATGTTGCCACGTGGTCTGAGGCTTCTGGGTGGGAAATGTGAAAGACACACGCCCTATCTGCTTCCTGCTGCTCTATATATATGAAGCCTCTTCCATCAGAAGAAGGCTGATCGACTGAAGCAGAGGAGAGCCTGCACGATCCAGTAAGACTGAGAAGAAGAAGAAGAGAAAGAAAAAGAGAGTGAGAGATCGAGAGCAGAGAAGAAGAAGAAAAAGAAAGAGGAAGAGAGCTCGTGAGTTGAGAAGAGAGAAGACTTTATCAGACAATCTATCTCCACTGGAAGTTGGATCAAATCCAATCCAGTCAGCTCCTTGTGAGCCACATTCGTGCTTCATTGTTTACAGTTTTTCATTGCTGTAGTTTCTTATTTTTACTTTCCTTTTAAACCTTTCTTCAAGCTGTCTGTCAGCAATGCAAGCTGTGATGCACAGCGGCGAGGTGGATACCTCGGACGGGTTAAGCTGTAGTCCCCAGCGGATGGCAAGCTGTGTTGCCCAGCGGTTGTATGGCAAGCTGTGATGCTCAGCTGTTCAAGCTGTGAGTCAGCGGAATCCACACTCGGGTTTGAGTGTGGGGTGGATGTAGGTCTGGAGGACCGAACCACCTAAAAATCCTTTGTGCACTGTGGTTTGAATTTTCTTATCTGATTGACGCTAGATGAATGCTTAGGGACGATATGGTTTGATTGCACACTATGTGTTCGATTGTAGCTTTGAGAGTCCTTTGACATTGTTCCTAAGTCACTAGTTAGTTCATCTATAAGCATATCACTTGACTTAGTGAATCTGAATTCCGCAATTGCTTATTGGACTTCTGTTAGTATCAGGAAGAATTTTTAATTGAGCGAAAATTTTTTAAGGGGAGATTCATTCACCCCCCTCTGAATCTACTGCACCGAACCCAACAGGGACTCCCTTGGAGAGTCCCAAACCGGGGGATAATGTTCTAAACCCACCCAAACACTAGCCTATCTCCATCTAGATGTATCCTAGCTCAGTCCTAATGGGTTTAGGCTTCCATGCAAGCTCTATAAGAAGAGGGGGGATCTTAAATTCGCAACTCACACCACACCCCTCTTTCTAGGCTTCAAACCTTTGCTATTCTCTATCAAATCATCATGAAAAGGTCCTTAGAGGGGAGTTCCATGGAGGAGGCAGCTTATGAAGGGCCAAAGCCAGCCAGGAAGGAGCGTGAAGTGCTCGAACGGCTGACTACGATCCCTCGTCATCTCAGCTCGAGCCCTTTGACAGAGGTATGTTAGCATGATTTAATTTAAGTCAACTCATTCATTCACTTACACGTTCTTCCTCTCTTTCTCCTTTTCTTTTTCTTTTCCATCTCAGCTTCTCCCTGGCTCCAAACGCTATTCCACTTTAAAATGAATGGCTCCCATGGTCCGTGCGTTGCCCCTAGGAGTGATATCTATCCTGAAGTCTTGGCACCTCCACCCACTCATGGTATTAGGCCAAAATTACCCGAAGTTGTCCTTAGACTGGAATAGCATTCAGCCCTGGTAGAAATCTGGCATCCTCAGACTCATACATTCATTTTCCCAGCATTTGAGGCCACTATCTTACAAGAAGAGGTAGAGACCTACTTCTCTCTTCCTAGGTTGAAGGTGGGTGAGGAGGACCTTGTGTGTCACATTGTTGCCCCTATAGATCCTAGGATTATCTTGGGAAGGTTTATACCAGATAGCAGGGACATCCATACCTTCATAGGCCCACGTCAGATCCACCTTCTTCCTCTTAGCCAGGGGGTAGTTGAACATTGTAGGAATAGATGTGGGTGGGATGAGGCCATAGCCAAGGCCACGTCTATTTGCCTGTGCGGGGCCATCTTGTTCCCTTCCATTGACCTTGTGCTAGAGACACCTATCCTTAGTACCATCAGTGGCTTGTGGCAGGGTCTTTCTATCTCCCAGACCGTCCTTGCCTACTTCTGCGAGGGCCTTACCTCAGCAGCTCTAGGAGGTCCTCTCTTTGGTTCCATAATGCTTTAAGAATGCTGGATGGGTGTTAGAATGAAATTCATTCGTAAGGAGGATGTTACTTAAGCCAGTCGGATCTTCGGGAGCCATCCCCTCTTCTTCATCAGTGGCGCCTTCGGGTTTTCCCCACAGGTAGAGTGTAGGATAGCAGAAAAGATAACCAGGGACGAATGGCGACTGCACCTCAATAGATTGCCCCTGGATTGGTTCGTGATGTGCCCTGACACCCTCCATGACGTGTCAGGGTACCTAAAAGGTCAGGCTTGGATCTGAGGCTCGTGAGCGACACTGCACTGGTGATGTACAGCCCGCACCGGTGCTACCTACAGGTTGGACTTCCCAGGACTATTCTTCCAGCACTACCCCACCATCCCGCAATTTAGGCGAGGAGGATCAGTACAGAGGAGGACGAGCAGGCGGTCAGGAGTGCCCTGATCATGTGGGAGGTGAGCAGGGTGCTTACCCTTCCAGCGGAGGTTGCAAACATTCCAGCGACGCGCAAGGCTTATGTTAGAGAGCTGAGAGAGATACGTCCTCGCGGGGATACCCAGCAGAGGACTGAGTGATTTTTCTTTTCTTTCATGATGCTTGATATAGAGACTTATGCTTACAAAGTTTGGTATATGAATGAATAAAATTGATGACTTGGTTGATTTTAGTTTGGTTTTCTGTGTGATTGAGTGAGTTGGGATATGACCTCAAAATGGACATGGTCACACACAGATCGTTCAGTTGAATAAACGGTTAGAAACTGACCGTGCAAGGAATAGAGCGGCTCTATTAGGGCCGTGCTTTAGATCAACGACAGAGTTGAGAATAGAGAATTGAACGGCCTGCAACAGACCGTGATAATGGTAAAACGGTCAAGAATCTACCGTTCATATCTTTGAACGGTCTAATAAAGATCGTGGATCTTTGAAGGAGCTTGAGATTAGAATGGTCTGAATGAATCCACGTGAAAGATTGGACGGTCTGATAGTGGCCATTGAATGAAATAGGATGGTCCCCAAAGGACTGTTTACTGATTGAACCTTGAACTTCAACCTTTCCCTGCACACACATAAACAAAGAAAATAGATTAAATCTATTTTAGGCTTAACCCCTTGCCTGTAGCAAGTTAGGAAATGACCAGTTCTTGATTTTTGGTCAAGGGGGTAAGCCTTATTAAATAGGCAAATAATAAATGAAAATGAATGCAATAGATGCCATGAAAATGCAAATGACAAAAAAAAAATCTTTTTTGTGATTTTGAAAATATTTGTTTTTTTTTATTTCAAAATATTTAATTTTTGGGGGATTTTAAAATATTTAATTTTTTTGGATGTTGAAATATTTGATTTTTTGGATTTTGAAATATTTGATTTTTTTTAGATTTTTCTTCTTCTCTTTTTTTTGCTCTTACGATTGCGAAATAAGGTCATAACGAACTGCCCCTATTTGAGACCTCTTTTATTGGGGTGTCTAGATCAGTTCTCGCCCGCTTATTTGCTTCTTGCCCCTATTTTCAACCGAGAGAGGAGAAAAACAAGGATCTTCACTTTCCCCTAAGCATGGCCAAGGGAGAAATGGTGTTATGCAAAAAGAGGAAAACTGAATCACAGGGGGTCGTGTAGTGTGTGAATGTTGAAGCAGGGATCTCCCTTCTTGATCAAGTAGAGGCATACACCGCCGCTGGGCCATTGCTGGCTTGACGATATGGATAAAAATGTTTTAAATACAACCCATTCCACGGATTTGGCAATTCTTCACGTTCAGCGTTAATTAAACGGTACGCGTTACCAGGATAGACTTCCTTAATTACAAACGGCCCTTTCCAATTAGGTTGCAGCTTAGACCTAGGACCTGCTGATCTGATAAATTTACATTTCAAAACCATATTACCCACTTGAAATTTCCTTTCGATAACCTTCTTTTGAAAATACCGCGAGACACATTTTTGATAAATCGAGATGTGATTGGCCGCATTAAGCCTCTTCTTGTCTAAGAGTTCCAGTTGGACTAGCAACGCCTCTCGACGCTCGTTGAGATTAAGTTCTTTATCTAGCTGCACTCTTAGGGAAGGGATTAAGATCTCGTATGGGAGTACCACCTCCATATCATAGATGAGGGCAAAAGGAGTCTGCCCTGTGGGAGTACAGACGGTGGTGCGATAAGCCCATAGAACTTCTATCAGTTTATCGGCCCAATCAGCAAATTTGTGTGACTCGCATGTTTTCTTAATGATTTTAAGAAGGGTTTTGTTCGTGGCCTCGGCTTGGCCATTACCTTGGGGGTAGTATGGTGATGAATGATGCAATGAAATATTAAATTTCTTACAGAGGTCCCGAAGTTCTTGAGAAACAAATTGAGGCCCATTGTCGGTGATGATATCACTTGGCACTCCAAACCGCGAGTTGATATTCTTGAGGATGAAGCAGCACACTATGGTTGCTTTGATTTCTGCATAAGCTTCAGCTTCCTCTCACTTAGTGAAGTACTCTGTAGCCGTCAGAATGAAAGATTTTTGTTTAACCTGAGCATTAGGGTCACCAAGTGGTCCAACAATATCAAAGGCCCACATCGAGAATGGCCAAGGAGCAGAGAGAGGATGAAGAGAAGAAGCCGGAGCATGGATTTTGTCGGCATGAAGCTGGCACTGAAGACACCTACGGACATAGGTGGAACAATCTTCTTCTAGGGTTGGCCAATAATAGCCCTGCCTAAGAATCTTCTTCGCCAACGCCTGCCCATTTACGTGCCCTCCACACTCACTAGAGTGAGCAGCTTCTACTACCTTCCAAGCATCATCGTCATCCAAACACCTCATTAGAACTCCATTGAGAGCCCGCCTGTACAATTCTCCTGCGATAATCGTGTATCTGGAGGCGACTCTTCTAATGGCCTTGCACTGCTCGGCATTCGCCGTCTCGGGAAAAGAACCATCTCTACAGTATTGCTCTATCTCATGGTACCACGGCAATTCCTCTTCTTGTATAATTTCCTCAAGCTCAGTCAATGAAACTTCTTTCAAATCTTCCTTCTCCGCTTTCTTCTCTACAGCCTTCCTAAGGTTGTCGAACCAAGGATCCTGAAGGGAGGGAGCCTCCATCCGCTGGACCACAATAGTCTCAGTGGCACGACTGAGGGGGAATGAAAGAGAAGAAGCAAGCGATGCAAGTGCATCGGCCAGAATGTTCTGGGAACGAGGAGTATGAATGTAGATGAGCTTCCGGAATTGCTTAGCCAAGAGCGTGACCAAATCTTGATAAGGCTTGAGTTTGGGGTCACGGGTACGGTAAGTTGACAGAACTTGACGTAGCACCAATTAAGAGTCTCCTATGATGTTAAGGTATCGCGCGCCCATTAGGTAGGCGTGCTTCAGTCCAGCAAGGAGAGCCTCATACTCGGCTATATTATTAGTGACAGGAAAAGAGAGTTGATAAGCGATAGGGATGGTCACTCCTTCCGAAGTGAAGAGAATGGCGCCGATTCTTCGGCCCTGAGAATTGAGAGCACCGTCGAAATGAAGAGACCAAAATGGAAGATGAGTAACTACAGCCAAGTGTTCATTAGAAAATTCATCCTGGATTGAATCAGTGCGAGGGATAGGAGAATGAGCAAGATGTTCAGCAATCGTGCATCCCTTGATCGATTTCTGAACAACGAAGGTGATATCAAATTGGGATAGAAAGCTCAGCCAGTGAGCTAATCGGCTAGAAATGATAGATATTTCTAAGAGGTAACGAATGGGGTCCATTCTAGAGATCAGCTTAACCTCGTGGGCAAGGAAATAGTGTTTGAGATTCTGAGCTACCCACACTAGCGCTGCACAGGTCTTCTCCATGGCAGTATACTTAGATTCAGCAGGGTTGAACAACCTTGAAAGGTAGTATGCTGCCCTTTCCCTTCCTTCATCATCCACCTGAGCCAGGACAGCTCCTAGGGAGTCCTCAATAACAGAAATGTATAAGATCAGGGGTTTCCCAGGGACGGGTGGTTTCAGAACAGGGGGATTTGAAAGATAAACCTTAAGATCCTCATAGGCCTTCTGACATTGTTCATTCCATTCAAACTTGGCTCCTGTCTTCAACAATTCATAGAATGGGCGGCATCTCTGCGAATGTTAAGATATAAATCTTCTAATGAATTGCAAGTGCCCAATCAAACCTCTGAGTTCCGTGATGTTCTTAGGCGGCGGCATCTCCATAACAGCCTTCGCTTTATTCGGATCAATCTGAATCCCCCGTTTACTAACTATAAACCCAAGCAATTTCCCTGACGCAACTCCAAATACACATTTCTTTGGATTCATTTTCAGCTTGTACACCCTAGCCCTTTGCAACACCTTGGCTAAAATGGCAGGGTGCTCTTCTTTGGACCTCAACTTTACCAGGATATCATCCACGTAGGCTTTCAAGTACACATGCATCATGTCGTGGAAGATGGCCAGCATTGCCCGCTGGTACGTGGCACCTGCATTCTTTAATCCGAATGGCATAACGACATAGCAGTACGTGTCCCAGGGCGTGGTGAAAGAGGTCTTCTCTTGATCCTTGGGAGCAAGACGGATTTAATTGTAACCAGAATACCCATCCATAAATGAGAGGGCCTCATACCCAGCTGTGTTGTCCACCAGTACATCAATGTGAGGAAGCGGGAAATCATCCTTCTTACATGCCTTATTTAAGTCCCTGAAATCGATACAAATCCAGATTTTTCCATCCTTTTTCAATACCGGGACTATGTTCGCCACCCATTGCGGATATAATACAACTCTAATAAATCTGGCCTTATGTAATTTATCAACTTCCTCCTTTATCCTTAAGGCCATCTGCGGGTGGAACCTTCTACCTTTTTGCTTAACGGGTGTTGCCCCTGGTTTAAGAATAAGTCGGTGTTCAACCAAAGCGGGGTCAAAACCCGGCATGTCCTCATAGGACCAGGTAAATGAATTGTCGTACTCCCTCAAAACCTTGATCAACTCCTCATCAACCTGAGGAGGGAGACTAGCAGAAATGATTATGGGCCTGGGGTCCTCTTCCGTTCCAAGGTTGATCTCTTTAGTGGGTTCATCCACCGCCGACGATGGTTCATCAAACTTCTTTAAACCTTGCATGTACAGATCGGTAGTGTCATCCACATCGCTTTCCTCATCATCGGCTGGGTCCTTCTCACCTATGACTTCATATACACCTAATCCATCATTGCTCTACACCCCTTCTACTTCCTAATCATCCTCCAAGACTATGGTGATCTCTACAAACTCAGGGCATTTGAGAAGGGCATGACATCTCTGAGCTAAGTCTTGGAGGAACCTATCTGGAACGGATTTAAAATGACGCATCACAGGGAGCGCCGCAGACGTAGATGGGCTGACAACACTAGAACTAGACTCTACCCCAACTGACTCTACCAACCTAGGAGACTCTGCAGAATGTACATTTAACCTAGGAGATAAGAAGTCTATATGGAAAGAAGCAGGGGTTTCATGCCCCTGGGAAGATGGGCAGAACATAGCGTAATCCTCCATGAAACATCTGTTTTAAAATTGGCATTTTTTTTGGAAGTCGGAGGAGATCACGCAACATGAAGAAGAAGATGGGGGAGGAGGGAGTTGCATGCGAAATAGAGAGGGGAAGATGCAATCGAATAATGGGTCGGAAGATGAAAACCACATTTCGTGGAGTTGGGCAGTGGGGGAAGGAGGTGTAAATAGAGTTGATAAGTCAACGGGTGGGTAGCGCCCACTTGCACAAGGAACAAATAGAACTTCAAATGGCCTTTCCGTGAAGTACGGGTCGACCATGATCGGAGGGGAACGGGGAACAAACCTCGATTGCTGAAACAAAGAGGCAAGACGGGATGGGGACAAGGAAAAGGTAGTGATGGAGCTCCCCACTTCCCGCGGCCTCCGGTGAACTAGCTCAGTTGGAGAATGCTTCACCAGCTGCATCTCCGTCTTCTTCGGACAGGCTTCTTCTTCTTGGAACAGCTTCTCAAAGCAACTACAAAAGTCATCCATGTCATCCACCAGCCCCTTCAGTGGCGGCGGTGGGTCAGCAACAACATGAGCGGCATCAGTCTTCATATCAGAATAGGATGGCGGCTTCCTCAAAGTGCCTGGCTATAACGGGCCTTTCACAAAGTGTTGACGGTAGTCCCACATCAGTGGCCCGACGTCTCCCAGTATGGACAGTGCTGACTCCCGGTAGCTAAGGCCTCTCTGGCTCATTTTTCTGCCTTTAGGGAAGGGCTTAGTTTGCCCCTGCAACTGTGCGCCGAGGCCGAGACCCGGCTGATAGCCTAATTTCAAAATCATATGCCACCCTTTTGAATCTTGAATCTTGGACTTAATTTTGGCATTCACCGGTGCAGTGGCGGGCTTGCGTGACGCATATGCCCATGAGTAGTTTAAGTCCATAACAGAAAGAACTGGCATGTTGCTCGGCCACAAAGTAGGAAGAATCTTATCTCCAATCGCATCAACATATTGGACGGTGGAGATACTCTTCACCTTAACTACCCGGCCTTGAAATGGGAACTTAAGGCATTGGTGGGCAGTTGAGGGTACAACATTCATGCTATCTATCCATGGACGACCCATAATTGCCTTGAACATCGGGTCTATGTCCAGTACATAAAACTCCACGTCCATCACCAAAAGCCCTAGCTCGGCTTGAACTATCACGACCCCATGGCAAGCTCGTCTGGAGTTATCATATGCCGCAATTGTGGTTGGCGTCGGCCTAAGCATATCTTCTGAAATATTGCAGGCACGTAGTGTACTTAGCGGACACACATTTATCGACGCTCCCGTGTCCACAAGGGCTGATTCAACTGTGACTTTGTTCAAAGAAATAGTAATGCAGAGTGGCATCTGTCATGCCTCTGGGGGTGCCAGTTCTGACTCAGAGAATGAAATGGAAGGCCCTCTTGAAATTGTTGCCAATACTAACGGCAAACTGTCTACCGCCACTATAGTACCCCAGAATTTATATATATAATTTTTGAATTATAAAATAGTTTTCTAAAAATTATAAAGGCCTAAATAAATTAATGAAGGATTATTGGATTAATAAGTCATTATAAGGCTCAATTAGGCTAATTAGTTAACCTAGCCTATCTAATTATTATCCAAAAGGTTAATAGACTAAGCCCATTAAGTTTGGCCCATATTCTAGAAGGGTAATTGGCTTATTCACGTATTTTAAGGATAAATACTAATTATATAAGATAATTATATGGATAAACAAATAAAAGAGTTTTATCAAATTGAAACTCTATATATGTTACATGTAACGGTCTATCCGGCGACCGCCACAGCCTTGTAACGCACCTAGACACGACCGTTACATCCTGCAGATTCCGTAAGGTGAGGAAATTGCAAAACGATTGGAACTTTGAAATCCTATCTACAAGAGATTGACTTAGGGAAGCTTATAACATTACTAAGGACTCTTAGGAATTAGGTTCTGGCAAATTAAGGACTCTAGAATCGATCTAATCTTCAAACCCTAGTCAAAATCCTATAAATAGGACCTAGTTCTGAACTGAGTGACCCGTACTTTTGGCTCGTGAAGAATTAAGATAAGGAGTCAGAAATTCGGGTAAGTTCTTTAGAAGCTTTTGTTTAGTATACTTTAGACTAATGGTTCTCCAAATTTCGTGCTAGGAGATCAAGCAACCAAGGAGATACAAGCTTCCAAAGTTACTGATTCAACCTTAGCAACCCAGGAATCTGAACACAAGTCCCCTGAAGATCCAAAGATTAGGACGACTAAACGAGGTAATTAAAGTATGATCCTTTAGAACTTTTTATTCCCAATAGTTTCATCTTCTTACCTTCAAAATTTCACATCCTTAGGTCAAGAGGCTGAGGAAATAGAGTAGATTGAAGTTGCTGATTTATCACAAGAAGTACAAGGGACTAAGGGTAGCACCTAGCATCAAATTTGAAGTTTTAAGGTTCTAGAAGAGGTAGGTTATCTCATGATTGGCAAAAACAACTTGTTAGAATAAAAGCCCTCTGATTGTGCTTGATTTCATGCATTATAGACTACGAATTTCATGATTTCATAGTTTTATACATTCATGCATCTCTTAGCCCTAAATAGAAATAAAAAGGTATTATCTTGTCTATTCACTAAACCCTTGCATATAGTTGGCCTATGCATCGTTATCATGACTAGGACAGTGGTAATATGTTGATTTCCAAGCATGTTATGTTTTCATAAACCTTTACTTAGTTTACTACCAGCGGATTCTCTGACGCACCAACGTAAGACCGTCACATGAATGTAATGGCCTTACGATAGACCACCACATTCTGTTCTATTTTTATTTGCTCTATTATCTCTGACGCACCCTAGCAGGAGCGTTACACCACTGTAACGGCCCCTCGATAAACCATCACACACTGTAACGCACCTATCCTAGACCGTCAGACACCTGTGTTCTGTCAGCCCAAGGCAGAATAATAACCAGTTAAGTTTACTTATAAATAAGCTTAGATAGCTAAGTTTGGACCTATTATCATGACTTTGGTTTAGTTTCTGATTCATAATCAAATTACATGATTAATGTGTCTTAGGTTATTTTAAGTTATGCTAATTTCATGGGCTAACACTCTATAGTTTTGTATTCTAAATCATGATTTTTCCAATGTTGTATTGACAGAGTTTTATCTTGGTTACACATTCTTTTCTGCCTATAGAGTCATTTCTTTAAGTATATGGCACATATTCCGATATGCTGTCCATTAGTTCACTTTGCACTATAGGAATATTATTCTTGGTCATGAAGACCTCTCTATTGGATATTCCTTCCAATGGACTAGGAAATCTTGTTTCAAGGCCTCCGTAATTCTCCGCGAGCCTGGGATTCTCACTAGCACGCCGAGTTGGTTGTACCATTAAAGCCCATTGATTAGATTACACTATCGATGAATTTTGGTTATCAGTAATGTAACAGCTCGATGTTGGACCGTCAGGCACAAGTAACGGCCCAATATACAACCGTCACATTCCACTGAGTCCGATTTCTTGGTTCTGGATTCAGACTAATGTAACGGCCCAATACTGGAGCGTCACATCATGTAACGGCCTAGTACACGACCGTCACACTGCTTGAGTATTTTAACCGAAGGTGGACCAAGGGTTGATATTCCAATGTTTCTAGATGGACTATTAATGATCTAGAACTTATCATATTGATCAAGAAACCTAACATAATGAATGGAAGATAAAGAACGTATCGTTATGCTGCCGATTTATTTCCATAAGCATAACCTTGCTTAAGTCATTCTTGATTTTTCATGATTCTTATTGAAGCATTCATTCATTGAATTATTGTTATCATGAGCTTATTTGAACTCATTATATTCCTGGCCATACTTTATTGTTACATGCGTGAAAAAAGCTTGATTTATACTTGAAGATGCGATCGAGTACTGATTATGTTCAAGGGCTCTATGCTAGTCCCCTCGGCTGATTGTCGGAAACATACTATTTTATAAACCATGGGGTATGATGCTACTGGCGTCGCATTGCACTGGAAGTGCTTTCTCTATAAATAAGTGAAAATCCACGGCACGACATGACATTCTTGTACATGACTTTCTTGCTTGATATTCTATAGAAATTCATGAAGTACTTGCTCATAAGCAAAAGATACTAGAGTGATGATTATGTGTCTTGCTAGTACATTATTGATACATTCTTGTTCATGAAAGGCCAATATCATATTCTTGTTACATTCTTACTAGTTCGTATTTGTTCTCATTCTAACTTACTTGATCATCTTGTTACTTTGGTTTAATCGCATGATTGATCGCATTGGCATGATTTTTACCTTATTCTTTAGAGCTAAATTGTTAATTACTTTAATAGTACCTTCATGTTGATGCGAAGATACCAATTGGGCAAGTGTGCTCATTACTTATTTCCAATCTTTTCAAGAGATGAAAGTGATTCAAATTCAGATTCGGGTTATACAAGTAGCGGGTCCGAGGGCGAATAAAAGTATTGTCAAGATGAGAGTGAAGACTTAGCAAAGTCTATATTGTTTAGATTGAGTCTATGTAATTTTCCTATTTTTTGAGTCTAGTGCATAATGGAAATTGAATTAGTGGTTGTACTTGATTATTTTGAAATAAAGTTGGAGTTTGAGTAATATTATGTAATTACATTTATATGTGTGATTTTCTTGCGCTCTGATCGTTCTTGCTTGCAAGAGGCTTACCATGCCGGCTATTCGCGCTCCCCGAGTTAGTCTTCCGCTGTAATAAAGGCTCGGGGCGTGACAGTTAAGTTGGTATCAGAGCCTAAGTCTCAGGACTTAGGAAGAAGAATCATGTCATAGGATAAGTCCAAGGTTTAAGGACCCCTACCTATGAACTAAGGAAGAAATTTTCACACCCATGTGAGAATTGGGTACAACCCGGGATAAGGTAGTTAATTCGTTTTAAGATTGATTTTCCTTCTAATTCCATGAGAAATAACGAGTTTTTATTTTTCCCTCAAGTACTCTTCAAATTTGTTCTCATCCTACATTTGTGCTATTTGATACTGGTGCCTCTCATTCTTTTATCTCCACTACTTTTGCTAAAACATTACCAATCGCATCAGTTCCCTTACCTTCAGATCTTGCTATTTCCACACCCTCAGGTTCTGGAACAAAGCTTACCGACTATTATCCTGATAGCGAAGTGATAGTAGAAGGTCATAATCTCCCCATAAACCTAGTATGCCTTGACATGAAAGGTTATGATGCCATTTTAGGGGTAGATTGGCTTGTAGATCATGATGCTTATATCAATTGCCGAAACAGGATTATATCCTTTCGAAAGTCCGGTCTTCCAAGATTCTCTTTTCTTGGCATCAAGTACAAGAAACACCCCACTATCATATCCTCACTTCATGCTTGCAAACTTATCTCGCGAGGATGTAAAGCTTTTCTTGCTTCTGTCATTATCATCGAATCCAAAGAAATTAACATAGCAGACATCCCTATTGTAAATGAGTTCCCAGACGTGTTTCCATCAAAACTACCCAGTTTACCACCCGAGAGGGAAGTGAACTTCACCATTGAACTCATTCTAGGAGCAGCATCTGTTTCTATAGCCCCTTACAGGATGTCCCCCACGGAGGTTAAGGAATTGAAAAGGCAGTTGCAGGAACTACTAGACAAGGGCTTCATTAGACCTAGCACATCTCCTTGGGGTGCGCCGGTTCTATTTGTCAAGAAGAAGGATGGTTCTCTCAGGCTATGCATCGATTACCGGCGACTGAATCAACTCACAATTAAAAATAACTATCCGTTGCCGCGTATTGATGAGCTCTTCGATCAGCTTTCAGGAGAAGAATATTTCTCTAAGATTGACCTCAGATCAGGTTATCATCGGCTTAGAATTAAAGAAGAGGACATTTATAAATCGGCTTTTCGAAGTCGTTATGGCCACTATGAATTCGTAGTGATGCCGTTTGGGTTAACTAATGCCCCAGCAGCATTCATGCAACTTATGAACAACGTCTTCCAGCCATATCTCGACCAGTTCATCGTCATCTTCATTGATGACATCTTAATATATTCTAAGACGAAAGAGGAACATGAACAACATTTGAAAATAGCTTTACAAACACTTAGAGAGCACAAGCTTTATGCCAAACTCAATAAGTATGAATTCTGGCTCGAGGAAGTCTCATTCCTAGACCACATTATTTCAAAAGAAGGTATTGCTGTGGATCCTTCTAAGGTAGAAGCTGTCAAGAATTGGAGTCGGCCAACGCCTGTATCTGAAGTAAGAAGCTTTCTAGGTCTAGCTGGTTATTATAGGAGATTCATTAAAGACTTCTCAAAAATTACGGTTCCTTTAACTAGACTCACAAGAAAAGAAAATCATTTTGTCTGGTCAGAGGAATGTGAGAAGAGTTTCCAAACTCTTAAGAATCATCTTACAACAGCTCCTATTTTATCACTACCAATGGAGGGTGGTGGATTCGAAGTGTATACGGATGCGTCTGGCATTAGCTTAGGATGCGTTCTCATGCAGAATGGAAAAGTAATCTGTTATTCTTCAAGACAATTGAAATGTCACGAGAAAAACTATCCCGTACATGATCTGGAATTAGTAGCAGTTATTTTCACCTTGAAAATTTGGCGTCATTATCTTTATAGATAAAAGTTCACGGTCTACTCGGACCACCAAAGCCTGAAATATTTATTCTCTCCAAAGGAGCTTAACATGAGGCAGAGGAGGTGGTTAGAATATCTCAAAGACTTTGATTTTGCTATTCAATATCATCCTGGCAAGGCTAATACTGTAGCAGATGCAGTCAGTAGAAAACCAATATGTATGCTATCAAGTCTTATAATAAGTGTAACTAACCTTGTTCCTCAATTTGCTCAGTTGAACTTAGATATCAACATAAAGGAAGAAGATTGTTTCATAGCTAATATCCGAGCTCAACCTACATTGATAGAAGTTTTGGTCAAGCTGCAAAATGATGATCCTATATTACTGGAAATTAAAGCCAATATGGAACAAAGGCCGGATTTTTCTATTTCCAATGATAAAAGATTATTATTTAAGGGCCGAATATGTGTACCAGATCATGAGGCTACGAAGAAACTAATCCTAGATGAAGCGCATAATTCCAAATACACAATTCATCTAGGAGGAACAAAGATGTATCAAGATCTCAAAAGAAATTTCTGGTGGCCCAATATGAAGAGAGAAATAGCTGATTTCATATCTCCCTGTCTCACCTGCCAACAAGTAATGGCAGAGCATTTTAGACTCGCAGGTAAATTACACCCCTTGAGTATTCTCGAATGGAAATGGGAGAGTATAGAGATGGACTTTATTATGGGTTTACCCAAGACCAGAGGTGGACATGATAGAATATGGGTAATCATAGACCGATTGACTAAATCCGCACACTTCATACCAATAAAGAGTCGATGGTCTGTGGATATCCTGGCAGCATTGTACATAAAGAAGATTGTTAAACTACATGGTGTCCTAGTCACTATTATATCTGATAGGGATCCTCGATTCACATCACAATTCTGGAAGGGTCTACAACATTCACTAGGGACTAGATTGAATTTCAGTACAGCTTTTCATCCACAAACAGATGGTCAAACGGAAAGAAGAAATCAGGTAGTAGAAGATATGCTCAAGGCTTGTGCTATCGACTTTGGAGGTAGTTGGCATGATCACTTGCCTCTAGTAGAGTTTGCATATAACAATAGTTATCAGGCTAGCATACGAATGACACCTTTTGAAGCTTTATATGGAAAAAGTTGTCGATCACCAATATGTTGGAATGAAATAGGGGAAAAGCAATTTCTAGGCCCCGATCTTATCAGGGATTCTACCGAGAAGATCAAGCTCATTCAAGAAAGAATGAAGATGGCACAAGATAGGCAAAAGTCTTATGCTGACAATGGAAGACATGACTTGGAGTTTCAAGTAGGAGATCATATATATTTAAAGGTTTCTCCATGTCATGGAATTCGAAGATTTGGTATTAAAGGAAAGCGAACTCCAAGATTCATAGGCCCGTTTGAAATTCTTGAACGGATTGGTGAAGTGGCTTACAAACTGGATTTACCTCCACAATTAGCAGGAGTTCATGACGTATTTCACGTCTCTATGCTGAAGAAGTATGTATATGATCCCGACCATATTATTACTTATAACAATCTGGAAATTCAGAAGGACATGACATACGAACAAATGCCAATAAAGATTCTGGAACGGGAAGTGCGTCAACTAAGAAATAAAGTTATTCCTATGGTCAAGATTCAATGGAAGAAAACATGGCCATATGAAGCAACTTGGGAAATCAAAGCAGCCATGCGGAAAAGATTTCCAGAATAATTTAACTGTAAGTACACTCTCCGAAATCCATATATTGAATTTGGGGACCAAATTCTTCTAACTGGGGGAGGGTGTAGTACCCTAAAATTTATATATATAATTTTTGAATTATAAAATAGTTTTCTGGAAATTATAAAGGCCTAAATAAATTAATGAAGGATTATTAGATTAATAAGTCATTATAAGGCTCAATTAGGCTAATTAGTTAACCTAGCATATCAAATTATTATCCAAAAGGTTAATGGACTAAGCCCATTAAGTTTGGCCCATATTCTAGAAGGGTAATTGGCTTATTCACGTATTTTAAGGATAAATACTAATTATATAAGATAATTATATGGATAAACGAATAAAAGAGTTTTATCAAATTGAAACTCTATATACGTTACATGTAACGGTCTATCGTGCGACCGCCACATCCATGTAACGCACCTAGACACGATCGTTACATCCTGCAGATTCCGTAAGGTGAGAAAATTGTAAAAAGATATGAACTTTGAAATCCTATCTATAAGAGATCGACTTACGGAAGCTTATAACATTACTAAGGACTCTTAGGGATTAGGTTCTGGCAAATTAAAAACTCTAGAATCGATCTAATCTTCAAACCCTAGTCAAAACCCTAAAAATAGGACCTAGTTCTGAACTGAGCGACCCTTACTTTTGGCTCGTGAAGAATCAAGGTAAGGAGTCATAAATTCAGGTAAGTTCTTTAGAAGCTTTTGTTTAGTATACTTTAGACTAATGGTTCTCCAAATTTCGTGCTAGGAGATCAAGCAACCAAGGATATACAAGCTTCCAAAGTTGCTGATTCAACCTTAGCAACCCAGGAATCTGAACGCAAGTCCCCTGAAGATCAAGAGATTAGGATGACTAAATGAGGTAATTAAAGTACGATCCTTCAGAACTTTTTGTTTCCAATAGTTTCATCTTTTACCCTCAAAATTTCATATCCTTAGGTCAAGAGGCGAAGGAAATAGAGCAGATTGAAATTGTTGATTTATCACAAGAAGTACAAGGGACTAAGGGTAGCACCTAGCATCAAATTTGAAGTTTTAAGGTTCTAGAAGAGGTAGGTTATCTCATGATTGGCAAAAACAACTTGTTAGGAATAAAAGCCCTCTGATTGTGCTTGATTTCATGCATTATAGACTAAGAATTTCATGATTTCATAGTTTTATACATTCATGCATCTCTTAGCCCTAAATGGAAATAAAAAGGTATTATCTTGTCTATTCACTAAACCCTTGCATATAGTTGGCCTATGCATCGTTATCATGACTAGGATAGTGGTAATATGTTGATTTCCAGGCATGTTATGTTTTCATAAACCTTTACTTAGTTTACTGCCAGCGGATTCTCTGACGCACCAACGTAAGACCGTCACATGAATGTAACGGCCTTACGATAGACCGTCACATTCCGTTGTGTTTTTATTTACTCTAGTATCTCTGACGCACCCTAGCAGGAGCGTTACACCACTGTAACGGCCCCTCGATAAACCGTCACACACTGTAACGCACCTATCCTAGACCGTCAGACACCTGTGTTCTGTCAGACCAAGGCAGAATAATAACCAGTTAAATTTACTTATAAATAAGCTTAGATAGCTAAGTTTGGACCTATTATCATGACTTTGAGTTTAGTTTCTGATTCATAATTAAATTGCATGATTAATGTGTCTTAGGTTATTTTAAGTTATGCTAATTTCATGGGCTAACACTCTATAGTTTTGTATTCTAAATCATGATTTTTCCAATGTTGTATTGACGGAGTTTTATCTTGGTTACACATTCTTTTCTGCCTATAGAGTCATTTCTTTAAGTATATGGCACATATTTCGGTATGCTGTCCATTAGTTCACTTTACTCTATAGGAACATTATTCTTGGACATGAGGACCTCTCTATTGGATATTCCTTCCAATGGATTAGGAAATCTTATTTCAAGGCCTCCGTAATTCTTCGCGAGCCTGGGATTCCCACTAGGACGCCGAGTTGGTTGTACCATTAAAGCCCATTGATTAGATTACACTATCGATGAATTTTGGTTATCAGTAATGTAACGACTCTATGTTGGACCGTCAGGCACAAGTAACGGCCCAATATACGACCGTCACATTCAACTGAGTCTGATTTCTTGGTTCTGGATTCAGACTAATGTAACGGTCCAATACTGGAGCATCACATCATGTAACGACCCAGTACACGATCGTCACACTGCTTGAGTATTTTAACCGAAGGTGGACCAAGGGTTGATATTCCAAGGTTTCTAGATGGACTATTAATGATCTAGAACTTATCATATTGATCAAGAAACCTAATATAATGAATGGAAGATAAAGAACGTATCGTTATGCGGCCGATTTATTTCCATAAGCATAACCTTGCTTAAGTCATTCTTGATTTTTCATGATTCTTATTGAAGCATTCATTCATTGAATTATTGTTATCATGAGCTTATTTGAACTCATTATATTCTTGGCCATACTTTATTGTTACATGCGTGGAAAAAGCTTGATTTATACTTGAAGATGCAATCGAGCACTGATTGTGTTCAAGGGCTCTATGCTAGTCCCCTCGGCTGATTGTCGGAAACATACTATTTTATAAACCATGGGGTATGATGCTACTGGTGTCGCATTGCGCTGGGAGTACTTTCTCTATAAATAAGTGAAAATCCACGGCACGACATGACATTCTTGTACATGACTTTCTTGCTTGATATTCCACAGAAATTCACGAAGTACTTGCTCATAAGTAAAAGATACTAGAGTGATGATTATGTGGCTTGCTAGTACATTCTTGATACATTCTTGTTCATAAAAGGCCAATATCATGTTCTTGTTACATTCTTACTAGTTCGTATTTGTTCTCATTCTAACTTACTTGATCATCTTGTTACTTTGGTTTAATCGCATGATTGATCGCATTCGCATGATTTTTACCTTATTCTTTAGAGCTAAATTGTTAATTACTTTAATAGTGCCTTCATGTTGATGCGAAGATACCTACTGGGCAAGTGTGCTCATTACCTATTTCCAATCTTTTCAGGAGATGAAAGTGATTCAAATTCGGATTCGGGTTATACAAGTAGCGGGTCCGAGAGCGAATGAAAGCATTGTCAATATGAGAGTGAAGACTTAGGAAAGTCGATATTGTTTAGATTGAGTCTATGTAATTTTTCTATTTCTTGAGTCTAGTGCATAATGGAAATTGAATTAGTGGTTGTACTTGATTATTTTGAAATAAAGTTGGAGTTTGTGTAATATTGTGCAATTGTATTTATGTGTGTGATTGTCTTGCGCTCTGATCATTCTTGCTCGCAAGAGGCTTACCATGCCGGCTGTTCGCGCTCCCCGAGTTAGTCTTCCGCTGTAATAAAGGCTCGGGGCGTGACAGCCACGTCCTCGCTAACCATAACTTTCTGCAAAAAAGCCCTTAGGGTATCTTGATGTAGCGTGGACCTTTTTATTAACTCCAGAACTGATATTTTGGCCGGCATCCGGTCCAAATGTTGTAGCAAGTCATATTTTGTGCCGGGCACGGGGTCTACTTCTTCTGCTTCGACTGTTGAGGAAGGAACTTGAGGGTTGGGTGCAAATGCACTAGGGAAAGGGTAACTTCTGTGGAATGGACTCCCGCTCCAGAGGGCGCATTGTCATGCCGGCACGGCATCAGATGGACTCTTGATTGGCCCGGTAGGGTAAGGGGAAGGGGTAGACATGGGGGTGAGGATGGCGGAGGCTGGCCGGATGGGCCCTGGCGGAATGATGATTGGTGACGGGTTAAATGGAGGGGTGATGATGGAGGGCATGACGGGTGATGGTGGAAGGGTTGGCGGAATGGTGGGGAACGTGGGGGGGGGGGCAATAGGTGATTGGGAGAGGACAGTGGGTGGAGCGGTGGCCATGGTGGTGGGTCGGAGAATGGAAGGAACAGAAGGTGCGAGGATGTTGGTGTAGTGGAAGGCCAAGAGGTGAGTGGGGGTCTCATCATCAAAAGACCACCCAGCGTTAGGGGCTGGGCGGTGAACTACATTCACTTGGGCCAGTGCCGACGGCTGTTGTTGATGTTGCTGTTGAGGAGCGGGCAGATGTTCTGGCATGGGATTCTGATGAATCCCAAGGTCTTGGTGCTGCTGCTGCTGCTGTGGAGGTTGTTGTTGTTGGAGAGGTTGCTAAAACTGCTGCTACTGAGGTGCCGCCTGCTGCGGCCTGGCTGGTTTTCTTCTTTCCTTGATATCTTCAATTAATTTGTGCATTTGGGCCCAATCAATCCTCTGGCCCTCATGCAGATGATGCACGAAATCTCTGAACTGGTAGCATCTCTCTATGGTGTGCCCGGGCTGCCGATGGTATATGAAATGCCTTGACTGGTGGGCTACCGGATTCCAATTCTGATGCTCCGGAGGCAATTGAATGTCACCAGTGTACATCAAGGCTGAAAAGATGTCAGGGAGTGTTTCTGGAAGTGGTGGGTAATTGACTCTCTTGGGTCCCGGCCGAGCAGGCCCATAACCAACGGGAGGAGGAACGTTATGGTATTGGGGTGGCTGTTGAGGCTGTGGTGGTGGAGGTGGTTGTTGTGGGTGCTGAGTAGCTTGGAAAGTGGGTTGGGGAGCTTGTGGAGCGGAGAACTGGGGGTTGCGTGGGGGTTGCTGGAAACTGGGTGAAGCAGGCTGGTTAGGGAATTGAACAGCCAGGACCTGCTCATTAGTTTGTACTCCCTAAGTAACTAGGCCTTGGGATTTTTGGGTGGTTTTAGATTTCTGGGCATCGAAAAGGGAATGGATGGGGGAGTCTTTGAATTCGGTCTGGATAAATCGGGCCCGACTGTACAACTGGTGCATGTTTGAAATGTCGTTCATTGCCAATATGTTCCAGAATGTTGGAGTGGTATTAGAAATCAACAACTTGACTTTTTCTTCTTCCGGGATCTGCCCGGGCACACACGAGGCCATCTCCTCCATCGATCTGCATACGTAGCAAAGTCCTCATCCACTTTCATCTTCTCTGCAACTAAGTCTATAAAAGAATACTCGGGACCAACTCTATCCTGGAATCTCTAGATAAACTTCTCCTTCGCGATCTTGAAGCTCTCTGCCTCCTCTAGAGGCAAGGTGTAGAACCATTCAAGGGCGAACTCATCCAAGGATCGGCAGAACAAATACGCCATCAGGCGGTCATCATGTTGGAACTGCGCCGATTCATAGAGGAACTCCCTGACGTGAATAAATGAATTGCCATTCCCATCATATTTTTGGTATACGGGGATCTCTGACTGAGGTGGAAAATGATTTTCCCAGAAATTAGGAATGGGGACATCGGCTAAAGACTGCGTGCCGACCCGCTTGTGGAGGAGGTCAATCTGCTACTGCATGGTAGCCGATTTGTCGAGAAGTTCCCATTCCCGGGAAGGAGGAGATACGGCAGGAAAGATAGAACTAGAGTATGGAGCCGAAGGGTAAACTGACTTAGGCGGCAGCCCATAAGATGGATAATGGGCCAAGGAAGGGCCCATATCCACATGAGCCAACTGGGCAGCCCCTGGTTGCAGACGAGTGAAATCAGCCGGGGCCACGAGGGCCTGCGGCGCTGGAGAGATAGTAGTGTAAGGATCAACATAAGAACTAGAGGGGATCTGGGTCTTCCCCTTATCTAGAGGCTGATGGGCCAAGGTAGAAGCCTGGCCTGCATCCATGGTGGAGAATCGAAGAACCTGAGGACGAATGGGAGTAAGATCAATGGGGGTTGTAGAGGTGGCCCCTGATCCAGCGATCAGAGATGTAGAAGTGGCGGCAGCAGTCACGCCAGAAGGGAGCATTGACGACGGGGCATCTGCCCCTTGCAGAGCCTATTTCAGAAGATGAAGTTGAGTTGGATCAAGCTGGGCCATCATGTTAAGAATCTGATTGGCCGAATTTTGTGAAGAGGAACTAGAAAGGGAGGGCTGTGTTGTGACCCCTCCGTGTTGATGATGTTGACAATAAGTTTTACTTCATTGGCAACAGCTTGTTTTGATTGATTGGCAACTGTTCTTATTTTGATGAAATTATTTTTTATCAGGTTGTCTGTGTATATAATGCAGTCAGAGTCTATATATTGTTATGCACACACTCACAGGTCTACACAGTGCATTGCAGCATGAACATAGAGCCTATACTTTTCCTTGTTTAGTCTGGACAGTAGTGGGTCGACCCCCTTCTCAGGTGGGTCGACACCCCCAGAGTGCAAGTCTATACATTGTCTGTCTATCTTGTGTCTCATGCAGCGTCTTAGGCATTTTGTTAAAGTCTATACAGTGCAGCTCACACAAACACTCAAGGCCATACATCGTGAAGTCTGCACAATGTGGCACCCAATGTCTATACATTGCTCATTCGTTCATTCAGCATTGTCAAGTCTATACATTGGTCGGTGCCAAGTCTGTACATCGCTTGGGGCTTACCAAGTCTGTACATCCTTCGCTGAGCCTTCCAAGTCTGTACAGTCACTAAGTCTATACATCCTCTAGGCGCTCACGAAGTCTATACATTGGTTTTCATTTCAAGTCTGTACAGACTTTGGTTTGTGCAAGTCTATACAACCGACTGTTCAGTTTGTGACCAAGTCTGTACAGCCAAGGTGACTGTTAAGTCTATACATTGATTATTACCTACGTTCTGAACTGAACCGAGTAAGTCTATACATTCCTCATATCTTTTACCTATGCTCAGTTCAGTAAGTCTATACATTGGTTGCTTTACCGACGTTGCCTTGCCAAACTCTACACATTGGAAGTCTGTACATCATTCGTGAAGACTGAACAACGAGCAAGTGTATACATTGGACGAGTTTGCATCGTGCATCAGTCCTGAAGTCTATACATCGCCTGTCTTCATTAGTGTCTCATGAAGTCTGTACATCGTGCATCAATCTTAAAGTCTATACATCGTCTGTCTTCATTAGAGTCTCATGGAGTCTGTACATTGCACTCGCCTTCATAAAGTCTATACACTGAAGTCTATACATTGCATTTCCATTCACGAAGTCTGTACATTGCATTCACATTTCACAAAGTCTATACATCATGAAGTCTATACAAGGCATTTCATTTCACAAAGTCTATACATCATGAAGTCTACACAAGGCATTTCATCTTACAAAGTCTATACAGAGTTCTTCACTTAACCTGATAATCCGATACTCTGTCTGACAGGGATTTGTTACTGAGATTGCTGACATGGCTCGTGATCCCAGGAGGACGAGGTGACCAGATGCTGCCACGTGGATGAAAGCACCTCGAATCTGGCAAATTCCTTGGGCGGGAAAACGTGGAAGCCATGCGCCCTTATCCAATCTGCTGCTGGTATATATAGAAGTCTTCATCTTCTATTGAAGGCTGATCGACCAGTGGCAAGTCTATACAGTGAGACAAACCTGAGGCAGCAGAGAGCCACCGAGATCCAAAGAGAAGAAAAGCAGAGAAGAATAAAAGGAGAGAAGAAGAAAGTGAGAGAGATGAGTTGAGAGAGTTATATGAGAGCTTGTGAATCAGTCTCTTGGTTCAGATACCAGAGCTGATATTGCTCAATTTGAGCTACAGTCGTTTTGATTTTCATTCCATTCGATTCTGCGTTTCTTGCTTTTCAATCTTTGTTATTTTTCTTTTGAAAACTCTTGTTCAATCAAGCTGTTAGTCAGTGGTGTCAAGCTGTGAGGCAGCGGTGTGCAGAGGTGTTACCTCTGGTCGGCTAAGCTGTAGAGCCCAACAGAGCAAGCTGTGAAGCTCAGCTGTTGCAGAGGAGGTTCCTCTGGTCGGGATAAGCTGTAAGCCCCAGCCGTTGTTGGCAAGCTGTAGTGCCCAGCAGATTGAAGCTGTGTATCAGCAGTAATCCACATTCGAGTTGAATGTGCGGTGGACGTAGGTCGGAATTGACCGAACCACCTAAAATTCTTTGTGCCTCTCGTGTGTTTGCTTGTCTGTCTAGCAGATCTTATCTCTATTATCCGGTGCATTAACTGTGTCTGATCAGTGTTCTTTTAATTCTGCAACTGAATCTAGGCATAATTTTTTATTGGCCAGCTGATCTATTCACCCCCCCCTCTAGATCCACATTCTGTGGTGAAAGAGCCTTCCATCTAATTTCAACAGGCTGAGGAACCTCGATGACAATAGTTGGGAGAAGAGGGGCATTCCCCTCTCCTCCCTGCACATGGGCGACCCTAGGCGGGTCCTCGAGAAGTCCCTAAGGGAGAGAATCCTCATGGGAATGAGAGAAGTTGTAGGATGACATGGTGGGTGATGAATCGAACAGGGGATTGAAATAGGAATAGAAATGCGAGCTGCCCCTAGGAGATGATCCTGAGGGTGTGAAGCAACTCCACATGCACTAAACACCTAGGGTTTAAAGCAAACAACCCTAACCAAGATCTAAACAACAATCAAAATAATGCACACAAGAGAGAGAAGGGATGAGAAGAGAGATAACCAAGTAAACACCCAAATTATGAATGATGCGCGATAGTTTTTTTTATGACCTTTTCCTTTTAGGACCTTAGTGAATTAATTAAGATGTGAGTTCACTCGACCACAAAGGTGCCTAACAGGGGTAGGAAATGGGCAACTAGCTGACACTAGAGGACTCTCTCTCTCTCTCTCTCTCTGATACAAACCCTAGACTGGGGAGTGGTACGGTACAACCTGCCCGACGTTCGTGTGGGAATCCACGGCTCACGGGGACTTACGGATGTCCTCGGCAAGGTCCCCTAGTCGGCTCGAAGGAATATGGAGACGAGAGGAAACCCTACCTCGGTAGGAATGCAACTACTATGAGAAGTATGTATGCCCCTATGCGAACCGGAGTGCATGCAAGAGTCTAGCCTAAGTCTAGCAAGCAATGGCAAACAAGTATGATGAATAGAACTCACAATGATGCAGCAGCAGGGAACAATCAAGGGAGACCAAACTCAGCACCAAATATCATGAAAAAGATATGACATGGAAATCAAAATGAGGCTCGGGTGCACTATCGCATGTAAAAGACGGTCTCTGGGAGACCATACAGGGAGGGCGACGGTCTTGGTTGGACAGTTCATTGGTAGGGGTGATGGCAAAAACTAACAGAAAACACAGAATGTTAAAAATCTAGTGGCGTACCTGGATAGACGGTCTATAGACTGACCGTTCAACCACTGGAACGGACCTGAAACGACCGCGTAATATCAGCAAAACCAATAGAGCAGACGTAGAGGCGTACCTGAGCCAGCAGTATGAATGGCCGAGATCCAGCCGTAGGAAGCATTAGACGGGCAAAGGCAGACCGCTGAAGGCAGTGTATTTCCCAGAACTAACAGCACTGCACTCCAACAAGGACGGCCGATCCTCAGCCGCTCTGACTCCTGGATGGCCCTGTGTAAACTGCACAACCGCCAGGAAACAGAAAGGAGAACAACTAAAGAACAACCTGTGAATAACTCAACGAAGGGGAACTTGAAAAGTAGAAGAAAGGGTCAGCAAATCACTAACACGATGGGCACTAGGCGTCCCACCGTGATCGCAAGAAATTTGTTGATAAGAGATGTTGCTTTTCTCTACTCCATCTTGAAACTCCCTTCAAATCCCTTTACTAATATAAATATGAAAGTAAACAAAATGGGAGTAGATGGGAATAGAAGTAGAAACCTGTGATCGTCAGCAAGGCTCCGAACGTGATGAACACGCTGTACCTTGGAAAGAAGAGGGAGACACTCACCTTTTGACTAGCACTGGAAGGATGCGGGGCTCAGAATGAGCCGCCCCTATCTTGCACGGTCGCTCGACAGTCTGCTCGTCAGCGCTGAGAGGGGACGCGGGACGAAGAACGACTGGTAGATAAACGGCTCAGACCCAACTGCAGGATGAAGATAGACGGTCCAAGATCAACCGCACTTCACCTTGAACAGGTTATTTTGAACCGCACTAGACTACCACGCCGTAAGTTGTAAAAGTCCAAACCTCCACCCTTTCCGGCCAGCCAGAAAGAGTGGGCCTCGTGCTAGTGTGTCGCTGACCTATAAAACCACGTGTAGAACACAAAGAAAAAACCCAAGTTAGAACTATGGTGTGTAGTAAATGCTAGAAATAGAAGAAAATAACCATAACTATGATGGAATGAGGGTACTTGGGAGTTTTTAAACCCCTAGGGGCGTCAAAAACATAGGAGGGTGTATGTAATGTAGTGTGAAAGACAAAAACGTGGGTAGGAAAGAAGAGAAAAGTATGCATGCAATGAAGAAACCCGCGATGGGACTAATTGAAACAAAGACTCAAAACTAGTTACTCCCTGAACCGAAGGCCTAGAAGGACATAGAAGGCCTCCCTTCCTGGTCTTGGGTCGCTCGAGAATTCAGTAGGGCTTCACCGTCGACAAAAAATCTCCCCCCCCCCTTTTTCAAGCCCGGCCTCTAGGGTCTATTTATAGAGCACCTGGAGTCTTAGCTGGAAATTAGGGTTTCCAGCCATTTTCAGGTCGAGATAATGAAATAAAAGTTGGAGACAATTGAATTATTTTTCAACTAGAAGAAACGGCACCGAATTTGGTTCCATATTCGTGGAGAAATGGTTGGAGAAAGTTGGGGATAAATCAACGAGTGGGAAGAAAAAATCCCTTTAAAATCTCTGGAAATCGATGGTTGGACGGTCGCCCAATAGACCACTCTTCAGATTGGACGGTCTACATCTAGGCCGTTTATCCCTGTCAGTGGAAATTCCAATATAAGAAATATAAATCAATTTATCCATCGAACCAACCAAAAATCTCGCCGTTGGACTCTCATAGATGAGCGGCTATTTCCAGACCGTTCAACCATAAGAGCGGCCAAGGGCCAACCGCGCTTGCCTTGTCGGTGGAAAATCCGGATAAATGAGATAAATATATAATTATCTGAACAATCAACCGAGCTTAGGACTCTGGGACAAGAACGGCTAATATTAGCCCGCTCATCTAGTTGAACGGCTAACCATAGGCCATATGAAAGCATGTCGGTGATAATTCAGAAGATTAACAAAAATATCCCATAAATATATAGACGGCCCATAATAAACCGCGCATGGGTTGTACGGCCAGGGATTGACCATACATGGATTTGGTCGCTTGAAACTCATGAGAATGATTAATTAACCAAAATCAAGGCCCATTAAGCCCTGAATTGAAGCAGACCTAGCCAGGGAGGGAGGTTACCCATAAAATAGGCCCAAAGATGTTGCCATAAAAAAGAAAGCCCAATGAGTAACGGATAACTCGAGACATCAACAAATGAGAGTAAGAGAAATGACTCAACTTATCGGTAAAAAATGGGTGTCAACAGATGCCCCTCCTTAACGTCCTCTTTGCAGGGGAGCGAGCGGAGGTAATGCGAAGATAAAATGGAGGTGAAGAGAAAATGAAGCGGAGCGGACTGAAAAGTGGGCGTTACGGTAAAACGACACCCATTTTTGCCAGCGAGCAATAGGAATCTTCCGAAAAACTCAGAACCATTCGCAAGGAGTGATTAGACCAAAAGTAACACCAATCTGGAGGAAATATACTGAAAATAAAAGAAAAAAAATAAGATCAACCTCATGGGGGACACAATCCCTCGGACCAATGAGAAGACCAAAGCAGGCAGCAAAATAAAGAGATGAATTAAACTCCAGACCAGGACTCTCAATCAACCAAACCAAAGGAACAAACCAGAGAGAACCTTCCAAGTCTGAATGGAATTGTTCCTCTTACTTAAAAACTGAACACACAACTATCCATCACTTGGTGGGACATTAGCAGGCAAACCATAGGTCACGAATCCTCAAAAGATGCGTATGGTGCATGCTGGGCTAAAATAAAAGAAATCATTAACACAAATGCAAAGAAAGGATAAAATAGAAAATACTCGAGAATATTATTGCTAGATTGGGCAAATCAGAGTCAAGACACTATCGGCAACCACAGCGTGTAGGATAGAACCATCCTCCCCAGGTTTTCCCAACCTAACGGCCTATCCGTTGATCAAATACGTGAACCTGGATCATCATCATTTTTGTTAAAGGGGAACATCAGATCCTGGAACACGCGGGTAATCAACTGGTTCTCGAGATATTGTAGCTTAGTACCCTATAGTAATGCAATAAGAGCTACAGGGGTCGAAAGCCATACCTGACTTACCTGCACAGGCGAAACGGCAAGTGAAAGCTGATACTGCAAGGAAGATTGTTTAACAAGATTTGCAATAAGATCATCAAAGAATCAAATTTATCAATTAAACACAAAGTGAAGAAACAACAAGGATCAAACCATTTTCTCCAAAATATGAATGGTCAGATAAAAGCCGCCCAAGATAAAGAACGGCCAAATATAAGCCGTTCACAAGCATTGAATTTGAACATGTCTCAAACACCGTTGGGGAAGAACGGCTAGTCAGCAACCGCTCAAGTAGGGGATGGCCTATCGTTAGACCGTATGTCTCCTGGGGTTTTAAAACAAAAAAACCCCTTTGTCTCTCTCCTCCCCACCGTAACCAACGGCGGGAGAAGGAAATCGAAGGAAACCAAAGCCCCCCCATCTCCCCAACTCTTACTTTCTCACGCTCTCAATCTCCCTCACGCCCTCACTCTCCCCCACCCCCAATGCGAACCAAGCATCAAGCCTCCCACCCTGCCATGGCCGGAGAAGAAGAGGAAGCACCGCTGCCGCCGCCGGCAGCCATGGAGGAAGACGCCGTGGGATCGTTGTCGACGAGTCGTGAGGCGGGTGAAACGCCACCGACGACCGAACGCTCTACCGTACATCCTGAGGACCCGCCTAGGGTCTCCCATGTGCAGGGAGGAGAGGGGAATGCCCCTCTTCTCCCAACTATTGTCATCGAGGGTCCTCAGCCCTCCCTTTCTAGTTCCTCTTCACAAAATTCGGCCAATCAGATTCTTAACATGATGGCCCAGCTTGATCCAACTCAACTTCATCTTCTGAAATAGGCTCTGCAAGGGGCAGATGCCCCGCCGTCAATGCTCCCTTCTGGCGTGACTGCTGCCGCCACTTCTACATCTCTGATCGCTGGATTAGGGGCCACCTCTGCAGGCCCCATTGATCTTACTCCCATTCGTCCTCAGGTTCTTCGATTCTCCACCATGGAAGTGGGCCAGGCTTCTGCCTCGGCCCATGAGCCTCTAGATAAGGGGAAGTCCCAGATCCCTTCTAGTTCTTATGTTGATTCTTACACCACTATCTCTCCAGCGCCGCAGGCCCTCGTGGCCCCGGCTGATTTCACTTGTCAATAACCAGGGGCTGCCCAGTTGGCTCATGCAGATATGGGCCCTTCCTTGGCCCATTATCCATCTTATGGGCTGCCGCCTCAGTCGGTTTACCCTTCGGCTCCATACTATGGTTCTGTCTTTCCTGCCATATCTCCTCCTTCCTGAGAACGGGAACTTCTCGACAAATGGGCTGCCATGCAGCAGCAGATTGACCTCCTCCACAAGCGAGTCGGCCCGCAGTCTTTAGCCGATGTCCCCATTCCTAATTTCTGGGACTTTCGTTTCCCACCTCAGTCTGAGCTCCCCGTATACTGGAAATATGACAAGAATGGCAACCCGTTTATTCATTTCAGGGAGTTCCTCTATGAATCGGCGTAGTTCCAACATGATGACCGCGTGATAGCGTATTTGTTCTACCGATCCTTGGACAGGGTCGCCCTTGAATGGTTCTACACCTTGCTTCTAGAGGAGGTAGAGAGCTTCTAGACCGTGACGGAGAAGTTTATCCAGAGATTCCAGGATCGGGTTGGTCCCAAGTATTCTTTTATAGACTTAGTTGTAGAAAAGATGAAAGCGGATGAGGACTTCACTACGTATGCAGATCGATGGAAGGAGATGGCCTCGTGTGTGCCCGGGCAGATCTCGGAAGAAGAAAAAGTCAAGTTCTTGATTTCTAATGCAACTCCGACATTCCGGAACATATTGGCAATGAACGACATTTCAAACATGCATCAGTTGTACAGTCGGGATCGGTTTATCTAGACTCAATTCAAAGACTCCCCCATCCATCCCTTTTCAAGGCATAGAAATCTAAAACCACCCAAAAATCCCAAGTCCCAGTTACTGAGGGAGTACAAACTAATGAGCAGGTCCAGGCTGTTCAATTCCCTAACCAGCCCGCTTCACCCCGTTTCCAGCAACCCCCACGCCACCCCCAGTTCTCCGCTCCACAAGCTCCCCGACCCACTTTCCAACCACCTCCATCACCACAACCTCAACAGCCACCCCAATACCATAACGTTCCTCCTCCCGCTGGTTATGGGCCTGCTCGGCTGGGACCCAAGAGAGTCAATTTCCCGCCACTTCCAGAAACACTCCCTGACATCTTTTCGGACTTGATGTACATTGGTGACATTCAATTGCCTCCGGAGTGTCAGAATTGGAATCCGGCAGCTGACCAAGTCAAGGTATTGCATATACCATCGGTAGCTCGGGCACACCATAGAGAGATGCTACCAGTTCAGAGATTTCGTGCATCATCTGCATGAGGGCCAGAGGATTGATTGGGCCCAAATGCACAAATTAATTGAAGATATCAAGGAAAGAAGAAAACCAGCCAGGCCGCAGCAGGCGGCACCTCAGTAGCAGCAGTTTCAGCAACCTCTCCAACAACAACAACCTCCACAGCAGCAGCAACACCAAGACCTCGGGATTCATCAGAATCCCATGCCAGAACATCTGCCCGCTCCTCAACAGCAACAGCAACAATAGCCGTCGGCACCGGCCCAAGTGAATGTAGTTCACCGCCCAGCCCCTAACACTGGGTGGTCTTTTGATGATGAGACCCCCACTCACCTCTTGGCCTTCCACCACACCAACAGTCTCGCACCTTCTGTTCTTTCCATTCTCCGGCCCACCAACATGGCCACCGCTCAACCCACTGTCCTCACCCAATCACCTATTGCACCCCCACGTTCCCCACCATTCCGCCAACCCTTCCACCATCACCCGCCATGCCCTCCATCATCACCCCTCCATTTAACCCTTCACCAATCATCATTCCGCTTGGGCCCGTCAGGCCAGCCTCCGCCATCCTCACCCCCATTTTTACCCCTTCCCCTTACCCTATCGGGCCAATCAGAAGTCCATCTGATGTCATGCCGGCACGACAATGCGCCCTCTGGAGTGGGCGTCCATTCCACAGAAGTTACCCTTTCCCTGGTGCATTTGCACCCAACCCTCAAGTTCCTTCCTCAACAGTCGAAGCAGAAGAAGTAGACCCCGTGCCCGGCACGAAATATGACTTGCTACAACATTTGGACCGGATGCCGGCCAAAATATCAGTTCTGGGGTTAATAAAAAGGTCCACGCTACATCAAGATGCCCTAAGGGCTTTTTTGCAGAAAGTTATGGTTAGCGAGGACGTGGCGGTAGACAGTTTGCCGTCAGTGTTGGCAACAATTACAAGGGGGCCTTCCATTTCATTCTCTGAGTCAAAACTGGCACCCCCAGAGGCACGGTAGATGCCCTTCTGCATTACTATTTCTTTGAGCAAAGTCGCAGTTGAATCAGCCCTTGTGGACACGGGAGCGTCGATAAATGTGTGTCCGCTAAGTACACTACATGCCTGCAATATTTCAGAAGATATGCTTAGGCCGACGCCAACCACGATTGCGGCATATGATAACTCCAGACGAGCTTGCCATGGGGTCGTGACAGTTCAGGCCGAGCTAGGGCCTTCGGTGATGGACGTGGAGTTTTATATACTAGACATAGACCCGATGTTCAAGGCAATTCTGGGTCGTCCATGGATAGATAGCCTGAATGCTGTACCCTTAACCGCCCACCAATGCCATATGTTCTCATTTCAAGGCCGGGTAGTTAAGGTGAAGAGTATCTCCACCGTCCAATCTGTTGATGCGATTGCAAATAAGATTCTTCCTACTTTGTGTCCGAGCAACATGCCAGTCCTTTCTGTTATGGACTTAAACTACTCATGGGCATATGCGTCACGCAAGCCCGCCACTGCACCGGTGAATGTCAAAATTAAGTCCAAGATTCGAGATTCAAAAGTGTGGCATATGATTTTGAAATTAGGGTATCAGCCGGGTCTCGGCCTCGGCGCACAGTTGTAGGGGCGAACTAAGCTTGTCCCTAAAGGCAGGAAAATGAGCCGGAGAGGCCTTGGCTACCGGGAGTCAGCACTATCGATATTGGGAGACGCCGGGCCACTGACGTGGGACTACCGTCAACACATTGTGAAAGGCCCATTACATCCGGGCACTTTGAAGAAGCCGCCGTCATGTTCTGATATGAAGACTGATGCCGCTCATGCTGTTGCTGACCCACCGCCGCCACTGAAGGGGCTGGTGGGTGACATGGGAGACTTTTGTAGTTGCTTTGAGAAGATGTTCCAAGAAGAAGAAGCTCGTTCGAAGAAGATAGAGATGCAGCTGGTGAAGAATTCTCCAACTGAGCTAGTTCACCGGAGGCCACGGGAAGTGGGGAGTTCCATCACTACTTTTCCGTGTCCCCATCCCGTCTTGCCTCCTTGTTTCAGCAATCGGGGTTTGTTCCCCGTTCCCCTCCGATCATGGTCGACGCGTACAACACAGAAAGACCATTTGATGTTCTATTTGTTCCTTGCACATGTGGGCGCTGCCCACCCGTTGACTTATCAACCTATTTACTCCTCCTTCCCCCACTGCCCAACTCCACGAAATGTGGTTTCATCTTCCGACCCATTCTTCGATTGCATCTTCCCTCTCTGTTTCCCATGCAACTCCCTCCTCCCCCATCTTCTTTTTCCTGTTGCATGATCTTCTTCGACTACCAAAAAAAATGCCAATTTTAAAACTGAGGTTTCAATGGAGGATTACGCTATGTTCTGCCCATCTTCCCAGGGGCATGAAACCCCTGCTCCTTTCCCTGTAGACTTCTTATCTCCTAGGTTAGATGTACATACTTTAGAGTCTCCTAGGTTGGTAGAGTCAGTTGGGGTAGAGTCTAGTTCTAGTGTTGTCAGCCCATCCACGTCTGTAGCGCTCCCTGTGATGCGTCATTTTAAATCCGTTCCAGATAGGTTCCTCCAAGACTTAGCTCAGAGATGTCATGCCCTTCTCAAATGCCTTGAGTTTGTAGAGACCGCCATAGTCTTGGAGGATGATGAGGAAGTAGAAGGGGTGTGGAGTAATGATGGATTTGGTGTATATGAAGTCATAGGTGAGAAGGACGCAACCGATGATGAGGAAAGCGATGTGGATGACACTGCCGATCTGTACGCGCAAGGTTTGAATAAGTTTGATGAACCGTCATTGGCGGTGGATGAACCCACTAAAGAGATCAACCTTGGAACGGAAGAGGACCCCAGGCCCATAATCATTTCTGCTAGTCTCCCTCCTCAGGTTGAAGAGGAGCTGATCAAGGTTTTGAGGGAGTATAAGCGATTCATTTGCCTGGTCCTATGAGGACATGTTGGGTCTTGACCCCGCTTTGGTTGAACACCGACTTATTCTTAAACCAGGGGCAACACCCGTTAAGCAAAAAGTAAGAAGGTTCCACCCGCAGATGGCCATAAGGATAAAGGAGGAAGTTGATAAATTGCATATGCTAGATTTATTAGAGTTGTATTATATCCGCAATGGGTGATGAACATAGTCCCGGTAATGAAAAAGGATGGAAAATTTTGGATTTGTATCGATTTCGGGGATTTAAATAAGGCATGTCCGGAGGATGATTTCCCGCTTTCTCACATTGATGTACTGATGGACAACATAGCTGGGTATGAGGCCCTCTCATTTATGATGGGTCTTTTGGTTACAATCAAATCCATCTTGCTCCCAAGGATCAAGAGAAGACCTCTTTCACCACGCCCTGGGGCACGTACTGCTATGTCGTTATGCCATTCAGATTAAAGAATGCAGGTGCCACGTACCAACGGGCAATGATGGCCATCTTCCATGACATGATGCATGTTTACTTGGAAGCCTACGTGGATGATATCCAGGTAAAGTTGAGGTCCAAACAAGAGCTCCCCGCCATTATAGCCAAGGTGTTGCAAAGGGCTAGGGAGTACAAGCTGAAAATGAATCCAAAGAAATGTGTATTTGGAGTTGCATCAGGAAAATTGCTTGGGTTTTAGTTAGTAAACGAGGGATTCAGATTGATCCGAATAAAGCGAAGGCCGTTATGGAGATGCCGCCGCCTAAGAACATCACAAAACTCAGAGGTTTGATTGGGCGCTTGCAATTCATTAGAAGATTTATATCTCAACATTAGCAGAGATGTCGCCCATTCTATGAATTGTTGAAGACGGGAGCCAAGTTTGAATCGAACGAGCAATGTCAGAAGGCCTATGAGGATCTTAAGGTTTATCTTTCTAATCCCTCGGATTTGCAACCACCTGTCCCTGGGAAACCCCTGATCCTATACATTTCTGTTATTGAGGACTCCCTATGAGCTGTCCTGGCTCAGGTGGATGATGAAGGAAGGGAAAGGGCGGCATACTACCTTTCAAGGTTGTTCAACCCTACTTAATCTAAGTATACTGCCATGGAGAAGACCTGTGCAGCGCTAGTGGTGGGTAGCTCAGAAACTCAAACACTATTTCCTTGCCCACGAGGTTAAGCTGATCTCTAGAATGGACCCCATTCATTACCTCTTAGAAAAACCTGTCCTTTCTAGCCGATTAGCTCGCTGGCAGAGCTTTCTTTCCGAATTTGATATCACCTTCGTGGTTCAGAAAGCGATCAAGGGATACGCGATTGTTGAACATCTTGCTCATTCTCCTATCTCTCGCACTGATTCAATCCATGATGAATTCCTGATGAACACTTGGCTGTACTTACTCATCTTCCATTTTGGTCTCTTCATTTTGACAGTGCTCTCAATTCTCAGGGCTGAGGAATCGGCGCCGTTCTCCTCACTCTGGAAGGAGTGACCATCCCTAGCGCTTATCAGCTCTCTTTTCTGCCACTAATAACATAGCCGAGTATCTGTCTCTCCTTACTGGACTGAAGCACGGCTACCTCATGGGCGTGCGACACCTTAACATCATAGGAGACTCTCATTGGTGCTGCATCAAGTTCTTTCAACTTACCGCACCGTGACCCCAAACTCAAGCCTTATCAAGATTTGGTCACGCTCTTGGCTAGGAAATTCCAGAAGCTCATCTACATTCATACTCCTCATTCTCAGAACATTCTGGCCGATGCACTTGCATCGCTTGCTTCTTCTCTTTCATTCCCCTCAGTCCGCCACTGAGAGCATTATGGTCCAGCGGATGGACACTCCCTCTCTTCAAGATCCTTGGTTCGACAACCTTAGGAAGGCTGTAGAGAAGAAAGCGGAGAAGGAAGATTTGAAAGAAGTTTCGTTGACTAAGCTTGAGGAAATTATAGAAGAAGAGGAATTATCGTGATACCATGATAGAGCAATACTGCAGGGATGGTTCCTTTCCGAGGACAGCGAATGCCGAGCAGCGCAAGCCCATTAGAAGAGTCACCTCCAGATACACGATTATCACAGAGAATTGTACAGGCGGGCTCTTAATGAGTTCCTAATGAGGTGTCTGGATGACGATGAGGCTTGAAAGGTAGTAGAAGCTGCTCAATCGATTGAGTGTGGAGGGCACGTAAATGGGCAGGCATTGGCGAAGAAGATTCTTAGGCAGGGCTATTACTGGCCAACCCTAGAAAGAAGACTGTTCAACCTTGTCCATAGGTGTCTTCAATGCCAGCTTCATGGCGACAAAATCCATGCTCCGACTTCTTCTCTTCATCCTCTCTCTGCTCCTTGGCCATTCTCGATGTGGGCCTTCGATATTATTGGACCACTTGGAGACCCTAATGCTCAGGTTAAATAGAAATCTTTCATTTTGACGGCTATGAGTACTTCACTAAGTGGGCGGAAGCTGAAGGCTTATGCCAGAAATCAAAGCCACCACAGGTGCTTCTTCATCCTCAAGAATACATCTCACAGTTTGGAGTGCCAAGTGATTTATCACCGACAATGGGCCTCAATTTGTTTCTCAAGAAACTTCAGGACCTCTATAAGAAATTTAATATTTCATTCATCATTCTTCACCATACTACCCTAAGGTAATGGCCAAGCCGAGGCCACGAATAAAACCCTTCTTAAAATCATTAAGAAAATATGCGAGGTCACACAAATTTGCTGATTGGGCCGATAAACTGATAGAAGCTCTATGGGCTTATTGCACCCTCCATCCGTACTCCCACAGGGCAGACTCCTTTTGCCCTTACCTATGGGATGGAGGCGATACTCCCATATGAGATCTTAATCCCTTCCCTAAGAGTGCAGCTAGACAAAGAACTTAATCTCGACGAGCGTCGAGAGGCGTTGCTAGTCCAACTGGAACTCTTAGATGAGAAGAGGCTTAATGCGACCAATCACGTCTCGATTTATCAAAAATGTGTCTCCTGGTATTTTAAAACGAAGGTATCGAAAGGAAATTTCAAGTGGGTAATATGGTTTTGAAACGCAAATTTATCAGATCAGCGGGTCCTAGGTCTAAGCTGCAACCTAATTGGGAAGGGCCATTTGTAAGTAAGGAAGTCTATCATGGTAACGCGTACCGTTTAATTAACGTTGAAGGTGAGATTACCAAATCCGTGGAATGGGTTGTATCTAAAAACGTTTTTATCCATAGCGTCAAGCCAGCAATGGCCCGGCGATGCCTCTACTATGATCACGAAGGGAGATCCCCGTTCAACATTTACACACTACACGACCCCCTGTGATTCAGTTTTCCTGTTTTTACGCAACACTGTTTCTCCCTTGGCCATGTTTAGGGAAAGTGAAGATCCTGTTTTTCTCCTCTCTCGCTGAAAATAGGGCAATAAGTAAATAGGGGGGTGAGAACTGATCTAGACACCCAATAAAAGAGGTCTCAAATAGGGGCAGTCCGTTATGACCTTATTCCGCAATTGTAAGAGCAAAAGAAAAAAAAAAAGAAGAAGAAAAAAATATGGAGACAAGGGGCAAAATCAAAGACAAAGCTAAAAGCTCATCCCAAGCTCGAAGCTCAAAAGTCTAAAAGACCCGCGCAACAGACCAAAAATTCTTTGAAAAGGGGTGTCGTGAGAAGAACTCAAGTCCTAAAAAACCTCTATATCTATAGCCAGTTTTTCTATCAAGCTCTCTTTTATTTTCCAAGAATGGATCCCACCCCAGGTATGGCCTCAGTAGAGGCACCGTTAAGCGAAATTGGACCCCGGCCATGGGCGGTCACCATAATGCACGTCGAACTTGGGAGACCCCTAATGAGAATAAGGTTCCCCGTCGTCGGGTTTAAGCTGATTTCAAAATCCAAAAATAAAATATTTCAAAATCAAAAGAAATCAAATATTTCAAAATCCAAAAAATCAAATATTTCAAAATCTAAAAAAAATCAAATATTTTAAAATCTAAAAAAATCAAATATTTCAAAAACCAAAAAATCAAATATTTCAAAATCCCAAAAAATTAAATATTTTGAAATCCAAAAAAACAAATATTTTCAAAATAAAAAAAAGATTTTTTTGTCATTTGCATTTTCATGGCATCCATTGCATTCATTTTTATTTATTATTTACCTATTTAATAAGGCTTACCTTCTTGACCAAAAATCAAGAACTGGTCATTTCTTAACTTGCTACATGCAAGGGGTTAAGCCTAAAATAGATTTAATCTATTTTCTTTATTTATGTGTGTGCAGGGGCAGGTTGAAGTTCAAGGTTCAATCAGTAAACGGTCCTCTGGGGACCGTCCTATTTTATTCAACGGCCACTGTCAGACCATCCAATCTTTCACGCGGATTCATTTATACCATTCTAATCTCAAGCTCCTTCAAAGGTCTTTATTAGACCGTTCAAAGATATGAACGGTAGATTGTTGACCGTTTTACCATTTTCACGGTCTGTTGTAGGCCGTTCAATTCTATGTTCTCAACTCTGCCGTTGATCTAAAGCACGGCCCTAATAGAGCCGCTCTATTCCTTGCACGCTCAGTTTCTAACCGTTTACCGCATCCCCTCTCAACGCTGACGAGCGGACTGTCGAGCGGCCGTGCAAGATAAGGGCAGCTCATTCTGAGCCGCGCATCCATCTAGTGCTGGTCAAAAGGCGAGTGTCCCTCTTCTTTCCAAGGTACGGCGTGTTCATCACGTTCGGAGCCTTGGTGGCGATCACAGGTTTCTGCTTCTGTTCCCTTCTACTCCCGTTTTGTTTACTTTCATATTTATATTAGTAAAGGGATTTGAAGGGAGTTTCAAGCCGGAGTAGAGAAAAGTAACATCTCCTATCAACACCCCCGAACCCCGAATTTTCCCAATTCTTCTAAACTAAGTTACTTTTGAAAACTAACTTAGTTTTTAAATTAATTATGAATATAATTGAGTAATTCTGTCAAAATAAAAAACATAATAAACACTCACCTGATGGGTCTGTGCCGTGGTGATGGATCCATGAGGGAGAATTCCCGCCTGGGAGAGGAAGCCACAGATTGCCTGCAACATGGTTGCCTGCTGGCTAGACATCTCCTCTCGGATCTGCAGCTGCAAATCAGAAATCTCCGACAGACGATATCTCTAACGTCGCTGGCAGAAGTACTGGGGGCAGCTGGAGGTATACTGAAGGCACTGGTACTGGTTTGGGCAGAGCCTGAACTCGCACACGATGATATCATCGCGCTAGAGTCCAGGCTCTCCCAAAACCATATAGCCGACATTTCTTCGGTACGCCAGCTGCTGCACCCATTCTGCCAGATCGAACTCTGGCTGCTGCGCGTCTCCCTCCCCGTACTTCTCTGTCACAACTCTGCTATATGTTTCCTACAAATTGAATAAAATAACTAGTCAATTTCATGTGAATCAATCCGGTTTAAATGAACAGTAGAAGTTGCATATGTAGATAAACTTACCACTACTGAGTGAGCTCTCTCACTCATAAATTGATCTGTCCCCTTCTTTTTGTGTGTTTTGTCGAACACCTCAAAGAACAACGGAGCTCGATTAAGCTCCACAGCCTGTTATACAATTCATAGTAAAAAAATGTCATATATATTAATAAAATGTAAGAAGATAAATTGAAATATTACTTAACATTTTTTATTTATGAGCCGCGATAGAGACGGACCCACTCGTATGCAAATTTGCACCCGGTTGTGACGCCCTGTTTGCTTTAGCTTTTCGGGACTTTTCTATCCACTTGGGGTCGACAAATTTGTCACATATTATGTCCCGATCCTCCTTCCTCATCCATAGAGGGTGGTGCTCCTTCCATAGCTGTCGATCTTCACTCCCACCAGCCTTTTTTTTAGCGTGTTCTCAGGCCTCATGTACTTTCCTTCGGTAATTTGACTTCATACTAGACTCCCAGGCAGAACGACATCTCGCCGCGTCATGTCCACTCGTGAATTGATAAGTCCACTGTAAGTCAATTAAGTTTCACACTTAGTATATTGTTGTGAATTGAGTTTGAAAAATACTTGAATTAAATGACGTAATTACTTACTAAGAACATGTCGAACAATGAATCACGGACGGCCATTAGAAATTCTTTGAAAGACGATACTGGCCCGGGCACATGTGCCATTACTAGTTCCATAGAATGATGGACATCATCGAAAGGTTCAAATTTAGAACTGCAATTGTAAATGTCAAAATATTCATATTAGAAAGTTGAAGGATAAATAATGAATGTAATAACCTTATAAATTTACTTGGAGATCCAGCACGGGCGACGTCTATCATGGGCCGTGCCTCCCTCGTGACGACTGCCGGCATCGTCAAGTGGCTGAGTGGTGGGGGTGTGCCCTGTACAAGTGGGAGGTGGTGGGAGGGCATTGAGACCTGTAACAATTAATTTTCATAAATAAAATGAATATTTTTCTAAAAATTAAAATATACATACCTGCAGCTGGAGGTGGTGGGGTGGCACATGTGGTCGTGCTGGGAGGGGACTGTGAACTATAAGAATTAAATATCATAAGTAAAATGGATATTTTACTGAAAATTAAAATGTACATAATTGAGAAAATACTGGGACCTGTAAGATTAAATTTCATAAGTAAAATGAATATTTTGGCGAAAATTAAAATATGCATACCTGCTGCGGGGAGTTGGGGGGGTGGCGCCTATACAACAGGTGGGAGGGCACTGAGACCTGTAAGAATTAATTTTCATAAGTAAAATAAATATGTTGCTAAAAATTAAAATATACATATCTGCAGCGGGAGGTGGTGGGGGTGGCGTCTATACAACAGGTGGGAGGGCACTGGGACCTGTAAGAATTAATTTTTATACGTAAAATAAATATGTTGCTGAAAATTAAAATATACATACCTAGCGGGAGGTGGTGGAGGTGGTGTCTGTACAACAGGTGGGAGGGCACTGGGACCTGTAAGAATTAATTTTCATAAGTAAAATAAATATTTTGCTGAAAACTAAAACATACATACCTGCAGCGGAAGGTGGTGGGGATGGCGCATGTACAAGTGGTCGTGAACCGACACTTGGACCTATAAGGACATTCTTTTAAGCTAGTAAATGAGTACAGTGCAAAGCGAAAAGTACAACTACATAGGGCATACCTCGGAACTGGCAACTGGCAACTAACCCTGGGCACCTGAACCACGTGGAGCCTCAGAAGCGCTCCCCTGAAGCCGCGTCTCACCTGAAACACGGAAAACACGCAGGGAATAAGCCTCAAAACACAAGGCTCAGTAGGGATCATCCGGTCCCCACCTCACAAACTGAGAAACTGCACGAAAAGTAACTGCGGGCCACGACTATGGCTAGTACCGAACACACGGCACGAAAACTGAGACAACTCGTCAAAGGCCAAAGAAAACCCAAGAGTCACTACCAGACAAAAGACAAGAGTACCAACCCACTAGAAGCACAGCCGGATGCGTCCCCTGACGACTTACACCGCGCTGCCGTGTCTCCCTACTCCCCCCGGGCGAAAACTGAGACACTTATAAGTAACACTAACAAGGGTCTAGTCGGGGTCGCGCTCGTCAGCACACGTCTGAAGTCCCCGACCACGTGTGCACACACTGACTGACTGCGCTAAGTCAAGCCCTCTAGCTGGTTCATCCTCCCGGCCCGGACTCGAGCCGCCACAGTAGGAGGCCCACGGTAACCAGCCTAAAACCGTCTCTCGGGTAGCCTCGCCACCACTCCCTGGTGGGACCACACGCGTGTCGGAAGGCTACGACTAGTGGAGGGTCACTGAAGTTGTAGACTCTCTAGCCAACGGAAAACAACATCTAAACTGGACAAAGTACAAGGGCCATTCCTCGTACCGACATAAACTCTCGGTGACTACGATCTGACAAGAAACGGGACTGCGAACCACCCGGTGCAACCCAGAGCCTGGTTGTCCAACACTGGTGCGCCACAGGCTCTAACGATCTACCTCTGGGCCGTCACAGCGGTCTGACGGTCCAACACAGGCCTGTCAGACACTCGGTGCAAAATCGGTTGTGACACGCCAGCCCTGGTGCGTCATAGGCCCTAACGCACCCAACCCAGTGCGTCAGAAGGTGAAAAGAAACCGGCTGTGACCCACATCGCTCGAGGCATCACAGGCTCTAACGGTCCTACTTAGGAGCGTTAGAAGGTGGGGACGCGTCAGCTCTGACGCTCCCACACAGGGGCGTCACAAGGCTCTGACGCACCACCATGGGTGCGTTAGAGGCCTTGACCCCCAACGGTCAAAAACCAACGGTCGGAAACCAACGGTCGGATCGTCACTCTGACGGTCTAACCTGATGGCGTCACACCCTCTAGCGGTCTATCGTGAGACCGTCAGGCCCACGGGCCACCCTGCCAACAAAATAGTAGGCTATGACGCACCCACCCTGTGGTGTCACACTCTGTGGCGGTCACTGGAACGACCGCCACACCATCCCGACGGCGAGACGGCGGGAAAGTCCCAAAAATTCCAACCACACCCCCATACCTCCATGGGAGAGAGGGAAAACAAGGGGGAAGCTCCCCAGGGACCCCTAGCATGCATCTAGGCCATCCAATTGTGAAATCGTAGGCTAAAACGGTAGATCGGGCGAACTGTCCCCAAATCATGGTTTTTCCCTCCCAGCATAGAAACAACCCCTCTCGGCCTCACACCCGGCTAGAAATCACGGGAATGGAGTGCGGGAGGAGGATGTCAGGATCCACCCTACCTCGATCTCACCTCGAGGCACGCCGGATCGTCCATAAACCGTGAAGAATGCTTGAAACCCTAGTTTCTTCTCATGCTTCCCACGAACGCGGCACGCCACCGGGATCGTCACACCGCCACCGCCGTCGCCGCACCGTCGCCCTGCCGCCGTCTGCAGCCTGAGAGAGGGTCGCTGCGATCGTCGTCGGGAGAGGGGAAGAGAAGGGGGCGGCAACGTTGGGGAGGAGGAGGAAGAAGAAGAAGAAAAGGTAGAAAAAAGAAAAAGGGTTTGGGGTATTTATAGAAAATCCAGAAAATACCAAAAATCAAAAATTGCATTTCCACGATCCTCGGAACGCACCGACACAACGGTACCACCCGTGCCAAGGTGAATGGCCCGGTTCACCCGCTACAGAGTTCTGTAGGTCCTGCCGAAACACACACGGGAAATCGGAAAACACGCGGAAAAAGTCGCGGAACATGCTCCGGGCCTCCGAAACTGATCCGGATCACACGGATCCGAACACGAAAGATGTCTGAAACATAATTTCAGACACAACGAAGCCGGACACTCCGAGAAAGCAGATCCGGGACCCGAAAAGAAGGATCCGAAGGGTCCGGGATATTACAGGTGAGGCCTTGGACAATTCATTGCATATCTCGTCACTAGGCTCTCTCGACGGCCATGATCCTACAAGGGAATTAAATTTAATTAATGTTTAACTAACTATAAAGTTTAATGTCCTATATTGACTTAACCCATGGTTCTACCCATCTCACCGGGTAAAGGAATAAACATATCCTTGATCATTGGTAACCTACAAATTTGAAAACCTAGGCTCTGATATCACAAAAACTATCACGCCTCGAGCACGGAAGGAACCCGGGAGTGCGTGACAAGTTTATATCATTCATGTCAATCACAGCACGAGGTAATTTGACACATAAGACAGAGCGCGCTAAATAAAATAATACCTAGGTCCTTTATTCATCAACACTTTATTACATAGTTCTTCAAAAGAAAGAGTACTTTAATGACACTCTAGACTCAATAAAGAGAGAAGTACAATAATGACTCAATAAAAATTAAAAAGACTCGATGCAGATATCTCGGACAGCTCTACGCTCATCACTCTTGGTCATCCCCGTCCGATTGAGTCTCACTATCGGAGTTACCTGAAAAAGAGGAGAAAACACTAGGTGAGCGAACGCTCAGTAGGAATTACATTTCAAGTACAAGCTTGCTTTAAGTGAATTACATGTTACATGAAATGCGAGTATAGCTAAGCATGCAAGATAATGTCGAGAGTGGAATAACAAGAAGTAATCTAGATGAACTAGCAAGATTCCAAGGCAATCATGTAAAGTTATCAAGAATTTCAGGCATGTAATATCAAGTCATGTCATGAGAATTGGCTATTTTAAATTCAAGCAAGTAAGTACCCATTTTGGGCCATGCAAGTCACGTCATGTAGATATCATGTCAAGTCAAGTATGAGATTCATGGAATGTCATAATCTAGAAAGTCATGCACTTCGGTGCAATGCCACACCGTGGTCAATATAGCTCCCATGGACACAAGTACTTTCGGGTGCTCCTCCCAAGACCAGATCGGGCCCCATTAACGCCAGGCAATGAGTCATGTAAATATCTAGACATCCACTATAGTTTTTTTTTTAACATCCACTATAGTTTATAGTCAATATAATTCTAAAGGAATAAGCCATTGTAGGATAATAAGGTAGATTCACGGAATAGATATTTCAAGGACAAAACTTTGAGTAAGGATGACATAACGATAAGTCTCTCATAAACCAAGACTTTCAAGAAACTGGGTAATTGGTGTCCACTCAAGCCACCGCCATATACAGAATCTGCGTCCAGTATAGTGGTCGCCAATTCTATGGACAAGACATGCACGAAGAAATAGTGTTCACTGTGACAGCCGCTAATTCATGTTTTGGCATCAACTGGCCTGGTTGCCAATTCCAGCAAGTGACAAACTCTCATACAACGCCAAAAACAGCGCTGCATGATGGCTAGGGCATCATGTTTCTTAAGAGTGACATGACAATCAAAGGTTATGGGGTTTTGAGGGTACAACCTGCTCGGTTATCTTGAGGGAATCTAAGGCTAGCGGAGACTTATGGAGGCCTTAGAGAAAAATTCTAAATCCGACGGAAGGAATATCCAACAA